>CM071960.1:6100000-7350000 GCA_036784905.1 Acrossocheilus fasciatus
TAATAGTAATTATATATAACATGTAACAAGGACACCTTAAAATAAAGTGCTACCCTTTTTTTTAAGTATATGATTGCAAGGTGGTTATTAAAGGAGCTCATCCCTGATGTACTGATCTCTAGATTGACCTCTGATCCCTCTTTCAGTGGAAGTCTATGGTCCCATTTTATTTTCCTCCCGACAAAAATTTGCTTACTTTAGAAACATACAAGCAAAAATTATATTAGATCTGAGGTATCATTCACATTCATAATACAAATGAGTTATGCTTTTAAGTTTAATACTTTGGCTAAGGGGTTTTGAAAAAAAAAAAATTAAAATGTTATTTTGAGTAATAGTTATAGTGTAGGCTCCATTAATAATTTAAATTTTGCTAATATGCTGTCTTTGTATTTATTTGAAATTCCGTTTTTTTTTTTTTTTTTTTTAGGTTTTCAGATTTAAAAAAAAAAAAAAGCAGAGGGAAAAAATACTTTTTGGCTCTACAAAGTGCTGTTGCTAATGACTTGTAGTACAGCTTGGCTGATGGCACTGCAACATTTCCTCTGAACCCAATGCAGGTCAGTGGAATAGTAAGTGAATTAGATGAGGGGCGATTGTTTTCCCCACTGTCTTGGCCTTTACTGGGCCAACAGTTTCTCTTTCTCTCTCTGCTTCCTTCCCTCTGCTACTATCTCTCGACTTCTCTTTCAGTCGCTCTCTTATTCTCCCACACTGCCTCACAGGCCAGGACTCTGGTGTCAAGTGTTTGACAGGGGTTACTCTTTAGCTGAGGTGATGTCCGGCTGACTGCTGTGTCAGAGGTGTGTCACCATAGATACTGGAAACGTCTGTGTCACATTAAGAATCACAGGGAACCCGTCCAAATGTCTGTTAAAATGTACGAAACTTGAGTTTGTGACAGCGAGGGAAAATAGGAAAGCAATTAAGCTTTGTAAAAGTATTTCAATTAAAATGTTATAACATTTGAGCGATCACGTGAATGGCTGTCAAGGTTGCATTTTGCCTCAAAATCAAAGATAAAAAAAAAAAAAAACATTTGTTGCATAAAGCCTGTTTTAGCACATTGTTATTCCCTGCTTTGTTTCATTTTCAGGCACATACTTTCATGATAATTAGGGACCAAGGGACCAATCCTTACTATTGACTATTTGAGTATTACTGTAGCATACATATTATTAGCATATTAGTACTTATAAAGCACATATTAATGCCTTATTCTGCATGACCATATTCTAGTTCCCTTATTCCACCCCATACCTAAACATAACAACTACCTTACTAACTATTAATACAGATGGGTAAAACATGACATATTGTGAGATTCACCTGCATGATATAATATTCAATTGGTCCCACTTTATATAAGGTGGACTTAACTACTGTGTACTTACATTTAAATTAATCATTTGATCCAATGCACTTATTGTGTACATACATGTTTTACATTGTACTTATATTTTAATTAAGACCTGCATGTGATTACATCTGTTATTAATTTCAGTAATTATAGTGCATCTCTTACACCTTAACCCATCCTTAAACCTACCCATACCATCAAACCTGTCCTTATTATACCTGTATTTTGCCTTAATAGCAGTAAATGTGTTTTGCAATACAATATAAACACAGTAAGTACATTGTACTTATTTTTTTATGTAAGTAAGGCAACCTAATATAAAGTGGGACCATTCAATTTGATATTATAGTTTTGTAAACAAGCAATAACATGTCAGTCTGAAAGAGAATGTTTAATACTTATTAGTATTTTCTTCATGGACTTTTATAGACGTATAAAATATTCCAATACTCCCACATTTGCAGTGTAAAAGCGATTCACAGCGAAAACAAAAATAACCCAGAGGCGACTGACATTTTTGGAAGTGTTGTGATGCTGACACCTCCCAAAATATGTCACCTTCGCCAGCTGCTCTCCTCAGTGTTTCACCCAGACCAGTAACCAAGAAACAGTGTGCTTCTCAAACACCATTTACTGGAGTTTTATTAGTCAAAACTAGGCTCTAACTCTTCTTTCTTGTTTTGCAGGCCCCAGCACCTTGGATTCATTGTGTTGACCTCCACCTCAAAAACAAATGACAAATATCAATTTGAAATACTAAACCAGTGGGTTTGTCCTGGTGAAGGCTGAATTCGGTGGTTGTCTGATATCTGGAGCCACATGACTGTCCAGGCTGGAAGGATAGAGGTGGCGCTAGTTGAGTTTGAGGGTATGGAGAATACTAACGGTGTGGACAATTTCAATGACCCAGACTATCCCAACGAGATGACGACTTTGACGGTAGAAATGCCAGAGTTTGGGCCTGGCAGCACCTACTGCAATTCTGCAAAAGTGTCACCATATAAAGAGAGGACACCACAAAATTTGGACAAACCACAGTCACCTGTCCTGCCCCCTCACACGAGGAGAGGGCGCGCCAGTTGCGCTAGTCTGATTTCCAACTGGAAATTACTCCTGAACAGTGAAGGAACGCAAAGTGAGACGATCTTCAGTAAACTGGCCAAAGAATACGAGGACTTGTTTATTGATAAGCGACTTCTCGATGACGGCGATCAAAAGGTCATCATTAACATCGCCGGTCTTCGCTTTGAAACCCGCCTGAGGACCCTCGACCAGTTCCCAGACACCCTTCTGGGTGACCCAATGAAAAGAATGGGCTATTTTGACCCCATGAGAAACGAGTATTTCTTTGACCGCAATCGTCCGAGCTTTGATGGGATCCTGTACTACTATCAGTCAGGGGGGAAGGTCCGCCGGCCCGCAAACGTACCTTTAGATGTCTTCGCGGATGAGATCATCTTCTACGAGTTAGGACAGGAAGCCATGGACCAGTTCCGCGAGGAGGAAGGCTTTATCAAAGACGTGGAGATCCCATTGCCATCCAATGAGATTTACAGGCAGTTCTGGCTGCTCTTTGAGTATCCCGAGAGCTCAAACGCAGCCAGAGGGGTCGCTCTCGTTTCCATCTTCGTCATCGTCATCTCCATCATCATATTCTGCCTGGAGACTCTCCCAGAATTCCGAGAGGACCTGGAGATTTTTCCAACTGTAGGTGTTTCCTTCAACCAGACGCATCCCTCAGGTGCTCCTCCAAGTGCCTCTCCCAAAACCATCAGCAGCACCTTCTCTGACCCCTTCTTCATTATTGAGACTGCTTGCATCATCTGGTTCTTCTTCGAGCTCTGCGTGCGTTTCCTGGTTTGTCCTAGCAAGCGGGAATTCTTCAACAACATCATGAACATGATTGACATTGTCTCCATTATCCCCTATTTCGTCACTTTAATAACTGAGGTTGTGACCACCACCAATAAGTCCAACACAGGACAGAATATGTCCCTGGCCATCCTGCGAATTATTAGACTGGTTCGAGTCTTCAGGATCTTTAAGCTTTCCAGACACTCCAAAGGGCTGCAGATCCTGGGCCAGACGCTCAAGGCCAGCATGAGAGAACTTGGCCTGCTCATCTTCTTTCTCTTCATCGGCGTCATCCTCTTCTCCAGCGCCATCTATTTCGCTGAGGTGGACGATCCTAACACCCAGTTTGTTAGCATCCCTGATGGTTTCTGGTGGGCTGTAGTGACCATGACCACTGTGGGATATGGAGACATGTGTCCTATTACGTTAGGTGGTAAGATTGTGGGCACTCTATGTGCCATTGCTGGGGTGTTGACCATCGCCCTGCCTGTGCCTGTAATCGTCTCCAATTTCAACTACTTTTACCATAGAGAGACAGAGCAGGAGGAAAAGCAGCCCATAGCTGAGTCAGCCGATCAAGCTTTAAAGTCAGGGAACAATACAAAAAATGGAAGTAGTTCCTCTCTGAACAAGGCAAATGGGAACTGGCAGTCTGACAAATCTAAGCATTAACACCCATATTGAAACTTTATTTTCATGAGCATGAATCTCATTAAACATGTTCAGGTCATATTTCACCACAAAATCAAGAGACCCAGATAGCATACTGCAAGATGTCTTCATCTGGAAAGCATCTGCTGTGTATAAACATCTGATAGATGTCTTTAAGGTGTCAGTTTTACTTACATTCTAAATCATAGACATCTTAAAGACATTTTCTAAACGTCTATTTGACATCTGATAGAAGTTGTCCTATAGACGTATTGCAGATGTCTCCGTGATGTATGTGTGCTGTCAGGGTTATATTTTGCATAAAGAAAATAGACTATTTTAGTATCACTGCAATATTTATCATAGCAAATAAACACATTCTCATTCCAGTTCTCATAAAAGTAATGCACCTGGATGTTTTACCTTTATTTTGTAATCGTCATTATTCTCAATGGCTATTTTCATCAGATTCTGATTAATGTAATAGAGTATCTTATCTTTATCACTTAAATGCTTTACAGCAAGTACTTCCAAGATGAATAAATAAATGCTTTACAATTTATATAGTTACGGCATAAATTTTTCAGCAATAAGTTTTTTCTGCATTACATTAATGCAAATGAGGAAGAAATGTAATGCAAATAATCCAAAATAAATAGTGATGGTCCTAAAATAGGCAATAAAATGACTATAGTTTTTGGTGTTTTGCAAAATTTGTGAAATATGACCTTGACAAGTCCTCCACAGGTTTTTTTGAGATTCAGCCAATAATGTTATAGTGCTTCAGTGTTTGCTAGATTTTATTTTATTTTTTTCAATTCTTGGGAACAGATGATTATAAATGTTACCTAACTTGAATGATACGAATGTGATAACAGTTTCTCTGAAAGCATAAGTAGCAGAATTTAAATTCCATGTTAGATTTCCATCTGTGTTGCGTAATCCTTTTATTAAATTATAATTCAACCTAAACCATAATCTCATAAACCTATCACATCCGGTCCACTATGTGTAATTAAAAATTACAGAATCACTTTGAAAATTAAATTACTACTTCACTGTCATCAAGTATGTTTGGGTGACTTCCACCAGCATACTACCATTTTGAGTATGCAAAATGGCACCTTTAACATTTATATGTAACACCATTGTCTCTAAGTATGTGTTTTCTAATATAATTCCAAATTAAGTATTTCATAATTGTTTCATTTTGCATTTGAAATGATAATCATTATGGTTTGTTGTGGCACTTTAGAGGAAGCTCAGCCAATGAAGAGGAGAAATGCATCCAGAGTTTTCCACTTACAGTCCATATTCATTTCTATGAATGAGATGAGCATAACAGTGCCTTTCACTCAAATGGGCTGAACCTGTTGTTGCAGGCATGCTGTCATACGGGTTTTATATTGAGTGGAATTGATTTCCTTGTATTATTGGTGAATGTTGTCTTGATTTGAATGAAATATATATTCATAGTCCTATCAAGACAAGACAAAAATGATCACTTTCTCAGATTCAACGGTTACCTAAGGAAGGTTTAGAGAATTTTCTTTGAGAAAAACACCCTAAAACGTGATAAAGACATTCGTTTTTTAAACATTTTGCTTAATAAGTGAGAATATACAACATTTTGTTGGAAAGAGAATCAGGGAGCTATGAGCCAAGGTCTCACTGTATTATAAGTTGTTTTGCAAAATCTTGTGAATCTTGTTGAGCTGTTTCCCAAGATATACTGGATATAAACACATATTTTCATTGTGTTTTTGATGTTATAACTGCTGCTATTTTATAATTACTTAAAGTTATGTCATTTTAGTATGAAAAGGTAGTGTGTTATTGTTCTTTTAATAGGTGCAGGAAGACATTATTAAGCAGAAAGCTGTCGTTGTTAATCTGACATTTATTTGCACATTTTACCTCTATAATGATGGTTCTTCACAGACTAACTGAACATTGATGGTTGTGCTAGAGAATGAATTGTACATTTAAACCCTTTTATTCTATACTTAGAATCTAATGAGAATATTCAGAGCCTTTGAAAATATTAATAAGGAATCTTCAGGAACTTGAATATCATGTGCTTAGCCTGACAACTGATCATAGTTGGTTGTAAATTTATGACTGTAAATAAGTATCATAAAGCCATTTACTGTGGTAATAACTGTGTAATGTATGTATTAAAATTATACATTGTGTAATTGTTGCAGTGTTTGACCTGAAATGCAAATCCCAGTGATATGAATCACAGGCTGCTGGTGTGGTCACTTCAAAATGTTTCAATAATTGTTATTACAGACTTGCATTTATTAGCTCAAGAAGTAATTTTGTTCTTTTATGTTAGATATGACATGTCCCTGTACTGATATAAAATGCTTTTTTTCTCTCTCTTAGATTTTCATAATTTGGCAGGACAGCAAAGACTTTACTTGTGAGCATAAAATTATTCAAATTGCATTTTCAGTAAAATATGGAAATCATCTTGCAGTGTGACTGTCCTCAACATGAACTGCGATATAAAGAAACCTATTAAAATTAATAATGTGAAAAGATGTTCAATTAAAAGATATTGGCATTAAACATTACCTAAAAAAAATAAATTTTGGCATGACTGTCCTAAGACTGTCCTAATCTTATAAAGTAACATTTAAAATGAACAATATAGATACAGAAACTGAAAGATGGCTTTGAAATGGTGACTTAGCATTTTTCCAGTAAAGTGCATTGATGTATTTAATCACAGACAATTAGACGGCTGATACTGTAGTCAGAAAGTGTGTCGAAAAGTTATCTGGCGGTCAGGTCTTTGAGGTCCCCCACCTCTCTGAAAACCCCTCTTCCTCATTCACTGTTATATAAGATGCTCTCATTACCGGCAATAACAGGCTTGACTTTCACTGTAACATGAGCAGCTCCTCTTTTTCTCTTTCATCAGAGACAGATCATAGCCATGCTTTCCTTTTCCTCTCACGTTGTTGCTTTGCTATTTAATCACCCACTACACCCTCATTCACTATTCCTACACTACTCCACTAATATGTGAATAAAACGTGTGTCCATGCAGAATTAATTCTTTGAGGTGCTCACAGGGTATAGGTTCATCTCAATAAATTAGAATGTTGTGGAAAAGTTCATTTATTTCAGTAATTCAACTCAAATTGTGAAACTTGTGTATTAAATAAATTCAGTGCACACAGACTGAAGTAGTTTAAGTCTTTGGTTCTTTTAATTGTGATGATTTTGGCTCACATTTAACAAAAACCCACCAATTCACTCTCAACAAATTAGAATATGGTGACATGCCAATCAGCTAATCAACTCAAAACACCTGCAAAGGTTTCCTGAGCCTTCAAAAGGGTCTCTCAGTTTGGCTACACAATCATGGGGAAGACTGCTGATCTGACAGTTGTCCAGAAGACAATCATTGACACCCTTCACAAGGAGGGTAAGCCACAAACATTCATTGCCAAAGAAGCTGGCTGTTCACAGAGTGCTGTATCCAAGCATGTTAACAGAAAGTTGAGTGGAAGGAAAAAGTGTGGAAGAAAAAGATGTACAACCAACCGAGAGAAACGCAGCCTTATGAGGATTGTCAAGCAAAACCGATTCAAGAATTTGGGTGAACTTCACAAGGAATGGACTGAGGCTGAGGTCAAGGCATCAAGAGCCACCACACACAGACGTGTCGAGGAATTTGGCTACAGTCGTATTCCTCTTGTTAAGCCACTCCTGAACCACAGACAGCGTCAGAGGCGTCTTACCTGGGCTAAGGAGAAGAACATGACTGTTGCCCAGTGGTCCAAAGTCCTCTTTTCAGATGAGAGCAAGTTTTGTATTTCGTTTGGAAACCAAGGTCCTAGAGTCTGGAGGAAGGGTGGAGAAGCTCATAGCCCAAGTTGCTTGAAGTCCAGTGTTAAGTTTCCACAGTCTGTGACGATTTGGGGTGCAATGTCATCTGCTGGTGTTGGTCCATTGTGTTTTTTGAAAACCAAAGTCACTGCACCCGTTTACCAAGAAATTTTGGAGCACTTCATGCTTCCTTCTGCTGACCAGCTTTTTAAAGATGCTGATTTCATGCCCTGCCCTGCCCACACTGCCAAAAGCACCAAAAGTTGGTTAAATGACCATGGTGTTGGTGTGCTTGATTGGCCAGCAAACTCACCAGACCTGAACCCCACAGAGAATATATGGGGTATTGTCAAGAGGAAAATGAGAAACAAGAGACCAAAAATTGCAGATGAGCTGAAGGCCACTGTCAAAGAAACCTGGGCTTCCAGACCACCTCAGCAGTGCCACAAACTGATCACCTCCATGCCACGCCGAATTGAGGCAGTAATTAAAGCAAAAGGAGCCCCTACCATATATTGAGTACATATACAGTAAATGAACATACTTTCCAGAAGGCCAACAATTCACTAAAAATGTTTTTTTTATTGGTCTTATGAAGTATTCTAATTAGTTGAGAGTGAATTGGTGGGTTTTTGTTAAATGTGAGCCAAAATCATCACAATTAAAAGAACCAAAGACTTAAACTATTTCAGTCTGTGTGCATTGAATTTATTTAATACACCAGTTTCACAATTTGAGTTGAATTACTGAAATAAATGAACTTTTCCACAACATCCTAATTTATTGAGATGCACCTGTATGTACATCAGTTGCACAGTCATTGTTTAGTGCACTTGATAATGTCCACTATGGTTTTGGACACCATTAAAAATGTCTGCCCCCTCAAATACTGCACTATATAAGGGTATGGGGGCGATTCTGAGCACAGCCAGTCTCTTATTTCAGTGTAAAATGAAGATTTGGATGTATCTGAAGAGTAGGACCCCATGGAATCATTTAACTACCACAGTTTTCTTACTTCTCTTGTGAAAAAGAAGTGGGCTTAACTGTATGAAATGTGCGCTTGTCATGTACTTCAATTAATAAACGTATATTTATGTACTTGCAGGTAATTGAATATTCATTAAATAAATTGCATTAAAGTGTACCTGTGTACACTTGTGTAGTTCACCCAAAAATGTAAATTACCCCATGATTTACTCACCCTCAAGGCATCCTAGGTGTATACGACTTTTTTTCTTTCAGTTGAATACAATCAGAGTTATATTAAAAAATGTCCTGGCTCTTCTAAGCTTTATAACAGGAGTGAGTGGGCCAAAAAAAAAATGCATCCATGCATCATAAAAAGATGCATTGTTAGAAGTACAAAACAAGGATTTGTGTAGGAAAATGTCAGAGGATTTCGATAAAAGAGGAGACTGGTTTTTCTTTGCTGTAAACAAAACTTGGTTCTCACGCTTACACTACACTTACGTCCAAAGTCCTCCGCTGGAACGCCACTCTCTCGCAAACGAGTGTACGACAGTTACCGTGAGATTACAGTTTATAAAGTTGTAAATATGGATATTTTTCTTACACAAAAGCATCGATTCACTACAGAAGGCCTTTATTAACCCCTCGAAGCCATGTTGAGCACTTTTTATGATGGATTTATGCATTTTTTTGGGCTTCAAAATCTTGGCCCCATTCACTGCCATTATAAAAGCTTGTACATTTTTTTTTATTATTATAACTCCGATTGTATTCGTCTGAAAGAAGAAAGTCATATACACCTAGGATGGCTTGATAGTGAGTAAATCATGAGGTAATTTACATTTTTGGTTGAACTATCCTTTTAAGAAGTGACACATTTTCAAGTCCCAATAATCTTTTGTCATGCTTTACAAAAGTACACAAGTTTTGATATGTTGACAAACATACTACAACACATGTAAAGTACTTAATTATAATTTTAACTCTAGTGTAATATTTGATATTACAATTAAAGTTCAAAAATTTTGGAAGTACTAAATTGCAAATTTATTGTTAAGTTTGTGATTACAAATATACTTAAACACATGACGTAATTTCAATAGATATGACATTAAAGTATATTTTAGTTTTACCATAAATGCTTCATGCATTTAGAAGTAAAGTTTATCCGTAAATGACATAATTACGAAATTACATATAAAAAATGTACTCAAGTCCTATTAAAGTGGGTCAAAAACACCCTTAAGTTCAGTTAATTGCACTTAATATAAATTTAAATTATAATAGCTAACATTTTCATTTAATATAAAATTACATGCAATTAAGTGTCTGAAAATGTTACATTCAGCTCACACTTAAGTGTACTATTTTTAAGTATTATTTCCATATTAAATACTCTTTTTAAAAGTATGCTAAAGTGTACTTATTTTCTCAAGGGTTGTGTTGCTGTATTTCCTGTTGGAACAGGAAGTTGGGTCGGAATATAACAACGTGCTCATCCCTTTTTAATTGTATAGCATTTGCACACATGCTTCCTAAATGCTAAAGCTAGTCAGAGGCAGGCAGTATAATGTGTAGTAAATCTGCTAAAAGTTTATTTTTGTCAACTCTTAGGAGCTATTAGCATAACTTCAAAGCTAAGATATTAGCTAAAAACTCAAATTTTGATTTTACAATGAGACAAACGTGAGTTAAAATGAGGATAGCACTGTATTACCTCTCTTCAAGAGCACAAACTACACAAAGATCAACTCTGTGACTTGTTTTATCTCCAGTCATAATAGCTTCGTCTCCTGTGGCGATCTGACAAAAGCCCCAGGAGTGATCACTGAAGTGCAGGTAACAGTAGCCCAAACGCTGCCGCGCACTAAGAGGTAAGAGAAACAATGGCCACTGGTCAAAGTGAAGACTGGAACAGTGTTGGATGAAGGCATGGAATGTGACAAGGTACTTTAGTGAAAGAAACAGCTGTGAGCAGGAGAGGTAGGCGATGAGAGACTGTCAGTGCTTTCTGCTGTTATTCGTGAACCTCAAAGCAGCTCTGTATAAGTATAATTATGATAGTCATATCTATTACATAACAAACTGGCTGTTATAAGGTCTTAGGAATGGTGCGTGACTGTGTTTGTGAGGAGTTAGTTCTTGTTTTTCATTTAACAGGATGACATGACACCTGCCTCCTACGTTCGCACACAAAACCAATGCAATATTTATGTACAGTAAACAGAGCAAACTGAGTGACCCCATTTGCACTACCTACAGGTTGCCAGGGTCCAAATTTAACACAAGTCGAGCACAAAATACAATCCAAAATGTAATTCACAGAACTAAAAACAGTTAGACTGGTCAACAGGCTAATGTTTTTTTTTTAAGAACTGCAATATAATGCATTGCTTAACCCCTTAACTGTTCACAGTTTTGAACATAAACATTACAGTGCACAATCCAAACTTAAATTTTTATAATTCATGAATGAAAATATTTTGTAACATGATTTTGATGTATCATTTCCATGGTAATGCAATGTCTGATTTTAAAATGATATATAATTTCTTATGATTTCTAAAGCGTGATAAAGAAAAAGGCAATTAAGAAGACTTTCTGTGACAAAGGTCAGAACTCCTGTTATGATGTAGATATTTCAGGTCCACTCTTGTCATAAATTTCATAAAAGTATGTATCTTTAAAATGCAAAGTACAGTTTCACATACTTGTATTTAAGTACATTCACCTACCACTGGCAGATGTTGTTCATTTTGGACCCTGCTAATGACTTATTGTAGAATATGTTATTAAAGGTGCATTTATTTATGTATTTTCATTTATTTTTTATGTTGTTTTATGTGTATGCAGTCGCCTTGAACCTTTACTGACACCTGGTGGTGTGGATGCAACATCACATAAGACATATGTCTTTGTAATTTTCCCAGTCAGACATGATTCATTTATCCCACATGACATGCTATAGGGGTTTGATGCTACTGATATAACTGTATAGTCTTCATACTGATTATACCTTTAATCACCTTAAAGCCTATCTATATAAATATAGTTTTACATATTTTACATGCGCTGCCATTAAAAGGCTTGAGATTAGTGAGATTTTTTTTGTTGAAAGAATTTAGCAAGGATGCAATAAATTGATCAAATAAATCAGAACTGACAGTAAACACATTTATACATAACATTCATATTTCAAAGGCATTGTTCTTTTTATTCATTAAAGAATCTTGAAAGAAAGAAAAAAAAACACAAAACAGCACAACTGTTTTCAACATTGACAATGATAAAAAAAATGTTTCTTGAGCAGCAAATAATTATAAATAAAACATAACTAAATAAAGAAAACAGAAATAATTTACATTTTATAATATATTCAAATAGAAAACAGTTATTTCAAAGAATAAGAATATTTCACAATATTACTGTTATTTCTGTGTATGTTTCATTAAATAAATGCAGATTTAGCTGGTGAACTGGACACTTTCTCAAAGTTTACAATATCTGGCTCCTTAGAATGGGCCAGATATTGAAATACATTTATTTCATGCTAAGTATACTACAAATGCATTTACATATGTATGTACATAATAAAAAATACCCTGCAATTGTACTTTTAGTGTACTAAACTGGTATACTTAAAGCCTGCTACAACTAACTAATTTTGCACTTAATTCACTTTAATTATTAAGTCCAAATAAAGATATACTGAAGTATATTTGATTGTGCTAAAGTGCAACTATTCCAAGTATACTACACTTTAAATATCTTGCTTTTCAAGACCGATATAATTCAAAGATCATACTATCCTCCTCAATAGTGACATTAAAACACATTTTAGGCTTTATATTAGGAAATGTGATACTCCAAATTAAGTTTAATTATAATTTTTATTTTGGTAAGTCTCAAGTGATATGTCAGTAAATATGTTAATAGATTTGAACTATACTTAGTATGAAATAAATGTATTTAAAATATATTACTTTTTTTAACTAGGACGGTCAATCCAGTTGAAATGATGGATGTACACATTTGTATTTGTCAGAGAAAGATGACTGTAACCTCTAGACAACAGGAATGCAACTCAGTATGCCATGTCTTCATTCATGTGTGCTTCTCTGTGTGTACATGCATGTCACACATACTTGCTAAGAACAGATGTCAACACATGCCTAAGTGGAAACAAATAAATATTTCAGATGTATTTTAACAACTCAATGTCACCAGTTTATAGATGTAGCTGCTCTTTTTATGGCTGACATAAATCACTGGAGCACCGAGAGACATTACTTTTTCTTACGCCAGAAATAACTCATGATGCACATAAACAGATAGTGTGTGTAAAAAAAAAAAAAAAATCTGTTCTGATGACAAACTCATCTACATCTTGGGAGTAAATTTTCATTTTTGGGCGAACTCTTCCTTTAACAGTCGAACAATCTGCATTATATTTATTCTAAAAAGTATTAACATCATTGCGATATCAATCAATTATTGCTAGCTGTATGTGTTGACATCTTTCTGTAAAGATTTGAGGAGATGAACTGGGCTGTATATGACGTATGGAGGAGGCTGCTCGGTTTATTTCTGTCCCACAAACACAATGCATTATACGGTAGATCTGTACCGCTGACAGCTTGTTCTCACCACATCTACGCTTCAAATGTTTTTTTCTCAGCAGAGAAAGACTTTCTGCCTGAGCTTAATGCTTAGTTTGGAATGAATGCGTTTAATTTAGTTGGGAGATTTGGTGTTGTAATCCAGGTCTTGGCAAAACAGAAGATTCTTTAGATTAAAGAGGAATAAATTTGTTGTGGGTGATTTGGAAGCAATTTAATTTAGCTCTTCAAAAAATGTCACATTTACAAATCTGAACAGTCTGTATAAATATTTTAACATGAATTTTTAGATTTAAATATATATATATATTATCGCTTGTTTAAGACTTATTTTTTAACAAGCATGGACTATAAACTAGTAATATGGAATATGTATACTACTGTACCAAAGTTTTTTTCCCTTAAATAAATTCAGATTAATAGAACATTTGTATTATTATTTTTGAATCAAATAAATTCAGCCTTTGCCAAAAAAACCCCCTCAAACTGCTGAATGTTAGTAACTTAAAAATATCAATTTGTTCTGACTGGGAAAATGGAATTAAAATGAATGCCATTCTACTCTTATGCCATTTAAACGTACCCGGGGGCACTTTTTAGCGAGACCGTTTTTACATGTTGCACGTTTCGCCGCAGTTTCAAAGAGAAATGTCCACTGAGTGGCGCTAAAACACGGGTTCAATATGTAAACACTGGCACGTTTTTATTACGTTGATATAGGTACGTATTGCTGTGTTTTTATTACGTTACTTCAGGTAGGCTACGTATTGCAGCGGTTCAGAGTTCAAATCGTCGCTAAAAATGAATGCTCTATCATGTTGGAAATATGCCCTACAGCAAACCCAACCCTAAACATAGGCTACCCGATAGTGTTGACAAATGCAAAACTGATATAATAACGCATTTGTTGATGCAACCATGCTATTTGAACTTTATATGCAGATTTGAACTGTTTTGTCAAACCGTAGTTACACAGGATTCGAACCGGAGCTCCTCAGCTCTCAAGTACATCTCCGTACTCCGTGAGCTACCGAACAAACCTACCGTCTGTGAAAACCTATAGATATGAAGCTGGATCTGTGTGATGCTAACGTTCAAAAGCATCCGTTTTCAAATCTCCCAGCATATTAATATTGTTTTGAAGTCATAACATGATATTCTTCAAGTAATTGTGCGAAAATTACACTTTATTAATTGAAACTGTTAATTTGTGTGACTGAAAAGGAATAAAAGGCGTCAGTTTTACTTTAGTGTTCATTTCTTTTGGAAACTGCAGTGATATGTATATTTCGTGTCTCGCTAAAAAGTGCCCCCAGGTATGTTATGCCATGGGACCAGGTAGCATTTATGGAAACTCATCAATGAAATCCACCAAATGAGGCCACCAGTATTTTTTAAATTAAATATTAAATAAAATTTTGAGTCACTGTGTGCTGTTGACTCTAGTGTTCTGCCTTCACACAGTGTGAAGTTTGTGCAAAGACTGCTGGGTTTGGCCTCCTATACTAGGTCTGCTCCTCTAACCAGACACACCGAGCCAAAAATAACCAAGACCTTCCTTTGCAAGAAACGAAACCATCTCAATGCACAAGTCTGTGCAGATACACGGAACTTTCCATCAAAGAGACTCGTTAAAGATGGAGTGAACTCATGAATGTTTAACGAGTCAGGAAAAAATCCTCCGAAACATCTGAGCTGGCACTAAACCAGCCTTCGAAAATCAGTCACATCAAATTGTTGTGGAAAAGGTGCATTAAAAAAGTAAAGAAAGTTAAGTCGTCATGACAAGGAATACATGGATGAATGAGTTAAACAGTAATAGATAAATAGGTAATATAATATAATATAATTTAATATACAATGCAATGCAATGCAATTCATTCAGAAATTGTGTTATATTACTCACTGATATTATTGTAGTACTTTTACTTTTCATTTTATGAACTGCACCAGATAAAATAAAAAAAAACTAAAATAATTCTCAGAAATAACCCGTCTGACAGAATACATAGGCTCATTTTTAGCTAGCTGGAATCATACATATGCAGACATTAAGGTCAGCTGGGGGGTGAGGATTTTTCTTTCGTAAAATAATCTTCAAACATACAGTATATCATTATGAATGATAATGGCAAGGATTTTCTAAAAATGCATTGTTTGTAATCCCAGCCTTATTTCTAGAAGAACTTGCTTTCATACCCAAAGAGCTATGCATTATTTCCAACATTTCACAATGAGCTGAAACAGACTTTCACGGTTTGCGTTAGAACAAAATCTGTTCTCTTGAGGGTTTGTCTGATGCACTTATGTGAAGGATAACTGGATGTTCAGTGCGGCACAGTGGCTTAAAATCAGTAAAGCGTACCAAACAGAACCTGTGCGGTCACTAGTTAGTAGTGTTAAGGTTACAACCAGCACAACTTGATCTCATGAGAATGTAACTACTTTACATTTTGGTAGACTAGTGGCAAATTCGTACAAAACCAATTGTTAAAAAAAAAAAAAAAGAGAGTAAAACGTTACCAAGGCCGCATTTCTCATTTTTGTTTAGTTTAAACTCAAAAGTGCTAAAATAAATAAAACTAAGTAAACTTAAAATAAAAATACAAAATTAATGAAGTATTTAATACTTAAAAAAAAATAACCCTAGAAGTAATACATTTTCATATAGCAGACGCTTTTAAGAGGAACAAAAGCAATTTTGCAGAGTCAACCATATTTAATAACATAAAGATTTAATTAGACTAAATTACTAAATTAATTAAACTAAACTAATTTACATAAAAATGAGAAAAACACACAACGAAATCAAAACTTTAACATTATAGAAAAAAAAATCCAAATATTAAGAACTGTAATTGTATATCGGTGATACTACAGTAACACTGCTGTGAACTACCATTCAGCTGAGCTAAAGGAATATTATGAGGCTTCAAGGGGGGTTTAC
This sequence comes from Acrossocheilus fasciatus, assembly GCA_036784905.1. Classification (NCBI taxonomy): domain Eukaryota; kingdom Metazoa; phylum Chordata; class Actinopteri; order Cypriniformes; family Cyprinidae; genus Acrossocheilus; species Acrossocheilus fasciatus. Next base: position 6,116,250 of record CM071960.1, read on the forward strand.
AGTAAACGAGTACGGTAAATGTGAGATTGCAGTGCTGATTACTGTCTGTAAAGAACAGCAAGATTTTGGCCATGACTCTGGACTCGTGGACTTTGACTTGTTGACTGGTCACTGGACGCAATGCGATACACAGAGATTGTGATCAAGCAGACAAGAGACCCAGCTGAAATTCTTTCTTGTTTCTTTCTGCTAAACTTAGTCTCTCCACATTAAACTTTAACGACACTTGACTTACAGTCCCACGTCAAATGAGTCAAACTGATGATGATGGAAAAACGTCATGTAAAGTAAGTATATTTGCATGAGTTCAACATTTACCGTTTATTAAAGTGTGAATGTTTAGTATTTTTGGTCAAGGCTATTTATTTGTTACATTTGAATTATTATGTTTGCATATGTTTTCATGACAGTTTGAGGCTGGTATTTATTATATTATATTATATTATATTATATTATATTATATTATATTATATTATATTATATTATATTATATTATATTATATTATATTATATTATATTATATTATATTTATTATATTATATGCCCACTGTCACATCAGCAAAAGCTCAAAAAGTGAGCTTTTTACTGTAATACAGTAATGATAACCACACAAACAGGTGTGTGTGTGTGTGTGTGTGTGTGTGTGTGTGTATATACTGTATAAATTCATAGTATACTGTATTTTACTGTATATTTTGTTCAAAAGTATGCAGACATAAACATTTCAAATGATAATATGCTACATTATTGTCAGTCCATTGTTATTTTATTATTATTGATTGAAATAATATGGTTTTCAGTTTGAATCAGCTTTTATTTGTATGTTTTCCATTTTCATTTTTGTTGAAGTTTTAGTGGTTTTGTTGTGTGTTTTTTGTCACTTTTAGTAGTTTTTGCTTTGAATATATACTTGTTTTTAATTATTATTATTATTACTTTTTTTCAGCTTTAGTTTTATTTATTATAGAACTCAAGCTGAGAAATGAGAAATGTTGCCTTGGAAACTAGCTGAAATTATTATTATTAATTATTTTTCAGTTAATGTTTATATTTGTAAAAGTGTTGAAAATGTTTTTAATTTTAGTTTGTTTTAATTTTAATAAACTATAATAACCCTGATTGTCACATTGTTACAAATCTGATCGTATGAGTCAAGAAAAGGATATTCAAATATATATTAAATATTGTTTTGATATTATTTATAATAATATTATTGTTCTATTATTATATAATACTATAATGTGTCACACAAATGTATATGGTTATGTCAAACAAATTGTTTTTGTTTAAACTGTATACAAAAAAAATATATTTAAAAATAACTTTTTTTTTGTGCTTGTTTGTTTTGCTTTGTTTGTTTCTTAATCAAATCCAACTTTTTTAGTTCCCTATATTGTAATATTTATATAATCTTAAAAAAAAAACAAAAAAACACAGACTGTCTCTGCAAGTCAGAAAGCCCAGTGATCCTATACAGGTACACTGTGCATTTTAAAAGATCCATTAAAAATATATTAAATATTACTCTGATGTTATTTATATTGATGCATTGCATTCTGGGATACATTACCTGCGAAGTGTGCTCCAGTGTATGCCTCATATTTCCAGTATTCCATACGTACAGAAATATTATTGGAGCACATTTTACAAATTTTAAAAAAATATTGTTTGTCTTTCTACTTCAAAATTCCACATTTAATTCAATCTGATACTTAATTGTTTGTAAAATGTACTAACAATTTCTGAGTGAAAATTGTTTCTAAGTCCAGTGCACTATGCATACTACAGAAATAGCAAGTATGCTATTCCAAGTGCAGCTTCACATGACAGTGGGAACATGGGAAACACAGAGTGAAGTCAGTATTTTTCATTCTTCACTTCTGCTTACCTGTTCTCATGTATTCTTAACATCAGAGCCCATCTGAGGAGAGAGACGGTCATGAGTCATGGCTGCTTAACATTTTATAGCTCTCCACTTTGTCACTCTTTCTTCACATGACAGCCGCCCATTTGTTTTGCTCTTCTAACTGTACGTCTGTGTGTGTGTGTGTGTGTGTGTGTGTGTGTGTGCCGTCCATCTGTTTCCACTGTGTCTGCAGCCCCAGATGCACCATTCATCATTCTAAAGGTCATCTATCTTTCTCCTCCGCTCCATGTTTTCTTAATCTGTCCTATCTTCTACACCTGCCCAATCAGTACAGTTCAATTGCTTTCTATTGTCATCTCTGCCTTCCTAACAACAGTATGGGAGACGCCAAGCTCATACCACATGAACCCAAACTCAGTCCAAAACCTAAGCAGGCATCATTGTATGCAATTACAGACAAAAATACTGTCCCTAAATTATAATCTAAGATGGATTCCCCATAGATTCCCTAGAAGAGCATGCCTGAATTCTAATAGTATTCATAAAACAGTAGGCAAAAGATACCCGGATGACTTGTGAAAAATAAATGCATTTATGCATACTTATTACAGAAATAATATACTTAATATACTAATTGATGTGCACTGAAAAAAATGATTAATTGAATTTACTAAATTTTTTAAGGGTAAGTGGTTGCAAACAATTTATTTTAGCTACATTTAAAAAAGTTAGTCAGCTAAATTTGTTTATTTAAATGTAGTTAAAATAAATTGATTGCAACCACTTACCTTAAAATTTTTTAGTAAATTCAATGAATCAATTGTTATTTGCAATTAAATGTATTATAGTTTAAGTTTATATTAAATGCAGATAGTGTTAAGTAGGACTGAAGTACAACTTTATTCATAATTATTTCTATTGTCTTTTATAATGTACTGCCAGTGAATGGGTGCCGTCAGAATGAGAGTCCAAACAGTAATCCATGTAATTCACACGACTCCAGTCCATCAATTAACACCTTGTGAAGCATTTGTAAGAAACAAATTCATCATGATGATGTTTCAAAATGTTTCTCCTGACAAAAATACAAGTCTATAATCCGTAATAATGCTTCCTCCAGTGAAAAAGTCGTCTCATCTGAATCAGGAGAGAAATATGCACAGATCAAGCACTGTTTACAAGAGAAAACAGTCTAAAACAGTCTTAAACAAATATGTGGGTGGGTTTTGATGTGAGAGGATGACAGCAGATGAACTTTTTCACTGGATTATGGACTCATATTTTAGCCATAATATATGTGATGGTTTAAAGTTGGTTAAAAACATCTTCATGATGGATTTGTTTCTTACAAACACCAGCTTTTCACTTCACCAGATGTTAACTGATGGACTGCAGTGGTGTGGATTACTTCTGGATTATTGTGATGTTTTTATCATCTGTTTGGATTCTCATTCTGACGGCACCCATTCACTGCAGAGCATCCGTTGTTGAGCAAGTGATGTAATGCTGAATTTCTCCAAATCTGTTCTGATCAAGAAACAAACTCATCTGCATCTTGGATGGCCTGAGGATGAGTAAAATTGTATGCATATTTTTATTTTTGGGTGCACTGTTCCTTTAAGTGTCCAAAACATTACATTCAATTCACTTATAATCACAATAATCCATTATAATGCTCTGAATGATCTGTTTAAGGAAGCACTACTAATCTCACGATCAATTGTCAATTAGATTTATGCATGCTATTGTTTATTGACTTAAATACAGAAGGCAGGATGTCCCCTTTAGCTCCCTGGCTGACCAAAATCCAGCAAATTTAACATCAGTGTTAACCTACTTCTGAATAATTAAACTACTGGAGTTGAGTTAAACTCATGTGAATTATTCACTTGGGTGACTTAGAGGTAACATGGTGTTTCCTGACCTTTATCTGCTTGAAAGATGCCAAAAAGACACAGGATCTCATGATAAGCCCTATTTTGACATGCGTACGGTCTCTGAAGGGAATTTAAGTTGAATATCTGCTCTACCACAGTCTTTGTAAGCACAGGTTATGTTTCGCCAGCCAGATTGAATTCTGCTGTGATAGGCCTCTGCAGTCATCAAGTTGTCAAGTGTTTTGATGTTATCGGAATGGAACGGAATCAGTAAATATGGTGTCCGACAGTTTCTCAATTTAAAGGATGGTCAGGAACTAACCGAGCCTAGTCTGATGAATAGACCCGATTGCACTGTACATATTGATTGATTGTTTACAATTAGTTTTAGAGAGGATTTTGAAGCAGACACTGTGATACTGAGTTCACGGACACTTCTAGAGCCTGTGATGATGGAGATTTTTGTTTATCTTGAGCATAAAGAGAGTGAAATAGCCAAATATTTAATGTAAGGCATGCTGTAGAGAGAAATTAGTGAAGCGTCATTTGAAAACATGTGGGAAGTCATGTGATAGTTAACACATCCCACATGGTTTTTGCAATGCAAATGAGTTTCTTTTCATTGAGGAGATTTAAAAAAAAAAAAAAAAAAAACTGAACTTTCTCAATTATCCAATACAGGTAAACAAAGATGCATTTATGTCCAGGCAACAGGAGAGAAAACCATATGAGGCTTTTCTGTTCAGAATGCAAAGAAAATTCAATTTGAATGAATAGCGCCATCATGTGGAGAGCCTGCAATTACATCATGTGGCACATATGTAGTGTGCTAATTGTTGTTTTTTAACGTCTACAAAAAGAAAAAATAATATATATATATATATATATATATATATATATATATATATATATATATATATATATATATATATATATATATATATATATATATATATATATATATATATATTTTGTTTTTTTTTCTTTTCTTTTCTTTTCTTTTCTTTTTGTAGACGTTAAAAAACATATCTATCTATATCTATATCTATATCTATATCTATATATATATATATATATATATATATATATATATATATATTGCAGATTTACCACTACATTCATATCCAGTTGTAGTTCTATATTCATCTGCAGCTACAATCTTGTAATAATTATTCATGTAGTTCATGAATATTCATGAGGTGGGTGGGCCATGAAGTCACGTGATCACGTGACCCACAGGGAAGTTTTTCCGTTACTACTTCTACTTTTATAATGTGAAGTTTCATTTATAATAACGCTACACGCAAAGGTGGTCTACATCCATAAAGGTGAGGTTTAATTCAGCTCTTCTGAAGTAATACTGTAAGCGATACGTCTGATAAACAGGACACGAAACGAGTTAGAAGAAGAGAGTGTCTACAAATGTAATGTATTTATATGTGTACAAATAATGGGAGATTACGAAGGTAAAGGCTGTGTCTCAAAACCTACTTGCAGCCTACTTAGACAAGCATTTTTAAAAATCATAACCGTGGATTATAATGTCGAAAATATCTTAAGTTTTGAAGTAGGAAGCTTACTAGGTTTGGAGACACAGCCGTAACCTCTAAGTACCCAACTTCCGTTTTAACAGATAAGTATAACTTAGCTCTTTATTTTTACTGTCCTGTTCCTCATGTACATACTACTTATTATAGTAATTCCAATAACTAGATACTAACACTAAACCTAACTCTACTTACTTTCTATGTAAGTGGACGCACTGTAAAATAAAGTGCATCTGATTATTAGTTTATACTTTAATTTTAACTGCTAGATTCAGATTTGCTCAAAACACATTTCATTATATCGCTAAACACTGTATGAAGTCAAAACTACCCCATTATTTACAACGGTTTTACTGTGTCTTTAACCAACTCTTCTGTTTTGGTGGATATGTGTTAAAATAATCAACTAAGAAGTGAATGTTTATTTCGTTAAAACTATGGCAAGTCATAATAACATATATATATATATATATATATATATATATATATATATATATATATATATATATATATATATATATATTTGATATAGAGTGTTTCTTTGGAAACATTTGCTAATGCCTTCATCGGTTGTCGGTTTTGTGTCAGTGAAATACGAAAATTGAGCAAATATGTGAATATGGAAAAGATTTAATTTATTCGTGTGTATTTGGGAAGCATAAAATGCTCTAAAAGCTTATTTTTTTTATTTATTTTATAGACATTGTGGATGCAGAGTACAAAGATGTCCAAGCTTGCTTCTCGTAACTCTCAGCTGCTGGATCAGAAGTGTGCTAAATGTCTGTTAGAGACGTACGTCAAGCGGAGCCTCAGCCTGAATGAAGGATGCAGGAAACATCAGCTAAACAAACTCAGATGGCTTAAACCAGGAAGGCAGTCCAGACGGGCGTCCAGTGACACCTCCACCCACCGCTTGAGAGAAGAGCGGCTTCTGAAGACCAGCGAGTGCCCTGAATGCACAACACAAGACCTTGCTACAAGGAGTAAGTGCCTCAAAGCACCAAGCAGAACCAAATCATTCTTCAGAGGCTTTCTCCACCTCTTCTCTAAGAAGAAGACTGAGCCCAAAGGGAAAGATGAACGAGTTACAGAAACAGACTCTGGACATTATACAATAGAACGGGGGCTTCGCTCTTCTCTTAAAGGCTCACCTGGCCACACTGAGACTGTGAAGAAAAAACACTCTCTGAGAAGGATCTTCTTTAACAATCAAAATGATGAGAAAAGTGAGTCATTACAAAAGGACTCCTCTCTTGTTCCTGGAGGTGTGGAGGGGCTTTCAGGTGAGTCTTGAAGTTGACGGGCCAGATAGTTTTAATAGCCCTGTGAATAAAAACTCAGCAAATTCATAGTTCTGCCACTGTTCACACCAAGGATAATCACTATAATTTGAGCTTTAATTCTTTAATCAATTCTGAGAGTGGGGAATAATGATAATGACACAGAGGAACGATATCGTTAGATTCACGTTTTGTTTTCTAACTAATGAATGATAGAAGCATTGGCAACCAATCAGAACCTAGCTGTCTTCAAAGAGAATGAGTATTTAAAGTGGCAGACAACAAATAGACAAAGCAAGCTTATAATAAACAGAGCGTTATTGTGCGTTGGTGTGAATACAAATATAATTATCGTTATAGTATCATTTTTGGTGTGAACAGGCCATTATTCTGGCTTAAGTTAACTTATTTTAAGTGACATTTAGGAAGCAAGTAAAGTTCTGTTCACACCAAGACTAATGTTTGGTACGGAATATTTTTTGATGAACATTTAGTTTGAATAGAGACACCTTTCATTCTGTTGACTGACCACTGAGTGAATGTTGGAGATCAGAAACGTAAGCTCATAGGAATTTCGCTGAGCTCTAAAGGTCAGGCCCGATGAACTCAGACTGTGAATTGGTATGATGTGAAGATGCGTAGAAGAGCGAGACGTCACTTTTAAAGGGATAGTTCACCCAAAAATTAAAATTCTGTCATTATTTACTCACCTTCATGCTGTTTTAAGCCCATAAGACTTTGGTTAATCTTCAAAACCCAAATCGAGATACTTTTAATGATACCTGAGAGGTGTCTGTCCCTTCACTAAAAGTTCAGGTAATCAGAAAATGTAATGAAGGAGTCATAAAATTAATCTATTTTTTAAAGAAACACAACCCAAAGTCTTATCAGTTTGGAACGTCACAATTCCCTGGACTTGCTCTCATATGCAATCTTTGACCATATTCCAAATTAGAACTCATTTTAACGTAGCAAAAGATACATTTTGAGAAAAACAAATGATCATTTCACCTTCTGAGCCTTTCATTTGTCGCGTGACTGACACAATGAATGAATCGACCCATGACCGTCACTATTGTGAATAGCAGAGGAAGAATCTGGAACCGGCGCTCTTGTCTCTGTTCTGTTATATTTGGTGTAGTCTGAAAACATAATAGTAAATCTGAACATGTAAATGATGTTTGACTTCCTCTCTTTTTTGTGACAAGTAGACGTGAGAAATGGAGTGTACTGGGGTATTTCCACTTTTCTGTAACCACCGCCTACTCCCAGGGAGTGAATTTGGATTTTTATTCTGACTGTATGCCATTTTTACACATTGGTCTGAACAACAGATCAAAATTGGCATTTTTGAGTTCTGTGTTGGTGTGGACAGGCCTTTACGCTGAAATGTTAATGTATGAGATGAGAAAACTGTACAGTGTCCGAGAGAGCTCAAAATGCGATGCAACTTAAGAAAACACATGCAAATAGAAAAACCACCAGATAATTACGAAAATATCTTCATCAGTTTGACAGCACATGTGCTGCAAATACTCGCAACACAACCAAAAACAAAAATGTGCTGCAAGTAGCACAGACTACAACGGGAGGACCCCAACAAAACGAAAATGAACCATGGTTTTATAGGGCTGGGCGATATTTTCGATTAATTCGAATTTGCGTTCTTAAGATGATTTTATTTTTCTTAAATCGAGGTATTGCGATTTTTAGAGATGGATGACTTTTCACCTCAGAATGACCTTGTGCCAAAAAAAGGTAGTGATGTTTCCTCTGTGGTTTGGAAATGGTTCGGATTTGAGATGATTATACCTGGTCACTTCATACGTTTTCTATATCTATTTGATTTCTTAAAATGTTTCCATATGCACTTGGCCACATAAATGTGTCTTCGCAAAACAGATATAAATATGTTCTTCAATTCCCGTGCTATTTGCAAATTTAATGGAGTTCACGTCAAAGAAAGCAACAGGCGCTGCATTTTATTCATTATCAGCTAATTTCAGGATCAAAGAACTTAACAGGAGAGAGTGTGGCATCAGCACTGCCAAGATAATAGTCTCACTACTTTTAATGAAGATGATTGTGTGTTGAGTGTCTATGACTTAGTTTCAGTTTCATTTGCAGCAGTGTGTGCGTCAGCTTGCTGAAGAGATCCAGCTGCTCATTCATTTTGATGCTTGTTGCGTTAGCACTGCCATATCTGGCTATAACATGATATAGCCTGTAACACGCTCTCACATGTTAATTATTTGAATGTTTTGGGAGGAGTAAAATTAGCATATGTGGTTTCAACAGGCAGATGCATTTACACTTGTCCAGTTTTGTCTGGAATGTGGCCCAGACCACCTCCTGAAGTGGTTTCGTATGCGTTTCGAAGGGCATTAACACCTGGTCTTTTCACGATCAGAAAGCTAACCGATCACAGAAAACGCATTAAGTAACCAGGTGTAAACGGAATACATGCAAAATATGCCGAAAGTCCGTTGCAGCTGGTAGTGGCAGAGTGAGATAACAATGTTTACATTGGTTAAAATGGGTATTTTCTTAGTCTGTGTTCAGAAATATTTCATTTTTAATTCAAACTGCACAGTATTTGCTTTCATATTTCATTCAGATCTTCTGCAAAGATATTTAACTAAAGAATGTTTGACGTTTATTTGCACCTTTATGTATGGCGTGCTCACTTAAAATTAAATGTTCCTTAACAAGATGGTTTTCAAGTTACTAATAAAGAGAACGTTACTTCAGTCTTGTTGTTGTAGTTACGATTTAAGTTGACTAGTTGCACACCAAAAAATCGAAATCATGAATCGGTCAAACTATCAGAAAATGTTTTTAATTTTTTTTTTGGCAAATCGCCCAGCCCTATGGTTTTATTATAGTAAAAGTGTAGTAACCATGTGTTTTTTGGCATATTGATTACCATTTTTATAACCACAGTTGTACAAATACCATGGTTAAACTATGGGTAGTGTAGCAAAAACATGGTTAATATGTGGTTACCATGGTTTAACTATAGTAACCATTTTTATTTTTTATATAATAAATGTAAAAATTAATTAATTAAATAAGCATGTTTCTATATTTGTGTGTGTTGTATTTGCAGCATGTGTGTTGTCAAATTGATTTTTTTCTTTTCTGTTTGCATGTGTTTTTTCATTTGCAGCTCGTTGAGCTCTCTCGTCTACCGACTTCTCCGTTTGTGTGAACAGGCCTGTACACTTAAATGTTAATGTATCGTTGGTCCAAACAACTATGTATGTGAATCTTTCCTCTGTTTGTAGGGAGTGTGGACTCTGATAATACATACTTTGAGAAGTTGTCAGAAGAACTGGAGTTGATTGTGAAGGAGATTCAGTCCAGTCCAAAAGAAGATTGTGCTCCACTGCCCTCTGCTGCTTCCATAGGAGACTGCAGCTCTTCAGGTGACCCTCGCCGTGAAATCTGACTAGCAAGAATCATTGACGAACACAATAAATTCCACAAAATATTCTGGGGGATCTTGCTTCATTTATTTATTTTTCACAGCTTATTTAAATTTAAGCTTCATATTGCAAATTGCAAATGTCCACACGTGTCTCCTCAGGTGATAACACTACAGAGAGGATTATCAGCCTGCTGAAGCAACATGGAGATATTATTGATCAGAAAGTAAGCATTTTAACCCTGATTCATTTGATTTTAAGAATTATAATTAAAATGTTTAATCACTCTTTTGACATAATGTTCAGTCATCTGACTGTGTTATCTAATGAATGCAAATCATTTAATTATCACATTTTATTTTCATGCAATTTTATTTCTATTATCCATATTGATAAATAATTATCCATTCAGGCAGCAAACTTTCTTAAATTGCTGTTTTAGGTTTAACACAGCCTATTTTTTGCCACATGTAGTAAAATATGAAGAAAAAAAAAAAGACCTGAATTCACATAACCAGCAATAAATGCGGCTAGATGCCCTCATACCATTTCTGTGTAATTTTCTTTCTAGATAAGCAGGAACAAGAGTGTCCAAGACTTCCTCCAGAAACTGTCTTACAGCTCCTTCCAGCAGCTCGCTGATCGCTACATAGCCCAGATCCCCAGTCCTCTTCCCCAGACCACAGACGCCTCTCCTGAGCTGGTCAGACTCGCCTTCACCCTGGACTTCACTGCCAAAGTGGCTGGATTGTGCAGCCAGACGGTCGGTCGAATCATGGGGTTTGGTTACCAGTACCTTCAGGATTCCTTCACACAAAAGTGTGCGGCCCACAGAGGGGTAAGAACAGATCAGGCAGAAAAAAAAGGGCAAAGGTGTAATTGTTGGAAGTAAATTAATAGACCACAGTTGGGTCTTGGTTTATGTTATTAAAATGCACGCTTTTTTTTCTTTTTGAGTCTGTTTGAGCTCTTAAAAACCAAAGATGATTTTATTTTATTTTTTACTATAATGTAAGGTCCATAATGTATTTTCTTTATTATTATTATTTATTTTTACCTTAGGTTATTGACCAAAACTTCTCAGATTTTCACCCCCTCTGGTCCTTAAGACTTAAATAGTCCATATTTTTTTGTATGTAAACTGAAGAACAGGATGGTTAAAAACCATTGGCGCTCAGTTTCTCAATTACAGTCTGTTTGCAAAGTCTGCATCATACTGTGACAGTTTCATAAAATAATTCACGCTGAAATGTGTTGTACAAACATCTTGGGTCTCATTCACTAATAATTGTGTGGATTACTAATTCACGACATATGTGTACGTACACAAAAGCTCTTAACCTTGTTCTAATGTTAATGAATTTGGAGTTATTCTAAATGAACAAACGCATGCCTGAGATCAGTCATTTGCATATTTTTTAAACACACAGGACATGATGGAAATAGTCCCCAAATTGGCTGTCACCACCACTATATGTATATCAAACAATGGCAAGTGTGTTATCCTCAAAACCAGTTTAAGAACACAGTAAGCACCTTTAATACACACCCAGACTACAGACGTCTTGGTAGCCACCACTACATCTGCGTATTAGAGTTTATATGCAGAGGAACCTCGCAGCTCAAAGCTATTATGCAGCTTTTTATTACACTTCCAGTGTAGTTGGCCAAATTTAATTAACCATTTAAAAAATATATATATATGCATAAAATTCATATATATTTGTTATATATATATATATATATATATATATATATATATATATATATATATATATATATATATATATATATATATATATATATATTCATATAAGATGTGTTTTGCATAAAATAATGCAAAACACATCTATAAGGCCACCCAGAGTATGTGATTTTTGTCTACATGCATTTTTATTAGTAGTATTTTTTGTAAATTTAAAGCACATTGTATTATTGGTGAATCATGTGTTTGTGAAAGCATTTGTCTGCAGATTGCACAAATTGCAAAAAATGTGTTTGCACACTTAGTGAATGAGAACCAACGTTTAAAATAAATTTCAGTTGCTCATTTGCAGAAGGATATGCAGAGTTGCAGGTGCTACACACCACAAGGAACAGTACATGATTTGGCAGACATTTCTGCATTATTAAAAGCTTATGTTGAATTAAAGCACAGTAACTGGGCCACGTTTCTGTTCACCAAATGGGTTAATGTATAAAAGTGGTCATGCATTTATGTTAATGCATGTTATGTCTGTGGCAGGAACATTTTGCAGAAGCATTGGGTTGTTTTTGTAGCTTACTTTTAAATATATGCTTATTTTTCCACTGGGGAGGAAGTTTGGAGTTTTGAAATGTAAGGTTTTTCATTATAAATCAAACTTTTAGTTATTAAGTTAGTTATTAAGTTCCAGTTGTTTCCTGGTTTTGTTTCCTGTTTCTTGTTGATGGTTTTAAATGGTTTATTGTAAGTGGTTTGATCTCATGTCATGTTTTTCATTTCCTGGTAGGTGCCTGAAGATTTGGAAGAACAGAGTACAAGTGATACAGACTGACTGAAGTCAAAAACGACAAAAAAAAGTGCAATAGAGTTAACTCAGGGAGAAAAAAAAAAAAAAAAAAAAACTGTGATGTATTTGTAGCTGCTTTTGTGAATAAGCCAAATTTAGTAGCTTGTTTATACTGTAAGCTTTATACAGTGACCGACTGTAAAAGTGACAACAGGGTTGAGCCTGATACTAAAACTGTGAATAAGAAATGTTTTTTAACACCAAATTAGCATATTTTAATGATTTCTGAATGATAATGTGACATTGAAGACTAATGTCTGCTTATTTTAGAAATAGAAAAAAAAAAACTTTTATTAAATTGTAATAAGGTTTCAAAATATTACTGTATTGTTAATCAAATAAATGCAGCCTTGGTAAATTTAAGAGATTTCTTATAAAAACTTTTTTTTTTTCAAAAAATCATACCAACCCCAAACTTCTGATCTATTGTGTACATTGCAGATTTTTGAGATAAATGTGTGACATTTAGGCTAAACCACGGAAAACTGAACGTTTATAGGAGTCTCATGCTGTGTGTAACCTCATTTCAGACATGATATTTACGCTAAACAACATTACACTTGGGTATAACATGTAAGATATGGATCACAACTATCATGTGTTATTTGGCTATATAAGGTTGAGCATCTCCTTACATTTTATGTCATTTCTAGAAGCTAATTTGTCATGGTTTTGAACTGAGGAGGTGGCGTCAGTAGATGTTTGTTCTGATGATGGCAGATGCATCATAGGACTGCATGATTGAGGCCCATGTTTCGATATGCTCTGTTTTTTGCCAAAAAATGTCTTTATAAATGGTTGCCATGAAATAATGGCAGCATTTGTTAGTGGATGTGAATGGCAGCAGTGGCGTCTGGAATGGTATTAGCCACCCTTGACATTTCAGTGTGTCCTGTATAAACACATTCAGCATTGAACACCATTGTTAATCGATCTCGACTGGTTCCTGGAGTTTGAAGTCAGAGCTTGATGAAAGAAGAGTCCTGTGATCTAACCACCTCACCACCTAATTAATAGTCAGCTGTGGCCATACAACACAGGTGTCCTATATATTCAAAATAAATAAATGCAAAGGCATGCATATATACATATATAAATAATTGGTCAGAAATGTTCTTTGGCACAAGTCATTATGTTTTTAATGATTATAATGGATGCTGGTTTAAATAAAAATAAAAATAAAGTTTTCATTCCTTTTGGTGGACATTCAGAAAAATATTAATTGCATTATCATGCAAACAATACAAACAAGTGGCTATTTTATTTTCATAATACTAAAGCTAAATGTTAAAACTGGAAAAGTTGACAGCGTAACTGTGATTGATATATTTAATTTTTTTCCACAAAACTATATGCAGAGCTGTATGTTTTTCTTACTGTTAATATAAATAATAGAATGAAATAGTAATATTATAAAACCTGGTAAATTTGAACATTTAAACAATACCAATATTCGTAAAAATATAAATTTGTAATATTTTAATGTTAATTTAGACAGCCCTAAAATACGTTTAGTAAAATCCTTTTCTCTCTCTCTCTCTCTCTCTCTCTCTCTCTCTCTTATATCCTCTACAATTCTTTTTGTTGCCTTTTAGTTCATCAGCAAAAATATGGGCTCGTGAGACATTACCAAATTTCATTGGTCTTTACAAAGAAAAGGACACTAATAATCTAGAGCATTGCTCCAATGCTAGTCGTATGTTAGTATTCAGTACTTTGCATTAAAACAATTTTCAACTTTCCATCTGAAGCAGCACAGAATAATATACAGTATCAGCTTCACTCTGTGGTGAGTAACATTACTATCTCGCATTTCTTGCATGCATTTAATTTCTTTTCACGTCGGCCACGTGTTGCTGTAATGTGTGTTGCACCTCTATCTTGTGTCTTCTCCACTTGCTCTCTGTCTCTAGTGAAAACAGGAGTGTGTAGAGGTTTGGGAGGGTCTGTGCCATGGAGGGACTCGGCTGGAAAACAGCAGAGACGTGCCCATTCAGATTAGAGGAGGCCATGTGTCTCTCAGACAGCTCTCTGTGTCTGTGCTGCTCATCGTGGACTTGCGCAGGTATGAAACTGATCAGACTCAGCATGCTTTGCAAAAGACAGAAGACAGTTATGATTTTCAACCTTCCACAATGATAGCATTAACAATTAACAGCCGATTTAAAAATGTTTTTTATTGTGTACTTACATATCTCCAAAGGCTTTCCTTGAAGAGGACAGTATAATTTTGATTATAAAAATCACGAAGAGCTTAATACCATGCCAGAGCCAGTATGCCACAGTCATAGCGTCAGTGATCCATTTCTGATACCTGTAAAACAACAAATCACACGTGCTTATGAACAACATAAGAATGCCGCCTTCTAAAATAAAAAATGTTTAGGTCAGGGTGCACCGGTGTGGTTAGGATGAAGCACACAAAGAAGGGGGTAATCCAAAATAGAGTCTTTAATTATAAATCCATGAGCAAAAACACTGGAGAACGCAGGAGACAACTACTACAATCCGACTTCAACGCAAGACAAGGGAACTGTGAAAAACATTGGGCTTATAAACACTCGGCCCCCTTCATTATAAAATTGCAGTATATGATTATTGCAGTCATGTAAGCCTATTGAATGTATTAAGGAAGTATAATGAACAGGCCAAATTTTTGTTATGAGATAACAGTTTTGTGCATTTGTATTTATACTAAATAAATGCGTTTATAGACTAAATACCATGAAGCCATTCTAGATACCGAAGAAACCATATTGGTAATTATTATTATTATTTATTTATTTATTTTTTACTATGGTAGCGAGGTGCCAAGTGTGGTTTTACCTGTCGTCGTCATCATGATCTAAATGTATGATACTATGGATTTTAGTAGAGTTCTAACTCAGTAACAATATAAAAATGTTACCCTTTAAAAACAATGTTGTTAATATTTTTACAGATGTTACTGTTTGCAGCCACCCCTGTTTTAGGCTCTGTGTATTATTCTTATTTATCTTTTCATTTTCATTTTTATGCATTTAAAGGAAACTCGTGATGTATCAAAATGGAATTTATACTGAAACCAATGTTTATTAAATAATTGTTTAATTAATCTTTTTAATTAACTGATTAAACTTAATTTATCTAATAATAAATACTCAAACAATGGAGTTGTATAAACATACAAATTGCACATAAGGCTGTTTTTATTATTAGGATATAAATATTTTACTACTCCAATTCATGGTTACACTTTAGAATAGGGAACACATTTTCACTATTAACTAAGTGTGGTTTTTTTCCCCCTCAATAAACTCCAAATTTGCTGCTTATTAATAGTTAGTAAGGTAGTTGTTAATAGGTATGAGATAGGATTAAGGGATCTTAAATATGTTCATGCAGAATAAGCCATTAATATTGCCTAATAAGTAATAAACAGCCAATATGTTGGCAATATGCATGCTAATAAGCTACTAGTTAAAGCATAAACCAAATTCTCACTATTATTTTAAGGTGTCCTTGTTACAGTGTAATTATACATTTAAGTACTGAGTAATATTAATTAACTACATGTACTTACTATATGGCTAGGGTTAGGATTAGGGTTTGACTTTGGGTTACTTGCATGTAGTTATGCATGATTTATTGTTATTATAATAGTGAGTACATATAACGTGTGACAAGGACACCTTAAAATGAAGTGTTACCAGAATTGGTCCTTAAAATAAAGTGTTACCCAATTAATTGTTAAATGGTGGCTGTAATAAACTTGTTTTCATGACGGATCTATTCACATTAAATAGTGAAGGCAACAGGTTAAGTAAAAATAAAACAAATATGTAAATTTGTACTTGTACTTATTACCATCTATATAGTGTTAATCAACAAGTTGTTGGACGTTGAATGGAATTCCTGAGGTAAACCAACATTATGTGACAGATTGTTCACGAGCTGTTTCATCGATGTCCTCCGTGATTAAAAAAACACTCCCTGAGCGATTACATGAGACATGATACATTTCAGAAAGATGTACTGTATCTTTTAACACCTTCTGATGTTCATTCATGTTTATTTTGTGATATAACTACAAATGAAGAGATGATCGGTTCACGCACCACGCGTTAATTGTTTAAATTAAGTAGCGAAATTTTACATTTTAAGAATTTGAAAGCTGTGACTGGCCAAATATTGTCATATCATAACAAACCATACATCAATGGAAAGCTTATTTATTCAGCTTTCAGGTGTTGTATGAATCTCAATTTTGAAAAATGTACACTTATGGCTGGTTTTGTGGTCCAGGGTCACATTTTCCGAAATAAACTATAATTAGATCAGTACCTGTCCCATAAGGTCGTGGCACTCCAGATTGGCAGTGTGAGCAGTAAGAGCAGGTATGAGAGCGTCCGTTGAGGTAAAGCGACATTCGAATTACTCACAATCTCCAGCTGCCCCATGATATTACACAGCAGCACTAAAACAGAGAATAGGAGACTGGTTCACGTCTGTATCGAATCCTTCACCATCAGAAATGGAAACAGGACTCTACTGTACCTTCCTGGACCTCTACTGGTGAGTTCTTATGTACTGTCGGCTCTTGATGGGATGGACTCGCGGATGAACAAACCCCATTGACTGCAGGTTGTTCAGGGCCGTTTTGATGGGATGCCTCTTCCTCTACACGATCAGTCTGTGTCAGAATCCAGTGGTCTGAGCTCACCGAATCATCAGACGCATCAGACTCCTTTCTCCGTTGAGGATACAGCGGCAGTGCATCTGTCAAGGTATGAGAGATAGCGTTAATGACAAGCGGACAGAACTAAAACCTTACTACTGGATAATACAGCATTCAAACTGGGCTACAAGACACAATATAGCAACAGACAAAAACTGCCTGTCCAACTTTTACATTTACATTCTGAAAGGTCTCTCGTATTATAATACTTTATATTTTTCTAAACAGTGTGATGTCAGTAGTGTTCATACTGTAGGTACTGTTCAAAAGTTTGGGGTTGGTAAGAACTTTTGTCTCATATATGCTCACCAAGACTGCATTTCTTTGATGAAAAACACAGTAATATAGTGAATATTACAACAATTTAAAGTAACTCTTTTCTATTTGAATATATTTTGTAAAATGTGATTTATTTCTGTGATCAAAGCTGAATTTTCAGCATCATTACTCCAGTCTTCAGTGTCACATGACCCTTCAGAAATCAGTCTAATATGCTGAATTGCTGCTCGACAAACATTTATTATCAATGTTAAAAACAGTTGCACTGCATTTTGGTACATTTATACATTTTGGAGAAATTCTCAGATAAATTGGTTCAAAAGAACAGCATTTAAAAAAAATAAATAAAAAGAAATTAAATATTTTTGATTAATTTTATGCATCCGTGCCTAACAAAAGTACTTAATTTCTTTCCAACCAACCAACAAATGAGTGAATGAAAATCTTACTGACCCCAACATATTTGAATGGTAGTGTTTTTGTGTGTGTGTGTGTGTGTATATATATACAGTGTATATATATATATATATATATATATATATATATATATATATATATATATATATATATTAAAAAAAAAGTTCTAGCACATACTTTTTTTGTTTACGTGAACTCTAAGATGTATAATATCAATGTACAAACAGCTTCTAAAATGTAAACCCTTTACATATGTACAACTTTAGAAATGTTAGTGACTCCTCTGTTCAATTTCATGTTATTTCAGCTTTTTTTTAAGATTGGTGCGTCTGAACATTTACAACATTTGCAATCAAAAAGGGCAAAAGACTCACAAGCATTTGTGCATCTCTACAATTGTTTACATGAAAGGGTTTACAGTTTGTTTTGGTCCTCCATACGCTGACATTGTATGTATCACTCTTACCAAATGCAAAAAAAATAAGTGTACACATACTTTAAATGTAAATGAATAATAACGATAGTAATACAAATCTGATCAAAAAAACTCACTGCTCTGCTGCAGGAAGTATACGGTATCTTGGTATCCACTGTAGAAAGCCCTCTTCAAAATCTGACAACAATATATACAGTTAATAATGACAGAAATCATTTCATTTTTTTAATAAGCCAAAAAAAAATTACACAATGTTCAAGCTCTTTGTCTGTGTCCAGGTGTTCAGGGTTGTGTTTACTCTGAAAAGAAAAAAGCACCATAGAAGTGCCTGTGTTACAGATCTCACCCTCCAGTCCCGAGGAAACAAGGCATCTACCAGCCTGATGAAGTTGGTGATGGAGCACTGGAAGGAGAGCTGCTGGATGATGGCATCGCACAGGATGGTGGAGGTATCGGACGGACAGATGTCCGTGTTTCCAGCAAACGGCGAGATGGTGAGGGTGGGAGAGGAATCCTCGACGGGCTGGATGTTTGTGAAACCTCCATCCATATAGTGCTGGGAATATACAGGGGTGTTGTATTTATAGCTTATTCTTGGCTGTCTGTTGGTTTAGTGTATTTCTGTAGTTTTTAGGCACTTTTACTCACCTCACCTTTATACTGCGGTGGGATCACGCCAGAATATACAGGGACAAAACAACTACACAAAAGTGCCTTGTAGTGGACAGAAAAAAGGCCATTTAAAGAAAAAGTGAAAGAGAAAGAAAACAGAGTTTGACCTGTATTACAGCATTATAGAGAGAACACAATTTAGTCATCAACAAATAATCCCAAGTGATGAATTTTATTCAGCTCTTCCTCTTTCTTGAAAAGAAGGACTGCATGCGTTCAGAATTTTTTAAGAAAACCTGATATTACTATGGGATGTGCAATATCTTGATTCCGCTTTCTAGAGTTTTGATGCCTTTTAATTCAAACTAATGAAGTTTATCTTCTTGTTGTTTAAAAATGAACATTCTAAACTGTAAAAAGTGATGTTTACTTAACTTTTTTTTTTTTTTTTTTTAATTATTATGTACTTAATAATTTTAAGGCAACGGGTTTCCTCAATTTTTTTTAAGTTAAGTCAACTTTCACTTTTTACAGTGTAGGTTATTGTGTTTATTTTAGTATTTTCCATGACCTAATCTAAAGTGAGCACTATTTACTTCTAATGAATCATTAACAACTCATTTTCTACTGGTTTAAATACTGCACATAAGCTTGGTAACAAAGGATAATAAAACATCTGACTCTTTGCAGCTAATTGAACGATAATCATTTGTAGATAACTGTTTGTACATAACCTATTAATATATTAACAATGTAGAGGCAGTTTATAAACTATGAATTAACTATAATGGATTGCAAATGCTGCTTTGTTACTGTATAAAATGTTACTCTGAATGAACATTTAAAAAATCATAATGCTTACATTAATAAGTTCATTGCTGGAATTAAACTCTGACACGATGACATTTTTTCCATCAGAGATGCGAGTCATGGAGATGTGCAGACGGCCTCTGGCGAGAGTGTGTGCGTTATCAGGCAGACAGCGCTGCAGTGTGACCTCCAGCCACCGGAAAATATCCACCGTGGGACTGAGAAGACCGAGCGGATGCTGTTTGGAAAATCGCGCAAACTCCAAAAGCTGGTCTCGAATGCGTCCTATGAGAAGAAAGGGTGGATTTAATGACTGCTGACTTCTTTTATCCAAGTGACTTACAGCACATTATACTGCTTACACACATTTTCAAAACATTGCCTCTTTTTTAAGTGTTTGCACATGTGAGGAGTTAGTGTGCCATTTTGATTGGTTGTTTTTGAAAAAGGAATCAAGATAATTCCGGTTAGATTTTTGTGTGTTACATAGAGATTTGTGTGTTGTGTTTTGCAGAAAACTGAGTCAACGGCTGAGAATTAGTGTAAGGTTTTGCAGATTTGGTGTGTGGTTCTGGTGATTCAGAAAGCGTGTGACAAGTAAAGATTTAGTGTGTAAGCAGTTGAAAAAAACAGTAAAGCCAGTACCAATCTGGTCCTGTTGAGGTGGGTTTTAAATCTACAACCTTTACAGTAAGTAAAATACTAAGCCCTAGTCAGTCAATGAAAGTTATGAATATAAAGATCTCAGATTACCTAGATTGGAGCCACAGACGACAGCTGCGGCAACGAGGGAACCGGCAGATGCGCCATAGACCCTCGGAGCTCCTTGCAGGATCCAGGCCGCGTTATCCAAAAGACTCTGCGCAGCACCGAGCTGGTATGTAGCTAGAAACCCAGAACCGCAGAAAGACACGGAGAGGTTGTCATTTTTAGACAGAATGCATAACGGTGATGACATGACTAGAATAATCTCAGATGGTGCGAGTTCTTCAACGCTCGAACTGACTTTGGATGTGAAGCATCAGCACAACATATTAAAACAGACGGTCACAGTGTTGTTAAATCAAAAACCACAGAAGTCCCTCCTTTGCCTCTGGGACACTCTGAATGATCTGAAGCCACTGAGGAGATCCGATTCTCAAATCAATTCCTCACTTCACGATGTCTAAAGTAGGCTTATTATATTTGTGTCTACGCACTTTGAGGCCATCAGAGGTAAATGTATTATTGTTGTTCTTTGAGCAGTCATGTGCTTGACATTTAGTACATGTCTTAAAATGAGCACAGTCATGACTAGATTACCATAGAGATTAGCTAAACCCATCATAGATTTCAAGCACGCACACCAATAGGAAGAACTGAACCTAGAAGAGCTATGAATCACTAAACCTGAAACTAAAAGTTACCAACTTCCTCTTCTAAAACAGACTTGTTGTGTAGATGAAATCATTTTAAATGTACCTACCATTCACATAGTTAGGGTTGATTTACTGTAAGTAATAAGCCAGTGACGTCACTTCCCCCATTAAGGTGATTCTCAACAGTTTTGACTCAAAGGCACCATTGGTCACAGCAATATTCACAGGTCCCATGACTTTTCCAGTTGAACATGATTTAGTGGATGGGGATTAAGGCCAATAAAATATTTTACAGCTTGGCATAACCAGAAAAATCTGTTCTGTGTTGATATAAATAAAGCCTATTTTTTTATTCTTCTTCATTTAAATGACTTTTCTAGGTCTAGGAATCAAACTTTTATAAACTTAAATATAGGTTTTACAAGAAAGTGGGAACCCTGGTTCTTAAAAAAAAGAAAGAAAGAAAGAAAGAAAGAAAGAAAGAAAGAAAGAAAGAAACAGAGGAGGTAAATTAAAATAAGAAATATACTAATTTTTAGTTGTTTCGTCTTAAAGTATTTTAAATAATTTTAATCATTTTGAAATTTGATGACACCTCAAAGTGGGTCCTGTGTCCATGGTATTTCATTGCATTGACCCATTCATCAATATTTGATCAATTATTATTAATCTAGATTTTATTAGATAAAATGAAATATTTGTACTTAATAAACAATTATTTGTCATACAGGAATATTTACTATAAGAAAACTGCAAAAAGCATTGAAAGAAATTATGGAATAAAATTTAATCAAATATAAAATCCATACATTTCAACCTAAAAACCTAAAAAAAAAGAAGTTAATGAGCATCGTATTTGTCAACTCCCTTTATACAGTTAATAGTTCATTAATGAATTTACAGATTTCATTCAGTAGATTATCAATGATATTTGATTAATGGCATGAAACAACAATGTAATTCCATTTAGTAATGCAGTGAAGTTCACAAATCTGTAAAAAAAAAAAAAAAAAAAACATTGCACAGTTTTACAACCTGAGAGAAAATGTCATATCAACTCGAATAATCAACTATGAGAATCAATCAGAATTGTTGGGTTGAGAAATTAGTGTCGCTTAGCTTTTAACACATACTAACAGCAAACAACTGCACACTGCTACCCTGAGTCAAAACCATGTGGTCTGAGCGTCTCCTAAAATGTTCCGGAGTCCTGTGGAACCTCTACGGGATATCAGCCATCTCTGGTGCTGCTGATGGTATTTCACATCATGCTGCATTGGACGTTCACTCTGACAGAAGATTGGCTCTGGGTTTCCCATTCTAAAAAGTCAGGATAATTCATTGCTAAGGCTGATCCTGGATCAGAATGTGGGAGTGAATGTTATGGGATTGGTGATATGCTGAAGTTGTGATCAGAGCTAGGGCTCATGGTATTAGGAGTCGACACAGGAGATACTTCCAGAGCGTCTTCTCTGTAGTCAGGAGATGCAGGACTGTCAGGAGACTCTGACGGTTCTGTGCGGTCTGACCTGCCTTGCATGATTTCCTCAGGGGTCTTCAGAAACCTGCAGCACAGAGGGAGTGTTTGAAAACACAAAAACAAGTGTGACTGAACAATATATGGGACAAGCCAGAATATTTTTCATTTTTACAGTTTTAGCTCCCCCTTGTGTGACTCCTTTTCAATGATACAGAATTTCTGTTTTCAAATATGTTAGTGAATAAATCTTGTCTAAAATAGGTATTAACTGAATTTTAATTAAATTCAATATAATACAGAAATAATATACATAAACGTACTTATGAATATTTTAAATGTGGACACAAGTGTGAACTGACACAGGAGGGTAGCAAACATACGTATACATCGAGACTGGACGAAGAAACGCTGAACTGAATGCAACTTATATGGGGAGCGTAAATGAGGATTATGACAAGACACACCTGAACATAATGACACAATCAACGAGAGACAGAAACTAGGTCACCGAGCACATGGGGAAAGAAAACACAAACAAAAGTCAATGACTGTGACACTTATAGCCCTGCCTTTCCTCAGTTTCTTTGTCCTGTCTACGTTGTGTTCTCCTATTCTCCAATGTGGATTTATTAAAGACTGTTTGTTTTGACTATCTGCCTCCTTTGTGCTCCTTCGAGCTTCTTCCCCCAGCAACCCGTGAGAATTATTAATGTTGCACTTTTTAAAATTGTATTTAAGTGTGTTAGGAAAGTGTACTCTCTTTAAGTACATTTGAATTTAATTACCAGCCTTTTATTTGATTACCGTAAATATATTTTCTGCAAGAACAGTTTTTTGAAAATATTCTTTTAAAATTTGAAGTACACTACAAATGCACTTTTTTTTAAGTGATTAAGTGCCCTTTTTTAAAAAAACAACAACAACAACTTAAGTACAAAATACAAATGTGCATTAAATGCTTTTCAAGTGTTTCCACTTACCGGAAGAGCAGCCTCTGGCCTGTCTCTTTCTTGATAATGTTGAGCTTATAGTAATGACGTAATGCTCTAGACATTTTCTCATAGGTCATATTGGCCCTGTTCTGCAATAACAAACAAACAGACCCAATTATTATCGATCCCACTTAAAGCATTGAAGAAGTGAGCTGGTCTTGTCTGCTGTAGTACTTTGTGGTTGCCCCAGAGTCGTGCCAGTCCGTTGGGATCCACCACTCTGAAGATCATGGCGTCCGCATCCTCCCAGCGTATGAAGGCCTCATACCTGCTGTCCGACAGCAGCTGGTACACATAGTCCCATAAGAGTTTGCAGTCTAATGAAAAGATGGAATAGTAATCTCTATGATTTTTGACATACAGCAAATTTTAACAATGTCTGATATCATTTTTTTTATATTAATGCCAGTTTACAGTGTCTGAAGCAACATGATTGAGCACCTGCAATCTTTCCATTGGCCTCAGAGGTTTGTGTGGTGTTTGCAGGTTTTTTGGGTTTATTGGACAGGTTGAGAGGCTCATCTGTACAGTAAACATTTACTGCTTGTCTGGTTTTGTCTGGAGATGTCTGTTGATTTTTTTCCTTGGGAGAATGATGTGAAATCTCTGCAAAATATGAAATAAAAGGAGAAAGTGAAGTTTTTAAATTCCCGTGTCAAAATCGTGTATTAGTCAGGAAGCCAGGGTCCTCTAGGGGCCACAGAACACTTCCAAAAAGTTTTAACATACAATTCTACACTTCCATTTTAACATTCTATTACAACATTGTGTGCATTTCTTTTGAAGCCCCAGGCATATGACATGCTGAAGAAGGAAAATAGATATCGTGGCCACACATTTGTTTCCATGACTTTGTGTCCATGTTGTCCACAATTGTGGTCATGTTTGTCCCCTCATTTTAGGTCAATTGTGGTGATATTATAGTAATTTGTTTCCTTGTTTTAATCTGAATTATAAGTTAAACTAAAACCCATGGTTTAACTAAAACTAGGGAATTAATTAAATAATGGGATCAAATTCTTAATTCATGTTTACAAAATCTTCCATATTTCATGTGTGGGGCTTGAAAATAAAATATTTTTACTTTTTATTAAATACAAAAAGGCCTTTTTATCACATTATTTCAAAGATGAACCCCTGAAGACTTGCAAAATAAACATTCTCAGGAATGTCTACATCTTCATAGCTGCATCTAACCTTGAATAGCTCTTCCAAAAATGATTTTTTTCTGAAAATGTACTCATTATCCTCTGGCCATCCAAGATGTAGATGAGTTTGTTTGTTCATCAGAACAGATTTGGAGATATGTAGCATTACATCAATTGCTCATCAATGGATCCTCTGCAGTGAATGGGTGCCGTCAGAATTCCATGTCGTCTCACATCAAAATCCACTGACATATTTTGTTGTAAATGGTGTTTGATCTGTGCATATTTCATATTTCAAGTCAGACATACTATGCAATATTACAGATAGAGGACTTGTATTTTAACAAGTGACAATTATAGGTTAAAAACATCTTAACAGAAAGCTGCAGAATTTTAATTTAAAATGTTTTCATGGATTTGGTTATTACAAACACGCAGCTTTTCTCTTCACAAGACATTAACTGTGTGGATTTCTTGTGGATTATTGTGATGTTTTTATCAGCTGTTTGGACTCTCATTCTGACGGCACCCATTCACTGCAGAGGATCTATTGCTGAGCAAGTGACATAATGCTACATTTCTCCAAATCTGTTCTGATGAAAAACAACCTCATCTATGTCTTGGCTGGCCTGAGAATTTATATATTTTCAGCATGTTTGGGTGCGATCTATCCCCAGGCCTTTGACTTCATGACTTTCTGGGGTCAATAAAGACGGTTTAAACACTGACCTCTGTGCATGCTATGTGAATGCTCAGGGTCAGAAGACAGAGGTTTCTTCTCCTGGCTCTGATCTGTGCTGCATCCAGCTGTTAACACCCAGGAGTTTGTATTTACTGGACAAACAGGAACATTTCTGTTAGAGGCAAAGTAAGGATCTGCAAGACAAGTTATCAAATGCTATTTATTAACTGCAAAACAATTCATTTTATTTATAACATTACATGGAAAAGGGCAAATATGAAAGAAATGTATTGTGTACTATTGTTTGAATGGAGGTAGGTCTAATTTAGCCACACCTATTGGCAACAGCTCTAGCTGCTTTACAACCAGGAAATTCCCTCCTGAATAAAGAAATGGGTGTTATTTAACCTCATGAAGCAGATCAGTGTGCTTCCCATCAGTATCAGTAATAAAGGACTTGCTACAATATACTGGTATAAAATGTTCAGTAAGTATGATATGCAAAATATTTCCCTTTACTAGGACTCCACAGCATGTTGCAGCAAAAACTGGCTCAGTTTCTTCAACGGTGTGTTTGCTACAAGCTTCGGCAAGCCGTTTCATTTCATTACTCTGGCAACTGTTCAAATAGGAAGTTAGACATTTATCAAAATGCCCATAATAGAATATTACACAAGAACAGCCTGAACAAGGAAGAGTCCTCTCAGCTTTTAACTTAAAAAGGCTCTAAAATTCTGTAAATTTAAACCTAAATAACCAAACAAATAATTGTATAAAAATATGCAAGCGATCAAATAATACATGCATGACCTTTTAAAATGGATGAATTTGATTGCATTTAAGACTTTAGCTGAACGCTCCCTATTTTATGAATAATAGTTTATTACGAACAACTAGATCACCTGTCGTCCTGTGCGAGTCGGGCGTCTGTTGTGACTGTGTGTTGGAGCTGGACAGCGGACTGAAGATCGCACATCTCCTCTGCTGCTTCACATGTTGAAGGAGTTCGTACAGAACATCACCTGTTCACAGCAGTTCCCATTCACAGTGCACAGTTATCATGAAAGCTATGAACAAAACTGATAACTAGAATTCATTTCAGATCACACACCAGAGCTGGGACAGCGAAGACGGAAGTCCTCTTTGGTTAGAAGACAGAGTGCCTTTCCGTTCATCTCAAATTTTTGGTGGTCCGCACGCCGCAGAGAATATTCCCTCTGAGCCCAGCGCAGCCAGAGATTCACGTCCTCCTTATTCCACAAAGATGGATTGATCCCTTACATTACAACCATAAAACTCAGTATTAGTTCACCCGAAAATAAAAACACTGTCAGCATTTATTCATCCTCATGCCATTCCAAATCTCTATGAATTTCTTTATTTTATGGGAATGATGAAGTTGCAATGGATGTGGCTATGAATCTCCATAAAAGACATAAAAACACCATCCAAGCACGTAAATGCTTTGCGTGGGGGGACAGAAGAAAAATTAGGATATAATTTGGTGAACATCATCGCTTTCGTGTGTGCATTTGTGCATATTCAAAACTGATGTGATGTAATGCAGGCATTAGGTTTGAATATTTGCAAGTATGGTAGGTTTTGACTGAATCATTTCTGTCTATTCCTCTCACAAAACTTTATATGGCTTTGGACTATAAGCAGACTTATACGGAAATATATGAAGAGAATTGCTTCATGCTACTGTAATGGTGCTATTTATCATTTGAAGCCTATTTGTTCTTTAATACACTTTGTTGTTATGACCTATAAGCTATTCATGTAAATATTTTATGTGGGAACATACGTAGTCTTCCAGGTAGCTTGCAGAGTTCATCAGGCACCGTGTCGTACCCGAAGGGAGGTTCATTTTGAGGGTCACGCAGAACTGGAGAGCAAACTGGGGGTTTGATCCCATTACAATTCTGCTGAAGCTTGGAAGCGAAAGCAGAAAGAAACATTTACTTCAATAAAATAAAAATAAATCCAAAATCCATGTTTTCAGAGATGTATAATAAAGCATTTATATGAATGAATCAGAAAGTACAGAAACTAGACAATTGACTCTTGCAGTATGAAAACAAGAATCTCAATACACACAGCAAAAGTGAAAGTAAATTTGAGACACACACACACCAGTTTTTATTTTCAGTTTTGCACTGTTGGCTAAAATGTTAATAAGGTATATTTGCATTAAAAAAATCTACATTAATATTTAACTTTTTATTATGACATTTGAGAGGGTTTACAAAATAACAAAAAAAAAAGTTAGTTGAATATAGTATTTAATTAAGTGAGCAGTTTGAGGTGATTTTCATGTGATAAGTTTGTCTTCGTTTTGTGGCACTAATAAAAGCACTGACCAAAGTCATTTTATTTTCTCTATTATTTGGAAGTGAGTGAGTGCTGTGTGTCTTACCTTTATCAAAGGTGGCGGTGAGGAGGCGTCACTCATGTTCTGTAACCTTCAAGACTTCACAAGCACAGAAATATTCGCTACAATATTAATACCTGATTACTGTATCAATCTCAATCTATCAAGGTGATCGATATATACACCGAATACAGCATGTGGTGTCGCGTAAAGTCGCAGTCTCGCACAGCAGAGTTTGTCTTTTCTTATGCGAATCGCTGCAATATTAAGAATCCTTCCGGGAAATGAAAACGAAAGAGAGCGGATCTGCCAGGGGCAGTGTGCACATGAATCTCGCAAACACTGTATGGGAAGAGAGATCGCTCTGGTGTTTGTTTCAGGTAGCTAATCTGGTATTTCCTGAAAACCCAGAAAGATTAAATGTGTGTGAAATGAGCAAATCTTAAGAAAAAACAAAACAAAACAAACAAAAAAAAAAACATTAAAAATACCAAAGCAAACTAAAAATATTGCATAGAAGCTTTGGGGAAAGAAAAAAAAAGTATTGTTTATCGTTCTGTTTATGAATTCATTGTTAGTCATGACATGTATGAGGCCTGCGAATTCAGTGATTATCAGGTGTACTTCCTATTTCGGTCGGCGATTCTCAGTTAAGGTGCGACTTCGCAACGCAGGGTGGAGTTTTTTTTTATCATTTTTTTTTTTTTTTTTTTTTTTTTGTGAAACAAAAATTAATTGTGTCCAGAATAGTTATCATCGTTTCAATGGCAATGACAAACTATAAATCAAGTATGAAAAATATCCATAGTTTTTATGTTATTAGATTAACAAATTTAATTTGGGGTAAAATGCCCCCATTCTGACAAAGCAATTTGCTTTATACATTTACAGCAAAACCAGAGCACAGGCTGTTTCAGCTTAAAATGTAAAATAATGAGTTATAAAATTATAATAGCCTAAGTGCAAAACAGAACAGAAAATTGTCACGGTGCACACAGCAGGAAGGAACGAGGAGACGAGGATAAACTCAAAATACAGTCTTTAATAAATCCAAAAGAGATAGGGCAAGACAAGGCAAGGCTGGCACCAGTGATGGGAATAACGGCGTTATAAATAAACGGCGTTACTAACGGCGTTATTTTTTTCAGTAACGAGTAATCAAACGAATTACTGTTTCCCCCGTTACAACGCCGTTACCGTTACTGACAATTAAATGAGGCGTGTAACACCGAGTTGAAATGTTAAACAGCCCGGATGGGAACACTGTGGGGTGCTAATAATGCACGGGAGACGAGAAGATGGCGTATTTTCCCGAGTTTAATAAAACACCTCAAGCACCGACACACTCGTCCACATACATGGGGAACGAGTGAGGGAAAGTGGTACATAAACATCCAACTCAGGTCACAAACAGAAAAGAATAAAATAAACTAAAGATGTCGATAGAGCAAGTTCTCTCTTCCCCTTTTCGTCTCGTACAGCCCCGCCCTATTCCCCTGCGCAGTTGTCAATCTACCACAAAACTACCGTAAATACTCTAGTGGCCGTTACAGGCGTTACTATATTATATTATTAGAATTTAATTTTTCAGTTAATCTGAATGGATGCGTGTAGCTGTATTTGACGTGCCGTAAACTCTAGTGTGAAGCACACGACTCGCCGTCGCTTTCTCTCACATACACGCACACAAAGAAAGATACAGAGCAAAAGAGTCTTTCATAACATGCAGAATTGACGCGCTACATGTAAACGATATTCTTTGTTGTATTTTTCTGTCAAAATAACGGAGTTCCTTTGGAATTCTTCAGCTTTTAAGAACTGCCGCTTTCTCTGTTTGTGGGCGGAACTAATGCACAAACGACAATCTCATTGGCTGGCGCTCACCTATTATTTTGATTTCAGCAAATCAATTCGAGCGAACTCAGACAACGTGATTAATATTCATGAACCCAGCAGCTCATTAATCCTTAGTCCGTTTTATATTGATGACAAATATGCATTCATACTTGGTTATTCTAATTACTAAAGTTCTATCATCATATAATATAAAATTATCATAATATTATATTATAATGCTTGACTGACTGATACTAATTGTCAGTAGATAAATAGTGTAGATTAATGTACAATGTTTTATAATAATAATTTATTCTTTTTAGTGTCTATTTCATTAATTTAACATATTTAATATTGGGGGCATCCAAAGTTATTTGACATTTGAACATTTTGTAAAAAGTAACGCAATAGTTACTTTCCCTGGTAATTAGTTACTTTTATAATGATGTAACTCAATTACTAACTCAGTTACTATTTGTGAGAAGTAACTAGTAACTATAACTAATTACTTTTTTAAAGTAACGTGCCCAACACTGGCTGGCACACACAGGAACACCCGGGAGTTACGAGTAGACAAGACAAAATCTAACTAAACAGGCAGGAACTAAATACACAGGATAATTAGACATAATTAGACAAATGTAGCTGAACTAAATAAACTGATAAGCATACTTAACAAGGACAGGAACATGACCAAATAAGGACACAAGAGGCGGGAACACATGACAGAGGACTGACAAAAAGAGCTAAATACAACCCAAATACAACCACTCAGCCGGAGTTGCTGGCTTTTGAACTGAACACTGTTAACAGGCTGGAGGGTCTCCCTCCTCTTTAGGAGTTGTTTTTAAAGTATTCCACAAACTTTTTACACACCTCTGCCCATCTTTACTTCTGAGAGACTCTGCCTCTCTAAGACATCCCTTTTATAGTTAATCATGTTACAGAAAAGATGTCAATTAAGTCAATTAATTGCTAGATGTTCTCCCAGCTGAATTTTTTTCAAAATGTCTTGCTTTTTCAGCCCTTTGTTGCCCCCGTGCCAACTTTTTAAAACATATTTTTTTTGTTTAAAATGGTTACATTAATCATGTTTGTTATTTTTTTTTATTATTATTAAAATGGAAGTTATTTTCCTAAATAATGTGAACTTGACTGACTGCTTCATTTCCACTTTAACCTCCTGTCTGTAAGCAGACTTGTCACCGTCCTGAATGAGGCCGATAAGTGTGGTGTTGTTTGCAAACTTCCGGAGCTTGACAGAGGGGTCTTTAGATGTGCAGTCGTTGGTGTAGAGGGAGAGTAGCAGTGGGGAGAGAATGCAGCCCTGAGGAGCTCCAGTGCTGACAGTATGGGTGATGGATATTATTCAAATCCGTTAATGGATTGTTAGGCTGCATTAATTAGATAAACTGGAAGTGGGAACACTCCCCATAAAACACGATGTACTCAATACATCGTAAGAAGAATGGCATCTACGCTAATATTTGTCTGTTTCTTTCTTATTCTGTTTCTCAGTCCGTATCCGATCAGATGGTGGATCAGCACCAAGAGATGATGTCTACAGCCCTGATCGTCAGCGGAGACCAGGAGCCTGTTTCATAAAACAAGTTTACCAAATAAGCCAGGTTTATTTCAGTTAGTCTGACTTATTGTCAGTTGATTTGGTTTAAAGTAAGTCAGACTAACTGAAATAAACCCGGTTTATTTGGTAAACTTGTTTTATGAAACAGGCCCCAGGACACCTAGATGAGCCCCAGAGACACCTTGATGAGCCCCAGAGACATATCCCCAGTGAAGACCTCGACTAAAATACAATAAAACTTAAAATATAACAAAATAAATAAAAATACAATAAAATACCTAACTACATAATACTATTATTGGTAGAAATTGCAACAATATAAAAGTAGAAATACAATACATTTATACATTTAAATTTTTAATTAAAACATAATATACAGATATGAAAAATGAATAAATACATTCTAAAATAATAAATGGTATAATATATATATATATATATATATATATATATACACACACACACACACACACACAAAACAGAAATATATTAAAGGGGTGGTTTACTGCGATTTCACTTTTTTCATATTAAATAGTGTGTAATGTTGCTGTTGGTGCATGAACAGTATCTGCAAAGTTGCTGCGTTGAAAGTTCAACATAAGCGGAGATATCGTC
This sequence comes from Acrossocheilus fasciatus, assembly GCA_036784905.1. Lineage (NCBI taxonomy): Eukaryota > Metazoa > Chordata > Actinopteri > Cypriniformes > Cyprinidae > Acrossocheilus > Acrossocheilus fasciatus. The sequence goes on from CM071960.1 coordinate 6,148,142, forward strand.
TTTTAAAAATCAGGAAGTTTAATGCCTACAAAAACGCCTCATATGGGACTACAACGAGATACTTCCCGGGTTGCATACGAAATAAACCCATCAATCCCTCCCTCCGGAACATGCAAAAAAGGGGGCAAGGCCATGTTCTGCGGCTTTGTCGAAGAGGAAGAGTTATAGTGGAGAGTTGTAGCCATGCCGTCGAAACGGTGTTATTTTCACCCAGCTGTCAGGTCTTCTGTGTTCGGGTTTCCTACTGATGGTGTAGTTCGTCAACAACGGTTAAAATTCATGTTTGATTATGTTCCTGACAATTACAATCCTAATTTAGCTCTCTGTGCTGCGCATTTTACGGAAGACAGCTTCCAGAATCTGCACGAGTTCAATGCCGGATTCACACAGAAACTATTACTAAAACATGGAGCGGTTGTTGTTGGGCCACAACCTGTAAGTAAGATTTCATAATTTTAAATGTATTTGCATGTATAATTTCAGACGTAATGTTTTAGTTTTATCAAGGTCGTAAACAAATGCCAACGTTGGCTTTAGTAGCCAGTTAGTTAAAAGCTATTTCCTGTGTCTATGACAAACGCGTACAAACATTTTGGACCTGAATTTGTAATTATGTACTAATTTTGTAAATGTATTTTCCATGTATACTTTATGACGTAATTTTTCGATTTGATCAAGAACGTAAACACAAGCCAGCGCTGTTCGGTTAGTAGCCAGTTAGTTCGATGCTATTTTGTGTGTATAAGACAAACGTGTACAAACTTCAAAAAATTATATGTAATCACAACAGCAAACCTCCATTCAGAAACGTTTGTAAGAGCCGTTCTTGCGGAAGTTCTGCTTGACTCTCTTCATTACCGCTTTCTGGGTCTGATTCTGGCTCAAACTGATACGGCAATATTGACACCATTATTTACATTTGACCAGAGTACGTGTAACTGTCGCCCGTGAAGGTAATGGGCGTGACGTTTCCGGACAATGTGCAGTACACAGTTTAGCCAATCACAACACACCGGCCCAACTGACCAATCTGAGCCCATCGCCTGTTTCTGAGGGAGTGGTTTCAGAGAATCAGGAAGTCAACCGGTCATTCAAATGACAGAGGAGAAATCGGCGTACAATAAAGGTGAAAAATATGAAAAATAAGGCGTTTTTTTAACAAATGAAACACGAAGACATGTTATATTGCACCCCATAAACACAATCAAGCAAAGAAAGAAAGCAGTAAACCACCCCTTTAAATAAATTAAACTATGAATTTAAATTATAATAAACAAAAATATACAGTGGGTACGGAAAGTATTCAGACCCCCTTAAATTTTTCACTCTTTGTTATATTCCAGCCATTTGCTAAAATCATTTAAGTTAATTTTTTTCCTCATTAATGTACACACAGCATCCCATATTGACAGAAAAACACAGAATTGTTGACATTTTTGCAGATTTATTAAAAAAGAAAAACTGAAATATCACATAGTCCTAAGTATTCAGACCCTTTGCTGTGACACTCATATATTTAACTCAGGTGCTGTCCATTTCTTCTGATCATCCTTCAGATGGTTCTACACCTTCATTTGAGTCCAGCTGTGTTTGATTATACTGATTGGACTTGATTAGGAAAGCCACACACCTGTCTATATAAGACCTTACAGCTCACAGTGCATGTCAGAGCAAATGAGAATCATGAGGTCAAAGGAACTGCCTGAAGAGCTCAGAGACAGAACTGTGGCAAGGCACAGATCTGGCCAAGGTTACAAAAAAATTTCTGCTGCACTTAAGGTTCCTAAGAGCACAGTGGCCTCCATAATCCTTAAATGGAAGACGTTTGGGACGACCAGAACCTTTCCTAGAGCTGGCCGTCCGGCCAAACTGAGCTATCAGGGGAGAAGAGCCTTGGTGAGAGAGGTAAAGAAGAACCCAAAGATCACTGTGGCTGAGCTCCAGAGATGCAGTCAGGAGATGGGAGAAAGTTGTAGAAAGTCAACCATCACTGCAGCCTTCCACCAGTCGGGGCTTTATGGCAGAGTGGCCGGACGGAAGCCTCTCCTCAGTGCAAGACACATGAAAGCCCGCATGGAGGACTCCAAGATGGTGAGAAATAAGATTCTCTGGTCTGATGAGACCAAGATAGAACTTTTTGGCCTTAATTCTAAGCGGTATGTGTGGAGAAAACCAGGCACTGCTCATCACCTGTCCAATACAGTCCCAACAGTGAAGTATAGTGGTGGCAGCATCATGCTGTGGGGGTGTTTTTCAGCTGCAGGGACAGGACGACTGGTTGCAATCGAGGGAAAGATGAATGCGGCCAAGTACAGGGATATCCTCGACGAAAACCTTCTCCAGAGTGCTCAGGACCTCAGACTGGGCTGAAGGTTTACCTTCCAACAAGACAATGACCCTAAGCACACAGCTAAAATAACGAAGGAGTGGCTTCACAACAACTCCGTGACTGTTCTTGAATGGCCCAGCCACAGCCCTGACTTAAACCCAATTGAGCATCTCTGGAGAGACCTAAAAATGGCTGTCCACCAATGTTTACCATCCAACCTGACAGAACTGGAGAGGATCTGCAAGGAGGAATGGCAGAGGTGCGAAAAACTTGTTGCATCTTTCCCAAAAAGACTCATGGCTGTATTAGATCAAAAGGGTGCTTATACTAAATACTGAGCAAAGGGTCTGAATACTTAGGACCATGTGATATTTCAGTTGTTCTTTTTTAATAAATCTGTAAAAATGTCAACAATTCTGTGTTTTTCTGTGTGTACAATAAAGGGGTGCTGTGTGTACATTAATGAGGAAAAAAAAGAACTTAAATGATTTTAGCAAATGGCTGCAATATAACAAAAAGTGAAAAATTTAAGGGGGTCTGAATACTTTCCGTACCCACTGTATATATATATATATATATTATAAAAATAGACCGAGAAACAATAAATGCATTAAACTATACATTACAATTATAGCAAAGGAATAAATCATATAAATGAAAAACTTCAAATAATGAATAAAACACAAATACATTAAATTATAAACTAAAATGCTCCTTCAGGACAAGACCACGGGAGTCAGATAAGCCCTTTAACACAATCTGACATGGCCGTGGTTGGAATTGAACTGTGGGTTTCGTCTGGCCAGAGGAGAACTGGCCCCCCGACTGAGCCTGGTTTCTCCAAAGGTTTTTTTTCTCCATTCTGTCACAGAGGGAGTTTTGGTTCCTTGCCGCTGTCGCCTCTGGCTTGCTCAGTTGGGGACACTTAATTTCTAGCGATTATTGTCAATTTGATTGTTTAGCTCGGTTTAGTTTAAATAGCATCTGTGCAATGACATCTCTGAATTCAATAATGAAATTCCTTTAATTGAAAATTGAGTGTTTATTCTTAACAATATACATTACTGACTCTCCAGTTTGATATTGTTAAGTGCTTTGACGCAATCTGTATTGTTAAAAGTGCTATATAAATAAAGGTGACTTGATTTGACTTGACTTGGATGTGTATTTTCCCAGCCTCACTAGCTGCTGCCTGTCTGTCAGGAAGCTGGTGATCCACTGACAGACGGAGGTGGGCATGGAGAGCCAAGTTAGTTTGGGCAGGAGGAGGTTTGGGATGATAGTGTTAAAGGCCAAGCTGAATACCACAAACAGGATCCTCACATAAGTCCCTGGTTTGTCTAGAGGTTGCAGAACATAATGAAGTCCCATGTTGATTGCATCGTCCACAGACCTGTTTGCTCTGTAGGTAAATGGAAGAGGATCCAGCAAGGGTCCAGTAATGTCCTTCAGGTGGGCCAGCACCAGTTTTTCAAATGACTTAATGACGTTAGATCCACAGGTTTGTAGTCATTTAGTCCTGTAATTTTGGATTTCTTTGGGATGGGGAAGATGGTGTAGCATTTGAAGCATAAAAGGACTTCGCACAGTTCCAGTGATCTGTTGAAGATCTGTGTGAAGATGGGGGCCAGCTGGTCAGCACAGGATTTCAGACAAACTGGTGTAACACAATCTGGGCCTGGTGCTTTTTTCCTTTTCTGCTTCCGAAAAACCTGGCGCACATCGTCTTCGCTGATCTGAAGTGTAGGAGTGGGGGAGAGGGGGGTTGCTGGAGCTGTTAATGGTTGTGTGGAGAGGTGTTCAGAGTGGGTTTGAGGTGTTTTTTCAAATCTGCAGTAGAACTCATTCAGATCATCTGCCATTTGTTGATTCTCCACAGTGCTGGGGGATGGTGTCTTGTAGTTGGTGATCTCTTTCAGACCTTTCCACACTGATGCTGAGTCGCTAGAAGTGAACTGAATCCTTTGTTTTTCAGAATAATTCCTATTTGCCGCTCTGATCTCCTTTTCCAGTGTGTATTTGGCCTGTTTATATAATACTTTGTCCCCCTTCCTGTAAGCATCTTCTTTGGCCTGACGGAGCTGTCTGAGTTTTGCAGTGGACCACGGTTTGTCGTTGTTGTAAGTTAGATGAGTCCTGGTAGGAATGCACATATCTTCACAGAAACTGATATAAGATGCTACAGTCACCCCACGTCTCGACCCTAGTCAGACACCGCTACATCACGTAACAGCAGCAACAACAATAATGGCAGACTACATGCTTGTGTTCATGCTGCAGAAGCTACTGAGTCTATTAGCTTTACTAAAGCAAAATCTTCTGGTGTGTTGTTTTGTTGGGTTTGTATACAGGGCGCAAGGTTTATGCGCATGCACCAAGTCTTCTCCGTTTTTAATGTGTCTCTGTGGCAGAATTACAGCACCACACACTGGTCTGGCATGTATGCTACATTGTTTTGAGTCGATTTCAGTGGTTTCGTGTGTACGCAGACGACACTGCATTTATGTTTTAATTTTTTTTTTAGCCATCCCAGTCATGTCAAGTTGGGTTCTGCAGATTATAGAACGAGGTTACTTGCTCCAGTTCACTCGCAGACCCCCTTGTTTCAGAGGTGTTATTAAAACTTCGGTACAGGACAACAATGCACATTTACTCCAGTCCGATGTGCAAAGTCTTCTAGCAAAATGTTCCATGGAGACAGTTCTGCCAGCAAACAGCATGTCAGGCTTTTACTTCCTCATTCCAAAGAAAGATGGTGGGCTCAGGCCCATCCTTGATCTCAAACACCTGAACTCAGTATTTAGTAGAAGCACCCTTTTGATCTAATACAGCCAGGAGTCTTTTTGGGAAATATGCAACAAGTTTTTCACTCCTGGATTTGGGGATCCTCTGCCATTCCTCCTTGCAGATCCTCTCCAGTTCTGTCAGGTTGGATGGTAAACGTTGGTGGTGTTACGAGCTAGATGTTTTTGGGGATGTTTCGTAACATTTAGATGTGAGACACAACTGATGCTGAAACAAACTAGAGAAGAAAGTGTTCAGGAGACAAGTAACCATTGTAATCACAAGTTCAATTTATTAGGAAATGTACTAATTACAATCCTTGAGAAAAATATAAGTTCTTTAAATAAAGGAAAAAGGAGAAAAATGAGTGACACCAAAACAAATTATCAAAAGCAAAACAACCCGAATTACTAACCCTCAACCCAACTAATCTAACTACCAAACAAAAGATGTGGAAAATAAACCGCAAACTTCAGCGTATCCTATGCCCAACCTAAACTACTCTAACTACTAATATAAATACACAGGTGGCTGTCACTCTTTACCTGAAACTAACAAGAACAGGAGTCTAAAAAAAATACAGAGGCTTACCTATCTCCTTTTCCCAAGGTGATTTAACCAAGTCACAAGTGACAAAAGCCATACAGGTCTGACTTAGAATAATTTGGACTACACAGCACATTAAGCTAAAAGTTAAAGTAGGTCACTAATCATGCGGTCGCCCGACAGGTGTACTTAATCAGGTAAACTCAGAAAGTCTCAAATTAATGAATGACAAAGAGAATAACAAATCAAATAAATACTAAACAAAATCCATAACACAATTGAACGACAAAATTAACGCGGAGAACAACAAATGGACAGCCGCCCGCTGACTAGAGCGCAGGACGACTGACAACAGCCTAAGAGGCCCAGCCCCTTTTATAACGAACAGGTCCAGGCTAATTGGTCGCCCGGTGGACTGGGTCAGCCAATAGATGAACCTAAAAATCAAGGGAAAAAAAACAAAGCGGCGAAACAGAAAGAGAACGAAAAATACAGAAAGCAGGCAAATACAAACAAAAGGAACGCAACACTCCCACCCTTAAGAAAAAAACTATATAATTTTACAAGTGATATATATATATTTTTTTTTTAAACAAGTTATTACATCACTAATCAAGCTCTAGATAAGGCATCAGCAATGATATTTTCTGACCCTTTTTTGTGATTAATCACCAAGTTGTAACCTTGTACGATTAAAGACCAGCGCATTAGTCGTTGATTATGGTTATACATGCGAGCTAAGAACACCAAAGGATTGTGGTCAGTGAACACAGTTACAGGCATACTACTTGAACTGATATACACATCAAAATACTGTAAAGCCATCAGAAGTGCCAGGGTTTCTTTCTCAATAGTGGAATAGTTTAACTGATTGTGATGATGAACCAGGGCAATGACATCATCATTAGAGTGCCAGCCTGCTATTTTGAATTCATTTGGTGTGCTGTTTGCAGGAATAGTTTATTGTGTATTGTATGTTGACAATGTATATGTGGATGGGCAGTACCAACATTGAGTGTTTAACATGTTAATGTTTTGACGGATAATAGAGTCTTTGGCTGTTTTAAATTATTTCTTTATTGTGTAAGTTTGTATTCTTTTTGCACGTTAGATCTTACCGGTCTGAACCAGTGTTTTGGAGGTGGCTTCTGAAAGTGCGCATGGCCAGAACGTACCATTTTACAAAATGGAGGGAGACATGAGTGCTATGAGGTGTTAAATGTTTGAGTTTTTGGTTGTATGTTATGCATGTGGGTATTATGATTATTGCATGTCAGAAATGAGTTCTTGAACAGTAGTTATATTATTATGTAATGTTTTGCTGTGGAAGTCAGTAATGAGGGTTACGGGGAAAGGTTCCACCCCGTGATAATGGTTCATCCCACTAGTGTTTGGCGGGAAACTTGTATATTTAAACCATTGTCTGAGCATGCTTGGGAAAGAGGGTTGTATTCTGCGTACTGTGCAAAGGCTTGAACTTGTCTGAGGTGAGACGTGCTGATAATTTTTTGGTGGATGTGCCACCAGGCATTGTTTAGTGCCAGTTTTGCTGCTCACAGCATTTTTCTTTTGTTTTTAGTACCAGTATACGTGTCATTAAGTGTTTTTTTTTTGTTGTTGTACTTTGTGAACTGCTTCTTATAAAATTCCACTGTAAAAATAAATCACAACTGGCATTTTGGAAAACACTCCATTGTACTGAGCCTTCCTAACTTCTCCCCAGCCTCTCGGCAATTCTCTACATGACACGTGGTGGCAGCGCTGCTTCCAGGCCAATAGGAGGCTAGTACATGAGGAGGCTGCATGTTTTGTTGTGCAACAAACCCTTTTTTTCCCCCTCAAGTGGGGTGGCAGTAGAAACTGTTTATTTTCTTTTAAACGAAGATGCCGCCAAAGAAGCAGGATGCAGCAAAGGCAAGGGATGAGTCTAAAGTTCCAGATGAGTCCGAATCAACGTGCATAATTCCAGACCAAAGTGAAGTTGTAGCTGGGAGTACAATCGACCAACTTATGGATATGATGCAAAAGTTTTTACGCAAGCAACATCAAAGAGAGGATCGCTTGGAAAGAGAGGCGCAGCGCCAAGAGCATAAGTGGCAGGTGCTTCACCATCAGTTTACACAGCTGCAGTCGGAAGTTCATCAAGACCGACAACCGTTGCAGGATGATGATTCTGCTTCATCAGGTGAGAATCCAACTGAGGGACAAGGACCTGCAATGCCATGTTTGCAAGCTCCAAGAATGCTTCCTTGGACCCATGATGAGGACATAGAACACTATCTGACAACTTTTGAACGTATTGCCCAAACGTACAGATGGCCAAGGCAAGACTGGGTGCTGCATTTGTTACCTCTCTTATCTGGTAAGGCGAGGGCAGCTTATGTGGCCATGTAGCCTGACAACTCATTAAACTATGGCTTCGTCAAACAGGCTATTCTTGACAAGTTTGAGATAAATGTTGAAAGGTATAGACAGCGCTTCAGATCGTACAGTGCTCAAGAAGATGAGACTCCAAGAGAGCTGCAAGTAAGACTAAGAGACTTGTATGAGAAGTGGATGAATCCTAAGAGTCAAACAAAGGAGGAGATCGGTGACCAGATAGTACTAGAACAGTTTCTCAAGTTACTCAACCCAGAGACAAGGACATGGGTGAGACCGAATAACCCTACCTCATCTAAACAAGCAGCAGAGATGGCCGAGACCTTTGTGACTGCAAGACGATCAGTGTATCAACCAAGACGATGGCGAAGCTATAACAACAGCTCATCCGGTAAGTCTGGGGATGGTTGGGGTCGTGGTCTGGGCAATTTTTGTTCTAATACCGGTGTATCACAGATCAGTCCTGGTACGAACACAAGTAAACATCAGGGGGCAGTTAATCAGTATAAGGGTAAAGCTGTGATGGTTTGTCATGGATGTGGTCAGCCAGGGCATAAGAAAGCAGATTGCCCTTTACAGAAAGTTACTAATACCCGCCTGTGTTATGTACCAAGATCTTCTTTTGGGTTGAATGAGGTGGAGTCGAATACAGACACTGTAATTGAGGTAAAGATAGGGACTAAATTCTTTAAAGCTTTGGTTGACTCTGGTTCAAGCCAAACGTTAGTAAGGACTGAATGTTTGGGTGAGGGTAGCACATTGATGCAGGACAAAGTGAGAGTTCGCTGTATTCATGGTGATGAAAAAGAATACCCCAAAACTGATGTGGTAATTGAAATAAGTGGTCAGGCTTATTATCTGTCAGTTGGTGTAATGGACCAGGCGCCTTATCCAGTTATTTTAGGTAGAGATGTGCCCGTGCTTGTAGATCTTTTGCAGAGTGACAGGGAGATAGCGGAAGCTAGGGTGGTAACAAGAGCCCAGGCTAAGCATAAGACCTGTAAACAGCTGCTGCAAGATTTACCTTTTGGTGGGGGTCCTAAAACTAGGAAATCTAGACGTGAGAGACGTCAGAACAAAGTTGAGGGTACAGAAATAGTTGAAAAGTTGCCTGAACCTCATGCAGATGATATGGAATGCATTCCTCATGATATAGTGGAACTTCAAAGGCAGGATAAAACGCTGAAACCCTTGTTTGAGAAGGTAGACAAGGGATACACTGTGTCAGCTCTGCGGCAGAAAGATTGTTTTGTGATTTAAAGATGATAGGCTGTATCTGGTAAGTGATGAGGGAGAGAGATTGGTGGTCCCTGAATCCATGAGGCTGAAGGTATTGCAGTTGGGTCATTCAGTACCGTGGGCCGGAAATTTAGGCCAGCAGAAAACGCTGGCCAGAATTGCTAGTAGATTTTATTGGCCCAGGCTCTATATGGACGTAATGGATTTTTGTAAGTCTTGTCCAGAGTGTCAACTGGTGAGTCCAGCTAGAAAGGGCGATAGAGCACCTCTGGTGAGTCTCCCTATTATTGATATCCCATTTTCTCGTATTGCTATGGATGTAGTGGGTCCTTTAGAAAAGAGTAGAACAAGAAATCGGTATATTCTGGTGGTTGCAGATTATGCTACTAGATATCCAGAGGTTTTTCCTCTTAAAAACACAAAGACGAGACAAATTGTTAGTGCCCTTGTTCAGCTCTTTTCACGGGTAGGCTTACCCAAAGAGATAATTACAGATCAGGGAACCAATTTTACATCCAGACAAATTAAGCAAGTGTATTCAATGTTGCGTATACATCCTATTAAGACCACTCCTTATCATCCTCAGACGGACGGTATGGTAGAAAGATTCAATCAGACATTAAAAACAATGTTGCGCAAGTTTGTGTCTGATACAGGTGCGGACTGAGTGAAGTTCCACAATCGTCTACAGGCATTCACCTTTTGAACTGCTCTATGGACGTCAGGTTCATGGACCTTTGGATGTCTTAAAGGAGGCTTGGGAAGGAGACAATGCAAGTGAGCAAACCAATATCTTGTCGTATGTCATTAAGATGAGGGAGAAATTGGACTCATTGGCAGAGTTGGTAAGAGTCAACATGACTAATGCGCAACAACATCAAAAACAATGGTACGATCAGTCAAGTAGGAAGAGAACATTAAGTCCAGGTCAGAAGGTGCTACTGTTGCTTCCCACATCTGACAGTTCATTACTGGCCAAGTGGCAGGGGCCGTATGAAGTGTTACGGAAACTAAGTGCTACTAACTATGAGATCTCCCTACCGGATCGCAGGAAGAAGTCTCAAGTTTTTCATATTAACCTCTTAAGACCGTGGCAGGAGAGAAAAGGCTCATGGTCCGAGCAGCTGTGGGCAAGAGAGGTGGATGAAGAAGAGGAACTGGAGGAGCAATACTTCCCAGTTGATCAAAAGTCAATTACCTTTCCAGCAGTAGATCATCTTACATCTAAGCAGCAAAGAGAGTTCCTGAAACGGGTTCCAGAGAATCTCTTCAGTGATCAGCCTGGAAAAACCGATCTTCTACAGCATGATATTCGCCTTCTGCCGACAGAGCCCATTAGGCAGACTCATTGTAGAGTGCCCGCCCGCCTGATTCCTGCTTTGAAAGAGGAAGTGAAAGTGTAAGGATGAAAGAACCTGAGATACTTTGATCTCCTGAGAAACAGACAATATAAACATGCATGGGCATCTTCGAGACACCCCACAGAGTGGAGGTGCAGGAAACTTCCTTCCCTTCTGTCCATTTGTTTCTTCTTAAATCCCTTCACCCATCCTTCCTTCTACTCAGTCTGTTCAAAATGGTCAATAGTAGATTGTAATGTTCTACATGAATGCAAGTGATAGTTACAGTCATGTTTGGTATCATTTGAATTGTCTCAGGGTGTCTGGTACAATGGGCTCATTCTTACAAGAAGTAAACTAAAAGGTAATACAGATCCTAAGAGTTTAGAGATATTTTGCACTCTGTAGAGGGCGGGTCAGTTGCCAGTGGTTTCTATGCAAAATTACCTTTTGTCCCAAAAGGTGTTAACTTGGTCAATGCAAATTCCAATCGTTAGCCCCTGTCTCCATCTCGGGGGATGTTGGTCTTGGTCTGGGGTACTTAAGGAGGTGTTGCAAAAGGATCGGGGGTTTTCTGTAGCCAGAAGCCCGTAGTGTGGTGTGTCTCTAGACTTCACACTATGTATTTCTATAAAGTCAGGTATGCATCTTTTACTCGTAGATTTATCTTTGAGAATTCGATGTTTTGTATTGATATGATTTGATATCCCTGAATTGGCTATGTAATTGACATAATACACATTTACCTGACTGATAATAAATTGTTACATTTGATCTTATTCTGTTTTACTCATTACTATTATTCTGCTTTACTCTACGTTGTATCCTTGTTAGCAACATGAGCACCGGAATGAACGAGTAAATATAAAGTAAAGAGTCACTAGAATAATCAAATACCAATTAGAAATAGACCAACAATCAATTTGCATTCCAACCTAAATTCGAGGTTATAATAAAATGGAGTCAGATTAGTTCATAAAATGGAGTCAGATTTGAAGTTAACCTAAATTTAATAACTTTGCGCGCTGAAAAGACCGAACACGCAGGAAACCTTCACCCACGATTGGATACCGTCCTTGGACCAAATTCGTGGGCCTTACAAAGTGGTGACCTCGACGTGATCTCCCTACCGAGGCGAGTGACGTCTTTCCAGCGCGAATTTCGGTTTGATTCTCACTGAGGATATGAGGTTTGAGCTCCTTCTTCCCTGTGTACAACTGCTGTGGTAAGTTCGCTCCTTTTACTTATTAAAAGTGTTGAAGGAAAGTTTTTTGCATCTCACATATAGACACATTTTTAGAACGGGTCGACATACCCATCATTAGACCGGAGACCGTAGAAATCCGGTGGGAGGAGAAATTAGCCGGGAAACATGACTTTTCAGAGACAGTATAACAGCAGTGCAGATCAGGAAATCATGGAAATTCACGCTGTGCATATAAAAAATATCCTTCTTCATTTAAGCGGTAAAGGATTGAACATTACATGGAAAAACAATGAAATCATATCCTGGTTTTTGGCCGAAGGAGAAAAATTGGCATCTAAATCAAAATATAAAAAACAACAGCTGCCATCGTCTACTTGCTTCGGAAAAATGATCTAGAAACATTAGCCGAAAATGAACGCATAATAGAGAATATCAAAGAAATTGAGAAAGCACGTTCGGATGAATTACAAAAGCTTAGAGCACAGGTCGAGGCAAGAACATATAGCCCGGTTCTGTCAACACTGCACTGGCTCCCTATCAAACATCGGATAGATTTTAAAATCTTGTTAATTACTTATAAAACCCTGAATGGTTTAGCTCCTCAGTACTTGAGCGAGCTCTTATCGCATTATAGTCCTCCACGTCCGCTGCGTTCTCAAAACTCTGGCCGTTTGATAATACCTAGAATATCAAAATCGACTGCAGGCGGCAGATCCTTTTCCTATTTAGCACCCAAACTCTGGAACAATCTACCTAACACTGTTCGGGAGGCAGACACACTCTGTCAGTTTAAATCTAGATTAAAGACCCATCTCTTTACCCTGGCGTACACATAACACACTAATACGCTTCTATTATTCAAATCCGTTAAAGGATTGTTAGGCTGCATTAATTAGATCAACCGGAACCGGGAACACTTCCCACAACACACGGTGTACTCGTTACATCGTAAGTAGAATGGCATCTACGCTAATATTTGTCTGTTTCTTTCCTATGCTCAGATGGTGGATCAGCACCAAGAGATGATGTCTGCAGCCCTGATCGTCAGCGGAGACCAGGACACCCAGATGACCCCCAGAGACCTCGATTAAAATACACTAAAACTAAAAAATATAACTAAAAATATAATAAAATACCTAACTACATAATACTACTATTGTTAGAACCTGAAACTTTTGAACTGTGGGTGTCGTCTGGTCAGAGGAGAACTGGCCCCCCGACTGAGCCTGGTTTCTCCCAAGGTTTTTTTCTCCATTCTGGGAGTTTTGGTTCCTTGCCGCTGTCGCCTCTGGCTTGCTCAGTTGGGGACACCTAATTTCTAGCGATTTATCGCCGATTTGATTGCTCATATACTATTTAAACTAAACTGAGCTAGACAATGACATCTCTGAATTCAATAATGAAATGCCTTTAACTGAAAATTAAATGTTTAATCTTATTATATATTACTGACACTCTGTCCTCCAATTTGATACTGTTAAGTGCTTTGACACAATCTGTATTGGTAAAAGCGCTATATAAATAAAGGTGACTTGACTTGACTTGACATATGAAAGACTGGGTTGGGCAAGAAAAAGTGAAAACATGGCGAGAAAAATAGATGCGCTTCAAAAGAAACTCAAAGCCGGCAATAGTTATGTATCAGCCCTTGAAGACTGTTGTGATAATGGAGGCTTCCCAGTGGCTGCAGTTAAGAAAGCAGCACTGGATGAAACTTTTGATTCTGAGGAAAACAGTGATTGCGATGATGATGATGATGCTGCGTTAGAGAGTCGGACACGGAGAGAAACTCGTAACCGAGCTCCCGTTCAGAGACACGAAGAACAACATCAGCAAAGTCCGATCAAAGCAAGAGCAAAACCCAGCGAAAAACCACCCAAATCAATCAGAGTCGCTGTCCTAAAAACCATGACTAACGTTAACGATGAAATAACCACGATTAGCCGCCCATTAACATGCAAAGAGTGTACAAAACACAAACAGATCGTGGGAATGATGCCCAAAAGAGGGCCATTCCAACCCTACTGGGAAACACTGATGTTACAGGCGACAGTGTATAAACTAGAAACCAGAGATGTGTGGCAAATAGCACTCCTTACGATCCCTGAAGAGCTAAGATCGAAACTAAGCCCAGAGATGAAATCCGGTGACATAATCAAACGAAATAATAATGAAACCGACGAAAGTATCTATGAACGATTAAAACAAGCATTGCTAGATATGAGGGGACCAATGAGCGCGGATTGGAGCAGGATACTAGAAATTAAACAGGGAAGCAATGAACCGTTTGAAACATACTCTGAACGTCTGTGGGTGACATACAAAGAACATTCCGGTCTAGAAAATGCAAGCCGTGATCACGAACCGTTATTACAACTCATAAAGAACAATGCTGGCACTCCAGTCCAAAATGCATTGTCAAACGGAGTAGATCCAGCCGAAAACACGTTCAGAACGATAGTAGATTGGGGTTCAAGGATAGAAAACAGATGGAAATCAAAGGCCCTCAAAACAATGTCCACTTCTTGGAAGAGGTGACTTGCTGTGATGACTCTAGAACTTTTAGTTCAGGGAAAGCATGTGCCACTGCTCAAGACAGCGTGCCAGTTTCAGTTCTTAAGGTGATGCAGCACAATAATAGCACAGAGTCATGTACCAGAATGCATGATGTAAAGGAAGCATTAGGGAGTCATGAAAAACCTCAAACTCAAGGAGAACACAACAGACAACCCTATGGCAAAGACAGCAGGTTTTGCAGTTCCTGTCACAAAATAGGCCATACAGAGGAAAAATGTTGGTCACTGGGAAGGGGTAGACCTCCACCTTATTTTCTGAAACATAGGATATCACTTTCTAAAGGCAAAGATCAATTGTTTACATGTAACAAGTCATCCTCAGATAAAACTCTTAGTGAGTTAACTGCATTGCTCATGCAAGGCCTCCAGATACTGACTTCACTCGCTAGTGAGTTAGCAGCTTAATAGCGATGAGTTCAATATGTAAATATCCCAATTTCAATGATCCTGTTTGTATTTTCAAATTTGTAATTGTGATAAACACAATGTGCGCATATAACACACATCATAGATGTTTGTGCTACTACATGTACACATAGACTAGTTGAGTTTATTCTTTAAAAAACACATGACTGCTTTACTGTAAGTGTGCGAAAAACACTTAGGTTTAAGGTTGTAGATGCTACATGTATACTAGACTGTGTGTCTTGGGTGAAATTGGAATAACTGTTATACTGGAATTACATAGCAATTTTAAGTTGCATGTGTGTCTATCTATGTTAAATTTGTTTGTCTCCTGAGTGGTACACTCTGCTATTTTCCATAGCTGCAGTTAAACCAGGTACAGGAGCATAGAATTGCTATATGGCCACAGAATGTTTTCACAATTGTCTTAATGAAAATGATCAGCAAGACCAAATGAAATGAATAGGCCTTTGAAACGTAAAAACAATGACTGTGCATTGCCTCACCTCTGAACCTGCTCAGCTCCTCAACACCTTTTCAGATTCAAATGAATTAACACGTGAAAGCAATTTGAGAAAACTTAGATCTTGTTGCAGACCAGTGCCAAGAGGGAGGAGATGTGTTTGCATTTTAATAGTGTGGCACAAGCGATAGCAAACCAATTCATTCTTCGCTGGGTAACACCAACCAAAAAATTAATCTGATCAGAAGGACTGATTAGCATTAATATTCCACAGTTAAACACCAACTGATTTTCTAAATTTACTAGAAAAAATAATGAAAGGGAGGTGAAAAATACTAAAAATTAACTAGGTTCTCTCAGTATGTGTTTCTGTCTCAGGTTGACCACTGCAATTCCTTGAAAGTGAGATACCAGGAAAGCACCTGATTCCAGCTACATCAAGTCAGGACAGCGGAATTGTCAGAATATAACCTGAAATTGCAGGAGAGGGGTGCAACGACTCTTCAAGAGGCCATTCACACCTCACAATAGTACATTACCACACAAATATCTACATGGCCTCCCGGATTAGCACCGGAACTAAATTCTGCAACACAGATTGTTATAGATTGGACTCCACCCATCTCCCAGACATGAGCACAGAGCACACACATTTGCATCATCACCTCGTCTAGACTAACCAGTCTGAACACTACGCATCACAGAAGACAGTGATGGCTTAGATTTCAGACGTGGTACTCCACTAAAGACCTATTGTCCATCTTCACACTAACAGAACAACATAGCCTCACACACATAGGACAGTAGATCTAATCCCATGATGACAATCTAAAGAAAGACACATAATAATTGCTATTTACAACCGTCATCTCATGGGAAGCACATAATATACGTATGCATGACTACCGTCACAAATCGATGATGTTAAATTATGAACAAGGCAAATCTGCCATGAAAATTCAAAAGGTTATTGGGATGTCTTGGCAAACCAGAGGGCCCGCTGGTTTCCCAACAGATCACTAATAACAGAAACATTATCAAAATGATTAAACATGAAGTGTGGGCACTTCTGTTGATCAACTACAGAATGTGCAATTTGACTATAGCATCGAATGTGACTTAGCTTGCATGAAACACACACACACACACACACACGTTTGTATTTCTATCCTTGTGGGGACATCTGGTCCTCCCTCTGTGGGTCTTACAAGAACACACTCACACTCACACTCACACTCACACTCACTCACACACACACACACACAATTACAAGGGATCCAGGATCTCCATTCTTGTATAAAACCTAAGCACACTTTAGATCACTACCTTGAAACCTTAGGTGACTTGCATTGGAGAATTTTATATATATATATATATATATATATATATATATATATATATATATATATATATATATATATATATATATATATATATATATATATATGTCTATACCTTTGTAATTGGGATTGAATATTTAATATTATTATTATTGTCATATTTATAAAGATGGTATGCATCATTAAAACATGTAAGTTACACTGACATTTTGCTACTTTTCATTTAAGACAATCAGACCAAGCATTCTTTAATTCCACTACCATTAAAATCCATGAGTGGTAGTGAGGAATTGGCTGCTTTAAAATGGGACCACCTCATGAAATGAGACCTCAAAAGACACCTGAGACCCAATGTACCATTTGCACTTGTTGACATAAACCTACCTTATGTTTTTTGCTTTTGTTATATGTTCTTATGCCAAATCTCACAGCTTTCTTCCCATTTTCGATGACATCAAGTTCATCAGTGTCCAATTATGGAGTCATTAAGATGCTGTTTAAGAGTCTCACACAAAGCAGTGTGCAACCAGCGAGAACCCTTCACCTGTTGGAGTCTGCCCATAAATCTGCACAATTGGAGGTGACAAGATTCAACAAAAGAGGCAAGAAAGTCCTAGGGAAGGTGTCACTAGAGACAGAAGTTTCTCCATGATGGAATGACTCCTCAAGCAATAAAAGACCTGGATTGATTCAATGAACTACACACACGGGTTGTTCTCAACCAGACAGATGAAACCCTGAACCCGTTCATCCACCTGCTGAATTCATGCTACATGCACCTGCTGAGACTGGTGTACACAAAGGTCTTTCTAAAGGTTTCTACAGCTGCTAACATTACAAAGACAATTTTGAGTTAATATCTCAAGATGAACAATCACCTAACAGTGACCCCATCGGATTCATCTGAATGTGACCCACTGGGGTCAAATGGGGGACTGTAAGGATGAAAGAACCTGAGATACTTTGATCTCCTGAGAAACAGACAATATAAACATGCACGGGCATCTTCGAGACACCCCACAGAGTGGAGGTGCAGGAAACTTCCTTCCCTTCTGTCCATTTGTTTCTTCTTAAATCCCTTCACCCATCCTTCCTTCTACTCAGTCTGCTCAAAATGGTCAATAGTAGATTGTAATGTTCTACATGAATGCAAGTGATAGTTACAGTCATGTTTGGTATCATTTGAATTGTCTCAGGGTGTCTGGTACAATGGGCTCATTCTTACAAGAAGTAAACTAAAAGGTAATACAGATCCTAAGAGCTTAGAGATATTTTGCACTCTGTAGAGGGCGGGTCAGTTTCCAGTGGTTTCTATGCAAAATTACCTTTTGTCCCAAAAGGTGTTAACTTGGTCAATGCAAATTCCAATCGTTAGCCCCTGTCTCCATCTCGGGGGATGTTGGTCTTGGTCTGGGGTACTTAAGGAGGTGTTGCAAAAGGATCGGGGGTGTTCTGTAGCCAGAAGCCCGTAGTGTGGTGTGTCTCTAGACTTCACACTATGTATTTCTATAAAGTCAGGTATGCATCTTTTACTCGTAGATTTATCTTTGAGAATTCGATGTTTTGTATTGATATGATTTGATATCCCTGAATTGGCTATGTAATTGACATAATACACATTTACCTGACTGATAATAAATTGTTACATTTGATCTTATTCTGTTTTACTCTTTACTCTTATTCTGCTTTACTCTACGTTGTATCCTTGTTAGCGACATGAGCACCGGGAATGAACGAGTAAATATAAAGTAAAGAGTCACTAGAATAATCAAATATCAAAAGAATACCAATTAGAAATAGACAAACAACCAATTTGCATTCCAACCTAAATTCGAGGTTATAATAAAATGGAGTCAGATTAGTTCATAAAATGGAGTCAGATTTGAAGTTAACCTAAATTTAATAACTTTGCGCGCTGAAAAGACCGAACACGCAGGAAACCTTCACCCACGATTGGATACCGTCCTTGGACCAAATTCGTGGGCCTTACAAAAGTGATGCTTGATTTAGACATCATAGAACCATCTAGGAGTGAATGGTGTAGTCCAGTGGTACTTGTACCAAAAAAGGATGGTTCACTCAGGTTCTGCGTGGAACGAAGCTTAATTCAGTGTCAGCTTTTGATCCATACCCGATGCCAAGAGTTGATGAGCTAATTGAACGACTGGGCAAAGCTAAGTATTTAACAACTCTCGACTTGTGCAAGGGATATTGGCAAGTGCCATTGACTGATGCGGCTAAAGAATTGACTGCTTTCCGTGTTCCTTCTGGATTGTATCATTTTAAATGTATGCCTTTTGGCCTGCAGGGGGCAGCAGCAACCTTTCAGCGCTTGGTAGACCAGGTGCTGAGAGGAGTGGACAGTTGTGCAGCAGCTTATATAGATGACATTGTCATCTTCAGCGACACATGGGAAGAACATCTGGATCATCTTGCTGAAGTGTTCAATAAGGTCCAACACGCAGGTTTGGTTGTTAATGCCAAAAAGTGCCAGATTGCCAAGCAGGAAGTCTCGTATTTAGGCTAGGTGGTGGGAGGAGGATCAATCAGGCCTCAGGTAGATAAAGTGCAAGCTGTCTTGTCATGTCAACCCCCAACAACGAAGAAGAGTGTTCGATCAATTTTGGGCTTGGTGGGCTGGTACAGGAGATTTATTCCTAATTTTGCCAGCAGAGCTGCAGCGTTAACTGATCTTACAAGGAAGAGTAGTCCCATTAAAGTCAAGTGGACCTCAGAGTGTGAGCAAGCTTTTCAAGATTTAAAGGTTTGTCTGTGCAAAGACCCTGTCCTACAGAGCCCAAACTTTGACCTTCCTTTTGTAGTTCAAACCGATGCATCTGGACTGGGATTGGGTGCAGTACTGTTACAGGGTGAAGGACAAGATTGACACCCAGTGCAGTACATTAGCAGGAAGTTGTTTCCTCGAGAGACTAACTATTCAACTGTTGAAAAGGAAGCTCTGGCCATTAAATGGGCCTTGGACACTTTAAAATATTATTTGATTGGCAAAGACTTTGTTCTTGAGACTGATCATAGGGCTTTGCAATGGATCAATAAAATGAGAGACAGTAATGCAAGAATTACACGGTGGTATCTTTCCCTCCAACCTTTTAAGTTCAAAGTCCAATATAGGGCTGGAACATTGAACGTGATTGCAGACTTTTTGTCACGCCTCTCTTGAAGAGTGGCTGTCTTGAGGAGGGTGGTGTGTGATGATGAACCAGGGCAATGACATCATCATTAGAGTGCCAGCCTGCTATTTTGAATTCATTTGGTGTGCTGTTTGCGGGAATAGTTTATTGTGTATTGTATGTTGACAATGTATATGTGGATGGGCAGTACCAACATCGAGTGTTTAACATGTTAATGTTTTGACGGATAATAGAGTCTTTGGCTGTTTTAAATTATTTCTTTATTGTGTAAGTTTGTATTCTTTTTGCATATGTTAGATCTTACCGGTCTGAACCAGTGTTTTGGAGGTGGCTTCTGAAAGTGCACATGGCCAGAACGTACCATTTTACAAAATGGAGGGAGACATGAGTGCTATGAGGTGTTAAATGTTTGAGTTTTTGGTTGTATGTTATGCATGTGGGTATTATGATTATTGCATGTCAGAAATGAGTTCTTGAACAGTAGTTATATTATTATGTAATGTTTTGCTGTGGAAGTCAGTAATGAGGGTTATGGGGAAAGGTTCCACCCCGTGATAATGGTTCATCCCACTAGTGTTTGGCGGGAAACTTGTATATTTAAACCATTGTCTGAGCATGCTTGGGAAAGAGGGTTGTATTCTGTGTACTGTGCAAAGGCTTGAACTTGTCTGAGGTGAGATGTGCTGATTTTTGGTGGATGTGCCACTAGGCATTGTTTAGTGCCAGTTTTGCTGCTCACAGCATTTTTCTTTTGTTTTTAGTACCAGTATACGTGTCATTAAGTGTTTTTTTTTGTTGTACTTTGTGAACTGCTTCTTATAAAATTCCACTGTAAAAATAAATCACAACTGGCATTTTGGAAAACACTCCATTGTATTGAGCCTTCCTAACTTCTCCCCGGCCTCTCGGCAATTCTCTACATGACACTGATGTTTGTTGAACTTACGTGAGGAAAAAACATACAGGGTGTTCTATTCCACGGGCATCCTCCTGGATCAGTACAGCACCCACACCAACCATACTCGCATCAATTTCCAGTGTAAAGGATTTGGCACAGTCCGGAGCAATGAGGACAGGTGCATTGCACAACAATGCCTTCACATTGTCAAAGGCATTTTGACACGCATCATTCCATTCGAATGGACATGAAGGACTGAGAAGAGATGTAAGCGGAGTGACGACAGTTGAAAAGGTTTTTACAAAAATTCCGGTAATAACCTGCCATTCCCAAGAACCTATGCAATTCTTTACAATTGGTCGGAATGGAAAATTCTGCAACAGTAGTTACTTTCGACTTAAGGTCTTACTTGTCCTTGCCCTACTTCCTTCCCCAAGTACGTGATAGTAGCTTGTCCAAACTCGCATTTAGCAAGATTTAACGTCAGTGAAGCTTCTGCAAGGCGTGAAAATACATTGCGCAAGATTGACAAATGATCGTTCCAATCATATGAATAAATTACAAGAGAGTCTAATATGCATTACAATTCGGAACACCAGAAAGTACTATATTAACGAGTCTCTGAAACGTAGCAGGAGCGTTCCGCATACCGAAAGCCATTACACAATATTGCGCAAAGCTATCCGGTGTCACGAATGCAGAAATATCAGAAGCACGAGCTGTTAGGGGCACCTGCCAGTAGCCTTTTAGCAGATCTAGTTTGCTGACGAACTTCACAGGACCAAGAGTGTCTACACAGTCTTCCATGCGAGGTAACGGAAAATCATCAGGTATGTCTCCCAGCACAAATTCTGTGCAATGAAGCCCGCCGCATCTCTAGCGCGCACACCATATGCGGGAAAAATAAACAAGCTCAGAATCGATTCTGAAATATTCTGAATCGATTCAGAATCGTTAAAGAGAGAATCGCGATGCATCGGAGAATCGTTTTTTTGTCTTCTCCCACCCCTACCATACGGTAAAGGCAATGTCGATTATCATTGGATTAGAAATATACTTTATTATGAAAATACCAAAAAAAATCGATTCTCCGAAATATACTTTATTATGAAAATACCAAAGATGGCTTGAAGAACACAGTTAAACCATACCGCGTCGTATGTTTATTGTTGTATGCTGTTGGATATTTAAATAAATAGTGAGATCGCAAACAGATTCAATCATCCACGCAATCTTATTGTCTTAAAGTCTGATGATGCAAATTGTAATTTGTGGGCCTTCGCATCGTATGTAGTTTAAATGTGGCCTGCTTGGCCTCTGAACTTGAGTACCCCTGCCTTAGAACATAATACCAATAATGCCATGCAGTATCGCCATCTATGCAAAAGCAAAGAGGTCAGTGTGGTGTACTGTAGATACAGCTGTCCAGGCTAACATCTGATGTCTTCAACTGGGAATCCAGAAAACCTGCAATAAAAACAGTACAGTTCAAAATCCATCATACATAACCAATATAACAGGATTGCCCAATCCTGTTCCTGGAGATCTACCCACCTGCAGAATTCAGATCTAACCCTGATCCAACACACCCGTCTGTAATTGTCAAACTGCTTTCATTGATGCGCTGTGAGGTAGATTTGTTGACAAGTTCCTCCAATAATATTAGCATTGCTAACAGGCGGGACCTAATGAGAAAGGCATGTGACAGCTTTTTAGGTACGTTTAAAGTCATTTACATTTGCATCATTAATACATACTCAGTCCCAAAGTGCTCCTTAGTAAACACGGTAAAAAGATTTCCAAACTGATTAATAATTAGTACTAGTAGGCTAGTATATAAAAAATGAATAGAATAGAGAAAAGGGAGAAACACCGCTAAACCCTCCATCTAAATCTTCTCAAACAAGTCAAGGGAGTATTAGTTCCTGTTCAAAAGTTATAGTACACAGGACAAAGAAATGAGGCATACAATCACCTCCTAACCTTTTGCATTATCTGGCAGAGTTTTGCTTACTAATAAATGTGACCTGTGCTGGCAAAATGAGTCGGACACAAGCTAATTTCGAGTTAAAGGCAAAAGAAGTGAAAGATGTTGATTTTGGTCGATTTTGAGTTTTTCACAAAAATGAGTTCATTAAGCCCTCTTCTAGCGATCCCAATGCTTTAAATAGTATTTAAACATCTATCTATCTATCTATCTATCTATCTATCTATCTATCTATCTATCTATCTCTCTATCTCTCTCTCTCTCTCTCTCTCTCTCTCTCTCTCTCTCTCTCTCTATATATATATATATATATATATATCTTTATTTGCATGTTTTCTGAGAGGAGTACCTTTTCTCCGCTCGCATCTCGTGCTGACTGTCATCCGAAGCGAGCGCATAACGGCGCTTCTGACGGCGTGCGATCCCGATAAATATACACACATACACGGAATTACAGTATTTAAGTATTCATGCGAAAATAATCTGTTGTGTCTTAAGTGAACGTTTGGGGAAATGTTGGGTAAAAACATCAGATGTGTGACATTATATCCGTGCAGTAGTAGGTCTAATATATAGGCCGTCTGTCTCAATTCTAATCTAATAATAAAAGAAAAGAGGGAATCACTCGCTGCTCTTGATTGAACTGCTTTTGTAATCGATTCATTCATAATGAACACACTAAAGTGATTTTTACATTTGATTATTTGTTTTACCTACTTGAATGCTTTTGTTTAGATGTAAAATGAAAAAAGTAATACATTACTTGTTTCTATCCTGTATGTATATATGTGTGTGTGTGTGTGTATATATATATATATATATACACATACATACATGCATACATACATACATATATATATATATATATATATATATATATTTTTTTTTTTTTTTTTTTTTTTTTTGCATTGGTTCATATTAATAACAGCAAAGTTAAAATAAAAATAGCTATATTGTGATTATTAATCTAGTAATGATTAAGAAAGAATTAATGTTGGTGATTTTGCTTTGGAAACTTCAGAAAACTTTAAATTAGTTTTTTTCTCAAAATGCTCTTTGCTGACTTTATCGACTACGGGTGTAGTGCAGTCATTTTTCATCAGATTCTAACAACTCATATATCATTTAGAAGGTCTTTTATTGGAGAATGTACTTCAAAGAGTGAAAAAGTGACAATTATTTGAAAATTTGCTCATTTTGCCAGCACAGGTCACAAATGGTGAAATCTCTATACAAGTAATTCAGAGAACAGGTAAACCTTGCTCATTTACATTTATTGCCATCACTGTAATAATACAAAGCTGGTTGAAAATCTGCAAAATTACCTTTTAGGGCAATGATTACAATACAAGGATTATTTGGCAGCTTTGTATGTTCATAGTTGCCATCATCTGAAGTCTTTGTGAGTGTTGGCGTCTTCTGAAGTCTTCACACGCCAGGCTGGATCCAAACTGGAACTGGTGCAATTTCTAGTAACCTTGGGATGGACATCCCCAGATATAAACAGGAAACCAAAAAGAGAAAGATAAGAATAGCTGCTGTTCATATTATTTCAGACAAAAGATTAATTATTTAATCAAATATAACTGAATTGCAAGGTTATGAGATGTTTAAGGTTTAAGGTTATGACTAAAATAAATAAAACATAATCTCCTTAATTGTTGCATTATCATAGTTTTTCTGTAACTGACTACATGTGCTGAAATAAATCGAGAAATAATATTTCATAAAAACCTCTAAAATTGACAAAGAAGGTAACACCAGTGACCTTTTTTTTTTTTTTTTTTTTTTACATGTGGTCTTTAAATAAATCTACAAAAAATATTTAAAAAATCATTAAGCTGTCATGTATGTGTATTCATAATGTAAAAAGGTAATCTAATAATGTGGTCTAAGTTTAAATATAGACATCTTGCCATACCAAAAGTGGATGTTTCTGTAGAATGACCCAAATATGAATGTAACCTGTGCTGAGTTGTATTTTTGTCTGAATGTTTAAACAGTGTAAAGTTTGTTTATTTTTATCAGGATTTTTTTAAAGGAAATTCTTATTTTTATTCAGCAAGGATCCATTAAATTAATCAAAAATGAAGGTAAAATCAAAATTTTGTGAATGTAGAATCAAGAATTTTCTGTTTCAACTAATGCTGTTCTTTTGAAATTTCTATTCAAAGAATCCTGAAAAAAAAAAAAAAAAAAAAAACACAAAAATATTGTGCAGCACAACTGTTTTCAAAATTGATAATAATCAGAAATGTTTCTTAAGCAGCAAATCAGCATATTAGAATGATTTCTGGAGGATCATGTGACTCTGAAGACTGGAGTAATGATGCTGAAAATTCAGCTTTGATCACAGGAATAAATTACATTTTACAATATATTCGCACAGAGAACAGCTATTTTAAATTGTAATACTACTGTTTTTACTGTTTTTTTTAATTAAATTCAGGCTTGGTGAGCATAAGAGACTTCTTTTCAAAAACGTATTTTAAAGTAAAAAGTATTTTACTGAATTTTGAACATTAGTGCTTGTTTGAGGTTAACTTGCCAACCATATTGTTCATTGTGTCTGGGAGATGTTGTCCGACAGGAGGTCCGCTCTGAGTCTGGGGTGCAGGCCATCAACATGGAAGAATGTAGGAACATAAGAAGCAATTTGTCACAGAGCCAACAATATTTAGTATACAATGCCAGCCAGGTTTATTACAAGGAACCAAGCTAGAGCAGGTGAAATGTAGAAAAGAGAAATAAACATTCTTTTAACATAACATAATTTGCTTCTAGGTTTACTTATTTAATTGCTCATACTTCTTACTTGTGGATGTCAAAGCCCTCTTAAAATTTTAAGAAGCTTCACCTGTCCACTTGTGTTCCTTACTTCTTCTGCAGCTCCCTTCAGAAATTGTGAAATCTTGGAGCCTCCCATCTTGTCATGCTTTTGTTTTTCTTCTGAAATCACAGAACAGTCATCAATATTTGTTTACCATGAGAGATCAAAATGCGTTTGAACTAGATTCAGTTGACTGATGTAAGTGACGTCACCGATTAACGGTACAGTGTAGGCTATATGTTTAGGTTAAATAAACAAGCCTATTTCCAATCACCCACTGAAAAATTACCAGCAAAACTTTTACAGAACTGTCAAAACCTCTCATCTACACAAAGATGTGAATAAAATCCCAAACATTCAAAAAGAGCTCAGTCTATGCAGGCCCGGATTAACACTGTGTAGTGCCCTAGGGTGAGCACATTTGAAGCCCCCCCCCCCCTCAAAAATTCAGGAGCACCTTCTGATCAATAACAAAAATTAGCCTTCCCATTACAAGGTGATATTTGACTCCTTAAAGTGATTTACAGGGGCATTTTTTGTAATGCCTCTTTTCTCTCTCTAATTTTATTAAAAGTATGTCATTATGTCAAATTCAAAAGTCTATATTTATAAGCTTTTCCAAAATGTCTAATAATAATAAAATAAAATAAAATAAAATAAAGAATAAGAACAGGTAGAATAATAAGAATAAGTTACCAATCAAAATAAATCAATATTAACAAAATCAGTTTCCACTACAAAGGTGGCACAGAACACAAAAGTGGCATGAAGGTAAATTTACAGACATTTACAGAGGTTCAGAGGATGTTTTAAATTCATAACAATGTTGTGAGATTAATGTTTTAAATATAAAATTTTGAATATTGTTTGATTAAAATGATTTAAATATCTATGATACTTTAAAAATAAAACTGCCAGCAGGTGGCGGCAAGTCACTGATTTTATCACTGAATCATTCATTTAATTGATTCGTTTGAACGGCTGACTCATTCAGGAACGAAGCAAGTGACTCCCTGCGTCCCAATGTGCATACTATCCACCCTATCTGCCCTAAATAGTATTGAAAATGACTACTACCACATAGAATTTAGGATGGATAGTATGCACATTGGGACGCAGGCACTGTCTTTATGAATGGATAATTGAATCACTGACTCACTAGATTCATTTAAAAACGCAGGTTCATTCATAAAACGAAACACCGCTGTGTTTGAATGGAGATGCGCAGCGGCTCAGCTGTGACTTTTTGAAACTATTTCCCTTTACGAAATAGAGCAAAATTGTTAAATTCATACAATGTACATCACTTTATATTAACTTATTGTTTGTTGAACTGTTGTATTAATTTGATATCACATTTGCAAACTCCCCTATAATCTTTAAAAGCTGTCACTCACTTCAGTTCATCGCAATCTCACAAAGCTCCATAATAATCAATGAAGCTCTACGCTGCATAACGAATCTCTTATTTACACCGTCTACACTTTCTTTGTTATAACGAGAGGATTTGTGAGCTTGCATAACTCAGCAATGAACAAATGTATTTTGAGCAGTGAGTGGATTCTGATTAACATTGCATTCAAGGAATCAATGTCTGCGATACTCTCACCGCTGCGCAAACACGCAAGTAGAAATCTTTGAAGCTCCCCTGAGCTCAAACCCAAATGCTGATCTGGTATGTTCTGATAGTTGCACGCAGTACTACGTGCCGTGATATTTTCTCTCTTTTTTTATTTACGTTTATCACAACCGCTATGCTGATGCTGCCTATCCATTGTGAATTGAATTATTATAAATTGGCGGGCTCGACTCTGACTGGGGGGAGGACGCAATTACACTGTGGCCTGACCCAATCGCAGTTCTTTATGCGTGCATATATTTTATATTCTCTCTGTATACATTGTATCATTAACTGTTCAGTTTCTATGCATCTGCATCTCTTCCAGCAAAATAATATACAAAAAACATGAAAAATATTTTAAAGGTCTAATCATTTTCTTAATCACTTGGTGCCCCCTTATTGGCTGGTGCCCCAGGGGACTCGCCCAATCCCGTCTATGGATAATCCGGCCCGGAGTCTATGGAGTTAGCCTAACTTTAACATTAATGTTATGTCCTCTGAAAACTGCTAAGATGCTAACGGACTTGTTCAAAGACACTAAACCATTTCTATGAACTAATTTCACCAGAAACGAGTCAAATACAAGCAAGAGAGGTGTCAGGAATAGCTGTATTTAATATGTGTGAGATTTTAGGGACTAAACAGCAGCGAGAAACGGAGCTTGCTGCTTGTCAATCGTTGTGTTGCCGCTCCGTTTCCATGGCAACTCCCTCCGCTCCAGCGTTTGAACGCGGCTCGAACATTCAGCACGCACGCATTAAAACACGTCACAGTCACGCAGAATTTACATAAATAATCATATAAAATGAAAATATTACATAAATAAATAACTTAAATCTAACTAAATTATTATTAAATCATACATTTAATTTATTTAAATGTAGTTATATGACACCCTGCACCTTATTGTCGGATAAAGCAGCACTTTTATATATATTTATTTATTTATTTTTTAATGAACACTCAACCACCTTATTTTATTAGAAAGCATGCTTGCATGTAGACCAGGGGTGGGCAATTAATTTCCCTAAGGGTCCAAGAGAAACTTGGGCAGTTAAGAGGGCCAGATTAACACACCTAACTAGATTCTTTATAATAAATAAATAAATAAATAACAACAACAACAAAAAAAACAGTAAATGAATGAAAATGTGAAGCACAATATTTTATGAACGTTCACAAAAACGGTTTTGAAATTGTGCTTTTTTTTTGTTTTTTGTTATTGTTGAACGATCTCTTTTTTTTTTCTAAATTCCCGAAAATAGAGTCCAGACTTCAAAAAAGAATCAGTCGTGTTTTAGCTATATTATTTATTCATATACGAGTTTTTGGGGAGATAACATAGGCTATTTTGTACGATTTACAATGCACAAGCCATAAGCAGCAATATCTGAAGGATGTAGATTGTCTATTCATAAAATCTTCTTTTGTTTGTGTGTGTGTGTGTGTGCGTGCGTGCGTGCGCGTGTGTGTTTCAGAGGGAAAATCAATGTAGCCTAGTCAACGTGATCTCTCCGTTACGGACTTGACAGTTCTAAGAGCGGAGAATAGAGCTGCCCCCAACAATTTAACTAGTCGTTCATTTAAGCCAACTAGGCCTAATCGCATGTTTATCCAAAGTTTATAATCCACAGTGAGTCTTAATTCCTCGCTCAAGCACACGCATAAAGTTTGCCACAAAGCACAGGAAAAAGTCGCCAAATGATTATGAATGTGTCGGGAAAAAAGTATTAATTTTAATTATTTATTAATATGAGTTGGGCCTATTATAAGTTTCGAACTGATGTTGTTTCATTATTAGGGGAAAAAAATGCAAGTGATCACGCGGGCGCGTCATGTATTCCACACTCCGCACAAACATCTGAATATGGGCCAGTAGGCCTACTAGAACATAGGTTTATTAACATAATTCACCAGTCTACACCCGATGCAGTTATAACTTAAAACTGAAGCTATTTGAGTTTTAAAATGATAATGGACCGATGCCGCTACAAATTTATCGTTAGTTGTTGTTGATAAAGATTATGTCGTTATAAAAACTTGTTAAGATTGAATAATTAAGATACAAAACAGGTTAAGAAAATATGCTGATTATATCTTACAAATATGTATATAAATGCTATAAATAGAGCTGCGAATAAGACTGCACTTTCACGTTTTGCATCTGCATAACAAAGTAAATTATTTTAACGTGCCAAATAAAACCAAACAAGAGGTGTAAAGAAAAATATTTAGACAAAAATAAGGAAAAATAAATTCATTTTTATAACTTATAGAGTATAGCCTATATTCAATTAAATTCAATATTGCTTTATTGGCATGACTGTAAATATACGTGGAGAGATATAATAATGAAAAGCCTATATATGCCAGTGGTGTAAAAAAATGTCTGCAGAAAAAAAAAAAACATTCGACAAAGCTCGAGTTAAAATGTTTTGTCATTCATTGTTTTTAAAACTTTCATCTTCCGCTAATATTTAGAGACAGACGGATAAATATAAAATCGATACTGACCGCTACAACCAAAAATCGACGTCGATGTCAGTTTGCTATCTTGGGATCCAGGGGGCGAGGTAGGATCCACGTCCAGGGGGTGGAGATTGGTAGGTTTATGGGTGGGGATGGGTAGGTTTAGGGATCAGGGGGTGGAGACGGGTAGGTTTAGGTAAATGTAAGGTGGGAGGAGTTGGATCTAGATCCAACCACACCCCCTGGATCTTGTGTTCTGCAGTGAGGACCATCTCGTTTCGAATCACGCTTCGGAGTTTCGAAACATCTGCGCTTCGAAGTTTCGAAACATCTGCGCTTCGGGGTCGAAACGTCAGTTTCGCGTCAGCCATCCCTACTTCTAGGATCTCTCTGACCACACACTTCGAGTTCCTAATTATTGAGGTATATATATATATATATATACATATACAGTATATTTTTATTGTTTTGTTTTCAGCATAGAAATGCTGCCTACCAAAGTGGGCAAACAGCTGGGTCACCCCACGTATTCTGTAACTGGATGGCTGGTGACCAAGTTCCTTAAATGGCACAATCAGATTTTGGAGGAGAATGCAGTGAGATTGAGCAACATACAACCCAACGACACGGTGCTGGAGCTCGGTCACGGCCCGGGCCTCGGTCTGCAGGCGGCGGCGCAGCTCCTCACGGGTCCGGAGGGAAAACTGCTCGGTGTGGATTACTCGCAATACATGCATGAGATGGCCAGTAAGCGCATGAAGGAGCAGATCTCCAGAGGAAAGGCTGTGCTGTATTACAGTGATTTGGTGGCCATGCCGATAGAGGAAAACACGGCTGACAAGGTGTTTCACTGCAACTGTTATTACTTCTGGCCGGATCTGAAAGCAGGAGCGAGAGCGATTCACAGAGTGATGAAACCAGGTGAGATCTCGAGAACTCGAGTGATTCGATAAAATGTCCATATCAACATCTATGCTTTCGTATTTAAGTACATTATTTTTTTGTACAGTATTTAGTATGCCTATCATTATCTAGAGATGCATGAACTCCGCAAATTCAAAACTACAGTACATGATATCCAAAATGAATTGAGAATGCAAATGTGGTCTCAGATTGCTAGACCCATCTCTATGTCTTTTTTATTAGAATTTTGGAATGTATTATTTTCTATCCCTGCAGGTGGTATTATGGTTACAACTCTCAGACTAGACAGTGTTATTAAAGCTGCTCATATGAAAGTGCTCACTGGAGACAAATGGCGTCCTGAGGTCTACATGGAAGCACTGCAGTCCTCTGGATTCACAGATGTCCGAATGGAGAATAAAAGAGAGAAACTCATCACATTTCAAGCTATTTTTGCCACTGCTGTGAAGTAAAATTCCTATGTAATGTACTCATGTGTAATAATACTCCACACTTTCTCAGGATTGTGTTTTGAAATAAAATGAATCTATCATGAGTAAATATTGCCAGTGACTGACATTGTATAGAATATATCTGTTTTAGAAAACATTTAACTTCTCACATTTAATACAAATTAACAAAAGTTCAGTAAAATAATCAAAGACGCACATTTCAAATTATTACCCTGACCTAAACCTAAATCACATAAAGGTGTTTTTTTCCAGTGCAATGAAGCAAGATCTGACATTTTTGTGAATATTTCCTCAGGGTGGGATTATTTTTGAAAGCCGGTTTCTGTGTAGGCACATACCTAGAAATCTTCAGTATTAAAAAAAAAAAAAAAGCGTTTGAAGAATCCCACAGTAGTTAACTTAACACACTGCATGTTGTCTATATGGGCCTATGAGGCAAACAAGTATAAGTCGTCCCTGTAGAAATCCATTCATCATTCTCAATTTACAGTATTATCTGTAATTTAAAGAAACTATATTTCCTGCAAGGCAGCTTTTTTCCTGAAGGTCTCCTTTTAGACAAGTCCAGACTTTGATGAGTGCCTTTTTTTTTTTTTTAAAGTCGGCATGAAATCAAAAGTGACAATTCTTATTTTTGATGGAATACTGTAGTGTTTATTATAAATAATTCATCCGTGCACTTTATTATTATTATTATTATTATTATTATTATTATTATTATTAATTAATGTACCTTTAATCTTTAATCAAAAATGTTAACCTCCCTCCCCCTCAAAACGACTCGGGTTCCCGCCCTCTCATTTCAGATGCCGTTTCACTCGGATATACGTCACAGTAGAGTTGAAAAGACAATCGCAACTCTTCCGGTCACGAGTGATGGCGCAAGGATGTGAGGGGTAAATGCTGGGATAAACGACAGGGGAAAAGCTGAAGCTCATGCTTCACTTTATAGCACTGACACCAGTCATGAGGGAGTATGTTACCCTTAAACACTGAAAAGAAGACGACATTACTCTTAGGACATCGCAAACTAATTTGTTTGGAGGACGCGCTCAGTTATTCAGGCAGGCAGTCTCTCTCTCTCTCTCTCTCTCTCGCGCGCGCGCTGTTTAGGCATGTTTTGCGCCGTTGATCGTCTGTTGTCATCTCTATGAATAAATCATTTTTTCATGCTTGGGTGTCGGCGGTGAATCCAGTGGCGAGAAATCCCCCACCAATAACTGCAAACTAGCATTTCAGATTTGCCTCCATGTTGTTAGTAACGCCCCAACTTCCAACGATCCAATCAGTTCTCGAAGGACGAAATCAAGTCCCGCCCTCTCATTTCAGATGCCGTTTCACTCGGATATACGTCACAGTAGAGTTGAAAAGACAATCGCAACTTCCGTTTTTGAATCCAATGGTGATGACCCATTAAAACCCATTTAATCCCACTGGTCACAATAGTGACCATAAA
Source organism: Acrossocheilus fasciatus (assembly GCA_036784905.1). Lineage (NCBI taxonomy): Eukaryota > Metazoa > Chordata > Actinopteri > Cypriniformes > Cyprinidae > Acrossocheilus > Acrossocheilus fasciatus. Next base: position 6,180,539 of record CM071960.1, read on the forward strand.
GAAGGTTTGGTAACACTTTACAATAACAGTACATGAATTATCATGTACTAATACCTTAATCACATTGGACTTTACTTGACTGTACACATTATTAATAAATCATTAACAACTCATAGACTTAACTAACATAAACTCATGGCTTGCTAATGTATCATTATGTCATGACTTTACTTGGGGGGGGGGGGGGGGGCACAATAATATTAATTTAACATTAACTCATGACTTGTTAATGTATCATAATGTCATGACTTGGGGGGGGGGGCACAATATTATTAACTCATCATTAATTACTTATAACTTAACATGAATTCATGAGTTGTCAATGTATCATATCATGACTTGTCTTGGAGGGGCACATCTTTAAAAAGTTATCAATTACATATGTTTTATACATATTCAGCTCATTTAAATCAGATATTTGGTGTTTTTTGGTGGTTTGTAAAAAAGTGGAAGAGCAGAGGTCATGTGGCTGCATTTGGATGGAGAAGGAACTGAACGGTAGGAGGAAGGTTAACATTTTGAAGGGGCAATAGTGGCCCAAAAGAAAAGAAAGAACACAAGACAAACGTCTGACTTCAGTGCATTATTATGATATAAAGACAGTAAACCACTGATTTTAAAATTGCATCTGCTTAATGAATACATTATTGTAGGAGGGCAGCAGTGGAATCACTCAAAACAGGATGACATGAAGTTGTTTTTAATTATGAATGCATCATTGTGCGTTGGATGAGTCATTCACTGATGTTTGTGACATAGCTGCAGGTGGAAAATTTATAAACAATTTTGCAGTGTGCCATTTTCATGAATCTTCTAGAGCATGTTTGATTTAGTTTACCCCAAAGTGTTAATTAATACATTAACTAACGTGCAGGAACTAACATGTAATTAAGGTGGTGTTATTCATGCGGTAATTCATATGACTCATGTCGTAGTTAAGTTAGTTCTTCATTAGTTCTTGATTAATACATGTTTTAACTCTTCATTAGTTCATAGTCAAGTAATTATTAATTAAGGTATTAGTACATGATAATTCATGTACTGTTATTGTAAAGTGTTACCGAAGGTTTTCATTTATAAGGCTCTTAAAAATGTTACTGACTGGTGTTTTAGTACATTTTCTGCAAATATGGAAAAAAATAAAGGGTCTCAATTAAATATGTTTCCTGTTTAGTGCAAATTGTCATGTTTACTTCCTGTTTGCACCATGAGAAGATGATGGCTGCATCAGAGCTCCAAAACAAAAGGCTAGTGATGTAAGTTAACATAAAGATATGACAGATTTTTGGTTCACATAATCGTTAAGGTGTCTAGTATTAATATATGAATTCACAATTATTCAGTTTTGTTGAGTGGACATAGAATGAGTAAACATGTTGATGGCAACAATAGTGAACAGTGGGATAATAATTAGTTTTTCTTAGTATACCTATTCAGTGTTGTATAAGTTTTTATAAGCACCATGGGATGGCCAGCTGTCACACCAATGGAACACTGATGCATGATGGTGCTCTCATAAACGTGTTATTTTGTAAATAAAAATGCAATGTTTTTTTGTGCACACAAAACATTCACATCACTTCATAAAATTGAGGTTAAACAACTGGAGTCACATGGTTTACTTTAATGATGTCTTTACTACCTTTCTGTGGGGCTTGAAAGTGGTAATTGTATAAACTGTGAAATGGAGGAGCAGAACTTTCTCTAAAAAGATCTACTTTTATGTTTCAAAGATGAACAAAAGTCTTACAGGTTTGGAACGACATGAAGGTGAGTGATGAAAATCTTTGGTTTTACTAACACATTAGGTAAATCTGTTCCTTCAGTGGCACCAGTAGATCCTCTGCCTGATCTCTGATCTCTGATCTTCTGCTTCTTCTGCTTCTTTCACCATCCAAATCCTGGATTGAGCCACGACAGAAGTTTCCACTTTGAATGCTTTAGCCTGGCTGTTTTTTTCTCTAGCATCTGAAGTGAGAAAAAAAAAAAACAATAACCAAAATGTAAATGTAAAAATAATAATAATAATAAAAAAAAAAACAATGGTTGTCCAAAATGTAAATGTAAAAATAATAATAATAAAAAAAACAATGGTTGTCCAAAATGTAAAGTATACACTTGAATTTTCACTACTGTTAGGGCATTTCCACCTAAGGGCACAAAAGTGGGAACTGATTTACAGCATGAGAACAATTTACTATAATTTTCAGCAGTTTTTTGTCACTTCCTATACAGGGTTCCAGATTGGTTTTTATGCTGGTGCGACAAAATTTTGTGAGCGATCGCACTGGCACAACCACCACATTGCCCCACCTCATAAGCGCTGCTATTTCTGTTGCATATGAGAATCATCAAACAGATTGGGATTTAGTTTGTTCAGGTGCGGTGCACTAGGTTGGAGCAAAACTCTGTAATGTAATGGCCACTGAGCGGTTTCCACTGAGCGGTTCGGTACAGTACAGTACGGTACGCAATTAGTTCTGTTTCCACTGTCAGAAGTTGTGAATGGTACCAAAATAGCGAACTGTACCGTACCACTTTTTCGGTACCCTTCCGTTGGGGTACCTAGCACAACAAAGGGTACCAAAAGGGCGGAGCTAAACTCACTGCAGAACGTTGATTGGTTGACTACAATCGTCACTTTTGCGTGATACAAGGGGATAAAGCTTCTCCTTCACTCGTTCCGCTCTGCTGTCTTCGGCTTATTACTTCAGAGTGCGCAAACACACAAACAAATATAACAGTGTATTTTATAATTTTATATATGTGTTTTTGTCTGTTCTTGTGGACTTGCGAAACGTCATTGCCCAAAAACCCGCGTAATTTTCTAAATATACTGTTATTGTGTCATGAAATGTAGTTTTAAGAGTTTTCTGGTGAGAATGTAATTGTTTAAACCTCAAATCTGTGGTTTATTTATAAAGATAGCGCCTATTTGAAAATTTGCAATGCCGATTTCGGAGCTCCATGCGATCACCGGGTGCTCAGTGCTCATGTATCCACCTCGAGCAGTTTTAGCTCGGCTAGTCCTCCCGACATCTGCCACTGGCTCTGATGTCTCTGTTGTGATTAAACATGAGATAATTCATTTTGGGTATATTTAACAGGCATTTGTGCTCTCATGAATCTATGATTTGTTCCTGGTCATATCATTTTGGCTGAACACAAAATTAAGTTTAACTTTATATTTATTTTGAACTGTACAGTATAACGTTACAGTGCTGACTTTGTAGCATATGCTTGACTGAATTGTTTGCTTTTGTCTTGATTTCCTCTTATACTTTGTACTTATACTTTTATAACGGCTATTATTGTTCATTAAAACTGACATTTAACAAAAAGAGGCAGAGTTGTGCTTATTGTCGCGTTTTATCGTCGATTGCTCCGGCATACACCACACCTACCAAATAAGGGTACTATTGGCAGTGGAAACGCAAGCCTGATCAGGGTTACCCGTACCGAATCGTACTGTACTGAACTGTACTGTACCGTACCGCTCAGTGGAAATGAGCCATAAGTGGACCTTGAGAGACAATAGCCCCTTTCACATAGTAATACCAGTAAATTGCCGTAAAATTACCAGAACGACTTTACCGGTAAATTCAAAACTGCGCTGTTCACACAGGCAACAGCATTCCGTCTTTTTTCCGGTAAAGCACCATTCACAAATCGTTTTTAAATTACCGGTAAATTCTGTGACATCATAAAACGGAAATGACCTCTAAATGGCTGCGCCTCACGGTGTTGTGTTTGTAAACATGGAGGGGTAAACGCGATCAGTGTTTTTGTTGATGTTTTCATTTTTGTGCCAAATGTTCAGGTTCATGATGCTTCTTTTGGCCCAGAGACATCGCACGACTTCAAACACAGCGCGGAGGTAATTTTCCTTCTGCGTTCACACACAGCAGAATTCCGGCAATTTACTGGTAATGTTACAACTTCTCATACCGGTAAATTGCCGGAACGAATTTACTGGTATTTTTGAAAAGGTCCTGTTCACACATGATCTCGTTACGGCAATTTACCGGTAATTTTCCGCAAAAGTCTGTAAGCCCTTTCACACTTACAGACTTTTGCGTAAAATTACCGGTAAATTGCCGTAAAGAGTGAAAAAAATAAAAAATGTGCCGTAAAAAATGTGTGAACAGGACCTTTTCAAAAATACCAGTAAATTCGTTCCGGCAATTTACCGGTATGAGAAGTTGTAACATTACCAGTAAATTGCCGGAATTCTGCTGTGTGTGAACGCAGAAGGAAAATTACCGGTATGAGCATGTACGCGTTCAGAACGCGGTGACGTAAGACGTCTACTCCGGGCCAATCCAGAGCCGTTGAAATTCAAAATTCAACAGCTCTGGGCCAATCATAACATTCTGATGCAGATGACGCATTTACTCCGCGCTGTGTTTAAAGTCGTGCGATGTCTCGGGGCCAAAAGAAGCATCATGAACGTGAACATTTGGCACAAAAATGAAAACATCAACAAAAACATTGATCACGTTTACCCCTCCATGTTTACAAAAAAATTGTATGTGTGAAAGGGCTTAATGTTGAGATCTCCTGCAATATGTTCTGAACATGACAATTCAGAGAGGCAGGATGACTTCTAGATTGATGACTTACAACACTGGTGTCCAGTCCTGGGCATGGAGGACCAACATTCTGCAGAGTTCTGGTGATACTTAATCAGCTGCTCAGGTCTGCTTAATTGGGGTTGGAGCTAAACTCTGAAAAGAGAAAGAAGACAACCAATATTATGATGTTAAAAAGTTAAACAAAGTTAAAGTTAAAAAATTTGATTCATAAATATGCACAACATCTGAAAATGCACAATGATGAGAAGAAAGCAATGTGTTTAATGAGAAATTTCAACCCATTGAAAAATAAGAAACAATATTAAGTCACAGATGCATTTTTATTTATTCTTATTATTAATCTTGAAATAAGTTACAATTACCTTGTGGTTTATCGATGATTTTCAGTCTCTGAAACAGAAAAGATCTATCAATTATGGATGGCATCATACATACATCATATGTAATGATATTAAATAAGAGTTCTAACCGGACCAAGAGTGTCTACACCGGACGGCGCAACAAAATACAATAGAACCTATTATAATCAGTGATGCTGTCTACACTGGATGCGGCGCGGCGCGACACAACAAATCCCCGACAGTAAACTGATGCCTCGTTCTATTTATGACGTACTGACAAAAAGTTCAAATGATTTTCAACGGTCGCTTTGTTGCGTCCAGTGTAGACACGGGCCGTTTCTCAATACCAAGTACGCAAAGTTCGGACTTGCGTCCTCGGTAGTTCGGACTTCGCAAGTTCGACTCGGGAGTTCGCACTCTCGAGGACGGGAGGACACAAGTCAGGTAATTCTGCAAATGGAACAGCAGCGTACTTGATAAAGTCAGTCAGCTCGCCTACGTTATCTACACTGTATTACAATACAACGAAATACGATATTAAACACTACTGCCTCTTTTTATTTTCATGTAATCATATTAATAGCCGCAAAAAATGTAGTTCAGGGAACTCACATATTACAGTGAAACGAAATATGATATCAAACCCCTGATAGCACACGTACATCTAGGAGATGTCTATTTGACATCTGCAATTACATCTGCAAGATGTATTTTTTAGGCTGTTTGCTCATCTGCAATACGTCTATTGGACGTCTCCTTTTAGATGTCAAATAGACGTCTATTAGATGTCTTTAAGATGTTTATGATTTAGAATGTATGTAAAACTGACATCTGAAAGACGTCTGTCAGACGTTTGTAGACAGCAGATGCTTTCCAGATCAACAGATCTTTAACAGACATATTGCAGACGTACGTGTGCTATCTGGGACAGCGTTGCCTCTTTTCTGTTTCATTTAAAATATTAATAGCCACAAACATGTAAACGCATACACATATTACAATAAAACGACATGATATCAAACACCACTGGCTTTTCGTTTTCTTCAAAATATTTCGTTTTCGTTTTAAAAATATAAAACATTAATATCCCTGATAGCACACGTACATCTAGGAGACGTCTATTTGACACCTGCATTTACATCTGCAAGACGTATTTTTTAGAGTGTTTGCTCATCTGCAATACGTCTATTGGACGTCTCCTTTTAGATGTCAAATAGACGTCTATTAGATGTCTTTAAGATGTTTATGATTTAGAATGTATGTAAAATTGACATCTTACAGACGTCTGTCAGACGTTTGTAGACAGCAGATGCTTTCCAGATCAACAGATCTTTAACAGACATCTTGCAGACGTACGTGTGCTATCTGGGATGTGGTTTAGGTAATATACTCTCACTATAATAAAATGAAATATGACAAGCACAACTCTGCCTTTTTTGTTAAATGTCAGTTTTAATGAACAATATAGCCGTCATAAAAGTATAAAGTATAAGAGACTTATGTAATAGGAAATAAAGACAAAAGCAAACAATTCAGTCCCGTTAACAAAGTAATCGCTGTAATAAATAAATAATTTATGAAACATAACTTTGTGCTCAGCCAAAATGATATGACCTGGAAGAAATAATAGATTCGTGAGACTAAAGATTGTCTGTTAAATTTACCCAAAACGAATTTTCCCTCATGTTTAACCACTTCAGAGACATCAGAGCCAGCGGCAAATGTCAGAAGGACTAGCCGCAGTGAGGCTGCTCTCGGCGGATACATGAGCACTGAGCGCCCGCTGATCGCGTGGAGCTCACGTCTCCGAAATCGGCGAAACAAATTTTCAAATAGGCGCTATCTTTATAAATAAACCGCAGATTTTAGTTTTAAACAACTACATTCTCGCCTGAAATACTCTTAGAACGGCATTTCATGACACAATAACAGTAATATTTTGAAAAGTTTGCGTTTTCCCCTCCGCCATTAACGCTTGCTGATTGGTGCGAAATGCATTCTGGGATACCTGGCTGCCTCAAGTTCGCACAAGTCACCTCTGGATGCATCCTTGATAAAGAGGGCGGAGCAAGAACACATCCGGGGATTTGAACTGTACTTGGCTCGATGAGAACTTTGAATTGGAAAAGTACTTGGGCGACGACTAATGACACAAGTACAGACAAGAACGCATATTGAGAAACGGCCACGGTGGGAGAGTAGCTGTGTCCGAAATCGCTCACTCCTTCACTCTTTCACTCTTTCACTAATCCCTATATAGTGTAAGGCAGTTGAGTGGACTATATTAGAAAGGACCCAGATAGCACACGTACGTCTGCAAGATGTCTGTTAAAGATTTCTTGATCTGGAAAGCATCTGCAGTCTACAAACGTCTGACAGACGTCTTTCAGATGTCAGTTTTACATACATTCTAAATCATAAACATCTTAAAGACATCTAATAGACGTCTATTTGACATCTAAAAGGAGACGTCCTATAGACGTATTGCAGATGAGCAAACACCCTAAAAAATACATCTTGCAGATGTAAATGCAGACGTCATATAGACGTCTCCGAGATGTACGTGTGCTATCAGGGGAGTGAATGAAATGAAGTGAACGGATTCGGACTGTGACGTGTACACTGCGCGTGAGACTTGGCTGTTGCAAAAACATCTTAGATGTTTAGAAATTTTAGAAAATAATATTAATAGCAATAACACTTAAAATGACTATTGTAATCAGCTTTGTGGTTTCATTGATGATATATTATTCATTTGTTCTGTAATATGGTCATAATCATTAAATACTATTCAAATATTGTCAACAAAAATAAACTCACATCAGCACATATAATTGTATGTATTTATTGTTTGTAGTATCTTGAAACTCTCCCGAGCAGCGTTTTTGCACTCAAATAAGATGGCAGTAGAGCGCCCGCAGGCGACCGTTAATTTGACATCAGAATGAATACACTACCAACGAACATTTTTAAAAATCCACCAAATTCACCATTTTTGCAAATTAAACGGCCTCTCTCGTTCAAACTCGCTCGCTCCCGCTCGCTCTAACAGCTTGTCGGTTCTCCGCATTGGATTGTGGGAAATAGTGCTTCAGCGAGTGTACATCGGTTGTACACTCGAAATCAGAATGCATTGTGGGTAAAAAGTAGTGAACGAATGTAGGGAATGAATTCGTTCACTCAGAATTCAGACAGCATTACAAAATGGCTGACACCCGATATAGTGCACTATATAGTGGATAGGGAGCGGTTTCGGACACAGCTAGGGTGCGTCCGAAATCGCATACTTCCCTACTATATAGTATGCGAAAAACAGTATGCGAGGCAAGTAGTATGTCCGAATTCATAGTATTCGAAAAATAGTAGGCGAGAAGTACCCGGATGACCTACTACTTTCTTCCGAATTCTGTAGTAGGCATACGATGGACACTTTACTATCCCATGAGGCCGCGGGAGAGGCCGCGTCATATTCGAAAAATGGCGGAAAGCCGCGACGCGGCTGTCTTCAAGTGTAAAAGTACCTCAGCCCTGATAGCACACGTACATCTAGGAAACGTCTATTTGACATCTGCATTTACATCTGCAAGACATATTTTTTAGAGTGTTTGCTCATCTGCAAGACGTCTATTGGACGTCTCCTTTTAGATGTCAAATAGACGTCTATTAGATGTCTTTAAGATGTTTATGATTTAGAATGTATGTAAAACTGACATCTGAAAGACGTCTGTCAGACGTTTGTAGACTGCAGATGCTTTCCAGATCAACAGATCTTTAACAGACATCTTGCAGACGTATGTGTGCTATCTGGGAGGGAAAAGCATTTTTGATGTTCATTGTGGTTAACTTGTAACTTACTTGTTTAACATCATCCAAGTAAACGACTGACTTGTTGAGGGTTTAACAAACAGATGAAACTACGTCAACCTCAATGTAGTACATCAGCTTGTTAACGCTGCTTTCTTTAAATAGACGGTTCGTTAAGCGTTAAGAATTTAAATCATTAACGATGTTCGCGCAGTGAAGTGGGCTCTTTAAATTTTCGCTCTGTTGTGAAGACGCATGACACGTGACAACATCAACATGGCGGATGTAGTACGTCCGAATTCATACTACCCTCATTCATACTATATAGAACGTACTTTTTTAACGGTCGAGTAGTACGTTCAAATTCAAATGTAGTACCTACACAATTAGTATGCGATTTCGGACGCAGCCCTAGTGTGTAGCTTGGGTATAGAAAAATGGGAATCTACGTCATTGTGCATTGCATTCTGGGTATACAATACAAATCACCAGAGGAAAAAATGACTATTTACATTGATATTTTTAAGAGCTTCTTGTACTTTATTAGAATAAATGGATTAATATTAGAATCCCTTGTGATATTAAAGTTTGTTGTCAGTTTTTTATGTTTTTGAAATAAGTCTCATGTTCACCAAGAAAACTGCATTTATTTGATCATAAATAAAAACAGTAATGTTGTAAAATATTATTACAATTTAAAATAACTGTTTTCTATGTGAATATATTGTAAAATGTAATTTATTCTTGTTTTCGCAAAGCATGATTTCTGAAGGATTATGTGACAGGCATAATGGAGACTGATGTTCTTCAACAGGAGATCCGCTCCAAATCTTGTGCACGGCCATCAGCATGGAAGAATATAGGAACAAACAATATGTCACAGAGCCAACAATATTTATTATACAATGCCAGGTTTATTATAAACTATAGCAGAAGTGAAATGCAGAAAATAATAATTTGCAGAATATACAAAAATAATAGAATTTACATTTTTAGGTTTACTATTTAGTAATGCTCAGTGTGTGTGGACAATAACTAACAAGCAAACACACACGCACACACACACACACACACACACACATATATATACATTTTACAAAAGAAACTTACAAATGCATGGTGATATAGGCAAAATATGTTGTGAAAGATGCATATAAAGTTATTAAATTAGCTTTCTCAGATCACCTGTGATTTCATTACCTCTGTCAGCAGCTCCCTTCAGAAATTTTAAAATCAGGAACTTCTCCTGTGTCATAGAGGGCTTTTTTGACACTTCTGAAATCATAGAACAATTGGTATCAATATGTGTTTACCATGAAAGATCAAAACCTGTTTTAAGTTTCAGCCCATTTTCACGCTCCATGTAAGTGACGTATCCAATTAACTGTGCAGTGCATACTTTTAGGTTAAATTAGTTAGCTAACTTCCATTCATCCGTTGAAAAATTGCCAGCAAAACCTTTACATACATATATAAAAAGCGCTCATCTACACATAAGATGATATTAAACGCCCAAACTTTCATAAACAAGAGCTAAATTCTATAGTTAACGTTACCTCTTATAAAGTTAGTTAGTTACCCCGTTTCCATGGTGACTTCCTCCGAGTTCAACTCACGCGCCCATTAAAGCATGTAACGTCACACAGAATTTACGTTACTATATAACATGATATAAAAGCTTTAGAAATGGTAAACGTGGTGTAGAAATAACATTGAAGCATTAATTAAAAACGCGTCACTCATATTTACACATGTATCATGAGGAACAATTTTTAAGCTTTGTTTTATGCATTTTTAAAATGTTTGGTCCCACTTTATATTAGGTGGCCTTAACTAATATGTACTTACATTTAAATTAATTATTTGGTACAATGCACTTATTGTGTACATACATGTTTTTACATTGTACTTATATTTTTAAAAAATACCTATATGTAGTTACATCTGTAATTGATTTCTGTAATTACATTTATAATTACACTGTTGACCCATCCCTTACACCTAAACCCACCCTTAAACCTACCCATACCACCAAACCTGTCCCTAACCTTACTCGTATCCCACCTCAATAGCAGCAATAGTGTTTTGCAATACAATATGAACACAATAAGTACATTTTACTTACTTAACAGTCCTTCAGATACGTCAGCTGTCTATGTATTCTACATTTATGTTCATGGCTATATTAGGGCTATATGTGGTATTCTGCTAAATTTGAACTAAATTAGACGGACCAAACAAAGACCAACTTTCCACGTCGATTTTTGGTCTAAAAGAAGGCCATGAAGGACCAACTTGATTTAGCCCAAAAAACGACGTCCAAATGACTTCTGGTGCTGGGTGGGATATTATATATACATAATCATGAAGGTCTATAGAATCATCCAAACACAACAATTCTTACAAGAGATAGTTTTTTTGTATAGTCAAAAGTACAAGCGGCAACTGCCGGTGGGGTGGGTAAATGACTTGTAACTACATTACATATAACATATATCATGGGGAAATGGTTTACTGTTGCTAGCATCATGCTACTCATGTTACCTTCTTGTTAAAAACAGCTTGTTAGTTTGTTGTTCCATTCAGAAAAATTTGGGCACAAATGGGTTAAAATACTAGCAATTTACATCTCGAAGACTAAACATTTGTAAGTGAGGTTTGATTCAACCTAAGCTAAATATATATATATATATATATATATATATATATATATATATATATATATATATATATATATACAAAATAAAAAAATAAAAACGATAATCAAACCATGACAAGGGAACACATAAGAAACTACAATACCCGTGATGCACCAGGAGGTAAAACCGCGCATCGGTCGCACAATGAATGACGTATGAACAGCGGGCAGAATCAAAACCACGAAAGTCATTCCGACGGTGTTTACTCGGCAGTAACAACATCAGTAAGTGAAGATAACAAGCTAAATACCTCATACAACTGTCGATTATTATAAATTATTTTGCTTTATATCAGCTTTTTAGTTTAAAACATCTTGACAAACTCCATTGCAGTCTACATTGATTAACACTCGGCTGCTGCTGGAGAAGAGAAACGTGCCAAATATTAATGCGTATTGTGAATGTGGCAAGTGACAAGTATTGAAAATATTGTTCGCTTAATAGCTGTCGTGTTCATGTAGGCAGTCGTTATGCAGAGAATCAGTCGTCTGAAGCGGGAGCTGCAGCTCCTCAGTGCTGAGCCTCCTCCAGGAGTCTCCTGCTGGCAGACTGAGGGACGGGTGGATGAACTACAAGCCCGTCAGTCTGCTCTCATATGAGATTTAATACTGACACAATATCAAAATCAAACATTAAACATTGACAGCATCCCCTCTTCTGCATTGCTCTTGTGTTTTGATACAGAGATTGTTGGAGGTGCTAGCACTCCATATGAAGGTGGCGTGTTCACACTGGAAATCAACATACCTGAGAGGTGAGACTATTAAATGATCTCAACACTACCGTACGGTTTTAATAAGCTGATTTTCGATATGCCTAAAGGAATAGTTCACTCAAAAATACATTTTCTAAAAATGCAGTCACCCTCAGGCCATCCAAGATGTAGATGGGTTTGTTTCTTCATCAGAATAGATTTGGAAAAATGTAGCATTACATCACTTGCTCACCAGTGGATCCTCTGCAGTGAATTTTTACAAAGCTCATCGTTCTGAGGAGCGAGGTGTGCTCTGATTGGTCAGATTGTGGCTGTTCAGCGTTGTGGCTGAATACCTCAAGTGTATAACGGAAATGTTACGCCCCTTACCGTATTGTGATGCCGTGTCCCGGCGCGACGAGACAAAAACAATAAAACCCACTATAAATAAAACCCATTATAAACGAGACATTTGTTGCATCCAGTGGGGACATAATTACTGGTTATAATGACTTATACTGTCTTTTAAACCTTACCATGTCTGCATTTGTGATCGGAGGAACAACAACAACAAGCACTACTCTACACAGCTCAAAACTCGTGTTTGAATAGCCAGTGGCAAATTCTTTAAATATGAAAACATACTTACAGGCTGTGAGTCAGAAGCGCCAGACTGTCCTTGCACAGTTGGAATTGTCCCACTTTATAGAAACAGCCTTTGAGCAGCTGGCAGGCTACTCTCCCAGGTTCAGAAACAGTTCTCAGTAAAATGCGCTGCACACACTCTAATATTTGGGTTGAACTGTTCTGGAACAGTGTTGTAAATACAACTTAACCACTGATTTCTAGTTGTGTACTCATTTGGAAGCCCAAACAAAGTTCTTTCACTTTCACAATGAAACACAGCATCTCCAGGACATGGCTTCTGCGGCAGCAACAACACTACAGCTAGAATAAAAATAACTTGACCTTTCAAAATAGTTATTATTGTGTTAGGTGCAAAACATCCTGAACACAGTGAAAAACTGTTTAACGGTTTAACTCTACAATTCAGTACTACATAGTTCAGAGTCTTTGTAATGTGTTTCAGCAATACATTTCTAACATTTGTAATGTGTTTAGAAACAATTCTCAGAATTCTGTTTACACGGACTTTAATATTGCTTTCTCCAGTAAAAAAAAACAAGTAGTTTTGACTGAATCAGGAGAGAAATCTAAACAGATCAAGCACCATTTACAAGCGAAAACAGACCAAAACAAATATGTTGGTGGATTTTAATGTGAGAGGACAACAGGGGATGCACTTTTTCACTGGAGGGAGTGTTATTATGGATTATGCACTCGCATTTTTAAGTGTCTCGATGGATTTGTCTGTTCTGATGATGAAACAGACTAATCTACAACTGAGTACTGATTTCCAGCGAAATTTCATTTGTTAAAGCTATTTTTTTTTTAACACTTCTTGTGTTTGAAGGTATCCGTTTGAACCTCCAAAGATGCGTTTTCTGACACCCATCTATCACCCCAACATTGATAATGCAGGACGCATTTGTCTTGATGCTCTGAAACTGCCACCAAAGGTAACGACTGGAAAAACAAAAATTGATTCAGTAAATATAGGCTTAATTTTCATTTTTAAAAATATAATTTTTATCATTTTGTTTGTTTTGAAGTATGACACTTGTAGTCATTAACTTTTGATAGTAAACATTTTTTATGCATATACAGGTGCATCTCAATTAATTAGAATGTCATGGAAAAGTTCATTTATTTCAGTAATTCAACTCAAATTGTGAAACTCGTGTATTAAATAAATTCAGTGCACACAGACTGAAGTAGTTTAAGTCTTTGGTTCTTTTCATTGTGATGATTTTGGCTCACATTTAACAAAAACCCACCAATTCACTCTCAACAAATTAGAATACTTCATAAGACCAATAAAAAAAAAAGGTGAATTGTTGGTCTTCTGGAAAGTATGTTCATTTACTGTATATGTACTCAATACTTGGTAGGGGCTCCTTTTGCTTTAATTACTGCCTCAATTCGGCGTGGCATGGAGGTGATCAGTTTGTGGGCTGGTGTTGGTCCATTGTGTTTTTTGAAAACCAAAGTCACTGCACCCGTTTACCAGGAAATTTTGGAGCACTTCATGCTTCCTTCTGCTGACCAGCTTTTTGAAGATCCTGATTTAATTTTCCAGCAGAATTTGGCACCTGCCCACACTGCCAAAAGCACCAAAAGTTGGTTAAATGATCATGGTGTTGGTGTGCTTGACTGGCCAGCAAACTCACCAGACCTGAACCCCAGAGAGAATATATGGGGTATTGTCAAGAGGAAAATGAGAAACAAGAGACCAAAAAATGCAGATGATCTGAAGGCCACTCTCAAAGAAACCTGGGCTTCCACACCACCTCAGCAGTGCCACAAACTGATCACCTCCATGCCACGCCGAACTGAGGCAGTAATTAAAGCAAAAGGAGCCCCTACCAAGTATTGAGTACATATACAGTAAATGAACATACTTTCCAGAAGGCCAACCATTCACTAAAAATGTTTTTTTTTATTGGTCTTATGAAGTATTCTAATTTGTTGAGAGTGAATTGGTGGGTTTTTGTTAAATGTGAGCCAAAATCATCACAATTAAAAGAACCAAAGACTTAAACTACTTCAGTCTGTGTGCACTGAATTTATTTAATACACCAGTTTCACAATTTGAGTTGAATTACTGAAATAAATGAACTTTTCCATGACATTCTAATTTATTGAGATGCACCTGTATGTTGTGATTGTCAGTTGTCACATGTTGATATTCATATGCATTTTGTTTCAAAGGGAGCTTGGAGGCCATCACTCAACATTTCTACAGTGCTCACCTCCATACAGTTACTGATGGCCGAACCGAACCCCGACGACCCACTCATGGCTGATATTGTGAGTTTTACATATGTTCCCTCAGTTTTTAAAGGTCAAGTGTGTAAATTCTGGAATTGAAATCTGTTTGTTTGAACAGCCCGGCATAATATTAGCTGAACCAGTGGCTTAAATTGGGCTTGGGATTAGCTGTTTGTTAAAAAAAAAGATTTTATTTTGTGCCACCTTCACAGTTCTGACTGTTAATTATAAGAAGGTAATAGTGACTTATCTCACAATTCTGACTTTTCTTTTTTTGCGAGTTTACATTTCACAATTCTGACTTTTCTTCTCACAACTGCAAAATATAAACTCACAGTCATGCGAAATAAAGTCAGAATTTCATGATAAAAAGTCTCAATTACCTTTTTGAATTTTCATTCAGTGGCAGAAATAAGCATTTACAATTATTGTTCTCACATTACTCTTGAAAATTAATATACCTGGCATACTTTCCAGTCCTCAGAATATAAATACAACAAAGCACTATATCTAGAAAAGGCAAAGAAATGGACGGCTGAACATGCAATACAGAAGAACAAGGTAAGATTTGTGCTTTTCAGAACTGTCCAACATTTCATTCATTGACATTACACACATCAGACACAGGAGGGAGCCAGTGTTCCTTCATTGCTTCAGTCTGATGGCACTGTTTCTCTTCTCTCTTGTGTTTGAAGGGTTGTGTGGAGACGGAAGAAACGACTCCTGAGAATAAAAATAAGAAAACTGCACAGAAGAGAGAGGCACTTACTGCACAGGAGAATTTAGAGCACACCAAGAAAGTATGCATGCAATAGGCTTATATTTTACAAATGACTGATTTTAAGTTTATTATACAAATCATTTTCTGTGGTATTTTTTTTTCTTGTTTACAGTTGGTTATATGAATGTAATAAAATAAATTTAATATTACCCTACATTTGCATCTCCCTGAGTTCATTAGTCTTCAAGACAGAGAGTGACTTTCAATTTAAAAACATTTCATAATACACATTTAATATTTAATGAATAAAAGTCTATTAAAAAGTATTCCATACTAGATCAGAGGTAGTTATATTGTATAATGCAATAGGTAGCTTTCTTTACAATCTGTGAATGATCTCAACCAAGCTTTATTACAAGCTTATCAAATCACTCACAATCATGATTTGTTGACTTGTGGTCTTCTATTTGATCTTTATTGTGGTAACGTTGGTTGTAGGATCAGTTATTTGTTATTTTTCTCCTGCCTGTGCTCTTGTGAAGCATCAGCTGTCCGAAGATAAAACTAGAAGAAATAACTTTATATATCTACTACATGGCTCTGTGGAATACTCTGTTCTGATTGGTCAGACACCACATTCCGAGGTATGTTATTCGCCGATAACAACCGGTAAAAACTAATAACACAGGCTCATCCAGATAACTGCAGCTGGTGCTGTGCGCTTGCTGGGAACATTTCTTCTTCGTGGAAGCTTTGCATTTGGTTGGCTAATAAAATATTAAAACTCAAATCAATATTCAATGTGCAAATATTTAATTGTGTCATCCTGGTATCGTGGACTTGCTTTCTCGTGATTGTTTTGTACATTGTAATGGATTGTAAGATTTTAAAACCGTTTCATCTTAAATCAATATATTAGCCGCTTGCTAGCAACTGCTTTCTTCACAGAAGCTTGTGTTCAATTATTTCAACTCGAATCAATATTTAGTGTCTAATTATTTAATTTTGTGGCAAGTACATGCTTGCCTGACATGCTTTAAAACTATGTAGTTTTGTGCATTTTTGCTGCTTTGGAGTTAAGTGAGTGGACTTTACTGTAGTACATCACCGTCGTAATGAAACCAGAAGGCAAGCCAACCTTTAGTCAAAAAAGCGTAACGGCTAATGTCAAGGAGACCAGAGGCCATTTTTTTTTTTTTTTTGAATAGATGTCAATGGAGGAGAGGCTTCACTACGCTGAATAAACAGCTTTTTAGAGGAAACAGCTCATCATTTAACAAATCGATCAGCTAATCTTCAACATGTTTTACACTAAATAATACTTTTGGATTCAACTATTTTAGAGTTGCTTTTTTAGAAGAGAAGTCACTGACTTTTTGCAACAGGTGGGATTCAGCTTATGCCACTTCCCATTCATTCCTATGGTATTGGTAAATGGCGATTGAATGTTGCACATTTGATGCTACGAGTAAATGAGTGAATCGTTGCACCCATAATAGAAGTCACCCTAAAAAAAAAAAACAGAAGATCCCTAAAAAATATGTCTCTGTAAAATCACCAACAACAGTCTTAAAAATAAAGGTGCTTACAAGGTTCTTCACAGCGATGCCATAGAAGAACCATTTTTGGTTCCAAAAAAGAACCATTCAGTCAAAGGTTCTTTAAAGAACCATCTCTTTCTTACTTCTTTATAATCTGAAGAACCTTCTTTCACCACAAATAACCTTTTGTGAAACAGAAAGGTTCTTCTATGGCATCGTGAAGCACCCTTATTTTTAAGAGTGAACTTCCAGAAAGCTGGGGTGATGCTCTGACAATCTACTGTCTGGAGACTTTGGCACAGAATTACAGAGGCTACACAGCAAGATGCAAACCTCTGACCAGCTCCAAAAATTGAAAGGCAAGATTAAAAAAGATGAGCCATAGAGTTCTGGAACTAAGTTTTATGGACCGATGAGACGAAGATTAACCTTTATCTAATTGATGAGGAAGCTAAAGTGTGGAGGAAAAAAAAGGAACTGCAAATGATCCTAAGCATAAAACCTCATCTGTAAAGCATAGTGGAGGTGGTATCATGGCATTGGCATGCATGGCTGTCTCTGGAACAGGCTCTTTCAACTTTATTGATGATTTAATGTATGATGACAGCTGCAGAATGAATTTGGAAGGGTACAAATCCATCTTGCCTACCAATATTCAAGACAATGCCACCAGACTCATGCTTCATATTGCTTCAGGACAATGACCCAAAACACCTGCCAGTTCAGTCAAGGAGTTTATAAGGGCAAAGAAATGCAAAGTCTTAGATTGTCCGAGTCAATCTCCAGATTTAAATCTGATTGAACATGAATTTCACCAGCTGAAGAGGAGAGTTAAGGCAGAAACTCCCCAAAACAAGCAACAGCTGAAAATGGCTGCATTAAAGGCTGAGCATTTCAAAGGATGAGAGCAAGAGTCTGGTAATGTCTATGGGTCACAGACTCACTGCTCTGATTGTGTGCAAGGCATTCACAACTAAATATTAGTTTTTAACTTTTACATCTGCCTTAAGTTCTGCTGTCCCAGTACTTATGCTCACATCAGATAGTGGGGTGAAACTCTAAAAGTGTTGTCCTTTTTATTTGGTAAAACATGTATGTGTTGAAGCACCCAATAATAAAATGTGACATTCTATACTTTTGTCTCAGATTCATCTTTTAAACATATTTACAGATGTCTTGACTCCACAGCAAAGCGATTTTGTCTTTACTGTCCCAATACTTGAAAATTGGATACTTGAAATACTGGAAGGCACTGTATATACATACAGTGGTGGCCAAAATTATTAGAACACTAGTATTTTCAATGGTTTTAATAGTATTTCTATCTTTTGCTGTAGTGCGTCAGTAGGAAATATCAGTTTACATTTCCAAACATTCATTTTGCCATTAATTGTAATAACCCAGTGAGATTTTTGTTTGCACAAGGAGTCTAACAACAGCCAGTGCTACACACAGAGATCTGATCTGATCATCATCGTCTGTCTGGAATGACAAGAAGAAACAGAACAATCTGAGACAGACTACATCCAGAAGAACTGTGCCAACATCTCCAAGATGCTTCAAGAGACCTACCTGCAAATCTGAAAAACTATGCACAGAAAAAAGTGCACAGAGGGCAAAAGCTGCTTTAGACACTAAGGCTGGTCACACCAAATGTTGATTTAATTTGATTAATAGAAATTAATTGATAAAGAAAATCTATTTATGACATTATTTTTGACAGCATTTTTACACAAGTGCCTAAAACTTTTAACAGTTCTGTAGCTTTGCAGGTAGGTTTCTTGAAGCATCTTGAATCATACTCCTGTCCTCACTATCCTGTAGAGTTTAGCTCCAACCCCGGTTAAATACACCTGAACCAGCTAATCAAGGTCTTACTATAATCTTCCAGGCTGGTTTGTTGAGGAAATTTGGAGCTAAAATCTCCAGGACAGTGGACCTGCAGGACTGAGTTTGTACATCCCAGCTCGAATTGTACCTCAGTGCCATGCTTAACCTTATGCTCTAGGAGGCGCTCTAGGATATTTATTTAAATAAAAAAGTATGTGAGACTGTACAAACAACAGGAGAGCTGTCATATTACAGTACCAACACATATTTTCACTATATTCTCACTATATTTCACTATATATAACTTTATATATACAAAATAACATCACATCAGTGATGTTATGTTTTACATATTGAAGCATTTATGGAAGAAATGCATTTAAAGGGCCAAAGTATACTGAGTTTGTCATCACTGAATAAGAGAACGAGAAAGAATGAGAGAAACCTCTCATGATTCTCAGAGTTTTTATCTGCTGGAAACCTAAAAATCAAGATTTTAATAGAAATAAATTCAACACATGTTTTCTATGTCCTGATTAGTCTCGTGGTTGTTGACAAAGATGAAGAGGTCCCTCCTTCTCACACACGCCTTTATGGACACAAACACCTCCTGCTTTTCAGGTCAATCATTTTTCTCTGGTTCCGGTTGGCTGAACTCAAATGGAGACAGTAAAATATTATCGGGCAATGTTAACATTCCACCTGAGCTGTAATCGCAGCTTGCATGCCAGATACAATCATCACTTACTGTACCTGTGTTTTTGTCTCTCTCTCTCTCTCTCTCTCTCTCCCTCTGTTGGTGTACATATCTGTTGCATGAATCCAAACACAGCTTAACAAGTGCCGTCTCATCTCAGTCCTCTCTTTCTACTCTGCTGTTGTGAACTGATAACTATCGTATGCTAAATTTCCATCACAGGAATACCTATCCTATAAACACTGTGTGGAATAATAGATTACTGTATATTTCACAGTATTTTGTCTCTACAAAAGGTTCCGAAAGGGATAGCGATTCTTAGTGGGGACAAAAAAAAATATATATATATATATATATATATATATATATATATATATTTGATTAATCTGAAGAACCTTTTTCCACTATAAAGAAGCTTTTGTACATAGCGTTTTTTTCATGGAACAATCAATGCTAATAAAGAACCTTACTTTTAAGAGTGTAGAATGTGAAGTAGAATGCACTTTGCAACAATAACAATTTCAAACCGCATTAATGCTACAGTTTTGCCACATTGACCTAATTATGCTTTGAGTACAGTCCATTTATCAACTTGTTAAACTTATTTTTTTCATCAAATTCAAAGTCAACAATGCAGTATCAGGCATGATTTATAGTGCCTATGCATGGTAGTGAAATGTTTTCAAAATATGCGCTCAGCTTCCTTTCAAGACTAATTAGCTGTCTCTTATTTGCTTCTGTGCACGTTCTATCAACTGCAGCTTTTCAGTTTGATTTAGATCACAAAGTAGGCCTAAATTCAAAATATCCCTGCAAAAACACAAAAAAACAATTGATTTCCTAGTATTTACTTGCACACTTTGAATGTGATGCAGAGTCATTTAAAGAGTTTAGGTTCTAACCCTATAACCCGTCTGACTTGTCCCAAAGTAACACATGCAACAAGTCTTTGCCTGGAAATAATTGGAAGCAATCAAATTTGAGACAATCGATAATATATCATCCTTATTTATTGCTATTTAATTCATGCCCCCTCCTTACCTTTGCTTCTATAATTGGACTGCCAATGGCAAGACTTAAAATAGAATCCAAAATAAGATCCTTTTCTTTCCTCTGTTCTCTCTGGCAGGCTCTGACTCGTGAATGTGTTATCATGTATACTAGATGACTGTATTTTATACTGTCAACGTGATTCTCACGAGTAAGCCAACATGAATTCAGCTTGCTGTCTTTGGGGTAAACATTCTGGGACGTGAACTCTTGTCCAGGTTCACAGGTAAATGTTTTGAGGTAACGGCATTTCAAAACTAAGAAAGAAAAAGATAAACATGTTGAGAATAAAACCTAAATCTAGGGTGGGCTAGAGCCATTTCTACAAGAGTAACCACTTTGGCTATCCACTTGTTTTTCAACATGAATGGAGCTATTTCCTGTCAATGTGCGAGACTTCCGATTCAGACTTATCAGTGCTGTAATAAACAGTACAACTATCTGCACGACAAACCAATGTGTTTTTGATTACGGTAATAGAATAAAATAATATTTAGGTGCAGCATAAACTCCTTTTTTTACAGCTAAAATATTGAACGGCTGCACTGGAAGCCTCGCACATCCAATTTGAAAATGACCTCGTTCTTACGTTAAAACTACGGTGGATACTGTTGAGAGTTTGAATGGCTGCAGTGGGTATCGTGCACAAATGCTATGAGATATACGACAATTACCCTGCTGAAAAAAACAATAGAGCCCTGCCCAAAACACACTAGAAAATGTAATGGATTTAATGGATATAATGGGAATTGTACTGGTTTTAATGGAAACTATAATGGTGTCTACTGGTATGTGACGGATTCTATTGATTGGGATGTTAAATCCTATTGGAAAAATGCCCAAAACACACTACAAAAAGGAATTTTGTAATGGTTTTACTGGAAAAAGCTAATGGTTTATAATGGTATTTTAATGGAAAACATTGTAATTTCTGTGATGGTTTCTATTGGGCTTCTATTGTTTTTTTTTTTTTTGTTTTGTTTTTAAGCAGAGTAAGTACTTTGAGCTACACGAGTTAAGTTCATGTAAGGCTACTCGAATTTAATTTAGCAGAACAGCCTTGCAAAAGAGATTATCATTCCGTTTCTGCGTTCAGACTGCAGTCTGGGCATTAAAGGTAGAGATTTTCTGCACATTTCTCCATCTTTACGCCAGTAGGTGGCGATAACTTACTGTTTTAAAGGGGTCATCGGATGCAAAATTCACTTTACAGGTCATTTGAACGTAAATGTGCCTTGGAAGTGTGTGTACACATCCATTCAATAATGATAAAAATCCACGCAGTGTTTTTTTTTTTTTTTTTTTTAAATCCCTATTTTAAAATCCTTTTTCTAAAATCCGGCTGTTCTGAGATTTCTGTCAGAATGATGTAGTTATGCACAGGCCACTCCCACGGTAGTTGATTGACAAGGCCATTTTACCTTAGACCCGCCCTGAGTGAGCTGAGAGCTGTCCGCCGTTGTGTCGTCTCCGGTGCAGGGGAAGACAAGAATGTCTCCGATTAAGCAATTAAGGTGTTTTGTTGTTGGATGTAATATTGAACATAGCAGTCGTCATTTAGTCCCGGCATCTGAGCCGCATCTGAGCCGCAGAGGATGAAGATGCAGAGGATTAACGTTACTTTCGTTTTTGAAGGGAATGTGCTGATTACGATCTGCCTAAATGCCTCTATGTTTGCGCGAATCATTCGTGATCCAGCTTCATCCACAGAAGAAGTGAGTATAAGTTTTTTTTTTTTTTTTTTTAATGAATACTTGCAATTTGCCTTTCCTAATAATGTGCTAGTTAGCAAGTTTAATGATGAATGCAGCTAAAGTGTACAGTCTCTCAGAGAGCGGCTCGGAAGAGAGGGGCGGGGTGAGCAGAGCTCATTTGCATTTAAAGCGGCATGGACTAGAAAACAGCTTGCTGAAAACAGAGCTGATTTTGACAGGGTAATAAGGGTGTTTTTACACTACCATTGAGAAATTTTAACCAAAGTATGTTATAGATTTTTTATTAAGACCCTAAATAATCATATCAACTTGTGGAAAACGGGCATCTGATAATCCCTTTAAGTTAATCATTGAATTGTTGATTCATTCAAAATCATTCATTCATTCAGGAAAAAAATGCTGTCTACTTTGCTCGAAGAAGTGCAACGATTCTGCTTTGACTGTAGAAGTTGAACAACTAGAAAAATGCTGAGTAAAATGTTACTACTAATTTATTTGTCTTTTATCCTAGGTGTTGTTCAAACGATTAACACTCACAGTAGTGCTTTTGCAACACTCTGTTTGTGTGATATTGCTTAAATATGATTAAATAAAAAACTTTAATTCAAATAAATAAATAAATAAATAATGTTATGTTCAAGCCGTTTTCCATTTGATATAGGCTTTATTTAATTTCTGGGGCATTAACCCTGGCTTTCTCACTGACACACTGACCAGTGAGGCAAATTTCTACAGGAATGGCCTGGCAACCACACATAACATACTCGGTTACTAACGTAACCTCAGTTCCCTTAGATACGGGAATGAGTACTGCATCGCTAGACGATATGGGGAAAAACTCCTTTTTCTCCCACGACTGAAGCCTTTTCCATCACGAAGTGTAACTACACGAACCAATCCAAACCGAACCAATGACTCGGCAGCGAAGCCTGCCAGAATGGGAGGGGCCATCTGACTATTATAAGTGGGCATTTTGCCATAGGATCTCAGGTAAATTTGACTGAAGTGATGACACTGGGTCGTGCAGCATCATGGCACGGCAAGGAACCCAGTACTTGTTCCCGTATCTAAGGGAACTAAGGTTACGTTAATAAACGAGTACATTCCCTATCGATACTTTCACTCGTACTGCGTCGCTAGACGCTATGGGGAACCAATTCAATCCTGCCGTGTCATGAAAGAGTTACGACAGATACATCTGGCCTTGAGCCACTCGGGCTCAGAGGGTCCAAGTATAAATACAGGAGGCACGAGGGCTGAACTCACTGAGGTCAACCCAGCCTTGGATTATCGTTCCAACAGTTTTGTACAGCATCAGCACTTATAAAAGGGCCAAGAGCGTACATGAAGCAAGGCAGATACCTGAAGTATTAGGCCCGCCCTTAGGCTGGCGTGTGTCCCTTAAGCAGATAGGATCTGAGCCTGTAAGGCCGGAATGTCCAAGCCATAGAGCCTGGTGAAAGTGGACGGCGAGGCCCAGCCGGCCGCCGCACAAATGTCTGCAATAGACACGCCGCTAGACCATGCCCAGGAAGAGGCCACGCCTCTTGTTGAGTGGGCTCGTAGTCCTGTGGCATTGCAAATGGCATCACGTCGGGAGCTGACTAGCAAAATAGCTTCAAAATGTAAAAGCACAGAAGTTTGTATTCAAAGTTAAAAAGCAAACATACTAAAACTTTTTTTTTTTTTTTAATGGTTCAAATAAAGGATCTCAGGTGCACATGTATATTCTAAATTCGGCTGATTACTGCTGAGGATTACTGCTCTAACATAACACATAATTTCAGTTTCAACTAACTAAATAACTTTTTTCTGCTTAGTAGTGATCGTGTCTTTCTGTTCCACTTGATTTGTGTGTGTGTGTATATATATATATATATATATATATATATATATATATATGTCACATTTAAGGTAACAATGCAATACATAATATCATATTATTATAATTGATAATATGACAATATCTGTAGTCAATATTGATTAAATAGGATGGGGAAATCCTGCCCATACCCAGCTAGAGGGGGAAAAAATGATAAAAGCACTTACAGAAGTGGTATTCTGGACCTGTGATTAAATTAAATAAAACAGCAAAATAATAATAACAACAACAATAATATCTTCATCAAACAAAAAAAGAGATTACCTTAGATAAAGTTTGATTAATATACAGTACCGGTCAAAAGTTTGGACCCATTACTATTTTTAATGTTTTCAAAAGAACATAAAAGAAAGACATTTCTTATTATCATCAAGCCTGTATTTATTTGATCAAAAATACTGAAAAAAAAACAACAACAAAAAACAGTAATATTCAGCAAGAATGTGTTAAATAAAAAGTGATAGTATTGTATTTTTATAGAAAGATTTACAGTATTGTTATAAAATATTTATATTTATATTTTTAAACATCTTTTTAATAATCAAAAAATCCTGAAAAAGGTATCACAGGTTATAAAATAAACAGTAAGCACTCTTTCTAACATTTATAATAAATCAACATATTAGAATGATTTATGTAGGATCATGTGAATCCCTTTCATACAATGCTACATATACGTAAAACATTTTGAACACTTTGTTGTGAAGTCTAGGTTTAGAAATATAGGAACTGAGAGTTGTTTTGCTAGCTGTTTGCTTTTATTCTAAGACGTTCCCTCAAGTGAACTAAGCAGGTGGTCATAGCAGCCAGATATGACTGCGTTTACCCGTAATTGTCTGTTCCCAGCCTCGGTAAGTGGGTAGAACCAGGTCTCCAGTTTCTCCCTCTCATCAGGCAGCCGCTGAATGGACTTCCGTGCTTGACGGAGCTCGAATAACCTGTGGCAGATTCAGACAGGTGAGAGCCAGGTAACTGCTTCCCTTTTGTGCCTTAAAAGATTGCCGATGCTTGGATAGAGTGTGTGTGTGTGTGTGTGTGTGTGTGTGTGTGTGTGTGTGTGTGGGTGGATATGAGATTGAGTGGGGAGTGTAGGCCTTTGATCTTCAGGGGCAGGGAACGGGGCAAATCTTCCAGCGGTCCCTGTAGCTCCAGCCGTATAGGTAACCCAACCCTGTTTTGGCCTCCGACTCAGCGAGCAGGTGCCCAGAGGTGGGAACTGTTTGCAGAGCTGTGTTTGGTGACAGCACGTCTAACTTTCAACTTCTCCTTTACTGCCGGCACATTGTTCACAAATCCCTGCTTTTCAGTGTCTGAGCTTTTCAGAATTGCTTGTTCTTTCTGTTTTGCTCTTCAGGAGAAATAGTGAGAGCAGACTTCATTCATGCTGTACAGAAAAACACAAACCTCACAGTCACAAAGCACTGCAAAAAGGTTGTTTTAGTATGTTCTTTAGCTAGTTTTCCAGTATAATGATCTAAATCTTGCATTTTTAGGTCTAAGTAACACAGTTTAGTTGGAATATTCTCTTTAAAAAGTTTTATTTTTTATCATTTATGCATTTTTTTTTATAGTTTAAGCATAAATCTAACAAAATGCATCGGGTTTTATGCTATCCTTAAAAATGTGATTGATAAATATATAAATGACAAATTTAATATAATTTAAAATGTAATACTATATAAGCAAGATGTAAGTCCTGATATATTTTGCCATTCGTTTTCATGTCTCTTGTGTAAAGGCTGTTTAGATATTTTTACTGTAAAACAAGACAAATATCGATTTATACATCATTGCAGTGGAAAAAAAGGGTTTGAAACATATTTTTACAGATATAGCTCAAATAAAATTAAAATTAAATAGAGAAAATGGAAACATACTTAAAAATCATATTTTCAAAAAAAATAAAATAGAGATTAGTCTCACACAAGTTTGCAATCAAAACTCAGTTTTTTAAGTTTCAACATCAAAACTCACACATTTCACGCCAGCTTCCTCATGACCAAATTACCTGAGCTCACATTCATTTCATCTTCTTTATTTCTACTTCTATTAGGGAGAAAAAATATTAGGGAGAAAACATACATAAATAAGACCTCTGTTAAGTCTTCTGGGCTATGACAGAGCACCCTTTAAGCAATCAAATTTTCCTCTGGGTACAGGCAATCCTCATGTTTTATTTCTTTCTTTCTTATTCAGCATCTCTTACCTTTCATCGCTTCTTGCATGATACGACTGGAAACTGAACTGACATAAATTAAACCTCAGAGAGAGGGGAGTATTGCATGTTTGTGGATCTATATTGAGGCTGTCCTCGGGGCAAAGCAATTACCGCAATGAGTGTTTGCATGAGAATTGAGCTCTTGATGGTGTTTGGTGTGTGAAAGGTCGACCGATTTGGTGGTGTGTGTGTGTGTGTGTGTGTGTGTGTGGATAATGCAGAGATAATGTGCAGCAATGACTACAGTTCTTTTTTTTTTTTTTTTTTTTTTTTTTTTGAGGGAATGCAACAAAGGCTCCACAGAAAATGGGCTCAGCTGAGGAATTTTAATGAATTAATGGAATTCATTTGAGCCCATTGTGAATGATTCTAAATCAGATGAATGAGCAGCGCTGGAGATCTCCATGCTGGACTGCAATGTTGAAAGCATAAAAAGCATCAACTACTAGAAAAAGATTTTGAAACAGATGGGATGACTAAGATTAATGCAAAACAACTGAAGCTCTCAAACTAATGTTATTTGATTCTCAGAAACTGGCCACAGTTTCACAAAAGGAAATGTGTCATGCTAACAATCAAGGCCCCCCATGAACATAACAAAAACAAGCCTAAAAATAATAGAATGAAGCAGAATGAGAGAGAGGATAGTGCTTTGGGCACTATACTACGCAAGATCCATAATGGGAATTTTTCCAGAAACCAATGCCAACAATAGTAGAGGATAATCACAATAACACAAATATTGAATCCTTTCACAATTCACATTGTATAACCTCATGTGCTCAACAATACAGCCACAGTGAAAGTACTTAAAGAGTTCTACAGACATTTGGAGTCACATCTTGAAGGAAAACTTCCACAGCCTCTGGAAATATCCTGGATATTTCCTGGAAGCTTGCATGTTGTGGTACATCTCTATAGTGTTTTTCTGAAATGTTTAGGTAAAATTTAGCTGTTGCCACTGTTAGGACCCTTGACGGCAATCGATCAGGAGTTCCCATGATCCTTTGAGACATAAACAAATAGAATTTATCACCTAGTGAACTGGAAAATTCCATTGTCCACTCTTCCAATTGAAGAAACAGTGCAATTCATCATTGTACCTTCCACTAGCTAAAGTGAGACCCACCGAACAAGCCATGAGAACGTCTCTTGCTCTGTATATTCATGCCTCTTGCGGTGAAGAGACACCCCGCCGTACAAGCTAGGACAGCAAAGTAGTAAATCTGTAGTTTGTTTGGCTGAACATGGTGTTGAGGGGAGCCCGCAGCTTAACTCAATTATTGTTGTTGGGGTTATAAAACACCATGTAAGCGTTGCTCCGAGAGAAATGGAGCGAAACGACATTCACGTATGATTTATATGGAGCAACAGCAGGAGAAGCGGTCGGTGCTTGACAGCTAAATTTGCATTGCAGGATCTAGGGGAATTTTCCACGAAAGTCTGAATTGCAGCAGTTGTAGAAAAGTAATTGTGAGGGAAGCATTGTGGTAGCTCTAAAGGTATGATGAGAAGGCATAGTGAAAATGAAATCTCTGCATACAGCATACAGTCCCCCCTCTCAGAGTTCAGCTCTCCTGCTTTCTTCCAACCATCCACTCCAGCTGCCTGAGGCAGAAAGAGCGCGCGAGAGAAAGTAGGAGGAGTGATGGTGCCGGCTGGCTCCACCCTCCAAAAGCTCCGGCCAATCAGAGGAGCGCTGCAACCTTCCACTACAATAGGTGAATGTCTCCTAAGTGAGATGAGACGAGAGAGAGAGAGAAGACCTGTGTAAGCCCCTGACTGACTCATTCACCCATGGGAGTTTGAAGTGACAGAATAAATCTACAGAGACGAGGCTCAGGATAACATTTCAGAGAGCTGAGAGCGGACAGACACATCCACACAAACAGAGCTACAGCTGAGTGAGACTGCAGAGACACAGACAGATATACAGCTCATCCACAGAAAGACAAAGAGTTGGAGTCATTGTCATGTTGGTGGTGTTACTGATCCTGCATGCCGTCTCGTGTGCCCATTCTCACGGGCCACCGGGTGCCGCCGTGCCTGGGAAACAGTGCCCATCTGCGTGCCAGTGTGAGGAGGATGGCATCCTACTGCTCGTGGACTGCTCCGAACAAGGACTATCCAGCGTGCCAACCGACCTAAGTCCTTTGACGTCTTACCTGTGAGTACGCCCTCCTGCTTCCATCACCCGCTTTGCTGAGAGAGTAAGGGGTTGTGAATAGTTCTTGAGGAATGTTTGGTTTGATTACATTAAATATCTTCAAAAGGATGCTGAAAGATTATTGTTTTATGCCTGAATGAGAGGTTTGGAAGATATGAAAGGCTCTAGGTTAATAACAGACTCTAAGATCAGTGGTTCTCAACTGGTTTTGCTTCAAGACCCAGAACTTGTATCACTCAAATATTAGTGATTTTTCAGAGGATAACAAAATTGACTATTATAATTTGTTGATATTATCATGAGCTACAAACATATGCAAAGTTATTAACAAGAGATAGACTGACAATTTTGGTTTCATAAGGATCTGTGGTTTCATGCTCTCAGCGGTTGCACAAAACAGATTTAGGTCTTCATAAATCATATTTATGCTCAAGTGCACCTGTATTTAATGTAGCCTTTGGCATGTTTTATTTTATCTTGAGTAGTTTGTTCGTGGTTTATTAGGATGAGTGCAAGTCAGGCTACCTGGCATTTGTCTGATTTGACTGTTTCTACTAAGTGACAGATGGATTTGCTCTAAAATGCAATTGTTTAATTGAGCGCATGACCTTTATGTCAACGAGTACCATATGGGAAGTGTTTTTCTCCTCTGTTTAATGCTTATATTTTAAATGACCATTTTTATTAAAATTATTTATGCTATCCTAATTATGATTATGAGATTAGATGCATTATATTATTAAGATATATTTTTTTGTGACCTTTCATTTCTGATCCCATT
Source organism: Acrossocheilus fasciatus (assembly GCA_036784905.1). Taxonomy (NCBI): domain Eukaryota; kingdom Metazoa; phylum Chordata; class Actinopteri; order Cypriniformes; family Cyprinidae; genus Acrossocheilus; species Acrossocheilus fasciatus. Next base: position 6,210,166 of record CM071960.1, read on the forward strand.
TAGAATGCATGACACACATGTGATCTGTCTTGAATGATCAATGTTGATGTGCACCTTCAATCAGGACTGTAATACAAAATTCTGCGTTCGTTACCAAAGGTGAAAAGCAATGCTTGTTTCCCATGTGTCCTGTGACAGTTCTCAGTGCAGCGGTATCTGATGGGAACGTGTGTGTAGAGTGATGCAGTGGGGCGCTCCGTACAGTATTGGGTTTCTCCATGTCAGCTGGAAGCCTGTTGGGTTTAAGTCCATGCTAATCGCTAAGGCATGCCATATGTCCCCTGATTGTGAATGATGACGCAAAGGAGGACTCAAATGTTCGCTCATAAAACGTTATGCAGCTCACGTGAATCAATAACTGGAGAGAGTTGTGTTTCAGGCTTCGGAGGAAGCGTAGCTCATGGTTGGGAATTGGATTGCAAACACATGTACCACAACCTTTCAAACATATTGAAACGTCTTGAGCAGTGTCTCTAGACAGTTGCGAGTGCATAAGATTGTATCTCTTTTTTATTCCGCTAGTGTTATAGGGATTTTTATTGCGTTGTGCAATATATCGCATGACTTCATATTTAAAATCTGTGTGCATTTAGTACTTCTATTACACACTGCAGCAAATTGTGTTAATATAATGAGGATTTTAACTAAACTTTAATAGAATCTCACTGGTGTTCAATGAATAATCCCGCCAATGCTATTGGTCAAACTGATTCTGCCACAAATTTTCATAAAGTTATTGATTTTTAAGTTTCATTATAAGTCTGTGCAAATAAGACCAGCAGTCTTTCACATGCAACGCCTCGTCTAACACTTTTTTCTTCACCGGAGGAGAGCAGATTGATGTAAATATTGACTGAGCTTTGATGTGCATGTCATTGTTGAGATGTCAAAGTGTGTGTTTAAGCACGACGGGGACCGTTCTGCAAGAAAGCTCTGCTCTACTGATGCCATTTACTCAAAGTGCTCATTCATCTGTCCTCTTTTTTTATGCCAAACTTTTAGTCAAACCAAGAAAAAGTGTTTGCATTAGACATGTACAGAACATGCAACTGCTTTCCGGTCTGATCTCTATTGCTTATGTCCTGGCCTGTCGTTATTATTCCACTTTAAACTGATATAACTTCTAATACCTGCACTGAAAACTCACCAAACTTTAAATGCATGACGTGTCGGTGGCCAGTTGTTGCATTTTGATATTTTGCGTTGCTGACATTTTAAAAAATGGGATGTTTGCCTATAAACCAGTGCTTAAATGAGCATAATTTAAAATATCAACCCAGCAGCCCTATTTTAATTGTTTTGTCTTGCAATTTCCATGAACTGCTTTTCTAGTGGATATGAGAACTTTTACACTTTAATATGCAAATCAGTAATACATAAAAAAACAATCAAAATGTTCTGTCATATCTCTGCAAAAGCATCCTTACTAAATGGATTCAATTTATACTTTGCTTCTATTACTGCTTATTTTTCTATGCACATAACAAGCTGATACTATCATCACCGTTTTTGGGTGGGTCTTGCTTAACATTGCATTTGGATAAAATTATTGATAGAGCAAAAAGTAAAGCACAAGTGGGAGCTGTGTGAACGTGCTGGACATTCTGCCAGTATTAAATGCCTGTCCTGTCTCGCTCTGCAGCGATCGCCCATATGGGACAACAGGTGCCCTGAGGCGCGGAAAAAGTCTGTCACCAAGAGAGTCTGTTTTTGCACTGATTTTTGTTTGTTTCTGTTGGTCTCAACAGGAGTGGACGTTAGGTACATCAGACGAGGAAAAGTTAGAGATTTCTGTTTTGTACACTAACACGAATAACACTCGCATACACATTCCTAAACACACTGACTGCTGATTGATTTATATTTAGATACGGAAGATCTAAAAAGCCTGGAAATTAAGTCTTCACACAAACGTCATTGCACTGTTGCCTTGAGAAGAAGAAGCACATCAGATATTCATTCAAAATTCATTTACTCACCCTCAAACCTGCTTTCAAACCTCCTTTTCAAACATGTATGACTTTCTTTCTTCTGCAGATAACAAAAGAAGATATTTTAAAGAATGTTTTAACTGTTTTGTCTATACAATGAAAGTCAATGGGGCCTAAAACAACACCGGGCCCCACTGGCGTTCGTTGAATGAACAAAAATTTAAACGTTTTCGAAATGTCTTCTTTTGTATTTCATGAGGTTGAGTAAAAGATGACAATTTTTCATTTTTCACGAATCAGCCTCTTTTAATGTCAAATTAATATTTGTCTTTCAGTACAGATGCAGATAGAAGCTTTTTTGTCTTTCAGAAGTTTAAAAGGCATTTCATAACTATACAATATGTGCCATAGTTGACAATATTTTTCGTTTTTGAAATAAATAAATAAATAATTGTATAAATACTCAAGTTTATATTTTTAAGCAGCACATTTAATCCAGCAACAATATATTACAATCACATATATGACAGTTGGTTCTTATATATTAGGAAAGCAGGGGTACTTTAAGCCCATATTTAAATAACTTAACTATATAAAACTAAAGATAAAACCCTCAGTTCAAAGAAAACACTGACAATGTCTTTTAGAGCTGTACTGAAACCAGTTAGCATCAGGTTAACTCAGCTGAAGATGAGTACAAGCATCAACCAGCATCAACCTCAAACCTCAAAGCTGTCAGCCCATTCCCTGAAGCCAAGGTCCATATATTTTCATCTCTCTCAGGGCAATTTTCTACACAAACACAAATTAATGTTGAGCTTGAGCTGAGGGCTTCAGACACATGTTTTTGCTTACTGGCCTGCCTCAACTTCCAGTGCTTTGGCCTTGAAACCTTTTAGAGTCAGAAACAAGAACAGAGCGAGTGTGTGAAAGATGCCTTCGAGTTCTGAAGTGTGTTTTGTTATCTGATTTGAGGGCCATAAATCTATTTGCGGCCCTTTTTGGCCAGTGATTTATATTTTAAGGGTCAAACAGGAAGAGTTAACACCTAAATCACTATGTAACAAATATTACAAACAGCTGGAACAAATTTTATATACACTTATCAATTATGTCACATAACCTTGTAACAAATTTTAGTTTAGTCAAAATGCTGTTCGCAAACCCATTTTACTAACATATTTATGAATAAATACAGATATTAAATGAGAGAGAGAGAAAAAAAATGACAGTAGAGAATTTACAGGAAGTGTCTGTGGCCAGCTGTTGCATTTTGACATTTTGCATTGCTGACATTTTAATTATGGGATGTATGGTTGCCTAGCAACCAGTGCTTAAATGAGCATTATTTAAAATATCAACCCAGCAGCCCTATATTAATTGTTTTGTTTTGCAATTATTAAAAACACATGAAGTGCTTTTCTAGTGTATCTGAGATCTTTTTAACTTTAATATGCAAATCAGTAATTAATAAATAAATAGGGTTGAGTTTTTTTTTTCTGGAAAGGAGCGCAAGATTCAAACTCGGGTTGTCAAGTGCTGCCCATGAGGCTATTGACTCCAACAGCTAAACATAAAAGACTAGTTTTTGTTTAATTATTTATTTTTCACTTTTGATTTCATAGTGACTCAGAAAACAGATGTTAAATGTATGTTTAATTTTACCTAGCACCTAGTGCCTAGTAGTTAACACACACAAGTGTCTACATGGTGCTCATACTGAGAAGATAAGTTTGAATAGGGCTTACATCATTTCCTGATCTCTTTCCCGCCGCTTTATTGCATCATTTCCTGTCCTCTCTCTATGTTGTCAATAAAAATGGTAAAAACATTAGCGAAAACTTTAGAAGACGGCCTTCTTAGGATCAGGGCTCAGATCTTCAGGGTTGTTTATGCACTTCTGAATCCTAGTGAATTCAACTCTGGCAGCCTGCATCATTAAACGGCTCCAAGGGCTCTAATGTTCTCTGCGTTTAACCACCTAAGCTCTTCAATGAAACAGGGTGATAATGGTCTTTTCATCCTGGCAGTGGTGAACGCTTTGAGCTTTATAATGTGGTAAGTTTGTAGGCTGATCCCTCAGGGGGTGCTAGCAGACAAACTGCACGGACAATCACTCACAGCTATGATGCTTATGGTACCACTGCAAAGCAACACAGCGGGATTCACGTAGAGCAAAGGGCTGAGGAATAACATCACAGCTGAGGTGCTTCAGTGGATTTATATTGCTGTACGTATTGGCCTACCCTCCATCAACAGTCCATTACCTAGACCCAGACTCTCCAAGAAATAATACTCGAAATTTAACAAATATATGAAACACATGGACAAATTTGGCATTCTCGCTGACTGTTCCTCAGAGAAAGAGAATAAAAATTTTCTTCAAGTGAGGCTCCAAATGTCAACGGGATATCTGGAATGGTTAGTTTATTAAAACCCCCAGCTGATGAAGTCCACGGTTTACAGAGATGTACATATTTTCTGGGGTGAAATTTCACCATGAGTTCATGACCGAAGCAAGAAGAAGGTGAAAGTAATGTATTATGTCTGGTAGAAGCAGGAAGACGGCTTAGACTCTGACCGTAGATCTCAGCTCACGGTACCCCAGTGGCATGTTTACCTGCTTTGTGTGTCAGGACAGGTCATGGACAAGGCACCGGGGAGGGAGTTTGATATTTTCAGAGCATTGGACAATTCAAACAGACATAGGAATCTGCCACACCGATGTGCAATGTAGTGAGTGAGTGAGAGGGGTCAAGATGTACAACATACCCTCCAGGCTGTAGGACAGACAGAGGTATGTTTACACCTGAGAGGGTTATGACCCTACTTGCAGAACCAAATCACATTCATGATACATGACTACAAGCTTTTTCTCACTGCTTCATTTTGCTTTTACTTTTTAAACTTCTCTATACAACTTATGCAATTTGTGGAGGAAAAACACCACATTCTTTCATAAATTCCTCAGTTCCTCAATTCAAATTCCGGATAAAAAGCCTGAATGGAAAGAAAAACAAATAAACAAAAAACAGGCCTTGCTTTTTTTCTCCAAGGAGAATGTCTTGTCATTAACACACGACTCCGTTTGTGTACAAGCTAGTACACATACGGAGAGTCGCAGACTCAGCCTCACCCTCAAACAAACATGGGAGTGATTGTTCATTTCCTTCTCTTCCCGTTACCTAACAGTGAAACGAGAGCAATTAGTGCCCTGTGAAGTCAGCCCGAAAATAGTCAGAGCCCATGCAGGATAAATAAACCAGTGGACCTACCGCAGACTGCCTCATCTCCAGAACATCTTTAAATAGATCCAGAGCTGGAGGAGAAGACCCGAATGCTTCTACTCAGCATGCTGTAGAAAAACCAAACCTGAGGAGCAAACCCTGTGTGGGACCCCCTAAATATTATGTAGGATTGTATATATGTAGAACTTGGTCACATCATCAACTGTTATTGTTTGGAGACTTTCCTTCCTGAGTTCCTGATCCATCTTTGAAATAAAGACATGAGGCTTTCCTCTTTCCTTTTTTCTCCTGTAGGACAGAAGGAATTAAATTTTTTTTATATCTCAAGTGGTTCTTCTAGACAGCAATCAGATCAAAGGGAATCATTTGCTTTACTTTTTGCAATGTATGTAAGCACGTAACGTTTCTGAGGAGTTTCAGACTGTTGTCAGATATGGCATATAAGATACCAAGATCTGCCATCATAAGTAAGACATCTCAATATGAAATGATTTGAATGACTGTAAAAATGGTCTCATTTGTCTCCAGAGGAATTTTAAGAAAAACATCTGCGACAAAGATGATTCTTAAGTGAACCTAAGTGAGAATTCGCCTGGTCTGTGAAAGAGCAACCACTGAGCAATAAAATGTTCCTGTGGATTCTGGTAAGGGAATAACAATTGAATCAGTGGCTAAGTGTGGATTCTGTCCTTTTCAATGGCAGAGGTTCATACATCACCCCCTGGGCAAACTTGACAATCCATCACAGACCTCTGTGGGGGTCTGTGTGGGGGTCTCTTAACCTGTGGTTAAGTCTTTAGCTGCATTTCACCATCGGCTCTTTGGATCTGACAGAAGCTATAAACTGTGCTTTTGAGGTGACATGTTCTCACCCCCTCAAACACCACTGGAAACCTTAAGGGAGGACAATGGCTGGGAAAGAAGATACCCAGAATACTGTTCGTTAAGTGGAAATGGTTTATACAGAAGCTCAGATTTCAGATTCATGATCCTAACCGTAAAGGATCCCAGTCGCACCAAAGCGGGAATGGTTAATTGCTCATCCAGAGATGCTTGGGATCCACACATGTGAGAAGCCGTATGCTCAAATGAAGGAGCAAATGAAACCTTCTGAGTTTCCAAATAGATTACTTTACATGCATACAGCTTACAGCATTCACAGTCCCCCCTAATGCTTTTTTAATGAGTTTGCTTACATTTGCCGCATTGAGAATATACAACTCATCCAAGATTGCAATATGTGGACCAGGAAGGATCGCTGGCCAGACTGAGGCAGGCTCAAAGCAGGAATTTTAAACTGAGATTTTTCCTTATCTGAACTATTTAGGGCTGTGCCTTGCATCAGGAAAGATTGCTCACTGAATCCTGGTTACTATCTATGTATCAGGTTTATTTGAGAAGGTTTCCTCACCAAACTAGGAAAGGGAAATCTCGTAACCTGCTTCCCTGTCAATACCAGAGGAATATTTGCATCATAAGTTTTTAGTGCAGCAACTGGAAACATTCTGTAACCAGACAAAAATTTTCAAATCATCTAGGAATGTAAATTGACACTTTCTTAGTCTTTCGTGGAGGACTCAAGTTAGAGCATTTCTGATGGATGGATAGTTTATTCTGGGCGTTGTGTCTAGCAGGAAAAGATGAGAGAATGGTTGCTTAAGAAGGGAGCCATGAAGTATGCGTGACGTGCCGGAGTCGCATCACTTGCAGCTGCACATCTCTGAAAGAAGTAGAACTGCAGTCCAAAGAAATCCATTCAGTGCCCACTGCATCATAAACTAGCTAACTACGCTCATACCTCACATGCACATGCCGAAATGCAGGTGGTGTCTTAAACTGTTAGGAATCTACACATCAGGAACCTTGTAAACAAGATCTTTGAAAATCACAACTTTGTTTGATGCTATGTAGAGTTGTGCCAAAGAAAACATGGTGTGCTTTTTAAAAGCGACTGTGGGAGAATAATTCAAAACAAAGCCAATTATTTTGTAATAAACTGAAAATTACCACTCCGGGAGTTATTTCCCGGAAGGATGGAAAAGGCCTGTTTGAATGTGTGCCGAGAAGTTAAATAAGATTGAGTGCTAGTGCACTTTCAAGTTGAACATAGCCTCTCCCAAGTGACCAACCGGTAATGCTGATAAACGAATGTGATCAGTTTTCAATAATACAATTAAGAAACTCTATTTCAGGCAAGAACCTTGCCATCAGTAAATGTACAATCCTTTATGACTAAAACCTCTGCATGTTCTTACTCGCCAAACTGCTGGCGAACATCAAAGGTATAAGCGAAAAAGGCATTACAGATGATTTGCCACTTTGAATATGGACAGTTGTTGTACTTTGAAACTTAGGAATAAAGAAAGATGCCCAGTATACAGTATCTGATGAATATAAATGAAAAGAGTAAGAGCTGATGTTGAGGTCACCATGTGATTTTTTTTGTTTTGTTTTGTTTTTGTTTGTTTGAATGTGTTCCATTGGCTTTGACATGCAGATTAAGTTTCCCAACTCAAAACTCAAAGCAAATGTCAATGGAAAAACTATGTCATTTGCCTATTGAACAGTCTTTATCTGTAAGCACACGGCCTTTCCCACGGCCAGTGTCTTGCGAAGTCCGGTAAACCATCTCGTACATCTTCTTTAGAGTTGGGATTGGGACCTCCAGGGACAGGGTGAGCTCCAGCCAGTGAAAAGGACAGATGGAGAAGGTGTTTTATCCGCCCGACCTGCAGCTGTCTCAGCTGCTCGCCACTGGGGACAACAGGAAATTTATTGCAATAATCATCTCTCTAGGCAACACATTAAATAGCGCACTCCTTTGAAAAGGCTTTGAAAGACATTCTCTTTGATACTTGATTAGAGAGTGAAGTTTTCAGGAGGTGGCAAACAGTCTTAACATGTAGGGAGTTGTTGGATTTTTTTTTGCTTCCTTTGGTGTTAATGCAGTTGATTGGTTATTTTATATGAAGGTAGTAACTGTTGAGTTTGCATATTATATTTTAAATGAGATAAAATGTTTTTTTTTTTTTTTAAATTTTATTGAGTATTTTTGCTATTTTACAAGCAGCAGTGTTGAAGGTGCCCATACTGTATTTTAGATCATCTTTTATGTCTGCATCATGTTTAAATTCACTCCTTAACATTCAACCTCCACCTCTCTACATCTCTCCCAGTAGCTGGGCAGCGTGGTTTATTGTAAACTTGTATATGTCAAAAAAGAATGTTTGTTTGTAAAAGACTGAACAAAACTACAGATTGGGCCCAGTAATGATTTATCGGATGTTCCAGATGAACGGCGAATAGAACATGCTGAATGCATCATAAAAATGAAAACATGTGTGATTTACTTAACTCTCTTTGCAGCACAAAAGTCACTTGTAGACTGAAATGAAGTCTTTACTACATCTGAAACATGACTCTAAAACTTATTAACATACTTTTGGAGAACTAGGCCTCAAATATTCTAAAGTTCAATGAGAGATAAATGCAGACTTTGATATTAATCAAACAGCAAGAATGTGTCTGCTTTGGGGCAAAGAGACAGCTAGATCATACGCGTTTTGGGATACTGCATGTGTTGAAGCTGTACCCTACCAGTTAGTGTCTATATCTAGCCATGGTGGATTGAATCTGGCTTGCAACATTTTCAGTTCCTCCCTCTTGTATCCATCATGTCCCCTCTCTCTTTACCTCAGGGGACCAATCCTGCTCCTGGAAAACCACTGTCCAGCAGTTGACCCCAATTAAACCTACATGAACCAGCTAATCAAGGTCTTACTAGACATACTAGAAAATTCCAGGCAGGTGTGTTTAGGCAAGTTGGAGCTAAACTCCACAGGACAGTGGCTCTCCAGGACCAAGTTTGGACATCCCTGTTTTACCTGAAAGAGGTCAGAAAAAAGGTCAGTCATAGCCTGACAAATAGTACACATGGTGCAACATGCACATGCAAACAACCTGGGTTTGAATCTGATATTTGTGTGATCTCATCATACATTGACATACACTGAAATATTGTTTTTAATGAAGATATACTGTATATCAGACAGTGACATTGATATCCCAGTTCCATTCCAAGTGACATTCTAGAGCAGGTCCACTGTCCTGCAGAGTTTAGCTCTAACCTTACCAAATAAACCTGAAGAAGCTAATCAAGGTCTACTATGACTACTAGAAAATTATAGGCAAGTAAGGTTGATGTTGGGGATAAACCAGCCGGACAGTGGATCACAGGGGCCAGAGTTGAGAAACTCTGTTTTAAAGACTAAACAGACAAGGGAGTTTTATGGTGCCAAAGTTTTGTGCACAGTATTGCTGTATAAAGACATGCAAAATATCAATTTCTAGTCTTCTCAGAACATTACGACATGTGGATCGGCCTATTCTGAGGCTTTTAAATCCTGGCTGGGCTTAACAGAGAATAGAGGAATAGAGAATGATTCTAAGTTATGGAAAACTATACATTGTGTGGCTAGCAGCCTCCTCTCAGTTTGTAATTTTAACTCAAACCACTTTCTGAGATAGTCTTGACAGATTTTTAATCCACACATCAGTCGTGATATGCAATCTCATGGATATATTTTGATGTCATGTGCAAAAGAGTGGTCAAACAAAGCCGCAGAGACAGTTCTGGGTTCTGTCTGTCCTTCCATATAGTTTTTCTCCATTCCTCATCCACTCGATTCACTCATCCCTTCACTCTCAGATATTTGCGGCTCTGTGTTCCACAAAAAGAGTAAGACGCTCATGTCTTTCTGTCTTCTTTTCTCGTTTTCTCCCTTCGCAACCACAAATTGCTGTCATTATGTGACGCATTGCAGTGGTGATGGCTAACCAGAGTCTGGCCTGTGGAGAAAACCACGACAAGCGAATTAAGAGCTGAGGGAAATTGAGGGCCTGTGTGTGTGTTTTTGTGTGCGTGGACCACCCAGACTCTCATAACCAGAGGGTGAGACCACAAGCAGGAGCGACTCTGTTCTGCCGCCCGCATCTTGGTCCCTCACTTTCTGTCTATATTTAGATCTATTTGTTTCTCCTTTGTCTCCTTCTAAATTGCTCTTTCTGCTTCGTTCTCTTGGTCTCACACTCTTATCTTTGCGGTCGTATAAACTGAAGCCAAACCCATGAGAACCTATAAGTTAATTTTATCGGGCACTTCACTTATATGCTATATAATTTAATGTGCTGGATCCATTTTTATGTTTATATATACCAAAGAGAGGAAATTTTATTACTTAGAGACTGCTTTTTTTTATAGTTTAGGAGATTAAATAGGTTTCTCAGTTACATGTTTGGCGTACAGACACAAATGAGACAATTGTTGACATACAGGTAGTATCTAGATTAGCAATATTTGGTCTTTGTTTTACTATCATAGTCTCTGAGGACGTAGCAAATCTGCACTATTGGAAATTGTGAAAACACATTCCTATCAAAGTCGGAAACGTTTGCTTGTGTCTTGGCCCTACAGAGTCTGACTTCTCTCAAAGACTTCCTCCAAACTTTAATCTCTTCCTCTTAGTTTCCCCTCTTCCGTATTGCATTCCTCTCCGTAAGGCAAAAATGGTTTCCATGCGGATTGCCCATTATGTCAGTGGAGCGATGGTTATCGGTGCTGACCCAGGTCAAGCAGCACTGTAAACAGGACTGTGTTCAGAGGCGGGCGGCTGAGGAGAGAGGAGCCACGCTGAAGCCAGACGACGGGACAAGCCCACTATCAGCCCCAGCATCAGGCTACTGGCTCCAGACTGCTCCCTCTCAAACTTCTCTCAGACCTGGAGCCTCCCGCCCCCCATCTTTCCGGGGAAGGAATGGGTGTTGGTTTGGGTGTTGGCTTGTGGCTTATTCTTCACGTAGCTGTACAATACGAATTCCGGAAATGTTTGGACATTTTTTTTTTTTATTATTTGAATAAAATAAAAATTAAAAGAATTTCAAATCACATGAGCCAATATTTGATTCAAAATAGAACATAGATAACAAACGTTTAAACTGAGAAATTTTACAATTGTATGCATAAAATGAGCTAATTTCAAATTTGATGCCTGCTACAGGTCTCATAATAGTTGGGACGGGGGCATGATTACCATGGCATCTTCTCTTCTTTTCAAAAGAGTTTTAAGACGTCTGGGCATCAAGGTTATAAGTTTCTGGAGTTTTGGTGTTGGAATTTGGTCCCATTCTTGCCTGATATAGGTCTCCAGCTGCTGAAGAGTTTGTTGTCGTCTTTGATGCATTTTTTGTTTAATGATGAGCAAAATGTTCTCTATATGCACTTATGCACCCCTATACCATCAGAGATGCTGGCTTTTGAACTGAATGCTGATAACACGTTGGAAGGTTTCCCTCCTCTTCAGCCCAGAGGACCTGGTGTCTGTAATTTTCAACAAGAATGTCAAATTTGGGCTCGTCTGACCATAGAACACTTTTCCACTTTGAAACAGTCCATTTTATATGAGCCTTGGCCCACAGGACACGACGGCACTTCTGGACCATGTTCACATCCTTTTTGCATGATAGAGCTTTAGTTGGCATCTGCAGATGGCACGGCAGATTGTGTTTACTGACAGTAGTTTCTGGAAGTATTCCTGGGCCCATTTAGTAACGTCAATGACAGAATCATGCCGATGAGTGATGCAGTGTCGTCTGAGGGCCCAAAGACCACGGGCATCCAACAAAGGTCTTCGGCCTTGTCCCTTACGCACAGAGATTTCTCCAGTTTCTCTGAATCTTTTAATGATGTTATGCACTGTAGGTGATGAGATATGCAAAGCCTTTGCAATTTGATGTTGAGGAACGTTGTTTTTAAGGTATTCCACAATCTTTTTTATGCACTCTCCATCTTTACTTCTGAGAGACTTTGCCTCTCTAAGAGATCCCTTTTATAGCTAATCATGTTACAGACCTGATGTCAAATAACTTAATTAGTTGCTAGATGTTCTCCCAGCTGAATCTTTTCAAAATGTATTGCTTTTGCAGCTCTTTGTTGCCCCATACCAACTTTTTGAGACCTGTATCAGGCATCAAATTTGAAATGAGCTCATTTAGTGGATAAAAGTGTAAAATTTCTCAGTTTAAATATTTGTTATGTCCTCTATGTTCTACTGTGAATAAAATATTGGCTCATGTGATTTGAAAGTCTTTTAGTTTTTATTTTTATAACATTTCTGGAATTCGGGTTGTAGTATCCACAATGCATGAAGATAAAAACATAAAACGTAGATACTAAGGCTAACCTGTTACGCTGTCCTTTGATGAAAACTTCAAAAAGCACTTATGAAAAGCAATGCTAAAGTTATTCTGCATGTTACAGTACATCCGGGTTAATAAAAGTTAAGCTCTGTAGAGTGAATACAAATTTAAGATATATTCATGTTTTATTCTATGACATAATATACATCAGTTATACCCCAGCCATGATTTTTAAGCCCTTACTTGTCTTGAAAAAGGTAGTTGCTAACACGTAGCTAAATATGGCTACAATGCTTGCTGGGGACATAAAACATCAACAGCCTTCAAAAAAACAGCATCTATTTTTTAGATGCTGTTATAGATATATAAATTGGCTTTGCAGTACAGAATCAAGGTGCTTCATTGCTGACAAATGAGAAAAGGCATTTGCAGGTTTTGTTTTAAGTGGATTTTATGTAAATATCTTTGTGTTCTTTTTTTTTTTTTTATAAAGGAGTATCGTGTTACTATTTTTGTGTGAGCAATCGTTGAAAAGTGCATGAATAGAAATTGCGAGGACCTGAACAAATAAAACTAAAATGCTAACAAATTCAGACCTTTTCCAGATCAGATTTGCAAAGCAGTTCATTGGCAGATACAAAACACACACAACATGGCTGCTTAAATATTATGAAATATTATCAGTTTTATTTTACTGGGGCAAAGCAATATTTAACTGGAGTTCATGTCCCAGTAAAAGGGTCTAGTGACGCACCTGGTTGAGGGAACCAGGGTGATGGTAATGCATGTGTTGGCCTATAAAACTATATCCTCCTTGCAGAACTCTTTTGACAGCTTTTGTGGCTTTTTTGATATCAGGATATTATTTTACGATATTTGCATTACGACATCTTTGACATTAAAAAACTCAAAAAAAAATAAATATCAAAATTAATTTTAATTCAGAAATTATAAAGAGGCTGTTCAAAGAAGAGTTGCATTCAAATGCAATGTATGAACTGCTTGTTGGATCAAAATGAACAGATTAAAAAAATAAGCATCATATCAATGAGGTACATATTGCATGAAAATGTTGTGTTTATCAGCTTTGTATGGTCATAACCTGAGTTTGGATATAACTTTGGTTACATCCAATACATTTGGATTTAACTTTGGTTGTATCCAAACTCAGGTTATGACCATATAAAGATTGGATATAACCAATTTGTGATTTGTGTGTGTGTTTGTGTTTTAGCATTTATATCTGTACAATGCCTTGTTCCATAGGATTCATTGCAAGCGCATTACTCTAAATGTAATTTTTGCTTTATTTTCTGTGGCACTTTGCACAAAGCATGAAACAGACAGTGTCTACAGAGCTTGTATTGAATCCAGAATATTACAATTTTTATTCCACTGTTATTATTTAAGTATAAATAAACCCGTAGTCTGAAAGCACTGAATGTGTACATAGTGCGCTAATATGCGGTGAGAAGCAGGTACATTCAGAGTATCACCAATTCTCTCTTTGAAGACTCAAAGGAAATGTGTTGACAGGGAGTCTGTTGAGGAGGACAGGGTGCGGTTTGATGTTGCTCACATTGCTGCCGGCTCAGTGTGTGTTTGGCTGCAGGCCAGGACGATGTTGTTAGAGAACAGCACTGAGTGAAAGATAGATGCCTGTAATTACTAAGGGCCAGTACACTGAGGAGCCCGCAGAGTTCATATGACAACAAAGTCTCTATTAGAAGTTGTTTTGGTGATACTATTACAGTATCAATTGATACAATATTATATTTGATTAAAAATGACAGTAAAGACATTTATAGAATTTATAGAATGTTTTCTGAAGGATCATGTACAACTAAAGACTGGAGTAACGGCTGCTTGAAATTCGGCTTTGCTATCACAGGATTAAATATATTAATTATACTGAAATAGAAAATGCACTGTTGTGCATGTATCCAAATTCAAAACATCCCAGGAACACTATTACAACAATTCTCTGGAAAACTGTCTTTGATCTCAGCTTTCTCTACAAGTCTTCTCGATGTAACACATTTCTCGCTTTGCATGATTTATCTCAGCACAACTTTTACGAACACCACCAAAATCACTAGAGAATCAGCCTCTGTCTGTGTGCTGCCTATAACTTTCATTACTCAATTAGGAATGACAACATTAGTGTTGGTTCATAACCTCTGGATTAGTGGATGGCCCTCATCCCAGGACGTTATGGTGACTGCACAGTTAATCAACGGCTTCTTTCACGTTTCTTAGGCGGATAGGAAAACATGTTTTTGACAGCAACAATGGAATGGAGAATTTAATAACTTCTTTCTGCATTCTTATTGAGTTCAACAGTCCACATTCCTTTTGCCAAATTAAATAGACAAGTAACTGTTCCACAGATGGCAAAAACAATAATTTAGTACCAAAATATATTAATAAAAGAAGACAGAACAACAATCATGTGATAATAGCGACAATAACAACAAAGTTTTCCTGTTAATTATCTAATTTTTGGACATGTTCTAGTAAACATTTGTGCAGAGTGCTAAATGGCTTCTTCTAACATTTCACACACACTGGTTACTTGTGTAATTTTTCGATATTAAAATTATTTCACTTAATATGCAAAGACAACTTTAAGTGAACCATTTGTAGGTTGATTTCTCAACAGTGTAACACAGTAATGTTGTGGAGCACATCAGAGCACTGCTGTTTGTTTGAAAATTTTAACCAAATTGCCACAACAACAGTTTAACCAGTGGCATGTGTTTGGGGCGGGGCAATCTGTTTGCTGACCAATGGCAGATTGGTGGAGTATTTGGAAAACCTGTTTGAAAACAGTAATTAGGTGCTCAAACCAATTGGTTCGACTTGAAGCAGTGCATGCTGGTTATTTTTTTTTTTACAATGAATGCCATTAAAGTACCACAATGGCTATTTGAGAGCAGCCGGCTGACTCATCCTGCACAGCTACTATAGAGGCTCTGATGTCGATACAGCTTGTTTCACGACTGGCCATATTCACAGATGACAAAGAATGATGGGTGTTTTGTGAACTTTGAGAAGCAGAAAGTGTCCGACTTTGGTAGTGTTCTTGGTAGTTTTTATGTATTTTGGCCGTTCATTTACATGTTTTTTAAACACTACCATTATTGTCTCTGTGTAAGCGACAAAAATATGAATTAGTGAAAACTGTGAGATCATGCGCAGCATAATATGTGTTCTGGGTCCCACTTTATATGTACTTACATTTAAATTAATCATTTGATACAATGCACTAATTGTGTACATACATGTTTTTACATTGTACTTATATTTTTAAAAATACCTGTATGTAGTTACATCTGTAATTAATTTCTGTAATTACATTTATAATTACACTGTTGACCCATCTCTTACACCTTAACCCACCCTTAAACCTACCCATACCACCAAACCTGTCCCTAACCTTACCCGTATCCCCCTCAATAGCAGTAAAAGTGTTTTGCAATGCAATAAGTACATTGTACTTATTTTTTGATGTAAGTGCAAAGTAGTTAAGGCCACCTAATATAAAGTGTGACCGTGTTCTCGCAGTGTTTCTTTACAAAGTCACATTGCCAACGACTGCCTGGCATGCTTAATACAGCCTCTTTAGTCATTTTCGTGAATCCATGTGAACAGGGATGGTTTTGACAACTTTGTTGTCTGTACACAAAACCTTTTAAAAACTTTTACGTTTTCAGTACATAGTTGTCGTTTAAACCTATTTATAATGTCTTCATTTACAACTCTTCCCTCAAGTGTAAACAGAAAATCTCACTGATCGGTTGCATCCAACAGCAGCCAAAGTCCTATTATTTTTGCCTTTGGTGCTGCTAGTGGCATAGAAATTCCACTATTTTTTATCCAATCTGACCAATAAAATGACAGCTTGTGTTGTCATGTGGTTTGACTTAAAAAGTTAATGAATTAAATGTAAATGTCACCACATGAAATCTTTTCTTATGCACATTTCTTACAGCACACTCTAGATCCTGAACGACACTTGATGCAGTTACTCAATGAAAGTCCCTCGGGAGCTAAAGATGCAGTGGCGTTGTGAACAAACACAATGTAGCTTCCGCTGAAGACAAAGGTACAGTTATATTCCTGGGGAGAGAGGTGGCAGGCATGAGGTTTCATTCGCCCCACCTTTAAGATGTACATTGCCCTGGGACAGATGCTAGATGACAGGGTTATTACACCGACAATAGCTTTAGTAAGGGTGGAGGGAGAGACAAAGAGCTTAAGCTTAGTCACAGCGATATTTCCTGTTCCTGTCAAAGGAATAAAGAGAGCTAAGGTGTCAGTGTCAATGTTTGCGCTCACGCTTTGAGATTGTGGAGTTGATACAAGGTGATGATGGGAGGGCAGGAAGTGTGAGCTGATGATATGGTGGGACTTGTCCAGTCTGTACTTGTAAGAGTTGCTTTAGAATAGGCCTATTTATTGAAGTCGGTTTGTATATGAGCAAAGAAAAGATGTTTCCTCCAGTTTTCTCATGCGATTTGGAGACTCTCGGATTCTTTCTAGTTGCACCGCTCAAAGGTTTCGCGATCACTCCCACAGGGTAGGATGTGTACGCTCACATTGCAGAGATTCCTCCTGCGCCATGGAAATCTGCCGGACCCCTGTCCTGTCATCAACCCCCATTCTCTCCCGCCACAAAGGGGGCATTGTGTTCAGTCCCAGACCCGGGCAGACTGTCCTCAAACCAATCATGTTTGGCAAAGTGAGCCTCGTTAGAACAGAAGGATTAACAGGAAGATGAGAGCTGGAGTTGCTGACAAGATGATGTGTACAGGAACTCCTTTAAACCTTCAATGAGAAGCGGCCTGATATGAATGCAATATGGACGTTATCACATAAAGCATCTCAAAATGTCTTCTCTTTAAAGCATTCATGCAGAAACGGACATTTTATCATTATCTATTCACCACCATGTTTTTCCAAAACTCATAACCTGTTTTTTTTTTTTTTTTTTTTTTTTTTTATAAAGGAGAATTGTTGATAAATGTTCATGCAAGACATTTCAAGTTTTTGTTAGCATTAATAATAATAATATATTTTATATTTTTTATATATTTACTTTATTATAATATAATTATTTGATATATTTTTTTATTATTATTATTAATTTTATATATACTGCATATATTATGAAAACTAATTATATTATGTTCATTTTATTATTTTTTTTCTGTTATTCACTGATAATCTTCTCTTCTCAAGTACTGAAATCTTATGTGTTCACATTCACGTCTAAAATTTCACATCCAGATTTCTCAGTTAATCAATCAATCAATCAATCAATCAATCAATCAATCAATCAATCAATCAATCAATCAATCAATCAATCAAACAATCAAACAGTCAGTCAGTCAATAAAAACAGCATATGAGTTTGGACAACATGGGAGTGAATAAATAATGACTCCAAAAAAAAAAAAAAAAAAAAAAAAAAAATAATAATAATATATATATATATATATATATATATATATATATATATATATATATATATATATATATATATATATATATATATATTATGTAGAACTAAATATTTTTAAAAACAATTCAGCAAACATTTTAATTCCAGCATGGTTTTAATAGTTATATAGACATTTAACACCATTAGGAGAAGTTTTGAAGTATGTTTATGTAGCTCTTTCCAATACAATGAAATTTCATAATGACTATGTCTGTTAAATGATTAAATACCCTAAAAATACCATTAAAATTATAAAAATTCACTACATTGTATAAGTCTTTCTTCTTCTTCTTGTTATTATAATTATCATTATTATTCTTATTTTCATTAATAATAACAACAATATTATTTTATATATAGTTAAATATATGCATAATTAATTAATTACATGACATGAGAGTGAATAAATATTGACTCAATAAATAACTTTCAGGAGGAGCTGTTGCTTTAAAGCGAACAAGAAGGTACTTCCACTGACAATTTAGCTGCACACATTTTCATTTGTGGTTGAATTTTCATTATCCAGCCTGGTTTTAATAGTTATATAGGCATCTTAACACCATTTCCTAGCTCTTAAAGTATTTCCTCAAATCTCTAAGCTCATTTGCCTGAGTACGGTACATCTCGAACCCAATAGATGACTTTGTCAGTATGCTTAGCATGACGTGGCAGGCCGCAGTCAACACGCAGCAAGGGCCCAGCTCTCCGTAAACTCCCCTCCCACCCATCCAGGGCTCAGATCTATGGCCAAGTGTGGTGAGTAAAGCCTGCTCAAAGCTCTCTTCCAGCAGCAGCCAGATCCGCTGGCAGGCAGGTGATAAATAGTCCCAGCGTTAATGACACTTAATGCTTGCCCAAATCCCTGCAGTAGCATCAAAGACGATAAGAGTCCCTGTGCTAATGCCACTCCATGGAAGGAAGGATTACACGGCAGAGAAAAGGAGAACGCGGTGACGAGACAACGGCGAGCGGGAAGAAAAGCGGGAGATCACAGCGACACTTAGAGCCAACAAAGGCGGCGGGAGACGTGGAGGAATGCGTTTTTGGTGGAGGACTGGGAGGGGTTGGGTGCAGGGGTCCTGGGATGGAGCAGGGAATAAGACACTCGAAATGTCTTCATTAAAGGGAAAGTTCAGCCAAAAATGAGAATTCTGTCATCATTTACTCACTCATATGTCAATCCAAACCTGTACGACTTTCTGTCTTTGTTGGAACACAAAAGCAGAAAGACTATGCCGTTGTGCTTTTCTGTAGAATAACTAAGGGTGTCACAATTGATATTTTAAAAATGAAATATTATTATTATGTTAATACTACTCATATGATGATGTCGTAAATAACCCAGCACCAGTAACTAGCCGGTTGACTCTCCAACATAGTAGACGGCAGTATTGCACCTTAACGCTGGTTGTCATTTGTCGTAAAATGGAAAAGAGGAGAAAAAGTCAAAGAGGTCAGAAGTTACAGGCAAAAGCGAGACATTCTACTCACAGTGGAAAAGCATAGCTCTTTGCGAGTGTGGGAGTTTTTTTTTTTAGATTAAGAAAGACTGGTATTAGACATCAGTGTTAGTCAACAGTGAATTAATTTGTATGTTTTTATACACTTTTGTTCACAATCACCCTCTGCCTCCCTACATTTGTAGTTTAAGTGTGTTTCAATGGCCACAAACCAAGTTAAAGATGAATCTGACTAATTTATTTTAAAATTTCTATTGATATCATGCAACATTGTTATTGTGAATCCGTTTGTCTATGATAATCGTGTAGTAAACAATCTGATTATCTCTATAAGTATCACAGAAATGCTCAAATGGCTTGTTCTCTTATTTCAAGTCTTGAGGAGTCAAAGGACAGCTTTGTGAGACAAACAGACCGAAATTCATTATTCACTTAAAATCTTTCACTCAATTGGTCTGATTCATGAATGAATCATTCCAACTGGTTTTGTGAATCAGAATCAAATCAACCAATGCATTAAAGATCAAAAGAATGATTGATTCACAAAAGTATGATTCATTCACAAATCTGACATTACTACTTCACTCATGAAAGGAAGGAGAGACTTTTTTTTTAAAGTAAATAACTTAACAATTTGGACTGTTCTCAGACAAATATAATAGGCATGACTTCAGAAGACTTGGAATATAATGCGTAGTTTGTTTTTATGATGTTTTCATGGTGGATTTGCATCCAAGTTTTAATTTTATTTCATTAAATTATACTGGTATAAAACAAAACAAAAAACAGTATGTTGTGTTCTGCGGATAAAAAAGAAGAAGTTTTTTTTTTCTCTTAAATGAGGCAGCATCATTTCCATGCCCTTGTAGACCGAAGGAAAATGAGGGAGAGAAACCGATATGGAGATTGTTTGAAGGACACAGGCACTTTAAATAGAGTCCTCATGGAGAGCACTGGCGGAGGCTTAGGTGTCACACACATTGTCTCGTTTCAGAGAGCTGCAATGTGGCAACAGCGCAACTGGCAAGCGGTTCAGACAGAGTCCATAAGTTCTTTCTTACCAAATTACAAATCAGTAAGAATTGCACATTAAATAGCAGATGAGATGCTTAAACTGTCATCTCAGATTCCAAAGACTTTGTTTTGTGGGTAAGATGATCTTTAAGAGTCCTTGAAAGAATCAGTGATGGAATTCTGTTATAATCCAGGTATTTTCATTAGATTTTGAGAACAATTGCAAACCTTCACTTAAACAACAAGATTAAAATGCCTTTGCATTTACTAACCTTCAACAGAGTTGGATAAAGTACACAAATCAAGTATTGCAGATGGCCTAATAAAATATTACCCCAGCAAAATTACTCATTTTGAGTTTTACTTGAGCAAAAAAGTACATGATTTTTACATACTTAAATATGAAAAAAAGAAAAAAAAAATACTGCTCAACGAAGCATGTTTAATATTTATTCTATCCAGCACTAGTCAGACTAGTCATTAGTCAGATATTTAATATGTGTTGATTGGCAACTAAAAACACTTATTTTATTAACAAACCGTATTTTACACCATCAAAACATTTAACTTAATTATCCTAAATTATAAATTTAATTACTGAAAAAATTCAGGTGTGCAAACAAGTGAAATGACACACCATATAGCACATTAAAGATGAGAATAAAACTAAATTTGTGTAAATATGCAGTGACAAATATTTAGATGGGGTAAAACGCATTAATATTGACTGGATCATTGAATCAGTGAGTTGCTGACTCATGAACAGCTGCAATTGGATCAGTGTGATTCACGACTGAATCATTCAGTGGGATTTGTGAACTGATTCAACAGGTTCATTGAAAAGAACCAGCTTGTTCACAGATCGGACATCACTCTTCTTCAAAAATGAACTATAGTAAATCCTTTAATAAAGAAACTGTTATAAAGAAACTGTAAAGTAACTGTAAATTTACTTTAAAAAGTAAAGCATTGCAATATTGTGTTACTCCATAAAAAAGTAACTAAAGTGCATTACTTAACTTCTGTTTGGGATCCGATGTGGATTATGATCACCATACAAAGCAGAAATATTTATAAGCGATGCAAAAGATTATGCGCTAGCCATTAACGTTACCATAGTAAACATGGTAAATGCGACCGCTTGAAGAAATCAGACATTCTCTATCACAATCGTGTATTTATTTATTTAGTAACATATTTTATCTGTCATAAGTCTTGTCTTGTCTATGCTCCGCGTAGGCTATGTCATAAAAACAGCCTATAATAATGTTTTTTGTTTGGGAGCGCCTCTGCTACTCAGGGTGTAGCCTATTTTTTATGGAAAAAATATAGAAATGATCATTCTTTCTAAATGTGATGTATACTGTGACTACAAATAAACAGAAACAGACTCGACTGAATAAGTAGGGTATGTGCCCTTTTTGTGAAAATAACTGTTCATACCGCTTTATTTCTGTGTTACTAATTTTCAAACCCTGATAAATGAATTCATTATGATCAATGTATCACTTATTATTGTAAAACATTGATGCTCTTGGATTAAAATCTTTAACAAAGCATGCAAACAAACAGCCGCTAACTTCTGTTACCTTTTTTTTTTTTTAAGTAACAGATTTTTTTTGTAGATTTGAAAGTAATGTGTTACTTTACTAGTTACTTGAAAAAAAGTAAACTGCAAAAATGCAAGTTGACATGATAATGCTGTCCACTGGTGGCTGGATGCTTCAAACCAATGATACAAAGCCACTGCCATGTCAAAGGCTGCTGGTTATTGTATAGCGTGAACAGATTTTTGTGAATGTTTCTGTGTCTGTACGGAGGAAGTAGGACTATCAGTCCACTTCCTGTGAGTATTGTCCAATATTGTGACCTTTGACTCATGCCTCTAGTCCAAATGACGTCATCTTTTGTCTATATGCAAAAAGAGGGCGACGGAACAGAACAATGTCTGTTCTGCCTGTGTCCGTGTGGGAGGTAGAGGGAATTCTGGGATATAGAGAGCCTTCTGTGTTAAAGCGCATGTTGTGTAGGCTTACCCTCTGATGCTGGTGTTTGTATCACATTTGAATTTCTCTGAATTCAATTTGCTGTTGGTGCTTTATAAAAGCGCACAAAAACATCCTCTCAGGGTCTAATTCTTTGAAAGCTCCGCAATGCCAAGACGGCTTTTCGAGAACTTATTCACGAGGGCATTGGAGGAAATTCAACAAAGTGATGCCGAAACGACCGACAGTTATTCATCTCAGATGGTCTTAAAAAGGATGGTGTCATAAAAAAGAGTAACGTCAATCTAGATCTCATAATAGGTGGCAAGGCTTCAATGAAGATTATGATGAACAGGAATTCTAAGCTCTATCAGTGTGTGTGTGTGTGTGTGTGTGTGTGTGTGTGTGTGTGTGTGTTAAATCAAATGACATCCTAGTAATGCCCCGAGGGAAAGAGAAGTATAAAGCGCAGCTCCCATGACGCATCCACAGACTAAACATCCAATTTAGCCACCCAGACATCTGACTCTCTCTCTCTCTGCTTCTTTTTAAACCATTAAGCATTTTGTGTTATACGGAAAATAAAGGACGTCCAATGAGAATGCGTCTTTCCCTCCTTCATTCTTTCTGTCCTCATTTTCTTCCTCCCTGTTTTTTTTTTTTTTTAGCGCTCGCCTTGTGTTTTTCGCTCAGGTGAAAGAGTGTCCTCTTGTTCATTGTGTGTGAGTGAATGGGAGGCCACTCAGAGCAACAAAAGACAGAATATGGAGCTCAGGAAGCTTGACAGTATGTAAAAGAAAAACATGTCTCTAGGAAAACAGAAGGAGGGGAAGTGAGTATTGTTTCCTCCTTCCTGTGTCATTGTGAATCTGTGTGAGGAGAATGCTAAGCCAGACGGCCTTTTCAAGACTTGAGGAAGGGCAAATAGTGTTGTTCTTTTCATTTCACCAAATTTCTCTTTCAGTTTTCCACAGTTTTCCGTCAGTTCAGGTCTGGGTATCGTATGCCTTTCATTGTCGAGTTCGCCTCAGTCGATTACATAATTGACAAACACTCTGTTTTCAAGAGTCTTTCTTTTTGGATCACTCTGCAAACATTTCCTGTTCAAATCCATTCTGGCACCTGCAAAATACACCTTTTAAATGATCAAAGCCATTTAAGCAAGCGCTCAAAATCATTCCTGTTCTCACTAGCATTTTCCTGTATTTATTAGCTGATATTGATGGGAGGACGTGTCAGGACTTGCCTGGGAACACAGTAACTTTTGCGGCGAGGGATGTAAAAGATTTAAAAGCATAGTTTAGCCGAAAATGAAAATTCTGTCAATATTTACTAAACCTCATGTCAGTTCAAACCCATATGATGTTATTTGTTTGAGAAAAAGAAGGATTCTGAAGAATCTTCATGCATCTCTTTTAAATTGTTCACAGTTGCCACACCTGTTGAGTTCCAAAATTTAAAAAGCACCATAAAGGTAGTTCACACAACTTGAGCACCATATTCAAAGTCTCCCGAAGCCACACAACAGCTTTATGTGATGAACAAACTGAAAAGTAAGTATTGCAGTGGACTGTTAAAGGATTAGTTCACTTCCAGAATAAAAATTTCCTGATAATTTACTCACCCCCCATGTCATCCAAGATGTTCATGTCTTTCTTTCTTTAGTCGAAAAGAAATTAAGGGTTTCAAGGGAAATATTCCAGGATTTTTCTCCATATAATTGACTTCAATGGGAGCCAACGGGTTTGAAGGTCCAGATTTCAATGCAGAAATAAGGGTCTTATCTAGAGAAACGATCTGTCATTCTCTAAATATATATATTATATATAAATATACAACCCGGATTCCGGAAATGTGGGGCATTTTATAAAATTTGAATAAAATGAAAACTAAAATAATTTCAAATCACATGATCCAATATTTTATTCACAATAGAACATAGATAAAATTTAAAAAAATGTTTAAACTGAGAAATTTTAAAATCTTATGCACAAAATGAGCTCATTTCAAATTCGATGCCTGCTACAGGTCTCAAAATAGTTGGGACGGGGCATGTTTACCATGGTGTAGCATCTCCTCTTCTTTTCAAAACAGTTTGAAGACGTCTGGGCATCGAGGATACAGTATGAGTTTCTGGAGTTTTGGAATTTGGTCCCATTCTTGCCTGATGTAGGCTTCCAGCTGCCGAAGAGTTCATGGTCGTCTTTGACATATTTTTTGTTTAATGATGCACCAAATGTTCTCTATAGGTGAAATATATGGACTGCAGGCAGGCCAATTCAGCACCCCGACTCTTCTACTATGAAGCCATGCTGTTGTAATAGCTGCAGTATGTGCTTTTGCATTGCCCTGCTGAAATACACGTCATCTGGAGGGGAGCATATGTTGCTCTAAAACCTTTATATACCTTTCAGCATTCATAGTGCCTTCCAAAACATGCAAGCTGCCCATACCGTATGCACTTATGCACCCCTATACCATCAGAGATGCTGGCTTTTGAACTGAACGCTGATAACACGCTGGAAGGTCTCCCTCCCTCCCTCCTTCTTCAGCCCAGAGGACTTGGCGTCCATAATTTTCAACAAGAATGTCAAATTTGGACTTGTCTGACCATAGAACACTTTTCCACTTTGAAACAGTCCATTTTAAATGAGCCTTGGCCCACAGGACACGACAACGCTTCTGGACCATGTTCACATATGGCTTCCTTTTTGCATGATAGAGCTTCAGTTGGCATCTGCAGATGGCACGCCAGATTGTGTTTACCGACAGTGGTTTCTGGAAGTATTCCTGGGCCCATTTAGTAATGTCAATGACAGAGTCATGCCGATGAGTGATGCAATGCACTTTTTACGCACTCTTTCTCAGATTGGAGAGCCTCTGCCCATCTTTATTTCTGAGAGACTCTGCCTCTCTAAGGCATCCCTTTTATAGCTAATCATGTTACAGACCTGATGTCAATTAACTTAGTTACTTGATGTTCTCCCAGCTGAATCTTTTCAATATGTATTGCTTTTTCAGCCCTTTGTTGCCCCCATGCCAACTTTTTTGAGACCTGTAGTAGGCATCAAATTTGAAATGAGCTCATTTAGTGGATAAAGGTGTAAAATTTCTGTTTAAACATTTGTTATGTTCTCTATGTTCTATTGTGTCTAAAATATCAGCTCATGTGATTTGAAAGTCTTTTAGTTTTCATTTTATTCAAATAATAAAAAAAAAAAAAAAAACGTCCCAACATTTCCGGAATTCGGGTTGTATACTTTTTAACCACAAATTCTCGTCTTGCTCTAGTTCGACCTCACTCATTATGTAATCACGTTTGAAAGGTTACACGTGACGTAGACGGAAGTACTGACCCAGTGTTTACAAAGTGAACGTGCAAAGAAAGTCAAACGGCCTTTACAAAAAATGTTATAACAACGATGTCTGAGTTTTTGGCCTTACCCTATCTTTTTGAACAAGTACACAGACGAAGAACTAACCACGCGTGATCTTTCCAACATAATTATGTACCGCGTAGAGTCACGGATGCACATCCCAGAGCTAGTGCAAGATGAGCATTTGTGCTGTATAAAAAAAGGCTTACAAATGACCAATAGTTTCGCTAGACAAAACACTTATTCCTTGGCTGGGATTGTGTAGAGCCCTTTGAAGCTGCACAGAAACTGCAATTTGGACCTTCAACCCGTTGGTCCCCATTGAAGTCCACTATATGGAGAAAAATCCTGGAATGTTTAGCTCAAAATTCTTAATTTTTTTTTAACATCTTGGATGACATGGGGGGTGAGTAAATTAACAGGAATTTTTAAATCTGGAAATGAACTAATCCTTTTACTCAAGAACCACTTTGACTGGATCACTGAGTCAGTGAACTGAACCCAAGACACAAATTATTTTCTATACTCTTAAAAATAATGGTTCTTTTAAGAACTGAACTGGTTCTTTTGGAATCAGTATTGCATCACTATGAAAACTCCTTTTTGGAACACTTCTTTTTTAGAGTGTATGAACTGTTAATCCACAGTAAAAACCGAATGATTTGGATTACCTTTATGATGCTTTTAGTTTTATCATTTAGAAATTCAGAGACACGCACATGAATTCATTCCCATGATTTAATAATTTGTGGGCACATTATTAATTTGTTCCCACGTTTTAGTTCAGTCGTGGCCATGTTGTACGAATTCATTGTCATTTTAATTTATGTAATGCAGGGCTCTGTATAACTCGTGAAATTGATGGAAAATAGCTGCATGAAGTTTCTTCAAAATACTTTTTGTTCAACATAGAGAGGAGAGAGAGTATCATACAAGTTTGGCCTGACATGGGGTGAGTAAATGATTTAAGAAGAGTTTGGCAAGAAGAAAAAAGTACAGGAGAAGATAAAGCCACAACCTGCGTAAGGAGAAATGAAAGCAACCGAGTGTGAGAGAGAGAGAGACGGATATGTCTGGAGGGCCTACTTTTCTCTTTTGGGTTTAACTGATGAACAGCAGGACTAGAGCAGCCGTGTTAACGACAGAGCTGTTGAATGGGATCCAGCTCTTTGAAGAGGACGGCAGCACCTGAGGACGGCCTGTTTGTCTTGTGGCTTTCCACCAGTGGCTCAGGATTCACAGGACTGTGTAATGTTTACCCAAACATGTCAGCTTTTAAG
Organism: Acrossocheilus fasciatus; assembly: GCA_036784905.1. Classification (NCBI taxonomy): domain Eukaryota; kingdom Metazoa; phylum Chordata; class Actinopteri; order Cypriniformes; family Cyprinidae; genus Acrossocheilus; species Acrossocheilus fasciatus. The sequence continues at coordinate 6,237,160 of CM071960.1, forward strand.
GTTGGAGGGTGACAAAGGGGTGGATTAAGTCTGCCAGCCCGGAGGACGAGAGTATGAATGGAGCAGAAAATGCTGAACGACAGATAGAAAGAGAGATACTGGGGAGATGTAGTAGCTCGGTGGGTGGGACTGGATAGAAGTAGTCAGGAAGAGAAAGAGGTCAAACAGTTTGGAGATGTCAGGGACCACCGGAAAAACATAATTTACATCTTCTGTACATCCTTCATTGAAGAGAGAGGAAATATAATATTTCTCACCAGCAAATGCCTTCTCTCTTTTGCAAATGATGTAATTGAAGATGTGCATGTTTCTGCACCATTCTATGCCATGTTGTAGCGTAAATAGTGTCTACTAATAATTCATAAATGTGTGGATAGTGGCGCAAATGCATAGTTTACATCATTTGGGCTCTGAACTGAAGTCTCCCTACACTCTCAAACTATATTGTTTGTATTGCTAAAAATTTGAATGCACTAAAATATGATATTTTATACGTACAATCAGAGACTTTGAGTCAGTATTTATATATTGTTCTATATTTAATGATTTGATCATCCCATTCACAGTGGTTACAAATTATGACCGAAAATGTGGGTGCTCACTGTTGCATTTGTGGGAACGCAAGTTTGTATCATGATTAAAATAAAATTAAATGAAGTGAAATTAAATAAAATAAAATAAAAAAATAAAATAAAAAAAACCTTAGCCATTAGGTTACAGAAGGTATGAAATAAATATGAACAATAAAGTTATGAGATAAACGCCTTGGTCATGAAGTGAAAGAACTAAAAAAAAAAAAAAATGTAAAAAAAAGGAAATGTGATAAAAAAAAAAAACAATAAATAAATAAAATGACCATTGGTCATGAATTGAAAAAAACTTTAATAAAATAATTTCAAAATAAAATAGTACATCTTGTTAACACTTAGTGCACATTAAGTTAAGTTAAAATTGAAAATGAAAATGAAATAAATAATTAAAATACACCTTGGTCATGAAGTGAGAGAACCTAAAAAAAATAAAAAATAAATGTGATAAAATAATGTAATAAAAAAAAAAATAATCAAAACAAATATGACCGTTGGTCATAAAGTGAGAGAAGTTAAAAATAAAATAGGTCACACTTTATTTAGATAGTCCACTTTAGACATTCAACTAACTATAAGTAACTTTGTAACTACATTTCAACTACATGTCAACTAATTAATTTGAAACTACATGTCTACTAACTCTCAGAGTAGACTGTTAGGGTAGGTTTAGGGTTAGTAGAATAAGTTGACATATACTTGCAAAGTTTCTCATAGTCAGTATGTTGTATGTTGTGGACCCATCAAAATAAAATTTTAGAAGTTATTAAGCAGACAGTCTGCTAATACTCTAATGACTGCTAGTTGACATGTAGCTGCAAAGTTACTTACTGTTAGTAGAATGTCTAAAGTGGACTAGCGAAGTAAAGTGTTACCATAAAATAAGTCTAATAGCAAAAAAATTGGTCAGTAGGTGGGAGACATTAAAAAAAGTAAATAGATCCTTAAAATAACCTTTGAAGTGAAGTGAATGAAGTAAAAGGAGTTAAACAGCAAATTAAATTAAACACATTTACAAATGTACTAAAATAAGATGTTATAAAATTCGAATCCCTGGCCATGAAGCAAAAGTGATGTGCTGAAGAGAGAGGTGTGATTGTGCACTCAGGCGTGGAGTATTATGACCTGCTGCTCCATTGTACAAAGAGGAACCCCTATCTGCAGTCTGTCTTTTAAAGGGCAACTATGATTTTTGCCTTATCGCACATTATATTGTGAAGCTTTAACTTCAATCACTCCTTCCTCTCTGGGGTGGTCTCGTCTGAAGCTGGTGTAAAGACACTTTGAGAAACTTTGGCCCCTGACCTACAGGAAAGTGTTTGCGAGTTAGTGAGCATCCATGGAAGAGAGACAAAAAACAGGAAGCGTGCCAACAAAGCTCAAATTGTTCCAGTAGTGCTGATAAATGACCGGCTGTCATCAAGAGGCTGAGAAAGACAGAGAATATCTCTAATGAACACTCATGTAACACTCGCACGGGCCTTATCATCAAACAAAGCAGCACAAGCGTATCGGTCTGCTGTCCTTTGTGTGCGATGTGGGAATTGTTTGCAGGTTACAGGAAACAATTTCTGAGCAAAGTTTAAGACTGTTGTTTTGGGTCCCCGGGTCTGTCTGATATGCCATTACGTCAACTTGGAGTGAATGATGAATTGAAGCATGGCTCCGACCTCCACACTTTGTTTCACCCGAAAAGGGCTTGAGGTTTCTCACCATGGAGACTGTATCAACTTCTCCCAAACAGCCTCCTAATCTATGCATCTGTCTCACCCACTTTTCCCCTTTCCTTTCTTCTTTAAAAATATTTTTATGCTCCTCGGCAGGAATTTTGCATTTGTCAAATAAAGTTCCCAGAAGTTTCCTTGCTGTTCGCAGTGGACTCGCCCCAAAGGTTTTTACTAATGTGGTAGGTCTGACTCAGAGATTGAAGTCATCATCATCATCCAATTCATCATCATCATCATCATCTTTGTCAACTTATGACACACCTTAATGTTTTTTGAAGCTGGAAAGTGCTGAGCGCTCTTGTGATTTTGAAGTTTCCATTTTTACTCCGGCTTCAGCAGTGGAGAGGATATTTTCTCACACTGATTCTAGGCAAACTGTACGGTAAATGGCGTTATTGTAAAGGGAACAGTGTGCCATGCTTTTGATGATGAGCTGGCGTGAGGCAGGCGAGATTAAAGCATACCTGTGCCAGGGTTTGGCGGAAGGAGCGAGCCCTCGAGAGCCACTTCAAAGATGTCTATTACATAGTCTCCTCTCTGTTGCTGTGCCTCAACACGACCGGCAGAGCAGTCTAGTCATGTCCTCAGAGCTGGATTTCTTCAGCAACCTGCTTTTGTCCATGTCCTAGAACATATACTGTGTTTCATATATATATATATATATATATATATATATATATATATATATATATATATATATATATATATAGGCTACTTAGAATTTTCTATTTAAAATTCTATTTTTTTTCTAAAATTCTATTTATATTCCATTTTTTTCTATTAAAGAACTTTAAAATGTATTTTAAACAGAATGCTTTGAATTAACTTCGTATATATTAAAAAAAAATTATAATTAAAAAAACATTAGGCATGAAGTAAAAAAAATAAATAAAATAAAATAAAAAAACCAAAATAAAATACTGAATAATATTAATTAACAACATGCACTTACTATAAGACTGGGATTTGGTTTAGGTTTTGTTGCGTAATTATGCGTCATCCTACAGTAAGTAGGTATAACATATAAGGGGTTACAACACATTTTTGTGGGACTTAATGCAAAAAAAAAAAAAAAACCTGTTAAAAATAGTAAAATATGTAATGTAAACTAAAAACTACTAATTTATAAAAACTAATTCATACTTAGTTCTGACTTATACTTTAATTTTTGCTTAGTCTTTTTTTCACATATTGAAAAGTTGTTGCTGAAAATTTACATTTCCAAGAACTAGGAACATTCAAGAAGATATGTAAAAAGTCTTTCTTTTATTAATCTTTGGTATGCTTATTTATCATTGACGCAAATTCAAAATCCCAAGCCTTCAGTATCAGAAAAACAAACATTATAAATGCATATTTTATTAAATTAATTCTAGTTATTTTATTGTACTATTAAAGTTTTACTGTACAATCAAAAATATACACTCCTTATACTCATTGTTTTATATTTTGAGTTTCCTGAGAGCATACAAAAACATGTTGGCTAGTACAAACTATAATTTCTCTGTAAATGATACACATCTTTATTATTTAAGGGGTAAGAAAGAGACAGATTTTTCATCACCTTGACATCCTTATGTGTCATTGACATGATGTGTAATGGCATAAGCCTATACTTAGCAGAAACATGTTTGTTATCAATGCATATGCTGTTACATGAAACATTTACATTACATTTAATCATTTAGCAGACGCTTTTATCCAAAGCGACGTACAAATGAGAACAATAGAAGCAATCTGACCATCGAAACGACTACTGTTTTATACAAATATGATATGTCTGCTTGTATGTCCTGACTATCATTTCTTTGTAAATGATAAACATCTGAAATATTTACGGGGTAAACGCCAGACTATGCTGGTAGAGTCAACACATGCTGTCTTTCTCTCTAGCCGGGCTTATGTCATGCGTCCTTAGAGGGCTAAAAATGCTTTTGTAACCTACACTTCACCTCCAGAGCGTTAAAGTCATGAAAACATGGCAGGGGGACACAGGTGGTCCTATTTCACTTAATCATCCACTATATATAAAGGAGTCATTCTACAGTTGCAGTGGCATATGCTGTCAGTCGCTTTTAGATGGTAAAAACTCAAACGGCAATGTACACTATTTCTATACACTGAAAAATGGATTTAAATCAATTTGCACTGCAAGTAATGCAAGCAAATTCCACAAATAATTACAAAGAAAAGACAACACTGAATAACACATTTTTAAATTTTGAAGTAGAAGGACTGATATTCTATTTTCTTGTAAAACTTTTTTTTTTTTTGCTGTGTAGTCATAGATCAATGCATTTCCTCACCGTATAAGTTCAATTTTTACAAATGTTTCAAATGAAAATGCCACCACAGCTGTAAAATGAAGTTGAAGACAAAGGCCAGAATAACATGTAAATGTATGATGAAGGGGGAGAGCTAGCAGAGAGAGGCAGCAGCTGTTTGAAACTAGTAAAGTCTTCATTGCATGTGTTGACGTTTACGAGTATCATCTTTCTGATGGCCGTGCATCAAAACCCCTACATGTGCAAACGCTGGGGGGGTGAGATTGCGACACAGCCTCGATATATACCATCTCCCGCAGGGTGTACTGAAGGGGGGACGGGACTGTTATGAAAAAACGTGCCACATTGCCTGAACACACTTAGTAATAATTGAAATAATCATCAGGATCCATGTGTTCAACGCCTAAACATGGTTGCCAGATTTCTCCTGTAGTTTCAAAACACTGTGCATATGACCTCTTGTGAACCGGTCACATCTGCCTTTCTTTAATTAAAATAATAATAATAAAAAAATAAAGAAAGAAAGAAAATCAATATCTTCTTGATTGCAGTGGTTGCAATATGAAACTGCATGTGCAGTGTGAAGAACTTGACTTTCTCCATAAAGGCAGCAGGAGATTGGTTACACTTCTTAATGACTTAAATCAACATTGCCCATTTGGCTGAAAAACAAAAGTCGTTTTCATTAATTGTAATTATTGCAATAAAAAAGCAGCATGTGTTAGTTCAGTGTGGAAAGAACTAAGGAATACCACATGAGGGAGTAGGTTTATATTGAAAGATACTGTCAACAACAGGGTTATTATCATACAGTGAAACTGAAGATATAAGATACTGACTTTGTATACTAAAATAACAAAATTAACTACAGATAAGATAAAAAAGGGTGAACGAAGAATTACCTAAAATAAAATAAAATAAAATAAAACCAAAACAAATTATCAGTTTCTTAAGACATTCTGATTCCAGTCTTATCTTTTTAAGACACCCCACCTGCAGATGGCGATAAAGTTTGTGATGCAAGTAAGCTTGCCGATGAATATTTAAGTTCATCTACACGGCAGTCTCTAATAAAAATCATGGCTAGGTGATTTGTCCAGTCAAACTAATGTGTAAGAAACGGCAGACGGACTGAATGAATATCCACATCCACTCTCTGACAGTAGGTGGCGCTTTTAGAGAAGTAGAAATACACACACAAACACAAAAGCTCAGCACTTTGTTTCTTAACACCAATCACGAGAGCACAGAGACAGGAAGCTGCATCTGAAAGTTAAAACAGCTTGTTGCCTCGCCAAAGCATACTTCGGTTTTTACATGTTATGTGAGGGTACAGTGCGAGTGACGCAAATATCATCACCAGAATAGTACGCACACCATTTGATTTTTGTAACCGCGCATATTTTGTATGCACAGGTTGCACATGCGCATTGAATTGGTTTTCCACTAATCGGTTCTTCCACAAGGTGGCAACACTGGCGTAGGCCACAGTAGAAAACAAAACTAAAGAGATGGAACAGCAACAAAAAGGCTGACAGGTGGTCACTTTGACAAGTGCTTGTGTGAGGGGGTTATGAGATTGCAGCAAATTTAGTTTAAAAGAGTACAAAGACATTTTTATCGGTCATAACTTCTGGTGAAAAATAGAGAAGATGCTGGACAAAGATGCTGCTTTCTGGAGCGCATGTGTCGACTGCCTGCATTCGTGTATGCTATCAAATAGAGTATACTGTGAAAGGCTGTGTTCATCTGTATGCATACGCTAGCGTACAGTATGCGTAAAAAATGATATATACTTTGGGCTTTAGGCTCACATTAGTGAAATTTCACTAATGCAAATAAAGGCGCATTGTCTCTTCTCAGTTCGAATTCATGTGACCAACTTAAACGCAAGTGAAACGTCCGTGGGGAAGTTTTTTCGCCCTCACGCAAAACTCCTGATTCCTATTGAAATGACTGGATTTCAATGTGAAATTTCACAGAGCGATGTGGCTGTACTTTTCTCAGGCAATGACTTTGAAGGCAGAACTTGTGCACAAAGCCTCTTGATTTTAGACAGACTTTTGAGGCAGCATAACAGTTTAATGACCTACAACAAAATACAGTTATAATTAAACAAATATTTAATTAGGCCTACTACAGTACTAATTTCTCACTAAAAATGATATCAAAAGTGGAAAAACCTGTTCTGAAATGTACACACAAAACTGACCATCAAATTCTTTGGAATTGATGGCATGGAAATGTTCATATCAGTATGAACAGGTTCAATAACAACCGTTCGTTAAAATTAAAATGCTTAGCACACCAAATTTTCACACTGTGTGAAGAGACGTTTACACATTGCTAAACTAGCTAGCTTCTAACTAGCTAGAAATCTGTGCAAAGTAGAGCTTTTAGGAGACATCGACTGCTGGAGATTTTTGGCACTAAATATTTGCCATTCACACCAAGAAAAATAACAAGCATATGCTTCAGTTTCGTAATCTTCCTCTTTAAATGCTTGAGCTCTTTAAAGCAGGATGGATTCTAACTGGCTGCAAGGCTGGGCGAAATACCTAAAATGTGACAGCTCGATATATATCTTTCAAATTTTTTATGATAATTGATATACGTATGTAACGGTATATTTGCTTTTTCAGATTTCTGGGGACCAATTCATCATCCACTTCCATGTCTCCTTCCACACCTGCACAATAACGGGCTTTATTGATATTTATTTTACTGCACAGATTATGCTGAGATTTTGCATGTGTTTGCTAGGTGTGAGACTTGCTTCTCACAGCTATAAATCTTTTTTTTTTTATGATAAAGATTCAATATTCCGTTAGCCCTGTGTAGCTGCTGTAGGCTAGCCGTCAACACCTCGATGGCAAACACTCATTAAGCCATAAATACCAGCTCATGTGTGCGATATTGGGAGTAGTTCAAAACCCAAATATTCCCTCCAGTTTAACAGGTTTGTGTTGACTGCATTCCATGCCACCATGTCAGTGGAAAACAGCGGTGGTCAGGTCAACTCAATCTGTTTCTTTTTCTGAGTGAAGTTTTCCAGGCCCCATCTACAGCAAATTAGCTTTTCACCTTGTCATGGTTGACACGCTGACAAAACAAATAAATAGCCAAGTATCAAAGTCTCTGTGATGAATATTTTCAGACTTTTCAGTTTATCTTCTCGAGCCTGGTGGTCTACGCTTATGAGAAGCTGCCCTTTTGGCTGTTCCAGACCTCCAGGGACAACAAATGAAGTAATGTTGCAGTTTGGTTGCATCAATGTCGACTCGACATTGCCTAAATGAAAACCTTGCTAAAAACGTTCAAGTTCAGATGTTCAAGGACTTTGCAGTAAAACCACTTTAGCCCATTCCCAATTCATCTGAGCTCTAGACCAACACTGCAGCACTGTTACACTTCTGGAGTGGCACAACCCTCGGTTTGAATAATTTATTATACGTGTAGGTTGAGTAACACCACTGAGATCCATCAGGCTGTATCCGGAAGCTGAAAAACGCTGCTTTCGCAAAAGTAGCTGTCTATGGTTATCCCTCAATCTTGTGTGTGCGTTGGTGGAAAGAATAATAACGGCACCTGACAGAGCTGCTAAAAGATGTGAATGATTTGAATTGTTTCGTTTTCTCCAACTTACAAATCATTTCTAATGAGAAATAAGCACTGTAGTTACTGAATATTTGCTTGGTTACGTCTAGCGTGCATGTGAATTTATTCTAGTTTGTCAGACATACAGTTAATGTATTAATGTGCTAAATTTAGGGGTAGATGATGTACTGTCCAAGTGACAAGTTAAAATGGGATGTCAAAAGAAGCAGATGGGTTAATGTTTTAAAACTATTTTTCATTGTTAGTTCATGTTAACAAATAAAGTAAATATAAGTAATGTTAACAAATAGAACCTTATGTGTGTTACTGAAGTTTTACTAAAAAATGAACACTGATAATAAAAGCTAATTCATAATACTATAATAGTATATACAACCCGAATTCCGGAAATGTTGGGACGTTTTATTTTTATTTTATTTGAATAGACTGAATATCAAATCACATGAGCCAATATTTTATTCACAATAGAGCATAGATAACATAACAAATGTTTAAACAATTCTGTCTGGACCACTATTGTCAAAGATGACTGACAATTAGCATGCAGTTTGGATTGGCGGTATGGTTCTGTTCTGGGCAAGAACTCCCTGCGCAGGGAGAGCAGCGATAACCCCCAAAACAAAACCATATACTGATATCCCCAACACAGACTGATAGGAAAATCTCAAAGCCTTAATCAACTAGAAAGTTGTTCTTAACCAATGATCAAAACAAATAGTTTGGCTAAACCCAACAAGCATGTTGCCTTCAACAGATGACCTAATGAATATGTTGCCAATGCCTTAAAAGCTTAACCAACAGGTTCTCAGTAATACCAGATAGTCTTAAGAAAAACAGGCAACACTTTAGAATAGTGTTCAATCATTAATGAATAACTACACAAGAACACGTGAGTAATGCAATATTAGCACTCTAAAGTGAGTGAGTGAAGTGACATACAGCAAGTTTGGTGACCCATACTCGGAATTCGTGCTCTGCATTTAACCCATCCAATGTACACACACACACACACACACACACACACACACACACTGTATAAATGAATTATATACAGTGTTTACTGTATATATGAATTATCCTGAATCTGGAAGAGAATTTTATTGCATTTTATCTACACTACATATTTACTGCGCTTGCATTATAGGAGAAAAAAGGTAAGAAGGTTGAATCCATGCAAGGTTGAATCCTGTCTCAACATCTCCACAGGCCTCTTCCTTTGTGTCTGATGATGTTGTTTTGGACCACCATGTCAAAATAATCTTGATTGTCAACCTGAATGATATTCTGAAAAATGTTTGGACATTTACTGTAAATAACTGAAGTCGTCCTATAGGACTAAAAATGTGTACCATCAACAATCATAGCACAACACTTACTGTAGTGTACCCCCCCCCCCCCAGCTTGGTCATTTAGGGTAATTCTGATTTCATTAGAAATTCATCTTCTCCTTCCACCCTGTTGTCCACTTCCTTTGTCCGTGTCTTCTTACAGTTTCTCCTCATGCTCTTTCCATTACAGCAGTGACCTCCTCTCTACTCATCTCTTCTCCCTTTCCTTCTCTTCTCCTCTTTTCTCCCATCTTCCTCTCTGCTCACCTCTTTCTACCTGTTCCTCTCTTCTTCTTTTCTGTCATTACACCCCTTTCTCTGCCCACTCCACCACCTTATAGATTACACCTCTTTCTTTATCACCCCCCACCCCCGTTTTTATTTGTATTTCTTTTATTTCTATTTCTATTTCTATTTCTATTTTAATATTATTATTATTATGCAAATTCGTTCTTGCTCTTTGTATACTTTCCCTTTTATTATTACTCTAAAGCAATTGTGATAAATGTGTAAACAATTAGGAAAACTGCATTTCCAGGGTGTTGAGTGCACGATTAACCGAATAGTTATCAGTTTAGGGCTAATCGAAAATATACCATGCTAATTTTATAAAATGACAAATTACAGAGTTTTGTTTGTTGTGTTTGGACAAATGGTACATAAACGTTTGTGATTTGTGTAAAACATTTTTTCAGTTATGTTAAAGTATTGATTGGTTGTATTAATTATTGTGAAAACATTTGAGAGTTTTGTCCACAATGTTTTGATAAAATTATTTGCATGATTTGTAATTTGTATGAAATGAATGAAAAGGTGCAATCTGTTTAGGACAATTACAAAGTATTCAGATCACTGTGTTAACTGTTTTGAGAAATGTGTCAAATCGATTGAGAAAAACTGTAAGTAATTCAATATCCGCTTAGTTATCAACAAGCTTGTTCTATTTTGTTTTATATCATTGAACCGTTAAGCTGCCTCAGAAGTATGTCCGATATCAGTTTCATGACCTTCAGCGTGCAGCATGTCAGCAGCCAAGGTTTTCAGATGCAGACAACTTCAACTGAACAACGACCATTTACCATTTTCTTGCTTCTGTTTGCACCTTGACCGTTATTTCCTGCTGCTTAAATCTGTGCTGTAAGTACTATAAAATAAAGGAGACTTGACTAGGTTAAAGAGGACATAACACACAGTTTCAGCCAATCTTATGTTAATCTTAAGAACCTATAGTGTAGTATTGCATCATTTACATTTTCCGAAGAGTCTTCAGTTTAATCAGGTTTATAAACGAAAGATACAGCTTTACAATTCTCTCCAAAAACAGCCGAGCTCCTGGAGGCGAGCTGTGGGCGGAGCTGAAGAGTCGCAAGCACTTACGAGCCGATTGGCAACACTCACAGATCTTTGATTCAGTTATACAACAGCTCCTAGTCATGACGGGGTTCTTTATCGCTGGGACTGCTCCGTCTTTAGTATCAAACGATGTGCAAATCCAGTGTCAGAATGTACCTTCTTATAAAACATCCATCACCAACTGTTCACATAACACTGAATAAGGTTATCTTTTCCTCACATCCAAAAACACATCTTTAGAGACATTGTTCTCCAGCAAGTACTGCTGCGCTGCCGAAGAGTTTCGTACCTTGAAAGAAACGCGTTGAGTGGCGCGTGAACACGTGCGGTGAATTCACGTGTTCAAGTTAACAAACTTGAATGAATCGGAGGTGAGTCCATTGGGGAAACAAATTCCACACGCTAAATTCCCGATTTCTAGTGATGATGGTGTTTTGCCTGCTGAATTCAGCATTTAATTAGCTATTGAGCAATGCGAAAACTGCTGATAATACTGAGGGACCTTATATATGGATGCTTAGATAGGTGTCTTAGGTAGATGGGGATCAGCTGAGAGTCAGCTGATACAAGCTTGACTAACGTGACCTGCCAGAACTAACGCTACGCTTGATTTTTAAACAATTTTATGCACAAAATGAGCTCATTTCAAATTTGATGCCTGCTACAGGTCTCAAAATAGTTGGGACGGGGCATGTTTACCATGGTGTAGCATCTCCTCTTCTTTTGATGTCTGGGCATCAAGGTTATGAGTTTCTGGAGTTTTGATGTTGGAATTTGGTCCCATTCTTGCCTGATGTAGGTTTCCAGCCGCTGAAGAGTTCGTTATCATCTTTGACGTATTTTCTGTTTAATGATGTGCCAAATGTTCTCTATAGGTGAAAGATCTGGACTGCAGGCACTCTTCTACTATGAAGAGGACACGGCGTCCGTGATTTCTAACAAGAATGTCAAATTTGGACTCGTCTGACCATATTTTCCACTTTGAAACAGTCCATTTTAAATTAGCTTTGGCCCACAGGACACAATGGCGCTTCTGGATCATGTTCACATATGGCTTCCTTTTTGCATGATAGAGCTTTAGTTGGCATCTGCAGATGGCACGGCGGATTGTGTTTACCAACAGTGGTTTCTGGAAGTATTCCTGGGCCCATTTAGTAACGTCAATGACAGAGTCATGCCGATGAGTGATGCAGTGTCGTCTGAGGGCCTTGTCCCTTACACACAGAGATTTCTCCAGTTTCTCTGAATCTTTTGATGATGTTATGCACTGTAGATGATGAGATTTGCAAAGCCTTTGCAATTTGACGTTGAGGAACGTTGTTTTTAAAGTATTCCACAATCTTTTTACGTACTCTTTCACAGATTGGAGAGCCTCTGCCCATTTTTACTTCTGAGAGACTCTGCCTCTCTAAGACATCCTTTTTATGTTACAGACCTGATGTCAATTAACTTAATTAGTTACTAGATGTTCTCCCAGCTGAATCTTTTCAAAATGTATTGCTTTTTCAGCCCTTTGTTTCCCCCGTGCCAACTTTTTTGAGACCTGTATCAGGCATCAAATTTGAAATGAGCTCATTTAATCCATAAAAGTGTAAAATTTCTCAATTTAAACATATGTTATGTTATCTGTGTTCTATTGTGAATAAAATATCGGCTCATGTGATTTTGAAAGTCTTTTAGTTTTAATTTTATTCAAATTTAAAAAAATGTCCCAACATTTCCGGAATTCGGGTTGCAAATTATCCTCAAATAACACTGTTGATATTGGTGTGTTTACAATATCTACAATATCACCAGGGTCAAAGCTAATTAGACTATGCTAATCAGTTAAACTTTGACAACCATCACAGGTCAAAGGTCATTTAAGACATCAATTTAACACACTAGGGCTGATGGGTAAAATATGAGAGTGAAATAAAGATATATATCTGACCCCGAAGTGTCTCTTGATGGTCAAATTTAGAAGTGAAAAATATTAGAAGATCAGGATGTTTTGATTAGATTGAAGGCAGAAACATCTGGAACACAACTACACACACATTTACTACAAACCAGAGAGGAAATTACATCTGTTGAACAATAATTCAGAGTGGAAAGTTTTTCCTCTTTTATTGTTTTTTTTTTCCTCTCCTCTCTTCCTCTCTGATGGATGGTAAAATGTGCAGGTGTGGGTTTTCTTTGATATGAGAGTCCACATGTTTCATTCAGAGGGTTCTTGGCTGCCTTCGGAAGAAACTGTCAAAGCCAGAGCCGCTCATTTTTCAGAGATTGTCCAGGTCTCTGACTGGAGGTGTTGTCTAGATCAGGCAGGGTTTATAATCAACACTATTGATTAGATGATATTGGCACAGCTGATGTAATAATCACATACAAACTCTGCACTCCATTAATTAATTGAACTGGAAATTGAGAGAGGCATCCGTGATATAAATAATAAAAAACATAAGGCCAGATTTCACATGTCGTAATCAAGGGTCGCATTGTTACTGTGTTTTTGAAGCCAGCCAACCAATTCATTTTCATTTGAAACGTGAGATCTACTGTGTTGGATTACTCATAATTACTCTAGTATAATCAATATTGTGCAGTTTTTCATCTTGATTGCATTTAAAGCTTAATGAATATCATACTGTCGAAAATGAGGACGTTGATCAATGATCATGAGCGTGTGTCTAAAGCTCCAGCTATTACAGGAAAGGTAAAATATGTGACCATGGAGCCATGATGGTAAATTAATGAACTCATAAACTAATCAAGCATAAACTCATAAAGTAAATGTCACTATATTTCTCTGAAACATGCAGACCTTAATTAAACAAATCAGTGGTTTTCAACTGTTAGGCCACGATCCAAAATGAGTCACAGTTCTGGTCTGATTAGCAGGGGAAAACAATGCTAATAAGTAATAAAATACAAACTATATAACCATAGTCTTATGAACTTTTAAATGGGAGAAGAAAATATTTTCACAAATCATTCACATAACACATAATTACACATACACATAATTATCTATTTTCCTATTTTGTCTAATTTTAGTAATTTTACATATTGCTGGATCTGTGCAGTTCATGATTATAGTAATATATGTCATATTTGATTATGAAGACGTTTTGATTTTTATACAATGTATTTTATTTTTAAGAAATGTACATGAATTTATAATATGACATACATTACCATTCAAAAGTTGGGGATTGGTACAATTTTTAAACAAATTAATACTTTAATTTGTACTAAAATAATGCTAAAACTAAGCAAAGATGAATTAAATAGATCAAAAGTGACAGTAAAGATATTTGTATTTCAATAAATGCTGTTCTTTTGAACGTTCTATTAATCAAAGTATCCTGAAGAAGAAAAAAAAGTTTTCACAAAAATATGAAGCAGCAGCACAGCTGTTTTCAACACTGATAATGTTTCTTAATGTATGTTTCTTGATTTCTGAGGGCAAATGTGACACTAAATGTCTGACACTGGTATGATTGTCATTGCCGTTGACCTCTCTTGTTTCTCTCTCTTTTCTTCTGGTTTTAGGGATCTCAGTATGAACAACATCAGTGAGATTCAGCCCAACGCTTTCCACAACCTGCACTTCCTCAGTGAACTGTAAGTACATTTGAAGGGCATTTAAACCTGCACTGCCGTGCATTTCAGCTGCGTTCACCTCTATGGTGTGACAAAACGGTGTATACAAAAACTCCAGTTGATGAGTGGTTATTTATGTGAAGTGGTTCAGTGAAGGTTAAGTTGGAGACTGACGTAATTCCAGATGTGTTATACAAGACCTAGATAGAAGTGTACCATAAAATCAGGAATAAACAAATAAATGAAATCATCAGCTCTGCTGATAATGACCTTAGCATGCGTTGTGTATTTGGGTAGCTGACGTAGTTGATTTGTTTTTATTAAAATTGTATTATTATCAAATTTAATTACCGTATATTTTTATCAACATGAAATTGAATATGAGGGAAATTGGGTAACATTTTACAATAAGGTTTGATTTGTTAACATTAATTAACTACGTTAGTTAACATGACCTAATGACGAAAAATGCTTTCAAGTATTTATTAAGCATTTATAAAGCATTTATTAATTAATCTTAATTAATGGTAATTTTCATATTTACTAATACATTATTAAAGTCAAACATTGCATCTGTTGTGTGTGTGTAACTAATTGTAAACATAAACTAATAAATGTCAACAAACATTAATAAATACTGCGACAAATGTATTGCTCATTGTTAGTTAATGCATTAATATTAAAAGTGCTATTTTAAATTATTTCAGTTCACTAGTTCGTTTTATCCTGCAAAAATTACTTTTATTATTTTATTTGAATAAAAACAGCTAAACTAGTTCAAATGATTAATTTTAATGTACTGAGAATTAAATTAATAAAATATTTCTTTATTTCTTGTCCCATTATTTCTTATTATTTTCTATATTTTGTTCAACTTTTTATTTTTTATTTCTGCAGTTTTGCTTCTCAAGTAATTTTTTTTTTCTTAAAATATTTTTTTTTTCCACCAGAAAATACGACAAGCAAGACAATGTTTCCCCCATGTAGTTATTGATGTGTTAATATGAATGCATAAATAATAATAATAATAATAAAACATTGAAAAATAAATAAAATAGTTTCAGTTGTATTATAGCATGTTAAACTGCAGGAAACCCATTTAAATGAGGTCTTTATTATACCAATCTGGTATTTTTGGTGAAAATAAATTGCGTAAATTGTTCAATTTCCTATGTCACGTTTCTGAGACAGATTTATGCAACAATGCATGTGTCAGACACAAATGTTTTGTTCAAAGCTCAAAGACATATAGAGATGCTGCAGTACTTCCTGCAGCTTCATCAGAGCCACATAAAAGATCAAATGAATTTTATACCAACATCTAGCATGTACGCTCTGTCTAGACCTTTACATGTCAGACATCAATCAAAAGAAGCTGAAGGCTAAAGCAATATAGCATGTCTGCTCACACTTTTCCCCCTGAAGGACCAATTAGCTCAGGTGAGACCTAGCGTAACCCCTCTGAGAGTCTCTGGAGAGCG
Source organism: Acrossocheilus fasciatus (assembly GCA_036784905.1). NCBI lineage: Eukaryota > Metazoa > Chordata > Actinopteri > Cypriniformes > Cyprinidae > Acrossocheilus > Acrossocheilus fasciatus. Next base: position 6,253,127 of record CM071960.1, read on the forward strand.
TTAAGGTTGAAATGAAAAGCACCTGGCGGCTGTGGCGGCTCACACATGGTGCCGCCGGCAGCAGCAGCAGGTCTGCGGAGCAGCTGGGACTTTTGGACACCTGACTGACACAAACAGGATGGATTGGGATTTGGGAATGGCCAGAGCTGTCAGAAAGTGTTGCGGGACGTGCAGACGGCAGGAGGGCTGCAGGAAATGTAGCATTTTTGTAGGAGTCAATATTTATGGCGTGGCTGTCAAAGCAAACGGCAATTCCTCATTCCACTTCACTGAATTAGTCCTCGCTTCCCTGGGAATGGTGTGCTGTTGCTACATTTCAAACAACAGGGCGAAGTGGGGGAAATGTCGAAGCTTCAACAAAATAGCAAATCTGAAGCCGTTCTGTACATCCTGAAACCTCTGTTCAACTAACAATCACAATACGTCTTGACTCAGTACAGTATGCAATATTTCATATGGATTTACTAGATGTACTAAAGTAACTAAAACTTAAATAGACGTTAATAAAAAACCATACAGACATACTGTAAACAAAAAAACTAAAAATGACAAAAACACAACAAAATACTTGAACTAACATTAACATAAAAATTAACATGTGTATTTAATGAAATTAAGTATAATTTATATAAAAACTAATAATAGATCTATACTATAAGATACTGTATAGTATCTCTATGATATTAAAATAACACTTTCTAATTGTTTGTTAGTTCAACTTTCACACATTAATTTAATTTATACATTAAAAAAAGAGTAGTAGTATAAAACATTATTGAAATATATTCAAATAAATACAATTTAATAATGCATTTAAAAATATATTGATACAAGGATTTAAAATATTGATGCAACATATCATATTATTGATATGGGATTATATTTTATTATTAATATATGATTGCTTATGCACAAACCTTGAATATACCATTCTCTCCCTAGCTTGTAATTGGATTGAATATTTCACAATATCTTAAGATGATATTGAGCTTATTGAAATTCTGCACTTCTTCATTAACTGAAATTACGATATTAAATGAATGCACACATCATTACATATAATAACAACTATCAATATCTAAAGTGTTGACACAAGAATGTGATGAAAAAAAAAAAGTGTCATATTGAAATATGATTTTAATGCCCCAAGTGCTGCTTGGCTTACAGACTGGAACCCTAGTAACATTGTACACCTCTTTAAAATCATATTGCTTTTATTTTAACTGTATAGTTATTGTTAAGGAATATAATGGGCTTCTTTGTTTCTATTCAATAACTGCATTATGAACAGCAAGAAACTCCTTGAGACAGTTTGACTGAAAACACATTACAGTGATATTAGTGGGAGATATATTTCATGCTTTGAAGTGCTGCTGGGAATGATGAATTTGTGTGTTTTCACCCTTTCTGGTACTCGTTTACACCCCTAGGCACTGTAGTTTGCGCAGAGTAATTTCACGAGTCTAAATTACAATTTTGAGGATCATCTGTAAAGTTCTTTGCCCCGGGGACAGCGACGGGCTCTTTGGGAGTTTTCGCTTTTTCCTTTAGTCTCTGTTACACCTTAAGCTGCCTACCAAATGCGAATGATTAATTGGAACAATCAGATGTGATAAAATGTATAAGATGAGAGAACACAGACAAGTCTTTATGTTTATCGTCCAGAGAGGCGGATTTGACCCGACCCAAGCGCTATCCCTCCACATCCTGTGTTTGAGTTATGCGGTGCGTGTCTACTTCAATCAGAACTGAGACTGAGCCATCAATATCTGCTTGTTCACTTCTGTAACACTATAACCCACCGAAGTCCCTCAGCATTACACAAACTACTCCCATGACCTGCGGCTGTCAGATTCTGGCTGCTGTCCTATCAACTCCAAGGTCATCTGTGAGTGTGGAAGGGGGAAGAGGAAGTCTTGTTGTGCGCCTTTGGGACAGATGAAACGCAATCTGAGCCAAGCATGTCCTTCTACTTCCTAAACCCCACCTTTTGACTTCAGCTCTACCTCACCTTCTTCAGAGCTGATGATTTTCTGAGCTCACACAAGAACTCACATCCAAAAGCTAGTTTGTACTGTCTATATACTGTAGCAAATCTAAACTAAATAGAAATGATTTCAACAGCCGTACTCTGCACACCACTCAACACACACACACACACACACACACACACACACACACACACACACACACACACACACACACACACACACACACACACACACACACACACACACACACACACACAGTTAAATCCAACAGAATTTGACTAATGGCGTTACTCTAACAAGCCTAAAAAGTACATAGCACGCAAAAAATATTAGGTAAAACTTTATAAATATATATCATTAGATTTAACGGCTTTCTTCAATAATGACCTGTAATAAATGAAATCTGTCTGTCCGGTATCTCAAATAAAATAATTTATGCAATGCATTCTGGGATTGATTTTTTCCCTAAAATAAGTAGTGCTGCATTAAACTTTGGCCAAAATGTAATTTTATTGGACGTGCAATTGTTTCTTAATTGCAATTAAATTCAAATGTATTTTAGTTTCAATTTATATTACATGCAGTTTGTAAACTTTACAGTGCTTTTTGACACTTTATATGTAATTTCGTATTTCTATTGTCTTTGAAATGTGGTTTAAGTACTGCTGAATGTACTGACAAGCATTTATGGTAAAATATACCTAATTTCAATAGGAATATGTATGTATTGGATATAAATATATTTGTAATTACATATGTGTAATGATGAAGTTGCAGTTTAAACCATTTAAAAAAATAATAGCTGTAAATGTAATCTTGAACAACGCAATACAATTAACATTATATTATAAAGAATAAATATTATTATACAATTAATCAAGTAATTCACATAAAACCTACGTATGTTATTCAACACATTAAAATAAGTTTTAATAATGTTATTGAAACAATGATACTTTAAACTAAAACTTTTTAATTAAACTAATTTAACTTTGAATTATTACAAAGTGCAAAATGCAGTTACTTAAGTGTGTTAAGAAACAAAACAAGTACCTTTTTTAGACTTAGTTTTAGATTTCAGACAAGACCACAGAAAACTATGTGTCATTTTTGTATCAAGTTTGTATTAAAAAAAAAAAAAGCACAAAGATCTGAGGGCTTAAGAAAATAGGAGGATTGGTGAGAGACACAAATTCCAGGCCTTCGGTATTTTTAGTATTTGTTTATGTATCTTTCTTGTTAAGGGTAACCTAGATTAAAGAAATGCCACATACTTTTCTCATAAACCTAACCATGATTTGCCCTGATGTCAAAAATACAAAAATACTGCTGACTAAACTGGCCTCCCAGCACGGTCTAGCAAGTCGTTCAGCTGGTTTCTCAGCCTGAATAGCTGACAAGTGTCCAAAACCCCTTTAAAACCATCAAAACAGACCGGCATAACCAGTTGGAAGTCCAGCTAAACTTCATAGGCTGATAGCACTCAAGCACAAGCTTCTTTCCCAGGCTCGAGCAGTAAGTGACCTATCAGCACCTTTAAGAAGGGAGCACTCCGATGCTAAAGACCTGGAATTCCTGTCTCACACCCGTCCTCCTGTTTTCTTAAGTCTTCCAATCTTCCTCATCCTGTGTGAGACACAAGGCCACGGCCAGCTCCCCTCTCCCATCTTTCACTCTGTTTCCGTAATGGCTCTCAGCTGAAATCACAGTTCATGGCTCCTTCGTCATCAACCAAACAAACCGCGGCCAGATTGCTCTGTTTCTTTATTATTGCAAGCTGATGCTGAGCCATTAGAGGGCTAAAGGTACCTCCATCTCACAGGACAGGCCCCGTCACTGCTGATGGGGTTTAATGGGTGCATTGTTGCCCCATTCGGAAACGGTTAATCCCTCATGTGAAGGCCATTAATCAGCTGCTCTGAAAGCATTACGGCTGACTGGAAATACTGCTGGTGTTTGCTTTACTAATTGTGATTTGTAACAAGCAAGAAGATCTCTCGTTCTCTCAAGCGAAGGTTAACTGGATACACTGTCAGGAAATGTTTCCTGGTAGGTTTAGCACAAATCAACAAGAAACATTCACTCACTCAAGTATGTCCAGCCTTTAGACTGGTAGTGAAATTGAAGAACAAACTGGTGTGACATCAAAATTGAGCCAAAACAAAGTTCGTTTGGACTAAACTTTCCCGGAAAAGTTTGCTCCAGATACCATTGGTCCGTGACGATGATGTGATAGGTAGGCGTGGCTCTGTGGCTCCGCCTTCTTTGATTCGGAAGGTTTATTTCTTCTGTTCAGTCAGTCGAGGTCAGATGCGAGATGCTTTATAGTACTCAAATTGAAGTCAAAATTTTAATTGAATTTTATGTTTAATACTGTAAAGCTGCTTGCTTTGTATAAAGTGCTATATAAGTAGACGTGATGTGACTTGATCTTGAGATTGTAGATCTGGTGCAAACATATCCACATCGCTATGATCCAATGCTTGCTGAACTGCTGTTTTCTCACCGCTGTTATATTTGTTGTGTTTATTTTATTGAAAGGAAAGTGTGCTGCACATAGTTGCTTATCTAAACATGTGTCGTGTGGCGTTGGGACGTTTGCTAACACTAAACTGCTGCTCAGGTATTTCAGACTTCTTTTTACCCCTCAGTGAAGAACAAAACAAACATTTCGCCATAAGTATATCAGGGCCTTACAAGTGAACACCTGTCTTTGAACGCGAGACCCTCAGAGCCTAATCCAGCATAGGACTTATGTTATGAAACAAGACAGGAGAGCACCAGGCCATGATGACCCTTAAGCCCCTCTCTTGTCAGCCCACTCTGACCGTGTACCCAGCTAAGCCTCAGTATCTGATGTTTTCATTGTAGATGCTTGTGCAAATCAACGAAAATGTGATGAATACTGCTCTTTCTCTCTACCTCTCCTCTGCTCTCTGGGGCCAAATTTGGAGATGAAAGCTCTGAAAGGCATCATATGAGGAAAAAGACCAGCTGCAATTTTAATGTAACCCCCTCAACAGACTCAACCCTGCTTTGGTCCCCATCTCCGATTTTATAACAAGAAGCCAAAAAAACAAAATATAGAGCTCGTGTCTCTGGCAGGCTTCAGCCTTGGAGGGGTGCAAAAGGTTTTGTTGGTCTCTACTGTCCACTTTCATGTCGTAACATTTTATGAGACATACTTGTTGCTTTGTGTTGCTTCCAGTGAGGACGTGACTGCCATGGAGAGGACTTTAATGGTGTTTTGACCCTTTTGAGGACAGAATAACAATGAAGCATGAATGAAAACACTAATACATGGACACAGACAGACAGATAGAGATAAATGAAAACAGAGAGACAGATGAAAAGAATAGATAAATAGACATAAGGACAAAGACAGGCAGATGAAAACAGAAATATAGAGACAGACAGACAGAGACGAAATAGCTAGACAGACAGACAGAATTAGTCTTGAGAGTTTTGTTTTGATTTTTGGTGATTTTCATGTGGAACAGCAATAAACGGAAAAGCCTAAACTTGGCTTCATCAGTGACGGAACAACCTTCGTGAGGACACAAACAGTAGTACAACTGTGCTTCGAGTGGAGAAATCATTGATACATCATAGTTTACTATACAAGGGGAGGTAAATGACGGTGTATCTTAATTGTCCAAGAACTACAGAGGGGTCCTCAGCAAATTTACTAAACACAAACCACAGCAAAAACACACAAATCACGTCTTGACAATGTTTGGAATTCACATCTGTTTGGTGTATGTTTATACATGTAATTTGTGTATTTTCACACAAAAAATTGTGTTTACATTTCAGCTGCAGTGAAAATCTAGGTAACGAGAAACAGTTTGAGATGGATAAATCTTTTTCAGGACTCTGGTATGTGTGGAGAGGATGGTAGATTTGATTTTAAAGGGATAGTTCACCCAAAAAAAAAAAAAGGCCATCGTGTCACCATTTACTCACCCTCGTGTCACTCCATACCTGTATGACTGATTTTCTTCTGTGGAAGTCAATAGATGACAAAACTCTTTGGTTACCCACATTCTTCAAAATATCTTCTTTTGCGCTCTGCAGAAGAAAGAAATGCACACAGGTATTTGAATTTTTTAACATTTTTCCCAAGCTCTAAATTTGATGTTTCCATGCTGTGCTTTAATCTACATTTGCAAAAATAACATTTCCAAAAAAAGTTTTGTTAGAAAAGTCATAAAGCTACAAATCTGTCAAAATCTACAAACCAAAATTGTAATCTTCATAAAAGCTGTTTACATTATACATTTTTTACAAAATGGCCTTGTGGGCCGCATGAAATCCCTCCTTTCTCTTTAAGGACGTGGTCACGTGACCTACAGGAGGTGATGGTGAATCATTTTGATTGACGCCTGTCAGTGCAGGTGACAGCACTGGAGTCACCTACCGCAGAGTTCTGGATGCTTTCCCCCGCTCTGTCCTGCCATAATAAACCAGAACCCAACCGGCAGCCCCACTCATATGGAGCAAATTACACAGCCTGTGTTGCTATATCCATCAAACACAGCCCCCAATACACACACACGCGCACGCACACAAACACAAACACACGCACAGACTCAGTGTAGTAATTTGTAACATGTCTTGTTCAATGTGATGGTCGTCAGATCAATGTGAAGTGATCACAGAGATGAGCTGTACACTCCACACACACTTACAGTATGAAAACAGAGAACCACACACAGAGAAATAAGCTGTCTTCACATCAGAGGAAGCTTCTGCAGAGCAGATGAGCAAATACAGATGCGCGATCATATATATTCAGCATGAAGGCCGAAGACACGCAGTTAAAATAACACCTTGCGCAAAACGCAAAAAATGAACATGACACAGTGTCTGCTTTACACGGCAGTAAGATAAACAGCGAGCCGCCACAAAATAAATCACAGTCCTGCTATTAGCTGGAAAGTATAACTGCAGAAATCCTTTAAAGTGAATGGTAGATCTCCTTACACACATCAAACGAAAACTTCTTGTGAATATAAATAGGTCCTTTAAAAACACACCTAGCAGACACGCAGAATGAAACATGTTGCGGCAGAGCTCGGCGCAGCGCCAGAACTGACACTACCGTATTTAGATATCTTACACCCAAGATTCCCAGGATTTCACTTGTTTCTGCCGTGCATCTCTGTAACATTTAATTCAATGTTTTCCTTCATTTTAAATCTATTGATGAAGAATCATTGTTTATGGCCACCATAACCAGAGCAGGTCAAACTTGTTTCTTTAAATGTCAAATAATGGCTCTATAGAAAGGCGCCATGAACTTATTACTTGAGCCAGCACAGTTGGAAGATGCTTACTCTAAGTGACTTGCAATGCATTCATGGTACATGAATTTTGCAACTCAAGCTCAAATGGAAAAACGAACCTGTGGCAACATTTCTGCAAAATAATATTAAATTGCTTCTTGCAAGCGTTTCTTGACACTTTCAAGGTGTGCAGTGCAGTGTTGTACCAGGTGTGCTACTGAGCAAGTTTACTACATCAGAAAAGCCATATAATGGAGCTGAGTATGTGATAAAAATGTCAAAATGTATTAGTTTAGTATTTCAAACATGTTTTGAGGTCATAACATAGCATTGCGGACAGAACTGCACAAAAAAAATCTTTAGTGATCATAAATGTTCCCCTGCAATCATAATTTGTGTGAACAAAATAAACATTGATGTTGTTTTACTGCCTTTAGTGTTGGTGTAGCAATGTAGATGCATGCTTTTTCTATGTTGCTATTTTATCAATTCATTGATTACGGTTGATTTAAAACCACAAAATTGGCATTGCTTGCATCTTGCGCCAATATTTGAACTAAAGCAACGTGGAGAAATATGTACAATATCAGCCAGACATTTGAACACACCTTTAGTGTTACTGTTATGTCTCTGACACAATAATGGCAAGATACACATTATCTTTAATAAGATCCCTACCCTGAGGTTGGTTACTAATCATATTGAGGAGTGTTTAAATGCATCTCTATGGTCACTGCGCAGTTCAAGCTAAATAAATAACTAGATTGGAGGTTGCCACCCACCTGCTTTTGCAGATGATCTCCTGGGGCGCACCACTCCCCTCTCCTCTCTTTTAATTCCCTTCTTTTTTAATCTTTCATTGATCTTTAATCCCTGTCATTAAGCATTCATTTAACACTCGCGAGTGAAGCGTGATTAAACCATCTTTAGAGTTATGGGTTTGTCTTATATCCTGTAATTAATGAAGGATAACTGCGGTGACTGCAGACTGGAGGACAGAGAAGCTTACAGTCATCTGAACAAAAGCTTCCATCTGCTTTAATGACTGAGCTTAATATCAGACTGTACTGTATCCTCTCCTGTACCTGGCGCCTTCCACTATACCATGATGACGTGGCCTCATTTTCGGTACACACATGACAGTGACTTTACATCTGAGAAATATGGCTGTACAAAAAAAGAGTTTAAAGAATTTTACTGGATCATGCAGATCAAAATGGCTCTTCTTTGAGTTTGTCAGGCTTTAATTTGTGATGCAATCAAAATCACTGGGAAAGAGTATAGAAATCTGACTTGCTGTGAGATAAAAATCTTACTTTCAGTTTCGTGGTCAAGCTGTAAGCCAAGGTTAGCTTTAAGTCATGCACTGTTTGCAAAGCTTGCCTCTGAAGTCACACACTGTCAACCTTAAAGGGGTCGTATCATAAGCAATCAAATTTTCCTTGATCTTTTGAGATAAAAAGGCTTGTACTATGAAAACATACCATAACTTTCAAAACTCCAAGCTGCAAAACGTCTATGATGTCAGATGCTTGACACAGGATCGTCCATGGTTACACGTCATTGGATGGTCAGAAACTTAAGCCACCCAGTCATAAAGGAGAATGACAGAGAAAGTAGAACAGGTGGTATTTCTCAACTAAATAATGACTAGGAGTGTACTCTAAGTCATATACTTTATTCAGAAAGGCATGAATATGACTTTAAAATTCTTCCAATTAATAAGAAAAAAAAAATGTTAGACAAGCACAAAATTAAACTTAAAAGAGATGTATTGTGAACTCAAAATTCTGAGAAAAACAATCAAGATATAAAAAATTGGAGGGAAAAGTCAGAATTGTGAGATCCGAACTCAAAATTGCAATATATTCAAGATGGTCCTCACTGCAGAACACAACATCCAGGGGGTGTGGTTGGATCTAGATCCAACTCCTCCCACCTTACATTTATCTAAACCTACCCGTCTCCACCCCCTGATCCCTAAACCCACCCATCTCCACCCCTAAACCTACCAATCTCCACCCCCTGGATGTGGATCCAACCCCGCCCCCTGGATCTTTTATTCTGCAGTGAGGGGCTACTGATATATTCACTCGAAATTGCGAGAAATTGTGAGATAAAATAAATAAATAAATGTGCATTTAACCTTATATATTACTCTGTGGTGGAAATGGGCTTCTATCCAACTATGTTAGTCTGCTGCAATCACTTTAAGTCCTAATGCATGTGTCTTATATACTGTATTGAAAGTTCCAATCCCATATATAGAAACTTAATCTTGTCATTGCAGGAGATACAGGTCACACACATAAAACCCTTAAATTCAAGCTTAAGTGGTTAAAAAGTGATGTCCCTCTTTAAAGAATGTCCCAAAGACACATTTGCATCTGTGTTTTACTTCAGATATAATCTCCTTTCTTCTGTAGATATTGTCAGAACAATATATCAGCAAATCGAGTGCTCTGTGCAGATGTCTTTCATCAGACAGCAGGCTGATATTACAGTCACAATGTCAGACGCAGATAAACACACCTAGATTAGCACCTACGTAAAAACCCACACCCTACCCATGTGTTTGCAGATAACCTCTTCTCCTTTCTCTTCTCTTCTCTCATCTTTTCTTTACCGAAGATAATGCCACCTGGATCGAAATGCATCCAATCAGCGCCTTTCACAGCAACCCTCATTTTGATTCTCTTTAGTAACCAAAACATGGTAACATACTGCATTTAATCGAGGTGATTTTCATTGTACCGTGACTTCAACTGTCTGGATATCTCTGACACTTCATGTCAGATTAGACTGAATGTTTTTTGATCTCCTCACGGATTCTTTGTATTATTAGATATAGCTTATGTGAATATTTCTTATAATATAATTAGACAGCTCACAGGTTTTTGAAATGAAAACTAAATGCATGCTTACAGTGTTCAGTCACTAATAGCCAATAGTCATCCTAATAGACATACCAGAACATTCTGTATTACCATTTTCCACATTGAAGTAAACTCATCTAAATCTAAAATATCACAAACTGAAGCAAGAATTTTAAGTATTTTAGTCAATTTTAGTAAGTTACTAGTCAGTACTATTAATTTGTAGTGTAGTCAATCATAAATAACTTTTCAAAGCAGCTTCCACAACACTGGCTTGTGAAATCAAAGTTAGGACAATTTTGGTATGGGGAATCAGTCTTAAATCTTATCTGTTTTTCTGAAATGTAAATTTTTGGTTAGTCTTATCAGAGATGTATGAGAGCAAAGACATATTACAGGGTTTTTTTTTTTTTAAATCTGCCTTCTCACACAAGTGCCCACATGGGACAGAGCGTGAGCACTGTGATAAAGATCTGTGTAAATGCCATTAAATCAACCCAATTTTTTTTTACAAGAGAATCGAAAGGGGCTGTGTGCAGCCTATTTCCGCACAGGTCAGAGTTTATAGTGATGATGAATACATATTCAAGAAGACAAGGTCACTTTCAGGGAGCTGGCTAGAGTTCGGATTTCAAAGCCAGAGGAAGTGCAGTCACAACGTGTACATTTTTCCATTTGCAGATCCTCCTCAGGCCAGGATCCAATCAAAAATGATTTAGCTATAGAAATGTTTTCCATCGTGCTGTGAAATTGATATCGCAGGAAACGGTATTGCAAATAATATGACCCGGTTCTTAGGCTTTTAAAGCCAATGATATTTTCACCAGTCAGAGAATTCTTCAGATTCAATTGTTCAATAATGCAATACATATGTGGTTTAAGCAGTTTGTTCAAGTAATCAGTTTGTGCAGGTTTATATTTGCCATTGTTTTTCAGTGTGCTTGTGGTAATTGCAAAAAATAAGAATTTAACAGGTAGACAATGAAAGTGAGCTCTTTTAAAGCTATTTCAAGGGCACAGTGTGCATATATCTCTATGAAAGTAATTTATCATATAGGCTTTATTCCAAAAAAGGAGAAAATAAGGTTTAATGTTTGCGTACTGCAACGTGTTAATAAAATCTGTAATGAAGTTTGATTATGGATATGCAGGGCTAGAAGGAATCTGCTGATGTTTTTATGCGCTGATTGTGTGGGAAAATCCGCAGAATGAATTTCAACATTGTAGAATATGGTAAACTGACTGCTAGATGATTACATTTGCTAAAACGTTTAAAGCTGAGAAGTGTGCATTTTTTTTCAGTGTTAAAATACCATTTATAAGTTAAACTTCCTTACCAGTCCAACATAGCAACATTGTTTAATAGTGTGTGTTTTGAAGCAGCGCTATTAGTTTTTCCAACCAATAGCAGACAGGGAGAGCGTTTCGTAAACCTGTTTGAAAACAATCATTTATTCTGTTTTGCACTTCAACTAATAAACAGCTATGCATGGGATTTACATTTCTTGAATGGCAGGTGTTTCAAATTTGTTGAAATCTGAAAAGCTTTTTACCCTTTTTATTTGGCTTTGAATAGATTCCATGTGGATGAGGAAAACAGTTTATAATTCAAATTCCTCATTGATACATCCATGAGATGAGAGTAAATGAGAATACATTAAGAGGTGAACCAGTATGAGTCCCATCAAGGCCTTATTTTTCTTTCTCTGCTAACAATTCTTCTTTGAAACTCAACTGTAATTACCTCTCCACGAACAAACCAAAATTAAAAAAAAAGACGAGTATGATTAAAGTTTTACGGTATTTTGGCCCCCAATGAGGCATCTAACAGAAGACAGATGTGCTGCAGGGGGCCTAACACTAACCAGCTATCCCAAAGTTTTTTGCCTCTGACTTGTGCTGCTTGTTGTCAACACAGCTTTCAGTGGTCTAATGACAACGGCCAGCCTTCACCTTTTTACACACACTATCTGCAACGCAGCCGATTCTTGTAAACTACTCCCCATAAACATGCGGTTGCTGCTTTATGAGGTTGCAATTGATGCTAAAAATGGACTGGAACTGCAAAAAGAGAACTGTTAGTAGGTTGTGATTGCACTTTTTGACAACCAAATGTGTCCTGACACTTAATTTCAACAAACATCTGTGGTAAAGTTGCAGTATGAAAAAGCTCAGCTCACACTTCATTTGATGCAGACTTTTATTGTTTGGTCTGATTTAGACAGATGTTGGAGATCCCACACTACAGCAAGTAAATATGCCTTGTGTAACTTGCATCCAACAAAATGCATTAATTCTGTTTTGAAAAACTGTTTTTGAGTTTTACACCATTTGGTTTGAAGATCACTTTAGAGCTAAACCCCAAAATGTATTGAAGCTTTTGAAATGGTTGCCACCAATAGCATATTTTTCTCATTCACACCTTCCTTAATCTGACTATTCAATGATCCTTTGTAGGGGAGTGGAGTGTTGAGGGCAGTTTGGACAATTTTGGACTCAGAGCAAAGACTAGTAACGCTGGCACAGGTTATTAGGGAAGGGTTCAAAGAGGTTCTGTTTAATGCAGTGTCTCTTAGGCTGTTTTCACACTTGGTTTGATTGCTTGTTCTGAACCTGAGTTTGACTCCACTCCCCTCATCCTGCCTCCTCTGGTATCTTTTCATGTTGTATTATTGGGTTTGAGGTAGTATGTGTAGTTTAGGGGTGGCCAACGTCAGTCCTGAAGAGCCACAGTCCTGCTCCAACCTTGATAAAAACTCACCTGCCTGTAGCTTTCTAGTAACCCATTGACCTTGATTAGCTTGTTCAGGTGTGTTTGATTAGAATTGGAGCTGAACTCTGCTGGACCGTGGCTCTCTGGGACCAACGTTGGACACCGCTGGTGTAGTAGTAGATCCCCAGCATCTGCCCAAATCATTAATGAGACTACCACTGTGAGCACTATCAGTTAACGTCTCAACACAAGATGATGCCAGTGTTTCATTCTGAGACGAGATGCACAGAATACTAAAATGCTACTCCTAAAACGTGACTAGGTTATCAACAGAGCATTGGTAGCCAACCCTGCCCCTGGTGGACTACAGCAGAGTTCAGCTCCAACCCTAAACAAACACACCTGAATGTAATAGAGGTTTTCAGGATTACTTGATGATATAGGGCAGGTGTGTGGTAACAGTAAGGTAAACCTCGAGGAGCAGGTTTGGCTACGTCTGCAACAGAGGCTCACAGATTCAATTTAGCATGGATTGGGTTCATATTGACTGTAAATAATTCCAGTTCACATGACTCAAACCAGACCAATTTTCCAAGTAACTATGGGCTGCGATTTGCTAGAGCACACCACTGTTCAGAAGACCATTTGCACACCAACCAAATGAAGCAAGGACCAATGTCAAACAGAAGTCTGCATTAAAATATCTAGCGCAGGGGTGTCTAGTTGTGCTCATGGAGAGCCACTGTCCTGTTGAGAATTTTCCAGACGGGTGTGATGGGGGCAAGTTGGAGCTAAAATCTGCGTGACAATGGCCCTCCAGGAGAAGGGTCAGAAGCTACCGCAATAGTGAGAAAGACTTCATATACCAAAATGAAATTCCAGTTTGTGCATACCTTCCACTGAGTGACGTTTCTGTGTATACATGCATCACAATGTAATTGCATTGAGAGATTAAAGAAATCTCATTTTGTTCCCATGGCCAGATTCAATTTTGAAGACTTGACAAACATTCCTAATATTCATAACAATACACTCATCATTTCTCAGAAGAATATACAACATGTTGACATAAGTGGCTTAAGAAAATTAGCATTAAAGCCATGTTTGTTTGTAACGTGAGAGAATACATAAAGCAGAAAGCTCCAGTGTTTAGATACATGACTGAATTATAACGAGGGATAAAAGTTGACCGCAGGGCTGGCACGAGCTTTCAGCAGAACAGCTTGCTGTGGTACGTGCCTGAAACCTCATCCGACACGCATGTGAAACCGTCACTGGCCTATTTACACGGGGTGAACCGCTAAGCTTCGCAGCCTCCAAATCTGACACTTTTATTTTTGCCTTCCCCAGCCCCTCCATCCCCCTGCTTAATTTCCCTCTGTCTCTTGCCCTGCGCAAAACAAATGTTTGTGAAAGAGTGGCGGCACACGGTCTTACCAGAAATAGAGTCGATGGATGGGAGTGTGGTCTGGCACAACATGAAGTGATAGCCATTAAAAACCTCAGAGACTTAATGGCTCAGTGGCGGAAGACGGTAGTGTGTGTGAGTGCATAAGGGAGTGTGATCTGTCAGACCTTGACATAGACCCAATTCTGGGTTTTGTCGTTCTGCTTTCTGGGCTCATGTGGCCGTAAATGTGCCTGTATACAACACGGTTGTTGCTTTGCCAGAGCTGTCGCACCCATCACATTAGCTAAGCTGACTTACATGCTAAACATTGGCAGCAATTCTCAAAACTTTCATCTTGTCACACAAAAAGAACCGTTTGGAGTACACGAGGAGATTGAGGCTACCCCGACAGGATGGAGCAACTTTGAGGCAAAGAAGTCTGGAGGTATGGGTGGTCCTGTTTAGCCTGTCATGACTCCTTGTGAGGCTTCGACAGACTTTCCTCAAACTCTGCCACCCAGGAAAAAACAGGCACGAACACTTATTAAGTGATTTGTTTGATAAACAAATTGATTAGTCCGGATGGGTGAGCCTACAGCTGGTGGATATTTGTTCTCACTCTCTCTGGGAACGTCTTTCCTGTGTCTTGAGGACTTTCAGAGGTAGCTATCAGCCGTGATGCTCTGCTTGGCTGTGGCTGCGTGTGCATTATACAGCAATTTTCTAAGGGGTCGACTGAAATTTTGGTAGATAACTTAAAGGATGATTTCTTGAAATGACTCAAATTGGATTTTGGCGCCTATAGGCCACTTTTGGCATTGAACGCATCATGTGGATATGATTACCTCAGCGGAACATAATTTCTGTTTAAGACTGTCTGTTTAGCATCAGGTGACATTGTACTCTCTGACTACATTATATTCTTATTTGAAAACACCATTTTACGTTTTAGTAAACACGTCAAACTCTAATAATTTGCGCACTGATTGTACCGTGAGGCCCTCAAACAATACTAAAGTCTAACAACATACCGTGGAGTACATTTTCCACTTCAATAGCAACTCTAACCATTTTATCTTTGGCCATTGTGTATAAATTCACTTGTACTATGACATGTTTGTTGCCACAGGAGGCAAAAGGAGCTTAGAGCGCATTCATATCTTGGCTCCGCTTTCAAAATGTGTTGACGTGTTTGGAGACCATACAAAAGAGAGATTTCTGTACATGAGCGGTAAAGACCAGCGGCCAGAGAGATCTGAACCCCAGCTGCTGTGGTTCTTGCTTCCAAGGAGATCTCTCACTTTTGTTTTCACCATGAGCTCTTGAACGCACACACATGCATACTCGTCTTTATGAATTCACCAGATTCTCTTCTCTCTGTTAAAGTCATCAATGTGTTGGACTGCAAATGAACCAAACCACTTCTTTTGTCCTTCCACAGGAGACTCTCGGGCAACCACCTGAGACACATCCCTGGCCCCGTGCTCCAAGGCCTCTACAACCTCAAAGTCCTGTAAGTAACGAAAGACAGAAAGAGCGAGAGCGTTTTTGTTTCAGTTAATGCTTCTGTGGAAAATAACATTCAGGGTGATTCATTCTGAAAAAAGACTTTTGTTGCAGTGTCACAAACTGTGAAATTAAAAACAGAACTTCTGACAGGTGATGATTCAAGTTTTGCTTTGCGGTAAATGGTCACTGAGCTGTTCTTTATGCATGGGTGTTTGTTGATGGTTTATTGACAGATTTTAATTTTATTGACTGACTTAAACCCAGTTGATGGAATTGAATAGGACAGACAAAGACCAGGCATGGAACAACTTCATTCATGCCAACATGCATCTCAAAATTTCCACACAGGATTAAGTGCACCTTTCCATGCCGTCCTGGAAGCTACAGTAAATTTGCCCTGTACTGTCATTCAACAATCCAGTGACATTGTTTTTTGTTTTGTTTTATTGAACACCACTAAATTGCCCTACCACATCAAATAATTGTACTGACCCATAAAGTGAAAAAAACAAAAACAAAAAAAACACTCTTATTCATATCTTCATAATGTGCCCATACATTTGCTGTAATAAAAATGTTTGCTTTAACTGTTTCTAGATTTACATTTTAGTAGGTTACTGAGAGCATGCATTTAATTTAGTTCAGTTTAATATTTAATATCTTTTCCCTTGTCTTGAAAACAACATAATTGTAATTGTCGGAGATCTTATTTCAGTGGTCAATGTAGACAAAAAGGGATTGGGTTGGGTATAACAATAGTTATACATTTTCTCTGTTTGCTTTCTGTGCCCTATTGTGTTTTGTACAACAACTTATTCAACAACCGAACTTGTCTGAGGCACGAGTACCTGACCTCCTGACATTTAAACTAATGTTCAGTTTTCAGTGAGTCTGTTGGAATCACATTTAAATGTGGTGTCACATAAACTAAAACAACATGAAAAAAACATAATGAAAATATTAGATCAAAAACATCTGTTAGTGAAAATATGACAAAACTGAAAGTGCAGGGGGGATGAATACATACTTTGTGGCATTTGAATGACAAAATAATAGAGGCTTGTTCACAAAATCATAAAGACTGCTGGACATTTTAAGTCTAGATTCACAATGGCTATGTTGGCACCATGATTTCCTTGATAAGGGCATCCTGCCCACAAAGGCGTATTTATTCCTTCAAAGACTAGCAATTCTCTGCTGCGTGGTCAAATGTCAGGAGTTTCATTTGATTGGACATGATAAAGCTGTCTGCCTTGTAATTAAAGCTCAACGTCTGTGGCCGCGTGCTCTCACGTTGGAATAATTTGCTTTGTTCAGAGAGCTCAGTGTCATTGTTCTACCACTTCCTGTTTCTTTCGTTCTTTTATTCAACGAGTCCTGTGAGCATGACCTCAGTGGCCCACCCAAGCAGTTTCTCCCCCTCATTCTGTTTCGTCTTGTTCAGTCTCTCTGCCTCTCCCATGTTCTGGTTTTGTCCACTGAAAAGTGCACCACACAGCACCTGAAATCATATCTCCTGACTGATTGATGTCAGTGACAGGTAACCTCATCAGCAGTAAGCTGGACAACTCTTATGCCCTGTAGCCATACTGACATGCTCTATTTAAAAAAAATGCCTTTTTAGTCTGTTTTTTTTTTTTTTTTTTTTGACAAGTGTTAATGCTCAACTATACCACCCAGGATACACATATGGAACTGACTAGTGGTGACTTATATATACATTATATATAAGTCAATATATATACATTTCGTTAATACAAAGAGAAGGCCACCCATTGTCACTGCTAGTATTATTTGTATTTGTATTTTTTTATTTGTATTTTTTTTACAATCACATTTAGTGTTTTAAAATATTTAATATTCACCAGAGTAGAATTGATTATCTTTCTAATTTTCATTTACGATGTCTTTGCAGGATGTTGCAGAATAACCAGTTAGAGAGATTGCCCAGTGAAGACCCTTGGGAATTACCCAATTTGCTCTCTCTGTAAGTATCACATAGTTCAAGTGATCAAAAGCAAACTTGGGCTGTTAGAGATTTACATGAAACAATGGTGTATATTAAAGCAAAATTGGATAGGCTTACATGCCAAGCACGGACCTCCTGGTTGTGACCACAGCTTCGAGCTTAACAGCTGGAATAAAATGGATTCACTTGATTCAAAGATTGGTCTCATGTGAAATGTTATTCCACTTAGAATATGCTCCCATTGTACAACAAAATAAATCTAAATGGAAGTGGAACTGTTTGTCCAGGAACATTTACATTATCAAGAATTGAGTATCAAATATTACATCAGAAGCACAGAACACAATAATCGATTTAGCACCCCTCTATCAGATAAGGTCTCTAGCAGTAGTTATTTGGTCTACAGTGCAATCTAGTCATGAGGTAACTCTTGGCATTTCTCTCTAATAGAGTTGATGCAGGAAAGCCCAGTTATTTATATGCCTATTAGGACCATTAGACCCTTCATTAAAGAACTCCCCACCAGGGAGGATCAAGTTTGCAATTAGGACACACATAACAAAACAGTAAAACAGGTGTTCTTTGGCTGTATAATAGTGAGACAAGTAGAATTTTTCAGCAATCTTTCTTCTTTTTTGGGGGGGATTCTCGATCACAAAATTCTTTGCAGAGGAGATCCAACAAATAAAGAACCACAAATAAGTAACAAAATGCATAGTAGTTCTTGTGTGGTCCGTGCAATTCAGTATTTAAAACGAACACAGTTTGAAAATGAATTCAGTGGATCTGGGTTTGCACTTTTTCCCTAAGAGCTATTAGCTAAATGCTAACTCACAAGAGAGACAAATATGATATTCTTCTTGAGGAAGACAAAACGTGACTACGTCACATTTAATATCAGAACGGTAAAAAAGAGGAACCTTTACAGGGCTGTTGGCGCATCTGGAACCCATGAGGAAACCGCCAGACGCTGTGCACTGGCTCCTGAGTGAGCGCTGGGAGATTCAATGAGCTATGAAGAGCCCAATTTTCCATCAGTTACTCTTCCCTCTTCCCTTATGTCCAAAGTTTCCCTCCTAATCGGAATCACGCCCCCTTCCTAACTGGTTCCCCATGAAAAGGTCAGAATCTAAATATTGTCTGGTATTTTGTCTGGCCTTGTCCATCTGCTCCACTTACATCCACCCCTCGACTCCTTTCAATTATTCCCAATGCCAGTCAGCATCCCGGAGCCGCACACCCACTTTTTCCAAATGAATAATTCCATGTAAATATCCATGCGCTCATTTCCCTCTACCTTTGCGAGGATGTTTTCATTAGAGTCATGGCGTACAAATTTAATTCCTTTGCCACCAACAGAGTTTTTTTTCCGCTTGGAAGACGTGCCTGGTTCCAGAAGAGGCTCCAGACGTGCATAGACTGTGTCCAGGCCCTCCCTGTAGTGAGGCAGAGACTCTGGCATTCGTCCAGACAACTTACGCTCACTTTCAATCCCCCATAACAAAGAATATGCAGTGATTTAGCTAGGTGCTCTATCCTGAGTTCCCACAAGAGTAGAAAGGCATTTAGTTCTCAACAAACATGTAATTTAGGGTAATGATAAGATGGGGATCGGTTAACCACTGGGGGGGCTATAAGGTTTGAAGTCCACTGGCGCCCGATGTAGACAGAGGGAAGATGAGTTGGGGCAGGACAGAGGATTGGTGATGAAACTCATCTTTGTTTCTTTACTAGAGTTTAGGACTGTAGGCTATACTTGCTGCACTCAGCACAGAGCATCCTTTGATGTCAAGACCATCCTTCCAGTATTTAATCTATGAAAAAAGATCTGATAAAGATCCAGTAAAAGCTGAGCAACAAGACTCACCTTCCTTAAATCAGAGGCAACGCAATACCTTTTGATCATATGATGCCTACCAATTAGATTCCGCACAAAAGGGACCACGTAAGCAATGTTCACACATTCAATTTAAAATCTTAAGCCTATCAAGCCAGATGATTTAGATGTCATCAGCAAGATGTTGGTGTTTACCAAGCAGGGTTGCACAGCATGGAAAATGCAGTCTGAGGATACGGGGCGTTTTTCAAGCCAAATGGCATTGTACTTTGGGTTCAAGTTCTTCTTCGATTGATGCTCATCGTGCATTACCCTCAGCTGAGGGTTGAGAAGGCCAGAGGGGAGGTGAGGAGAGGCCAGTCTAAAATGCTAAAATGAATGTGTGTGAAAGGTCATGGGGGGAAAATGCAGAGGAAGTGCTTGCGGCTAACTCCACGTGCTCTGCTGCTATCATACATCACGACTCGCTGATCGCTGAGGTTCAACACCCCCCCCCCCCCCCCCCCCCCACATCCACTGAATCCAGGGGGCAACATTCATTAGATCAAAGTCTTAACTTGTTGACATAGGGAGGACATTCATCTTGGTTGTGGGGATGTCAAGGTCTGTGAAGAACAGCCTTACAAAGAAATGGGGTGGTGGGGGGGGAGAATTTCGATTTGTGAAAGAATCCAAGCGTCTGCACTTTCAATTATTTCCAGCAAACTCTGATGTTTTTTTTTCACAGCTTTTATCTTTAGCTCAGTTTCTTTGTTTAATTTCCAAAAAATCAGAGAGAAAAACTGTTCAATAGCATCTTAAAGCATTCCAGTCAGTGTGGAGCAACAATTGCTTGGTGGCTTTAACCAAATCAACTCACCATGCCGCAAAGCCATCAAATTATCAGTCAGTGCTTTATTACACCATATGAGTGCAAGCAAAATGAAAGAGGAATGGCCAATTTTTGAAACGCCTTCATGTGGTTGGATCGAGAGTGGAATCTTTGCCTCGGCAGCCCTTGTACGCCTGGTTTGTGATTGCACAACTTTTCTTTGTACCCTCTGAAAGCCACTTGTTGTGATTTAGCACCCTTTCTCTGAATGCTTTAAATTGAAAAAAACGTAAAAAACCCACAAAGCATAGCACTCCACCTGTGGGCTCCCAATGTTTCATCAAACATTCAGAGTGGCGACCGTGCCAAAACTCTCATTAAACAAGTCCATGCTAGAGTAACTAAAGATAGCTTCATAAAACACTTGCACATAAATCGCTTGGGGAAAAACTAAAACACTCAGGTAGTCGTGCCAATCCTTACACCAGAATAACAAAAGATAGAAACAAAGAGGCAACACAATTATGCTTTAATTATGATATCGTCAAAGCAGAAATGTTGTGACCGCAGACCACAGCATGGTATCTCTTTCTGTTTAGCCACAATTGATGGCTCCTTTGTTCGTCTTATTTATGTACCTCTGGAAGGCGTGGCAGTTTGATGAATGAAATGAAAGAGGTTGATTCCGTGACAGGACACTGCAGGGATAAGGAGTGTTGCCGTTGACTAGGTCACAAACATTGTGGGGCTGGAGTCATGCCAGGTCAGGCCTCAATATATAAAAAACAAGTATATTTTATAAAGGGCAGGTAATGTACAGTGTCTAGTTGACACGGGTTCAGAAACTTCCTTTAGTGATTCATCTACATGGAAAGAATATACTACCTGTCATGTAATTGCTCATTTTCACTAATATCTCCTGCTAATTTGACACCTGGTGACCTGGTTAAACATAACTGACTGTATTATCTGCTAATTTTCTGCTCCATACATAAACTGTGTACAGGAATAAACATCTGCTTCTGTTCATTCTAATAAAAACAGGCGTCTGGATGCCAACCTGATTATGGAGGTGCCAGCAAGGACCCTCTCGGGTATGCGGTCCCTGCGGCACTTGTGGCTTGATGACAATGCTCTGACAGAGATCCCAGTAAGCGCCCTCAACGACCTCTCTTCGCTCCAGGCTATGACCCTTGCCCTAAACCGCATCACCCACATCCCAGACTATGCCTTCAGGAACCTTTCCAACCTGGTTGTGCTGTACGTATCTACTTCCACACAACATGAATAAATCAAGTAGGATGTATTCCTGGATCAACTTGTTTAATAGATAACCTCAACATATATCTAGTCCCTTCAATCAGATGAGAAATGTAGGAATGTGCTTAAAGAGAAATGTCACCCAAAACTGAAAATTCTGTCATTAATTACTCACCCTCATGTCATTCCAAACCCGTAATACCTTCATTCTTCTGAACAGAAATTAAGATATTTTTGATGATATCCAAGAGCTTTCTGATCCTGACTAGACAGCAATGCAACTGACACATTCAAGGCCCAGAAAGGTAGTAAGGACATCGCTAGTGGTTCAACCACAATTTTATGAAGCTACGAGAATACTTTTTGTGCGCAAAGAAAACAACAACAACAAAAAAAAACTTTTGTTATTCAACAATTTCTTCTCTTCCGTGTCAGTCTCTGCCGCACGTTCACAAGAGTACAACGATGCATGTGACATAAGGGTGAGTAATTAATGACAAAAATTTTCATTTTTGGGTGAACTAACCCTTTAAAGCCCCTAACCCCAATCTTAAATGTTTTGCCCTAACCCTTGATCTATTTGACTAAATCACACTAACTATAGAGCTTGTGTCAGTATGAGGAAGGGAAGCCATGAAATAAGAGGAAGCTGGAACACATGTCTTGGTTTGACAGGACACCGCAAGAATCTTAAACTCTATCAATTACAAAGCAGTGAAATGATAGTGTGGATTAATTTTATATCTCATCCGCCACCGGTTTACGGTTATTTGAAGCAATGTACACAGCCAAGCAGGTGCCATTCCTGGGGTATGTTTTGATGTTTACTATAATCCTAATGAATGTTTTCATGTTTAGGCATCTTCATAACAACATGATCCGGACCCTCGGACAGAACTGTTTTGAGGGACTGCACAGCCTCGAGACTCTGTAAGTAAGATCGTCCCTTCATGAAAGATTAAAAACATGAAAGCATTTCCTGTTTTTAATGCAAACAAACCCTGATCTGTTATTTGATTTTGGCGTCCTCTCGGAATCATTATGGAAGGGGCTGCGTCTATAAATATAAACCAAAATTACTAGCAAACTCGCATGACTCTACTTATGCTCAGTGGTTCAGCTTTGTATGAACTATAAACAAATCATTCTTTACACAATACTTCTGCTGTTGAGATACGCACATGTTAATTGCAGTACCCTGTTTTCTAAAAAACACTCTTACCTCTCATTAAAATTAAAGAATGCATGTATGGCAGTCTTTAATTTTCTGTGATAGAAACAACAATAATGTTCTGACAATGACTTCAGTGTTGGGTGATTTCTTTAGTGTTCCCTACAAAAGTGTAAGCAGTGTGGAAACTATACAGTGATTTTTAGGGGACCTTTGTGGTTTTATTTATGTGGCTGATTTTGGTATCACAGGCTACAATATATGTTTCCATTTGTCCTTTAGCTTCATATATTCAGCATAGGGTCATTAAATTGAGTGGGAAATGTAATGTGATTTAATTTCCATAATGTAGCAATCTGATTTCAATACAAAATTTTCTTGTCTGAATACTAAATGTGTGATTATGCATTCTATCACTAAATTTTTTTTTTTTTTTTTTTTTTGATGCAGTGTCAGTAGCATGACTCATGTTAGAGGTGGTTGAATTTATATTATATATTTTATATAATTTTACATTAAATTGAATGCAATTTATCTGACTGTCTGCATGTAAAAGCATTAAAAAATAATAATATTAATAGAGTATGAACAGATTAATATACTAGTAAAAAATACAGTTAAGAACATCATGATTTTATGGCTACTGGCTACAATTTTCATATCATAGCTGAACAATAGTGCACATTCTTTGCTGGAATTCAGGCTATATACAGTAACTTATACATTACTGAACATGGTAGATTAAGATCAAATGTTAAATAGGCCCAATAAATACACTAGAAATGCTATTATAATTCATGAGACATTTTGAAAGGGGCTTACGAACCAGAGCCAATGCATATTTGTAATGTAATGTATGAAAGACATTACATAGACCATGCTATGAAAGTTTGGCTTTAAAAGAATAAGCATATGCTGAAGTCACGGTGGTCTCCAGGATACCGAGAGGTTCACACCTGCTTTTTAACAGCCTGCTGAAGTGCTAAAGATGACGTTTTCCTCTTTACGAGAAGGATTTCAGTCTTGAGAATTGCACACACTGAACTGAAACACTTCATTTGAAAGCAATCACTGAGAAACCATGCGCTGAAACTCTCCCATTGCGATTCTGTGGCTCGATAAATTTGGCTTTTGGAAGGAGATTTCTTTCAAGGAGAAAATATTTCAGCTCTTGAAAATGACAAAAATGATACAAGGCTAGAGTGATAGGAAAATTAGTTATGATACTATAGGAAGTGATTCCCAATCAGGATGTGCACAAGCAGATTTCTTGCTTTGTTAAAACAGAATTATATACTAGATGAAGCTGGACTAAATGTGTGTATATATATATATATATATAGTCATGGACAAAAATATTGGCACCCTTGGTAAATATGATCAAAGAAGGCTGTGAAAATTAATCTGCATTGTAAATATTTTTAATCTTTTATTTAAAAATTCACAAAAACCTAACCTTTCATCGGATAATAAGAATTGTATTTCTGCTGGAGGTCCTGGACATCTTGTTTAGACACATGGCATCATGGATTCTATCAAATACCAACAGATAAAAAAATCAATAAGTGACTGACTCTGTTAGAAATCTTATAATGGGCCATATTTGGATCTTCCAACCGTACAATAATCCAAACATAAACCTCAAAAATAACACAAAAATGGGTCACTGAGCACAAAACCAAGCTTCTGCTGGTCATTCCAGTCCTCTGACCTGAACCCTGTAGAAAATGAGTGAACTGAAGAGAAGAAGCACCAACATGGAGCTGTGAATCTAAAGGGTCTGGAGTGATTCTGAATGAAGGAATGGTCTCTGATCTCTTGTCAGGTGTTCTCTAATCTGATCTGATCAAGCACAAATTTAGAGCTGTTAAACTGGCAAATTGAGGTTTCAAAAAGTATTGAGTAAAAGGGTGCCGTTAATTGTGGCCAGTGTGTATAAGAGAAAAACATTTATTTCATAATGATATTTCCCCCCATTTAAAATTCATATTATCCAATGAAAGGTTAGATTTATGTGAATTTTTAAAATAAAATATCATAAGGATTAACAATGCAGATTCATTTTCACAGCCTTCTTTGATCATATTTACCAAGGGTGCTGATATTTTTGGCCATGACTGTATATATATATATATATATATAATGATATAGCAAAAAAAAACATTTTAAAAACATTTAAGTATTAGTATGCATTACACTTAAAAATTCCACACTATTAAAAAAGCTCCCAGAAACTGTAATATGTAGTCATGTTGCATATTGAATGACTTTTTAATTACCGTTATATTGATGGCTAAGCAAGAAACTAATCTTCCTGAGGCAAATATTCTTATATGTAACATGACACACTGGAAGAAATCATGCCAGCTGTCTCAGTTCAGTTGCACATGTGTGTTTAGGAAGTGTTGAGCTTCTTGAAACAACAGATGGAAACATGTTTGCCTTCTTTAGGAGGTCACAGACATCTTTTCGTGGGACAATGTTCATCTTTTTATTGATGCTACTGTAATCCCCATCACTGTAATTATCTCTGAAAATGCATTCACAACCATCAGACAAAGTGGCCACCACAGTGTTGTTTTGTTATGATGCCTGATGATTTAGCTTTCAAACAAACTTCTGCGTGGTTTGATGAATTGTAAATCAAGGTAACTGACAGCTCCCGTTCTAAACAATGAGGTCTTCCCAGGAAATGAAAGGCATTCCTCTTCTCTGCTATATCAAAGTAATGTCTCCAAACAAGACTGACGGATGTTCTAAACAAAACCAGGATGTAGACATGGCAGAACCACGCGGCACGGCTCACCCACAGCAGCGTGTTCCCAGTCTCTCCATATGCAGCCCATTTTATAGGCCACAAGCGCAAGTGGATTTCCATGCAGCGTTTGAAGAAAATTACTTAAACACTTACATGACTCACTAGAAGTAAGCGAACTAATGAATAAAAAGATGTTGATTCACATTTATATAATCTAAATGGCTCATGTTGTTTAAAAGTGCTGCTTTTAAAAAATAAAGTTTCTTTATTGGCATTGACGGTTCCATAAAGAACCTTCACCATCCATGGAACTTTTCCATTCCGCAAGAGATTTTTCATGGTGGAAATAGGTTCTTTGAATTATTAAAGTGTTCGGCACACTATGAAACATTGGTTCTTTTAAAGAAAGGTTATTTGGTGCACTAAAAATTGTTTTTCTATAGCATCACTGTTAAACCCCCCTTTTGGTATCTTTATTTTTAGCGTTTACAAGTAAGCCATTCATAGGTTGATGCCTCTGAGGTACCTCCCAACCAGCCCGCCAACAATGGTTCAACCAATGGCATGAGTTTGGGGCGTAGCTATCTGTGTGCTTGAAAATGTTTTTTTTTTTCAATTTCGTTGGTGATGCTAATGGTGCAGAAATACTTGTCATATATCAAGAATCTCCTTAAATATTTTTTTTCTTTTAACCTCAAACTTAGGCCAAGTTCGCTTTAGCACTCTTGTGCAACACAGACACACTCACGCACATATAGACACACACATGTACACCCACACACTGGAATTAAGCAAGTGCTTCGCCCATTCTGGATGGCGGCCAACGCGGGTCCACCCCTATTCACCAAGCTTACTTCAAACGCACTGGCTACCTGCCAGAAACTTTTTTTTTTCCCCTTTAAAAAAAACTAAAATATATAAACATTTGGACTGTTTTGAAAGCGTACACTTAACACTAAGGGATAAGACATATAATTATGGGTATGAAGAGACACATTGAGCATTGGGTATTGTAACTGTGGGGAGCGGACGATATGACTAAGACCTGGGCCTTCACAAGGGGATACAGGGCCAAAGGCACCTATTAATGCCGCCCAGTTGCCTTTACTGGGCAAAAAGGAGGGTTTGTGGAAAAAAAAGTCTCCTGTTCAATTATAGGATTTTCCCAATAATTATTCTCTGAAAAACTCCAAAAGAATCGGAGATGAAAAGGAACGCTGAGATCCAAGAAAAACAACATGCAAACTATGGCCATAAACACATTGTTCTTGCACCTGCGTGTAAAGGCCGCTCGCCCTTAGCAACCGCCCGTGTTTTGGTTCAAGTGCGGTTTTTGGACGCAGGTTTCCTAGAAGGCTAATGAAATGCATACAACAAAAATAATGTATGCAGAGGAGAGGTCACGTCATGTCAGATTAGCTTAGAACAGCTGTCTTGGTCTCCAAGGAGCGGCCAACATGGAAAACCCGCAAGGTCACGGGGAGGGATTTTGACTGATTGGAACCACAGTTCTTAAGTGTTTGCTTATGTTACAGACACGTAGGATGAAAGATCAAATAAAAATGTCAAAACAGTTGGGCTAATATGTGACGAGACCGCTAATTGTTGCTCGAAAGGTGGTCTTATGCAAGACACAACTTAGACATAGCTGTGCTCATTAAGTCCTAAACATTTGCACGTACAAGATCTTTTTCTCCTAGCTTGTGTTTCACATAGTTCTTCTGCTCTCATGGTTGGTCTCCTTTCTCTAGGGAATTGAACTTCAATGACCTTCAAGAGTTCCCCGTGGCCATTCGCACACTCGCCAAGCTTCAGGAACTGTAAGTAACCGAGACTAACTTACCCGGCATACATGCGTCAGTGTGCTTCCTTTAAAGTGGACCGCTTGGCCTGGCCTCGTGTTCCTTGTAAATCCCGCTTAGTCCCTAGAATGTGGTTCTCAAGCACAAGTCTCCTGAAGAAAGCAGATGCTTGGAGATGAGCTCTTAAGTCCTTCCTTCTCAAGTATCCTAAAGTGTTTTTTGCCTGTGGGACTGCCTCCTGACAGGTGTTTCTGTAAGATACAAAGGATGTTTACATGGGCAAATGTGAATTGACGCAACCAAATGGCTCACATGTGTGCTTATGAAGGAGTTTGAGATAAAATGTAACTGGACTCGATTGTCCAAGGTGATGAATTCATTTTCGGCACCCAAAAAGGACCTTATAGCCTTGTTTATTTAACACGTGTAATTATTTTAGACTGTTTAGAATTTTCGGATTACAATTTCCTGGCAACGTGTGTGCCATAAATTCACTTTAGCATGTTATATTCATAGTGACGGCAGATGATGATGAATTATAAGCTGTTGCAGTAGTTGAATGTGCGGCCGCTCCGAATAGCACGTCAGGGCTACAATTTATAGGCTATACAGAACAGATGCAGTTAGCAAAAGCACTCTGCAAAGCTGGTCTTGATCGCTGGATTTCCTCATCCCATAGTGGATTGTGTTCAAGTGTGCAGATGGTCATATTCTCACTCTCCATGCGTCTTACAGGGGTTTCCACAACAACAACATTAAGGCCATTCCAGAGAGAGCGTTTGTGGGGAACCCACTTCTGCAGACCATGTGAGTATCTTGTCTCAGCAACAACAGTAAAGAGCTTCTTTGTTGACTAAACATGCCTCACTGTGTGATATAAAGACATGTTATAAAAGTCTGTTTATCTCAGCCAACGGACCAGGAAATGTGTGACAAATATTTGGGTTGTTTTACAAATGGGTCCATGTTACCAAGATTTTGAATAGCAAAAAACTGATTTTGTTTTTTAGTTTGAAGAAATAACAACATTACACTAAAACAATCTGAGTAGCTAAATGAATTGTAAAATTGGCAACCCTGTTACTGTACAGTAAAACAAATAATTATATCTCAGCATACAGCATATTAGGTTTTATTAATTTAGATTTAATTTGAATATAGCACTGTGTCATTTATTAACGCTTAAATACAATCTTTCCTGAAAGAATGTAAATATCCTTGTTAAAATGGAACAGGCACTCATTTAAAATGATCTATCCCATTTCTAACAAAAGATGTCTTTTTCTTCTCTATTCAGTCATTTCTACGAGAATCCCATTCAGTTTGTTGGCAGATCAGCATTTCAGTTCTTGCCAAAGTTACACACGCTGTAAGTACAAGTCTATGTGTGAAATGATAACATACACATGATTAAACAGAGCAGTTTGGCTTCCGATAAGGCACCTTTAAAGTACCAGTTGGCAAATGTGTATAATTTCCATTTCATCATTGCTTTCATTTTGATGAATACTGTAATCTTGCTCGCCTCTTGCCATCACGTCTCTCATAAGTAAACATTAAACTAGTCATTTGTCTCCAAAAAACAGCACGATTCAATTATAACCTCATAAATGCCAAAATATGAGATTTAGCTTTTCAAAAAACTAATAAAAAGTAATTTATCTCTCTCCAATTACACAGAAAGTGTATAAGAATGCTGTGAGAGTCTTTTCAGCCTTCGTTATTGTGATATGAAGTCTTCCGTTGTTGATTTTGGGTAGTGTTGCGAGTGTAATCAAAATGATGGAATCAAGTGGAATAATATTGCCTCTAGATGATGGAGAGCTAAGTGGGTACGGTAACAGTAGACATCCCTGTGGTTTTGCTGGACGACATCTTCATTAGCAGAACGATCCTCACTAATGAGTTATCTAATCTCGTTTTAGCTCTTTGAACGGGGCCACTGAGATCCGAGAGTTTCCAGATTTGAAAGGAACCACCAGCCTGCAAGTTCTGTGAGTCTGAGATCAAATGTCCCCATTTCACGCAGGATCAGTTTCACTTAAGAGACTTCCAGAAGTTCTTCCCACCGATGAGGACAAAGGAATAACCGTTGACAAAATAGAGATGCTTTTACTGAACTCACCATGTCAGCGAGTTTCGTACAAGGTCAAAAATGATACAGAGCAAAGGTGTGCTGAACCGAGCACTTATGTTTATTAGTGAATGATCGGTTAATATGAAGCCCTGAATATAATTACTGATCCTAAAGGAGAGTTAAACTGTTCATTATAGAGTTAAAGGAGAAGGCTTCTCAAACGGGTTTTGGTTGTGCACCAATCTCACGCCATTGTTGAGGGCTGTCTATGGGCTGGTTGGGATGCTCAAACTAAACAAAATTTTGATAATGCCATTGTTTATTAACAATTTTAAGGGAAATCATTACATCTTTGCCTATACAGCTTGGATAGAAAGCTACATTTTTCAAGAAAAAAACTACACCGCGCCTTGTATTTACCTTCAGGTCTGAAACGCACTAAAAAATGCACTTTTTTAATCAGTTTTAATAAGGTTTCTCTTATTTCCAATAAAAAAAAAAGTCTGGACATCCTTAAAACGAGATGTATTTTGAGAATCTCGAATACTCTATTCACATTGTGCATGCACATTCTGTTTTTTGTCTCCTGTTTGGCACACACACATTCAGTGCAAACTCTTCTCTTTGATTTTCTCTCAGTACGCTGACCCGAGCTGGACTGACCGGCCTGCCATATGATCTCTGCCACCTGCTGCCTAAATTAAGAGTGCTGTGAGTTTCCAAACACAAATATGCACCTGTAACACACAAACACATTCGAAAGCTCATCTCTAAACGATTCCTAAAGATCCAAGCTGGCAAAGGGAGTTCAAATTCAACCTGAGGGATCTGATGTAGCCAAACTTTCAAGGAGCTCCTAAAAGCCTCGTTTAACATGAACTTCAAAACACATCAGCAGGCAGATATTTAGCCAACTTATAAAAAGCCAACAATTTTTATCAGCTGTGCCAAGCTTGTGCAAACTATTTAAAAGTTTAATTTTTAGATCAAGCAATTTTTACTTTTTTGCTTTGCTTTAATCACTCTTTAAGATGCATAAGAACAACCACTTAAAGGTGGGAAAGTTCAGTTAGAGAAACCCCTGCAGGAAGAGTGAAACTTTATGTAACTGTTCAAATGAAGAATTAGACCTCTGGGGAAAGTAACTGCTTAACATGCCATTCTCTCTCTCTCTATATATATATTTGCTTCTTCTCTCTCTAAGGTTTCCTTGTGCATAAACACTTCAATACACTAATTAGGTAAAAATAAAGACAAAAACAAATACTAAAAGAAATGTAACTGGGAGGGCAAATTATAATGTAATTCTTTCGTATAAGGGAGAGATTTGTAGAAAAATGGGAGAATTGTAACCCTCATGTGAGATCATGCTAATTTGAACTAAAGAAGCTGGTCATTTTTCATTCAGTTAGATAGCTCTATGAGAAATGACTTTCCTCAATTGGGGGACTACTTAATGGGAAAATTTTAGCCATTCATTTACACGATAACGTTGTTGTGGAGACAATGATAGCTTTTGAAAAGTTGCTAGCTTTTTTGAAAGTTGTGCCATTGCTATTGTCTCCACGTAAACTACAAAACATGAATTTATGAAAAATGTGACTTGTTGTGCATGTGTATTACATGTTCAGTCTATAGGTATGTATGCAGACAAATAGTGTTTCTTTAAAAAAAAAGACTACTGGCCTTGGCCTGGCATACATAATATAGCATTTTAGCTGTTTTGGCCAATCCGTGTGAATGGAGATTTCTAAAACTGTACAGTTTTTAATACATCATTGTCATGTGTCAAATGTACCCTTACATCAAAATGAATTATACAATAATTGATGCTTTTTAAGATAAAGATGTCTTGTCTTGTTAAGAAAGAATCTTGCATTTACAGACAGTCTATATGTGTTTTGTTTCAGGGAGCTGTCGCACAATGTCATCGAAGAGCTGCCGAGTTTCTACCACTGTGCCTCTCTTCAGGAGATGTGAGTTCAGGCGTCTCTCTCTCTAGTGAAACGGGAATGGAGTAATATCACTATATCTATGATAACTCTAAGAGCCCTAAATAACCCACATAGTACTTGACAAATGACAGTCATTACTGTAGCAATCCATCAGTGTCCATATTTGGGAAGCTTTCAAGTGTGTTCATGATGTCTGCCATAGTGTGTGTGTGTGTGTGTGTGTGTGTGTGATGCAGTAATACCAGTTCTTTTGTTTTGACTCGGCAGAGGCCTGCAGCACAATCTGATCAAACAGATTGAGATGAACACATTCCAGCAGCTCAGCTCTCTGCGTTCACTGTGAGTACTGTACACACGCTCATCTTCTGCTGGCCGTAAGCAATGAAAAAGCCTCTATTTGGCATTTTTCTCATTTAATGCACATTTTCAGTACAAATTATATTAGCAGAACAATTTGAGTGAACATTTCATTGTCAAAACCCCCTTTTGCTTTAATGACAGAAGCATTCAAACTACATGATTTATTTGAAAAATCAAGTTCACATAATCAATTACTGACCTAAAAATAATTAAATGAATCTTAAATATTTATGTTTAAAAAATAAATAAAATAAAAGCTTTCAGCATTAAACTTTTCACAATGTAACATTTAAATGTTTTATTTAAATTTTCTAAGTTATGCCTACTGTATATATACAGAATCTTGGGGAATATTGATATTGTGGCAAGAGCATGCACACTGTTTTTAATTGAAGCATAGAAAGAAAAAAGAAAAAAAAAGTATTGGCTCACCATCTTGCACGACAAAAAAGGCAGAAAATTACATGCTAAAACTTTAAATAATGATGATTGTTAAAAGAATTTGAGCCCAAGACAGTTTTCAGGTATCAAATCTTGAGAATAATAAAATATTTAATATTGGCTGTCAAGATCTGAGCAAAAACATTTCTGTTTTTTCGGAGAAAATGAAAAATGACAGATGCACAGATGAGTAAATGATTTTTCGTTACAGGGATCTAAGCTGGAACAGGATCAACACCATCCACCCTGATGCCTTTTCCTCTCTTCAGTCACTTATTAAACTGTAAGTACAATTTATGCAAATCAGTGGCAGCGCATATCATTGGATTTAGCACTGAAGATAAAGATTACACACCTCAGAGTCTGGATGTCTGTGTAGTCTTACAAAAACTGTTATTAACCTGTGACTTGGCACAACCATCCCATTAACACAAACAAAGTGATTCCATGATGCACACTTTGGAGTTTCTGTCATCTGAGCAATTCTTTTTTGGCTCGAAGTGAAAAGACTGTGGTTGTAATCAGGGTTAAAAGCTCAGCACAGCGGTGAAGACGTGTGTCGTCAGTCACAGGCGATTAAATGCATGCAGCATTAGATGAAGAATGTGATGAATGAATGAGGAAGACTGATAAAGAGTGACAGAGTGTGGCTGATAAATGTGTGCAGCGGTGAATGAGTAGAGCGTCATACCCGAGCAGATACTGCAACAGTTATAAACCTCTAGTTTTCCTTGTGAAAACTCACTAGCAAACAACATGCATGGAAAAGTCAAATCACTGGTAAAGAAGTCAAAACCAGCAGTATTTGTTGACAGCTCTGGGCTCAATACAAGTACAGCTCCATCGACAGCATCTATGGCATGCTGTTGATTACCACAGAAAATAATTTTGACTCGTCCCTCAGTTGTAAAAACAAGCAAAAAATAATTTTCTGCGGTAATAAACAGCATGCCACAGATGCTGTCGATTAACTTGCATTGAACCTGGAACATGCAGCGTTTTATTTAAACTAACACATTCTAGCTTTCATCAGGGTTAAAAGTTCAAGGCCTGTGTGCCAAAACATGTCAGTTTAAATAAAACTTTCTCCAATCAAGACGTGCTGTTGGATTTACACTCCGTTAAGTATTTGTAAAGTGTCCACAAAAGGTTTTTGGACCTAAAATGTTTGGAATTCCAAAATATTAG
Organism: Acrossocheilus fasciatus; assembly: GCA_036784905.1. Classification (NCBI taxonomy): domain Eukaryota; kingdom Metazoa; phylum Chordata; class Actinopteri; order Cypriniformes; family Cyprinidae; genus Acrossocheilus; species Acrossocheilus fasciatus. Next base: position 6,286,523 of record CM071960.1, read on the forward strand.
CGAAATATTAAATCAAGTTGCATTTATTTTATATTTGTAAAAAAGTGGAGTGGAAATATATTGGATATATTGCCAGATGTCAGTGTAAAACATTTATATTTAATGTGATGAACTGTATGTGTGGTTCCTCTGGTAAGACACTGACTTCATACATCCACTAAAATCATTGACACACCAGCTGATTACAAGTAACTACAAAAATGTGACGGTTCAGTGTGATGTCTGATGGGGTAACTAATTTCACTTTTATAAATGCTAGAACCTCATGATTTCCAACTGACGATCCCCAAAACACAATGTTGGCAAATGTTTAAACTATTTATGTGATGGTACATTATGGGACATTTTAAGTAGATACTTCAAGTGTAGCTCCATCTGCAAGTTTTTTTACACATGCTGATCTTCTATCTCCATCCAGAGATCTCACTGGGAACCGATTGAGCAGTCTCCCGCTCACTGGGCTAACAAGTCTCACTCATCTTAAACTGAAAGGAAACATGGCACTCTCACGTTCCTTCAGAGAGGAAGACCTCCCCAACATAAGGTACATTTGTGGTAACCAATAACCCCAAAAAGTCAATCAACTCCTCCATCCCGCACAACAACAGATTAAAACACTTTCATGTTAAACCATCAAAGAAAATTCACAAGTGTATGTGGTTATTAATTCCCACAACACAAATGCCTTGAATTGCTCAAAAACACATGAAGGTTTTGCTTAGTTTTCAGAGAAACGTTCAACTGTTTATAGAATTGACAGTTTCAAGATAATATGTTGCTCAAGGAACATTCTGTTCATCGGTACAAATAAACGGTTTCTGTTTGTTAAGTTTCCTAGAATATCTGGCTCAAAGCAAGTCATCTGACAAGCGGAAAGATTATTTCAAGATACCTCAATATTTGCAATACAGAGAGGCTGTTGTAAATACCCGGTCCCGATTCATCAACTGCTCAAGGCTTTGGAAACACTCCAAAACTTTTAAGGACTATCTTAAGTACTTGCCTGATGTGATTAGCACCTCAAAAAAAGGAAATTTCAAGTATTACCATTTCCCAACAGTAACTGATTAAGCAAAAGCAAATGAAAGAGAATCACGGTTTCAACTGTGACCCAAATACATAAAAAAATAATCCTTGTGGTTAGATGTATTGCTAGTTTACTTCATGCGTCATTTGCAGATTGATGAATCATTCTTTCTCTGATTTCTTCCTCTGAAATGGGATCTTTTATAGTTTTCATATTTCCTCAAACTGATGCAATATGCACTTATTTTTAATGTTCAAACTCCATTTGACACAACTGAAGAAACAACTGATATAAACAAAATTGTATACATGGTGTCACTATTGTTGAAACAGGGTCATTGAGATGCCATATGCCTATCAGTGCTGTGTTTTTGGAGCCTGTAACAGCTATAAAACAGCCACCCAGTGGGAAGAACAGATGGGCAGTGAAGAGGAAGATCTCCAGAAGAAAGCTCTGTCCCTGTTCCCCATTCACACTGACAACAACTGTAAGTCATACAACTTCACTAGGCCATCCTACAAATGTTATACAATTTTGTAACTGTAAAAAAAAAAAAAGGTTGCTTTACCATTACACAATTGCTTTTAACTTACCAAAGTAATAGCATGGTATTCTTTGGAGTACTGCTACCTGCCAAAAGTTTGGTCACCTGCACATGATTTATTATTACTTTCTTCCACACTGTATTATATTGCCAGAAATTAAGTGTCCCCAACTAAGCAAGCCAAAGGCAACAGTGGCAATGAACCAATACTCCATCGGTAACAGAAATGGAGAAAAAACCTTGGGAGAAACCAGGCTCAGTTGGAGGCTAGTTCTTCTCTGAAGTACCATGTAAATAAGGGATTCTCAGCCCTGACCCTTGAGGTCCACTTTCCTACAGAGTTTAGCTCCAACCTTGACCAAACTCGCTTGCCTATAATTTTTTGTTATCCTAAATATCTTAGGAGTGTTCGATTTGAACCGGTGTTCTGTCGATTTGTGCTACCCTGTCAGATTTTCCTACCTCCCATTAAAACGGTAGGTAGTACAATTCCACAACGAAAAATGCTACCTGTTAGATTATGATTTATTAATGTCTACACCTACCACAACCCTAAACCTACCCTTACAGTAATGCAAACACAGTAATTATGTGTTATATTCGTGGTTGTGGCTAGAAGGGATACAGTTATCGGAAACCAACAATAAATATTTTATTCTACCTATTAGATTGTGTTTTGTTAACGTCTACACCTACCCTTACAGTAATGCAGACACATTAAATATTGTTGTTCGGCGTGAGAAAAAGGACAAAATATTGATGTGCGCATGCGCAGTAAGCCCCGGTAGGAAAATCTGACAGGTAGGATAAAAAATGTCAGGACACTGGCACCGCACAGAATGATCAGTGTTCGACAATCAAAAGCAAAAGCTATGATTTCAGTTTGATTAGGGTTGAAGCAAAACTCTGCACAAAACTGGATCTTCAGGGCCAGATTTTGAGAATCCCTGATGTAAATACTATTGCACTGAACAGAACAGGTAGACTTCTTGAGATGGTCTTTTCACAATGTGAACAGACATGCAAACAGCTAGAAGACACCAGTTGGTTAGGTTGAAATTATCGGGACAAGTTTCCAAACTGCAATACTGTATTGTAGCAAGTCACTCAAGTTTGTACAGTAAACCTTTTATCAGAGTCCCTGTAGCCAAAAAGGAAAACACTGGCCCTACACAAACACGTTCCTCATATGAAAGGAACATGAAAGCACCACTTGTAGCGGTTTTACACAGAGTGTGTGTGTCTATTTTTATCAGCTCTGTTCTATCTGCCAGTCTCTTCATCTTTAATTAGCACAGTAGAAACATGTCAGGGCCTTACAGTAACCACAGGTATTTGACAGATGAAATAAAATGTGTCTTTTCTCCATGCATTCCTTGATGCGATCTGATCAGGTTTCAGACTTGAAAGGAGCTCTCCGTAATTACACTCCATGGGAAATTAGATAAACATTAACAATTCAAGGTCCAAAACATACCATTTGGGTTATCGGAAAATAACAAAACCAGAACGCGAACAAAGCCTGATGATTGATTGCAAGCTGAAGGAGAAATGGAAAGTTGCAACTGAGATGTGTACGGTGTTGAGTGGCGCTAAAGCCCTTAGATAAATTAATCCGTTCCAGCAGACTAGATGTCCATAACATGGTGATTTATCTTCTGCCAGACTGAGTGCATCATGTCATCTTGAAGAACACTGAAGACTGTTTCATCATACTGGCCTACATGCACAAACCAAAGGTGCCTCATGCTTTTCATGTGTTCACTTGCAGATGACCTTGACTTAGAGGAATTCCAGTTAGCTATTGAAGAGTCCAAACTACAAACCAGCATACAGTGTACCCCCATCCCAGGTAAATTCATCCAGCAGCATATCTGAACTCAAGCTTATATGTATGCCGTCAAGACTATAAAGGCCTGTTCACATCAAGTACAAACTAAACAACAAGCATGTTAAAGTTTGCAAATAGTTTTCTACACCAAAACTATGCATGCTTCTCCAAATCCCCACCGACACTTAAGCCTAGTGTTATTTGATTACGCTCTGATAAAACTTTAAGTGTTGCAATTTCCAGAAACACAGATTTAAAAACAAACAAATAAAAAATAAATAAATAACAAAGAAACAAACAAACGAACAAAGAAAGCTGGTTTCAGCAATGAACTAATACTTATACAACAGTTCTGATTAGATTTTTTGATGGATCACTGTTCTTAATTTTGTTCTTAAGTGTAATTTTATGTATTGAAAAACACACAAGAGAAAAAGATATTTTATGGCAAGGAAAATGTGGCCTAAACTATTTTTTGCATCAAAACCATTGACTATCCCCAATTTCTGCCATTTTCTGAAAAAAAAAAAAAAAAAAAAAAAAAAAAAAAAAAAAAAAAAAATATATATATATATATATATATATAAAAGATTAATAAATAAGCAATAAAACAAATAACAGACTCTTGCAGTACATGTTTTCTGACGTGGTGCAAAGATGCTGATAAAGATGCATTAGGTCTCTCAAAGCCAGTACAACTATTTGATGTGTACTTCACTCGTAAAAATACAAAATTTGTTAAAACTATTTTAAAAAAGGTTTACACAGAATTATGATCCGTACGGAAATTCAGTCTTGGTGTGAATAGGCTTCAAGGTGATGTGTTCATTCTGCTTAAATTCTAATTTATCATTTCACCCCTTCAGGTCCATTTAAACCGTGCGATAACCTGTTTGACAGTTGGGTGGTACGGCTTGGCATGTGGCTCATCTCTTTGGTCTCACTGATGGGAAACAGCCTTCTCCTCATGACAGTCTTTGCATCACCCAGCTATCTCTCCCCTGTTAAATTCATCATTGGCACCATCAGTGGCGCCAACCTGCTTACAGGCCTGTGCACCGGCACCCTGGCACTGGTTGATGCCAGGACATTTGGAGAGTTCGCCCTGCACGGCGCTCAATGGGAAATGGGTGCAGGATGCCAAACAACAGGCTTTCTTTCAGTTCTAGCCTCTGAGGGCTCCATACTCTTCCTGACCTTGGCTGCAGTGCAGTGTAGCGTGTCTGTGTCATGCGCTCGAGCCTACGGAAAGTCGCCCTCTCTGGGAAGCGTGCGAGCCGCCGCAGTGGCGTGCTTGGCACTTTCGTTGGCAGTCGCCGCTTTGCCACTAATTGGGGTCGGGGAGTACGGGGCAACTCCGCTCTGCATGCCATCACCACTGCCGGACGGCGAACCTTCCACCTTGGGTTTCATGGTTGCTCTGATAATGATGAACTCCCTGTGTTTCCTGGTGATCACCGGAACTTACATCAAACTGTACTGGGACCTGATGAAGGGCGACTTCGACAGTATTTGGGATTGCGCCATGATCAAGCACGTAGCCTGGCTCATCTTCACCAACTGCCTGCTCTATTGCCCTGTGGCCTTCCTCACCTTCTCCTCCCTTCTGGGACTCTTTCCTGTGAGCGAGGAAGTTGTTAAATCAGTTGTCCTGGTGCTTCTGCCTCTTCCTGCATGCATCAATCCCTTGCTCTACCTTCTCTTCAATCCGCACTTCCGTGAAGATGCACGTCTGCTTTTGAGCAGAGCTCACCTCCATCATGACCGCAACCTGGATTCCTTCGTCTCTGTTGACACGGAGAAAAGCTCATATGACTCCACTCAAGCCTTGGTGTCCTTTGCTGCTGAAGCAGATGCAGCATTCGAGAGTTCATCAGCACCAAACCCAGAGACAGTCACCAGGTTTTCTTGCCCACCCTCAGTGCCTCTCATCCCATGCCAGATGCAGATGAAACCCTCAACAGAGAGGGATAACGTCACAGAGAACCTGGTCAGGTCAACACCAGGACTCATTGTCAAAGAGCAGGAGCACCTTAGGAGCAGTGGACTGGACACTCATAATGGAACCTCCTTCTCTGGAGTCTACCACTCCACGCATCTCTCAACTCCTTCTTAAGTCTTCTCCTAAACTCTAAAGTTTTTATGGACCCTTTGAGCATGAGAAGTTGTGAGCCCACATATGAACTGACCCCTAAAACCTTCAGAGCTAATGAACAATGAACTGTATTTTGGGACTATATATAACCATACTGTCCCAACTGCTACATGGCATTCTTAAAGGAAAAAAAAAAAGGAAAAAAAAAAAAAAGCCTAATCACATTTTGTGACATAATCTTGTGGGCCATTTAGTAATTTAAGCAACAATCTTAAAATGTTCAAAAAACAAATCCACGTTTATTTTTTTGTAACTTGTTTGTGTAATTAGGCTTAAAGGAGTGTTCTGGGTTTAATATCATCTCCATGCATGGAATATTGATGATTTTCAACCGAAAATAATTTATTTTTTGACTCAACCCTTTTTAAACAAGCAAAAAAAAAAAAAAAAAAAAATGCATTATGTACATACGATGTAAGTCTGCATAAAAATTCAAATTCACAATGTGTCTACAAAACACAAAGACAAATCCAATGGCAGAACTTATGTTGGTAATGCATAACCAGAAATTAATCCACCTTCAACAGTGGTCTCACATCTCATGAGCACTACATTTCATTGTTTTGAACCTGGAACATTCCTTTAATTATGAAATATCACAGGGATGTTTGCTGATGTTCAAGGAGTTATGCATCTAAATATTTCAATGTGAAAAAATGTCTCTACAAAAAGCTCAATTCTTATGTACACAAGCTTTTATGCATTCATTTCCAAGTGTGTATATATCAAAGTCTCGTTAATTATTTGCAAGTCATCACTTGCTTACTTGCCCTTAGAGAATTAAAAATAATAATAATAATAATAAATGTATGGGAAGGTAAATACCTATGTATATTGTCAAATAATATTTAGTGTCTTGAAAAACAACAACAACAAAAACATCATGCCAACAGGTGCTAAAACATGTTGCCATAAACATACTCTCTGCAAGTACATAGAAGGCTTGGTCAATGCGCTGCACGCTGTTCATGCTGTATATATGTTCAGCATGCAAAACTTTGAAGGGTCACAGAGATACCTTCAAGTGTTTGTGCCATTAATTCAGGTAGTTGGCTTTAAACATGTTGACAGCTAATTTTAACTAATTAATGACTGTTGCTCCACCATGACAGAAGCAAAAATTCACCATAGGAGACATTATGCTAATTCATACCATAATCCACCTGACTGACTCTGAGAATGCAATACATATAAAAAAAAATTAAAACACATTAAAGCAAATTTAAAACATGTTTTTGTAATAATTTGTAATGCAACACAATTCAAAATTAAACCCTGCATTAAATCCAAGCTCGCATAGCTAGAAGCATTTGAATTTGTGTACTTGCATAGCCTATGTTTGAGATTATAACAATATCAGTTTTACACAATGCCAGTCCACAGGATTAAGGTAGAGCAAAACATGAAATATATCGAACATGTTGACGCTATAAACTGAAGATTAAAAAGAACTATGAGTGATTTGATTAGGTTGTAATAAAGCTTGGTCAGGATCTTTTACAGATTGTAAAGTAGGCTAGCTATTGTATTGTAAAATATAACTACCTCTGATCTAGCATGCTATACCTTTTTATCCTTATTGATTTCTATTCTTTTTATATTAAATGTATATTAAAATGTAATTTTTATATTGAAATTTTAAGATCTTTGTACAACAGACACTATTCTGGATGTAAATATTTTCATATTTCTGTATACATGTGATAAAGAATGATTTAATAAAGTTATTAGTTTCATAAATGTATGTCTTGAAGACTACTGAACAATTCAGGGAGATATGAATGTAAAAATATTCAAAGGTACTTCTACATTTTCATCAACAATAAACATGAAATCCTGTTACAAAATAAACTGTATAAAATGAGATCAATATAATTTAGATGTTGTAAGATTTTCTTGGGATGCTCTGAAGTGCTTCCAGTGCCTCTCTTGTTTTCATATTTTTATTCTTAAGAAAAATCTTTTCATCTGTGTCCACAACACTCTTCAAACACGAGAGAAGTGAAACAGTGCAAACTGACTGTAGAATAGAAGAGCACTGGCTCCCCCCAGTGTGTGATGTGTGTGACAACAGTGTATGAATTGCTGGACTTTGCTAGACAGCCATTGCTAAACAGGCAGTCATGAAAAGAGAAAATAATACATCGTACCTTGTTCTTCTGGATTCCATGGTCAGCCGTCCATTTCTTGGCCTTCTCTCCTCTCTATTGGTTTGTTGTGTTTAAAATCTGAGGACTGGAAAGTATGTCAGACACTTCATTCATTTTAAGAGTAATGTTAAAGCAATAACAGGATATCTTTTAGTCTAGTAGTAAACTTAAATCCTTTTAGGAACTGCAGGTCCTAGCCATAGAAACCATAATAATGATTTATATGGATATGACGCTAAGTTAGAATGAGCTTATGCAGTTTTACGCATTTACAATTATTATTTACTATTACTCCACTAGGTCTGAAATATATATTGTATGTTTTAATCCCCTGGAACACACTACAAACATGATGATCTCTAGAACATATTAAATAAATAATTTTGGAGAAAGTGGCTGTACGTATGTGTGTGTGAGTTTCATAAAAAAGTTTTTTTTGTTTAGTCTTCCTTTAACGGACATTAATATAAGACAATACTGCAAAAAAAAAAAGAAAAGGGAAGACTTAAACACAATGGGCCTCATTCATGAAACACGAGCAGAACTAATTTTTGTTTAAATTGTTCGTAAAGCTGTTCTGACGTAAATTTTCGAACTCGTGAATGTGTTCGTATTTTCAAAATGTTAGTTGAATGAATGAATGAAGCATTTATATAGCGCTTTATTGTGTATTGCTATACACCCAAAGCGCTTTTACAATCAAGGGGGACGATGCGACGGCAGCCACAGGACAACGGCGCCAGTGCGCTCACCACACACCAGCTACAGGTGGAGAGGAGAGAGAGAGATAGAGCCAATCAAGTGCATGGGGATTATTGGGAGGCCATGATAGACAGAGGCCAGTGGAGGCAATTGTGCCAGGACACCGGGGTTACACCCCTACTCTTTTATGATGAGTGTCCTGGGATTATTTAGTGACCACAGAGAGTCAGGACCTCAGTTTAACGTCTCATCCGAAAGACTGCTTTTTTTTACAGTACAGTGTCCCCGTCACTATACTGGGGCATTAGAACCCACACAGACCACAGGGTGAGCACCCCCTGCTGGCCTCACTAACACCTCTTCCAGCAGCAACCTAGTTTTTCCCAGGAGGTCTCCCATCCAGGTATTGACCAGGCTCAGCCCTGCTTAGCTTCGTGGGCAACCGGTCTTGGGCTGCAGGGTGATATGGCTGTGGCGAAAGAAGCACGAAAAGTTGGTATGAAAGAAATCTACACCTGTTGGTACGAAAGAAATCTACACCTGCTCCCTACCACGTGTAAATGGTGCGTAAAACGTTCTTTTTGGCAAACTGATGACACTGAATTTTGTTGCACTTCCATTATAATATTTTACAAGGATGTTTGCTATGGGTTTTTTATTTATTTATTTATTTTATTTTATTATTATTTTTTTTTGTAGCTGATAGTTGATAAACTGTTTAGCTCCGGTTTAGCTTTGGGTAGAACACAGCACTTGTCTTTAGGTGCGTTCGCCTTGAAGCACAGCTACAGATGACGATCAACGAGAGTAGCCGCGTGCAGTCAGGGGCGGAGTTGAAAACGGACACGTCAGGCCGGACACTTCAATTCTCTTTCCAGCTCAGACTGCATAGGTTTAGCTTATTAGGCTGTCACTTGATGAACGAACGACTCAAACCCGAAGAATCGAGAGATGAACTAACCAATTCTCTTTCCGGCTCAGATGTTACGCACATGGGGCTGTCACGTGATGAACAAACGACTCAAAAAACCCGAAGACTCGAATCAGGTGAACTAATTCAGTGCAGAATCTATAGGATGTTGTGCATGCGCGACTGAACGAATCACTCCCCGAGACGACTCATTCTTCCTGATTCACATTAAAGATTTCAAAATGAACGAATCGTTCAAGAACGACCCATCGCTACAAATCAGACGTTTATGAAGCGTTTGTGAATCCGGAGGAGAGTTTTCGGGAAGGTCTGTTTTACGCGCAAATTACTCAGTATAATACATGGGGCATATGGATATATTCCCGAGAGAGTGGCGTTCCAGCAGATAACATAGGACGTAGGTGTAGCGTAAGCTCCAGAGAGAAGTGACAAATGCAGAAGCGCAGAAATAAAACAATCATTTTTCTAAAGCACCACCCGTTTTTCTAAAACATTGTTCAACGACACAAGCAGGTAAAGTTATAATGAAAGTTCACTTCTGTCTTGCCTCTTCTGAGCCCATTGAGTTTTAAAAAGTGTGAAAAAAAGTGACGTGACATGTGGCCAAGTATGGTGACCCATACTCGGAATCTGTGCTCTGCATTTAAACCATCCTAAGTGCACACACACAGCAGTGAACACAAACACAAGCAGTGGGCAGCCATTTATGCTGTGGTGCCCGGTGAGCAGTTGGGGGTTCGGTGCCTTGCTCAAGGGCACCTCAGTCATGGTATTGAAGGTGGAAAAGAGAGCTGTACATTCACTCCCCCCACCTACAATTCCTGCTGGACCTGAGACTCGAACTTGCAGCCTTTAGGCTATGAGTCCGACTCTCTAACCATTAGGCCACAACTGCCCCCTAAAACTTTAACAGACCCCTAAAGTGTCCCGTGACTTTTCTGGAGGGTAACTGAGGATTAATGAAGGAAAGTCACATGAGAGGAGGCAATGCCTCCATTGCGATATGATTGGATACGACTGGTTATGTTTGGCTGTGATTGGTTCATGTGATAAACTCCACCTCTTGTGTTCATGCTCATTTGCGAATCAGTCTGAATGAACAGCGTAAATGGGAAGACAAATTTAAAAAATGTAAGTAAACAACTCACACAATTACATACTGTAACCCATTTATTACATCAAAATAATACTTTAAGGCAGCGTTTCTTAATTCCAGTCCTCGCACCCCCCCCCCCCCCCACTCTGCATATCTTGCATGTCTCTCTTAGTTAACACACTTAGAAGTGAGCTCCGAGTTCCGATTGATAAGATCCCTATACAGTGTTCATTGCTTCCTACTCCCTGAGCAGGGGAAATCTGTTGAAGTTTACTTCACTTCGGAACATTCAATCACATATTTGCGCTATACGCCACCGCTTGCAGCGTCTTCACACACAGACAAAACTTACTAGAACGTGACATAAATGCATCTGTAAATAAGTACAATTTAAATTCACATCTTGTACACTTTAATGACCTTTAAATGGAACATACTGTAAACACTCGCTTCGAACTGGAATCATGGCGGAATATCCTGTGATGTCCACTTCGCAGGGCACTCACTTTCGAATAGAACAAACGTCTGAAGTGATAAGAGATACACACAAAATGTGCAGAGCAGGGAGGCGCAAGAACTGGAATTGAGAACCACTGTTTTAAGGGATAGTTCACCCAAAAATTCTGTCAATAATCAAATTGGAGGATAGAGTGTCAGTAATGTATAATGATAAGATTAAACACTCAATTTTCAGTTAAAGGCATTTCATTATTGAATTCAGACATGTCATTGTCTAGCTCAGTTTAGTTTAAATAGTATCTGTGCAACCAAATCGACGATAATTGCTAGAAATTAAGTGTCCCCAACTGAGCAAGCCAGAGGTGACAGAGGCAATGAACCAAAACTCCCTCTGTGACAGAATGGAGAAAAAAACCTTGGGAGAAACCAGGCTCAGTCGGGGGGACAGTTCTCCTCTGGCCAGACGAAACCCGCAGTTCAATTCCAACCGCAGCCATGTCAGATTGTGTAAAGTGCTTATCTGATTCCCGTGGTCTTGTCCCGATGGAGCATTTTAATTTATAATTTAATGTATTTGTTATATTTGTGTTTTATTCATTATTTGAAGTTTTTCATTTATATGATTTATTCATTTGCTATAATTGTAATGTATAGTGTAATGCATTTATTGTTTCTCTGTGTTTTTTATAATATATATTTGTTTGTTTATTATCATTTAAATTTATGTCTCAGGGGCTCTCTGCTGACGATCAGGGCTGCAGACATCATCTCTTGGTGCTGATCCACCATCTGATCGGATACGGACTGAGAAACAGAATAAGAAAGAAACAGACAAATATTAGCATAGATGCCATTCTTCTTACGATGTAACAAGTACATTGTGTGTTATGGGGAGTGTTCCCGGTTCCAGTTGATCTAATTAATGCAGCCTAACAATACTTTAACGGATTTGAATAATAAAAGCGTATTAGAGTGTTATGTGTACTCCAGGATAAAGAGACGTGTCTTTAATCTAGATTTAAACTGACAGAGTGTGTCTGCCTCCCAAACAGTGTTAGGTAGATTGTTCCAGAGTTTGGGTGCTAAATAGGAAAAGGATCTGCCGCTCGCAGTTGATTTTGATATTCTAGGTATTATCAAATGGCCAGAATTTTGAGAATGCAGCGGACATGGAGGACTATAATGTGATAAGAGCTCGCTCAAGTACTGAGGAGCAAAGCCATTCAGGGCTTTATAAGTAATTAACAAGATTTTAAAATCTATCCGATGTTTGATAGGGAGCCAGTGCAGTGTTGACAGAACCAGGCTAATATGGTCATACTTCCTGGTTCTAGTAAGTACTCTAGCTGCTGCATTTTGGACCAACTGTAGTTTGTTGACCAAGCGTGCAGAACAACCACCCAATAAAGCATTACAATAGTCTAATCTTGAGGTCATAAACATATGAATTAGTATTTTTGCATTTGACGTTGAGAGCATAGGTCGCAATTTAGATATGTTTTTGAGATGGAAAAACACAGTTTGCTAGAAACATGGCTTTCAAATTTGCTATCAAACAGCACACCTAGGTTCCTAAATGATGAAAAAGAATTGACAGAGCAGCCGTCAAGTGTTAGATAGTGTTCTAGGTTATTACATGTGGGGTTTTTAGGTCCGATAATTAACACCTCTGTTTTTTCAGAATTTAGCAGTAAGAAATTACTCGTCATCCAGTTTTTTATATTGACTATGCATTCTGTTAGTTTCTCAATTTGGTGTGTTTCACTGGGCCACAAAGAAATATAGAACTGAGTATCATCAGCATAACAGTGAAAGCTAACACCATGTCTCCTGATAATATCTCCCAAGTGTAACATGTAAAGCGTGAAAAGTAATGGCCCTAGTACTGAGCCTTGAGGTACTCCATACTGCACTTGTGATCGATATGATAGCTCTTCATTCACTGCTACGAACTGATGGCGGTCAGATAAGTACGATTTGAACCATGCAAAGGCACTTCCACTAATGCCAACAAAGTTTTCTAGTCTATTCAAAAAAATGTTGTGATCGATTGTGTCGAACGCAGCGCTAAGATCCAGTAGAACTAATAAGAGATACAACCACGATCAGATGATAGAAGCAGGTCATTTGTGACTCTAATGACAGCAGTCACAGTACTATGATACGGTCTTAATCCTGACTGGAATTCCTCACAGATACCATTTTTCTCTAAGAAGGAATATAATTGGGAGGATACTACCTCAGACGAAAAGAAGCTGATTACCTGCTCTGCTGCTCTCCTCACTCTCCGCCGTGGAAGAAGCCACCGGCAGTGGAAGAAGACCTTACCCTGTAGCCATCCAGCAATTAAGTGCATTCTAAGAGCAAATTTCCAGCCGCGTTGTTTCAAATGTCACTCCGTGAGTGCAGTGCCTGCAAGGACCCCTTGCAAGATGCTGATGGGCACAGTGAGTATATTGCCTGTCTGGGTACGCCCACGCAGAGGCTGCACTCACTGAGATTTCATGTTCTCACTGCGAGAACATGAGTCTCTCGCTCCTTCACTCACGCATCACCTTCTTTCATGAAGGCGGTCCTCCCCGTCCTGCTCTTCCGTTTCCTTTCTCACCCAAGAGGAAGAGACAGTGGAGCAGCGGGCCTCATCCCTCGGGCTTGAGTGAGATTACGTCGGCCCAGCCTTACTCTCCCCATAGTGCCGGTGTGTTTCACATGTGAGGATTAACGCCCCTCGTCGGCTGCGAGTGACTTAGTATCTTACGGCGCTTCTGAAGAGCCTGAAGCCCCAGCTCTATCTCAGTCTACGCACCCCAGCATAGACATAGAGCTGATCTGCATCCTCACAATGGCAGTAGAGGAACTCGGCCTGGATTGGTCAGCCCTCAGCCTTGCATACGATGTCTGTCCTCCAAGTATTTCAAGCCAAATTCTCTGTGACATGGACGAGTCTGGCAAAGATCCTGGCACCTTCAGAGAGCTGCACACGGCGACCGATCTGGGTCTGCGCACCACAAAGGTCACGGCGCAGGCAGTGGGCAAGGCCATGGCCAACTTAGTGGTGCTGGAGCGCCACCTATGGCTGAACTTAACGGAGATCAGGGATGCTGAGAAAATGGCTTTCCTGGACTCCCCCGTCTCTCCCAAGGGACTCTTTGGCCCGGCTGGACGGTTTCACAGAGCGCTTCACTGAGGCACAAAAGCGCCCCAGTTCGGTAACTGTTTCGCCCCAAAACTGCGTCCACTCAGCAGTCTGCAAAACCCGTGCCGCCACAGCCTCCTCAAAAGCAAGAGCCTTCAGTAGCACCCCCGAGCGGCTAGGAAGTATCCCTTCCTGAAGTGTCAAAGATCCCTGTCCTCACGTATTGCTGGACCCGGAGCCTCAAAAACAAACCTGATTTAGCAGACAGGAAGAGGAGACGACCCCTTCTCGCTGTCATTCATAAAAATAGAACCTCTTGCCACCCAGTTGATGTCTTGGAGAGCCATCATGTCAACATGGATCTTAGAAACGATATACTCGCTTCAGTTTGCTCGCAGGCCTCCTCGTTTCAGAGGTGTCATTCAAACTTCAGTATCGAACAACGATTCTGATATTCTTAGGTCCGAAGTAAACAAATTGCTTGCAAAAGGTGCCATAGAACAGCAGGCTATATAAATGTCTGATGTGTGATTAGGCCTCTTCAGACAATTTATTTCTCCATACATTTGTATTAGGCTACTTCATTTTTGGGAGAAAATTTAATAATTGATTGATTAATAATTGATGAATCCAGACTTAAGTTTTTAACAATGTGAAGTTGATTCCCTTTAAACAGTAGCTAAACCAGGGACGTCATGCATTCATTATGTTCATCATGTGACACACAACAGCTCCAATAGCACTTATGTTCTTGTTTTATTCTTTTTTTTTTTCCTTTTTATTCGAAACATTCAAAAAAGCATTAACTATATAATGAAGTCATAGGAAACTTCAGTCAAGGACAGCCGGAAAAGAGAGAGTGGACAATCGCCAAAAATAAAAAATTCAAAGATTCCACCATCTCCAGAGAGGATCTCGACGCTGCTATAGCTAACAGTATCAAGCTAGCGCTTAAAGAGCAACAAAGTACTCTCGATTCGGTAGTGGCTTCGACTGTAAGAGAGACACGATAGACTCTGTACTGACCCCAGCACTCTGTGATCTACATTTGGAAATGCAAAGGACCAACGATTCTGTAAAAGAGCTAAAAGCAGAAGTTGAAAAGCTAGCCATCACGGCGAAACAGACACGTGACCGGGAGGATTCCGTTCAAGCAGCTGCACATGAGGATAGGAGGACAGTCACAAACTTAAGAAATCAGCAGGAGCAACTCACTGAAAAGATGACGAACACTGAAGGAGATGACAGCACTTGGTCTCCAGCCCTTCCTCACCTATCCGGCGGTAATTAAACTATGGCACAAAGGTGAGCAGATGATGTTCGACTCTCCTCAAAAAGCGGAGGATTTTGTTGCTTCACTGTCACTGTGGATGTGTTCTGCGGCGATGCAGGGCAGCGGGAAGGCATCGGCTGCCGTCTCCATCCTCTCAGCTCAACGAGGAAAAACTAACAATGATGTCTGTGGTGATCCTAACTACCCTAAAGAGGACAATAACAAGGTGGCCATGGACACTTGTTAATTTCTTTTTTTTAAATAAACCTGTTGTGTTGATTATTTCATCAATAATTTTCAACTTTTTTTTAATGATTCCAGTGTCTTTACTTTTCTCTCTACTCTATTACAATGATATCTTGTGTGTGGGTGATCTAAGTAATGTTCCTATGATATTTCATAATAAATTAGTGTTTTTTATGGAAGAATATTCCGGACTATTTTCAAAAGGAATTTTCAATTGCGTTTTCCACATGTGGGTGCATCAATTGTAATGCAAGATTTGTGATTGCATTTGGATTATGTCACAATTTATGCACCCACATGTGGAAAATGCAATTGAAAATATAATTTGCAATTCCTTTTGAAAATAGTCCGGAATATTCTTCCATAGTTTTGAACCAATGCTTCTACAAATGCAAGGTGTCAGGGAATAGGCTGGATTCAGATGCGGGAATAACAGAGGCTTTTATTGAGCAGTCAATAATATCGATAACAGGCGAGGAGCGCTTCCGTATACGGCTTGAGTGGATGGTAGCGGCTGGAGCAAGCCACAACAGCGGCAGATGAGACGGAGCCGGCAAGGCTGTTCGCTATCCCGAGCGAGAGGTAGAGCAATCTGCTAGCGAGTCAGTAAAGACCCAGGAGCGGCGGAACCCAAGGGAGCCCACAGGAATCTGAGCGCACAGACAGGTACTGGATGGTTAATTAGCAGCAACGAGCACTGGAGCCTGAACAGAGCAAGACAGGACAAGACAGGTAAACGGAACAAACTAGAGACAGTCAGAATCATGGAAATAACCAAACAGTCTGACAAAAGACAGAGTAACATGGGGAGCTATAAAGGGAATGCTAATGAGATGACTAGAACCCGGTGTGAAACAAGATGAGCTAACAAGCAGAGAAACAAGGAGGGCGGGGAAACAATCACGCAGAAATGCGCACGTGGCGAGCTGTCAAAACAAAGCCACGTACACAACACCTGAACACAGAGACAGAAAACCCAGGTGATCAGACCCGAGACCCGACAGTACCCCCCCTCCCAGGAGCACCACCAGGTGCCCCAGGAGGAGGCCCACCTCGTCGCCGACGGAAGTCCTCGATCAACGAACGGTCCAGAATGTCCCGGGACGGCACCCAGCATCTCTCCTCTGGACCATAACCCTCCCAGTCCACGAGATACTGAAAGCCTCTCCCGCGACGCCGCTCGTCGAGCAGTCTCCTAACCGTATAGGTAGGGGAACCATCCACAAGACGAGGGGGCGGGGGGGCGGGGCGATCGCCAGCAGGGTTAAGGGGAGAAGAAAACACAGGTTTTACCCTAGAGACATGAAACACAGGGTGAACCCGACCAAGAGTGGGAGGGAGCTTGAGCCTGATAGCCACCGGATTAACCACCTTGGTGATACGGAACGGCCCAATGAATCTGGGGGCCAGCTTACGAGAAGGCGCCCTAAGAGGCAGATCCTTGGTAGAAAGCCATACCCGTTGACCGCACACATAGGTTGGAGGAGAGGACCGGCGACGATCGGCTGCTGCTTTGGTTCGTCCTGAGGTTCGGACCAAAACCCTCCTGACTTTCTCCCAGGTGCGACGGCAGCGCTGAACGAAAGCCAGGGCGGACGGGACCGCAGCATCGGGCTCCTGTGATGGGAACAGAGGCGGTTTATAACCCACAGAGCATTCAAAAGGGGACATACCTGAAGCCGCCACTGGAAGGGAGTTGCGAGCGTATTCTATCCAGGAGAGCTGTTGGCACCAGGAACTCGGATTGTTGGATGTCAGACAGCGGAGCATTCTTTCGAGATCCTGGTTGGCCCGCTCGCATTGCCCATTGGTCTGAGGATGGAAACCAGAAGACAGACTCGCTGAGGCCCCGATCTGTCTACAGAACTCCTTCCAAAACCGGGAGGCGAACTGAGGACCCCTATCTGAAACCACGTCAACCGGCAATCCGTGGAGACGGAAGACGTGGTCCACAATCAGTTGGGCGGTCTCCCGGGCGGAGGGCAATTTGGGCAGGGGAATGAAATGAACCGCCTTAGAAAAGCGGTCCACCACCGTGAGAATCACAGTGTTACCCATCGAGGGGGGAAGCCCAGAAACAAAATCAAGGGCGATATGTGACCAAGGACGGGAAGGGATGGGAAGGGGATGGAGCAGACCATCAGGAGGGCGATTCACTGGCTTACATTGGGCACAGGTGGGGCAGGCCAACACGAACTGTCTGACATCTGTGGCCAGTGTGGGCCACCAGAAGCGTTGACGGATGGCAGACAACGTTCTCCGAATCCCTGGATGGCAGACCAGCCTGGACTCGTGACCCCACTGAAGGACTTCAGGACGCAGCGCAGCCGGCACCGGCAACCTGCCCGCCGGGCACCCTCCTGGCACCTGCACCCCTCGACCGGCCTCCTCTACTCGCCGCTCGACACCCCAAGAAAGAGCCCCGACCACCACCCCCCCAGGAAGGATGGCTTCGGCCGTAAGCTCCCCCTCTGGGGCCCCGAACAGGCGCGAGAGAGCATCGGGCTTGACATTCTTGGACCCCGGCCGGTACGAGAGGGTGAAGTTAAATCGGCCGAAGAAGAGCGCCCAACGGGCCTGACGCGAGCTCAGCCTCTTGGCCGAACGGATGTATTCAAGATTCTTGTGATCCGTCCAGACCAAGAAGGGCTGCGCTGATCCCTCCAACCAGTGACGCCACTCGCCCAAGGCCAATCGCACCGCCAGCAGTTCTCTGTTGCCGATGTCGTAGTTACGTTCTGCAGGGCTGAGACGACGAGAGAAGAATGCACACGGGTGCACTTTCCCGTCACTGAGGGAGCGCTGGGATAGAACTGCGCCAACCCCGACATCCGACGCGTCAACCTCGACAATGAACTGGGATTCAGGATCTGGAACCAACAGAACAGGTGCAGAGACAAAACGGGACTTTAATGTGTCAAAGGCTACCTGAGCATCCTGGTTCCACCTGAAGGACACCTTAGTGGAGGTTAACGCCGTGAGCGGTGCAGCGACCTGGCCAAAGTTCCTGATGTAACGCCGATAGAAGTTGGCAAAACCCAGGAAACGCTGCAGAGCCTTACGGGAGTCGGGGACTGGCCACTTGGCGACAGCCTCTATCTTCGCAGGGTCTGGTTTGATCCCCCTGGTAGAAATGATATGGCCAAGGAACGTAACAGACTCGGCGTGGAATTCGCACTTCTCCGCCTTAACGAACAACTGGTTCTCTAACAGACGCTGGAGGACCCGTCTAACGTGCTGAGTGTGTAATTGGAGAGAAGGGGAGAAAATCAGAATATCATCCAAATACACAAAGACAAACTGATTAATCATGTCACCCAGAACGCTATTGACGAGGCCCTGGAAGACGGCTGGGGCATTGGTAAGACCAAATGGAAGCACCAGATATTCGTAGTGTCCCGAGGGTGTGTTGAATGCCATCTTCCACTCATCCCCCTCCCGAATTCGCACCAGATGGTAAGCGTTACGGAGGTCTAATTTGGTGAAGACTCGGGCTCCCTGCAACAATTCAAAGGCAGAAGACATAAGAGGTAGGGGGTACCTATTCTTTACAGTAATGTCATTCAAACCTCTGTAATCAATACAAGGGCGTAGGGAGCCGTCTTTCTTCTGAACGAAGAAAAACCCCGCACCCGCGGGAGAGGAGGAATGGCGAATGAGCCCAGCCTGAAGTGATTCACGAATATACTTGTCCATGGCCTCTCTTTCAGGACCGGAAAGGGAATATAAACGACCCTTAGGCGGAGAAGTGCCCGGGAGAAGATCTATGGCACAGTCGTAGGGGCGATGCGGAGGTAGCGAGGTGGCCCGGGACCTACTGAAAACCACCCGAAGATCGCAGTACTCCGCCGGGACGCCGGTCAAGTCAGCGGGATCCACCTGCGAAACACAAGACACAGAAACAACAGGAAAAGCAGCACCCAAACATGACACATGACAAGACTGACTCCAGGCTAAAATGGAGTTATTGACCCAATCAATATGAGGGTTGTGCTTCAGCAACCAGGGATGTCCTAAAATTAACGGTGCCTTAGGGGAGTCAATAATTAACAGTTCGATCTGTTCACAGTGGTTACCAGAGAGGGAAAGGCTTACACATGGTGTGATGTGGGTGATAGTGGTGAGGGGATTGCCCGCTAATGGCCATGCCGTAATGGGTTTGGCCAAGGGAATGGTCGGGATGTTCCACTTGTGAGCTGAAGCAGAGTCCAGGAAATTTCCCTCAGCCCCCGAATCCAGAAGGGCGTGGCCGGAGTGTGAACCTCCTTGGAAGGAGAGTCGAAAGGGGAGCTGAGTGCGTGTTGCGGGAGAGTTTGAACGGGAGAAGGCGCCCACCAGGACTCTCCGCTTCACTGGTGGGCCTTGACTTTTAACGGGCACTGAAGTACGAAGTGGCCAGCCTTGCCACAATACAGGCACAATCCTTGAGCCAGGCGCTCCTGCCTCTGCTGCGGTGTAAGCCGGAGGCGACCCAGTTGCATGGGCTCAACCTCAGCTGACTGAGGACTCGCCACATCGGATGAAGAGGACTCCAGGTGGCGCCACGGAGTGGTGGATAGACGGCGTTGGCGGCGACGGTTGAGACGGGACTCCACACGGAGTGCGAGATTAATCAGGTCATCCAGCTCCCGAGGAAGATCCACAGCAGCCAGTTCATCAGAGATGGCAAAATCCAGTCCCTCGAGAAAACGCGCACGCAGCGCGCCCTCATTCCAGCCACAAGCCGCCGCTAGAGTCTGAAACTGTATGGCATAGTCGGTGACAGAGCACTTCTTCTGAGACAACGACGATAATCGAGCCGCCGCCTCATCTCCCTGGGCGGACCGATCGAACAGCTTCGCCATCTCCTGGCGAAACGCAACAAAAGAGGTACAGCAGGGAGCCCGCGATCTCCAAACGGCAATTCCCCACTCGCGGGCGCGACCCGAGAGAAGAGTGAGAACGAAAGCAACTTTAGCCTCCTCAGTGGCGTAACGTCGAGGCTGCAGTGAAAATACCAGTGAACACTGGGAGAGAAAGGCTTGGCAGGCATTGGAATCGCCATCGTAGACCGGTGGATTATTGGCATGAGGTTCGGGCTCCAGAGGAGTAACAGCACGGAGGACGGGACCCCGGTTAGCCGCCTCCCGCTGAAGATCATCGACCCGCGTGAGGAGCTCAGCGACTCGGGCATTGAGAGCGTCTACCTCCTGCGCTGTGGTGTTGAGCTGGGTGGCATGTTGCCCCAGCAAAACTCCTTGCTGCACGAGAGCAGAACGAAGCGGATCCGATCCCGCTGAATCCATCTTCTGGTCAGACTGTTCTGTCAGGGAATAGGCTGGATTCAGATGCGGGAATAACAGAGGCTTTTATTGAGCAGTCAATAATATCGATAACAGGCGAGGAGCGCTTCCGTATACGGCTTGAGTGGATGGTAGCGGCTGGAGCAAGCCACAACAGCGGCAGATGAGACGGAGCCGGCAAGGCTGTTCGCTATCCCGAGCGAGAGGTAGAGCAATCTGCTAGCGAGTCAGTAAAGACCCAGGAGCGGCGGAAGCCAAGGGAGCCCACAGGAATCTGAGCGCACAGACAGGTACTGGATGGTTAATTAGCAGCAACGAGCACTGGAGCCTGAACAGAGCAAGACAGGACAAGACAGGTAAACGGAACAAACTAGAGACTCATGGAAATAACCAAACAGTCTGACAAAAGACAGAGTAACACGGGGAGCTATAAAGGGAATGCTAATGAGATGACTAGAACCCGGTGTGAAACAAGATGAGCTAACAAGCAGAGAAACAAGGAGGGCGGGGAAACAATCACGCAGAAATGCGCACGTGGCGAGCTGTCAAAACAAAGCCACGTACACAACACCTGAACACAGAGACAGAAAACCCAGGTGATCAGACCCGAGACCCGACACAAGGCTTCTTTAAAGATATAAACGCAATATGCAAAGTTTTGAACATTGGATAGCCTGTGTTACAAATAATGACTGTTTTGAGTTTTGTGTCAAGAGTTTTGAAAAGTGACTTGAAGGTTCTGTTATTAGTGCAAAAATGATTGTAAAAAAAATGTAAGTAACAGATATGGGTGTCATGCTGCCATAACATAGTTTTAATACGACTGCCTTTATATTTAATGTGAATTTAACATTGAAAGTTAATGTGAATAAAAACAAGGTAGGCTACTTATCATAACACTTTCATTGTACAGAAAGAGAGCAAAGAAAATTTACATTATCAAAGAACATTTTTACTGACAGTGTAGAGTTCAAGCACTCTCAAAAATTCCCATTAAAATCACTGAAGCTGTTTACATAATTAATATATTACAGATTTGTACACACATTTGCACTTTGTTGTTTCTAACGAGAGAATTCGCCAGAAAGAGGTATTCAGTCAGCATGCGATGGAAGAAAAAACAGCATTTTAGCGATGACTCATCTGAAGGCCTCTGATTGGTCATTGCATTCATAAGCTCAACAGCATGGTGTGTGATTGTTTATAATGAGCGGTGCTGTAAAATCGCATCTGTCTCTGGCTTAGCGCCAGCCAGCGAATTTAGAAGCTGATGATATGATGGGCTGAACGATTTAATCATGCCGGTGTGATCGTATCAAATATAAAAAATATTATTCGGCTATTTTTTGTCTTTTGGAAGCTGCATTCAAAATCCTCTTGGCTCAAAAAATTCTATTTACTTTGAATGAGCATGACGCCTCTGAGCTAAACGTTTATACTCAAAAATATGTATTGTCAAGACTTTCTCTAAAATACTATGGAATAGCCCAAATAGCATATAAATCTATAATTACTTTGAGGAATATTACACAAGATATTCGGGGTGATATTAATTTTACCTACTAGTCTTGTTTTGGTCAAGTTCTGAATGCTTATTTAAACATCCTCAGTTTTGTGTTTGCCAGCTAAAAAAAATGTTCATAGTGTGCGATGCGTGGATTTACTGCGATGCATCATGGGTATTATATATTTTATTATTGTTTATTGTTTGTTTGTTTACCTCGACTTAACCCCAAGTTATCACTGGTATATCCTAAATTGTATCTTCAAACTTTTGCAAAAACAATAATGAGGGTCAATTTCAAATGTATACTGTAGGCCCAAATAGCTTGACTAACTGAAAGACTGAACTGTATTCTCGGACAATGGTAGCCTATTAAAAAACAAACAAACAAAAAAAAACAATCCATTATATATATACATATATATATATATATATATATATATATATATATATATATATACATATATATATATATATATATATATATATATATATATATATATATATATATATATATATATATATTTATATTTATTTATTTATTTATTTATTTTTCCCCCCTCATTTTTTATTAAAAATTAGCTAATAGCTAATAGGCTAATAGCCTATCTTATGTGTTGATCAAAACAATGGTTTTGTAGGCTATTTTTGTTATTCTTGGCTTTATAAATGTTTGTACCTCATATAGATATAGTGTATAATGTCAGTCATTGGCAATATTTACTCTTGTTTACTCTTCAGATTCAATCATAAAAAGTGTGGAAGGGCATATCATATTACATTACACAGGAATTTATTTTACAGCAGTGGCAAAAATAGCTTGAAATGTGATGAGTTTCTCTCTTTTATTCTCCATTCGGACATCTGTGAATCCAGAGGACTGCAGTGCTTCCATGTAGACCTCAGGACGCCAGCTCTCCCCACTAAACATGTTCTTTGAGGCTACTTTTTTAACACTATCTAGCCTGAGAGCTGTAACCATAATTCCACCTGAGAAACAGAAAAGAAATAAAAAATAATTTGCACACTGTTTTGAAAGTTAAATATTAGGGTCAGAATGACACAGTGGATAAAGGTCTACTACTGCTTAGCCTATTTCAAATCATGCTAACATGAATCAGGTTTGCACAGGTCACTACATGCTGTCATTAAAGCAAAACCTTTTCATTTAAATTCATATTCACTATTGTTATGCTGGTACTCAACTAGATTTTCTATTAAGGCAAACATTTAATTATTTAAAAGACTTATTTTCAAAGGGGGGAAAGCAATGATCACATACTACATCACATAAAATAAACACTAACAGTGTTTTTACTTGTAAAATTTGGATTAGTCATACATTAGCTTATCAAAAAGGCTTCTATATTTTTATTATAACATTTTTATTCCATCCAATTAATTCATTTCTACATGACTGTATTTGAGACAATTGATCACATCTATGCCACCCACAGATACTTTTACTCATAAATGTGTACATTGTGCCCACAGTTGCAGCCTGCATGTTTATTGTGTGATACATTTAGGTTAAGATGGGCAAATATGCCTCTCTTAAAAACAATGTGAATTTACTGCTGAATGTTAACATATTTAGAAGTATGTACAGGATATAGCTATACTTGGCTGTATGTCACTTCACTTTCATTTGTTGAGATATAGTGTAAATATATTTATTTATATTGCTTTAGAGACTTTATCGAATCACTCGAGTTCTCGAGATCTCACCTGGTTTCATCACTCTGTGAATCGCTCTCGCTCCTGCTTTCAGATCCGGCCAGAAGTAATAACAGTTGCAGTGAAACACCTTGTCAGCCGTGTTTTCCTCTATCGGCATGGCCACCACATCACTGTAATACAGCACAGCCTTTCCTCTGGAGATCTGCTCCTTCATGCGCTTACTGGCCATCTCATGCATGTATTGCGAGTAATCCACACCGAGCAGTTTTCCCTCCGGACCCGTGAGGAGCTGCGCCGCCGCCTGCAGACCGAGGCCCGGGCCGTGACCGAGCTCCAGCACCGTGTCGTTGGGTTGTATGTTGCACAATTTCACTGCATTCTCCTCCAAAATCTGATTGTGCCATTTAAAGAACTTGGACACCAACCATCCAGTTAAAGAATATGTGGGGTGACCCAGCTGTTTGCCCACTTTGTTAGACAGCATTTCTATGCACACAACAATACAAATTTTATTTAAGAACATTCCAAAGTAGAGAAATTAAGAAGCAATGCCAACCTATTGATTGACCTAAACCAAAAAAAAAAAAAAAAGAACTTTATAAACAAAATTCCAGACGAAAAAGTTAGTCCAATCAATTCACATAAGACTTAGCCGAAGAACTGACAGAAATGCATTTAAAATTTCGATATAGCTAATACAGAAAAATAGGCGTTAAATTAATAACTGCGTACCTGGCAGTGGCAGATGTTGGACTAAGCAAGGCAAGGTCCACATAGCCTACTATGTTTTAGTTCAATGTGAAGTCATACGGTACAGGTACCTTTTAATTTTATGCTGAAGTAGGTTGAGGGTTAAAGGCTTTAGCATGATTTAGTTTCGATACACACTCTTCTGGCCGTGCTAACTGGGAGCGACAGAATTACAACAGATAGCAATAGCACACTTACGTTTATGATTATATAACTAAAATACAAGTATATTTAACATAAACATCTAGTCAAAAACATGCAACGCTTATTATAGCAGCAGTAAGTTGCGCCGAAGTGCTATACTTGCCTTTGCCACAATAAGGGACCGTGTAAAAATTCAATTCCACACACTGTGTAAAAACGTAGGATCCGTTGATTTACAGTTATAATAACAAATACAGTAATATATTTTAAAGGCCACCACTGAATTGATTTACCTACCTCAAAAACCTAACATATTTGACTATTTATAAAATCTACCATAATTTTACATTCTGCTCTCAGATGGTCCCTTAAATAAGTATTAAATCCACTGTTTTTTTGTTTGTTTTTTTGTTTGTTTTTTCAATTATCAACTTGGATCATGTGTGCCTTAATAACCAATTACATTACAGCCTTGGTGTCACTGAATTTCACTCAACCCTGACAATGCATCAATCTTGAAACATGGATTTTTGAATTGTGAATCGTCGATTTCGGACAATAATCGATTTAAACCCATAAGAATCGAATGAATCACGATTTCTATAGAGATGCAATGCTTTCAAAATATATACACATTGAATTACTACAAGCACGAATTAATGGAGAGCTTTAACAGCTTTGTTCATGCCCTCACATCTCTCCTTCATGCGCTTCACTATTTACCGCCTTACAGGATTGAGCTCAAGCTCCGTTTGTCTCAGGAACACATTGAGCAGCAGAGTTTACCAAAGGTCTACGGTATGACCGAGAGCCATTGAAAAACTACTTTACCAGTATCCCTACTGGTGGCCAGTACTGTTAAAGTAAAGTAGTTTTTCAAGTTCAGCATGGTTGTCTAACCGTGCCGAGAATTCCGGGCCTAGAACGGTTTGTAATCGTGCCGCGCCGTACCAGGCTCACGTGGAAAAACAACCGGAACCGTACCTGACAGTTCTTATAAAAGCGGCTAATGTTCCTTAATGGCTAGTTTCAGGTTATTATTATTATTATTATTATTATTATTGCAACCATAAAATAACATAACTTATAGAGAACGTTGTATGTGTGTGTGTGTGTGTGTGTGTGTGTGTGTGTGTGTGTAATGAGCTATTCAGAGCCCTAGAATTCGTTTAATGCAGCATTTATTAAAATACAGAAATTATATCAATGAAAACAAGTTTTAATTTGTAATATTAAGCCAGGATTAAGCAGGGAGTGATAACAGAAACCATAACTTCGTGGGTTTGTTTCATCTTCATTTACTGCGTGCGCGCTTCTGATCTGCAAGCGCTGCTCCACTCCGCGCTCGCAGAATTTAAACATTAACAGTCATTTTGTTTTACTTGTTTATCGATCTATTTATTGAATGATTACTTTAAATTAATATAGTTATGACAGTAAATATGATTTCGGAGGAATTTGACATGCCTAAATGAAGAGAACATGATGTTAAGCGATAAGTTTTTGTTTACGGATCAAAAGAGGAGTGTCCCGCTGTAGAAACGGTTCACTTCAGTGGTAAGAAATGAATGTACTGATATCCTACTTTAAGTCAAGTAATTTTTAAATTCTTTTTTAATATCTGTGAATAAACGTCATATTTTATCAACCATACATTGTGTGAAGTCATTTTTATTTGGTGCTGAAGAAATAAAATCTGGGTGGCCAAATTACCCCGTAATGGACGGATTTAATCTTACATATGATAGTTACTGTGCTCAGATTATTTTTTATTAATTAAACAATAGATAAAAACAAGATATGGTTTTCATAATACTGATTAGGCACCTATATCATTGCCACTTATACTATACTGGGTCATGTGCTGGATGATTACTGACCTACAGTGGAGTGATCATACTGGAGTAGCCTAAATAGATTAGAGAAACGTTAGAATAACGTTCTAAAAACAAAAACAAAAAACTAACTTTCTGGGAACCAAAAACTAACGTTCTGGGAATGTTACAATAACATTATAACGTTCTACAAACAAAAAACTGAATGTTATAATTACGTTCTACAAACCAAAAACTAACGTTCTATTTCTGTTGGCTAACCAAAAACAATCCATAAAAATAACGTTCTGGGAAGCAAGAATTGTTAGTAGGGATGTCACTTCCAAGGGTTTGTTGCAAGTAGTCCTCTTAGCACAACCCATTCTCACTCCCAAGGCGTCAAAAACTGAAGCATGGTCAAACTCCTTTCGCGACACTATGAAGACGCCAAAGGTGCCCCTAGGCGTCAGTATATGACAAAATAGGATCTCCATTGCTTTCAATTGCTTGCTTTATGCGTCAGGTCAAGATGCTTATGGAAAATGACAATACATTCTCCTCCGTTGTTTGTCTTAGTTTAATGGTTTGCATGCATTTGTAAAAATATAAATAATTTTATATACATTTATACTTTTATTGGAGCACCTAACCCACCCCTACCCTAAACCTACCCACTTCTGAACAATATAAAATAAGTAACAGGCAAATGTAAGTGCAGTCACCGGAACTTTGCTGCTGTAACATGGCCGCGGCAGGCGCAGTGATATTACGCAGCACCTGAAAGTAGTCCCCAGCTATATTATAACTAGTTACCTAGCTGGGGACTACTTTCAGGCGCTGCGTAATATCACTGCACCTGCTGCGGCCATGTTACGGCAGCAAAGTTCCTTGATTATTACGCCGGAATGAGAGTATAGTTCCTAGCCAAATAGGACTAGAAAATCGCAACTTTTCATTTTCCGCCGGTCTTAGTACACGATATAACTACAGAAGAGTCGAGTTTTAAATAGGAAAACTATCGAAACTCTTTGGTCATTTTTGAGCGCGATGCTACTGGTCTAATAGGATTCAATGATCTATGCTAAGCTATGCTAAAAGTGCTATCGCCAGATCCGGAGATCGGCTGAATGGATTCAAAAACGGTAAAACTCAACTTATTAACTCTGGGGGAGTTGGAGAATGAGCCTATTTCCAAAAAAAGTGGAGTGTTCCTTTAATGCAGCGACAGATGCCGAAAGCTCGGTCAGTTTTTACTTTCACTTTCTGTAGCTTAACGAATTGACTGGATTTGAAAACTTCTTCATGGACATTATACGCTCATGCAGTTTGCAAATTGTTTGTATGGTATGCACTGGCTCGCCTTCATGGTTTAAAACGGAAATATTTATAATTGTGCGACGTGTTTGTCTTTATCACTGATTGCAAAATGATGGTCGTTAAATTTTAAATGCATCATTATGCAGAAAATATGAGCAGACTTCTCGCCATGAAAGAGAACAGATTGACAGATCAACGAGCTACTTTTTTCTCTCCAATACGGTATGAAATGAAATGTGGAGGATGTTAACAGTGACAAGATGATTGACAGGCCAGTTTACAGTGACAGGGTGCGACAGAGCGGTCCATTAAAGACGCAGTTGTGTGACGAGATAGTATGTCCCAAAGCTTGCCTACTACACACTCAAAAGTGTGTACTTTTTCTTCACCAAGAGAGTGCATATTAAGGGCGTAATATAAGTATGCACATTGGGACGCAGCATTAGCCTCACAAAATACCATTGGTATACTACTTCCGCTGCCTCACCGGAAGTTTTACCCACGTTCTTTTTTACAGTAGCGCCCCCCGGAAACTTGTGGATAGAAATCAACAGATATGTCTCTGATTTGCTAATGTACAACGCTACAAAAACAGAGCGCAAACACAAATAGGCCTACACATTTTATTGTGACCTGAGGCGGCTGCCGGTTACTTTCGTTTTGTTGCTTGTGTTTAGTTGCTTCTTTCCTGAGTCTTAAACTTGGTTACGTTTTCCTTAAATCATCCTGGCGACCCATTTTTTAAGTCTCGCGACCCGGTTTGAAAACCACTGGTCTAAAGCATGCACATAGTTCCATTTAATGATAAATGTGTTTTAGCAATGACATTGAGCCGAATGTACGAAGGAAACTGTTAAAATAACCACAGCATTAACAACAACCTTGAAATAAGAGCACAAGGTTTATCTGTTAATCAGATGCATGAAAATAGCATTCGTTGCTACACTCAAAAAAAGGGGTTCCCCTATGATTGCGTGCCATTTTTTTAGAGTGTATAGCAAACAGACATCAGGTGTGTTTTCTTTCAAAATCATCAATTGCCAATGGAGAGGCAAAATTAATTACTATAGCATTTTATTTATGAAAATGAGACAAATAAGTTTTCATACTAAGTGATCTCCCCTCACAGAACTTAAGACGTGCCAGGAATTGCCTAAAATGGACAAAGGCATCTATATCTGCAGCTATAAGCTGAATAAAAAGCAGATAAAAATCTGATCTGATGAAACGTTAAGACAATAAACACAATACATAAATCAAGTTTATGAATGATGCAGTGCTAATTGACATATCATTTAGTACAGTACAGAAACTATAAAGTATATATTCTACCTTATTCTGTGCAGAAAATTCAGGTAATTGTTTGTAGTATATAAAGCAATCATTAAATTGAATTAGGGAAAAAATATAGATTCCAAATGATTTATTATTGTCCAGCAGTGTATTTAATTTACCATAGCAAATTCAAAGAAAGAGATAAGAATATAATTTCTTGTAAAAAATAAAAAAATACATACATACATACAATTATTTTATTTGACATTTTTGTCACTTCTGAAATGATGGCTATGTCCCTGGTTTGACAGAATGTTAGCCTATACATAATAGTTTTAACGCTCTTTTTTTAAAAAAAAAATCTTGGCTTGCATAAATTTGTACATATGCCATGTCATGCCATGGCATCATATATAACAATGGACAAAAGTGTGTGTGTGTGTTTTTTTGTTTGTTTTTTTCTGACTCCATAAAGGCTTCTGTGTAATTTGTGTAATTCTGTGTAATTTTGGCTTGCAAAAGTTTCTCAGGGAAACACCAACCTTTTGTGACAGATGAAAAATAGATGCAAAGAAAGTGAATGATGGTTGAGACTGTCAGTCTGTGAATACTAGACTACTTTTTTTACATCCTAACATATAATTTTGCTCGTTTCAGTGAAGGATGGAAGCAACATGAAGGTCAGTTAATCATGGACATCATTCAGTCTTCGTCAGGTCAGGTTAGAAGCCCTATTATTTGTGTCTATCTCTTTATGTGGCATAAGCAGGTGGATTCAGTGTCTGTTATATGTGGCTCCCTCTTGTGGCAGAGAAAAATACTTTAGTTTGACGGACTTGATAACATGTCGGTCTCAGCATAGAGATGTGTAATTCCTTAAAAAGGGTACTCATTATTATTCCCATTCATCTCAAGGATAGATCTACTTAACACATAACATGTCACAACACACTATTAGAACATATGTTGCTTTCAAAATTGATTCAAACAGAATACATGGCTAATTTTAGTGATTTGCTTTTGGTAATTAAACCTTGACCCCTTGGGTTCTGTTTAACAAGGCTCAAAGATTGGACCTGCCAATGGCTTGATTTTGAGGCCAGACGATCTATTAGTTAAAACATCGAAAACTTCCTGGGGATGTGTTTTTAAAACATGTTTTAAAGATCTTGAAAGAAACTACACAATTACCTATGAGCAGTTCATGGAAAATACTGTATTATTGCCAATATGTCTTTATTCTTCTAGAAGGGGTTTGCTCCTGTTCATCTCTAGGTTGACAGATAATGAACAAATATTGCTAACAGCAGATGGAGAATGGGAGTATGAATAACCAGAGGGACTACAGTACAGTTTCATAACAAAAGCATGTCTGTCTGTCTGTCTCTGTGTGTGTGTGTGTGTGTGTGTGTGTGTGTTTTCACACCTCGTATCGTGGGTCTTTTCAGATCTCTGTGGTTTCAAGCTCATCCTGCATGAGACGCTGGAAGGCCTTCTCTCATATCTTATCTTTCTCACTTGAGAAAACATGATTTACATTCATGTATGTTCTACCGAGCTACAGATAAAATGGCCTTTGTTTGTCTAGAGAGGTTTATTGCCTTTGGATACGGGCTGGGAAAGTTGTGTCCCGTGGGATAACTGTACTGGATCCGTAGGGCTTCATGTTTGATCACCAACATTCCTAGTCTTAAATCATTTTTGGATAAGCGATCCAATGTATCACACTACACTGTAACCTCATAGTTTGCAGGGCTCAAACATTATGGCAAATATGGTGTTTCAAATGATATCCTCATTTGCACTCATTTGTCTCAGATCATCAACTTTTATGACTGGTGTGAGTTGTCAGTACAGTGGAGTTATTGTCTTTTAAGTGTCATAGATCAGCACAAGTGCCATAATGCTGCAAGAATCAATAGCACTCAGATGAATTGGGCATTGGAAGGGAAGGGTTTTCCCAGCTTTATTGTAGACATTTGTGAAACTGTTTTTCTGCGTGTGCAAATTGTGATTCATCAGCAGTTATGGTTATACGCATTTATTTATCAGCATTTGACTATACAGCTGCTTTTAAATGAATGATACACTTACTGCAAACCACCCAGCACCTCCAGGATTTAGGCTTTATTCAGTTTTAGGCTTTCATATATTGATTGATTATTTTATTTTATTTTATAATTTAAGATTATTAAATTTAGATAGCAGTGATGCACTGAAAAGTGAGAGTAAACACATTCATAATATTAAAAAATGATTTCTATTTCCAACAAATCCTGTTCTTTTGAACTTTCTATTCGTCTGAGAAAAAAAGTATAATGTTTCCACAAAATATTAAGCAGCACAATTGTTTTTAATGTTTGCACAATTGTTTTCACAATTGTTTGACAGACACACCGAGAACTGATGTTTATAAATCAATAATAATTTTTTTTTAGATACATATAAACAAGTCTACAGTTTTGCTAATTCATACTAAATGCATGCAAAGTTGAATTTTTATACAGATATTATATATCCCAATTAAGAAAACCATCCCCCCAAATTTGGATTTGTTTATACACAGCTCTATTTGTTCAGTGGTTGAAACTGTCCATAGCATCGTGCCTATGGGCCTTTAGGGGAAATTCCCGGCAAACCTCTATCTGCATGTAGCTAATTTGCTTATAGTTTGCTATGTGTGAATTCGGTTGGGGATTCTTTTTAAACTGTTAAGTACACCTGCACTGTGCTGACAATGATTCAATTACCCTTAAGATTTCCGAGCAGCTAAGAGCTGTGAAATGCCACCCCCAAACCACTAATACGACCAGACGTACACAACATACAGTACAGATCCATGAAGGCCTGTTTGTATATCAGAGAGATAAAGGATATATTTGCATGCTTGAGTACACAAGTACAGTCAAACAGACACCACTTATGAAAAAACAAGACAAAAATAGATATTTATCTAGCTCAAAACACACTTAAAAAATAATAAAATAAAAGCTATGTTAGAAATAAATGTAACACGATAACAATATATATATATATATATATATATATATATATATATATATATATATATATATATATATATATATATATATATATATATATTATTATTTTTATTTTTTTTTAATTGAAATTATAATATTGAATTTTTTTTTTTTTTTTTTTTAAATAAAAATTACTCGCCTTTGGCTTCACAACAGTAAACATGTATTTACTTGTTACAAACACTGAGCTTAAACATAAAACTATATATATATATATATATATATATATATATATATATATATATATATATATAACAGAATATATAAACCCTAAAAATTATGATTTAAAATTGTTACAAATTGGGTGGTTGCCAATAACACAATACATCTGATTGACATTAATGTAATGTCATGTACTTATTTCAGTATAATGCACTATAATAAAATTCATAATGTAGTATAATCTACTTATTTTATTCATTTTATTTCAAACAATTGTGAATTTCAAACAATACTGTAGTAAATAGTGTGCATTAACATCTTAAAACATATTAACAAAACTAAAATCATTCCCTAGTGACACATTACATCATTAGTCCATTCCCAGTTGGTGTTGTGTTTCTCTGCCTTGTACAGTAAGTCTAACTAGTCTATTAATAGAAGATAGCAGTTATTTTTAGAAAACACTTTCCTTGTTCCTGTCAAGGTCAGTTGCATTCTGAAAGCAGTTCTCTATCCAACAACAACAACACATCTAAAACACATCTTTGCCTTCCTAAATCAGCTGACTGATTGATTGATTGATAGATTGATTGATTGACTTTTTCAAGAATTATTTATTCTTTGTTACAAATAAACTAATATATATAAAGATATAGAGATGGTGATTCATTCAGGCAACTGGCAGTTAAAAATAAATTAGAAATTTTATACAGTTATATACAATTATACCAAAAAAATATTATATTACAAAAAATATTATATACATAATAGTACTTTATATATATATATATATATATATATATATATATATATATATATATATATATATATATATATATATATATATATATATGTATTGTTACATGTCTGGGTTTTTTGTCTCTGTGTTTCCCTTGTGACCTTGTTTTCCACAGTCTGTTTAATTAGTCAATACTGTTCACCTGGTGTCTTGTTAATTATCCCATTAGTTCCCTTTGTTTGCTTCATGTTTATGAATGCTCAGTTCTACCTTAGTCGTGGTCTGTTGCCTATGTTAAGTTGGTTTACTTGCCTTGTCTCCTGGATTTATCTAATTAAAAGACTTTTCTGTTGATTTCCATTGTCACCGTGAGTTTGTATATCACCTACCCTTGACGCATATATATATATATATATATATATCATATGGTCTGTTTGTGATTTTCTGGAGGTGAATGTGTGCATCTGAAATGCTAATTTGTGCAGCGATATAAAAGGCTATAAATAGCATATTTTAACAACAGTAAATGACCAAATTCCACACGTGATCGTGAAAGGAAGTTATTACAAACACTCGATGCTGGTTTGAAGTGAGTTCTGAGTAAAAGTGTACTATTAATCTCATAAATTCTTATGTAACATGATGCTAATATTAGCTCTAATGCAGCTGCAGAGCAGGTCCAATTATTCTTTATAATGCATTTTGTCATAATACTTCATGTAATGTCGCAAGAAAATGTTTTGTTGTATTTATTTAGAAATACTTTTGATAATAGTTGGGTAAATGTATATTAGGATTGAAGTGATGTGGCTTGGTAAACATTTTATTGCCAGTTTAAAGGCTGATAATGGCTGAATAAAAACAAAAGAATAATGATAAAAGAATAATAAGGATTATGTCTCATACCTGGCAGAAGTGTGAAAGGTTCTGTTTCCTTAAACTAGTTTGTCATGCATTTCTTTTTCAACACATTTACAGGTAAATCCTAGTATTTTAAATTCGCAATTAATCATGATTAATCAAGACTGTGATTAACGCGATTAAATTTTTTAATCGATTGACAGCACTAATATATATATATATATATATATATATATATATATATATATATATATATATATATATTAGTGCTACCAAATGATTAATCGCATCCAAAATAAAAGTTTTTGTTTGCATAATATATGTATTATGTGTATATATAAACACACACACACATACAGTATATATTGTGAAATGATTTACATGTCTATATTTATATTCATATAATTTATATTATAAATAAACATATTTAATATATAAACATAACCTATTTTTCTGAAATATATACATGCATGTGTATGTATTTATATATAAATAATTATATATAATCGTTTGACAGCACTAATATATATATATATATATATTTGTATTGCTAACACACTAGGGGCCAGATTTACAATTTTCTCAATGTTTTCTGTAAAACTCTACACAAAACTTTTGCATAGGTTTAACCATGATCTCATTCAGAAAACACAAGTACACTATATATTTACTTTAAGCATCACAATATGAACTCAAATAGCTCACATGTATCCACCTGTAAACATGATGACACACCAGTCAGAATCTCAGGATTATATAAATAGGGTCACATGTGATTATATTAGTGGTGGGAGACGAAGAGGAAGAAGAGAGGAAAAGGAAAATGAATGGGTCAGGGTAAAAAGGACATTTTTTCCTGATCAAATACAAAACACTACAGTTGACCCATGTGCTTGTGTATGGAATGAGCATGAGGGAAGTTGGCCTACATGCTCAGCTACAGGGTTTACTACTTACACATACAGTAAATACCGTGGCAAATGTTGTAAACCCCTCACACGTTTAACTGTCGAATTGATTTGTAGTCACATGTAATGTATTTTTACAGAACTACAGGAGAAAGCCAGAAGACTGCTATTGACCTTTCAGTTTTTAAGCTATTTTACTGAGAAATCACAGAAGAGTGTTGACAATACTCCGCGCTACTGAATGATTCTGTTCGCGCGGGATGTATGCGCTACTGTCTGTAGCCTATGTGTGTGCATTACAACGCAGCAGCATATTAGATTAGAGCTCGCCTCCAGATGGTATAATCACACAGGTCTTGTAGACCGCTTTTGGAGTATACATTTATTTGTCATTTTAACTGTTTGGAAACTGAGCGTAAATGTGGATTTCTTATCCTGTATCCGGTCAATAGCGCCCTCTATAGGACCAATGACTAGTCGACGTCAAGCTTGTAGCGTCATCATGGCAGAGCATTAAAATTGATTAGTGGATTCAACCCCTAGTGAAGACACATGAAAACATACTTGGAATTTGTAAAACAGCACCTAAAGGACCCTCAGACTCTGAGAAACGAGATTCTCTGGTCTGATGAACCTCAAATCTAAGCATCATCTTTGAAGGAAACCAGCTCTGCTCAGTACCATCCCAAAAGTAAAGTGTGCTGATAGCAACCTCATGCTGTGGGGCTGTTTTTAAGTGGCAGGGACTGGGAGACTGGTCAGGGTTGAAGGAAAGCTGAATGGAGCAAAGTACAGAGATATACTCAATGAATACCTGTTCCACAGCACTCAGGACCTCAGACTGAGGCGAGGGTTCACCTTCCGACATGACAATGACCCTAAGCACACAGCCAAGGCAACACAGGAGTGACTTAAGGACAACTCTGTGAATGTCCTGGAGTGGCCCACCCAGAGCCCTACTTGAACTCTATCGAATATCTCTGGAGAAACCTGAAAATGGCTGTCCACCGAAGGTCCCCATCCAACCCGACAGAGCTTGAGAGGATTTGCAAAGAAGAATGGCAGAAAATCCCCCAATCCAGGTGTGCAAAGCTTGTTGTGTTATACCCAAAAAAGACTAGAGGCTGTAATTGCTGCCAAAGGTGCTTCAACTAAGTACTGAATACTTATGTAAATGTGATATTTCAGTTTTTTCACAGACCTTTCTTAAATTCTGTTTTCACTTTGTCATTATGAGGTACGAAGTGTAGATTAATGAGAAAAAATGGATTTAAACAATTGTAGTATCAGGTTGCAACATAACAAAATTGAAAAAAAGTGAAGGGGTTTTTGATTAACAATATTTGATTTCAACCTGGACGTTTGAGGTTTGTTGGTGTGTAGTTTTGAGATTGTGTAGATAGTTGAGAGAAAATGGTAAATTATTTCATGAATCGTGTGTTCTCTGAACATTCAAAATGTACAGTTTTTCTTGCTTTTTCTTGGTTATGTGAGTGTTAGAGAAAACAAGGAATGTTCCACTTGATCGTTTGGAAACATTATGGGAATGTTATTTTTGAATGGACCATCTGAAACTAGTAAGTAGAACACATTTTCATGAAATATTTCGATTGGACATCTCACTTATTTTTTAAACATTACACTAAAAAATGCTGGGTGGTTTCAACCCAACTTTGGGTCAAATGGGCTAACCCAGCTGTTGGGTTAAATTTGTACATTAATTTTTTATCCCAAAAGTTGGGTTATTCTATATTTGACCCAAAGTTGGGTTGAAACAACCCAGCATTTTTTTAGTGTAATGTTTAAAAAATAAGTGAGATGTCCAACTGAAATATTTCATAAAAATGTATCATGATAGATGTATGTATAATGTTTTTGTGCTAACGTTTTGAGAACAATATTAACGTTCACAACAAAGATTCTATTAAAGTGCCCCTATTATGGGTTATGAAAGGTTCTTTTTTTTTTTTTTTTTGGTTTTGGGAGTCCCCAACAACAGGTTGACATGCATGCAAGGTCAAAAAACACTTTCATTTTCTTATAATATGCATTTATTTTTACCTTATTTGCTCAACGACTCCCAAACGATTCGCTCAATGATTCATTTTTCCAAACCCCTCTTTGCGTGACGCTAATCTGCGGTGATTGGTCCGATTGGTCGATTTCATTTAAAGCAGTGTTTGTGATTGTGAGCAGTGCTGATTTGTGTACAGCCGTTACCAGGGAAACAGCTATTTTAAACGCTCCAAAAGCAGCACCTAGTGGCAACAAGTGGGCGGGCAATATGCTAATGTTTCATTTTGACTTCAACGTGAAACGGCTTAAGATTCGTTTTAAAAATGACTAATTTCAGTGATTCAGAGTCAACTCTTTCTTTTGAGAGACAAAAACTTTCATTCTTTTCATTCACTCATTCACTTTCATTATTCAGTCCATAATAGGGGCACTTTAACGTTAGTTTGTAAATTTAAGAGAAGCTTGACGGAACATTGACCCGAGTTCTAAGAACGTTACCTGTTTAGCTGGGACCCTCCTTGTTGTTGACTATCATCAGTATGAAGCCTGTCCCATTTGCCCTTATTAATTATGCATGTAGTACGAATAAAATAAAATATTAATATGATAAGAATCTACTCTCTCGTGTCTCTGAAAACTACACCTGCAGCTATCTCTCTTTTTTGTCTCTTAACATCACTAATCAGCAACAGGTGCAAGAAAACACAACTGCCAGATATTCTTTGAGCCAGGGGTTTTCCAAACGAGCTTGTCTGGTTTACAGCTCTCCCTTGTAGAACCAGTTGCGTCATTGTTGGTATTATTGTTTGTGTCTTGTTTTTCTTGGCTCGTCATTAAGAAGGTGGCAAGGGTTAAAAAGGTGTCTGTTTGTAATGTCCAATTCAATACATCAACATTCCATAAAATCCAGTTTCACACCTCAGTGGTTACTAGGAGTCAAAACAAAGCAAAAACTTGGCAAACACATTAAAACAATTATGCGTAAATGACGCAATCCAAGTATTGCTTATAACCAGAGGCTATGCTTCTGATGACAGCTACTGTAACAGAGTCTTCAAGTCTACATAATCAACGTCACTTTGGGTAACATAAATGAAACTAAACTTTCTGGCAGGCAAAATCTGGAAATTCACACAGTAAATTCCTATTTAGGGTTCACATTAAGTCAGATTTTATTTTGGCTCTGCATGTGTCCTGTACACAAAAACTGATTCAGAACAAATGTCCACAAATGAGTCAATGGTTGTGGGATTCTAACAGGACCAATGTTGCAAAGGGATTTCAGATGCCTGTTTACAGAGTAAACACTCGCTCGGGACAGTTTGATAAGTCAGTGGAGGTTAGGCTGAACTGAGCGGTGAGTTAGTTCATAAAAACCGCCATATTCCAGATGGTGGACTTTATCTGACAAAGCAAAGCCAGAGAGCCAGATGTATTTTCCCAGCTGTCGCTGAAGCCTGCGATTTCATTACTAATCACTTCTCACGACTAACAGTTCAAAACCTTGTCATTGTATTGTCTGTGATTTAATAAAACGCAGCACAGAAATTTCCCCTCCGTTGGCTTATTAGCAGATGCCAGTTAGAACGAGGATGACCTTTTACCTCACTGAAGTGAAATGTCTATAAACAGGGGATTTGTTTAGATGTATCACATGATGATCTATTTGGATACATTTGAAAACTGATTTCGCTTCAAAACACACTATTTTCAAGTTTCTCATTCACACTGAGAAGTCAGTACTGTTACTGTGTATGTGTAAAACCTCATTAAAACTCACTGAGATGATACAGAAGAGACGTAATAAAGTTCTCACACTATTCTTTTGGCAAGATCATTGTATTTAGCAAAATATCTCAACATTCACTGATGCAGCCACGTCGTGCTCAATCACCATTATATGTTTGGCCTAAATTGCAGCGGCTCTCATGTTTTGCCGCAGGACAGCAATTGTGAGTTAATTTTCTGTCATCTGTGCAGGACTGTGAAATGAAAAATGTATAAAGTAACAAAGTCTTTAGCAACAGTGTGAAAGTGAAACAGACACAATACTGGCATAAACTTATCAGTACAATATGCGTCATATGACTAAGCATGCTTCATAATTTTCAAATACATCTGTTTTCACACGCAAAACCTGTTTCAAACTTAAACCCTTTGGGACAGCATTTTCAAAAAGCTTCATTTTTACAGGACAAAACACCATCTTATGGAAGGCCAAAACTGACAGAACAAGATCCGTTTTTTTTTTTTTTTTATTTATATAGCGCTTTTACCAATACAGATTGTGTCAAAGCACTTAACAATATCAAATTGGAGGACAGAGTGTCAGTAATATATAATAAGATTAAACATTCAATTTTCAGTCAAAGGCATTTCATTATTGAATTCAGAGATGTCATTGTCTAGCTCAGTTTAGTTTAAATAGTATATGAGCAATAAAATCGGCGATAATCGCTAGAAATTAGGTGTCCCCAACTGAGCAAGCCAGAGGCGACAAATTAGTTTTCAAATTAGTGTATACACACATTGTTTCTTTAGTCACACTTTATAGTAGGTGGCCTTAACTACTATGTACTTACATCAAAAAATAAGTACCATGTACTTATTGTGTTCATACTGTATTGCAAAACACTATTGCTGCTATTGAGGTGGGATACGGGTAAGCTTAGTGACAGGTTTGGTGGTCTGGGTAGGTTTAAGGGTGGGTTAAGGTGTAAGTGATGGGTCAACAGTGTAATTATAAATGTAAATACAAAAATTAATTACAGAAGTAATTACATATTGGTATTTTTAAAAATATAAGCACAATGTAAAAACATGTATGTACACAATAAGTGCATTGTACCGAATTATTAATTAAAATGTAAGTACATAGTAGTTAAGGCCACCTAATATAAAGTGGGACCGTTTCTTTTTCTTCCTTTTTTGAAAAGTGACAGTGATGATTTTGAAGTGTAGTGTACTTTTGTAAAAGACAATCGTACGCTGATCTTTGCTTGTACTTCTTAATTTATTTACAGCAATCGTGTTATCATTTAACCACCTTCATGTCATTCCTTTTCTGAGAAGGTATTTTGTTTGTTTTTGTCCATACAATAAAAAGTCAAAGAGGGTCCAGATATATATATTTTTTAAAAAATGTTTATTCATTAAAACATTTTTTAGAAGGAAATTAAGTGTCATCCTTCTGCATTTTAGTCCCTAAATAGGTCCAACTTGGTCTGTGATATGGTGATCAGATATTTAATGTCATATATAATTATGTTTATATTTGTAACATTCATTTCAACTTTCATTTTAAACACTGTAAAAAGCTACATTCCAAATAAGTGTTATGATAAATAATATCTGACTGAAATTGTTAAAATATAACTACTATGCACTTACATTTAAATGAATCATTTGGTAATTATTGTGTACATACATGTTTTTACATTGTACTTATATTTTTAAAAATACCTATATGTAATTACATCTGTAATTAATTTCTGTAATTACATTTATAATTACACTGTTGACCCATCCCTTACACCTTAACCCACCCTTAAACCTACCCAGACCACCAGACCTGTCCCTAACCTTACCCATATCCCACCTCAAAAGCAGTAAAAGTGATTTGCAATGCAATATGAAAACAATAAGTACATTGTACTTATTTTTTGATGTAAGTACATAGTAGTTAATGCCACCTAATATAAAGTGTGACCAAATATAATTTAAAACCATTTAATCATTTTAGCTTAACATTTTTTTTCAGTGTACATGAACAGTGTACAGTGTTCAGTGTGATTATTTCTGCTGTGTTATTAACTTCTATTTGCAATAAATGTTCTTCACTGACTTTAAATTCACTGTGGCCTTGAAATTGTTTTCTTTTTGACATTTATTACTTCGATGCTAAATTAAAGGTTGAACCAACAACTGACTGTCAAGTTTTACAGGCTCTTTAATTTATTTTGTACACTAAGACATGCTTTTAAATCATACATCTTGACAGTGTTGTTTACAAAGGGTTTGGTGGCCAAGAATATTTCTATTGCTGATAAAATCACTTTTGGAAACAATAATGAGGGACTCAAGCCATATCTATAGATCAGGGAGAAAAAGAAAAAAAGACCGGGTTTACCAGAAAGTGGTTTGTAAGCGTGAGTTTGCAACAGGCCTAAAGCTGTTCCTCATTTCACTTTCCAATCCTCTTCTGTGTTCCTCTAAGGTGTATATTCCTGCTATGCTATGTTTTGGATAGGTACTTCCCCCGTTTCTAACCAATGCAGTAACATACTTTATGTCACAAAAGTGCTACTCCACCACAAGCTGTCTGACTGCCTCATGTGCGCAGCATGCAGTTTTTCATGTTTTATCAGGTGACATATGTCATAAAATATGTAATACTTGTTGCCCAAGAACATTATCTTCCAGTCAAAAGCATGCTTTCATGAGATTTAAGTAAGGATTGGATTTATAATAATGAGGTTCAATTATTGTATTGCACTGGAAAGTATATATTGACAGGACTTTTAAGAGCGAGAGAGAGAGAGAGAGAGAGAGAGAGAGAGAGAGAGAGAGAGAGAGAGAGAGAGAGAAGGGTGAATCAGATCCAGATCTGATAGTGGACTCACATTGCCTCATGAGCACATGCACTATATACTGCACCATGGTGAAAATCTAATATGTACTATTCGAAATCTATAATTCAATTAAATTCAAGTCAAACAAGTCTTTATTGAAAACTATTTACTACAAGTACAGCAGAATGTCCGGAAGGACATCCTCATTCCAGTGTCACATGATAGATAGATAGATAGATAGATAGATAGATAGATAGATAGATAGATAGATAGATAGATAGATAGATAGATAGATAGATAGATAGATAGACAGACAGACAGACAGACAGACAGACAGACAGACAGAGAGACAGACAGACAGACAGACAGACAGACAGACAGACAGATAGATAGATAGATAGATAGATAGATAGATAGACAGACAGACAGACAGACAGACAGACAGACAGATAGATAGATAGATAGATAGATAGACAGACAGACAGACAGACAGACAGATAGACAGATAGACAGATAGATAGATAGATAGATAGATAGACAGACAGACAGACAGACAGACAGACAGACAGACAGACAGATAGACAGATAGACAGATAGATAGATAGATAGATAGATAGATAGATAGATAGATAGATTTCAGACAAAAAGAGTTTATCTGGATCTGTGTAATACACAAATTACCTCAATAATCGCTGTGGCAGTTATGAGTAAAATTGTGTTTTTAGGACACAAAGTAACAATGCAGACCACATGCCCAGAAGGCTTTGACACAGACAGAGCAAAGGGGAGTGATCGTAAGACTCGCCCATACCGTTAAACCCAGATGAATGTTTGATTAATAGAGATTTGCATTTGGATGATGGGAGGTTGGCTCAACATTATGAGTATTCCAGGAGGAGGCGGGCAAAAGCAGAGAGAGAGACAGTTGGAAGGATATAAAAGGATCAGAACAGACAACAGGTGCACTTTACAGGTGATGTGCGGCTCCACCCTCTCTTCCAGTCACAGTCTTTTCCACTTTTCTATTGTGATACACTAGTCGTCTTAGAAGTGCACTGAGGTAACTAAATACATTCATACATCTACAATATCGTTCAAACTTATGCTGTGTTAGCGATTGTTTGCACTTTTTGTTCAAACTATTTGTTTTACAGGAGTTTTTGCCTGTTTATCTTAACTCTTTCAGTTTTGTGAAATATGTTTCAGAAATACTTGATGTGATCAAACTGCATTCTAACAGCATTCCGTTCAGTTCTGTTCAGTCATGTAGAGTCACACCAAGATGTTTGTACTCA
Organism: Acrossocheilus fasciatus; assembly: GCA_036784905.1. NCBI lineage: Eukaryota > Metazoa > Chordata > Actinopteri > Cypriniformes > Cyprinidae > Acrossocheilus > Acrossocheilus fasciatus. Next base: position 6,329,432 of record CM071960.1, read on the forward strand.
TGTGCTGTTTTTACTCATTTGACTTTTTTTCTGTTTTCAGATGTTGGCAACTCTTGAAAACGTGAGTATTATTTATTCTTATTTATTTATTTATTTTGATTCACTAAAGGGGAAACAATTGGGAAAAATGCATGACAGATTGACAGATGATTTATTATGCCTACAAAAAACAACAACAACAGCTTTGTGATATATTTAAGCATCACACAAGTAAAATATATCATATATCATACTTTTGGCCAATCATATTAATAGATTCTCAATTGTTGTGTAACTGTTTATACTAAGTGTGCTGGAAACTATATTACCTTAATAAGCAGATGGAATAGTCATTATGTCCATAATATCATATTTGATCAACAAATATGCAGATTTCATTGTAAAGTTTTGGTGTTAATGTAAAGTGGTGCAAAAAGTGACTCTTTTTGTTTTGTATGGAAATAAAATAAATGGTACTTAGTGACACTTTGACATTTTGTTGTTTAATGCAATGTCATTCAGACATTGAAGTATGCCTTCAAAATACTGTCAAAATTCTGTACAGGGGTGTATATGTAATGTCAAAACAGAGGCAGAATATTACCACTAAAATGTTTACACACACTCACAATGCAAATATTTCTGTTGGTGCAAATAAAAACCAAATTTGACTGAGGGCAGGAAGAATGTACTAGTCAGGCAAATTGTTGCAACTTCCTTCCAATATTCCTGTTAAACAGCTGTTATTCATGGGTAGTTACATTGTAATTTTTTTAAAGTAATATATAATATTTAGATTTCAATGAATTTGAATCTAGGAGAATGAAAGAAAATGCTTGTGTCTTGTACATTATGCAATGTCTATACCGCATCTGATTCAGTGTTTGCTAACATGCATTGACTGACCTACAGATTCAATACTTCCAAGATCTGGGCCCTAGAGAGCCGTCGTCTGGGAACCTGGATCTTGACATGATAGAGGAGTACCTGCAGGAGCACTCGGTGGAGGTGATGTCAGCACCAGGTGTTCAGAGGAGAAATCATGAGGAGCACAGTATGGCAGGTGAGCGATTGATAATCAACCAAACACTAGAACTAAAACACTGTAATAGACCACTGAGGGAAGGGTCACTTCTCCTTTTTTTTTTTTTTTTTAATTGAATAGAAGTTTCTTTTTCAGTTTTGTAAGGTCAGTAATTTCCTCTTTGACAAAGCTTCTTTATTTGTGTCTCTTTAGATGTGGAATCCATGTCATGGGTGAGAAAAGTTTAGTTCAGTGAGGAGAAACTGTAAAAACAGAGGAAATTTTGTACTAAAAACTACTTGTGACGATGTGTAATCAAAAAATTTAGTTCGAACACAGTCACACACAGGTTTACCTTCCCCACAATTGCCATTGGTCAGTCAAAAAGATAGCCCCGCCCCCAAACTCACATTATTGGTTGAGCTGTTGCTATGTCAGGCTGGTCGGATGCTCAAACATACAGTAATGTTTTGAAAGTGCGTCCCTCATAAAAACAGTATTTAGACTTTTCTGGGGAATCAAACTACACATGGTATGCCGATTAAGTTGCATAGGAGAATGTATTTTAACATCAAAAACAATTATAGTATAACCATAAATATCTTCTTAGAGCCTGCATGTGTTGTTGATTCTAGTGAGCAGCATATGTGGTAATAATGAGTGATGTGTTTCCATAGAGAACAGCTGGTCTGGACATTATACATATGAATGGCATTATGGTGGAGTACTAGGAACAGATGAGACACATGAACAACAACAGCCTCAGCAGCAGCAGCAGCAGCAGACATGGCTCAGTCAGTCCAGTCACAATGAGTGGGTAGGTCTAACCAGACATACAGTAAACACTGTAATACTGCAGTCAAGACTGCATGCAGTTTTGTAAGTGAAGATTGACCTGTTCGTGTTTGTTATTAATAATAGTCTATGTTTTAGGGACACTTCCAGTATGACAGAAACCAGTACAGTGATTCAGATTCGCTGTCCACCAGTTCGGGTTGCCAAGAATTTCCACCATCTCCGACCTCTGACATGAAGGGTCAGATTGCATATGACTCCCTGGCTCTAGCACCACTCTCAGGTAAGACACAGTATTGCTAGGCCATTGTTCCACCTATTTCTTTTTGGCTTTGGGAAAGTCATTTCATATTAGTGAATTGGTTTATTTGGATAATTAGTTGTCATCATTTACTCAGCCTTATGTAATTTCAAACCTGTGTGACTTTCTATCTTTTGTGGAACACAAAAAGGAGATTTTGGAGAATGCTTGAACTGTTCATTGAAAGTCAATGGGGTCCAAAACAACACCAGTTCAGTTAAAATGGACAAAAAATAGAGAGAGACCAGTGGCCAGTTGCATAAACTGATTTGACTAGTCTTAAAACTAGTAATCAGTACTACTTTACAGATTTAAATTAGACCAATCTACCCTTTTATGCTAGTATATTAGATGACTAACTTGTAAGACTAGTCTAAGCAGTTTATGCAACTAGCCACAGAATGTCATTGTGACAGATTTCAGTGGGTAGGTTTATTTAGTATCGAATGTTGTATTGTTTATATTTCCAACATGCCACCCACCTTGTAGTTTTATTCCCAAAAAGAGTTGCACTTACGGTCAAGTGATTCACATAGGCTTTGGTTCAATTGATTAAACAATGTCCAGTTTGGAATTTGCTGGACTAGCCAAGTCAAAAGTCACTATATAGGCTAATTTTTAATCTGACATTTGAAAGGCCGTAGTAGGTTTGGGTAACAGACTGTATTTATTGTGAACAGAGATCAATGGATAGATGCCAAATATTCTGTTGTCACTAAAATACATTTGACAATGTCGTTTCTCAGGTAAAAGGAAAGAGCGGCTGTTTCAGTTTTTGTACGAGATGCTACAGACACCAGACATGCGGAGCTGCATTTGGTGGGTTCAGTCTAACAACGGAACGTTCCAGTTCTCGTCCCAGAACAAGGAAAAGCTGGCTGAGATGTGGGGTAGACGCAAGGGCAACCGGAAAACCATGACGTACCAGAAAATGGCTCGTGCCCTACGAAATTATTCGCGAACGGGAGAGATCTGCAAAGTGAAGCGTAAACTCACCTATCAGTTCACTGAGAGAACACTGAGAGGCCTTCAGAACAACTCGCAAAGATTCATGGGTAGTTAATGTGGCTCGTCCACCAAGAATTTCTCCTAACTGGGAAAGTGTAAACAAATACTGAGTATTTTGCAGAAAATGGTTTTGCCTTTTTAATGTTCATAATGTAATGTGGGCATAAAATGCTGATTTTCTAATATTATTTGGCTTAATTGAGGCTCAGTTGAACTTGGGAATTGTATGTACAATAACATGGAATAACATGAAATTCTAAGAAGTTGATGGTGATCTTTGAATTATATAAATCTGAGGATTGTTAACCACTACACTACGTTATATGTAGTTATGAATCCGTTTTGCTTGTTATTGTGATAAAATATTTGCCCATTTTTGTGCTCATTTCAATGACTTTGTAACAACATTAAAATGTTGACATCTGATGTGCCTGAATAAATTAATTAATTTTAGCATGCAGTTGTAAGTTGTATTTTTGACAATAACAAGGAACCCAACCAAACAGTTTAATCTATAAAGTAGAATGACATTGTAAACATTCAGCCAGTTTTTATTCAAGTCAAATATATTACTTAATATTACTGAATCAACCAGACTACGTATCTAGTTTAGTTTTGAAACTCTAGATGGCACAAGCTGATAGGTCCTTTACATGCAATCTGCTAGCAATCACATGATTTACTACATGGCACAAGCTGATTGGCGTCTGCTGAATATAGTTCCAGTATTACACAAAGATAATGCAAGTAAATACATAATTCAGTTTTTAAATGATAATTTCATTTATTAAGGGGAAAAAGCTGTCCAAACCTACCTGGACCTACGTGAAAAATTAATTGCCCACTCTTGTTAAATCATGAAAGAACTGTGATAAACCACATTATTTTAGAAAGCGGAGTTAAATTTCACTAGCCAAACCCAGGCCTGATTACTGCCAGACCTGTTGAATGAAGAAATCACTTAAATAGAACCTGTCTGATAAAGTGAAGCATGCTTAAAGAGCAACACGTCATGCCGCAATCTAAAGAAATTCAAGAACAGATGAGAAACAAAATAGTTTACATGTATCAGTCTGGAAAGGGTTATAAAGCCATTTCTAAGGCTTTGGGACTCCAGCAAACCATGGTCAGAGCCATTATCCACAAATAGAGAAAACTTGGCTGGCCTACCAAAATTACTCCAAGAGCGCAATGATGACTCATCCAGGAGGTCATAAAAGAACCCAGAACAACATCTAAAGAACTGCAGGCCTCACTTGCCTCAATTAAGGTCAGTGTTCATGATTCAGCAATAAGAAAGAGACTGGGCAAAAACAGCATCCATGGGAGAGTTCCAAGGCAAAAGCCACTGCTGACCAAAAACAACACAAAGGCTCGTCTCACATTTGCCAAAAAAATATCTTGATTATCCCCAAGACTTTTGGGCAAATATTCTGTGGACTGATGAGACAAAGGTTTTTTGGAAGGTGTGTATCCCGTTACATCTGGCATAAAATCAACACAGCATTTCATAAAAAGAACATCATACCAACAGTCAATCATGGTGGTGGTAGTGTGATGGTCTGAGGTCTTTGCAGCTTCAGGATCTGGAAGACTTGCCATAATTGATGGAACCATGAATTCTGCACTCTATCAGAAAATCCTGAAGGAGAATGTCCGGCCATCAGTTTCTGACTTCAAGCTCAAGCAACCTTGGGTTATGCAGCAGAACAATGATCCCAAACACACCAGCAAATCCACCTCTGAATGGCTCAAGAAAAACAAAATTAAGGTTTTGGAGTGGCCAAATCAAAGTCCGGACTTAAATCCGATTGAGATGCTGTGGCATGACCTTAAACATTCTTTTCATGCTTGAAAACCCTCCAATGTGGCTGAATTAAAACAATTCTGCAAAGCTATGTGAAAGACTCATTGCCAGTTATCGCAAACGCTTGATTGCGGTTGTTGCTGCAAAGGGTGGCACAACCAGTTATTAAATTTAGGGGGTTATTACTTTTTCACGTAGGGCCAGGCAGGTTTGGGCAGCTTTTTTATCTCAATAAATTAAATCATTATTTTAAAACTGCATTTTGTATTTACTCGGGCTATCTTTGTGTAATATTAAAATTAGTTTGATGATCTGAATCATTCAAGTGTGACAAATATGCAAAAAAAATAAAAACCTTTTCACACCACTGTAAATAGCCTGGTTCAGTGTTTGCTATCCTGTAGTTGGTCCTGAAGAGCTTTAGAGTTTCTCTGAAACCCTCCACCTCCTCCAGCACCGCCTGTCTAGATCTGCTACAGGACTTATGAATGACTATTCATGCAGCAGCAAAACATTTCTCAAAACAAATCTGATTGGATCATTGGTTGTACCCTGTCTAGGGTAAGGCCGTAACAAACTGAAATCGACAATCAAATATCCTTTATACATTTATTTACAGAACCACAAGTAAAAGCACAACTTCAGGGGTGAGCAAAGGCCAAAACAACAAACAAACACCAAGCTAGCTCCTAAAAGAAAAGACTAAATTCCCTAACGAAAAGAAAACAAAATAAAAATACAATATGCTACCCTAACTCCCCATCTAATGAAAAACAGGAGAAAACAATGTTTTTCAAAAGAAAATGGCACTCACCCCCTACAGCTTCCAAGTGTGAAAAAGAGTACTTACAATACTTTACAAAATATACAAAATGGAAATGAGATTGACAACCACTTATCAACTCAAACCAAAATTCACACTGCACACAACAGGAAGATCAACAGGCACGCTAACAGCAACAACACACTGTAGCAAACACCCAATAGCACATGTGCAATACAACAACAGGAAGTCACAAGTTGAGCAGAGCTCCCCCCTCTAGTGCTGCAGATCCTTTTATTGCCTCTCCTTGGTCCCATTAGCACCAATCAGATCCGGAGATCACTTTGGTAGGATCCAATCCTGTGAAAGAAAGGGTGGGACAAAAGAGAAAGAGAGAAAGAAAGGACCAGCAAAGCAAGACATATACACAATACGTCTCAAGACGTAACAGATGCAAATAACATTGCACTTCGATTAATAAATCGGTAATTCGGTAATGAGCGATAACCATAGTTCTTCAAAGTATGTAAGAGGGTATTTTAAAGAATATGATAGTAAAACAATACTTTATACCCAAACAACATGTGTTATCTTGGTATATATATATATATATATATATATATATATATATATATATATATATATATATATATAATAAAACTGTACGTTTGTTTTGTTAGTGGCAGCAACATGTTGTAAATAATGATAACAATTCAATGGCATCAACAGTTTAAATTCCCTGGAATTTGAATTCTGAAATGTTGTTGACCATGCAGCCACATGTAAACTAAGGGGTTTGGTTTTGCATCTGTATTTTAAATAGCCTGCTGAATTCTCATACTGATAAGCCTCATCACGAGGATCTCACACAGATCACAACATCTCTGACAAAGCCCTGTGCTCCATCTGATGGCAGTTTACCACAAGCCCACCATGTACATATTCACACATATACAGTCAAATATGCAAAGCATGTGTACTCTGGAAAACCGCCACTACAACAGAACTGTTAATGATTGAAGAAAAGGGAAAGATGGTGTTTGCATCGTACGTCAGTAGCTTGCTGTTAAAACCACACAAAAATACGGTCCCACTTTATATTTGGTGGCCTTAACTACTATGCACTTACATTTAAATTAATCATTTGATAAAATGCACTTATTGTGTACATACATGTTTTTACATTGTACTTATGTTTTTAAAAATACCTGTATGTATTTACATCTGTAATTCATTTCTGTAATTACATTTATAATTACACTGTTGACCCATCCCTTACACCTTAACCCACCCTTAAACCTACCCAGACCACCAAACCTGTACCTAACCTTACCCGTATCCCCCTCAATAGCAGTAAAAGTGTTTTGCAATACAATATGAACACAATAAGTACATTGCACTTATTTTTTTGGTGTAGGTACATAGTAGTTAAGGCTACCTAATATAAGGTGTAACCCAAAATACTTATAATAGTTATTAGATCTTAGAATATAAAACTATACACACAATTTAGTCTGAAGCATGTTGCCAAATTCCAGTTTACAGGACTGTTGTGTAAAATCAATATAAGATTTGCAATCATACTGAAGTACTAAATATGACCTTTAGTCAGAATCTAAAATTAACATTTGAAATTTATATTGATGAAACTGTATTTTGCATTATTTTTACTGAAAAAAGTACATTTTTGCATATTCCTTGGAAACAAACTGTGTAGGTCATAGTGTCAGTTCCAGATATTCTGATAATACATTTTCTGGTTAAAAGAAGCCTGTGTTCTTTCAGATGTTTTGTTTATGGTTAATATTTGATTTGAATTACAGAAAAAAAAAAAATACTACTAAAATAACTACTAAAAAGGTTTGTCATTGTCCACTAAAGACACCAACTACCTACTGCTTTATGTACAACTCTGCAGTGCTCTAACACGTAGAAAATACATCAGAGGAATGATGCTATTTCAGTATTTTCATGTTGATAAGACTTTTCTGTTTTTATGTTTAATGAATGTTTATACATTTTTCCAAAATCATCATTCATCATTTTGGAAATTATCATTAACAGATGAACAGAATATAAAACAAAATATCAAAAGACAAAATATTTGACAAACAAAAACTGTAAAAAAAAATTAAGAAAACATACAGGTTTTATTCATGTATTTACTTTATTTTTTTTTTGCCTTTGCCTTTGGCTGATGAATACACAAACACAGCATTGCCCCCTGTTGTCCATAGGTAAACAAACCGGTCATGAACATGATGCATTTATGAACACTGACCTACAGGTGGAGGGAGAGATGTCCTGATAATAGCGAATAACCATCCTCATCGGCGTGATGAGACACCTGCGGAGACTGGTGAGGTAGATGAAGGGAGAGAGGAGAGAACAGGAGGAAGACTGGATGTCTGTCTCTTTCCATTTTTCTTGCCAACTACAATTCTCTTTTATTAAAGCCCATTTGCTGGTGGTGGTACATACTTGGAGAACCATATGATGGAGGTTTTGGCTTTGTGCATGAAGTGATTACTGGAATTATATGACCTGTGTGAACATGTTTGTTTGTTTGTTTTTGTCTTGTCTACTTGTCTGTAGGCAAACTGCCACTGACAACAATTTATAAGCTATGTCTGTTTTGGAAACCAGCTCTATCTGACCACCATATTTTCTTCAATTGTAATTCAGTTGCTGAGCTAGCACTATATGAACCAAACCACTAATGTCACATAAAAAGTGCATTTTTGCAAGTATAGTTGCCAAACACATGCCTCAAGCACGAGACAATCATCTGTTCTCTGCCGTGTTGGTTGTGAAATTGCATAGAACACGTGGCCACAGTTTATGTGCATACTCAATGGATGAGAACTTACCGATGGTACTCAACCAGAAGTGTTTTGCCACTGTGAGTATGTACATACAGTTGCATTAAAAATTGCATTAAACATGCATGTGATGAGGTCATGTGACAACAATGTAGAATACTATTCTATTAAATATTTGTTGTTGCACAATGCAGAATATATTCCATTTGAAAAAAAAAAGTAGGCACAGTATACTTGGCAGTATTCTAGTATTGTAGCCGCTGAAGACAACGTTCAAGCACCTGTGAGGTTGTACGTGTGCTAGAACTAATATGAGCAGCAAGCTTTCCATCATTTTGATTGTGACTTGGAATTTAACATCATTATTATGTCCGCCTTCAAATGGAATTAGTTGATGAAATACAGATGTGACTGTGAATAATATTGTCTATTCAGAAGACTTATGAGTGGAAATGAGACCCCCAGAGATGCATACTGAAGATCAGGGGTGTGTGTGTGTGTGTGTGTGTGTGTGTGTGGAGCAGTGCAGACCAGATGGTCACAGGCTTCTTCATACTCGACTGAGACTGTGTTCTGTTTGGTTTGTCCTCATGGCCTGGCTGATCTACACCTCTCTGGAGCTGGTCATCGCCATGGCATGCTGCCTGGGGAACGTGCTGGTGGTTTGGGCCGTGTGTTTGAGGCGGACCTTCCGTCAGCCTACCTTCTGTTTCGTGGCATCTCTGGCCGTGGCTGATTTCCTGGTGGGGGCGGTGGCTGTGCCCCTGGCTGTGCTGGTGGACGGGTGGGTTGAAATCCCGTTCCAGGCCTGTCTGGCGGTCAGCTGTGTGGTGCTGGTGCTGACCCAAGCGTCTGTGCTGTCCCTCCTGGCTATTGCTGTGGACCGATACCTGCGGGTCTCAATACCTCTCAGGTAACAGCTTATAGCAAAATAAGAAAATTTAAAAAAAAATCAGAAAACACTATTTCAGTTTTTTTTGTTTTATTAATTCGATGTGTTGCTTGCCGCTTCTTTGTAATTAGTTTTACAATTTACATTTACATTAGTTGATAAAATAAGGTACAGATGTGACCATGAATATTATTGTCTATTCAGAAGACTTTTGAGTCATTACTAGCAATTACTAGCAATTTACTTGCAATTTTTGAATGCTTGGATTTAAATATGTGACCTTGGACCATAAAATCAGTCTATCTTTTTGAAACTGGGAATTATTCATCATCTGAAAGCCGAATAAATAAGTTTTCCATTGATGTATAGTTTGTTAGGATATTTGGCTGAGATACAACCATTTGAAAATCTGGAATCTGAGGGTGCAAAAAAATCAAAATATTAATAAAACCGCCTTTAAAGTTGTCCAAATGAAGTTCTTAGCAATGCATAGAGCAATGTATTAATCAAAAAGTAAGTTTTGATATATTTACAGTAGGAAATTTACTAAATATCTTTATGGAACATGATCTTTACTTAATATCCTAATGATTTTTGGTTTTGTGGTCCAGGGTCACATATACTAATTATCAGTCACATATATTAATTATCATATTGAAATATATTACTTATACTTAATATAAATAAGCCAAACTGTTCTCACTCCCAAGGTATCTGATAATGAAAATCATCGCCAAAATATAATGCCATGGTCACAAAATTACACCACAGCAATATAATGTCATGATAAAATTTAATGTTGATGTATTGACTGCAGATGTTTCTCACTGAAATCTTTTCAATCAGTGTTTATTTTTAATAGTAAAGTTTTAATTGTCTAGTTTTCATGACTCACACTGGTCTTTTAGAGTTCATGACCTGTTTTTATTTTAGGCTCCATAAATAGTGTTCTCACACTTACTGCATTTATCTAAACAATATGCCACTTGTTGACTGTATTCCCAACTGACATGTAACAGATGATTTTCCCACATCCAGAGCTCAATGAAAAACACATGATAACTGACAAACCAAAACAAAGAATCAGGTAACAGGCCAGGCTGCGTTTCTCAAAATCATTGTAAGCTTAAGTACATCGTACACCCATTCGTTCACCCATTGAAACCAATAGAGCTATGATCAATTTAGGCTTACAGTGCTTTTGGGAAACACAGCCCGAGTATTAATATAGTGAAACGTCAAATGTCATGATTTAAAACTATTTGAAAAATCATTATTCATTTATTAAATAAATATTGTTTGTAGCTTACCAGATCAGAATGTGGAAGAAGTTCACTTGAATGTGCGCTTGTAGTGTAGTTTAAATCTTAAAAGCATATTTTTTAAAAAATCTGTACTTGCCACTTAAGTGTACTTACAGTACGTAAAGAGATTTTACCTTTATTACTATGCAGTGCCTGGATAGATTACTTACAAACTGTAGTCTATTGCTGATTACAAACTACACGTTGAAAATTGCAGTAAGTAATGTTGTCAAGTCTACTTATTTTAGGTAATGCATTCTGAATACCTTCGGATTACTTTTAGATTACTTCTGACAAAACTTGTTTATAGTTTTAAATGGGATTATTGTTATTGTTATTAAAAAGATAAATATAATCAGAGAATATTCAAATATGGTGTTAAATTATTTAAATATTAACTTTATATCTTAGGGACACGTAAAGTAAATATTTAGGTCAATGATCAATTTAGGATTACTTTTGAGAAACACAGCCCTGCGCTGTTTCTTAACACACTTAAGTACACTTTTATTTTTTTTAAAGTTGTGTATTAATCTTTTTTCATGCTTTACTGTAATTCACTTCAGTTCAGTTTGTATAGCACTTTCAATGTTGACTAACATACTAAAGCAACTGTAAAGTACTTGATTCTACTTTTAACTGTAGTGTGTTATTAGATATTATATTACAAGTTAAACTATTTTAAATGGGCTAAATTCATAACAAATGTGGAATTACAAATATATTTAAATGACATACAAGTTTCAATCCATCAAAGTATATTTTAGTTTATCATAAATGCTTGTCAGTACATTCAGCAGTACAGTTTAACCGTATATAAAAGACAATAGAAGTACGTATGAAATAACATATAAAGATGCACTTAAATCCTAATTAAGTGGGTCAAACCAGCACTCTAAAGTTCAGCTAATTGTATTTTAATATAAATTTAAACAATGGGGCTGAAAACATTATATTCAGTTCACACTTAAGTATATTATTTTCGTATTAAGTGCTCTTTTTAAGAAAGAAAAATGTTAGCTTAAGTGTGTGTCCAGCTGTACATTTAATTACCAGTCGACATGTTCTGTGATTGCAGGTATAAGGAGATCGCCACGGAGCAGCGTTCCTGGATTGCAGTGGTCCTGTGTTGGTTGATATCTTGTCTGCTGGGGTTCACCCCTCTCTTTGGTTGGCATAACGGTGATTCCCAATCTTCCCTGCTCCTTAACTCTTCCCATATCAACTGCACCTTTTTAGCTGTCATCTCACTGCCCTATATGGTCTACTTCAACTACCTGGGCTGCATCCTACTCCCATTAGCAGCCATGACTCTTCTTTACGCTCTGGTCTTCTACAGCCTGCGCAAACGCCTCCGGAGGGAAGACCAGACTTCAGCACCTGCTGAATCGAAACTAAGGACTTTTCTAATCAAGGAGAAGAGGCTGGCATGTTCTCTGGCTCTGGTTCTCCTGCTGTTTGCAGCATGTTGGATGCCTCTGCATGTCATGAATTGTGTATTGCTTTCAATGGGTCCTCAAGGCGTCCCCCAGATTGCTTTCTACGCAGGAATACTCCTCTCTCACGCCAACTCAGCGGTGAACCCTGTGGTCTACGCCCTCCGTATTGCAAGGATCAGGGAGGCTTACCTGGAGATCTGGAGACGGTATGTACTGTGCTGGAGAGGACAAGGAGACTTCTCAAGCTCCTCATGGAGATCCCAGCCTGGAGAACCGAATACTGGCCATCAAACTACATTTCCCTCCAACACTGGCACATGACTCAGGCAAATAAACCACAATCATAATTTCACTGTATGATACAATTCTGAGTAGATCTTTGAGTGACAGTATATTGGAGATATCCTGCAATATCCAACAATGTCATTGACAAGCTTCAGTCTCCAGGAGCTGTAAAGCTGCATGACCACTAGAGGGCGCCACAAGCTTTTACAATGACACTGTAAACTGCTAACAGAGAAAGAGCAGACATGCTACCTAAGTGAAGACCTGTTAACTCTGTAATGTGAAATCATAGTATGAATACATCAGGCTTTTATGGTTCATGCAGTATGATATAGTGCAGGCATCCTCAAATCTGGCCCACTCCTGCAGAGTTTAGCTCTAACCCTAATCAAACACACCTGAGCATGCTAATCTGAGTCTTCAAGATCATTAGAAAATCACAGGTAGGTGAGTTTGATCAGGGTTTGAGCTAAACTCTGCAGCAGATTGGCCCTCCAGGGAAAGATTTGAGGAACCCCATATAGTGTAAAAACACATTAGGGCCCAAATAGTGCAGTTGCTGACATTTATATGGCTAGAAATTAAGGTAAAATGCTGATTGCTCGTAATGCAAATAAATGAGATCTTTGAAAAAATATAGCAGACCACTTATATAAAATGCATACAAATATCAGTTGTTACTCTATATCTCCCAATAATATGTCTTATTAAGCTTTTTACTGTGGAGGGTAAAACATGCAATGCAATGATGATTGAGAGATGAACAATAAACGTTCCTCAAAAGCCTGACGGATCATAATTGGTACTTGATTTTCTAAAAAATGATGTCTGGATTATCGAGTAAACCTAAATTGCTTCAGTCCAGTAAGTGTTCGTAAGTGTTCGAAACATTACTAACAACATAAACGTTAATCTTATGTTAAACTTAATGATACTAAAAAAGGCCTTTTCAATCATCAATCAGAGGACAGAAGGCATGTGGTATATTGTGTTAAACAAGTTTTTCAGCAAAGTTTGATCATGTTGATAATTTAGAGGTCTTGGAACTTGTGTATCAAATATGAAAAAGCAGGTTAATTTATCGTACCGTGTGTGTGTGTGTGTGTGTGTGTGTGTGTGTGTGTGTGTGTGTGTGTGTGTGTGTGTGTGTGTTGGTGGCAAAATACGAGAGTATGACCTTAACAATTATGAGAAAATCCATATTTCACAATACAATATATGCACTTTCACAGTAAAATATTGTTTTATATGAGTAAAAACTGTCTAATCTTATAAATTGTGGTGTAAAACAGTAACTGGAGATTCCCAGAAATTACTGCAAAGAATCAATTAGGAATTTTATTAGGTTTTTGTTTATTATTTACTGTAAATTCAACAGGATTTTTTTTTTTTTCACATTGTAAGACTGTTCATTTGTTGATTTATAAACTTAAATCAGGCTGACTACCTTTTAATGGAAAAGACAAAAAAAAGAGCTAACACAGCAGTTATAACTGAGTAAGCTTATAGTTACTTTTATAATATTCTCAGATATTTGATTGCAGAGAGTTTCACTTTATTGATGCCACTGTAATTTGTTGACATGGTTCATGTGTTCAGATAAAGGCTGTAAAGGCTTTATCTGAACACATCTTTGAAAAGGCTATCTTTGAAAGGCTTACTGTAAATATCAAAGTATCCTCTCACAAGTTATTCTTTATTGGCAAATATAATTTTCACTCATAAAATTATAAATGCCTACTACATGCCTGCAAAATACTACCTGTTTATGCAATGTGTTTGTTTTATATGACTTTAAAAAGGTTGCACATCAAAGCAATACATACAGCATAATCTGTTTTACCTCTAACTTCTACAAGATAACCGTTTTGTATAAACTGTATAAAATGAAAACAAAGTCAAAAAGGCAAAAGATTGTTGAATAAAACTATTTTATTCATAGAACAAAACCATATTATGCATACTGTGCAGTTATATATATATATATATATATATATATATATATATATATATATATATATATATATATATATATATCATTCACTGAACAAGGCCACATGCATTGTGTGATTGAAACTGAATTTCCTGTTATGATGTGTGAAAATCCTGTTTGATCACAAGCCAACAGAAAAGCTAAATTATTGATTAAGCCATACATCTGAGCTCCGTAAATCTCTTTTAATCTGATTTTTCACATCGTATGTAATATTAGATCAGCATGTTAAACTGGCAGGGGAGGCATGGATATTGTTCAGGCTTGTTAGGTAAAGAGTTAGACCTGTTTCACAACACACACACACACACACACACACATACACACACACACACACACACACACACACACACACACACACACACACACACACACACACACACACAAAAAAAGCCGTAAGAGTCTCATTGTGCTTTCACACTCGCAATGCTTCTGCTGCTGCACTATACTACAGCAAAAACATTTCTTTAAATGAATGACCATAACCTATCAAATGTTTAGTGGAGTCAAAATATTACAAGTTGGATTTTTTAATTCATAAGGAGTCTCTTAGGATGAATTTATTTGATCAAAAACTGTAATATATATATATATATATATATATATATATATATTCCTGGGATTCAAAGCTGGATCTTCAGCATCATT
Source organism: Acrossocheilus fasciatus (assembly GCA_036784905.1). Classification (NCBI taxonomy): domain Eukaryota; kingdom Metazoa; phylum Chordata; class Actinopteri; order Cypriniformes; family Cyprinidae; genus Acrossocheilus; species Acrossocheilus fasciatus. The sequence continues at coordinate 6,344,492 of CM071960.1, forward strand.
ACTCCAGTCTTCAGTGTCACATGTTCCTTCAGAAATCATTTTAATATGCTGATTTAATATGCTGCACAAGAAACATTTCTCATTATTTCCAATTCTTATTGTTATCAATAATCAAAAAAAGAAAGGATTTTTCAAAGTTGCTAATAAAACTTATTGGATTATTGGAGTACCTTTTATAATCTTTCTACTGCAAAATTGCATGTTTAACTGAATGTGTTGCTTGCCATTTCTTTGTAATTGACTGTGAAATTTACTAGCAATTTCTGATTGAAAATAGTTTCTACATGATTCAGGATTGTCATATAAGTAGAAAAAGAACAGAACAGCATTTATGTAATAGAAATAATTTGTAACATTATACAAATCTTTACAGTCCTTTTGATCATTTAAATGCATCTTTTCTGAAATTCATAAAAAAAAGCATACTGTCCCCAAACCTTTTAAATCGTAGTGTAATTTACATGAGCTTTTACATCCCAATATTTACTAATCTACGCAGAACAGAACCAAAAAGCATTAAGTGCAGATAAACTGCTTAACTCATCTTGATTCAGTCAGATTTACTGAATAGAACATGTTTATTTTACTGCTTCATAAAAGTCTATACCACAAAATACTGTCAATAAAATAGGGCATTTTGACATATTTTGTGGCGACTACAGTGTATTTGTTTCTGTTTATGCAGACAGTGTAAATGTTGTATCCTGTAAACATGGGTGCTGGAATAAGCACACTGTTTACACGCTGTGTTCACATACATAGTTCATGTGGTGTGAAGCAGGCTGTAAAGTTTAAGCAATATTTAAACTCCAGGGTTTTTCCACTAGCTGGCAGATAGTTGGCACAACAAGGAAGGCAATAGACTGTATAGTTATCACCTGAGCAGGGTTTGATCCCTCCCACCAAACTATACAACCTACTACCTCACCCTGTCAAGACACCAAAGGGCGATCCCATCGCCTGACATGCTTGCGTATGTATGAAGTCAACATGACACGTCAATCCCAACCCGTTTTACTTCTGTAACGTGAGCGAATATCCTTCGCGACTCATTGGATGAATGCAGACAATTGTTTGTGGATGATTTGGCTGTCGCCTTAGGAAAGACAGTAGATTGTATAGTTATCTCAGTGAGAGAGTGCAGGGCTCCACAACTATTCAATCTACTACCTCAGCCCCAAGGACAGCAGAACAGATGTCAACCAGTCAGAAAGCAGACCGCTGGATTCCTGCGGAGAGAAAGACTCTGGTTAGCACAACCATACAGTCAAACTTTGTTGTAGCTAGTCTCCACAGAACAGTTCAAGCATGTGTTTTAATGTGTACAATTACATTTACCCAAGTGAAAAAAACAACAACGTGTGCTTGTATTGAATGTACACTTGTAGTGTATTTGAAATCTCAAAAGTATATTTTAAAATAAAACTGAATTACATGCTAATTTATGAAATTACATATAAAGATGTACTTAAGTCCTAAGTTAGTCGAAAAAAAACAAAACACTTAAAGGGTTAGTTCACCCAAAAATGAAAATTAGCCCGTGTTTTACTCACCCTCAAGCCATCCTAGCTGTATACGACTTTCTTCTTTCAGACGAATCCAATCAGAGTTTTGTCCTGGCACTTCTAAGCTCTATCATTGTAGTGGGTGGGTGTTTCTTTTTAACTGTCCAAAACACGTTAAATAAAGCGCGTACATTTGTAATAAAACGTGCCTCACATGACTTCAGTGGGTGAATAAAGGCCTCCATGCATTTTTGTCAGAAAAATATCCATATTTCAAAAGTAATAAACACTTTTCTCTCACTTCTGCTGACTGTCGTATGCATTTCATTGCGCCCACTGCAATGATAGAGCTTAGAAGTGCCAGGACAGTTTTTAATATAACCGATTGGATTCGTCTGAAAGAAGAAAGTCATATACACCTAGGATGCCTCGAGGGTGAGTAAAACACAGGATCATTTTCATTTTTGGGTGAACTAACCCTTTAAGTTTAATTAATTGCATTTAATATAAATTTAACCTATAATTCATATTCATTTAATTGTAAATAACACATTAAGTGCCTGAAATCATTACATTCAATTCACACTTAAAGATTTCCTTTTGAAGTAATTTTTGTTTTACAAGAGTACAGAATTACTTTACATAACTAAAACACTTTTTCAACATATACATTTTAATTTTCATTTATTTATTAAATGAAATATTTATTATTTTATTTTAAATTTCATTTCATTATACTCATTTTTACTTAAAATAATATATTATTTAAAATGAAGATACTTTGTGGTTGTCCAGCATTAATGGATTATTTTAATGCGAACACTTCTTATTCTGCAAGGACACCATACAGAACTTGAGGAGAACCAAATTCACACATCCACTAAACTCACCTTGACACCAGCTGGTTAAAAGTTATTTATGAGAAAAGCTTGAGCAGCATTTGTTTGCGATGCCACTTGGTTTAATATTTGATTCTCTAAATCAAGGTGTCAAAAAGAGTTCAAACTGGTGCCACGGTATGTTAAGGCATCATCGGTCTGACTTCAGTCATATTCACACCATCGGAACGGCTGTGTCATAGATCACAGAGCTGCTTATTTCTATGCAGTTGCAGAAAAACAACAGTAGATGAAAGCTTGGCATGTGTGTTCTCCAGACTCGAGTCAGCGGCGCTTATTTGAGTCGGAAAAACAATCAAATACGAAAAAGACTGGGGAACTGTGAGGAGTCGAACCAGGATGCAGGCTAAAAGGGAAGCGCTAATTTTGAAAGCCAAAGAAATTACTCACTCATTCTAGCGAGGCTGGCATTGGATCATGAAGAAAAAAAAAAGTCTTGATCCTTCGCCAGGAATTCGCGCCCGTTTTGCCAAAAACTGAGCTCATTCCAACAAGACAACATTGAGTAAGCTACGCTTCTGAAGTAAACAGATGATGTAAAACATGGCTTCCTCAGCTGTCTCCTGTAGCTTTAACAAAGCTGATTCTGCTATTCCGCACAGCAAAATAGAGGGGAAACAAAATGGCGTCATTTCGGCCATTTTAGGGTGCGAGTGCTGTGCATTCCTTGCAACCTCTGCGAGGTGTGCCTGAAAAACCCATTCACGCGTTCACTGTTCTCAGAGGCTGTTTGCAAAAGCAAGGGTCTCCCTCTCGACGCACTGAAGGATGCCTGGCATCAGTACAACCACAAGAAAGCCAAGATTCATCCTCGAGTCAATAGCGTTCTTTCACACACAACAAAACGAACAGATATGCTGTGAAAATCATCTGCTTCTGGACACCCGTTAGCATGCTAGCATACGTGACCAACCGAAACATCTCTGAACTTCAGCACTCTAACATATTAGCATCCAGCTAAATCAGTTTCTTATTTTGGGAATGTTGTAGCTTTGCAACCCAAGTATCTGTAGGCTACTCATTCTTGAACATCCAACAGAAACTTCCGACAGGATACATGCAAAACATTTGCAAAATGGCAATAAGAGCAGTTATTGTGTGGTGTTGAGAGGTGGAGCATGTCTGTTTTGCATAAATAAACATGCAAATCTCTTCCAGACATTGACTTTGGGCAATTTGTTAACATACAAAAGTCCTCTTAGCTAATTAGCATACACATGCTCTTTCTGGCCCATTTGGAGGGACATTGATTGAAAAGTTTTGGCACGAGACGCAGTCTGCTGGATCACAAAGGAGGAGACAGAAGCTGAGAGATGGCATGACATGACTTTGCTGTGCCAACTCGGATTTGCTAACTTTTCGGTAAAGGTCAGGTCAGAAGCTGTGCAATAAAACACGCTTAACTATCTCTTATCAGTGCAGGCGTGCAGTTCATTAGATTGTGCATTTTTTACAAACACCATCACATGCAATTGTGATGTACTGTATAATCAAAGAAAAATGTAGTCATTAGCATTTAGCATGTTAGATGTACCGGCTGTTCTAGAGCTGCTTCTTTAGTCGAGGGCGACGTTTAATGCCTCACCCGTGAAAGAGGAAAATATGCTAATATGGTCTGACAGATGTGCCATTTGGATCATTTTTAGATTACATGGGGAACTAGTCTGCCCTTCTGTTCCCCTATATGCGGTAATCACGTTGATGGGGACTAACCAGTGCTTTTGGTGCTTTGCCAGGTATTTAGGTCCATTTTAGTGCCGCTTAGATTTTTTTCATATGTAAATGACCTCTTTAGTCGTGTTTTAAAAATATGTAACACTAATGCTAATGCAAATTAGACACAAATGCCCTGATTTTTACGACATGGGTATTTAAGAGAGTATTTAGAGATTATCTGTTGCTTTCAGTGTAGACAGTGTGGGTGGAATTGAAAACAGTATCATAAGATACCATAAAATAGAATTGCAAAAATATTTAAATAGTATTTTGATGGCTATATTAGTTAGATATGTCTTCCAACACTTATCCAATGACTTTGGGAAATAGTTTGCATTAATGAGCCCACAAAAGTGAAGTATTTATGAAAAGTACACTTCATTGTTCTGCATGGCACTAAAGGACTAAGAGAATCATCTAAGATGATGATAAGAGCTAAATGACAAAAAACAATGAATATGATTATCACCACACCCTAGCAGTTCAGTATTGTAAGGGGATTTCCACTAAGTGACTGAAATGTGACTTTAATTGCCTGCTAAATTTTACACTTAAGTAGATGACATATGTAATAAATAACACTGCTACTAAAATGACATGCCAAAAATTGTCTTAGCTTAACGCTGACAAAGCCCATTAAAAACTAGGTTATATTTAATAATGGAATACAAATTAGGTTATTGATTAGTTTTAGAATGTTAAAATGTTTATGTATGCTTGAATTTTAAAAGCAAGCCTCTTAAACTGAATGCATGCAGGCTTGCAACACAAAGTCATAGCATTAACATAAACAACTTAGCACTTACAAATCTGCATGTAATACTTTATAGCATTGCAGGCATTAGCGTCCTTATGTTAATCATTCAACATGTTTATTAATTTTAAATCAGCTTTAGTTTATAGCCTAAATATGGGAGCCAGATTAATAACCAGATAAGTTTATAACTGTCACAGCAAGCATTTTTGTCAAAGACTTTGCACTGTATTATGTATTAAGCATTTTAATCTGAATTAAAAAGTGTATAGTTGCCCTCTGCAGACTAAATGTGACCCTGGACCACAAAACCAGTCATAAGGGTAAATTTTTCGAAATTGAGATTTATATATCGTCTGAAAGCTGAATAAATAAGCTTTCCACTGATGTGTGGTTTGTTAGGATCGGACAATATGTGGCCAAGATACAACTATTTGAAAATCTGGAATCTGAGGGTGCAAAATAATCAAAATATTGAGAAAATCACCTTTAAAGTTGTCCAAATGAAGTTCTTAACCATGCTTATTACTAATCAAAAATTAAGTTTTGATATATTTACAGTAGAAAATTTACAAAATATCTTCATGGAACATGATCTTTACTTAATGTCCTAATGATTTTTGGCATAAAAGAAAAATCAATAATTTTGACTCATACAATGTATTTTTGGCTATTGCTACAAATATACCCCAGCGACTTAAGACTGGTTTTGTGGTCCAGGGTCACAAATGGTCTTTTTCGAAACCTAGTGAGCTGCCTTGCAATCTTCTGCCTGCATAGCCAGTATAATAAGTGACTGATCTGGAAGACTGCGGAAGGCACAAACTCGACTCAAGACTCATGATTTCAGTCTGGTGTTAGTCTGGTGTCGAGTCTGTGGCTAAGCTAAGACTACTCTGCTACACGTTAAAATACACACTGCAATACTAAGCAAAATACTTTTTAAAATGAGATTTTATATGGATATTTTATAGACATTTTGTTATATAATGGCATCAATCTTTGGAAAATCATTAAACTTGCAATGCATTCTGGGATTGGCTTCTCAGCGAAGGACTCATGCGATGCATTACAATGCTCAGAATCTGGCTAAAGTGAAGTATCTTACCTCTTGGAACAGCCTTCACATCAGGAGTGCACCTATGATGACTTAAAATGTTCCCTGCGTAGGCAGTTCACTAGGTTTTGGAACAGAGCCTGTGTCTCTAACATATGAAAAACATCACAAAGGTTAAAATAATCTTTGCTTAATATCACATCCTGTGATACATGACAAAACCTGCTATTAAAGGGACATTCAACCTTTAAAAATATACTCATCTACCTAGAAACAGCTAAAGCCCTCGATAAATGGCTGCCATTTTTAATTGCCTGCATTTGTTTACTCGTCACCTATGCCGTGCCACCTCTTGGCATAATCAAATACCAAGCATTTTATAGCCACAAAGGATCATCTTACTTCCCTGTCTGAGGGTTTTACAAATCAGAAGAGAGGTAAACAATTCAAATCAGATCAACAAAAGGCCTTCTATCTTACCTAGCGATCAAAGGACACAGCCGTTAGCCCTTGTGACCGTCCAATCGCAGGAGGTAAACAGGCAAATCAATTAGCCTGCTGAACGCCTCCCACTGCGTTATGGTTGCCAAGACCATATGTGCTTACGATATTTGCTGAAAACGTACACCGAAAATGGCTATCGATAACCTCGCATTAGATCCACCGAAACCGGTTGACTGTTTGGCACAAGCTCAGCGATTGAGAAATTGGTACATATTCTTGTTTTCATTTTAATTCTCTCCCCTCCTTTCTGTCGCCGAGTCCCTGAGTCTGGTGCCAAGAAAGGGGCAGTGCCTGTATGCCAGGCTGAATTTCAATGAACGGAGAAGAGGGTGGTGGGTAGAGCTTTGAAGGGTGGGGGATGTTGGCAGAGGAAGAGTATAGGAGGCCAAAATTTAAAAAAAAATACGGAACTTGAGACAATGCCTTTGTGAAGCAATAATTTAACGTAGGAGGGGAGCTTCCCCATTGAAAATCCCTTTGGCATCTGTATAACCGAAAATCATGTCTCATGAACGAGGAAAATATGAGATACGGTATGAACAAACAATAGATGTTTTGTTTTTACTATTAATAGTAACTGTCGCTATCTCATCTGTAATCTTTTGTTTGTACAGCTGTAGATCAGCATTCTCACCATTGGTGAGTTCTATCATATTACCACCATATTAGCCTCAACTGTTGCACAAGATTCTTAACATGAAACATATTTTTCATTTGGATGAATCATTGTACAGTTTCCCTGAACTACATTTAGCAACACTTTTCTTCCTGTTCCAGTTACTGTACCTGTAAAATTACTCCTCAGTTATTCCCTCCATGCCGCTGCTTAAAAGATTTAAGCCACAGAAAGCTGTAACTCTTTGAAAATGTAATTAATCATTCTGCTTATGATCTCCTGTCATCAACCTACACCAGAGAGAAACGCCCTTAAAGCGAAAATAGCGGTCCCCAAAAACAGGAAGTTAGGCTTGGCTTGACCTTGGTTGACTCTGTCACGCGGTCTCCGGAGAGCCTGCTGTTACTCATCGAAACTCGACGATAAGGATTCTGCCTTGCCTTGTTTATACAAAGACCTTGCAGATTAGACTTAGATCTCTGCCCCCGTCTGGGGCCGTGTAACTAATAGGCTCCGAGCATATGTTGCGTGTCTGCGCATTTTCTGCGTGTTTTCTCACCTGCAGTGAATTTTCTGCTTTCGTTCTAAACACTTCATCCAAATAAAACTTTGAGTTTGATGTCAAAATACTCAGAGATTACAGAACTGGTGTTGTATTGTGTCTATTCCAGCAAGAAGTTGTAGATTTGATTGTGTATGTAGTGAAATCGAAGTATTTTTAGGGTTAAACTGTGTTTGTTTTGAAACTTCCTGTTTGCTAATGTGGGGTCGAAGCCCAGAGTGCATCTGATTGTCAGCTACAGTAAATGTAGGAGGGAGCGGGGCTGTATGGGAAAGGGAAAAAAAGAGGGAGAGAGAAAATATGACGCTACATGATAAGTTCATCTGAGGAGAACAGGGGGTGGAGGAAATGCTCTCTTTTCCTCCCTCCCTCACTCCACTTTTTTTCCTGTAGCCATCTCTCTCTGTCTCTGAACAAAATAAACATGTATACACAAACTTTTGTGCCTCTTTGGTGAGTCTCTCAGTTCTACCTTAAAAAGCAGTAAATTACCTGCCCTCCTTCCTTCTGCTGATGAGTAATAAAGCACAAAAAAAGAACATTACCCAAGAAAAATCCTTGCTCTATAGTTAAATCATCAAATATCAGCACATCATGTGTTGTTTTAACCTAACAGCATCATTTTTCTCTGTCTTGCTTTTCCATAATTGATTGCATGTGGAGAGCTGACCTGCTGTTAAATAAAGATTTGTTTTAAAGGTTTGCTGTTATTTGAAAGAGACTGTATTAAAAATCCCTTTAAGTCCCTCAAAAAATCCCTTTAAGTAAAATACACTTAGTACAGTAGTACACAAACACGTGGCATGTCGACGCCATCTTGAGAGCTTTTCTTTGTAATTTTTTGCAAAGATTTAAATCAAATTCATCGATGCATTTTTAATCTCAGTGGTCAATTGGTGTAATTTCGTCCAAGTTATAACAGCCTCGTAATAATAAAAAAAAGATGTCACCTTTTCTTTTCTAAAGAATTAGATCTTGTCGATTGCTCATCCCGTTTTAAAGGAATTTAATATGAGTTTGACAAAAAGGCACAAAATATTAACATAATAGTTGGATTGATGGATTGTCACCACCCTCTAACATTACGATCAATAACTAAAATTTAGTCTTTAATCGTTTTATTTTAAACAAACCTTAAATTTCATTCAATTAGATCCTAATCTGTTGCATTTTATTATTTTCTTTCCCAAACTAGCTCTATTCTGTTTCCTTTGGCATTCAAGGACATTGCAATGCAAACGCAACAGAAAAAAATAAGCATTCGAATAAAAACAGGACAAGTATACATTTCAATACCTGGTGAATATAAAAAGTCTTTTGATCGTATCTCCCAATGCCAAACAATGCTCTCATACTGTATATGCAAGATGAACTAAGTCTAAGCTTTCTTAAATGTACTATTTCTACCACAGCGGATTTCTCACTGGCACTTTCTTTTTACAGAAATATATACAAATACAAAACTGACCGTAATCTATTCAACAACAGCAACAACAACAAAAAAATGCAATGTGAGGGATGTACAACATATTTTTGACTTCAGGGGAATTTATAGGCCATCCTTGAAACGCTAGCATCATATCCAAACACAGCACTGAGTTAATTTCCCTCCAAAAACATTAAGGCAGCAGCCAAACACTATTTGTATGTTGAAAATCATTCAAATCCCTAAACAAACGCAAACCCCAAAATCAATTGCACAAAACAACCCAAAACTAAGGGAACATGCATGCTATCTGAAGGAGCGCATACCTCATTGTGAGAATGACTTTCGAAAATATTAACAAAAATATATTTTTTAAATAGCTTTGAGCCTAAAAACATTTCTCAAATGTACATCAACAATTATTTCGTCCGAAAGTCGTTTAGTGTAGTAGAAATGGCGGAATCCGAGGCATGGACACAGGGGTGAAGCAGACACGTTTACAAGAGGAAGACAACAGTGAACAAGAGAGCCAGAGCAGCTGGGTGAAAGAATCAACAATGATGCTTTACGAGAATTTCTTAAAAAGTGACAAAATAATCTATGGGATATTACAAAGTATGAAAACGAGAAAAAAAAAACGGAATACCTGCAGACTAGAGGCTTCAACGTCAAAGAACACAAGGCAGGGTCATGGCGGCGAGAAGAGTAGACTCATGCACATACTACGCTACGCCTATCTCGGGGAGAGAGACCTAGAAACGTGCTACCACCAAACATGCTCTTCCACAGGGTTGTGGCTGAAGAAAGAGCACATACAGCGGCCTCCGTTTCACCCGCCTCACCACGAGCTCTTTCTCCCTGCCCACTTTGGCACAGGATGCAAAGTGAAAGACAGAAACTGAGAGAGGGAGAGAGGAGGTGGAGAAAGAAAGGGAGTTTGAGTAACGTAAAACAAATCAGAGCTCAAGACGAGAGGGAAAATCACAAAGTGCCCATAAAGGTACAGTTATTGCTACCGTCCGTGACAAACTAGCACGCAAAACACACTTGTCTTTACGGGAATGCAAGAGGGTCAGCTTGTACCCCTATTTCCCGGTTACAGTATCTCCAAGTACACAGTCTGGAAAACAAGGGCTCAGAATTGATTATTCACGGAAAACACTTGATCAACCAAATGGGTCCCAGTAGAAGAGGCGAGAAACACCAGAACAGGTTAATACTTACACAGTTTTTCATGCCCTTTAGCCAAAGCATGTGACCGACCCCTTAAGCAATTAGTCAATGCTTTCGGTGGTTTCTCGAGGAATATAAATAACCCTCCCAAAAGAAGCGCGAGAGGACGAAGAGTTGATTTTGCTCGCCTCTGGGAATGCAATGATTGCCTTTGTCAGCATTTGGCATCTGTCCCAGGTAGTTTGAGCCTTCGAGATATAGTCCTCGCTAATCATTACACACATCCAGAGGCTGTTCTGCCACTGCCTGCGTTTTGGATTTCTTTATCGGCGAAACAAAACATGAGCGGACCGTGGTACTTCCTCAAACAGTCTTGAAAGACAATTCACTCGGTTAATCTCATTTGCCTGACTGATTCAGTTGGTTTTATGACTCACCTTGTGTTTGACATCCTCATCCAAGTTGCACTTTGCATGCAGTCATTTAGTTAGAAGTAGCGAAACGCTATGCAAATAGGCTCTGAGAAAGTTACTGTAATTTTCAGTGGAGTCATAACGCTAAAAGTTTGTCAGGTCCTCAACTCCTTACCATGAAAGAGGAAGTGACTGCAACGTGTCATTCGTTGCAGGGTCTTCTTCCTGTGCCAGAAAGCTGTAAAACAGGAATATGCTCTATAGTACGCAGATGGCATCTTGTCAAATGAGTCCACGTTTGTCCTGTCTGCTCGCAGGCAGTGTCCTGGGCAGCACAGCACATGACGTCACAGCTCCTTTGTTATTGATGCATTTACATATTTCTCATTTACTGAACTCGCTGAACTCTTCACTTCCTAGCACATCCGTTCCCCTTTCAATCCTCGCAGGGAGAAAAAAAAACAACATCTCTTTTAAACATCTTTTTTCGAATGGCGCCTTGCCAAAGTTGGGGAGCGTGAAAGCACAGAAGGAAATCCTTGATGCAGTGCCTTAGTTGCAGACGCTTCAAAGATTTATTTTGCTCTTTTTTCCCCTCTCCTACAAATTTGCTCCCCGTGTCTCTTCCTGTCGAAGTGAGGGGAGGCTGTAAAAAGTTTCAGCTGCGCCGACAGAGGCTGTCTCATTTGGCAGCAGTTCAAAACAGCATTGCTTGCTTCCAAAAGCCAGTCTGCTTGCCAGCCGGGCGAGTTTGAAAAGGCCACGCTACACTCCGCCCATGTTTGGGAGAGCGAGAAATAGAGAGAGAGAGATGGGGCAAAGCTACGCGCCACGGCTCAGCCCTTCCCACTCTGCCTTACTTGGCAGAGCAGCTTTTTACAGGATAGGGGGGAATCTAGGTCAGACCCTGTGTGCATGTTGTGGGACAGATCAGAGCACCTTTTCATGTGTGTGAGGTGTACACCTCCCTCGGCACTTACCGTTTCCTGCACATGCCATCTAGTCAACTAAAAGCAGGATCCTGTCCGGGTCCAGTTACTCCCTTACAGTAAAGCGTACCTTTCAAAAGACCCTCAGCCCACCTGCGCCTAAGCTCTTTCAAAGAAGCGTCTGTGCTCCTGAGTTCTGTGTAATGCATGTGCCCAGAAACGCTCGGATGGGACGGGCTGTGATGCCTGTACGCTGATTGTTTTTCTGCATGTTTGTTTTGGGTCTGTGGCTCCAGAGTCATCTCACTTTCCAACCTGAACTGTTGACATTGGCTTGGTGCACTCCACAGGTGTTAGCATTGCATAAAAAAACAGAGCGCTGCTCACAATGACTGATGGAAGGTCTGAGCAGCTGACTGTCACATTTATGCTTCGGATCCACCTGCAGAGCTTGTTTAAAACAACTTCTTGTCGCATCTAGTTCCCTTTTTTCCAGATTGTTCATGTTACTTTCAGTGGGCTGGTGCTTTTCGAGATAATGACTTGCATTTCTGCAATATTTATAAATGTTCAATGGCAAAAGATAAAGTTTTGAATTGTAAACTATGTTACGATTTCTACCAATTGCATCTGCTTAGTGTTTACAGGACTGTCAGCACCTAAACACAATAATATGAATGTTTAGTGAGAAACTTTGGTGTAATAAACATTTTTATTTGAATGAGAAGCTGTTAATACGTCTGGCACAAGAAGCATTCACATGCTATAAATGTAACAAATTTTTTTACAGATATATGTTCTAGTATATTTTCAAACGCACTACGAAAATCCCAGGTCAATAAGATTTACATTACTGTTACATATAACTGCAAGATGGTGGCGCTCATGAACCGATTATTTTGATTAGCGGTGAATAGCCGAGGAAGAGTTTAATACTTTTTGACTTCTTTATGACAATGATGTGTCAGAAACTGAAAGTTGTGTTGTGCTTTGTTTATCGGAGTAAGGAGGTTATTTCTGCTTTTCTAAATATGCCACCTACTGTTAGAGAGTGAATTTGCATTTTCGGTAATACTCTAGTTTAGGGACCAATTCTCATTATTAATTAGTTGCTTATTAGCATGCATATTACCAGCAAATTATTGGCTATTTATTAGTACTTTTAAAGCACATATTAATGCCTTATCCTGCATGATAATATTCTAAATCCCTTAATCTGACCCCATACCTAAACTTAGCAACTACCTTACTAACTATTAATAAGAATCATTAGGAGTTTATTGAAGCAAAAGCAGTCAATAGTGAGTATTGGTCCACAAACTAACGTGTGTCTGCATTTTCATTCAGCCTGTAAGCTGTTTTTTTTTTTAACACCTTGCTCTGAAGAGATAAATTGCATGCAAATGTAGCAGAGGCCAGCAGGTAAGTGCTGTGAAGGTAAAAGGTGCTGTAGCCTTTAGCCTCCTTGTCAGAGCACCCGCCTCCCACGCCAGAGATCGTGGTTCGAATTTCGCTCGGAGCGGGGCAAGTAGGACCGCAACATTGGTGCCGTGACCCGGATGGGAGTGAGGTTTAGTGGGGTGAGAGTAGCAGAGGCCAGCAGCTAAAACCTCACTCCCCTGGTCTCAAGAGGTGCTCTAGCAACTTATGCTAGAGGCTGTGGCCTTTAGCCTCCTTGTTAGAGCGCCTGCCTCCCACGCCAGAGACTGCTGTTCGAATCCCACTCAGAGTAGGACCGCAACACAAAGGCCAAATATTCATGTACATTACTGGCTGTTTGATGCAAAGTTGAGAGCTCAACCATTCATCAGAAACAGTATAGAACAATAGAGACATCATGTGCTGGCCGAAAGCTCCAGTTTATGTTCACAGACAAATGAGGATATTCAAGAAGTGGTGCTTCCTGTGTATTCTTAATGCATTTGCCTTTTTAGATGTCTTTCTATTTTAGCTTCATTCGTAAATATTGAAGTTCGAACATGATCTTCTGAATGGAACATAGCTCTGCCTTGAAAAACGTCCACCACAAATTCTTTCATTTCCCACTTCATCAAGGGACCAGCCTCCTCCTGCTCTGGTCCACCTGACATATTTTTGAAATATGAAGCTGCTAAGTAGTCCTAAGTGCCATGCTGAAAGCTCTGTTGGAGTGCTTAAGAGAGTGAAGTGGTCCTCACTCTTTTCAGTGAGTGTGGTGGAAGTGTATTATCATTGGTGGAGAAAAACATACTCTAGCAGCTTGATGAATCTACAATAACCTCTAAGAACGTGTGATTTGAAATGTAAATGGTTCCAGCCAGGTATTCCCTTAAAAAGAATAACCGTGGTTTTACTACAAATAAAAAACAAACAACAAACAAACAAACAAAAAAACGTTTACTATATTCAAACCATAGCCACAAATTAACCATGGTTTTGCTACATTAACCCTAGTAAATAACCATGGTACAGTATTTGTAATACAATTATGGTTATTCAAATAATAATCAATAAATCACAAGACATGGTTAGGCCTAATACACTTTTACCATAATAAAACCATGGTTAATTTCCATAAGGGTTGTTCTTGCTAAATGCTAAATGCTAACAATAAAATGTAACTTACCACAAAATTAAGCAAGCCTAACATAGCAAAAAGAGTTAAATGGAGAAAATGCTTTACACATTTATTGTTGTTGATCAAACTTTTTTTAATTTGTATTTTTCAAACTTTGTATTTTTACAAAAAGATAAATGTCTCCATCCTGAAAAACTTGAACAAAAAAACTATTCAAGGTAAAAGAATACAACCCAAATGACATCAAATACAGTTAAATGGGCTAAAAATGGGTCAATGAGTTTTGTGCAGCATGAATTCAAAAGACAATATTAGCAGCATAATAGTATATACAAATTTTGCTCTAATTATATTAGAGAGAAGATTGTGTGGTGACTTTCTTAAAATTGATCATTTGCTAGGAGTTTGATTGACAGGCGTTCTGACCAATCATAACGCCGAATCTGCCATTTTTGTCTGACAAATAAACCAGACAGGAGTAAACTAAGGTCGGTGGACTTGGTGTATTGACATCTTTCCGCGGTTGAAACGAGATACCTTCTGATGCTTATTCATGTTTATTTCATGCTATAACTAGTAAAGAGGACAAGATGATCAGTTCACGTGCCGCTTGAGAACTGAGGCACTACAACAATCTGTCATGACTCATTAAAGAGCCACAAAATGGTTATTATTTTTTTACATTTCTTACAAAATGACAAAATTTGCAAGCTTAGACTTTGTTTCACAGCAAAAGTAACCTTGCTCTGTCTTGTCTGTCATCATGCTGTCGGTTTTCCCTTTGCTCCAAGATGAATTTTTCACTACATGAGAACATGATGTGTGGCATGAAAGAGCCACGGCTCGACAATAAATAAGGGGGGTGGGTCTTTGCGAAGTCTCAATTCCGACGCCTCGTTTTGAGGCATCTTGTAACGTCAGCCACCAAACACTATCATTAAGGGTGCTTAAGTTTGCAGTTGCGTGATAAAAAGCCAAGCTACTATTGTCTGCATTCAAAAACACATAAATTCAAGGTAATCAGAATGACTGGAAAACATTGCAGCTAACATGTGCAGACATGTTCAGTCTTTTTAGCACTCTGGTACAGTAGGTGACACTGCAGAAGCCTGGCAGGTTCACCTAAGGACACTGATATTCAGTTGGCTGTTTGGTCAAAGTGAAGTATAATAAAATGCCCTGTCGTTCAAGAGCAGGATAAATTCATAGTTGAGTATGTGTTTGAGACAGGCTCAATAGTGTCTCTGTACAAACAACAGAGCAGCCGATTGTCCTGGTTATTGCCAGTTACTCATCAACAATGGCCCCGCCTGTAAAACCCCGGTCAAGTCAGGACACATGTCTCTCTAACCCAGATTCTCAAAGGGAGAGACAGGGCTCGGAGAAATAGCTACATCACAACACGCCACCCCGATCCCTGAGGCTTTCATGTTGTTGCAACATTGAACGTGTGTCATGATGTTGCTTTGAAACCTGCCAAACACACCCTAAAAATGTGGGAAGGGTGCAGGTGATGATCTATAAAAGTAAAATATAGTGACATTTAATGTTTTAATATGGCATCTTTATATGCTCTATAGAGCTGAGGCCCGTACAGACTGTCTGTGTTTACTGAAATGAGTGACTGTAGTTTGTTTGTGCCTTCAGTGCAACTCGGGACACTTACAAGCAGACATTTTCCAAAAAAATGCTACAGCCACAGCACATGCAAATATATGGAATATTTTTATATACAAGATTTTGTTGGATTGTACATGAGCCAACATCCTGAATATTGACATATTTTAATGGGTTTTTATTTGTCTGTTAAGTTTTCTTAAAGAAATAGTTTACCTAAAATGAAAATTTGCTGAAAATGTACTCAACCTCATTCCATCCAAGATGTAGATGAGTTTGTTTGTTCATCAGAACATATTTGGAGAAATGTAGCATTACATCACTTGCTCAGCAATAGATCATCTGCAGTGAATGGGTGCCGTCAGAATGAGAGTCCAAACAGATAAAAACATCACAATAGTAATCCACACCACTACAGTCCAGTCCATCAATTAATGTCTTTTGACTCAAAAAAGCTGTGTTTGTAACAAACAAATCCATCATTAAGACGTTTTCATTTCAAATTGGCCAAAAAGTCCTTAATCTATAATAACATTTCCTCTGTCTTGTCTGAATCAGGAGAGAAATATGTGGGGATCAAGCTCGGTTTACATGTGAAAACAGTCCAAAACAGCTCCAAACAAATATGTGGGTGGATTCGACAAGCGATGGACTTTTTCACTGAAGGAAGTGTTATTATGGAATATGGACTCGTATTTTAGCTGACAGCAATGGTTTGAAGTTAAAAACATCTCAATGATTGATTTATTTCTTACAAACATGCAGCTTTTCGCTTCACAAGACAGTAACTAATGGACTGAAGTGCTGTGGATTACTTGTGGATTATTGTGATGTTTTTATCAGCTGTTTAAACATTCATTCTGACGGCACCCATTCACTGCAGAGGATCCGTTGGTGAGCAAGTGATGGGATTCTGATGATCTTAATGTTGTCATTTTAGTGAATAACAGTGTGGAAAACATGCCATAATTATTTTAATCTTCATTGTATCTTGTGAAACTAATGGTTCGTTTCAATAAAAAATAAAACATTTCCAGAGCACATTTCCAGTGAGTGGCATTTTCTAAAGTTCTAAACCTGCAGTTTCTTGATATCTGAACTAATGAAATTGCTTCCCAGAATACCCCTACTCTTAAGTACTACCATCATGTTCGGCTAACTGACTGAGATAATACACGCAGCATATGAACTGATAAGAGAAGCATGAGGGCCTAGTGTTGTCTCGTTTAACTAGGAGAACTTTACAAAAATTACTTGCATATGCAGTTTATCTTTACATTAGAGAAACAGGTGTGTTTATTCAGTTATGTTCAGAGCCGTACAGTGTGACCCAACTATAAATATCTTTAGTTAATAAGTAACCCTTGCTGCATTTCTGAACCACAAAAGGGCTTCACAAATCTATGCACTCGTAGGCCTGCACTCTGTATGATTGTTTCATAGCAACAACTGACAAATGAAAATAAATTCACACAACATGATCGTAAAAGCACAGATCAATGGATCTCATTCATAAAACATAAATATAGTAAAAGGTAAACTGTTTGGAATTAAATGCACAATGAACATAAGAATGGTTTTACGAACTGGGTTTACATATGAATCGGAAATGTCTTTGTAAATCGCTCAAAGTCATAATTCTGTTTATTGAAAATTCATGAAACATGGACAGATCAAATTTGTGAGTACATTTAAAAAAAACTCAAATTAGTAATTTAATTCAATATTTTACATTTAATTAAGAATTGCATTTTGTACCCATTTAAATTCAATCAACTTAAATTGGTTTTATGAATGATTTACAGAGAAATAGTGTTTCATAAATGAAACCCAATATATATGTTATCTCACAATTGTAAGTGATAAATATGTTCTGTAAGCTATCAAACAAGTTTTATCCATAAGAAGCAGAAATGTTTGAAGACTCTTGTGAAAAAAAGTGTGCTTAATGAACCGAATGTGCAATTGTAGTGTACTTCAAATCTTAAAAGTATATTTAAAAAAAAAAAAAACGGTACTTGTAGATAATACAATATTATTGAAATCAAAGGCTTAAGTACTTAATTTCATGATTGTTTTCAACACACTTAAGTCTTGAAGCACATTTAAATCATTATGTTTTCATATTTTGTCATGTTTTAAAGAAATGCACTTACCGGTATTTTGATGTGTTGACTAACATACTAAAGCACATTAAAGTACTTGATTATGAATATAATTATAATATTCATATTACTTAAGGTTAATATATTAAATGTACATAATTCATAAAATTATCATTACAAACATGTAATCACAACTATATTTAAATACACAACGCACAAGTTTTAATAGAAATGACATTAAAGTATACTTAAGTGCACTTGCATATAAAGATACTTAAGTCCTACATAAATAGGTAAAAAAAAAAACACACTCTAAAGTTCAACTAATTGCATTTAATATAAATTTAAACTATTGTACATTGTCATTTATTTTTAAATAAGATGCCATTAAGAGTCGGAAATCATTACATTCCGTTTGCACTTAAGTATACTTAAATACTCTAGTAGTATGCTAAAGTGTAGCCTATTTCTTTTTCACAAGGGGAAGTCAAGTGCCTAAGAGAAAGCGAGTCGGTTCAGATGTTAGAGACAATAGCACCACAAAGTGACTGTATGTGTGGACACACAACACACGTGTGTGTGGATACAGTGAGAGGACAGGAGCATTTGAGAACACCCCGAGGGAGAAATGTGCACTTGTTCACACTGCCCTCCATCTGCTCTCTGTGAGGACGTCAGAATATGCCATCTTTCAAGCGCGAGGAGCCTGTTGTACTGTAAGTCATGACAAATCATCTGACAGCCTTTTATTAGAAAGGAGAACACCTCCCGTGCGCCTTTTGTGCCTTTTCATTATATCGCCTGCTCTCTTCTTTGTTTAACACCCTCCCTTTGTGTATTTGTGTGTGAGTGTGTGTGTGTGTGTTTGCAAAATAAGGCACACTCTGCCCTGTACTTCAGTCCCCCAAGGACAGTATCATATTATCTGTAGTTTCTCATTTACTTTTGTTTGATTTCCTTCGATGCAGAGCATCCTGTACTCTGAAAATCTGTCAGGGTGTGCATTATCCTGAACATGACGTTCATGCCAACACTTCACACCGAGAAAGACATCAGTCTCGGGCTCCGTTCCAAAAGCTAACTCCCTCATTTTGCTGTTAGCATGTTCCTAAGCTAAACACACAAAACTCTAATAAGAACAAAACATGAGTCGCACACAAATATTGTGTAAAAATACAACAATACAATACAATGCAGTGTAAAAAAAAAAAAAAAAAAAAAAAACTGTACTTGCAGATAATACAATACTAATGAAATAAATGGTCAATTAAGTGATGTACTTAAAAAGAGTTCACTATCATGCATTGCTTAACACACTTAAGTGCACTTTTAAAAAGTGCAGTTTATTATAATGTCAAATGAAAAGTTTTACTGTAAAGTACATTTGAAATCATCATATTTTAATAATATTTGTTCATTTATTTTGATGTGTTGACTAACGTACTAAATCACATGTAAAGGACTTTTAACTGGTCTATTGTGCAATATTACAATAATGTTAAATAACATTTTTCAAAAATACTAAAGTGCAACTTCATTCTTACAAATGTGTAATTAGAAATATATTATTTCAATACATATCTGACAAGTTTTATTAGAATATCCTAATTTACCATAAAATTTAGTGCGGTCAAACGATTAATCGCGATTAATCGCATCCAAAATAAAAGTTTTTGTTTACATAATATGTGTGTGTGTGTGTGTGTGTGTGTGTGTGTGTGTGTGTGTGTGTGTGTGTGTGTGTGTGTGTGTGTGTGTGTGTGTGTGTGTGTGTGTGTACTATGTATATTTATTATGTATATATAAATACACACACATGCTTGCATATATATTTAAGAAAAATATTCTATGTTTATATATTAAATATATTTATATATATCAAATATAAGAATATATATATATATATATATATATATATATATATATATATATATATATATATTATTTTTTTATATTATTTTTTTTTTTTTGGATGCGATTAATCACGTTTGACCACAAAAGTAAAAATACAATAGACATAATTATTAAATTACACATAAAGAGGTACTTAATTCTTACATAAGTGGCTCAGAAAGAACTCTTACTCCAAGTTCAACCAACTGCATTTATATGAATTTAAACTATAGTAAATTTTCATTTAATTATAATTAACATGCAGTTAAGTGTCTATATTTCAGTTCACATTTAAGTATATTAAGTGTTTGTTTTTGTTTTGTATGTATACTGTTGTTTTGAAAATTGACAATTAAATGAGACACAATCAAAACCTCCATTAAGTTCTCCAAAACAAAAACTGTTGTGAATTTGTTTTTCCTCTGGCCAGTTAAAAAGAGCATGTTTCATGTATAATGACACTTATGTGTATTTGATTCTGTCGAGAGTTAAAATCTAAATCTAAACAGCAGGGATACATTCAGGTAAATGTTTTGCCATTGATATGACTGAGAAAAATATGCCCCGATTAACCTAAATTCACCCTATATTTTTCCTTGTGAAAACACAAAAAGCACACAGGAACTCGGTCAGCGGCAGGTTGTAGCATGACACTGTTCCTTTAAGGCCTGAGGAGCTTCGCCACAGTGGGTCAATTCACTAGCTTCTCTTGGGCGTGATGCCAGTTGTTGGGAAGGCTGTCAGAGAGAGCAGGCCAGCCAGGAGATCCATTAGTCTAGACTGCCATAATCAGGCACGGAGAGGGGTATAGCGGACAGAGCTGGACCCCTCGGGTCAGGAGGAGATGTATGCCAGGCCACTGAACTCTAACACCCTACATCAGGCTCATAATTAAAGCTACAGGTTAAAGATGCAGTCCTGTTTTCAACACTTGGCAGCCAGCCCACATACTTGTGAGTATAGGGACAGGAAATGGAGGGGTTCAATTAGTGCACACTTTAGATGGAGCTGTTGATGCACGGGAGGCCCTCAAAGGGCACTCATACATTTAAACATTACATTTGATTAAAAGTTGTGTTCATTTATTGTGTGGTCAATATAAAGTGAGAAAAAAAGTTTTAAAGGATAAATGCACTGTATTAATTAACATACATAATTTTATAATGCGTGCATTATGCTGGCCAATGATAGAAAAGTGCTTCAGTTTGCACTATAATGTTGTGTCATGTTTAAAATATATTAGACCTATAGCTTGAACGAACTGACTTTATCAGCACTAAAAACAAATGCTGCAATACTTCTCCCTCTTGTGGCATATATTGGTAACTACACACAGAAATAAATAAATAAATTAATTAATAAAAATAAAATAAAATAGAATAAATAATCAAAGCTATACATATAAACCTGATACTGTACACCATTAAAAGATACATTTGCTAGTGTTTTTGCCAGAATTACGATAGTGATATTAATGTTTTAAATATGAAATATGAAAAATATGAATTATGAAATAATGAATAAAGATAATATATATGATATGAGATCAGACTGGATCTACACAAAACCACAAATCAGTCCCCTAAATTCATATAAATAAATGGATTTTTATTTAGACATATTGTGGAGTATTGTTTATACATTTGTTTATTATTTGCGAGACCTACACAAACAAAAAATGGTGTAGAAAAATTTTCATTCAGAAATTGCTAGTAAATTTCACAAACAATTATAAATAATCTTTTTTTTATTATTTATTTACATTTTATAAGTGGCATTTCTGGACATTATTTCAAATATTTAGGATCTATTATTTTACTATTTCAAAGCTATTTTCAATAGGTGTTTTTTTTTTTTTTTTTTTTTTTATTCTTGAAATGCACATTGCATTATTCATTTCATATCTGTACAACGTACTGGCTCCTAAAATAGTGTAAACAATTATAAATAATAAAATTATCTGGAAAAAAAAACATATAATAAAATAAATCACTGTCATGTTATAATGTGACATAAATCAATGGTTTTTATGGAGTAAATTATAATGTATTTTGCTACTGTATATTCCTGTATTTAATTAATACAGCATTATTTTAATGATACATACCTATGTGTGAGCTTTATGCAGCAAATCCCCCAAAGAGACATGTGGCTCCCCTCTAATTCTGATGGCAATCCTATTAAATCATCCAGTGGGGCTTTGCAGGTGGATGGGTTAGACCTCCAGTGGTTTTGTAATGGTTTGTCTCCCATTGACAGATGGCGCACTAAAGCTAATGCATGCTGGGAAACAGCACTCTCATCTTATTGGCCTTTTAAGACGACCAGTAAATCCCAACCTGTATGTTTTCAAGTGCAAAAGACATAGGCAACATGTGCCGTGTCTTATAGGCCACAGAAATGAAAGAAAACAAGAAAAAGAGGAAAATTTTATAATTAACAGTTGTAATATTTTTGATGCATGCTTTGATGAACACTGAGATTATTCTTATTATTGGATTCAATTGACTGAATGAGCTTTGGAGATTTTATTTGAGAAGAATTGGGAGGTTTTGTGAACTTCAGTGATCTTCAATTGATGCCTCTGCAGAAAGAGATCTTACAGGAGGTTTGGACAGAAGACAGGTGAGCAGAGCTTTACTGCAAATATTGTAATAAATGCAGCTGCATTGCTAATAATGCTGATTTATCTCTTAGCCTTCCTAACAATGACTCCAAAAGGTCAATACAGGTGAGTTATACATCAAGTGTACAATGTGTTTGTGTAAGTTTGTGCATGTCTCAATCTGTCTCCATTCTCCTGCTTTAATGTGGGTCGAAACATCTGAGAACACAATTTTTTTTTTAACATTCTTGGATAAAAAAAAACTTAATATCTCAGATATCAATTTTTCAGCTCTTCCATAGAGCTGATGCAGTTTAAGTGTTGCTGTTGCTGTTTATTTTTTTAATTCAAAGTTTCAGTAATAATCTGTATAATTTCTGAAAAAAGGTACACAACTAACTGAGTTGATACCCTTTCAAAAGGTGTAACTTTTGGTACTAACATGTACTTTTAAAGTACTAATATGCATCTTTGAGGTACCATTTGGGGGTCAGTAAGGTACCTTTTAACATTTATACCTAACACTCTCAGAGAAAAAAAAAGGTACCTACCATGGAGGTGCTGATATGTACACTTTAGCTACTAATATGTAACTTTGAGGTACTAATATGCACCCTTTAGCTGTAAATAAGGTACTTTCGAAAGTGTACTACACCATTGACAGCTTTTTATCTGAGAGCGTAATGAAGGAAACTCGTTCTGCAGTTGTGTTTATTGTGTCGGTAGATGGTACGTTCCTCTTGAGTTGTTTTGGTTGCTCCTGAGGCAGATGGGCTTTACAACGAATCCTATTATCAAGTTCTCTGGACTAAACTAGCCTTCATAATCAGCCACGCTGATGCCCTCAGCACACTCTCATATAAACACACATGACAGCTTCATCTGCTCTCTTATCTGGACTTTTACTATTGAACCGATGTCATCTCAATAACCATGTCTTCAGAGAAGGTACATCTTAGCTGTTGTGTCTTAGAGCTGAAAAGAGCCTCTAGTTTCTAAATCAATATAATACTGGATGTTTTAAATGTTTTATCATTTTATACCAGGCGTACGTACTGTAGCTCCGTGATCTAGAAGGTACTGAACAAGCCTAGGTTTGTCATGTGAAGTTAATGCAAGTCGGTTTGATTGATTAGGGTTTTGTGTCAACATACTCGTGTCTATTTGTTCTTCTGCAGGACATAACATGCAGTAGGTTGTGATTTACATAGTTCTCAAGAGCCTTATGACCAGTTTATCTGCCAATATGTATACTGTATGTTAAGATGGCAGAGAACAATCCACCTTAAAGATGCATTCTGCCTCAATGCCTCAAGATCTTATCCATGAATCTTATCATATCTCCTTAAAGGGAAGCCATTTAATTTGAGTTTGTCAATATTTCATGCCAACTTTAGTGTCAGAAATGCTGTATATATCACTGGATTCAAGCTGTTCTGAAAAAAATGTCATTCTTTATGAATAAATTACCTATAAGGTTCTCATTGGCAATACATTTGGGCACTGGATTAAAAAAGCCAAGGGAGCATTTAGCCTTTAAGAGAGGTATAGTTCACAGTCTAGGCATTGTGTAATATTTTGATTGACTGAATTGACTCTTTGATCATCAAGTTGATTGTATTTTCCTGTCAGCGGGATTTAGAAAGGCTTTAGAAAAGGAAAGCACTGCTTTCGTAATATTGGCAGCAAATGGATTGAGTTGACTCTTGTTGTTGTTCTAGATGGTTCCTGGTACCTCTTTATTGGTTAAAATGCCAGGTTAAAATTAAAGTAATAAATCAAAATGTTTAGGAATTTAATAAATAATTACATCTTTAATTAATAAAATAATCTATACAATTATTTATCAGTGTCAAACATTCTTTAGAAAATAATTTTAACAAAAAAAAAAAAAAAAAAAAAAAAATATATATATATATATATATATATATATATATATATATATATATATATATATATATATTTTTTTTTTTTTTTTTTTTTTTTTTCTAAAATATTTTTGGCATTGAAAGTAATTAAGAACAGGCTTTCGAGCAGGTTTCCATGTTTAATTTTTTTTTTTTTTAATGTTTGTTTTTCAAAAACAGGAAATTCTTTTTTTGCATCTGTTTCCTTTCCCTGCACTGTATATCCTGTTACATTTTTAACCATAAAGGGAGGAGAAAAGGAGAAAGAATAAGTCAGAGAAGGCTTGATCAAGGCCACTGGAGCATGGCACTGAAACTCACTGACCCAAAAGAGGTTTTCCTTGAGGAGACATGGCTAAAATTATGAAAAGTGCTTAAACATTAACTATAATTAAAAATTAGCCAGTCAATATTTCTCAGCCAGTCAAGCAGATGCTTTTGGATGCTTCTGTCATACAGAATCTCACTTGAATGTACTGTGGCTAACGGTCTATGAAGGGGTTTTCCATAACGCTAAGCAAGTAAAATCCCCATGGCGGCAGTAATCAAGGATCCCACTGTCTTTGCTCTTTGTTAAAGTGAGGTCTATAAATACTCATTAAAGATCAGAACTAATCAGATTATATGCTCCCCACTCCGTGCAGTACGGAAGCAGGCTGTGACGTCCGGCCTACATTGTGTAAGAATAAGACTTTCTCCATATCCTTAACCTAGTCTGGCCTCCCTCTGCGTTCTGTACATAAAGAGGTCACGTCTTAAACCAATGTGCCACATCCAGTCAAACAGATTTAACTTCCTCAGTTTGAGCAGTATTTGAAAGCACATTTGCCTTAAGAAAGGTGTAAACATGATTATTACATTGCAAAGATGCATTGTCAAAAATAATTTATTAAAAGTTGCTTAATGAACAGCTTAAATAATAGACTCACGTATTAAAGTGCCCCTGTTATGGGTTATGAAAGGTTTGTATTTTGGTTTTGGGAGTCTCCAACAACAGGTTGACATGCATGTAAGATCAAAAAACATTTTCATTTTCTTATAATATGCATTTATTTTTGCCTTGCTTGCTCACCCTGTTAAAAAATAAATAAATAAAAAATAAAACAGCATATGCTATTAAATTTAAAGTTAAATTTATAAATTTTTATTTTGCATGTTTTTGCATGCATATTTTTTAAGTCAAATTTAAATACAGAATTAAGTAAAATCTAACTATGCTATCTAAAATTAGCAAAGGAAATAAGTAAATTTAACGTGGCCAGGTAGAGTTTGATGAGTAATTTCTACTTAATTATTTTAAGTTCACCCTGCAATACTCAAGTACATTTCACTCAGTCACGGTTTGTAAACTTTACTCAAACACTGCACTGAAAAATATGCCTAAACTGTAAAAAGTAAAGTTGACTTAACTTAAAAAAATTGAGGAAACCTGTTGCCTTAAAATTATTAAGTACATAATAATTAAAAAAAAAAAAAAAAAAAAAAAGTTAAGTGAACTTGACAGTTCAATTAACTTATTTTTTTAATTATCATTTACTTAAAAATTTTAAGCCAACGGGTTTCCTCAATTTTTTTAAGTCAACATCACTTTTTACAGTGTATAAAGCATGTGGTTAAATTACAGTCACATATGTAAGCAAGTAGACTGCTCATTATTCATTTTAAGGTAATATGTTGACTCAATATAGTTATTAACTGAATGAACACAGAGACCTCAATACTTGGCACATGATACACAATGACGGTGACAATCAGTGAATAGTGTTCGAGTATGAATGGGTCATTTTGAGTAAAAAATGAACTCCAGATTCACAAAACAGCAAGTTACTTAACCTAACAACAAAAGCAACCATAAAACAGTGTAAATACATCTCGAAAACAGCTAAAACAAATTTACCTTATTAATTATTCATGCCGAAGTGCATGATGGGAACAAGGGGATCATGACGTTGATATTTACTTAAACAATCTTTGTAAAAATAACAAACAATTCCAAGTAAAATATACATATTATACAAGTTCAAACTTTAAATTCTACAAGCTTAAATTGAGTACTAATATTGAATTTAGTCTTCTTTTTTTTTTTTTAATTCTTGCCTGAACTAAATTATTTAATGCAGAAATTACGTTTGTTTTTCTGTAGTATTTACTTCACCACAAAATCATTTTTATCAGTGTAGGTTTTGAAGCATGGATGCTGGTTTGAGCTGGTTTAAGCTGGTCATGTGATGGTCCTATGCTGGTCCTAAGCAACTAGCTCCTGCTCAGGACCAGCTCAGGATGAGCACGTGGCAAGCTTAAACCGGCACATGACCAGCTAAGGTCCAGCTTAAACCAGCATACATGCTTCAAAACCTACCTTACCAGCATAAGCTGTGTTTTTTTCTTTTTCTTTTTTTTAACAGGGCAATGACTCCCAAACAATTCGCTCATCGATTCATTTTTCCAAACCCCTCCTTTGCGTGACGCTAATCTGTGGTGATTGGTCAATTTCATTTAAAGCAGTGTTTCTGAGCTTTCAACGCTCCAAAAGCGGCACCAAGTGGCAAAGAATGAAATTGCATTTTCATTCACACCAACCCGAAAATCAAGTTTTCTCAGGTCTGCAGCGCAACAAGTGGGCGGGCAATATGCTAATGTTTCATGTTGATGTCAACATGAAACGGCTTGGGATTCCTTTTAAAAAGGACTCGTTTCAGTGATTCAGAGTCGAGAGACCATAACTTTATACACAGTGCACTTTCAGATTTAAAACTTTGCAGGATGTTTTCATTCACTTAGACCTGTATTACACACTGCATGAAAGGTCATTTTCAAAAATCCATAATAGGGGCACTTTAAGTCATGCACTTTTCTAATGTATTCTGTACATCATTTTGCTTGCTTTCATTGATGTGTGGCAATGGGTAAGTTCAAAACGTCTGCTTAAATTTACACAACCCTCACAAAAATCTGCAAAGAAAACCTTCAAATATGAATGCCATTCATTGTCTTCATTTACAGCGTAGAAGACAAAAAAGAAGAAGCCGGAGGCAGATTCTGGAAAGGCCAACGGAGCTGAAGCCAAACCCAAAAAGAGCAAAGCTAAAAAGAGTGAAGAGTTGTCAGGCGAAGAGGACAGTACGCCCTCAAAGAGTCAGTCTGATGCATCTCAAACATGCAGTGAACAACTGTTGGGACTTCATCTTATAGGATTTGGATTATTTGGATGCTG
The DNA here is from genome assembly GCA_036784905.1 of Acrossocheilus fasciatus. Taxonomy (NCBI): domain Eukaryota; kingdom Metazoa; phylum Chordata; class Actinopteri; order Cypriniformes; family Cyprinidae; genus Acrossocheilus; species Acrossocheilus fasciatus. The sequence goes on from CM071960.1 coordinate 6,371,944, forward strand.
TTTAAGAAATGAAATAAACAATAGTTACATAGACACTGAATTTCCACATGTTCAAGTTTGTGCTCAGAGACATACAGTGGCTACACATAAATGAACATCATTGCATTAGATTACAAAAAGCAAACCATGTCAGAAGAAGAAGTTTGTCCGTTTTTAAATGGATGTTAGTTCACAGTTAATGTGACGAACTACACCTCTGGTCACTCAGCTAGGACATGTTGATCGGTCATTGATCATCAGTCAATTGTGAAATAGTCAAAGTACACTGACATTTAGACATGTCTAGTGCTTAGAGTCAGAACACTTTTTGGAGCCAGTGTCATACTGGAATGCTCTATGGTTGTTAAAACAAATGTAACTTTTTTATTTCTCAGCAGAGAGCAAAGTGGTAAAGAAGAAGAAAACCGAGAAGGACAAAGAAGAGGCAACAGAGAAGAACACAAAAAAGAAGCCCAAGAGTACTCCTAAGAAGAAGAAAGGTATATGTGATTTTTAATAATCAACTGGAACCAATACATATTTTGCTAAACATGAAGTTCCATACATTCATCTTCACATCAGCGGTGCTATAGAGTTGCAGCGATGCTATACCAGCATTTTGGGTCATACACAGGAAGTGAAGCGGCATATTTTCCCTTAATAATACATGAAATATTTTAAACTGGATATTTAATAGAAGATACTGTATAGAGTCTCACTCACCCAATCATTCATAGGTGCATTGGATAAAAGTGAAAAATGTAACACTACTAAACCTAAACCTGAACACTGCCCAAACTTGCATCATTATGTAATTATTAGCAACATTTTGGTCAATCAGTCTTCCTCAGGCTTACTGTAAGTAGTTTAAATAGTGACATTTTGAAATGCCAAATGGGACTTGGTTTGTTATGCTTTGGGAATTGATTGGAACATGTAAATTGATTCGCTATATAACAAACAATTGGAGGGAGTTGAAAGGTGGTGAACCATGAATGTAGTTTTGAAATTATGTCTAAAAACCTGTAGAAATCTGTCTCAGTTTTTTTTTGTATTCTCAGTTATTGTATTGGGAGTTGCCTTCTTTTACATTTTATATAATTTAATTTAATTTTACATTTTGCTCCAAAATTGCAATGTGACTAACGAGTCTGGACAACACTGATTGGCTAAAGGCACCACAAGAACAAAAACAGTCACAAACCCTTCACTAGCAGCTATCCTAGGCATACAGTACAGGGGGAAATGATCAATTTCATGCTGCAACATTACCTTCTGCAACCTACGTCTCCTATACAATAATGACATATTGCCAATATGCTTCTGGCAAAAAATTGCCAGCCAAGGATGCTTTACAATCAGATAGTGTAGTTACGACATCCACCAGCAGGGGCTAATGAAGCTATAATTAAAGGAATACCGCCCCCCCCCCTCCTTTCTTTTCCAACATATGAAAGAAAGGAGTTTCTTTCCTATGTTGAACATAAAAGAAGATATTTTCAAGAATGCTGGTAATCAAACTGTTTTTGGCCCCCATTGACATCCACAGTAGGGGGAAAAAACGGGGAAAGTCATTTAAGAGGCAGGTTTTTAATAAAAAATGTAATTCTCCACTTGAAATAGGGCTTGCATAAACCAAGAATCTGTATTATTGACTATTTTTAGGATCTATTGCATTGCCTTAATCATTGATATAATTCGTCCTTCAACCTTGATGTCTTTTTAATCAGATTCCGATGATGAAGATGACGAGGATGACGAAGAGGAGACCTCACAGAAGAAAACTAAAAAGAAAACCACCAAAGAGAGCACCCCTGCTGGCACCAAAGAAAAGAAATCAAAGGCCAAAGGTCAGCTGAGCGTATTCACACTTGAATGCATGCTAATGAGCGAGGCCAAGGTTCATTTTGAGCTCTGCTCCATTAGTTTCAACAGTCAAGTAGCATTTATGTTATTGTGAGAGTCACTTTGAACTTTGGTGGGGGGTTGGGAGTGTTTTCCAAGAGTATTTTCGGTCCCTGAAAACAGAAATCTTGAAGCTTTTGTTTTTTTTTAGTTTGTTTTTCCCTCTCTGAGCCAATCACTTGAGGTATCGAGTCAGAGGAAACTGTTAGACAATGGCTTCAGTGTGTGTAACTCTTAATGTCGTTATGTACACATGCATGGGGGTTTGCTGCTCAGGAAGAGGATTAGTGCTAGATCTCGTGAGCTAAGAAGATTAGCCAGAACAATACGCGAGATCTGTCTTAAAGATCACCGCTCCGCTTTATCTATGAGCTGAAGTGGGGGACTTTCAAGTGAATTTGACTCTTGTTTTTAGTTACGCTTTTAGGGATTCATTTGCTCGTCTTGTAAAGGCTTGGCCTCATTTTTCCTGTTGTTAAAAGACAGATGGTGAGCTCCTCAGGGGGTGTCTGATCAAGCCACTCGGATAAGTGGAGAAACGATTTCAACAATTGGAAAACAAAGTCCAGCTGCTGACTAATACCTTTTATTAGACATTCAGCAAAGACCTAGATGAATGAAAACCTTCACAGACGACTCCTCAGGGGTGTGCGTTCAGGTTTTGTTAAACATTTGTGGTGGAGGAAAGACCAAGATGTTTTGACATTCAAGCTGAAACTCCCTGGTTGCCCTCTATGTATTGAGCCATTAGCAGCATAATTTCCATATTGAAAGACACTGCTCTTCAGCTGGAAGCTGTGCTGATTATCTGGAGCTGGCACACCTGAATAACCCCAGGGAGTTCTGGGAACCGGTCCTAACTTGACTATCACATAAGGACTCTCAGCTAAATACCCTGTGAACGAACTCAGTGACTCATACATCAACTCGAGGTTTTGTTGTAGGCCGCCCACCATAGTGGAAAATACTGAGCTATCTAATGTAATTTTTAATCCAACATATTATCTCTGCAGAGAGCAAAGGTGAATCAGAAAGCAGAGGAAAGACAGCCAAGGCTAAAAAGGAGCCAGCTTCTATGTTTCAGATAAATGGAGATAAACCAGATTTTATCTCAAAAAAGAAAGGTAATTTCACTTTTCTTAAAACACTGTACATTAATCATAGTATTGCTAAAGACAACCATTGCAAATCTCGCAAAGCCTGCCAAGAACATGCCTGGGTAATATTTTACCTCAAAATCCAAATAAATTGATTAAAAAAAAAATAAAAATCATGAAATATTAAGCAAATTTTCAGTCTAATTATGAATTCTCATTTCTGTAAAGTGAAACAAAAGTATATTATTTAAATGTGTAAGTTTTTATACATGATGATAGTATTTTAATGTATGGTGATTTAATAAAAAATCCTGTCTGGAAAAAAAAAAAAAAAAAAAAAATATATATATATATATATATATATATATATATAAAAGAATAATGATTAAAAATAATCAATAACGAAAAATAGTTATTAATGCAATACACACACACACACACACACACACACACACACACACACACACACACACACACACACAAATACAGGTGCTTGACTTTTTATTTATTTATTTTAATTTTGGAGTGAAATATGACCTGAACATTTCTTGGGATGTATCATTAAACAATTAGTAATAGAATTTAAAAAAAAAGTGAAGTAGTGTAATATAGTGCATGCTTGTTCACAGTGTTTTGAAGAATATTTATTACTAATAGTGTAATTGTTAAATTTGTTGACTGAATCTTGTAAGCATCTGCTCCAGTCGCCAAGTCTGACAGCGATGAGAGTGAGCCAGAGACTAAACCCAGCAAGAGCAAAAAGAAATCTTCTGCCAACTCCACCTCCATGTTTCAGGCTGGAGGAGACAAAGACAAGAAAAAAGACAAGAGTAATAAGGACAAAGAGAAGAACAACAAGAAAAAGAGTAAGTGAAAGATTAAGTGTAAACGCCCTCTTCGCACAAAAAACTTCAACTGTTTGTTTGCAACATTTGGACTAAAGCTCAACAACTGTTAGCACATGTGCTTCCCCACAGCCAGGAACAGCACAACTCTTGCTTCATATTTTTTTTCTCGATACAAACTAGACTAATAACATTGTTATCTTCTGGATGCAGTAACATTATCCATGCTACTTCATACTGTCATATTCAATTTCTAACAGAAAATACTGTTTCAGTTTTTCTGCTTCAAAATCTCACGTTTAATTCAGTGCGTTACTTGTCATTTTGGAATTTACTAGCAATTGAAAACTGTTTCTACACAATCTTTTTCAGCTCTAGTACATAGTACATCAAGCACTTTTATTTTACATTTTCAAGGAAAACTATAATGTAACATTTCTTGTAACTACAACAAACAAAACAAGCTGCTCATATAACAATATACTAACTTCTTGTTTAACATGTAGACGCTGCTAAATCTGATGAAAGTGATGATGAGAATACAGAAGTGCCCAGAAAGAAAAAAGGCAAAGGCAGGAAAAGTAAAAAGGTAATGCTACTGTAAACCAAGGCAATGTCATCCTGAGGGAAAGAATGTATAATCTGCATAATCTGAACAGTATTATCTCTCTCGTGACAGGAGGAGGAGAGGCCTCCATCACCAGAGATTGAGTTTGATGATCTTGAGGAGTTTGTTCTTCAGCCTGCACCTCAGGGAACCACCATCAAGTGTAAAGTGATGCGAGACAAGCGCGGCATGGACAGAGGCTTCTACCCCACCTATTACCTTCATTTAGACAATGACAAGAAGGTGACTTGCTCTCACTTTTTTGTTTGGACAATTCTACAAGGTTTTCTAGTGAATGAGAGGGTAGTTGAAATGCATGGCTCTCGTGAATCGCCAACACTAATTTGAGATCTTCTTCCACCCCATCCTGCAGGTTTTCCTATTGGCTGGTCGAAAAAGAAAAAAGAGTGCAACGTCAAATTATTTGATATCCATAGATGCCACTGACCTGTCACGGGGCGGAGAAAATTTTATCGGAAAGTTGAGGTAACTTGCATAATATAAAACGTACCAAAACCAGTATGCATTATTGCTATTGCACTTTCTTCTTTGTTTTGTTGTTTGTCGTTTCTTTAGGTCCAATCTCATGGGTACCAAGTTCACAGTGTTTGACAATGGCCTCAACCCTGACCGTGCCCTCAGGGACATGTCTAACGCCCGGCAAGAGCTAGCAGCTATCATTTACGTGAGTGCTCACTTCCATTCCACAACAGTCATCCTGGAGGTTAGAAAATCTTTCATTTTTAAAGTATACACTGGTGTTTCTGTCCAGGAGACAAATGTGTTGGGGTTTAAAGGGCCCAGAAAAATGACTGTCATCATTCCAGGCATGGATGACGACAACGAGCGAGTGCCGATACGTCCACGAACGGTGAGTATAGTTACTAACGCACTGCTATATCTGACTATGGTATACAACAACAAAGGCAAGCAAGTAAATTCAAAACATAGGCTTATTGGAAAAAACTTGCTCCAAAATCCAAAAAAGTACTTATACATTAGTGAACATTAGTGGCAGTAAAACACCAGCAACTTTTATTTCTTTTCACATAAATCATTATTACAGGGGCAAATAATCGATTAATATAAACTCATGGTCCTTGCACAACACTGTGTTATGACCTCAGAACACTTTTACCACGGCACATGATTTGTATGCTAATACATTTTGATGTTTGCATCACATAACCAGCTCCATATGTTTGGCTTTTCTTATGTGGTAAACTTGCTCGGTAGCGTACCTGGTACAGCACCGCACTTGATATGAAACACTCAAGTATAAAACCTGTCAGCAAAATAAAGCTTGAAGACTTGGAGAAGCAAGCTAAATTTGATTTGTTATTTTTATTTTGAACAGGGATATAGCTGTGTCTCTAAACCTAGCACACTAACATGATGTCTGCCACATACAGGGCCCAAAACAACATCCCAACTGGAATTTCAATAGTGACAGACTTGAGCCATTGTTAAAAGAGAGCATGAACCAAAGAACACTAACTCCTGATTCAATATTGTAATAAAAATTTACTGTATTTATAAATTATTTCCTACTTTTTTTGCATTGAAGAAATGTGAGATGTGGCCGTGGAATGAAAAGGCAACTTTAACTTCTACATTAAACTTCTTTTAACGCAATTGCTGCATTTTTAGAATGATGTGTCATTCGTGAGAGGCTGCAAAAGATGTGAGCACAATGATCAGATATGCATATTTGCATAGAAAAACAATGAAAAAGAAGTGTACTGACATGCAAAACTTCATTCTATGCGAATGACCCTTAACCATCACCTATTATGTCCCAGTTCTGCTAACTTAAAAACTCAGTTGCAACACTCACTACAACGTCCAATTATTCATGCACAACAAATCTGTTATTTTACCTTTAAGGACAACGACAATATACTTATGCGCTACCAAAACAGACAGATGGACAACCTGATTGAACTCCACAACAAAACTCCAGTTTGGAACGATGACACCGCTTCCTATGTCCTCAACTTCTCTGGTCGGGTCACACAGGCCTCTGTCAAGAACTTCCAGATCGTCCACAGCAAAGACAGTGAGTGATACTGCTGATATTGACAATTATTTACCTCTTCAACTGGGATTGCACGAAAATATTTCAACTTTACAATAGGACAAAATGTTACAAATCTGAAATTGGAATTTTGTAGGATATGCTGTGTTGATAATTCCATATTATGGTGGAATTTTTTCAGATAGCTACATTGTGATGCAGTTTGGAAGGGTGGCAGACGACATGTTCACTCTGGACTATAATTACCCCATGTGTGCAGTGCAAGCCTTTGCTATCGCTCTGTCCAGCTTTGATGGCAAACTGGCTTGCGAATGAACACAAGGCACAAAATTCTTCGACTAAGAGTCAAATCTTTGCAATCAACACGCGATAACTTCATCATCAGGAAGGATGATGAAGTAATATGTGTTATGTGAAAATGTGGGACATTTTTATGATTTCCACTGTGCCTGAATGTGACTGGCATGCATGGATCCTGGATACAGAACAGAAACTGACACCAGAGCCAGGCGTTGCACGTACATGTCTGCATATATATGATGAATGCAGGCTATATAATATGACTGAAAGTGATTAAAAAATTGCTTGATTATATTTTGTGTTGTACTGAGATTTATGTTTGTTTTTGTTTTTTTTGATAATAAAAGTAAATGATCAGTGCAATGTATGCTTTTCTCTCAAACATGAGGTGCAAAACATAAAAATATACATGTGTGTGCATTTAAAATTCATTTTTTTTTAAATATTGTTTAAAATTTACTAGAATATGTATACTGAAATTATAGTATCATATTGTTTTATTTATTTATTGTTGTTTTCCTGTTTCTGTCTAATGCGCATGCCTTTACATATTCTTCTATTGAAACAAAGTGATTTGTTTTGTTCATTTATGTGTAATTACTTCCTGCCCATTCATTAAGTAAATCAAGGATATGCTTCTCTATAAACTCTAATAAGTGTTTGTTTGTTTTGTTTTTTGTTTTTTTTTTAATGAAAGATACGTTTCATTTTTATGCATGAAAGATGCATAAAAAATGCATGAATACGAGAAAGATTCTATAACACTTCGTGACGCATATCTGTCAAACATATATTTTGCCCACTTTTGGAGAATTCTAAGAGATCTCTGCAATAATGAATCAAATACTGAATGAAAATAAATACTGAATGTGCTATTGTTTCATTGTATTTATTTCTTCTATTTTATTGTTATTATTATTATTTATTTTTTGAGACTCTGAGGCAAGCTGGGGGGGGCTGCAAACTACAAACTACAATTAAAATTGTCCACACACTTTTGATTTATTGCTAAATCTAGTATTTTATCGTGAACTACAGAAGTTGTCCTTAGGGTGGTGCTGTTTCAACAAGGCTTTATAAATACCAGACTACTGTGTGAATTCACAAACTTACAAGGGCCTTGTTCTCACCTGTCTGAATGTGTTCAGTCCACACTCTCCAGTATTAATTCTGTAATATAAAGAGAAAATATACACTTTTCTACACGTGCATTCTTCAACTGTGACCAAATACACGAGTCTGACACTTAAAACCCCTTTTTTCTGAGCATTATGCACTTCAAAGCTGCTCTATTAAAAAATAAATAAATAAATAAAAAACATATTTACCATTTCATATTATCTGTCAGAGATCATGATATGTCCTGAGATTTGACACTCACCTCTGTGGCAGTCATAGGCTTGTAAACACAGCAACCATGAATTTTAACACTTAGCCTCTTAAACATGAGAAAACTCTTTGTCAACATCAACCAATAGTGTGAGCCTGGGGCGGGGCTACCTTTTTGACCGACCAATAGCAGATGGGGAGTGTCTGGAAAACGTGTTTGGAAACAGTTGTTGATACAAATCTTTTTAGTGGATCGCTAGGTGTAGCATAAATTACTGCAGCAGCTTAAATTAGATGTGGTTTAATTTATTTATTGTATATAATTAATTTTTTTCTTGATACAGGTTTAAGTTTTGTCGTGAAGGGGATGGTAAGTAAGTATCGGTAACACTTTAAGGTTCCATTTGTTAACGTTAGTTAACAGGAACAATGAGAAATTCTTCTGAAAATGTATTAATCTTATCTCATTTCAGAATTTACTATTGCATTATTAAAATCAAAAACTGTATTTGTTAATATTTTTAATGGACCTGAGCTAACAATGAACAGTTGTATTTTTTATTAACTAACGTTAACAAAGATTAATAAATACTGTAACAAGAAAAATGATCAGTGATAATCCAGATAGCACATGTAAGTATGCAAGATGTCTGTTAAAGATGGCTTAATCTGGGGCCTGTACCATGAAGCCGGTTTAGCTGGCTAGCCAGGTAAGTTTCAGTTTAGTTTGCACCAATCCTGGGTTTAGGTACCATGAAAGTGGCTTGGATTTTAGCTGCATTCTTACGCTCCACGGCTAACCTGCTCTGGGGCAGATTATGTTCTGTGATAGGGATCGCAAACTGAAATTAGACCAATCAGATGTGAGCAAAGTGACACATGTCTGACACACAAAAAAGTCACTCTCCCGGTTCCTCTTCCTACAAATTAAAGGTCACTATAAAGTACCTTATAAAAAAATACAACAAAATTGTCTGGCTTTAATGATAATTACAATTTACATATGATTTATATAATTATAATATGATTTCTATTATTATCAATCCATTACAAACTTTATAATATTAATATATACAGATTATATGTAATATAAGTGGTAGAATCAATAGATAACACTTTAAAAATGGCTGCATGTGACCTTACATGTTCAAGTCTCTATTATCAACTATATTAACTGATAGAACAAGATAGTTTCCTTTATTTGTCCTCTTTCATGGACAAGTACGTCAGTGGAAATGCGTTTAAATTCCTCATATTCTTTAATCTCTTAACCTTTAACAAAAGAGTTTTGAACCTTGCTGGCTCTCTCACGAGAAGTGAATCACACTTGCTCTGTGTTGTGATTGGCTGATCGCCACTGATGTCACACATTCATGTGCACACACTTCACAAACTCAGGATCAAAGCCTGAGTTGACAAAGAAAGCTGATGATTAGCATCATGGTACCAATAAAGTACCACAAAACTAATCCTATAACTCTGAATTTGTTCATCTGCCTTCATGGTACAGGCCCCTGGAAAGCATCTGCCGCGTACAGACATATGCCAGATGTTTTTAAGATGTCAGTTTTACATACATTATAAATCGTAAACATCTTAATGACATGTAATAAACGTCTATTTGACATCTGATAGGAAATGTCCCACTACAGATGAGCAAACACTCTAAAAAATACATCTGGCAGATGTAAATGCAGACGTCAAATAGACATCTCCATGATGTATGTGTGCTATCAGGGAATAGCCAATGTTAGTTAATGCATTGACTAACATTAACTGACGGGAACTTATTGTAAAGTGTTAAATATGAAATTCATCACACAATGTGTTGATTTCATAAGTCAGCCCGTCTGAAAGCCCAAACATGCGGTATAAAATAGAATAAATTCAAATAAAATATTGTGTTCATCAAGTTGGGATAATTAATGAATCAATTAATCACTTGGATTTTAAAATAAATGAAACCAAATAAAACATATTAGTTTGTATTGATTGCACTTTTATGATGCCCAAAAATTATGAATGTGACTAATGCCCCAAATAATTAGTACATAAGAACAAAACAGCATGAATTAAAACAAAAATGAATTCATTTATTATTATTTATTTATTTATTTATTCAGTTAGCTGAGTCAGTTAGGAAAGTACCCAATCATGCCCAAAAATGCAGTCTAGATTTTAAGACACACACGCAGCCAATGAGCGCGTCTGAACGGATCCCCACGCGTGAGATTTGCTGTGAAGTTGGAGTTGGGTGGAGATTGACGGCCTCCTCCTTCATGACTCCTCCTCCAGCGCTCCGCTCGGTTTCGCCGTGATTTCATACCGAAGTCATACTTCACATTCCAGCTTTACTGTCAAATCAGGAGAAATATTTCTTCAAAAACATCAGCTTGTTTTGAATTTGTAAACGCGCTCATGAGATAAAGCCTGAAATCCCTTTTTGCCCACTGTAGAGCAGAGGTTTGCGTTTAAGGTAAGTGCACAACTCTTATTGCTCTCCTTTGTTTCTTGAAGTCATTGCGCTCGCGCTGCAGTTTTTACATCATTCTCATTTTTGGCATTTTTTCGGAGCTGCTTCAGTGATGTCGCATCGCACACTCACACACCTGGAATTACAGATGTAAACGTATTACTGATATTTCAATGTAGACATGCATCAGTGGAATATGAGCACTGTATGGGTATGAGAAAGTTTGTAGTGCTAATTCAGTGGAGCAAATAATTTATTCACATTTAATTACGGTTTCATTGCTTGTTTCCAAATATTTTCTATTGGAGAACAAATTAGGATTGATATATATATTTTTTATTTTATTTATTTATTTATTTATTATTATTTTTTTACTAAGCTAACTAGCATGCGTGCATCTTCTGGTCAATACATTAATTTACTCATTTTTAAGTTTTGATTGTTATATGTTTTAATATACATGATTGATATATAATGTAATAGAATTATCAAAAGTAAAAATATACCCAGCTCTTTGTACATAAATTAAAATTGTTGCATTTCTTAATAACTTGATCAAAGCTGTCCAAAACAATTTTGTCTTAAAATACATCTTTTTCTCTTATTTGGTAAACAGGCCAGCTGTATAACAAGTAATCATAAAAGCATTTAAAACCACTGTTTATGATTCTAGAATAAGCTTCAAGAAGTTTAAAGCATGCTCTAAAAAGTTGAAAGAGTGTAAATGTGTGTCAAGAAAAGTGGTTAACAATTCATGTAATATTGGCAACGTCTTTTTGTTTTATGTAGGTTAATTATCTGTAAGCCTGTAAGAATAACTCATAAAACCCAGCCTATTCATAACAAAATTAGACTGCTTAGTGTTTTTCTCTGTCTTGAATCATAATGCCTGCCGTTGTGCGTAAAATGATCAGTATGATTCAGTTACAGCTGTTAGAGGGAGTGTAATAATCCCATTCATCAGAAATAGTCTTTTAAGTCATTTAAGATCTCGTGCATCTTGGTTCAGTCATCACAAGTGTCAGATCAACGCACCCCTCAGTTTCGCCGTGCAGAGATTGAACAGGTTTTTCAGGTTGTGTAAGGTTACGGTGAGCAATCAGAGGAGAATTTCTTGTAACAAATGTGACAGACTGAAACAGTGGTGCCAAGAAAAAAATAACTCCAGAAGTTTCCTTCAGAACACTTGTTGAAGTATGAACTCTTCATAAATGCTCCCTAATAGACTTTATCCCAACAGAATATTCAGCGGTCAGCCACTAAATTCCTTCAAATGCTTTCAGGTGCATCCGATTAGATTCATCATTATAATTATTATAGAAATACCACCTTTACCATTTTTTTTCCTCTTTTTAAATCTGAATATCTGTTAAGCAAGAACACTAAACAGTTCCACATTAGAGTATTGTATGATTTTCCTTCTATTTTTATTTATATAGCCATTCATTCGGGCAATAATATTACAGAATGTTTAGAACATGAAATATTTTCTTATGTACACTGTGTTTTTATTTCTTTGTGAATGTAAGAGAATTTTCTTAACGCTGGCTGTGAAGCTTCAAGAGGGCCTGCAAAACATGACAAGTGTGTTTGGTGAGCTCACTGCTTTAAATAGCATTGCAGTGTGTTCTTTGTGCTTCAGACCAGCACACTGTGTGAGGAATTGTAACTTACTGATCAACACGAGTAGTTCTGTCGTCCTCAGGGCTATAGATTTTAGGGCTGACCCGTTTTTGTGCGTCTCAGCACCTGGGGAGTGGAGGTCAGGTGTGCTGCGTCTGTAAATCCAGACTTCGAAATTGTCACTCGTTGTATAATTTCCTGTTGATCATCTGGTGTTGGTCATTTTAGTTTGGACTTGGACATGTGTGACGGATTCTTTCCACATGCGGCGTAGACCTGCATTGTTTTCTTAGCCATATGGAAGAATTCAAGTTCAGTTTTCTAGCTAAAGGTCTATTCGGAGGGCGTTTTTGGAGGTGCCCACAGGCAGATATAAAGATTGATGCTTTGATCTTAAATCTAGACAGCATTTTAAAAGGAAACTTAATTAAAAAATGAAAATCGTATCATCTTTTCTAATGTTGTCGTTCCAAACCCATAATACTTTCATTCATCTTCAAAACACAAGTGAATATATTATTAATGTATTATTTCAACATTTTCATCCATTAAAATTTCACGAAACCAAGACTTTCATGCTTCAAAAAGTTCATGAAGACATCATGAAAATAATCCGTATATATTAAGCCAGTTTAATCAATCATTCTGAAGAGACACATTCACTACATTCATATAATGAACTAATTTAATTTAGGCTTCGCGTCGGGATGCTGATAAGCCTGTCTGGCTTCATTCAGCGATAACAGCCGTCTGGATGTACATTATCCTGCTTATTACAAGGCTGCCTGCAACAAAACGAAATAATTAGAAATGAAACATGAACGCAAAGCTTCTTTGAAGAAAGCAGTTGCTAGTAACAGCAAGTTCAAACTAGACAGACATTTAAGGGATACACGGTGCAGTCATTGCACTTATTACACAACATTTCACCACATAAATAATTATGGCAATAAAATATAATGATTTAAGATGAAACTGATTTAAATTCTTACCAGTTTGTTAGTTATCTTATAATCCATTACAGTGTACAAAACAATCGTTGATTCGTTGCAGCTGCTGCGTTTGTTTAAAATAAGTCCACGATACCAGGATGTCACAATTAAATAAGTGTACACATAATATTGAATTGAGTTTTAATATTTTAAAAAGCTATTCCCAGCAAGCGAATAGTGCCGACTGCAGTTACCCGGATGAGCCTGTGTAATTAGTTTTTACTGGTTGTGTAATAATCAAACATACTGTAGGCCTCCCTAGCGTTAGCTTTCTATGAGAGGGTCAGAGAGCTCAAAAATATCTTAATTTGTGTTCTGAAGATTAACGAAAGTCTTATGGGTTTCGAACGAGGGTGAGTAATTAATGACAAGAGTTTTCATTTTTGGGTGAACCAACACTTAAAGTAGGAGAATTAATTATGCTACCTGACAAGCCGGCTTGACTGAGCCAAACTCTAAAGGAGCATCACATGTGTTTTTCATACATAAGGCAATCTCAGAAAGCATTGTGACAAAAATATTTAAAATGGCTGACATCCAATTTCTGATAAATGTTGATTATAACCATTTAGAATTAATTCTGTACTGAAAAGTATTGTGTAATTCATCATTGATTATTGTACTCATTTGTACTACATATTGTTATGCTCATTGTAGTGTCGGCATGTTAGCTTAGCAATGCTAGCAAAGAACGCTGTTAAAATCAGATGAGTCAAGTTTCCTGCTGTTCTTGTGGTTTGTGGTGTTTGTGTTTTTATGAAATGTTCCAAATCAATGATTTATGAGATCTGTGAGTGGTGATTTCACTGTTTTCATTGGCTTTCGATGACTGTTGCCAGGTGAATTGTTATGCTGTGTAATGGCTACATGTATGATATGATATGGAATGGCTACATTCATGCATGTTGATCAGGATTTAGATTCTGAAGAGGAAATTGGGTGATAGATAGTGAGCATCTGGGAGTCTGAGAGAAAGCCCCATTGGAGATCATTATAAATATGTAAACATGCACTGTAAGACTAAGCCTGTTGATGGTTTTGAGGCGGCTACATGCTAGGGATTACATCAGAGAGCACTACTGACAAGCAAGAATCTGTGAAAGTGATGCTCTGTCATGCATTCAAAAGTTGAGTAAATTGTAACTTTTAATGTCCCATACTTTAGACTTCCATTGGCTGATAATAATTGGTAAGAGAAAGGTTCAGTTGCAATTTTAGAAATTACATTCACTGTAATTCACATTCACTTTGCTCTTTACACCATTCCAAATGGATTCTGTCAGAGCTTTCTCTAGTATTGTGGCACCTTTATTTATAAAGATATCTGGTAGTTATTTCCTTAACATATTGAGCCTTGGTGCTCATGTGGGAAATAAGAGTTCAAATCCAGCTTGCAACATTCCTATTTCCCTCTCCGTTGCTATATAATTTCTTTTCTCATCACTGTCCATAATAGAATTGTAAAAAAGGCTAAAAATAAACACATCATTTTCTTTCAGTTTAGACCTTTTTTTTCTAACCCAATCTCTGAGACAACTATTTTATGAGGTGGCAATTTTGTATGAATTCATAAAAGGTGGCAATAAATTCTCATACAGAAACGTGACTTTTTTCCCTCATAAGCATGATCGCTAAATAATAAAATTATTGTTTTCTTGTGATGTCACAATAGTAAATATATACATATTTAATTTTTTTTTTTTGGGGGGGGGGGGGGGGGGGGTGATTTCAACACAAATTTTTCATGATTACATCGACTTTTACATGTAATGTGATTTGATGACATCAATTATGGCTTTATTTATTCTGAACCGAAATAACTTCATGACATTTGTGTATTGTACTTTTTGATCTTATCAATCTACAGCAAAAGTACAGCACAACTAGACTAAGGTACAATTTAATTTGTGCCGTTGTTGGACAACTAGTCAGGTTTACGTCAAGATCACAAGAAAACAACTTTTTTTTTTTTTTTTTTTTGTCGACATCACGAAAAAAACAAGAAAGAAAGGAAATAATACTTTCGTAAGTAAGAGGAAAAAATGCAGTAAATTGAAATGATGCTCCTTGAAGAAAGGGGGTTGGGATTCTCATAAACTGCAGTAGCAGGTTGTACAGGTTTGACATGGGTTGGGTCCACGGAAGGAAGAGAGAGAGATACGCTTCAATCTTTCCTCTTTTTAACATGTTTTTGTCTCTTTTGTGTGTCCAATGTACAGTCTTCCACCTACCATAAATAAAGAGCTTTTTGCATGGCTGCCAGCGATCTGGACGTGTCAGTAGCCTTCCTCCTCACTCTGTTATCCTGGAGGATTTGATAAGTATATTTGAATGTTGTGCAGATTAGACACAAATGTGTTCCTGTAAGATTTTTTTTTTTTTTAAAGGAATTTCTTCAAAGCGTCTATATTTTGGTTCAGACATTTTTGAAGATCATACTCTAAAACAGCCAAAGCACTTCTCCATGTAGGGCAGTGTTAACAGGATCTTGTCAAGTTGCCTGGTGAAATAAAACACACTTAAACTGACGTCGATACAGCATTTAGAATCATATATTCGCTTAACGGCCCATTAAACCATCAGAGGGTTCAGCGTAACTTGCCCATGCCTTAAAATGCCGTCCTTATCTGTAATCCGATCTAGGGCAGCAGCTGCTCGTCTACTTGTTGCCCTGTTGTTCTTTGTGAAAGGGTGTGTGTGTGTGTGTGTGTGTGTGTGTGTGTGTGTGTGTGTGTGTGTGTGTGTGTGTGTGTGTGCGTTTTTGTGACAAATGAGGACATAAATTTGTATAATGACAAGGTTATGACAGGTATTACAAGGAGAAGGTGACTTTTCAGGACATTACCCCATGTCCCCACTTTTCAAAATCACACAGAATGGAGTGTATTGAAAATCTGAAATAGCACAAAGTTTCCTGTAAGGGGTAGGGTTAGGTGTAGGGTTGGTGGAGGGCAATAGCACATACAGTTTGTACAGAATAAAAACCATTATGCCTATGGGATGTCCCCATTTTTCACAAAAACAAACACGTGTGTGTGTGTGTGTGTGTGTGTGTGTGTGTGTGTGTCGGTGTGGAGTGTGCAAGAGGAGGGTTGTTGATGAGCAAAGGCCTTTTCCCTGTTGACAAGCATTGCAGCTGTTTTTCCAAGTCTCCGAAGAGAGCTGCCTCCTGTCTGTGCTGATAGCCTCTGTCAGATAAACTCAGACTGAATTTGTGAATCAATGGTTATTTATCCACCTAGCATCACAAGATGCAGTATTAGCTCAGAATGTAGCAGAATGTCCTCATCAAGTGTTGCTCTGATTTGTCCTAATACAACATTTCTGGCTCAACTCAACTGAAGTTATAAATTAATAAGTAAACAAATGCAATTAATTACATTACCCATGTAATTCTTCAGAAAAGGTCTTCTTTTTAAAAAAAAAAATTGAAATTCAATAATAATTTAATTACTTTAAGCATAGTGTAAAAGCAGTAATTATTACCACGATGTATACATATTTTACAAATATTTTATGATATACACTATTGTTTAAATGTTTGGAGTCACTAAGCATTTTTATGTTTTTATGTTTTAAGTCACTTACAAAAATACAAAATACAGTAAAAACAACAATATTGTAAAATATTATTATAATTTAAAATAACCATTTTCTATGTGAATATGTTTTAAAATGTAATTTATTACTATGATCAAAGCTGAATTTTCAGCATCATTACTCCAGTCTTCAGTGTCACACAATCATTCTAATATTCTGATTTGCTGCTTGATAAACATTTATTATTATTATTATTATTATTATTATTATTATTAATGTTGAAAACAATTGTGCTGCTTAATATTTTTGTGGAAACCAGGATACATTAATTTCAAGATCCTTGAAGTTGGTCATTTTTAAATATTTTGTAAAATTATAAAAGGCTTTACTGTCACTTTTGATCAAATGCATGCATCTTTGGTGAAAAAGAAATATATATATATATATATATTGTGACGGGAGGAGCCAACGACAGACACAGTGGGTGTGGCGTCAGGCCTCGGAGAGGTTTTTATTGAACAAAAATGATAAAATAAAAGTGTCCAGGGGAAAGAAGTGTCCAAAGAAGGGGGGGATCTGGTGTCCTCGATGTGCTGCGGGGCTCGTGAAGGAGGGCAGTGTTCCAAAAGGGAAGGGTCCAGGCAAGGGGCGGAGTCAGGTGGCCGCACACGCTCCCGCGGTCCGGGGCACGAGGGGCGGCGGCTTCTCTGGAGCGGCGGCTCTTCCTCTTCTGCCTCTTACGGGCATTGGCGGGATGGACGGCCCGGCATCCTGGCCCGACGGCCGTTATACGGGTGCGGCTTGCACGATGACCCTGGAGGTTCCGCGGCTCACATCCTCGGCGGCGCGATGTCCCTCAACGCACCCTTCCTGGACCCACGAGGACACCAGTGTGCATGCACGGGGAAAGAGACCGGTCCCCCGAGGAGAGGCGCGCTCGGCATTTAAAGGCGGCGGTGATGAGGCTTAATTCAGTCCAGCTGTGCCTCATCACACGCCGCCAGCCCACATTAGTCCCACGCCCCTCCTCTCATCCACCCACTCCAGTCGGGAGCCTGGTGAAGGGCGGCGAATAAGGGACGGGGTGGTGATGATGATGAGGGGGAGGGCCACCGATCCGTCACATTCCCCCCCCCAAGCGACATCCCCGTCGTTGGTCGCCGCCCACGCAGGAGTGCTACCTTCCTCAACCAGGCTCCATACGGTCGGAGTGGGCGGGGCAGGGATTCCTCTCCGGGCGAACCTCCCTCTCGCACCGCGCCGGAACAGGGACAGAGAAACCGGTATTAATCGACAGCCTCAACCAACCACAGGGTAAGATGACAATTGACTAGATGTCACTTACCCCTTCAGTGGCTGGGAGGCCGTCTCCGTCGTTTCTCCGTCCCAAGCGCTTCTTCACGAACTTCTGCGTGCGAGAGGGGACGACGTCTTCCGATGTTGCCCAACTGCGCTGTCTAGGCTCCGCCTTGCCCGCATTCTCCACCACTGTGACGGGAGGAGCCAACGACAGACACAGTGGGTGTGGCGTCAGGCCTCGGAGAGGTTTTTATTGAACAAAAATAATAAAAAGGAAGTGTCCAGGGGGAAGAAGTGTCCATAAATCAGGGGGGATCTGGTGTCCTCGATGTGCTGCGGGGCTCGTGAAGGAGGGCAGTGTTCCAAAAGGGAAGGGTCCAGGCAAGGGGCGGAGTCTTGTGGCCGCACACGCTCCCGCGGTCCGGGGCACGAGGGGCGGCGGCTTCTCTGGAGCGGCGGCTCTTCCTGTGCCACTTACTGGCCCATTGGCGGGATGGACGGCCCGGCATCCTGGCCCGACGGCCGTTATACGGGTGCGGCTTGCACAATGACCCTGGAGGTTCCGCGGCTCACATCCTCGGCGGCGCGATGTCCCTCGACGCACCCTTCCTGGACCCACGAGGACACCAGTGTGCATGCACGGGGAAAGAGACCGGTCCCCCGAGGAGAGGCGCGCTCGGCATTTAAAGGCGGCGGTGATGAGGCTTAATTCAGTCCAGCTGTGCCTCATCACACGCCGCCAGCCCACATTAGTCCCACGCCCCTCCTCTCATCCACCCACTCCAGTCGGGAGCCTGGTGAAGGGCGGCGAATAAGGGACGGGGTGGTGATGATGATGAGGGGGAGGGCCACCGATCCGTCACAATATATATATATATATATATATAAAATCTTACTTAATCCAAACTTTTGAACAGTAGTGTATTTACAATGTAAAATAATTTAATAAAATTATATTTTTGGCATTACAATAATTCTATAGTATAATAACTATAGTAATCGATTGTCATGAAGATTATATCAGTGTTATTTTTTTTTTTTCAGTTGATTTTGGAGTGAATATAAAGCCGGGATTCATTAGAGATTTCATAAGTCCTTACAAATTCGGTCAAATAAATCCCCCTCAAAGTGTTTATAATAGCACGATGTGGGGATTAAGGTTTAGACAAGATGCTTCTTTAATGAACACTGGTTATCCATCAAGAGTGTTGGATGCTTTTGGTTTGTCACTTGATTCTGTAACCCGATGTCTCTTCAGAGGCCAAGCGCTGCTGGTGTCGGCGGGTGACCTTTTCATGATGTCTGCTCACAGATAAGGCAACATGCTTGAAACCAAGGTCAATATTTACTCATGAGCACTACACACAAACATAAGCGAGAAAACACACAGCAATTCACATGCTTTAAGAAAGAAACAGCCGAAAAACTAGTGTGTAGGTTGAATGTTAATAATATGTGTGATTTCAAGTGGGAAAGTTTCAGGTCTATAAAGTTGTTTACTGGTGCATTCATTTATGGATGTGCTTTTTGGCCCTCAATACTAGTATGTTGTCCAGGTCTTGGTGTTTATTTCCAGATAGCATTGGCTAGGAGTAGTGCTGTGTTATGAACCCAGTACACCTAAAACAGCAGTATTGTCCTTGGGGAGAGCTCTGTGTATTTCCTGAGCCTTGGTGGATGCCTAAATTGGTCAGGCAACCCACACTCCCACTCCCACCCCCTATGATTTCCATGTTCTTCAGGCCATTTTTGGACTGGGGTGCTCGTAAGCGAGAGGGAAGGAGAGAAGAGGACGGGAGGGGAAGGACGGAGGTGCGGGTGACACAACGGATCTCCTGAGAGAGAGAGAGAGAGAGAGAGAGAGACGGACAGAGAGTGTGTTAGTGACACTGTGGCTTTCTTAATAAGGGCATGTCTGGAATGTCAGCCCTTCTCTCTCTGTAGGTCCATACCAGTGGCCCTCTAATACCTCCTTATGATAACCGCTCGTGCTGTTTCTGAAGTCAGTGTTTTGGTTTTGGTGGTTTCTCTTGCATATTTGCCATATTATGGATATTAGAGTCACTAGTTGGGATGAATACTTAAATTCCTCAACTAAAAATTCAGCAAATATTTTAGACTCGGTTTTAGACGTGGTTTTAATGGATTTGGGCTAGAAAAAATATAACAAGGAAGTTTGTATTATTTATTAACCCCAAATGTAGTTAAATATAGCTTAGCAGTGATAAATCTATTGAAAAACGTTCATGTTTTTGGAGAAAGCTGCAGTATCATCGAATGCCGAGGACAGAGCGTTCACCAAATCCATGGCCACAAAAATGCTTTGTGGGCAGTTCTTAATAGTTTACTCTGTTTTTCAGATTCATTTTGCATATGGCCTCAGTGACTTCTTTAAAGAATGAAGGCACGGATGGTAATTTCCTTAAGATGAATGCCTGTGTGTTTTTAGAGAAATTAACTCTAATTAGGAGCAGATAGATCACAAATTAAATACACACTACCGTTCAAAAGATTTTTATGAAAGTAATTAATACCTTTATTCAGGAAAGACACAATAAATTGATCAAAAGTGACGGTTAAGACATTTATAATGTTATATATTTACATTTATTACAAATGCTGTTCTTTTAAACATTCTTGAACACTTATAGCCTTTATATAATGCTTTATTAAAGTAGTTTTAATGCATTAATTATGTTCTTTAATGCATCTTATAATGCACTGTGTGATTTCGTGGATAATAGTAACCGCAGTTATAATACATTATAATATGTATCTATTCACCGTTACACCTTGAGAAAGTATAATGCATTAAAACACATGAAAAACAAACTTTCAAAGATTATAATACATTTTAACTTCAGTTACAAATATTTTTGTAAAGAGACAATGCACATAATAAACAGTGTTGAGGGTAACACATTACAAGTAACTCAAGTTACGTAATCAGATTACTTTCAAGTAACTGGCAAAGTAACGCATTACTTTGAAATTTACCACGAAATATATGAGTTACTTTTTTAAATAAGTAACGCAAGTTGCTTGATTGAGACCTATCTTGTTTGTTGAGTAATGCAACAGTAATGCAAAAATAATGAGGTATTGCTTTACATAAAAAGTAACAAAGTAGCACAATTAGTTACTTTTTAGGAAGTAACACAATATTGTAATGCGTTACTTTAGAAAGTAACTTTCCCAAACACTGAATATCAATGCCTTAAAAATGCATTACACATAAAAGCTAATTGTTACCGATTTATGTATTAATCACGATTTCAAGATACTTGAAATAAAATTTATCAAGGTTTCCACAGAAAATATTAAGCTGTTTTATCATCTTACCAACCCCAGACTTTTGAGAGGTGATAATGAAAGTTTATATACTATATTGAAATATTAATTATGGGGTTAGAATGACAAATCCAGATACAAGACCATGAATTCAATACAAGCTGTTCAATTTGATTTTGTTAGAAATATTCTTTATAAAGAATAAAGTCTTTATAACATTTTTTCGTAAAGATCACGACAGTTGGTTAGTTTTGCCCTTTTTATTGAGTCGTGATGACTTGTGAGTGTGATACCGCTAAGACTACAGATGTTTTACTAATGTATCAGTACAAGTTTGAGTCATTTTTGCAAATCGGTTCTTTCAAACTGTCTTCTTCAATTAACTGAGTCAGTGATTGCACATACTGTAGTCATTTTGAATTCCTCTTGCGTTAAAATGTTGTAAATGTGTTCCACATTTTCTAGTAAGCCAATCGATGTAGTAAATATTGCTGCTTATTGCTATATATTGTCTTGCTATAATTTAAGCAATGACACTTCTTTCAATTATCTAAATACTGATTAACAAATGTTGTTCGACCCCTATTAGTGCTTGCATTGATTGATTTGCGAACAGCCGACTTCTATTGTCTGCTTTTACCATGACATTGGCCAGTCTTGCTCAGCTTGTCTTGTTGACACCAAGGAAATTTATCAGTGCCTTCACTATCTTGATTTTCAATACCACTGCTATTAATACCCTCCAGCTCACGAAAGCTGTAAAGCACGGCCTTGAAAATCTGATATCTCGTCACCTGAACTTCACTTGACATCAGGAGTCTGAAAAATCTGGCGCCTTGCTCGGCAGCTCAGCGTGTCCTCCGCTCCGACAGCCATTTTGTCTTCCCTTTCCAATTCTCCTCTTTCCGCCGTCACATAATGGGATAAACTGATTGACAGGGCTTATGCAAATGATTATATGACCCCACGAGATTCTTTATTTAAAGTAGGGTTGGGAGAAGCTCCAGCTTCAAATGGAGATTCATGGTCACACCATCTGGAATGGTAGTTACTGTCAACCCTCCTATTGGTCTTGCGCCGTCTCAATTAACCAATTATTGTAAGACAGCCTAGAAGCTGATGCTCCTCTAAAGTCAGCTGAGACCTTATGTCTTTCCAAACCTGCATTCCTTCTTCCACAGAACACAAAGTTAGATATTTGGAAGAATCTTCATGTAGTTGTTTAACGGTTCATGATTTTGGTGATTCATGTGCTATATTTCTCAAATCTTCAGAATCCACGCAATAGTTTTTTTATGAGGAACAGACAAAAAATTAAGTATTTATTCACTGAAAATCTGTTCATTCAAGGGCCATATTGTGACAGGATCACAGAGTTAGTGAGCTGATCTCTGATTCATGAACGAATCAGTTCAATTATTGCATGAATTGTTCAGTTCAGTCAGAATTGTTACTCAATCGAACTGATTCATTAAACAGAAAATAAATAAATAAAAAAAAGTAGGGTGAGCATTTGGTTCTATGTGTAAGTTTTTGATTGGATTCCGGGAGATCTGAGTAAAATCTTGTAGCCAATTGTAAGAAAGGGGCGGGGTTTAAGTGCATCTTGTTTAGTGCGCTTTGCTCACTCCAACTCTATGATTGGTGGAATTTTCTGCACAGAATCATGGGTAATGTAGTTTTTTACCAGAAATTCTGCTATTAAAAATGATTATTTTAAAAGTAAAACAAGTGGGTTGAAGAAATGCATACACCACCATTTATTAACAACCTCGAAGCTCGCAACCAGGTCTGTCTGTACAGGTTTATCAGTTATAGTTAAAAATCAATTTCCCTTTGGAGAAAATGAATGGAAGTTTTACTTCCAGAACATGATTGTTGCATTTTATTGAAGTCTGTTGCTTTGCCTGAAAATCGACTTTTTGATGAAAAATTACAAGGTCAAAAAATTCAAAATGTAAATAAATAGATGAATCTTTCATGGTAACATCAGTAACATACATTTAAAAAATAGATACTGTGAATTTCATTTTTGTGCCAACAGACACGGAAAAAAAAAAAAAACCTGTGTGAAGATTATTTTGTGTTTCACAGAGAAACACCACACTGATTTGACATAATATAAGGGACCCATTTTTTTTTTTTTTAATGAAAAAGAAGTAAAAATTTTGGATGAACGATTACTTTAATTGTGACCTCCTGTTGTTCTTTCCTTCTCTGTCCTAGTCCTGGGTGTGAGGGCTCACGTAGGGGCCCAGGTGGAGCCGCCACCATTGCAGCCAACGAGTGGAGCACCAGCGAGAGCCCGGAGGAGGGGCAGGAGGATGGAGTGGATGGGATGGACAAGGCCGGATTGGACGGCGATGCAGAGGGCGTCTGGAGCCCAGACATCGAACAGAGTTTCCAGGAGGCTCTGGCCATTTATCCCCCCTGTGGCCGCAGAAAGATCATCCTTTCAGACGAAGGCAAGATGTATGGTGAGTACTTAAAAAGCTAAATACGCCCATCGAGAGTCAATTGAGATTTACTTAGTGCTCAGATCATACTTTGCCAGTAAAGCGATTGCAACTTAAAGGGATAGTTCACCCAAAAATGAAAATTTGATGTTTATCTGCTTACCCCCAGGGCATCCGAGATGTAGGTGACTTTGTTTCTTCGGTAGACCACAAACGAAGATTTTTAACTCAAACCGTTGCAGTCTGTCAGTCATATAATGACAGTCAATGAGACTCACGGCTTTAAAAGGAAAAAAAAACACATAGACAAAACCAGATTATACCCTGCAGCTCGTGGCGATACATTGAGGTCTAAAAACATGAAACAATCAGTCTGTGCTAGAAACTGAACAGTATTTATATCATTTTTTACCTCTGAGCCACGGCCCGGCCCAACTGTCCTGAGCACATTCACAACACCTGGCGCGTGACGCGCCAATGTATCGTCACGAGCCGTAGGGTTTAATTCGGTTTTGTCTGTGTATGTTTTTTTTTTTTTTTAAAAACATCAAATTTTCATTTTTGGGTAAACTATCTCTTTAAGAGAGTAGAAGTCATGAGAGAGATTTCTTCAAGATTCTTACTTGAAGATTTTCCAAATATCCCTATAAAAAAAATAAAAAAATCACGGCTCAGCTATTTGTTGCAGTAGTGCTGATGCTGGAAATAAAATGTAGTGAAACACGGTAAGGACAAACAGGGCCAAGTCAAGCTGTGGGAGTTTTGTTGAAGTGAATCAGAGGGTGAACTTATGACACTTCCCACCTCCAGATTGTCCCATTCCCACATGGGACACACTGCCAGGAATGCTGTGTCTCCCTTTTGAGTCAGTATTCACAATAAAGCATGAGTCAGCCTCCTGCCTTATATCACGTGTGACAGTTTTCTCTTAATCATAGCCATGACTGGGTGTATGATTGAGACATGACTCATTAGTTATTAAAAATACTTGATACTTTAAAGGAGTGGATTCATGTTTGTTTGGGTGACATAGTTTATAAATTACTACATATTTGCATAGATGTGTCTGGCAAACACATATTTTCTAAAAGGAGGTCAGTTTATGATTCTTTACAGGCCAACCATTGTTACAGAAACCAAACTTTGTGACTTTTTTTTAGACTATTAAACTGAAAGGAAATGTAGCATTTAAGCCCTAATTATATTAAATGTGGATTTTTTCCCCAAATATTTTAGCTTCATTTACAGCAAAAACAGTAATAAACTGAAATATTTTTACAATTGAAATAATGGTTTAACAATACAAAAGTATTTACTACTACTTTTAATCAATTGATTGCATCCTTGCTGAAGAAAAGTTAATGTATTTAGTGTGTATGTCATTTTATTTTACTTCCATTGCACCATTTCAGGAGAGGAACAACATATCCACTGAAATTTTAGCAGCAAGTATGTGAATTACTAGATTTTGGGCATGAAAACAACAATAAATGTGACCACACTTTAAGGTAATTTTTGGCACATTTGTGATGTTATAAATCACTAGCATGAATATTCAGTAATTACTATGGACTAGGCCAGGAGTAGACTATGTAACATAAATTAATTCGGCTTTATGACCCCTAATCCTTTTGTTAAGCGATTGAAGTAAGCATCAGGATTTAATATATGATTGCCCACACAAATGAGCTCATTTGGCTTTGGGGTATTTTGACCTTTGACCCTCTCTGTATAAAAGGCTTATGGAAACTGGCCCACATTCTTTTGTTGTTCCCTTTGGCTTGAAGGGGACACACATTCCACAACTCTGCAGCCTTGTCCTCCGCCATAATACTCCACCCACGTCTGTCACACGAGCTCTAATCCCCCTTGCAACAGATGAAGAAGGTTCGTTTCAACAGCCAGGCATTTTGTCCTTTTCTGGTAGCTTACGTTATCACACAGAGGCCCTTGGGCCTGCTCTTTTCCCTCCGAATGACAAGATCATCCCCTTCCACTCTCTTTACAAACAGCCCCATCCCATTACGATACTCCTGCCAGGACCCTGATGTCAATCTCCGAAAGCGAACAGAGTCTCCTGATATGCCCCCTCTCTCTCTTCCAACCCCAGCACACACAAGTTCACTGGCCGCAATGTATACTTTGACTAGACAGCACTAAAATAGTCTGGCTATCTGATGCAGGCAGGAGAGAACTGCCCTAGTGACTTTATGGATTGTTTTTGCTCTCTCAGAGTTTGCTGTAGACATTTTAGTAAAGTTGCAATGAGGAATTGTCACTAAATATCTGATAAATATTAAGTAAAGTAAGGTTAAACCTAAGAATGAATCCAGAATCCTGATTGTCATAATTTGCTGCACCATCTTGTGTTTGCTCTGTTACAAAACATACCTACTTCGTTATGTTGCAGCAAAGCATGCTAACAGTCATGGAGCCTTGTATGTGACTGATATGAAACACTGTACAT
Source organism: Acrossocheilus fasciatus (assembly GCA_036784905.1). Classification (NCBI taxonomy): domain Eukaryota; kingdom Metazoa; phylum Chordata; class Actinopteri; order Cypriniformes; family Cyprinidae; genus Acrossocheilus; species Acrossocheilus fasciatus. The sequence continues at coordinate 6,398,185 of CM071960.1, forward strand.
AAGCAACAACTTGCATAATGGTCACGCATGCGCTAGAATAGAGTAGAGTAGCGTTCCTCGCATCAACCACATGGAGATTTTAGTAGAGTTTAACGTTAGCATGATGCTAAGTTAACATTGTTATTCTTTAATCACAAATTATTGTATTATCACAAACAATACATGGAACACACAAATATTTGGTTAAATCATTCATGAATGCTAGTATACTGGTACAAGTTTGTCCCTTACAAAAAGTTAGCATGGTTTTATTATAGTAAAAGTGTAGTAACCATGTTTTTTTTTAGCATGTTGATTACGTTGTCTATAACCACAGTTTTACTACAAATACCATGGTTAAACTATGGTAAGTGTAGCAAAACCATGGTTACCATGTAATTTGTGGTTACCGTGGTTTAACTACCCTGCTAAAAAAAACCAATAGAAGCCCATTAGAAACCATCACAGAAATTCCATTGGTTTCCATTAAAACACCATTATAAACCATTAGCTTTTTCCAGTTAAACCATTACAAAATTCCTTTTTGTAGTGTGTTTTGGGCATTTTTCCAATAGGATTTAACATCCCACCAATAGAATCCATCACATACCAGTAAACACCATTGGTCTCCATTAAAACCAATACAGTTCCCATTATAACCATTAAAACTATTACATTTTCTATTGCGTTTTGGACAGGGTTCTATTGTTTTTTTCAGGGTATAGTAACCATGTTTTTTGGTTTTATGAGAGCACATTCATACCAACTCCGAATTTTCAATGGAAAACTCTCCTTAGTTTTTAGAAGCAGAGTTAAAAAAATAAATAAAAGTGCTTATTTGTAGTTGATTAAAAGAAGATGAATAAATTCTCATTCTAAAGAGCATCTGATTAGACAAAAGTGCAAAAGAGTCATCAATTTTTTAGGTCTATTTAGGGAAAGACTTATTTAAAGGGATAGTGCACCCAAAAATGATCATTCTGTCATTAATTACTCACCCTCATGTCGTTCCAAACCCATAAGACCTTCGTTCATCTTCGGAACACAAATTAAGATATTTTTTGATGAAATCCGAGAGCTTTCTGACACTCCATAGAAAGCAATGCAACTACCAGGTTCAAGGCCCAGAAAGGTAGTAAGGACATCGTTAAAATAGTTCATGTGTTATCAGAGGTTCAACTATAATTTTCTGAAGCTACAAGAAAACTTTTTGTGTGCAAAGAAAAAAAAAAGACTTTATTCAACAATTTCTTCTCTTCCATGTCCATGTAAACAAAATTCAATTCTGCCGTAAAGCAGCTCTAAAAAGAGGACAATAGTAAACAGTCAATTTTCTAGTTTTCCAGTTTAGACTACACTAGGATAGGCTCAAAGGAACACACTTATGATGCCTTAAAATGCTATCTATATCGGTATAGACAGCTTTCTATGCTTTTCCCTAGTTTTCCTATGTTTTGCAATAGGAATATTTTGTCTCGGGTATGCTGTGGAAACTGAAAGTTCAAGTTGTATTTTGTCCCGATCATCATTGCTAGCATTTAGCGGCCGTTAATGTTCCTCAGAGCTTCATTACTCACTGCAAAACTCCTGCTGTCTTCTAACAGAAAGCAGCTTTTCTAATAAAGTTCTCTCTCGTTGCACTGTGGGAAGACTGGTTAAACAATCCGATTTTCCCATCCAGTGTCTGGCTGCTATAATGAGCTTGATTTGTCATCCTGCACCTGTGATGTCTTGCCAAGTTTCTTGTTTAAAGTCTCGACCTGCAATCATTTTAGTTTATCGCCAGTATGTCAAAGCTGTTTGAGAAATAATACATCAACGCTAACGCTTAGCAAATGATCTCAATGTCTTTTCTAAGTTAGGCTAATTTGCGGCTCTGTTCATCATTACGCATCCTTTTATGTTAGTAGTAGCCGTTTATTGAACTTGTTGATAGTTACGGTCGTCTGTTTTCACGTGAAGTTTTGAATTAGGAGCATCTCAGAGAGGACGCATGACTTCATCTCGGTTGCACAAGTTGCCCAGATGTGATCTATCCTCTAAAGAGACGTCATAGAGAACTTCTGCTCCCCAATCTGTGAGATGAATGACAAAGCAAAGCTCATTTGCAAGAAATGGGTGAAAATGTTCTCTAGGAAATGTCTGGACTGTGGCACAGTGGTTAGTGAATATTGTGCAGGTTCGAGTCTGGCTTGTGGTATTTCCTGGTCCCTTTCCCCCTCTATACATTATACATGTTTTATAAGGGTTCAAAATTGTTAGTCTGGGTCAAAATTGTAATCCTCTGCAGTGAATGGGTGCCATCAGAATGAGAGTCCGAACAGCTGATAAAAACAATCACAATAATCCACAAGTAATTCACACAATCTTGATGGATTTGTTTCTTATAGCTTCACAAGATATTAAATGATGGACTGCAGTGGTGTGGATTACTTGTGGATTATTGTGATGTTTTTATCAGCTGTTTGGACTCTCATTCTGACGGCACCCATTCACTGCAGAGGATCCACTGGTGAGCAAGTGATGCGATGCTACATTTCTCCAAATCTGTTCTGAAGAAATAAACTCATCTACATCATGGATACATCATCATGCAAAATTGTCATTTGGGAGCCAACTATTGCTTTAAATAAGAGGAAGTACTGAGGAAAGCAGCAAACATTAAGACTGTAGGGATCTGTGGAGGAGTAAAGGTTGAGATCTTAAAGGAACACTCCACTTTTTTTGGAAATAGGCTCATTCTCCAACTCCCCCAGAGTTAATAAGTTGAGTTTGACCGTTTTTGAATCCATTCAGCCGATCTCCGGGTCTGGCGATAGCACTTTTAGCATAGCTTAGCATAGATCATTGAATCCGATTAGACCAGTAGCATCGCGTTCAAAAATGACCAAAGAGTTTCGATATTTGTCCTATTTAAAACTTGACTCTTCTGTAGTTATATCGTGTACTAAGACCGGCAGAAAATGAAAAGTTGCGATTTTCTAGGCCGATTTGGCTAGGAACTATACTCTCATTCTGGCGTAATAATCAAGGAACTTTGCTGCCGTAACATGGCGCAGTGATATTACGCAGCGCCTGAAAGTAGTCCCCAGCTATATTATAACTAGGTACCTAGCTGGGGACTACTTTCAGGCGCTGCGTAATATCACTGCACCTGCTGCGGCCATGTTACGGCAGCAAAGTTCCTTGATTATTACGCCTGAATGAGAGTATAGTTCTTAATCATATCAGCCTAGAAAATCGCAACTTTTCATTTTCCGCCGGTCTTAGTACACGATATAACTACAGAAGAGTCAAGTTTTAAATAGGACAAATATCGAAACATTCCGAAATATTCCAAAAAAAAGTGGAGTGTTCCTTTAAGGGTCAGTAGGTGGAGGTTTGCTCTTCAGGAGTGGTCAAAGGTCAGGAGCTGTGTTCTTTAGATGTTGGTATCATTTGAAAAGTTTTTGACCTTTTGATTTCTCACAGTGGAGATGGACCAACTGTCCAGTTGTCTCGTGCTCCAACTCGCATGTTTTGACAATTTAGGTGTGTGTTCGTGCAGAACCTGATTTTACCAAGTGCGACACACATCTTTGTTGACCCTGGAACAGCATTGTGATTAACCAATCAGATTTGAAGAACCAGTTTGCAGTTTTTATGAAGTTTAGGCTTACAATCAGTGTTTGGTGCTTGTACATCAGTGCCATTCATCTATCATTTCCTCCGATTTTAGGGATTACTCATGGGTAAGGTTAGGTTTAGGTGTAGGGATAGGGTCAAGACTAAATATTTGGATTAAAATGTTGTTCCAGGGTCAACAAAATATGTTGACCTAGCAACACATCTAACTCAACAAAATCAGGACGTGCGTGTGTTCGTATCTGTTTCAGAACTAGTCAAAACACGTTCTGCCGGATTGCCAGTGGCTCAAACAGGATCTTCCAGAAATGAACTTACACACATATTTACATATACTGTTTGTAATTATTGCCTTTGCATTTCTACGTCATAGTTGATATATTTATGTATATTGCTAGTGACTAATTTTCTTATGTTACTGAGTGAGCTTATTTCCCTTAATCTCAATAAATCACCTAAAATACCTGTTTATTTAGTAGGCAATTTAAATCTTCCACAACATACAGTTCTAGAAAAAGTGTAAAATATGACATATTTATTGTTCCAAAGGTATGTCATAACTAAAATGCATATGTTAGTTATCACTTTGCTGCTGCTTAAAAGTACACCAAGGAACTATTTGTTACACTTTACAATAAGGTAAAAACGTTTTACAATATCGTGAAAGGTCACAAAGAATGGGTCCTTTAACATGTTAAATTTTCTTTTTGTAAGATAATTTGATTATTTGCATGCCTTTTTAAAAGATGAGTATTTTTTACAGTGCAGTAGAAGGTGTATCTGTTGTACTCACATGAGATGAAGTATCCAATCATGGCCTAGAAAAAGATATTTTATAAAACATGGAGCGGGTCACCCCTCCAGGTGCCATGTTAAAGGATTAGTTCACTTTCAAATGAAAATTTCCTGATAATTTACTCACCCATACGTCATCCAAGATGTTTATGTATTTCTTTCTTCAGTCGAAAAGATGATTAGTAGGTGGAGGTTTGCTCTTCAAGAGTGGTCAAAGGTCAGGGTGCGGACACTACTCTTCTGTGTTGTTAAGGGTTAGAAGGCTTAATTTCACTGAGATATAAGATGCCAATAGACTGGCACCAGTTCTGTGAGAAACTGCTTTGAATGGCATGGCACCTGTTTTTGATTGGCCATTTACTTGGTTGGGTCTTTCCTTTGACTGGCAGTTTCCAGTCTTTTACCGTGGGCCAAAGTTAACAGGTGGGTTGTGGGAAAGCTGTTAAAATGCAGGTGGTTTTGGTCAATAAACATACACATCTGGTGGGATGGAGGGTTAACCAGGGTGAACTTTGGGAGGAAACTGTCAAGGTGAAAAATGGTCTATGAAAGAGAGGGAAACTAGAAGAGACAAGGTGCTAATCATCATGCTCACTGCTTGCTTTCTACACACTTCTTGCCAAGTGACCCAGATGACAAGTCCAAAAGACCTTGCAATTAGTTAAGCGCTTCCAAATGGTCATGTCAACAGGGCAAACATAATTGAAAACGTGAGCTCGAGCCTGGGTTCACCTTCACATACTTGTCAATGCTGCCCAAAAACATATGCAAACACCGTTCACTTGCTGAAGCTATCTGTCTCACATACTTATCCCAGCTGGAGCACAACTTGCCCATTCTGATTTCAGGAAAGGAGGATAGGCCAAAACTATTAAAGGGAGCTTTTTTGAGGGGGATAAATATGTGCAAAGCAGGTTTCATTTCACTCCTGCTTTTCCTGGACGTACTTTAGAGGAATCTGGGAGCAAATCAGCACTTTCCTTTGGCACCGCCTCAGTGAGATCTGCAGGAGTATTTATGCAGACATTGATATGAAGTGGATGTTTAACTGGCCTTTTTATACTCAGCACTTTGTCAGTGGAATGGTCAGTCTTTAATTTTCCTCCCAAAAAGGCAGGTACACAATTTTAGCTCTCAATGGGTCAAAAAGAATTACTCTTTGTACTCTGAGGGGGTTGTTGTAAAGAGGCCTTGTTGGAGGGTTTCTGTAAGCTTTGCCTGGTAGACTTCAGTTTGAAGCATTTTTTTATTGTTATTATTATTTTCAGGCAGGAAGTTAAGGGGGCAAGGCACAGAGACACAATGCAGACTGAATTCATAACTAAATCTTGCATGTGGCCAAGTAGCATCAACATGTCTGGGGTACTTTGAAGAATGTTAACCACTGGGCTAATGCTACAGCTGTAGGAAACAACTTGATTCTGCCCAACAATCAACAATGAATTGAAAGGGTGTGGGATAGACCCTATCGCAGGGTAGGTAAGTTTGGTCCTAGAGAGCCACTGTCCTGTAGAGTTTAGCTCCAACCCTAATCAAATACACCTGAACAAGCTAATCAATGTCTTCAGGATGACTAAGGCTATAGGCAGGAGAGATTTATTTATTTTTTGTTCAGGGTTTGAGCTAACCTCTGCAGGACAGAGGCTCTCTGGGACCAAACTTGTCCTATCCCTCTACAGTCCTCCTTCTATTCCAGGGCTGGGTAACTTCAGTCCTGGAGGGCCACTGTCCTGTAGAGTTTAGCTCCAACCCTAATCAAACACACCTGGACAAGCTAATCAATGTCTTTAGGGATTTCTAGAAACTACTCTTGTGTAGATCTGCAGGACATTGACATTTCGAGAGCAGAATTTGACAACCCTCTTTTAGCAAAGCACATTATGACACCTGCAGGAAGTAGCTTCTAGTAACTCCTTAGGGATTGTCCTTGTAATAAAATTCCTGTTCTGTAAGTCATTTTGGGTAAATGACTACTTGCAAAGATGAATGAACCCGTGAATGTACGTATTGTGTGTCTGATGTCAAAAGCATCTGTGTTTCTAATTTACATCTGAGACCTCTTTCCGCTTCTCCCTCGTTATGTCCTCCTTTCATTTCTGTCTTTCTGTATCTTCTGACTTCTTCCACACTCACTTCTAGGGCCTGTTTACACCTGGTCATTTCATGCGTTTTCGCTGATCGGATATCTATCTGATTTGTTACGTTTGGTCACATAAATGTGTCTTCGCAAAACAGATATAAATTTAAATTTAACGGAGTTCACGTCATCAAAATCAAAAGATAAGCGCTGCATTTGATTAATTATCAACTCATTTCAAGATCAAAGACCGCAATAGGATTGTGTATTGACCGTCTGCGTCTTACTTTCATTTTCATACGCAGCAGTTTGCGCAGTTTTTGACTATAATGTCATATAGCCTATAACACGCTCTCACGCGTTATACTCACGGAGGAGTAAAATTTACATATGTGGTTTCAACAACCAGATGCATTTACACTTGTCCAGTTTCGTCTGGAATGCGGCCCAGACCACCTCCTGAAGTGGTTTGAGTGATCGGATTTATATCTGTCTCAAATGTGTTTCAGAGGGCATTTACACCTGGTCTTTTACATTTACATAGCTATCCGATCAGACAAAACGCATGAAGTGACCAGGTGTAAACAGCCCCCTATAGTCTCCCAGTCCCGGTTCTTTCTTCCTCTCCAAGCCTCCCTGGAAGTGCAGCCTCTTGTTTAAGGTCGTAAACACTCTATTTGTGGGCAGGTAGCCTGCAGGCAGGCTAGGGGGTAGTTAGCTGCCCTCTGAAAGCTTTTGGCTGGGGCTCAGGAGTTCAAGGCTGCCGAAAATGTGCCAAAGTCTCTCCCTCTCTCTCTCTATCAGAGTCTCCTCTGTATGTCTGGAACAGAAGATGTTTGCCTTCTCTTTTGCACGTGTTCTGTCTTTCACTGTCTGGATGTTTCTCTCTCACTAAGGCTGTCTGCATGGCTAATCCTCTTTGACATTCGCCTATGTTGTCATTTCATCAGTAATAGATAATTAAATTAAATAGAAGAGGCTCTAATTTGCTCTAGTTGGTGTGACAAAACACTGGACATCTCTCATATCATCTTGGTATTAAACGCTCACATCGTCTAAACTCTCAAACCGGGCCGGCGCCAAGGTGGGGGGCATTCACGGTCATGCCCCCCAAATGAGTTATTGTGCCCCTTTTCCCTCCCCTCAACACTGAATATGAGCCAATTAGAAAATAAAAAGCAGGCTTGCATTTAACATGATTTCGGCACCTACTGACACTTCTAGATATACAAATGCCCAAAAAACAACTGGACAACCTGTATTTTGCATTGCAAATTTGCAGTATTGGTTCAACCAGTGTCATGAGTTTGGGGTGAGGCTATCAGTTAATATGTAATTGCATTTAGTGCCACTAGTGGTAAAATCAATCAAAAATTGGTGTATTTATCACACAGGAACAGGATCTTTCACCTAAATTCTGGCATGTTCTACACCATGTAGAGGAGCATGGTGCTTTATTTATATTTGGGTTGTCTTATCACAGATCTCTTCATTTGTTTGCACACCCACGATGTCCAAACATGTTGTTTGCTGGCTACATGCATGTATACGAGTCCCTGGTGTTATATGGCTTGCGGTAAGGGAGCAGGGTTTCCTGTGTTGGGTTCAGGTGGTCCGGCTGTCAGTGAGTGGGATGCCTTTGGGAGGGTGGGGGTGTCAAGAAAGATTCACAGTTGAAACTTTGCACAGCTGTTCACAAGGTCAACCCATTATAAACTGTGATGAAATCCTCTTTATCTCTCTACCTCAATTTATCTCCTCCCACATATTCCTTGGTTTCCATCCCTTTTTTCCAATATCATCATTTTAATGCCATTATAACAGCCCATTTATTACTGTACTCATTTAATAACTTTTTAAGAAAACATTTGTCCACTCAGAGCAGATTGATTGGTCAAGGTCCTGACACATGGTGGCCCAATTTTTTTTGCCAAGTCACCACCCATATCACCTGACTCATCTGTCACAAGCCTTGTCTTTCAATGGTCTATTAATAAACTAATGGTCTCATAGGAGGCTTTACACCCTACTGTGATATTGCTGGTGGAGGCATTACAGTATTCCATGTGCTTTTCTGTGTATAGGAGTCTTCTATCCCACCAGCTTTATTTGAAAGTGTTAAAGTACATGTGATGAGGAAAATATTAGTATTTATTAATTTGGGAGTAACTTAACGAAACATTGTAGCAGTTAATGTGTTCCCCTGGGAATCGAACCCCTGACCTTGTGTTGGGAGTGCAGTGCTCTACTGGTTAAGCAACTGCAGAGGAAAAACAATTTATCAACAACTGCACTTTAAGATATGACGTCTTAAATGTTATGAATGCTAACACAATTTTTATATCAAAGCAAGTTTCAGTTTCATCGTTATTAATATTACTGATGCTCCACTCAGTCTGCTATGTGTCTAAGTCGGCACGGCATATTTTTGCATTTATATTAATATTGTGTTTCTATTGATGTCTTTCCAGGTCGTAATGAGCTGATAGCAAGATACATAAAATTGCGGACTGGAAAAACCCGCACACGAAAACAGGTAATATGACCGTTTCTATTACCACTTGTTTGGATCGGTACAACAGAAGTCACATCAAAGTCAAAGATTATCACTGTATTCTGGCTTAATTGCATTAAAATGCTTTGATTCAGTCATTAATCTATTATTTATTTATTTACTTTAGCTTGTTCAAGTCAATTTTTTAATTATTCTTATTCTTATTTGACAACTATTGGTGTGGATGCTGCAATGCCCAAAAACAAACATTTTCAATTATTGATGCCATTATGTACGGTGATGCATTGCTGCCACATACATGTTATTTTTTCCATGCAATTATGTCATAATAACAAGATGTTGTGTCATTTTAATGACATCTTTTTTTGTAATAACGAGATGTTATGTTGTTAAAATGACATCTATTCTCGGAATAATGAGATGTTGTCATTAAAATAATATAATTAAAATGTCATATTTTCTCATTAAAATGTATTAAAACCTATTGTTTTCTTGTAATAATGATATGTGTAAAAAAAAAACCCAATGTTTTTCCCATTATAGAAGACATATGGTTACATTATGTGTACATTATTAATTAGTGCTGTCAAACGATTAATCGCAATTAATCGTATCCAAAATAAAAGTTTTTGTTTACGTAATATATGTGTGTGTGTGTACTGTGTATATTTATTATGTATATATAAATACACACACATACAGTATATATTTAAGAGAAATGTGCTATGTTTATATACTAAATATATTTATATTTATATATAATATAAATTATATGAATATAAATATATACATGTAAATACAGGTAAATATTTTCAAAATATACAGTGCTGCTTTAAAGTTTGTGAACCCTTTAGAATTTTCTATATTTCTGCATAAATATGACCCAAAACATCATCAGATTTTCATGTAAGTCCTAAAAAAGTAGACAAAGAGAACCCAGTCAAACAAGTGAGAGAAAAGTATTTTCTTTGTCATTTATTTATTGAGAAAAATGATCCAGTGTTACATCTCTGCGCGTTGTAAAAGTATGTGAATCTCTTGGATTAGCTGTTAATTTAAAGGTGAAATCAGAGTCCATCTGTGCAGAGGTGTTTTCAGTCGGTGCAATGACTATAAATGTCAGTACATGACCTGTTTTATTCAAAGAACAGGGATCTATCAAAGTCTGGTCATGTTTGTGGAAGTGAATCATGTCATGAACAAAGGAGATTACTGAGGACCTCGGAAAAAGAGTTGATGTTGCTCATCAGGCTAGAAAAGGTTACAAAACCATCTCTAAAGAGTTTGGACTCCACAAATCCACAGACAGACAGACTGTGTACAAATGGAGGAAATTCAAGACCACTGTTACCTTCCCGAGAGGTGGTCGACCAACAAAGATCACTCCAAAGCAGAACGTGTAATAGCGAGGTTGCAAATGTTCCCAGGGTCACTTCTAAGCAACTAAAGGTCTTTCTCACATCGGCTAATGTTAATGTTCATGAGCCCACCATCAGAAGAACACTGAACAACCACACTGTAAAAAACCCAACTTGAAAAAGGTTCAAATTACTGGTTTTGTTGTGTTGGCTCAGCAAAAATCTATGGAAAAGTCAGTATAACTATTTTTAATACATTTATTCAACCTAAACCAAGTTTCTTTCTATAAACTTAAAAAGTTTCGTTTTGTGAACAAGGTTTTGCAAGTTCATCCAAAAAACTTCTGCCAACTTATTTAACTAAGTTAGAAACTGCCCTCCCACTAGCAAATACTAATTTTGGAAAATAAAATGCAACCAGTTGTTCATGGAACAGTGTAGAAAATGGTTTAGTTTTTTTTTTTTTTTTTTAAATAACTTATATGAGCCTAATGTTTAACTGTAAAATAAAATAGCATTATTGTAAAATAAAAATAGGGTTAATAATATAAATATATATATATATATATATATATATATATATATATATATATATATATATATATATATATATATATATATATACATACATACATACATACATACACACACATATACATATAGATGCATATATATATATATATATATATATATATATATATATATATATATATATATATATATATATATATATATGCATACATACATACACATTACATACACACATATTTATACATACATGCATACATACATGTCATATTTTGTTGCGATGGATTTTGCTGCAAAGTAACATTTTTGAAGTCGTGCACACACACACACACACACACACATATATATATATATATATATATATATATATATATATATATTTATATATTTGTATGTATGTATGTATATGTGTATGTTATTGATCTTGAGTCTGGAAATAAAGTTAAATTGAATTGAATAATAGTATTATTATCAATTAAATCATGGCCACTGTATAAATAATAATATATTGTACAGATAATGTACAATAATAATGTATTATTAGTAGTAGTAGTAGTAGTAGTAGTAGTAGTAGTAGTAGTAGTACAAATAGTAATAGTAGTAGGCCTAGTAGTAATATATTGTGCACAGCAGTATATTGTGAACCCTGGAAATGATGCTGCCTTCACGTGCTTTCTGATAAATACTGATATATTCTGATAAATATAGTTTCATTAAACAAAACAAAACAAAATGGAAATGAAATCACGATTTCAAAAGCGGGAGGAAATTTCAGATAGCACGTGAAGGCAGCATTAATTTGTTGGAGGTAGACTTTTACTGTGAAGTTCGTTAACAACAGGAGTGGGCGCCAATTCTCTCATCTCACTAGTTTGCGTCAAAACAGAACACAATTAGCCTAGGTAAGAGTTATTTTTTTTATTGAATTGTTACATTTAAATAAAACATACATTTAAAAAGAATTAGCAGCATGTTTTCCGATAAACGTTATTATTTTTTTCTCGTGCTAAACCACGCCCCTCAGTACGTGACCTTTGCGCAACCTTGCTGTTAGTCAACGTTTATTTTTAATAATGCGGGAGAAACCATAGGAGAAACAACTTGAGAAGACGTGTTCACCAGGCGGCCGAAGAAAAATCTTATTGAAAGACAAGGCAGCACGTGGGCGATAATAATCCAGAGGAATATTTATGGTGAGTGTTTTTATTTAGTTTTTGTTGTACTTTACTTCTGAATTAGTTGATATTAGTTCATTAGGAAAAATAGAGACACCACTAACTTTACTTTGTAAGATATCAACATTACTGAATGTTTACATCTAGCTTTATTTTTAATCCTTTTAACGTTACGTGAAATATTTAAGTTATCATATTTTGTTGCGATGGATTTTGCTGCAAAGTAACATTTTTGAAGTCGTGCACATTATGTTGCTAGGCAGATTACCTGGCTCTCTATCTGCTGCTAATACAGTACTGAAGAGCAACTGAGAATTCTGATTAATTGCTCCAACAGTAGTAGATTGATTGATGAAAAGTTCTGAGGAGATAATGATTTTTGACAATATCTGTTAAGCAGTTGTCATACACTAAAAAAATAAAAAGTATAGATATAAATTAATGTCTATTTCATTGTTCATTCATTAATTTGCCTTTTATGAACCTGTTTTTTTCTTTTTCTTAAACAGATCTACCTTGAGAGCAAACTTCATGCAGTGTAGAAACTGTAAATACAATTGTGCCAGTCAAAATCTGCTGCTGAGGCACTACAGGCTAAAGCACTGGCGCCCAGGCCGACGTGAACCATTGTTGTGCCTGTACCCTGAGTGTGTCTGCTCTTTCAATACACCAGGTGCGTTGAAAACTCATTTATATAGGGTCCATACAAATTCTGATAAAACAACGGCGCAAGCTACATTTAACTGTGACCTATGTGATTATCACAATGTTTGTACTGAAAAAAACTTTATCAGACATCTGGGTACACATTTGAAAAGGCATGAGACAGTGCAATGCCCATTTTTGCACTGTAATTTTAAAACTAATGTCTATGTAACATTTTATAGCCACAAGTCCAAACATCACCAAAAATGCAAATTAAGTGATTATAGGTCATCGGTTGTAACTGTCAATCGCACAGACTCTGATAATTGGTTGGATTCTGCTTCAGAATGCTTTGAGGATACATCAGATGACAAAGATATACATGTAGAAGCTGCTGATGTTTCAGCAAGACAGTTTCTGGTACCATTAACTTCTATAGTATATATTTTTTCCTTTTATGGAAGTCAATGGTACCAGAAACTGTTTGGTTACTGACATTCTTCTAAATATCTTCCTTTCTGTTCACCAGAAGATAGAAATTCATACAGGTTTGAAACAACATGAGGGTGAGTATATGATGACAGAATTTTCATTTTAAAGTGGAGTAACCCTTCCAGCAGCCCCTCACAAACGACTGCCAGACACACATAAATAAAACATAACGTAAATAGTCCAGGCCTGGTCTTGCACTGTCGCCGCTCCTCCTTTTATCCATCCGGACCTCCTTCCTTGCGACACGAGACAGGTGTGCCGCCACGTAGGTGAGCTTGTTCCCACGGCTCTTAGCTTTGTCCTGCTTGCCACAGTGCCTTGTTTTGTTTGCAAGAGTTTGAGCTTTGATTTGTTTTTTTATTTAATTTGTTTTTATATTTGTACATATGCACAACCATTTTTCATGAAATTGATATAATTCATAGGAAACTGATTTGGAGGAGACCTACACAAGAGGAGTGAAACTGGGCATCCTTGAAGTCATGGAGGACGATATCTCGCAGACAAAAAAGACATGTCTAAACTACAGCATCATCCAGGAGGAAACTGGGGTCATGGAGGACCTACCTGACTTTCCTACTGCTTTCATGGTACTCTTTGGACTTCTCTATGCGCTGAACATTGAGTATTCAAAAGGACTAAAATACACATTTGAGGCAGTGCAGAACATCTTTGTGGGATTGGGAGAAAAGTGCACCAACAGAGTTCAGTCCCTGAAGAATAAGCTACTTGCTGTATAGAGAGTTTAAGATGCTTTTAGTGTTGGTGGGTACATTTGGCATAATGTTGGTGTTTGTTAGGATGTTACTGTATATTGTGTAATGGTGAAATTTTAATTTTTAAGACTTGTAGTCTTGAGTTCTCTAAAAGTAAAATGCTTATTCGTTTACTTGATGTTTTTCGATTGAAAGTTTGTGTTCCTCGTATGCTACTGTTTAGTCACATTTCATATTCAGTGTTAGTGCTTTGTAATACTGTTTTAACAGCAGTATTTAATTTTACTTGCAGTATTGCAGTATTTAAAATTGCATTGTTGAATCGCTTTGGCTTAAAGGAACACTCCACTTTTTTTGGAAATAGGCTCATTCTCCAACTCCCCCAGAGTTAATAAGTTGAGTTTTACCGTTTTTGAATCCATTCAGCCGATCTCCGGGTCTGGCGATAGCACTTTTAGCATAGCTTAGCATAGATCATTGAATCCTATTAGACCAGTAGCATCGCGTTCTAAAACGATCAAAGAGTTTCGATCGTTTTCCTATTTAAAACTTGACTCTTCTGTACTTATATCGTGTACTAAGATCGGCGGAAAATGAAAAGTTGCGATTTTCTAGGCTGATATGATTAGGAACTACTCTCATTCCGGCGTAATAATCAAGGAACTTTGCTGCCATAACACGTAGTGATATTACGCAGCGCCTGAAAGTAGCCCCGGTAGTGCTATCGCCAGATCCGGAGATCGGCTGAATGGATTCAAAAACGGTAAAACTCAACTTATTAACTCTGGGGGAGTTGGAGAATGAGCCTATTTCCAAAAAAAGTGGAGTGTTCCTTTAAATATTTTGAATTTAAAGGGATACTCCACCGTTTTTTCATATTAAACTATGTTATTCCCTTAACTAAGACGAGTTGATTCATACCTTTCTCGTCTCAGTGCGTGCACTTAATCGCTCTGACGCGCTGTGACACTTTGATAGCACTTAGCTTAGCCCACTAAGCCCAGTTCATTCATTAGGTCGAAGTACTCTCAAAAGTGCTATTCTGCCATACATTATAGTTATCCTTTTTAACCCGCTTAGAAAAGCGCCACGTTTTATTTTGTGTCACCTTACTTGGTCGTTCAACTATTCGTGTAACTGTATTTAAATAGGGAAAACGTGGAGGTGTTTGGTCGCTTCTAACTTGATCTCTGTTTGGTACCTAATGAATTAACTGGGCTTAGTGGGCTAAGCTAAGTGCTATCAAAGTGTCACCGCGCGTCAGAGCGATTAAGTGCACACACTGAGACGAGAGAGGTATGTATCAACTCGTCTTAGTTAAGAGAATAACATAGTCTAATATGAAAAAAAACGGTGGAGTATCCCTTTAAGACTTGTACTGAGTTGAATTCTCTAAAAAGCCAAATGCTTATTTGTTTACTTAATAGGCTATTTGTTGATTCATTTGATATTTAAATGATTCATGTTTAGGTGAGTCATTGCTTTGTAGATGGATGGTCTTTTAAATTTGGAAAGTTTGTGTTCCTCATATGTTCATTGGCAGTGGTTTGTAAAACTGTTTTACTGTGTTACAGTATTTCAATTTGCAGTGTTGCAAATTACAATTACACTATATGCCTTCAACATTAATAAATGTTTTGCTAACATTGACTCACTGTTTTCAGTTTTTGACTTGGGCAATGTTATTGTAGTTTCCAGTTGTAACATATTATTACTTAGTACCAATTTCCAATAATATTTTTTTGTTCACTCAACTTCAGACATTGAGTTCTACAGACTAAAAATGTTGAATTGGCTCTACTTAAAAAGGTTTGTTAAAAAACAGTTGCACCTCTCCACAAAACTAACAATCTTAAGTTAACCCAATTAAATGTTTTTTGTATGACTGACACCTTAATTTCAGTCAGTATAACTGTTTTTTTGCAAAAGTTGAGTAAACAAGAAAAAGCTTAGGGAAATTAGTACCAAGTTTTTTTTTGTTGTACTGGCTTAAAATTTTTTACAGTGCATGATGTGCTTGACAGAGCTGCAAGAAGAAAGCCACTGTTCTCCAAAAAGAAAATTGCTTGCTAACGATCATGTGGACGAGCCAGAGGACTATTGGAGAAAGGTTTAATGGATGGATGAAACCAAAACAGGACTTATTGGTTTAAATGAGAAGCTATTATGTTCAGATAAAAAGAACACACTGCATTCCAGCTCAAGAATCTCATCCCATCTGTGAAACAGGGTGGTGGTGGTATCATGGCTTGGGCCTGTCCCGCTGCATCTTGGCCAGGACAGCCTGCCATCATTGATGCAGCAATGAATTCTGAATTATAGCAGCAAATTCTAAAGGAAAACGTCAGGACATCTGTTTAAGAACTGAGTCTCAAGAGAACGTGGGTCATGCAGCAAGACAACAACCCCAAGCACACGAGTCATTCTACCACAGAATGGTTAAAGAAGAACAAAGTTAATGTTTTGGACTGGCTGAGTCAAAGTCCAGACCTTAATCCAATTAAAATGTTGTGGAAGGACCTAAGCAAGCAGCTCATAGAAGAAAAACCACCAACATCACAGAGTTAGGTGGTTCTGCACTAATGAATGGTCTGCATTTACAAGAAACTTTACCTTCAGTTACTGCAGCAAAAGAGTCACACCAGATACTGAAAGCAAAGATTCACATACTTTTGCAACGCACAGATATGTAACACTGGATCATTTTTCTCAATAAATAAATGACAATAAAATATTTTTTTTCTCTCACTTGTTTGATTAGTTTCTCTTTGTCTACTTTCAGGACTTATATGAAAACCTGATGATGTTTTGAGTCATATTTATGCAGAAATATAGAAAATTCTAAAGGGTTCACAAATTTTCAAGCAGCACTTTATATACATAATAAATGTACACAGTGCACACACATATATTATGTAAACAAAAACTTTTATTTTGGATGTGATTAATCGTTTGACAGCACTATTAATAATAAGAAGAAAATCAAACCGTTTGCCATTTGTCTTTATTTCGATTTGTTGTTAAATCAAACTTAATATTTAATTATAATTAATTAATTAATATTAATATTCCCTTAAGGGAAACCACCCCTATACACACTAAAACTTGACCCATGAGTTAAATGTAAACATATCTGGCAAAACACTGCATGGTTATTTAGGTGTAAAACTGGAAGAAGTACTTAGGGCACTTTTAATATTGCACTATAAATAGAAACGTTAAATAAACAGAAAATGTTATAAACATATTTTCCTATATCTGTAGTAGAGGTCTAATATGTCTATTCTTCGCAAATTCTGAAGCAGTGCAAATGTAAATGTGCTGTTTTCTTGTGATCACTGAAACTGCAATGCTGTAATTAAAAAAGTCAGTACTCTATGGTTAATTGGTCATTTGGTGATTTTGACAGATGTGTAGTTATGACATATATATGTGTTGGTTGATATCAATGTCTGTGGCCCTGTTTTGCCTCAGGTGTCTAGTCACATACAGGTGTTAGCCAGGAAGAAAATGCGGGAATATCAATCAGGCATTAAGGTATGACTGTGCTGCCACCTAGTGGCTTCTTCTCAATGTCTCTCTTCTCTTTTCTTTTTTCCCTTCCTTCCTTTCTCCCTCCTCTGACTTCCTTCCTGCAGGTGTCTAGCCATCTGCAGGTTCTTGCACGGAGAAAGTCTCGCGAGATTCAGTCTAAGCTGAAGGTATGCGCCTTACTGCCGTCTGCTCTTCTTCTCTGACCGCTGAAAACGGGCTTTTCCTAAACTCACCAACTCTTCCTATCTGTAGCACGCTCTAAATGTTAAAATGACTTGTGAAGTTTAGCTTACATGTAGAGTAATGTAAGCGTCGCTGTGTACAGGCATTCATTAAAACACATACATTGCGATGGTATTGAGCAGCATGCTTGTGAAATAATGGCGTTCTTTTGCGGTTGACTGAATATTGCATTGCATTCTAGTTGTTTTGCTACATGGAAGCTAATGTGTATGCCTGACTGAACCAGGCTCAAACTCAAACCTAAACGCATATTTACAGCTTTCTGTGATTTATACGTTAACCTTACTGAAACATTGTACTATCCAAGTTTACGTTTTGGTGTAGTAGTAATACTTTTATTGTTTTGATTAATTGCTTTGCTTGTATAATTCTCATTTGTAAGTAATTTTCCACCTAAAAAAACAACAACAAACTACCTGGTCTTTTTTGTTTTCTTTTGCTTTGGTTACTATTATAATTAGAAGGAAAAAAAAATCAATTTATAATGTCCAATTGCTTTATTTTTTGTCACTTATTTATTTATTTGTTTATTTATCACACTGTAATGTCCAAAATATTTATATTTAATCAATTCGAAAAATATTTGTTTATTTATTTATTACACTATAATGTCCAAAATATTTATATTTAATCAATTCTAGAAAATATTTATTTATTTATTTATATATTTTTTGTTTATTTACCACTCTGTCCAAAATTTATCCCCCCAATTAATCATTTATTTGCTTATTGAATAATGGATGGATGGATAGAGTAAATAAATGTTAGTAAATTTCCACCTAAAAACAGCAAACTACTTTATGCTGGTTGTTGTCTTATTTTACTTTATTTCCCCCCCACCATTCATTTATTCCTTCCTTCATTCTATAATCTGACTCAGAAATACTCTTTGTTGACTCATTACATAATGATTAATGAATAAAGTAATAAAAACACATTGTATTATTTAACATAGTTTTATAAACATCCATATTTTATTATTATTATATATATAATACACTCAAGCACACCGTTTTTTATGTTCATGTTTTTGCATGGTTAATGGTTCAGCTTTGTCTACTGACGGAGGAAGTAAACACATGACTTCCTTGAAATGGAGAGCGATGATTGTTCTTAAACGGAGGTCATTGGTTTAGTTTTTTCCAGCAGTTAGGAGTGAGAGAAGCTAGTGAACACTATTCTGTGATATCTGAACAGACAGCGTCAGAGGAGAAAGCACTGGCCTCTCGGTCCAGCTGTGCTGCTCAGAGTCATTTGATCAGTGTGTCATCTGATCTGTTTGTCTCATCAGCATTTTTAACAGTTTCTCTTCCTTTCAATTTTAGGCCATGAACTTGGTAAGTGAAATGTTTTGTAGTCTGCTTTGCCCGCAGAGCTTTATCCGCACAGACACCTGCAGACGCTCAGCTTTCAGTTTGTGCAGTTCAGTGCTTTGGCTGCCAGTGTCACCCGTCTCACAGTTTGGATTAATTGATCAACCACTACTACTGTTCTCCATTTCAGTTTTGGCTTACATTTTTTTTATTTGTTATCGCCGCAAACTCGGAACACTGCAAAGTATTTTGAAAGTGTTTTATTCTGTGTCATTACTTGTAAGTTTGTATTATATTTAAGTTATTTTGTTAGTCTGTTCTATAATAGTTGAGTAACTTTGTATACTAAATTCAGACATGGACTTAACTCTAAAAGGTGGTTTCCATTGCATTCTTTGGCAATGTTTAAAACACTATCTGTGACAATTTCCTGGTTGGGACACTTTCAGATTTCTGTCTCCTTCGTTCTATCTTATTTGTGTATTTATTTATTTTTGTCTTCTTTCTGTCAACTGAATGACACTGCCTTCACATGCAGTGAACGTTTATGCTGTTCAGGTTTTCTGTGTGATGTTGTATTTTGTTTGGGTGGCTGGATTCAAATGCGAGCATGATATCATGCATCACTTGCCCTTTGAAGCATGATTTTTTTTTGCATGTTTTTCTAAACCATTTAGTTTAGCATGCGGATCTTGCACTAAAATTACACTAATGTTCAAAAGTTCGGGATCAGTAGGATTTTTTTATTTATTTATTATGTTTTGAAAGAAGACTTCTCACTAAGGCAGCATTTGTTTGATCAAATATAAAGTAAAAACAGTAATATTTTTGGTGAATTTTGAATATTGAATAAGTATTGTTACAAATAACTGTTTTCTTTTTGAATATATTTTTAAAATGTAATTTATTCCTGTGACGCAAAGCTGAATTCCTCCAATCTTCAGTGTCCATGATCCTTAAAAATCATTCTAATATGCTTTTATTGTTATATTTTTATTATTATGTTGAAAACAGTTAAATATTTTTGTGGAAACCGTGATACATTTTTTTTTCTTTTTCTTTTTCAGGATCATTTGATGTATAGAAAGTTCAAAAGAACAGCATTTTTTTTTTTTTTTTTTAATCAAAGTCAATGTCTTTACTGTTATTAATATTAGTAAAAGTACTGTTTCCTAAAAAAATAAATAATAATAATTCTCAAAATTTTTAATGGTAGTGTATATATTTTTTAAATCTGCTTTTCATAAAGATTGCATATTATCATATATAAAAAAGTATGCTATTAATAATATTTATTATGATTATTATTAAACACATTTCTTGAACTTTTTATTTGGAGCCATAATTAATATTACTGTTATATAATGCAGATTACTGATATAGAATGCAGATTATAAAATTAGACATTAGTAATTTAAAATAATATAATATAATTCATATTGTATATTTATATGATTTATATAAATACATTATATTATTATTATTATTATTATTATTATTTTATTCAATAGATTAATTAATCTTAGATGTGGTATTATGAAAGTTCTGATGTTTCTTTCAATCCAGGTTTTGTTCTAAATGGTTCATCTTTCTGCCCAGTAATACTGTGCATCTAATTAGCTTTTCTCGTGTCTTTCTCAGGATCAGGCCTCCAAAGACAAAGCCCTGCAGAACATCGCAGCTCTTTCCTCCGCTCAGATCGTTTCTGCCAGTGTGATGAAGAGTCAGCTGCCTCCTCTTCCTCAGCACCCCTATCCTCCTCCAGCCCGGGTTAGTTCAGAGTTTAAGTCACCCTCTTTTGACCAATTCTCTAACATAACCTTCAAACTCACATTGTCCTCTGTGTTGTTGTCTAGTTTTGGCCCGGTCCCATCCCAGGACAGCCTGGACCTTCTCAGGAGTGAGTATTTCTGACATCTGATCTAATCTCAGTGTTCTTGTGAGATCCTGCTGATCTTTCTCTGTGTTTTTCTAGCATCAAACCCTTTGCACCGAGTCCATACTCCACCCTTCAGCCTCCAATGCCTACATCCATATCAAGTAAGAGCAGTGCTGGGATTATATCAACCCTATACTGAGCTCGGACTGACCACCTGGACTAAACCAGCATGTTTTCTCGACAGGTTATGAGCAGTTACCCGCTCCGCACCCCCCGAGCGCCACTGCCGTGCCTGTGTGGCAGGACCGGACCATTGCCTCCTCTAAACTGCGCATGCTGGAGTACTCGGCCTTCATGGAGGTCCAGAGAGACCCTGACACTGTGAGTCTCAGTACTGCAGAGCATGTTAGATGCTAATGCTAGCGTGTTAGGGGGCTATGTGGTTTCTGTGTTGTTCTGAATGGTTTTAGCATGCAGTAGGGTGTTCTGGGTGGCTTAGCTAGTGCTAAGAGTTTCTAGGATGTATTTTGTTTTTTGTTTTTTTTACATGATAACAGCATGCTAAAACAAACACACACATACGGAGCCCCTAAAGGGACATGGTGGTGGAAAAAAATCGAGGTAGGAGGAACATTTTTCTTTTTTCAAATGTTTTGTGTTCTGTCGCAAAACCAGTTGAGTTTGGACAAACTCTTCCTGTTTACTTCACAGCTTGCAGCTAGCAGTATATTATATATGTATTAAGAATATGTACTGTGTACATGCAAGCCCAAAATATGAGCTGAATTGCACAATAAGCATTTTCTCCCCCATAGAAAAGTGCACTTAACGTGGCTTATATATATATATATATATATATATATAAACTGATTAAAAAGCCCAAGTTTTACATTTTATTAAAATATACAGTATGTACAGAAAAGCAATGTGCTTTTTTTTTTATAATGTTTTGTCTACGGGGGAGAAAACACGTGAAATTGTACGTTCCGTTGTACGGCTCATCTGCTTTTCTGTGTGTATTATAAACTGTAAACAGATTTGGTATTTTTAAATCACCATCTCTGTTCATTAGCCTACCTTAAGCGTTTTCTATGGGGAGAAAAAGCTTAACGCACAGGGCATTGGGATCATATTCTGGGCTATTCTGCTTTATTAATAGTAATATTATTGATAAGGTTATTCATATTAGCCTATTAATTTTATCAGTATTTATTGTTTTCGAATTTGGTCCTCCAATGTCACTGTTTTAAAACAGTAAGCCACATTAAGCGTTTTAGAATGTCCCGAAACCGTGCCTTGAACTAAGCACTGACTGTATTTCTTTATACTTGAGTCCAAGTTCTAAATAAAACTTTATGAACCGCTCCATTGTGAACATATGGAGCTGTATGAACCACTGCATGCTGTAAAGTGAACGGGAAGAGTTTAATATGCGAGAGAAATATTTTTTCCTCCTACCCCAAATTTTTTCCGCTCACCCAATTTTTTTTCCACCACCATGTCCCTTTTTGGGCTCCGTACGCACATACTCAGTGTTCGGAAAAGTTACTTTTAAAAGTAATGCATTACAATATTGCGTTACTCCATAAAAAAGTAACTAATTGCATTACTTAGTTAATTTTTAATGGGAAATAATGCATTGCGTTACTTTTGTAGTACCTTTTTGTCACCTGACCTGACCTGAACTGAGCTTGCTTAATTATTTTTTAATAACAAAAAACCCAAATATTATGTTTTTGGCAACTGTAAGGCCCAAAAGTAAAATTAATAAGCCTCAGGCTGAATAAAGTACCTCTGTCTCTGCACCTGTGTCAGGGAATAAATGGGAAAACAAAATAACTTGCATTACTTATTTTTAAAAAAATTTTTTGTACATTTGAAAGTAATGCGTAATGCTTTACTAGTTACCTAGAAAAGAGTAATTACATAATTTGTGTTGCTTGTAATGTCACCCACAGCTCTGCACATTTTGTGCCTATGTGAAAGTATTCACACCCCTTCATTTTTTTAAGTTTCATGTTGCAGCCTTTTGTTAAACTGCTTTAAATTGCTTTTTTCCATATCAATCTACACTCCATACATCATAATAATGAAGCACAAAACAGGTTTGTAACAACTTTGCAAATTTATTAGAAATAAAAAACTTGATGATTCCATTGTATTCATACTATTTTCTGGGACACTTGAAATTGAGCTCAGGAGCATTCATATTCCTTGTATATGGAAACATCTGACAGGAAACATACTAGAGACATACTGAACATGGGCAAACACTCTAAAAAAATGTGACTTCCAGATGTAAACGCACAAATCATGCAAAAAACACGCTAGAAACATGATGAAAAGCATTCTGAAATCTTTTTTTAAAACTATTTTAAACTTTCAACCAAGGCTTTGTCAAGCCAACATCAAAGTTTGTCTTCAATCAGTCTAGTTTATATGCTTTTATAGTGTTTATTAATATTTTTAATTTATTTTTATTTTTTCATTTTAGTTTAGTTTTTAGTAACGTTGTGCTTTTGTTATTTTCATTAGTTTCTGATTTTTAAATATTTCTATTTAGCTTTAATTTTATTTAAGTTTTAACTTTAGTAGTTTTAGTACTTCAACTTAAGTTTCTAATTTTTACATCTAGTTTTTGTATTAAATTTTATTTCTGCTTTATTTTAGCTACCGAACTTAAAGGTGCAATAGGTGATTGTCTTCAGAAACATTTTTTGTTATGCTGGTTGAAAGTCTCTTCACATCCCGATAGCAATCATTTATTTAAGTGGTCTAAATGCATTTATCTTTATTAATATATTCTGTGGAAGGCGTAGGACCAAGAAATGTTCGGCCAATCAAAACGCTCGGTTCTGAAAATAGTATGGCTTTGGATGGAGATTGCAGGGAGGGTGGGACGTTCGCTTTCAGTGCTATCAGGCTAACGTTAGCATTTTCCAAGATCTCCTACTGCACCTTTAACCTAAATATTTTCAATAGTTGTGGTTAACAATAGCAATACTTTCACAGACAAAAATATGCAAATGTTTCAGGAATGGTGACATTCCATGCATTTGAAAGCGCAATAAAGGTTACCTCTTCACCTGTTAATCCACAGTACAGCAAGCACCTGTTTGTCCACATCGCCCAGACAAACCCCTCGTACACAGATCCTCTCCTGGAGGCCGTGGACATCCGTCAGATCTATGACAAGTTTCCAGAGAAGAAGGGAGGGTTGAAGGAGCTGTATGAGAAAGGCCCACAGAACGCCTTCTTTCTGGTCAAATTCTGGGTAGGTTTTTACAAATGCACGTTGATCTGTACTGTCATTGACATTATGGTGTTCCACTGAAAATCCAGTAAATATTATAAGTTTGAAAAGTGTGAGATACCAATTAAAACAAGTTTGGGGGTTAAGGATGTTGGGCTACTGTATGTGACACATTTTCAAACAAGTTTCCTTTTTTTCAGGCTGATCTGAACAGCAGTAATGTTCAGGATGGCGCAGGCTCATTCTATGGGGTCAGCAGTCAGTACAGCAGCTCTGAAAACATGACCGTCACTGTCTCCACTAAAGTCTGTTCTTTTGGGAAACAGGTGGTAGAGAAAGTTGAGGTGAGTTATAATTATTCATAGCTGTGTTTTTGTCATCTGCTGTACATGGTCAGTACTGACAATATGGTTTCATGCAGAAAACCAGCTTCTATACTTTGACTTTTTGACCCCTAGACGGAGTATGCACGTGTGGAGGGCGGGAGGTATGTTTACCGGATCCATCGCTCACCCATGTGTGAATACATGATCAACTTCATCCATAAACTCAAACACCTGCCAGAGAAATACATGATGAACAGCGTCCTGGAGAACTTCACTATACTGCAGGTAAGACAGTGAGAAAACAGGACAAAATTCAGATTTTAAGATCAGACCAATTTTTAATTCATAAGTGTGAACTGGCCAAATGCCCCAAAGGATGTTTAATCTGAATGACAGGAAAAGGATTTTACCTAATTGCTATTCAAAGAATTTCAATAGAGGGACTTAATTAGTTAAATATTGACTAATGCCTATTTATTTAATTCAAAATCTGCATACGATTTTCACATTTCGGGTCCCGAAGAATCATTGTTTTATAAAATAGTCATAAATTTAATATGTTTTAACTAAAACCGTAATATATCTGATCAGCAACTTCTCATTAATTGAGTAAATGTGAAAAAAAATCAGTTTTTAATGTTATCATGTTATTACTGTATTAACCCTTTTTTGATTAATTAAAAAAATTGAGAAATTCTTTGAAACTAAAAAATTACACATGAACCGTACCAAAATTGAGATACTGTATATTTTAATAATGATGAGAAATCTTATTTAAATATATAATTGAATTAAATTTATATCTGGGAATTACTGGTATTAAGCCTTTTGTAATGAATAGAATTTAATTTATACCTCATGATTGCTAAAAACAGTCCAAATTTATGAAACCTTCATATTTATTTCTACAAAACAACAAAAAAATTCAAATCTGAAAATTTTTAAATAAAAGTAAATTAATTTTGCTTGCTCAATGTTCACTTTTAGATGAAAAAAGTGATACATTTTTGATGCTACAGTGATTCATTAATAGGCATACATATTCATGTTTATTAACAAAAATCAGTCCCAAAAGTATGTAAGATATGGGGAAAAGATTTTTTGAAACATTTTTTGTAATACAACTTCATAGATAATTTTACAAAAAGTGTTTTTTGCAGCTAATGGTACTCCATACATACCCAGATCCCATTTATTTTTATCATTACTATTTTTTTAAATGGCTGTATCTCTTAATTATATATAATGTGTATATGTATTTAAAGGGCACTTGCAAAGTTTCATTCACTTATTAAATTATGCAGTGTTTAGACATTTTTATGTCTTCTGGGTCAAAACGGACCTGAATGCATTATAAGAGTTAAGCAATTAATACTTTTATTCAACAAGGGTGCATTAAATTGATAAAAAACTGACAGTAAAGACATATATTTATGTACTGATGTTTGTCTCTTTTTAAAGACTGTAGGATAAATTCAAGCATTCTTGGAAATTGCATGTTTTTATTCATATGTTTACTAAAAATCAGTAAAGATTTCGCAGAAAAAATACAATGGGGGGGTATTTTTACAATTATAGGCCTTGCTAAAAAATATATTAACTCAGTCAGACGACAGGTTTTTCAGCAAAGTTTTGATCATGTTGATCATTTAGAGGCCTTAGAAATTGGTGGAAGCCATCAGTGTGGTATGTATGTAATAGTCAAAATAAGGATGCGTTTCATTAAGCTCATCTAACACGAAAGTTTACTATTCTACTGTTCTGTTACACTTTTCCCTGATGTGTTTTTCTCCCCCTCAGGTCGTCACAAACAGAGACACACAAGAGACTTTGCTTTGCATTGCGTTTGTGTTTGAGGTGTCCACAAGCGACCACGGAGCACAGTATCACGTTTACAGACTCGTCAAGGACTGAATGGCCGCTGTGCCGAAACGCCTCCAGACGCCGTTCATCCAATGCGTACGAACAAAGTGAGGAAAAGAAAATCAGACAAACCTGAAGCTCATGGACAAAACACAAACCGGGATCCTCTGCACTAGGTTGTGTTGTATGTGTAGTCGTGTTCCTTAAAAGCAAAGGAAATGTACTTTCAGGGATAATTCTGTTTCTTACTGTTTTGTGGAGGAGAGGTCTTGAATGTCTGTGGTGGGTGAACTCTGTCATGTTTATGGTACTAGACTCTGAAGGCACAAAGGTCTTTTTAAAAGCCATTGTAAGCGAATAGGAAAGGAATTCTGGTCGATACAAGTCTTTCTCTAATCAGGAACGTTGAGATAGCGTATGTTTGTCTTTCATTTAGACGCAGCAGCTTGCTACCTCTGACCTTTGACAGATCGCGGGCTCAGACTGTGCTCAGAAAGATGCGCAAGTCTTGAAAATAAAAACGGTTTTGTGTAGGAAAGACACTGAATGTTTGTTGTGATGGGAAGCGCAAGTTGCAAGAAGTTCAGGGTTTATGTTCCATGAATGTCGCACACTTTTGCAAGTTTTATTCTCGATTTGGCTTGATTTTCTGTTTTGGAAAGTTTGCAAATGTGTGAGCTATTTCTACCTCCTGGTGTTACGTGGATATGTATGGAAGCCCGTATTCACCACGGAATAAAAATCGTAATTGCGAATTTTTATCTCACAATTTCTAGCAAATTTTCTGGCGATTCTGTGTTCACATCTCACAATTTGGAATTTGTTTCTTGTAATTCTGAAAAAATAAAAATAAAAATCTGAATTTTTTTAAGATATAAGCTCAGAATTGCGAGAATCTCACTTTTTTTTCTCACAATTCCGATGTTAACTTACAATTGCTAGTTTATAGCTAGATATAAACGCGTAAGTCTGAGAAGAAAGGCCAGAATTGTGAAACACAATTGTGAAATTAAAATGTCGCAATTACCTTTTTTACTTATTTATTCTGTAGCAGAAAAAAAAAATAATAATTTTGAGATGTAAACTCAAATTTCTGCGATAAAATGTCAGAATTGCGAAATATAAACAGAATTATGAGATGTATTGGAATTGCGAAAAAAATTCAGAATTCTGTCTTTTTCTCAGAATTTCTAGAAACGAAAACAAAAAAGTCAGAATTGTGAGATAAAAAGTCGCAATTACCTTGTTTTTCTTTCAGTAGCAGAAAAAAAAAAACAGTTGCGAGATGTGAACTCAGAATTCTGACTAAAAAAGTGTGAGATCTAAATTTGGAATTGTGAGGGGAAAAAAGTCAGAACTGTGAGATAAAAAAATAAAATTATTCTGTGATGGAAACGGGCTTCCGTGGATATGCAAAGTGCGTTTTTAAAGCAGAGTTTTGGTTTAAAACCATTAATGATTATTGTGAATAGGCATGGTTTTACTCGGTTGCCCTCATTTTGAGTGCCTTATCACTTTTGTGTCTACCTTCGCCATACTGGCGAGTGAGCAGGAAAATTCAGTAGATCGGGTAACACTGTTTAAAACAAAGAGGGCAAATCTGCCATTGCATAATGCGGTTACAGCGGGACAAAACTAATCTCTGCATGTAACACTTGGTTTTGATTTCTCAGTGTTTTTAATCAATGAATTACATGCTAATTAATTACATCATCACCAAAGCAATTACACTTAACTGGGTGCTTGAGTATTTTCCTAATAAAAACATTGTATTTTAATATAAAATTGAAATATTTCAGTTGCTCTCTCAATTTTTGGAGTGTGGTAAGGTGTGCCATTGGTCAACAGAAGATTTTGAACAGCACAAAGTAAAATTAGCTGTTAATTCCATATCAAAATGTGCAATAAGATCCGGGCTATTCCGATCCACGTTTTCTCAGGTTCTTTCAGTAATATAGAAACACTCTAGGTTTATAATGCTAGTATATACAGTATGTGGAGTCATGGATTCATTACTCTTTTTTTTACGTTTATTCTTCCACATGGCATCCGTCTTGGTGTTGATAGTTTTTTTTATTAACCCACAATCACCTGTGCTGGTTAGTACATATGATTTTAAATGTCAGACATAATCAGTGACATTTAACTGTAGTCAGCTGATTATTTATGGCATCATATATTGGTACATTTATATACATTTGTCCAATACGTTATGGAAAGCACTTGTTGATGTTCCATAAATAACTGAGTTGTACATTCTCATTTTGGAACTTTTTTTTTTTTTTTTGTGAAGGTTTCTAGACTAATTTGTAATATCTTAACCAAAGAATCGAATGTGAACATCATCCCAGTCTTGCCTTATCGTGTGCTTCAGGTCTTCTGTGACATTTTAAGAGAAAAACCATGCTTCTGAATGAGTGTGTGTGTGTTGTGTTTGTGTGTATCTGTGCACCTATGTGTGAGAGAGGAAAATTGAAATTAATTTCGAAATTCTACAAACTGTCTTGTGTATATTTTAAGAATGTTACAGGAGAAAGGTTTTGATGTCTATTCTTTTTTCGTCTTTATTTTTATTTCTTGCTTTGTTTGTTCCAGTATAATTCTTGTTCTGGTTAATATTAAATAAGGGTTGTAACATCTACAATGTTTTATGTTTTTGCCCATTAAAGTGACTTTCAACCCCTGGGAGCGAAAACATCCAAATTGCTATTGTTGTTGTGTACACACGCACACACACACACACACATGCACATGCACACATGCATGCTTTTTAATATGATAATATCATTAGGATAATTACTATGCAACAGCTGTGATTGTATAGGGTCACATTTAACTGCATTTTTTAATGATATAATGTACAATGATAAAAATAGTTCAATGAATTATTTAGCATCACTAAATCAACCCAAATACATTCATTTATACCAACAAAATTATTATTAGTAGTAGTAGTAATTTGTATGGGTTAAATCGGGTAAAAAATTATCTGTAAGGTAACAATTGCAGGTTAATGTATCACAATTAAATGCCCATCTAAAAATTTTAAGTTTAAAGAGGATTGTTGATTAGATTTGTGATCAGTTTATAGCTGTCCTCATCAAATGACAATTCCTTAAAATCGATTTTGTTGATAAAAAAATAAATAGTACGTCAATAAGCGTTATCAGTGGAGTTGATGAATTACTTCAATCAATTCCTTACTGAGTAATGCCTAACTTTAACTCTTTGTTTCCATACTATTGTGTAAATAATTAATGTAAACAGTTATAATTTTAATATTTTTATAAAATTAATAGTTAAACTGTCTGAGCTTGACCAGGGCATATTTATGAAAATCTGCTTATTTTTAAAGTAGACTACTAGAGGAATCAGAAATATCTTTGAATGACACCTTAAATGCATTATTAACACACACACACACACACACACATATATATATATATATATATATATATATATATATATATATATATATATATATATATTTTTTTTTTTACATGATTATGATTTAAGCTATTAATTATTAGCAATTCTTTAAAACATTTACTGTATTTACTGCAGTTACCGTACCCTTATCTGGGAGAATATGTGGGATTAAATGAGTGAACTACATTACCCACAATGCACTCGAGTGCTTCTTTACAGTAGGCTATGTCATGCGCATGAGCTGCACTGTGCTGTGTAATGTTAGGTGATACAGTGGATACAGTGGAGGTCATTTGACGGGACAATGATGATTATCGATC
Organism: Acrossocheilus fasciatus; assembly: GCA_036784905.1. NCBI lineage: Eukaryota > Metazoa > Chordata > Actinopteri > Cypriniformes > Cyprinidae > Acrossocheilus > Acrossocheilus fasciatus. The sequence goes on from CM071960.1 coordinate 6,428,249, forward strand.
AGTCCGTGAGAGAATCCTGTCATGCGCTCAGAACGAGCGCGAGCGGAACGCACGCGGAGCATCGATTTGAGCGCCAGTCCTATGCAGGTATTTACATGACTAAAGATTATAAAGTATGCCTGAACCCTTTTTGCTAAGCTGGTAGTTAATATAGATCAGAATAATTCTTACTGTTGATGTAAATCGCTTGAATGAATGAATAAACAGCATGGTTTCAAATGTCCCTGAGTTTGGCTGCTTTGTGGATTAGTTTGAAGCTCCGCCTCCAGAGCCAGCGGACTTTAAAGCGCTCTGCGCTCTCTGACGGACTGACTGACTGAAGCCTGAGCTGCGCGGCACCATGGCAACAGAGCGGCCCTCCAGACTGCGCGTCTTCTCTCTCAACTGCTGGTGAGCTCAGATGATGCTTCCGCATCAACATCACGCACGGAAAACGCGCTTGTCTTAGGAGCGCTCCGAAACAATGTCAGCTGCTGTAAATGGGGGAGAAATGTAGCTCCTTGTGTTTATTTATTGAGTTAATTATGCATGGATTTATTTATGAATATTGTATGGGTTTGCTGCACACGTCTAAGTGTAAAATACAGGTTTTTAAGTAGATAATATCGTAGTTTTATTAGATAAATTAGCATTTTTCATTCATTTTTGAGCTTTAGCAAAATAGTTTTGTAATTCTAGCATATGTCATTATTCTGCATCAACGCTCTGGGGTCTGAGGGTGTTTCGGGGCCTTGGAGAAGTTTTGAGGTGCCCTGACATTTGTGTGACTTTGGTGATGTTGAAATCTTTTTTGAAGGTCTATAATTCAGTCAACTAGAATAGTAATTAAGTATGTAGTAAGTATGAGTGTTTGTCTGCTTTTGAATATTTCCCATTTTATTTTTTAAATTTTGTTGTGTGTGTGTATATACATATATATATATATATATATATATATATATATATATATATATATATATATATATATATATATATATATATAACCTAAAGTTTTGATTCATTTTTATTTCAGTTTTAGTTCTTTTAATACATCAAGTTACAGTACATGAAAGTGAATAATGGTAGCTTGGCAAATTGCTTTTTTATATATTATTTCAACTAACATTTTTATTTTTTTATTTTTATTTTATTTTATTTTATTTTTTTATTTTTTTTGTAGTTAACAGTAATAGCCCTGGTATATTTAATTTTAAAATAGTGGTTTCCAGGCCTTCAAATGGCACTGAAAATAATCAAATCTTCATAAATAACAGACACTTTTTGAATGGAATGTATTACTAGTAGTAGTAGTAGTAGTAGTAGTAGTAGTAGTAGTAGTAGTAGTAGTAGTAGTAGTAGTAGTAGTAGTAGTTGCTCTCTATTATATAATTATTATATAACCTTACTCTTAAAACGTGTTCAGAGAACAGAAAACATTTGCATTGAATGCAACTTTTAGAAATATATGTATGTATGTATGTATGTATATGTATGTAACTGTTTTAGGTTGTTGGTATAAGTATGAAGGTGAAAGCACATGAGCAGACAGGCTGCGGCGGTCACATGACACGCAGTGTGGGCCTCCTGCTCTGCTGATCCCAGCACTGTCAGCACCATGCTCCAGAACAAGACGCAATAATGCAGACTGTGATTGTAGCTGAGACAGAAAATGTGGTTTTTAATACTTCCCCTGATTTAGACGACTCAGCAGATTATTAAAGCATGCATGTGATGGAGCTGTGAAATGATGAAGTCAGCTGTGTTAATATGTAGAGCATAATGACTGCATATGTGTATACTGTAAATGCTGTTGGGGTTTGTATGTGGGTTAGAGTAGACCGTAAGACAATAGTGACTATGGTTTTGTGTTTTTCAGGGGAATTCGATTCTTCAGTCAACTCTGTACACAGCGGTATGAGATGATTGGAGAATTACTGGGCCGAGAGCAGCACGACATCGCCCTGTTACAGGAAGTGGGTTTTACTGTACACTTTTAACCCCCTTATCCTCTGACTGTCTTTAGGGATTAATTCAGTGCCCTTGTGGCTTTAGCACTTTTGCTTGATTTCCCTGATGGACGAATAACACTGTGTCCTAAACAGATATGCGGTTGTGGCTGGTTATAACGCTTGGGCTCGGTAAAGTGTTTTAATGTTTTTAAACATTAGTCTCTTATGTTCAACCAGACATTTATTTGATCAAAAACACAGAAACACAGCAAAATATTTTTTACTATTTAAAATAACTGTTTATTTTTTTGAATATGTTTTAAAATGTAATGTACTCCTGTGATCAAAGCTGAATTTTCAGCATCATTACTCCAGTCTTCAGTGTCACATGACCCTTCAGAAATCATTTGAATATGCTGATTTGGTTTTTGCTGCTTAATATTTTTTATGGAAGTGTGATACACTACCAGTCAAAGTTTTGAGCTAAGTATAATAATAAGAATCATCATCATCATAATGATAATAATAGTGTAATATGGTGATTTGGTTGTGTGAAAAAAGAAGAAGAAGTAAATTAAATAAATAAATAATACATTCATTCAATAAGGATGCAATAAATTGAACAAAATGACAGCAAATAAATTTATAATGTTACAAAATATTATATTTCAAATAAATGCTAGATGCTAAATGCTAAAATGTATCACAGTTTCCACAAAAATATGAAGCAGTACAACTGTTTTCAACATTGGTGATAATCAGAAATGTTTCTTGAGCGGCAAATCAGCATATTAGAATGATTTCTGAAGGATCACGTGACGTTGAAGACTGAAAATTCAGCTTTACATCACAGAAATAAATTGCATTTAAAATATGTTCAAATAAGAATATATTCATATAGTTTTTGAAATTGTAATATTTCACAATATTACTGTTTTTACTGTATTTTTAACAACTAAATGCAGCCTTTATAAGAGATTTCATTAAAAATAAAAAATAAAAACATCATTACTCTGTGAAAGTGTAAGTTAATGAATTCTTCAAAAATATTGGAATGTTTTTGAAGTGAATGTATTTTTTACCTCCAAAATATAGTATTGCTGTTTGTGATCTCTAAAAACCTTTGAATTGAATGCACATATGTGACCCCGGACCACAAAACCAGTCTTAACTGTCAATTTTTCAAAATTGAGATTTATACATCATCTGCTGAATAAATAAGCTTTCCATTGATGTATGGTTTGTTAGGATAGCACAATATTTGGCCGAGATACAACTATTTGAAAATCTGGAATCTGAGGGTGCAAAAAAATCAAAATATTGAGAAAATCGCCTTTAAAGTTGTCCAAATGAAGTTCTTAGCAATGCATATTACTGATCAAAAATGAAGTTTTTATACATTTACAGTAAGAAATTTACAAAGTATCTTCATGGAACATGATCTATACTTAATATCCTAATGATTTTTGGCATAAAAGAAAAATTTATAATTTTGACCCATACAATGTATTTTTGGCTATTGCTACAAATATACCCCAGCGACTTAAGACTGGTTTTGTGGTCCATATGTAAAACTCTTTTCACATAAACGTATTTTTTTACTGATCTAAGTATCGTTAACATTGTTCTAGGTATGGAGTGAAAGAGATTTCCTTTTCCTGAAGAGAAAGCTGTCCTCCTCTCATCCTTATACTCACTATTTCAAGAGGTCAGTTCAACTCGCCGTGACATGAGGGACTTTGAATGTTGCTTTGTACTTCAAAGCCATTGGGATTTTGAAAGAGAGGCTTTGAAACCTTTGAAGCGGCTAGACGCTCTCACACATTCCATTGAGAAAAAGGTGGGAAATAAAATCCCCACTAAGAGTAGAGTTCAAAAACTAAAAAAATCCATTCATCATTTACTCACCCTTGTGTCGTTCCAAACCCCTATGACTGTTTTTCTTCCGTGGAAACACAAAAGGAGAAATTTTGAAGCCCATAATAGCATTCTGTCAGGAATAGACCAATATTTAAGTTGTTATTTACTAAAAATGTGTGTCACGTTTGGTAACAAGACACAAAAGAACTAACCTCATTTGGTGTCCCTTCATCACTGTCTGCTTTCATTGTATGGAAAAGAGCAGGTTGGACATTCTTCTAAAGTTCTCCTTTTGTGTTTCATGGAAGAACTTGAATAAGTGAATAAATTAAGAGTTTTTAAATTATTTTTGGGTGAACTATCCTTTTAAGAAGCTAAAAAATCTTCTTTTGAGACATTTGTTTGAATATTACATCATATTCTGAATCTTCTCGGTGACCTTTATATCTTATCCTTATCATTATGAGACAAGAAAAATAAGCATTGATCTTAAAGCATGCCATCAATAGAGCTGATTTGGCAGAATTTGTAATCATCTCCCTTATCAAAGAAGCAGTACTATCTACACTTAACACTTCAACACTCTTAGACTCGTCCTAAAGCATGAAGGGAATTCAAAGCTTCTGGCTTTTCACATTATTGGTGGTGTCGGCTATCACTATTGCAAATCCTTAACCCACCGTTTCACTATTGGTTTTGACGCAACCTTTACTCTCTGCTTATTCACCATGGTAAAATTAATAAATAAGGCAAGGCAAGTTTATTTATATAGCACATTTCATACACAATTGTAATTCAAAGTGCTTTATATAAAAGGAATTAAAATAATCATAAAAAAAATAATCACAACAATAAAATCAAGGAATTTAAAAATGTAAAATGATTTAAAAATTGATTTTATATGAATTAGAATAGAAAATGATTATACATAAAATACAGTGCAGTCAGTTCGGATGTAGCACAGTGCTCATTCAGTAAATGCACAGCTAAACAGATTTTGAGTCTGGATTTAAATGTGGCTAATGTTTTAGTACATCTGATCTCTTCTGGAAGCTGATTCCAACTGTGGGCGGCATGGTAGCTAAATACCCTTAGTATTTCTAACTGACTCGATCCTAATGATCTGAGTGGTCTGTTAGGTTTATATTCAGTGAGCATATCTGCAATGGATTTTGGTCCTAGGCCATTGAGCGATTTATAAATGAGTAAAAGTACTTTTAAATCAATCCTAAATATAACTGGAAGCCAGTGTAAGGACCTGAGGACTGGTGTGATATGCTCAGATTTTCTGATTCTTGTCAGAATCATGGCAGCAGCGTTCTGGATGAGCTGCAGCTGTCTAATGTTCTTCTTTGGAAGGAGACCATTACAATAATCCACCCTGCTGGTGATAAAGGCATGAACTAGTTTCTCCAAGTCTTGACTGGGAACAAAACATCTGATTCTTGCAATGTTTTTGAGATGATAGTATGCTGATTTAGTTACTGCTTTGACATGACTACTAAAACTAAGGTCTGTCTCCAGAATCACCTCAAGATTCTTGACTTGATTTTTAGTTGTTTGACCCCTAGAGTCAAAGTATGCATTCACCTTGAGAAATTCATCTTTGTTTCCAAATGCAATGACTTCAGTTTTCTCCTTGTTTAACTGAAGAAAGTTTTGGCACATCCAACAGTTAATTTCATCAATGCATTGGCAGAGGGAGTCAATGGGGCTGTAGTCATTTGGAGATAAGGCTAGGTAAATCTGGGTATCATCAGCATAGCTGTGATGGGCAATTTGGTTCTTTCTCATTATTTGACTTAGTGGGAGCATATACAAGCTAAACAAGAGCGGTGCAAGAATTGAGCCTTGTGGGACTCCGCATGTCATGGACGTCCACTTAGACTTATGCTCTCCTATACTCACATAATAACCTCTCCCTTATAAGTATGACCTGAACCATTTGAGGGCCATCCCAGAAAGCCTGACCCAGTTTTCCAGTCTCTCTAGAAGTATGTTAGGTAAATAAGGGATGCATTAAAGGAACATTTAACCCAAAAATGACAATTTGCTGAAAATATACCCTCAGGCCATCCAAGATGTAGATGAGTTTGTTTCATCATCAGAACAGATTTGGAGAAATGTATCATTACATCACTTCTAGGGGTGTAACGATACACGACTCGCGGTTGAACGATTCACGGGCATTTTCCAAATGGAAGTGATCATCCCTGTCCCCTTGTAGTGGGGAGCGATGTAATTTCCTTGTCTTCAGCTGGGATGTTCCCGTGACAACGCAGCACGGTGTGCGTCAGCAGATTCGCTGGCGGACAACCGCATAAAAAAAAAATACATTTCATAATTTAAAAAGTTTTATATATATTATTTTTTATATATTATATAGCATATTTTAAAAACTTTTTAAAATATAAAATGTATGTTTATTTGCAACAGTTATGCTAACAACAATAAAAAGACTATTGACATTTAAACAGCAACATCTGCTGACGCACACCGTGCTGCGTTGTCACGGGAACATCCCAGCTGAAGATAATGAGGAAATTACGCTCCCTTCACCAAGTGCATTCTAAACGACTACATAATGACACGCACGTGCCCTGCTCACTCCCAAGTCCCCGCTACAAGGAAAATGCACTTGTTCACCAAGGGATCCTCTGCAGTGAATGGGTGCCATCAGAATGAACGTCCAAACAGTTGATAAAATCATCACAATAATCCACAAGTAACCCACACCACTCAAATCCATCAATGAATGTCTTGTGAAAAGCTGCATGCTTGCAATAAACAAATCCATCATTAGTGGGAAAGTGATCCAATGGTGAGCAAGTGATGTAAATCTGTTTAGATGAAGAAACAAACTCATCTACATCTTGGATGGCCTGAAGCTGAGTAAATTTTCATTTTTTCGGTGAACTATTCGTTAATTATAGCCGCACAAAACAAATGACTGCCAATATGTTTAAAAGAAAGGAAAGTAGGTTTTCTAGGGCTAATCAACATAGATAATAACCCTAGTCTTAAGTGGGTAGATGAGAGTCAAACAAAGGTTTTTGTCTTCAGTCTCCCTAATAATACTGGAAAAGTAAGTGCAGCTGTGTGATTGCTGGCGTACAGCAAGAGATACCTAAAGACAAAGGTTATTTTGTAGCTGTATGTTCTGGTATCTGATACGGTGTGGTGTTTTGACAGTGGAGTCATTGGCAGTGGGCTTGCTGTGTTCTCCAGACACAGGATCCAGGACGCTCTGCTCTACCAGTACTCTCTCAACGGCTACCCATATATGGTAAGTTATTTCTGTGTTCTTCATTCTGATTGGTCAGTCTGCCCTCACATATTTTGTATAATGACACTAAACTATGTAATTAATTCTAAACTCAAATTTATATTCCATGTCATTTTATTTATTTATCTATTAATCTCTGTATAATATGTCCACACATTGGGATTCTGATTAGCCTGTCAAGGTTTATTTTATGATAGTGAGCGGCTGATTGTACATCATTGCTTGCTTATCACTGTTTGTTAGAGTGTGGCCTTTGTACATCACTAGAAGAAGAGTCTAAAAAAAGCCTTGGCCAACAAAGCACCAGAATTTAGTATTTATTTGCAACATGCTTTATGTTCATCACAAGCTTATATTAGTTATAAAATTAATTAATATATATGAAATTATTATTAATATATATATATATATATCTGTGTACATATATATATATATAATATATATATATATATATATATATATTTTTTTTTTTTTTCCTTTTTGATAAAACATTAAATATTTAAATATAATAAATACATTAAATATTATTTAATATTAATAAAAATTAATGAAATGCTTTGAAGTACATGTATTATGATGTGTTGACTAACATACTAAAGCACATGTAAAATATAATTTTATAATTTTAACTGTATTGTGCTGTTCAATATTACATTTAAGGTTAATATATTTTAAATTTGCTAAATTGCAACTTCATCATTACAAATGTGTAATTACAAATATATTTAAAAACATGACGTGCAGTATATATAGTAGCCTATATTATAATTTACCATAAATGTTTGTCAGTACATTCATCATTACACTTTAACCAAATATCAACAGACGATAGAATTAATTGTGAGATTAGATGTACTGTAAATATATACATACTGTAAGTCCTTTACTTAAAGTTCAGCCAATGGCATTTAATATGAATTGAAACTGATATGTTTTGTTTATTTATGATGGAATGATTCATGTAACAAAGTTTTAACACAGCAAGAATTACATTACCTTTTATACAGTATATATTTGTATGTGTGTGTGTGTGTTCATCTCAGCTGCGCCATGGCGACTGGTTTGGAGGCAAAGCAGTCGGGTTGGTCATTGTAGACATTTCTGGATTAAAGGCACATGTCTATGTTACTCATGTAAGTCACTCTCTCTAAAGTCTGATCTGGCTTTAATAAGTCTCGATGTGTGTTCCTCATGTTCACTCGGGTTATTTATGAGTAACTGGAGACGATGCACCTTCAGTAATGATACTGTTTTCCTCTCAGTTACACGCAGAGTACTCCAGGGCTCAAGATGAATACCTGCCCCACAGAGTAGTGCAGTCGTGGGAACTGCTGCAGTTCGTGCGGTAAGAGAAAGTGTGTTTTCTAAATGTGATATAGAGAAAAGAGGTCACATGCTTTTAGTAAACTCACACCGTGCTGCCTCTTTAGCCACACGTCCCGTGGAGCAGATCTGGTGGTTCTGGGAGGGGATCTGAACATGCACCCTCAGGACCTGGGAAACCGTCTCCTCAGATCCCACACTGGGCTCAGAGACTGCTATACTGAAACAGACACGTTTGATGTGAGCGCACTTCCTGTTACATGCTTATTCAGTCTATTTGTGTGTCCTGTTTTTATTCGAATCATCACTTTGTGCTGCTCTCGGCAGGGCTGTGAAGATGGTCACACACTAATAGCAGACAATCACTTCACAAAGAAGCAAGATCTTATTCCTTTTGAGAAGGGCATCAGAATTGACTACATTCTCATGAAGGTAAAATAATCTCTAAAGAAAATATAGGACCGCACGCATTTTTGTTGAAAGAAATTAATAGTTTTATTCAGCAAGGATGCATTAAAGTGATCAAAAGTGACAGTAAAGATGTTTATAATGTTACACAAGATTTCTGTTTCAAATTATTGCTCTTCTTTTGAACCTCCTATTCATCAAAGAATCCTGAAATAAAATGTGTTTCGATTTGCACAAAAATATGAAGCAGCTTAACGGTTTTCAGCATTGATAATAATAAGAAATGTTTCTTGAACAGTAGTGCAGTCAAACAATTAACCAAAATAAAAGTTTTTGCTTACATAATATATGTATGTGTACTGTGTATATTTATTATGTATATATAAATGCACACACATACAGTATATATTTTGAAAATATTTACATGTATATATATTTATATTCTTATATTTTATATTATATGTAAATATATTTAATATATAAACATTTTTCTTAAATATATACATGCATGTGTTTGTATTTATTTATACATAATAAATAAATGCACACAGTATACACACATATATTATGTAAACAAAAACTTTTATTTTGGATGCGATTAATCGCGATGAATTGTTTGACAGCACTGCTGTTCAAGAAACATTCATGTGGATCATGTGACGCTGAAGACTGGAGTAATGATGCTGAAAATTCAGATTTGATCACAGGAAATATTTCACAATATTTCACTGTATTTTTGATCAAATTAATGCAGCCATGGTGAGCAGAAGACTCTTCTGTCAAAAACGTTTAAAAATCTTACCAACCACAAACTTTTGAACAGTATGTGTAAGTATTCACACTGCTTTTTTTATATGCCTTACTGAACATTAGTGTTTGTTCTTTTTCTTGTGCAGGGCTCTCAGAGAGTGAACATGAAATGTGAGTCTCTTTCCACTACAAAGGGTCCAGTGGCTGACAAACCCTTTCCATATTCTGACCATGAGGCTCTGACTGCTGAACTGGCCCTGCTGCGTTTAGAGGACAGCAGCCAGCATGGATCGAGCGACAGTGAGTACTCAGATGCTGGTGTGGTTGCGTTGTTCTCAGAACAGCAAAAACAAGCATTTCACATCAGTATAACAAATTAAACCCTGCTTCAGTGCAGTTTTATGCATACCACCAACACACTCTTATGGCAGCTCTTAAAAGGATAGCTCACCCAAAAATGAAAACAACCCCACGATTTACTCTCCCTTAAGCCATCCTAGATGTATATGACTTTCTTCTTTCAGACGAATACAATCAGAGTCATATTAAATCTTCCAAGCTTTATAATGGCAGTGAATGGTGGTCAGGATTTTGAAGCCCAAAAATGTGCGTCCATCCATCATAAAAAGGGCACCACACGACTTCAGTAGCAGTACTCCAATAAAGGCCTTCTGAAGCGAATTGATGCATTTGTGTAAGTAAAAAATATCCATATTTAAAACTTCATAATATCTAGCTTCTGCTAACTATACGAGTGTTCACAAGAGAGTGGCGTCCAGCAGATGACGTAAGACGTAGCATAAGCTCCGGTCTCGTGAGAACCAAGTTTTGTTTACAGCAAAGGAAAATCGAAATTCTCCAACATTTTTCTTTCCAAATTCTTGTTTTGTACTTCTAATTCGTGACCCGTGTTTTGTTTTCCCGGAGCCATGTGGAGCACTTTTTATCATGGATTTCTGCACTTTATTTTGCTTCAAAATCTCGACACCCATTCACTGCCATTTTAAAGCTTGGAAGAGCCAGGGCATTTTTTAATATAACTATTGTATTCGTCTGAAAGAAGAATGGCTTGAGGGTGAGTAAATCATGGGGTAATTTTCATTTTTGAGTGAACTATCCCTTTAATCGTTGGTATAAGATGTGGTATTGTACGGCTTGGGTTGTACAAAAATGTTTTTATAGTTTCTTTTACAGTTATAATCATACAGTAGTTACGTTTAGGCTTATGTTAACACTAGCGTGAAATATTATTGAAATTTGAAATAACTGTTATACTATATTTTAAAATGTAATTTATTCCTGCTATGCAAAGCTGAATTTTCAGCTTCATTAGTCCAGTTTTCAGTGTCACATGATCCTTCAGAAATCATTCTGAAATGTTGATTAGATGATCAAAAAACAAGAAAAACAGTTAACCTGCTTTCAAAAGAGCAGCATTTATTTGAAATAGTAAAGACATTCATAATGTTACAAGAGACTTCTGTGACTTTTCATAAATGTAATTCAGCTATGTTTGAACAGTAATGTAGGTTTTGTGCACATTTTGTACATTTTCTTACAAAGTTCTTTACCATCTCAGAAATGATTTTGCCTTCTTATAAGACCTGAATAACACATGCAATGCTGTTTTATTAATGTTTTAACTCCAAAATAAACTCTTGGTTTTCTTGTGTGGTTATCACGTATAAATTAGGCGTTTGGACTTCAACACTGAAAATGGAATTGCAAACAAAAGCTATATATGCCAAAATAATTGTCATTACAGTAACTCCACTATAAATTTCATGCGTTTGCTTGAACAGCATATGTATATGTTCCTATAACAATTTACACTAACTTTTCTTTATCCGTTAACAACAAGACTCCAGCTTCAAGACTTCAAGCTACCAAAGCATGATTCTGGTGGTGCACAGATAAATGTTGGTAGAGTGACGTTTATTTGTGAGCCAGGATTTAGATTCATATAAGAGAGATGGAGGAATTTTGTGTCAGTTGGTAAAAAGGAATGTGGGAAAACTGGAGTACTGGACTAACTACAGGATACCGGATATGTGATTGTTGTGATTGTTATGAGTGTTATGGTATGTACTGTCGGTTCTGCTGGTTTGGGGAGTGTTTGTGATAGATCAGAGCGACCCATTCTTCCAATATATAGAGTTGATTTATTGAACATAATGAGGCCATTAGTGCAAACATAAAGAAGTACTGATAAAGACTGTTAAAGAAACATTGTCCAAAATGTACACTATTTTCTAGTTTGAAAATTGCGTTAAATTCATTTTTTTTTAAAAGGACATTTTTAATGTTACAAAGAAATTATATTTAAAATATATGCTATTCTTTTGAACTTTCTATTCATCAAATAATCCTGAAAAAAATATATTTTCATGATAATTTATAGTTCATGAATAATTAGAAATGTTTCCTGAGCAGCAAATCAGCATATTAGAATGATTTCTGAAGGATCGTGTGACACTGAAGTCTGGAGTAATGATGCTGAAAATTCAGCTTTGCATCACAGAAATAAATTACATTTTAAAATATATTACCATAGAAACCAGTTATTTTCAATTGTAATAATATTTCACAATATTACAGTTTTTACTGTATTTTTGATCAAATAAATGCAACCTTTTTGAGCATAAAAGACTACTTTTAAAAACTAAATTGAAATTTTACCGACTCCAAACTTCTGAATGGTAGTCTTTGATGTCACTCCCATCAATATGATGTTCAAGAATTTTTATTCTGTATCGCTCTGTCTTCGTCCAGCACTGGCTGTGTCAGATCAGATGGACCTGGTCACAGAGGCGCGTGCCGTGGTGAAGGAAGGCCTGTGTCAGACCGAGACCCTGCGGGACAAAGCCATGCATCTGATGTTCGGCGCTCTGCTGTTACTGCTGCTGCCGCTGGCTATGGCCTTCCTGCCCTGCTCCTGCTCCTTCAGCACCGTGGGGCTTCTGGGAGCCGTTTGCATGGGCCTGCTCCTCTCTGGAGCTGTGCTCTACCTGCTCTTCACCACACACATCAAAGTCCTAAAAGAGACTGAAGACCAGATGATGCTGACCTCTAATGACCTCCAGACTAAATTGACAGGATGTCGGCTGTCTGGATCTTCGTCCTCCGATGGATCTCCAGAGCTCCAGCCGCTGAGTCCTTTTAAACGGGAGGAGTAAGGTTGACCCGTAAGAGCTGGTCCTGGATCAGGTTACTGTACTTCAGTGTTACATAATAGCTGTTAGGATATAACTTGAAGAGCTGATCCGAGATCAGTGCTCCGAGGCTATACCTACCTCAACTCAGTGAATAGACAGATCAATCATCACAGAGCTGCTGCTCTATGCATTTCAACGAACTAAAAAATCTTGAAGGCTGGAAAGGAAAGCCCTGTTTGTTTGCGTGAGGGCAAGTTATTTAATTCTGTACTTGTCTATGCCTGTAAAGACACTCCAAACAGTGTGCTTTCTGATATTTTAATGTAACTCAAAAGAGACTTAAGTCATTTTTTTTTAACTGTTTGTTGTTGAGGTATTACTAGGCCACATTTTAGGCATTCTAAACACTGTTTGAATGTCATTTTATCGTATCCATGAATAAATAAATCACTATTCTGAAGCATTTTCATATTTACTGTAGGGTGTTTTAAATAATTCACCCCCTTTCCACAAGGTAGTGCTCTTGCTCTTAAATGCAAGAGCATAAATGTTGAAAGAGTCAGTAGAGGTTCTGTAGGGATGTTAGTGTTTGGCAAATATTAGAACATAAATGTTATGCTAAAACAAATATTTTGCCATTGTTATAAAAAATGAAATTTGTGTGATGAATTAATATCTGGATTGTGGAGCTGAAAAGTGAACAATAACAGTTTAGTTTCTGAGTATAAGTAGCTAGTCTGTAGCCTTTTAGCCAACATTTGTTTTCTGTGGTTAGCAAACTATTTTTATTTTTAGCTTTCATTTTCTTCCAAAGAAATTCTGAGCAATCAGCTACAATAACTTTCGCTTTCATTAAATGTGAAAAAATAAATAAATAAATAAATCTTACCACTTGGACAGTTTACATAACATTTTTTAAAGCCTAATATAAGGTCATATCCATGCATAATAATTATACAAAGATATTATTATAGTTTTTTATCTATTTTAGCAAATCTTACTGCAGGACGCATTAATGTTTTATGCCAAGCCTAATAATGCTACATCAAACTTCAATGGCCGTTAACACAAGTAATTTTTTATAATATTTAAGTAGTTTAGGAAACCATTACCATAACAATATTATAGACAATAATTAACATCTTAGCCCTTTTGTTAAACAACAAAATAGTAGGAGAAATAGTATTTCTGGGTGTGGTTGTAAAAGAAGGGCTAATTATAATATAGAGTTACAACACTTGTGTGTTTGATCATCACAGCTGAGTCATGGTTGGTGATGCACTGTTATACACTGCTTTACACTCTAAAGCATGTACAGTTATACTGTGTTATTCTGGTGAGTGAATGTCACAAATATTGTAGAAGTGTTGGCGCCTTCGAGATCTGTCACTGAAGTGTGATCTCCCACACTGGAGCATGTGAACATTACACTGTTCAATAATGGCATTTTACAGTTTAATGAACATAACAAACATGTTTCTATAGATAGCCAGAAATAGTTGAACCACAATTCTGGAACTCGTAGACAACTATCACACAAGGCTGCAAGCAGACATTGATGCAACTCATAATATCACTGCTATAATTAAGGGTATGTAAATTTTGGAACATTATAATCAATATAATTTCAGTTTTTTTTTTTTTTTTTTTTAATTGTCGATGTACTGTATGTATACAATTTGTGTATGTTATGTGAAGCTTCAGTACGGAATACAGTGATGTTAAAGAGAGAGATAGAAGGAAAGAAAATTATACTTTTGTGTTGGCTACTCTCGCAAAAGTATTGCATTGCACATTGGAATTTAAGACTTATGTGGGAGAATGCAAAATATCCCTTTGGAATGCAAGACTTTTGGGAGAAGTACGTCTCATGATTCCCTGAGAAGGGGAATGCGACGCTGGGTCCCCTAGAGGGGGCTTTTGGGGAATGTCTTTGGCATGACCAAAAGCACCCTCTAGGGGACGCAGTGTAGAGAGCCCATTCGAAAGGAAACGTAGCAAGACTTTTACGAGAGAACACAAAATATTTCTTTGGAATGGAAGACTTCTGGGAGAGAACGCAGTTTATCTTTGGAACGCAAGACTTTTGCAAGAGAACACAAAATATATCTTTGGAACGCAAGACTTTTGCGAGAGAAAACGCAGAGTTTCTCTTTGGAACGCAAGACTTTTGGGAGAGAACAGAGTTTTGTTTTGGAACTCAAGACTTTTGAGAGAAAACAGAGTTTCTCGTTGGAACGCAAGACTTTTGCCAGAGAACACAAAATATCACTTTGGAATGGAAGACTTCTGGGAGAGAACGCAGAGTTTATCTTTGGAACGCAAGACTTTTTGGGAGAGAACAGAAAATATCTATTTGGAACGCAAGACTTTTGGGAGAGAATACAAAATATCTCTTTGGAACGCAAGACTTTTGGGAGAGAACACAGATTTTCTTTTTGGAACGCAAGACTTTTGCGACAAAACGCAAAATATCTCTTTGGAACGCGAGACTTTTACGAGAGAATGCAGAGTTTCTCTTTGAGATTTTTGCAAGGGAACGCAAAGTTCACTCAGTAAAGCATTTGAAAACAGTTTATCGTTCTAACTCAAAGTGAATCCAATGTTTCTCAGTGGAACAAAAGGTTTGATAACTATATATAGGCCTATAAATAAATGATTGAATGTTCAGCCAGTTTCAGTCAATTATTTTCAATCACTATGTACCAAAAAATAAAAATAAAAAATAAAAATAATAATAATAATCAAAGTTTTTGTGACCATGCTTGTAATTCAAAAATGATAGATTGGGTTGCTAGGAAACGCCAGGTACTTGACAGGTTTAAAGAGTGAATGTGGACTTGTGATTGGTCCGCGGCGCGCACATCAGGTGGGCGTGACCTTAGGTGCGGTTCTCCATGAAGTGCACACAGACTCTCACTATATCCGCAGCCGTAAGGGAGATTGGTGTTGTCGCAGGACAGTCTGTCGGGTTTGGCCGTAAGTGCGAGCAGAACCACTGAGAGCAGCGATGACTGCCGAACCGATTCGCTCGGCTCTGGGCTCCGTCTCTATGGAGGACACCTCTCTGGTGCTGCCCTCCGACAAAAAACAGCGGACGGGGCAGCAGCGCGTCCTGGAGCAGGTGAAGTCCATTAAGAGAAGCAAGTCGAAGATGGTCAAGAATGACTCCATTCCGTCGCCAACAAGTAAGTGCGCTGTTTATGTGCACAAAGGCATTAGTTATAATGCCAGTAAGACAGCGTGAAATAAACCTTACAACTTTAATGAACTTCGCTAACAAGGTCTGCATGCTTGTTTGGCAGTATCTGCATGAAAACATTTTTTTTTTCATTAGCAAGTTCAAGCAGGTCTTTGAGGCAAAGCTGCATTCATTTTTAATCAATATCTCAAACACAAGAGTTTTTGACAGGGGTGTGTCTCAAAGCCTTGTGAACTAGAAGCCTAACTGCACTGCAATTTTGGGGCTGATATACGCACATTTTATCCCATGCTGCATGCATCCTAAATACAGTGCAGTATGTTGCAGTGAAATATTTAATCTTACATTTAAGTATGTTTCTATGTGAAGTCAATATATTTCAGGTCACTGTTTCTTAACAAATTACTGTAAACATAATCATATCGCGCATTGTGTGATATAGTTTAGTTGTGTTTTGAAATCATCATGATTTATTAATGTTCCATTTGGCTGGAAGCAAGTATAAACAACTGGCAGTCTAATGTGTGGCAATATTGTACATAGAGTAGAATACTAATATTAGTTTTCAATAAACCGTTGGGACTTGTCTAGTTATTATTTATTAAAACATGTATCCCTTTGGGCATGCAACACATTTTTTTTTTATCTATGGTAAACTTTTAGTATGAGTTGTAAACACTCGACAAGTACACAAAGGTCGGAAATACTGAATTTTCATCAATCATAAACTTGCATCACAAAATAATAGTATTGTACATACACATGACTGTGAAAACTGCAACAAAACAAACTTTCCCTTGTGAAAAAGAAGTACGCTTTAGCATACTTATACAAAGAGTGCTTATTATGGAAATGATGTACTTTAAAAGAATATAGCATACATAATTTGTGAACTGAATGTAATGTATTAAAACACTTAATTGCATGTTATTTATTGAACAACTTAATGAAAATGTATTACAGTTTACATTTATATGTGTAATCCTATTGCCTTTGAAATAGCATATATGATCAGCTAGAATATACTTTAATGTCATTCCATTGAAAATTACATCATATATTTGTAATTACACATTTGTAATAAAGTTGAATTTTACTTCATTTAAAATGTATTAACTTTAAATGTAATGTGAAAAAGCACAATCAAGTACTTGTGCTTTAGTATGTTAATCAGCACAACAATGTATACTTTTTAACGATTAAAACATAATTGAAAATATACTTCAAAGTAATAGTAGTTCACATATTTTTTTTTTTTTTTTAAAGAAACCACTTAATTTATTCATGCTGCAGTACATTCTGGGAATCTAAGCAGCAGCGTAGTATTCTGTAGCCATCGTAGTTTTACAGTTAACCTGTAAATATACAAGCCATGACTGTAACACAGACATTTGTGATTATTGTGTGTCTGTCTGTGAAGTCACAGTATACAGACATCGTTTAATTGTAAAAAAATAATCGTAGAACTGCTACTGTAAAAATGCCAGGAATATACTGTACCTTCACATTTTTGTGAGCTTATGCTGCCCAAAATTCTGTCTAGGTAGGCAGCTCACTATACGCTTTGAGACACAGACGTAATTTTGGGATCCACCCAGTGTTTAGATGTGACGCGCTGTCTAGTGCAGGATTTTGCTCATTTTCATTCAGTTCAGTTACATTTAATATCATATAACATAATAAGAGAGAATAATGTGTCTTGTTTAACACAGTTGCGTGTTGAATTTTTATTGCACGTTTCAATAACAGACTTAATTCATAACATCAATATTTCATGTCCAAATATATATGAAGTTCAATGATATTTTCAAAATATCTGAATGTGGGTTGCTGACAAAAAATATAAAAATTGCACCAAATGTTTGGATAAAATTGTATTGAAATTTAAAGGAAAGTTTGCATTTTAAGTGCTGTATGTAAGTTTCCACGTATTAATGTATATAGTCCTTTGATGTCGTAAAATAATTATAGTATATATGTTTCTCTATTAACATGTATATAGGCAGAATACTGCATGTATAATTATACAAGAATTCGAAGTTTAATTAGGAGTATATCATGTCGCTCTGCTGACACTAAAGATAATGTAAGGTTAATGTAATGTTTGTATACAGTAATAATTTGTCTCTTTAGAGAAATTTTGAAAATCAAACTTATATTGCATGTAAGTGAGACATTTGGATAGTGCGGCATGATTAAGCGAAATAAAAACAAAATCGCGATATGGATTAATGCGAATATTACACTGTAAAAAGTGATAAGTTGACTTAGCTTAAAAAAATGGAGGAAACCCGTAGTAAATAATAATAAAATTAAAAAAAAAAAAACTTTTGTCAAGTTCACTTAACTTTTTTTTTAAAACTATTCTTTATTTAATCATTTTAAAGCAACGGGTTTCCTCAATTTTAGTCAACTTATCACTTTTTACAGTGTACATGCCTAATAAAGTTTAGTGTTTCAAACCGAGTTGTGTGTTTCAATGTTTTAAAATCAGTACATTAGGACAGCCATAAAAATTGGTATTGTAATTTTACAGTTGCACCATAAAATAAAATGAATATGAAAATGAATATGAATTTTATATCATTTTTCTTAAAATTTCTTGATTTGTTTACTATAGCAATATTTCTTTTTTTTTCTTTTGTTGTAATAATAATAATATTTTGCATTATTATTATTATTATTATAGTTGTATTTATATATAATTACAAAATTTGCAACCCTACAAACAAACAAAGAGAAACTGGGGGTTCTTAAACATTTAAAAATACATTTTTTGTTTATATAAATGTTGCAATTCATGTTTAACTATGTGAACTAGACATTCACTAAACTATCATATTTAATTATGAAGTCTAGTCACTAGTAAATTTGTGTAATTATGTCATTTGTAAATTTGTTTGCACTTTCTGTAGCTCCGGCATCGGTGGCAGAATACAGTGAGCCTAAATTCCAGTTCTCACCTACACATCTGAACGACACACTCTTCAAATTTAGCAGCTCCATGACAAGCAGCAGAATGGTAAAGTCTCACACACACTATGTGCTCAGCAGCATGGTTTATACTGTACTGCTTGACAACACTGATTTATGATTGGTGCTTATGTAGAGGTTCATGTCACGGCAGACGCGTGCTTGGTTGTGCACAACTAGCAATTCTCCCTCTCCGTGTAACTCATATAAGTATTTTGATATTCAGACTCAATTTTAGTAGTATATTACTAAACTGGAATAAAATCCTTCTGTTAGATGGACTTTTGCATAATTGATAGTTGGTGGTTTTTAATGAATTTGATATAAGCAGAGCTTGATGCTTATTATTTTTTTTTTCCAAGGGACACATGTGCTCCTGATTTGAAAAATTTAGGAGCACATTAAATATCTTCAGGGATGCAATGAAAATTTAATCAAATAATGTGTTTTCCTTTAATAAAGGATACAAGGAGACATTTACAAGCAAGTTTAATAATAACATAACAGGCGATTCCCGTTTTTCCATCCCCAAATTTAAGACTTCTTAAAATGATAATTAAGATAGCTTAAAATGAATAAAACTTACTTGTACTAATACACTAAATACACTTTATAGTTTGCATACTTCAATTTTTAGTCACAAACGCAAGTGAAATGCTTTCACTGTTGAATTAAGCTAGTGTGACCTAATATATAAAATATTAGCCTTAAATGTATTTAAATTAATAAAAGAGTAACTTAATTATACAGAGTGTTAGAAAACTTTTTAGGTTAAATTCAGACATTTTCAAGCCAAATTTGTTGTAGTTATTGTTGAGTGAATCTCACAAAATCAGGTACTGTACATGTCGCATTTACCCTTAATGACTAAATATATAGGCTATATATTATTTATAATTTATATTAGTACTCTCTCTCTCTCTCTCTCTCTCGCACACACACACACACACACACACACACACACACACACACACACACACACGCACACGCACACGCACACGCACACGCACACACACACACACACACACACACACACACACACACACACACACACACACTATTCTCATTATTCTGTTGTGAAAACAGTATATTATTTGAATTTTAATATTTATTCATTAACAAAGTTCATTGTTTTTGGACCAATATATTACAGTAATGACAATATAAAAGAAAATCAGAATTAAAGACAAATTCAAAATTAAAATATCCAGATACATTACAGTAAAGAAAATGGTATATTTGCGTTACAGTATTTTATCATGCAAATATAATGTATATTTTTGGTTTTCATTTTAGTTTATAATATGACCGAGCATGATTGTGATATTCAGTCTTTTAGCATTGCATTTCCTTTTGAGTAGATACTTAAGTTACAGCGTCTGTGAATTAGCACACTCAGAACACAGCAGTCTATGGTATTGTGATATGAAACAGTTTATTAAAACAAGCTGGTGGCTGTTGTGAAGAAGGCTGGTGGAACAGTTTTGCTGGTTTTGTTCCCTGTGTGTGTATATTCTTAAACCAAGAGTATTTTGTTTATGCAAAAACATTGCAGCGTAATACCTAGGAATGTGCTCCGTCGCTCTGTGTTCAGCATTTGTTCTGTAGACGCTGCCTAAGAAAGGAGGGGTTTACTTTGTTTTATTATGCTCTATTAAACGGCAACTTCTAAAAAGATATGATGGAAAAGATATGAAATGTTTATCATTGCAAGATGCTAGATCAAATCTGCTACAGGGCTATTTATTATGAGATTATAATGTTTTGTAGTTTAACTTTGATCAGACCAGCTTTTGTTTCTTTCCAGATAAGAGCGGCAGGAATGGTCAGATTTAATGAATAAATTTGTATGTAATAAAGATGAAAGGATAAGAAGGTTTTGTGTTTCAAAGCATCACTGTGTAATTGTTGTGAAATGGTTTTGTGCATTTATGGTAAATGTCATTACTTCTTCACTTTAACTTTCTTTGACATAGACAACGTGTCTGTATATACTGTGTAATATTCATATCAATCAGGATTTGGTCATATTCTCATTACATACTGTATGCATCATGCAAAATTGTTGATTCCATTTATTCCTAGTTGATTGTCATGCAAACACTACTTTAAGCTACCTTTTTGCACTTTTGTGTGCATTTGTCAGTGACATGAAAAATAATTTTATGAGTTAAACTGCACTGCAGAATCACCGAAAACAAAAATCGTAATTAATTGTTTAATACTTTATTGGTTCACCCAAAAAATGAAAATTAGCTAAACATTTACCCTCAGGCCATCCAAGATGTAGATGAGTTTGTTTCTTCATCATCAGAATTGGAGAAATTTAGCATCGCATCACTTATTCATCAATGGATCCTCTGCAGTGAATGGGTGCCGTCAGAATAAGAGTCCAAACAGCTGATAAACACATCGCAATAATCCACAAGTAATCCACACCTCTCCAGACCATCAATTACTGTCTTGTGAAGTGAAAAGCTGCGTGTTTGTAAGAAACAAATCCATTATTAAAGACTTTTTAACTTCAAAGTTTCACTTCCGGCAAAAATATGAGTCCTCAATCCGTTATTGTTTTTTTTTCTTTCAAAGTAATTTCCTCTGAATCAGGAAAGCAATATGCACAGATCAAGTACTGTTTAGTGTTTACAAGCCAAAACAGTTCATAATAAATGTGTGTGGAGTTTGATGGACTTTTCTCACTGGAGGAAGCGTTTATTAATTAGGCATTTTGTCCAAAAGCAACAGTTTGAAGTTAAAACAGCTTAATGATGGATTTGTTTCTTGTGAACATGCACATTTTTGCTTCACAAGGCATTAATTGATGGACTGGAGTGGTGTGGCTTACTTGTGGATTATTGTGATGTTTTTATCAGCTGTTTGGACTCTCATTCTGACGGCACCCATTCACTGCAGAGGATCCACTGGTGAGCAAGTGATGTAATGCTACGTTTCTCCAAATCTGTTCTGATGAAGAACCAAACTTATCTACATCTTGGTTGGCCTGAGGGTGAGTGAATTTTCAGCAAATTTGGATGTTTTTGGTGAACTATTCCTTTAGTGAGAATATAGATCTTTATGGGACAATGCTGTTCATGTAAACAAACTTATTGCAGAGCAACATTATTATGCCCTGCATGTTTCATCTAGAACTACTGGTATTGCTGTAGCATTATTTTTTTTCAAATATTTGACACAGTTCTTACAATGTCTCAGTTCCAAGGTATTGTTGCCTAGTGATCAACATATCAACATATCATAAATTGGAGGGTTAAATTTAATTATTTACAGTGAAGTCTCTCATTAGCAGGGGTGTTAGTGGCCAGCTGCCAAAGAAACACACCCCATCACCAGAATATAATAGGGATATAATAGATTGTGTGTATGGTCATATGACCAGTAAATGATTGATTTTATATTACGCAAATCAGTCGGAGCCGGCTGTGTGATTCAAGGGAAAGAGTTCAGTAGTACTGTCAATGGCAAACAAAGTAATGCCATTCAGATTCTCAATAACAAGTAAAGGATACACATCAGGGTTATTATAGTTTACATAAAAATAAAACCATAAAACAATTTTATGTTACTTGAAAAAAACTTTAACTGAAATAAAGTACAAAAAAATAAGCTATCTGTCATGACAGCATTTTCATTTTTTTTTAGTTTATCTTGGATGTACTAAAATAACTGAAAATAAAATAAAAACTAATGAAAATTATATTGACAAAAAAAATAAAAAATAAAATGACAAAAACACAAAGCAAAATTACCAACATTTTAACTAAAATTAAAATGAAAACAGAAAATATAAGAGCAAAGACTAATTAAGCTAACTGTTAGTATCTCAGTGATACTAAAATAACTCAAGTATGCATAAATTTTTGCATGTTTGGATAGAAACTAAAATATAACTTGATGGCATGTGAAGTATAAGCCTTTTCGAAATTGTATTTGCATGTAAGTTAATGCACAATAAATAATGGTTTCTTTTTTCTTTTCTTTTTCTGCATCTTGAAAATATTTGTCACTCTTTAAGCATTGCCTTCCATTTGCTGTAGATATTAAAGAACACTATTTGTGAATTAGCACTCACACTAAGAACTCCCCAGGCATCTGTATTGTGATTTGAAACCGTTTATTAAAATAAGAACGCTGTTGGAACAGTTTGGTTCATTTCGCAGTTCGTTCCCTGTGTGCTCATACACTTAACCCAACCGACTGCCTTCTAGCAATGTGCTCGCATGCACTTCATACAAGTCTTTTCCTGTGCCTCAGATTTTCTTTCTTTCTCTGCATCTTGATCATTTTTGTAATAGAAATCCAAGAGCTCAGTCAGTGCTCCGCTGGATCCGAGTGAAGGAGTTGTCACACCATCGTGCCCTTGAGTTACTCCTGAGACAGTTATCCCTGAGAAACTGCATCTGCTCATTAAACAGCTCATTTAAATCAGTAGTTCTATAGTTTAATATCAGTATTAGTATTAACATAATGTAGGTAAACTGACTTTTAGTATAACATTATAGGCCTAGCTATTTATTTTCTAAATATCTCTTGAATTTCAGTGAGTTCATGCTCTTAGCAAGTACATATTGTAATTGGCACAGACCGTGTTTATCTTTATTGCAAGCCAACCAATATTTAATGTAGTCTGGATTGTAAATTCGTTTTTTTTTTTTTGGATTTGGGTATGTCACACAACCTGTCCATGTTGGTTTCTATCTGTCTGCTTCTACCAAGGAACAGATGAAACGAATTACTGTAGTGTTCGATTGAATGCACAGCATTTGACCTCAAGAAATGTTTACTCCTCCCTTTTACAAGTCTTTCTTGCCCCGCTCGGCATGACTGTGGTAAAGGAATATACTGAGTGAAATGTTTAAGCTCTATCATTACCATTACCGCAGAAAATAATTTTGATTGTCACTCAGTTTGCAAAATCAAAAGGGAAAGAAAAGCAGACGAAATGCAATCAGCACCGCAAATAGAATAGATAATGCAACTAGAGTTTAAAATAATACAACTGTCAAAATGTTTTGATAGTATAGCACATAATGCATTATACATCTTATCCTAGAGAATGTCATAATTTTACAATTGGAGCAGACCCCACCCAAAGTAATGAGACCAAAAATGTATAACCAAATCAGAAAAGAAATATTTTAAAGGGGTCCTATTATGCTTTTTCACTTTTTGAATTTTAGTCAGTGTGTAGCGTGTATGTTTGGGCATACAAAGATCGACAAAGTTAAAAATCGCAAAGTCCACTCCAAAGGGAGATATTTTGTTTTTAAAAAATCCCTTTTCAAGAACTACAACGAACAGCTCGATTGGACTACAGCGTTGTTTTCCGGTGTTTGTGATGTAACAAAGTGGTCTATTAGAATATCATTAAAATAAATCCCGCCTACGGAAATTCGAATGGTTGGCGGGTGAGGAGAACACTTGGAAATCGAAACCCAAAATCGAAACCCGGTGCGGGAGTTTTTATATCACTGTATTTCTGAAGGAAACCGACTGTCTTCAGAAAATCTTGCATGTATTGTCTGATAAAGCAGCATTCGTGAGCGGAGCTCTGCTATGTGTACAGCATTAAACCTCTATCTCTACCGCTTTAACAGCGCCTCCGGCTGGCAGAGAGTGAATTTGCATGTATGCCGCCACAAATAGTGTAACTCTGTGGGACTATGGTATAAATAAATTCAACTGTATAACAGTTTCACTGCAATTCATGTTATAATGTTAGAATTAAAGAACAATAAACATAATATATATTACCGTTACACTTATCCATACATAGTAAATGCAGTTATTTTTAAGCTGTTGTTGACATCCTATCTAAAACGTGATTTAGCCAAAAACATCAACAAGAATAACTTTACCACTTTAATATGTCTTGCAATATCCGTGTGTGCAAATGTTCTGCGCAATCCTCTTGTTCAATATTCTCCAGGTCTGAATTGATATGGCAATATTGACGAACTTGCTGCTTTGGAAAGGGGCGGGCAGTACTGAAACACCATCTAAGCTGTTCGCCAATCACAACACACTGGGACAGCTAACCAATCACAACACATTTCGTTTTTCGGAAGGCGGGCCTTCATCAAACCCAGAACTAATCGAGCCGTTTGTGCCAGGCTGGGGAGAGATGTATAATAATGTAAATTATGTGATTAAATAATGCGATTTTTGAACCACCAAGTTATGTTCAGGTTATGAGAGTATGTTCTAGTGCACCCCCAAAACAAAATCAAGACTTTGTAAAAGAGCATAATAGGACCCCTTTAATTAAAGGGGTGGTTGATTGCGATTTCACTTTTTTAACGTTAGTTAGTGTGTAATGTTGTTGTTTGAACATAAACAATATCTGCAAAGTTACGACGCAAACAGAGATATCGTCTTTTAAAATTCTGGCAGTTTAATGCCTACAAAAACGGTTCGTAGGGACTACAAGAAGTTACTTCCCAGGTTTGTGATGTCACAAACCCAGAAATTTACATAAATCCTGCCTCCTTGATTATGCAACAAAGGGGGCGAGGCCATGTTGCGCTGCTTTTATAGAGAAGAGGAAGAGTTGTTGCCATGCTGTCAAAACTAGGGTGCACGAAAAAATCTCTTCATATATGAATGGCGATTCTGTCTTCTAACGATTCTAATGGATTCACAAGTTTCAAAATCAATGTTCTATAGACAGATATTTTTTCACATAGCTATGAGAAGCGTTAAACATGCGGCATGCAGTTGCCGCACTGTATTAAAGCTTTAATCAGGATAAAATAATTATCGTTACCATTATATTAAAAGCTAACATAACAGCGTATCTAAAAGTATGAGACAACAATAAACAAAAAACATACCATTAAGAGCCGTGTGCTTGCACAGGTTCTGCACGATCTTCTTCACTAATATTCTCTGGGTCTGGCTCAAATTGATAAGCAATATTGACGACGTCATTGTTTACAATATAGCCGGAGCACATTCTAAGGTAAGGGGCGAGATGTTTAGACATGTAGTAGAAGCGGTTTAACCAATCACAACACACTGGACCAGTTAACCAATCTGAGCCCATCGCGTATCTCTGAGGGAGGGGCTTCATAAAAACAACTTTTTTCTTTTTAAAACAAAGCTTTAACACATGTTAGACTGCACCCCATAAACACAATCAAGCCTAGAAAAAAATCTGTCAACCACCCCCTTTGAATGAATGAATGAATGAATGAATGAATGAATGAATGAATGAATGAATGAATGAATGAATGAATGAATGAAAAAGCTATAGAAGCTTATTTCTGCCATGGGATAAAAAATAAAAAATGTAATTGCAACTTTTTATCTCACAATTTTTTTTTCTTGCAATTGGATGTTTATTACATCTCACAATTATTAACTTGCAATTGCAAGATATAAAGTCACAATTCTGAAAAAAAGTCTGAATTACAAGATATAAACGCATCATTCTTAGAAAAAACTCTGAATTGCAAGATATAAACACAAATATGATCAAATCTGATCTGTGAGATAAAATTACAATTCTGATTTGTGAGATATAAATTTGAAATTTGGAGGAAAAAAGTTTGAATTGTGAGATATAAAATCGCAATTGTGAGACAAACGTCAGATTTGTGAGCTATACACTCGAAATTGTGAGAAAGTTAAAATGAATGAACTTTTTAAATATTTTTATTCTGTGACGGAAAGAAGCTTCCATAACAAACTTCACATTTCTATGTAAAGATTTTTGTTGTGGAAATTAAGGGTCAATTCATAATTATTTTCTGATTTAGCTGAAGTTGTATGCATATAAATACTGATAATAAATATTACTTAATCCATTAGTGCTTTATTCATCATTGCTTTTTATTTGCCCAGCCCGGTCGCAGCTTGTCAGTGCGCAACACGATGAGAAGACAGACCCAGAACAGCCAGTGGGAGTCTCAGATGAACTCGAATGCACATTTTCAGTCCAATGGGATGAGACCCGGTGGCAGCGACCCGGTCTTGA
This sequence comes from Acrossocheilus fasciatus, assembly GCA_036784905.1. Taxonomy (NCBI): domain Eukaryota; kingdom Metazoa; phylum Chordata; class Actinopteri; order Cypriniformes; family Cyprinidae; genus Acrossocheilus; species Acrossocheilus fasciatus. Next base: position 6,455,130 of record CM071960.1, read on the forward strand.
ATAAGGCAGGCGGCACACTTACCCAGCAGTCCAAGATGAGGTCTTCTACTGTGCGATATAACCGAGTGACTGGACAATCCATGAGACTCCAGGAGAATAACCTGCCTGCCAGCACCAGCCAATCACAGGTCGCAAGCATCAAACCTTCCCTCAGCCAATCACAGACCATTACGAAAGTCACCACTACCAAGAACAAATCAGAAGCCCTGGGGTGAGTGTGCTGCATCTGGGCTGCGTCTTAATGTAGTTTACGTATGTTATGTGCTAAGAGTAGTATATAAAATCGCATTAGATGCTTCACAGGAACATTGTTTTTTTTGTTCTAAACGTTCATTTTACAGATACCTTGCATCTTCTATATGCAAGTGTGCTTTTGAAAAAAACTTTTAGCAAATACACATTTAAATTGTAGTCTTTTTTTTTTTCTTCCAAGTTTTTGTCATAGTTTGTCAAAGTTATATTTGTGTCTGTTACTTGTTTCTTAAATATTGTGCAGTGCGAGTGGTACCGAGGGATCTATTCCTAACATCACTCTGCAGGAGGCAGTGGACTATCTGTCGCACTCAGACATCAGCCATCAGCTGTGTGGCGCTTCATTCATACAGCACCACACCTTCACTGAAGACAAAGCCAAGCAAGAGGTCCGCAAACTAAAGATTTCAGTCAGAGTTAAACCTGCCTACTGCTGCATCATTGCACGATGTGTGATACCATTATCTAAAGAGCCATATCATAAACCATTTTGATATTTGATTAAACCTATCTATCTGTCTATCTATCTATCTGTCTGTCTATCCATCTGTCTGTCTATCTACCTATGTGTCTATATGTCTGTCTGTTTTTCTATCTGTCTGTATCTAGCTATCTCTCTCTGTCTTTCTGTCTGTCTGTCTGTCTATCTATCTATCTATCTATCTATCTGTCTGTCTCTATCTATCTATCTATCTATCTATCTATCTATCTATCTATCTATCTATCTATCTATCTATCTATCTATCTATCTATCTATCTATCTATCTATCTATCTATCTGTCTGTCTGTCTGTCTGTCTGTTTTTTCTATCTGTCTGTCTCTATCTATCTATCTATCTATCTATCTATCTATCTATCTATCTATCTATCTATCTATCTATCTATCTATCTATCTATCTATCTATCTATCTATCTATCTATCTATCTATCTATCTATCTATCTGTCTGTTTGTCTGTCTGTCTGTCTGTCTATCTACCTATGTGTCTATATGTCTGTCTGTTTTTCTATCTGTCTGTATCTAGCTATCTCTCTCTGTCTTTCTGTCTGTCTGTCTGTCTGTCTGTCTGTCTATCTATCTATCTATCTATCTATCTATCTATCTATCTATCTATCTATCTATCTATCTATCTATCTATCTATCTATCTGTCTGTCTCTATCTATCTATCTATCTATCTATCTATCTATCTATCTATCTATCTATCTATCTATCTATCTATCTATCTATCTATCTATCTATCTATCTATCTATCTATCTATCTATCTATCTGTCTGTCTGTCTGTCTGTCTGTCTGTCTATCTGTCTGTCTGTCTGTTTTTTCTATCTGTCTGTCTCTATCTATCTATCTATCTATCTATCTATCTATCTATCTATCTATCTATCTATCTATCTATCTATCTATCTATCTATCTATCTATCTATCTATCTATCTATCTATCTATCTATCTGTCTGTTTGTCTGTCTGTCTGTCTGTCTGTCTGTCTGTCTATCTACCTATGTGTCTGTCTGTCTTTCTGTCTGTCTGTCTATCTATCTACCTATGTGTTTATCTGTCTGTATCTAGCTATCTATTTGTCTGTCTGTCCGTCCGTCCGTCCGTCTATCTATCTATCTATCTATCTATCTATCTATCTATCTATCTATCTATCTATCTATCTATCTATCTATCTATCTATCTATCTATGTGTGTCTATCTGTCTGTCTGTTTTTTATATCTGTCTGTATCTGTCTGTCTGTATCTGTCTGTCTGTCTGCCTATCTATCTATCTATCTATCTATCTATCTGTCTGTCTGTCTGTCTGTCTGTCTGTCTGTCTGTCTGTCTGTCTGTCTGTCTGTCTGTCTGTCTGTCTGTCTGTCTGTCTGCCTGCCTGCCTGTCTGTCTGTCTGTCTGTCTGTCTGTCTGTCTGTCTATCTATCTACCTATGTGTCTATCTGTCTGTCTGTTTTTTTTTCTGTCTCTATCTATCTGTCTGTCTGTTTTTTTTTCTGTCTCTCTCTGTCTGTCTGTCTGTCTGTCTGTCTGTCTGACTGACTGAATAAAGGACCATCACCTTCAACTCAACTTGCCAAGACAGAACTGCTTGTGGTTCCATCAAACCCATAGTTTCATCAGTTTCACCAACAACCATAACTCCTTCAAAAACAGCCAGAAACCTCGGAGTTATGTTTGTTGATCAGTTGACTTTCTCAGACCACATTGCTAAAACTACCCGGTCCTGCACATTTGCTTTATTCAACATCAAGAAGATCAGGCCCTTTCTTTCAGAACATGCTTCACAACTCCTTGTTCAAGCTGTTGTTCTGTCTAGGCTGGACTATTGCAGTGCTCTCTTGGCAGGTCTTCTAGCCAGTTCTATCAAACCTTTAATTTTTAATGAGCCGAAAATAATGCATGTCACACCTCTGTTTATCAATTTGCACTGGCTACCAATAGCTGCTCGCATAAAATTCAAGGCATTGATGTTTGCCTACAAAACCACCACTGGCTCTGCACCCCTTTACCTAAAGTCATTACTTCAGACTTATGTGCCCTCTAGAAACTTATGCCATCCCAAAGAGACACAAAATCACTTTCACTGACTTTTAAATGAAATGTTCCCTCCTGGTGGAATGACCTGCCCAACTCAATCAGAGCGGCTGAGTCCTTAGCCATCTTCAAGAATCGGCTAAAAACACATCTCTTTCATCTTTATTTGACCCTCTAACTCTGACACTCTCTATTATAATTCTCTATTCTATTCTATTCTATTCTATTCTTAAAAAACACTAGCTTTTCTAATATTTTTGTATTCTATTTTCTTTCTTTTTATTTATTATACAATTAACATTAATGCAAAAAAGGCCTCTAACACTAGCTTGCTCTATTCTTTTTGTATTCTATCTGTTTTCTTTTTATTTATTCTATAATTAAAAACAAAACTTGCTAATGTGTACTGCGTTAAGCTAACTGAGACTTGTTATAGCACTTGCATATCATTGCTCTTTTGTTGATTTTGATTCCTTCCATTGTCCTCATTTGTAAGTTGATTTGGATAAAAGTGTCTGCTAAATGACTAAATGTAAATATCTATCTATATTTCTGTCTGTCTGTCTATATCTGTTTGTCTGTCTGTCTGTCTGTCTGTCCATATCTATCTATCTTATTGGCATGACTGTAAAAAAATACAATATTGCCAAAGCTTGAATTATATGTGGAGAAATATAATAACAATGAAAAGATCAAAATAATAGAAAAAAAAAACATTAATAATTTAAACTTAAATAAACAGTGTAACAAATTAGAACATGTGTGAACATTTCATGCCACGGTATTTAACATATAAACACACAAGGCTGAGGGTCACTGTGGTAAACAGTAGGGAAACACACCGAGACATAATACACATATTACATACATTACACACATTCACCTGCTGTCTCTCAGGCTGTGGCACATCCACACGTATCTCGCAGCCAGTGCTGCTGTCTGTCCCTCTCCTAGTACTATCTTTATTTGTTCCTCTTCAGTCATGGCTGTAAAGTTCTTTATAATGTTTGTGAATTTGTTGATGTATAGGTCTCTTATTGATTTAAATTGGTAACAGTGAAGGAGAAAGTGTACTTCTGTCTTTATCCTTCCTGTCTCACAGTGAGCACACAATCTTTGCTCTCTGGGTAACCAGCTCTTTTTGTGTCTGCCGGTCTCGATGCTGGTCTGTGCTCACTGAGCCTGTACTTGGTCAGGATCTGTCTCTGCTTTGTGTCTCTAACACTCTGGAGATATTCTTCTAATTCATATTTTGAGTTTATAGTTCCATAGAGTTGTAATTTACTTTGATAGTTTAGATGAGAAGCAGTGCCGGTCTGACACAGGTTAGTGTTAGCAAAGTTAGTCAGGTTAGTAAGTATCAGAACCAGCTGACCTTAGGGGACTTTTTTCAGGGTTCAGTGCTTGGGTTTGTAGTGCTTTAAAATGTAGCGATTCTGTGGGACTTGATTTTAGATGCATCCAGAATTTGAGAGATATTTTTTGTATATTCATAATCAATGGGAATCAGCCTAATTCTGCCCTACATGCATTATTGGGTGTTCCCTTTGCAATTTTAGAATCATTTTTCAGATATCTATCTATCTATCTATCTATCTATCTATCTATCTATCTATCTATCTATCTATCTATCTATCTATCTATCTATCTATCTATCTATCTATCTATCTATCTATCTATCTATCTATCTATCTATCTATCTATCTATCTATCTATCTGTCTGTCTGTCTGTCTGTCTATCTATCTATCTATCTGTCTATCTGTCTATCTGTCTGTCTGTCTGTTTGTCTGTCTGTCCCTATCTGTATATCTGCCTCTCTGTCTATATCTATCTATCTATCTATCTATCTATCTATCTATCTATCTATCTATCTATCTATCTATCTATCTATCTATCTATCTATCTGTCTGTCTGTCTGTCTGTCTGTCTGTCTGTCTGTCTGTCTGTCTGTCTGTCTGTCTGTCTGTCTGTCTGTCTATCTATCTATCTATCTATCTATCTATCTATCTATCTATCTATCTATCTATCTATATCTGTCTGTCTGTCTGTATATCTCTATCTATCTATCTATCTATCTATCTATCTATCTATCTATCTATCTATCTATCTATCTATCTATCTATCTATCTATCTATCTATCTATCTGTCTATCTGTCTGTCTGTCTGTCTGTCTGTCTGTCTGTCTGTCTGTCTGTCTGTCTGTCTGTCTCTATCTGTATATCTGCCTCTCTGTCTATATCTCTATCTGTCTGTCTGTCTGTCTGTCTCTATCTGTATATCTGCCTCTCTGTCTGTCTGTCTGTCTGTCTGTCTGTCTGTCTGTCTGTCTGTCTTTCTGTCTGTCTGTCTGTCTGTCTGTCTGTCTGTCTGTATATCTGCCTCTCTGTCTATATCTCTATCTCTCTGTCTGTCTGTCTATATCTGAATCTATCTGTCTGTCTGTCTGTCTATATCTGAATCTATCTGTCTGTCTGTCTGTCTGTCTTTCCAGTTTTCTGTCTCTCTGTTATAAATAATTGATTACATAGTCCATATATTTTTTTAATGTAATTGAATACTACAAATAATTGTAAATGATTTAATCATAAATATTGTTTTGTATCACTTAAAGGTTTACCATTTGGGTGGGATTCCTGCTCTTATTCAGCTGCTGAAAAGCGACAATCCACAGCTGCAACAGACCGCTGCCGCTGCACTGCGCAACTTAGTTTTTAAAGACCACAATAACAAGCTTGAGGTGGACAGTTGTGAAGGACTAGAGGCCATTCTGACCTTGCTCAGAATCACTAACGTTATAGAAACACAGAAACAACTCACTGGTAAGACGTGCCGCTCTCATTCAACTCTTTCCTGTGCTTCAGCATTTTAATGTGCCGTGTGTCATTTGTTGTCCTATGATCTCATCACATCGTATGTGAATGGTTTCCTTTATAGTTAAAATAAAATAAAATGACATGAATTGGTTTGTGTTTCGATATGAATGTGTTTATCAAACGCAGTTTAAAAAGAAAATACAATATGAGGTATGGAGTATGACGCTTTGATATCTGTTCAGGTCTGTTGTGGAATCTGTCCTCGGCTGATGAGCTGAAGCCAAAGCTGATCGGGAACGCCATGCCGCTGCTTACAGAAAGCGTTGTGGTGCCGTTCAACTTTTATGCTGATAGCAACACTAACAAACACATTGACCCTGAGGTGTTTTACAACGCCACTGGCTGTTTAAGGTGCGTTACAGAAACCGACTGTTAAGTACAAGAACACAGTGACAAATGAACAGATGAGGAATAATATAATATTTTTAAGCAAAATATCATATTTGAGATACTTGTTTGTTTCATTTAAAGTCATAGTTCATCCAAAAATTTAGACACCCTTATATCATTCCAAACTCATATATGGTTCTTTCATGGAATACACACAAAAAATAATTCCTGTCAAGAAACTCTAAAAAGCACTGTAACAATTAGTACTATATTCCAAGTCGTATGGCAGCTTATGTCGTTCCACAGAAAGATAAAAGTACACAGTTTTGAATGACATAACTCTTACTTTGCCAAATTCATAACCATACACCTTATAGTACCGTGATAAAAATCAGACCACAAAGTCTATGCTCATTTTCCACATTCACTTACTTGCATGGTGGCCTATTATGCCGATAGGGCTGTTTTTAGGTTCAGTGGGTTGTTTTTGGCAAGAACAAGTGAAATATAGTCACTCTCTATTTATCAAATGATGTCATCTTTAACACCCAATAATCCCTTGCCTGGGCAATGATTAGAAACACTAAACCACCTGAACGATGCTTTTTAATTCATCCGTGCTCATCATCAGCAGATTTCTCGGAGCTGTCATGTTGTTTCATGCAAGTTTTCATACCAGTGTTGCATAATTAATTGCCTAACGTGTTTGTTATCGGAGGCAGATCACAAGATGTTGACGTACTTGGGTTGGACAGAAAGAGGACTGTTACACCAAAGACTGGCACATGTATAATCATTGCGCGGTTGTGCAAAATCAATGTCTGTTTTAGTGTTAAGTTCTGGCTGTGCTCTCGCAGAAACCTCAGCTGTGCTGGTGAGCAGGAGAGGATCTCGATGAGGAGCTGCCCGAGACTTATCGACTCTCTCGTGACTTATGTTCAGACTCAAATGGAAAGAGGCGATGCAGATGACAAGGTTATGCTTTCATTTTTGCTGCATGATCTCCAAGCTCTTACGCTACATTGAAAAATATATATGTGGACACTGAAACAGATGCCCTAATGTTAGAAGCACAAGGTTCTCTAAAACTGATTTTCTCTGAAATTTATAAATGTGTAAAATGATATTGTAAAATGGAAATAAGGTGACTAACTAAACTTGTTTATTAAAATAAAGGTGTAAAGATTACGCAAACTGTCATTTCGATTGAATCTTTATTTAACCTATTATTAAATAGTTTTTAATTCATAGAGCCAGATTTACTAACAGCTTGCGCAAACTGCCTTTTGGCATTATAATAGTACTGTCGGGATTTACTAAAGACGCAAAGTGAAGAATTAGCGCTGAACAGGCGTGGACACAGTTATTTTTGTGCCTGACATAGAATATGCATTTGTAGGAGTTTCCCTTTCAGATCCAAAATTTATGGGAGGAGAGTATTAAAATGAATCAACCAACACGATTTACTAGCGTTTGCGCTAATTAGTGGCATTTGCGCCATTATTTAACGCCCTAAAAACCATGTCTTTAAGCGTTATTGAAATTAGATTTTGTGTCTGTGTTCTTTAATGTGCACATTGTTAGTAAATCACACGCAGAATTTTCGCCTCCCATTGGCGCTTTTATGGAATTGCGCTCTAACGCTAATTTGCCATGTTTAGTAAATCTGGCCCATAGAGCTTTAATGTCTACCAGAATACTCCAATATATTGCCAAAAACTGTAGTTCAACAAGCTGAAAGTGACTTTTTTGTCCTGGTTCTGTTTGTTTTGTTGATGTGGGAGCAGTCGGTGGAAAACTGTGTCTGCATACTTCATAACTTGAGTTACCAGCTGGAGAAAGAGGCTCCAGATCACTTCCAACAGTTATCTGTTCCTGATGAGAAACCAAATGAGAACAATACCAAAATGAGCCTCTTCAGCCCCAAGAGCACCAAGACCCAGAAGGTATGAGCTGTTCCTGATAAAACGACTAACATGCAGGATGTTTTGGATGCTGGTCATGAGATGCTGACTTGTCATAAAAGATAAGTTAACCTAAAAAAAAAACTCTCATTATTATATTCCTAACGCATATGACCTTCTGTATTATGTGGAACACAAAATATTATAAATGAGACATATAATGCCTTTTGAAAAGTTGTAAATACAAAATTATATTTTAAATAAATCCTGTTCCAGATAAATATTAAGTAGCACAACTGTTTTCAACATTGATAACAATACAAAATGTTCCTTGAGCAACCAATCATCATATTAGAATGATTTCTGTAGAATCATGTGACACTGAAGACTGGAGTAATGATGCTGAAAATTCAGCTTTGCATCACACAGATAAATTAGATTTTAAAATATATTCAAATAGAAAACCGTTATTTTAAATTGTAATAATATTTCACAATATTACTGTGTTTGCTGTATTTTTGATCAAATAAATGCAGCTTTGGTGAGCATAAGAGGGTTATTTCAAAAACATAAAATCTTGCTGGCTCCAAATTTTTGAAAAAATAAAATAAAATCTTGCTTTTCTCTGAAAAACCAAAGTCACACAGGTTTAGAAACACATGTAGGTGAATAAATAGTGGCGGAATCCTAAATTAAAGGTGAAGTCATCCTCCAACCAGCAGTACTTTTTGGTCATTTCCATCCACCCAACCAGCAATGGACCAACATGGAAATTCATACCATTAATAATAAAACTGGTCTATTCATATTAACCACGCAGTATAGTTTAGACAGCAGTTTCAAGTTGACTGAGTGTTTAAAAGCCATCTTCAATACATTCACAATGCTTTTTGTTATCAGAAGTTAAACTTTCCAGCCATGGAGAAGGAAGAGCCTGAAGGAGTGGATTGGTTGTACAACAAAAAGTCGCTGCAGATGTATCTGTCTCTGCTGAGCTTCAGTCAGGAGGAGGCCACTCTGGAGGCGTGCTGTGGAGCCCTGCAGAACCTGACCGCTTCAAAGAGCCCTGTATGTACACTTAGAGGAAACACACACCCTACTGAACTTAAGGAAAAGTTATTCAACTTGTACTTTGACCTCTGCACAGTTGTCCACTCTGATGAGTCAAAGCATCATACAGAAGCTGCAAGGCCTGTCTGTCATTTCACACCTGCTGAAATCAGGAAACCCTGGCCTACAGAAGACCGCCATGTCCTTAGTGGGCAACATGTCCCGGGTGTCATCTCAGCGGGACACTATGGGTAAGAGTCTTTTGTAACACTGAAGATGAACTATGAAAGAGTTTTGTCAGTTCTGTGTTGTGCCTGTTAAGCAACATCTGCACAAGCGCAGGAACAGACAAGAAAATGTAATTCGAGGAGAGGGTGCTGTAAGTTATTCTCCTGAGCCTCTGCTTGCTGGAGGTACTTTTATTTCTCCCTCTCTCAACAGCAGGTCTGTGTTTGTGTGAATGGCCAGCAGCAGATTGTCAACTGATACCCCAGAGGCAGTAAAAATAACAAAATCTCCTACCCAATGCATTTTCTAAACATGACTTTACAAAAACTGTTCACTAATTGATATGATATGATTCCTATAAATGGTATCTCATGACTAACATATATGTCATGCAAGTGTGATATTGCTTTTATGCAACATTTTATTATGCAAGAAATGTACAATAATATTGAGGCCAGTGACCTAAAACATGTCATGTTAGTGTTATATTGCTTTCATATAACATTATTTATTTAGTTAGTTAGTTTTACAAGAAATCTAACAAGAAGTTGTATTTATTAATTTATGTATTTTTCATTATGTATACAAGAAATATACATTATATTAATGTAAAGGAAATTACCTAAAATGTCACGTAAGTGTGATATTGCTGTTGTTTGTTTTCATATTTATTAAATTATTAAACATAAAAAAATATTACATTATGTATAGTTAACCAAAAGGTAACCGAAATGTCATGTAAATGTATTGCTTTTAAGCAATATTTGTTTGTTTGTTTGTTTAAGAAATATGCAATTAATTAATATTGAAGCCAGCTACCTAAAACATATGTCATTTAAGTGTTATTTGCAACATTTTTTTATTTATATATTTGCTTGCTTATTTATTTCTTTACAATTAATTAATAGTGAGGCCAGTTACTTAAAAATACATCAAGTGTGATATTATTGTTTGTTTGTTTGCTTAATATTTATTTTCTACATTGTGTACAACAAATATACAATTTATTTTATTCATTCATTCATTCATTTTAATATTTATTAAATTATTACTATATATATTAAAGGGATACTCCACCCCAAAATTAAAATTTGGTCATTAATCACTTACCCCCATGTCGTTCCAAACCCGTAAAAGCTTTGTTCGTCTTCGGAACATTTTGGATGAAAACCGGGAGGCTTGTGACTGTCTCATTGACGGCCAAGTAAATTACACTGTCAAGGCCCAGAAAAGTATAAAAAAACATCGTCAAAATAGTCCATCTGCCATCAGTGGTTCAATCTGAATTTTATGAAGTGACGCAAATACTTTTTGTACGCAAAAGAAAATAAAAATAACGACATTTATTCAACAATTCGTCTCCTCTCTGTCTCTCTCTGTATCAGCGTAGCTCCATTTTGGAGAGCATCCGATGGATACAACGTGCGTATGCTGTTCTCTGTCATCAGTAACGCACGCGCTACGCTGACACAGAGAGACATAGAGGAGTGGAGTATCCCTTTAAAAATTGTCATATTATGTATGCAATAGTAATTATGTATACAAGAAAAAGTTATTAATATTGAGGCCAGTTACTTATGTATTCCTCCTCCAGTGAAAAAAATAAAAGCATCAAGCTTGCTGGTCAACAAACGTCATACAGAATGAAATATTATTGCATACAGTGCACTGTAATTTACTTGAGCATTGCATGAGTTCATTGATCCCTGATTTCCATGATGTTTTTGTCAACCACAGCCAAGCAAGTTCTTCCCAATGTCAGTGCTGTTCTGTCGGCTGTGAAGCCGAGCATGGTTGAGTCTGACAGTAGCATCGCTACAGCGTGCCGTGTTATGAACACACTCATGCTGGCAGACCCCGACACTGGCAAGAAGATGATCAATACCAATCTCGTTGACTCTCTGAGCTTGCTGAGCTCAAATATGTAAGTATTTCCAAAGGAAAATGCATGTATAAAAGTGAAACTGTGGCATTAGCAAGCTCATGGTTGAAGTTAAGAGGGAAAGAAACCAACAAATTACTCTATTTCAGTAACAGGCTTTGTGATAGCCGCCCATATTCACACATGGTCAGAATTGTTGGTACCCTTGGTAAATATGATCAAAAAAGGCTGTGAAAATAAATGTGCATTGTTAATCCTTTTGATCTTTTTTTTTTAATCACAAAAATCTAAGCTTCCATTGGAGAATAAGAATTTAAAATGGGGGGAAATATCATTATGAAATAAATGTTTTTTTTTTTTTCTCAAATACACGTTGGACACAATTACTGGTACCCCTAGAAATTCTTATGAGTAAAATATACCTGAAATATATTCCCATTCATATTCACAGTTTTGAGCACACCAGCGTGATTATGAACATGAAATTATCCAGCCATGGCTTCCTGTTTCACAGAAATATAAACAGGAGGGAAAACAAAGCCCAAATTCCCTTAATCACCCATCACAATGAGAAAAACCAAAGAATATATTTCTGATATGCAGCAAAAGATAATTGAGCTTCACAAATTAGTGAAGTGGCTTTAAGAAAAGTGGCTTTTAAAAATTTCTCATAAACAGAAAATGTTATAAATCTGCCTGGAAGAGGACACGTGTCTATATCGTCCTAATGTTTGAGTGGCTAAAGACTCTCCAAGGACCACAGCTGGAGAATTGCAGAAAATAGTTGAGTCTCGGGGTCAGAAAACCTTAAAAATAATTATATCACAGCACCTACATCACCACATGTTGTTTGGGAGGGTTTAAAAAAAAAATCAAGAAAAGAAAATGCTTTCACCAAAATACAATCTCCAGCATATTCAGTTATCAGACACGACTGCAACTTCAAATGGGACTGGCTTCTATGGTCAGATGAAACTAAAAATGTAGCTTTTTAGCAGAAAACACTCAAGATGGGCTTTTTAGCAGAAAACACTCAAGATCTTGTTTAGACACATGGCATCATGGATTCTATCAAATACCAACAGATACAAAAATCAATAAGTGACTGACTCTGTTAGAAATCTTATAATGGGCCATATTTGGATCTTCCAACTGTACAATAATCCAAACACAAACCACAAAAACAACACAAAAATGGGTCACTGAGCACAAACCCTATAGAACCTCTGACCTGAACCCTGTAGAAAATGAGTGAACTGAAGAGAAGCACCAACATGGAGCTGTGAATCTAAAGGGTCTGGAGTGATTCTGAATGAAGGAATGGTCTCTGATCTGTTGTCAGTTGTTCTCTAACCTCGTCAGGCTTTATAGGAGAAAATGCAGATGTATTTTCACAGCCTTCATTGATCATATTTACCAAGTGTACCAACAATTCTGATCACGTGTGTAAGACAGTTACTCAGTAAGAATTTGATGTGCATTAGCAGATACCCTGCTGAGAATCTCTGTGTTTGGCAGGTTATTTGAGACAGCCAGAAAAGCTGCTGGAGTTCTTCTCTGGAGTATGTGGGGACAAAAAGACATCCAGAATGTGCTGAAAAAGGTAAGAATGTCCTGCCTCAAACTACATACAGGCAGTAAAGCCTTTCACGATCAGTAGAATAGACAGCACAGCTTTGAAAGTACTTTAATGGTTCCAAAAATATTAGAAAATTTAGTGTATTGTGTATGTGTGTATGTATGTACATACAGTTACATAATTGTATTTTATTAATGTTTTACCTTTTATTCTGATCTAAGATTTCCGCACTGTATTGTAAAATTATTTTCATTATATTTCCTCAACTGGCATTGTTGTCAAAATTTTAGAAAAGAAAAGAAAATTACACACACACATACACATCCTATTGTATTCGTAATGTTGTCATAAAGAAATCATTTTGAAAATGTTGAATTTTTACTGTGTAGGAAAACAATTCTCAGTACTTTTGATTTTGGTACTCAAAGGTTGTCGGCAGATTTGCAAGATTCGCCTGTTCAGTTACACAACATTATTTGAAAACTGACATTCATTTCATAATGCATCTCACAAATACAAGCACATTTTTTCATTGGAACTGCACTGTTAGAAAGAAACGACATACCTAAGAAACGTTTATTCAAAGATGCTTTTTATGATTTCAGAGGAAGAGTGAAGGTAGATTTTGACAAATATTTCCTTAAACTGAAAGGATATATGATGGGAGGGCAGAGAAAAAGGAAGCAACATCTAGTTGTAAGAAAGCAGAGACAGCAGGGTGTGGTAGGGTGTGTTCACACATGTGGTGCTTTTTTCTTACATTTTTTTCCTGCTTTGAGGTAAAAGAAAATCCCCAGGCTGCGATCCATCTTTCTGTCTATATGCTAGTTTACACATCAAATAAGTCTCTCACTCAGAATAGTCCTCACACACACACACACACACACACACACACACACACACACACACACACACACACACACACACACACACACACACACACACACACACACACACACACACACACAGGTTTGTTTTGCTATCCTTGTGGGGACTTTCCATAGGCGTAATGGTTTTTATACTGTACTTACTGTATGTGCTATTGTCCTACACCAACCCTACACCTAAACCTACCCCTTACAGGACACTTTCTGCATTTTTACTTTCTCAAAAAAAACTCACTCTGTGTGATTTTTAAGCTTGTTTCCTCATGGGGACCTAAAAAATGTCCCCATAAGGTCAACATTTACTGGTTTTACTATCCTTGTGGGGACATTTGTTCCCCTCAATGTAGCATAAACAAGAACACACACACTCACACACTTCCAGGCCCTAACATGTACTCCACCCAAACCTGGAAGAGGTTCAGTGGGACAAGAGAGGAATCCAGGGAGACGAGTTCTTTCTCTGCTTGTAGGGTTTGAAGGGCATGGGTGGAGCAAACACCTTTCACACAACACACTCCTCTCAATGTGACCCTCCGACACCTACTCACACACACACCCACACAACTCTCACCTTCCGGAACATACACATTCAAACAGTATACCACATAGACTATAATGACAATCCACACTGTGTATATTGGCTTTTCAGCAGACATGTTTTTGATCGCATAAAGCTGATTTAGATCTTTAGGCTTACATCGCTATCAAGCTGTCTGATCCATGTTAATCTTTCTAATGTTAGTTTTTTCTTAAGCAGCCTTGAGAAGCAGGTCATTTGATCATTTGTTTGTATTTCAGTAGCATGAGGTAGTGTAGCTCCGCCCACGCTGACATCTCATTGGTCCAAAACACACATAACTGTATATTACACATCAGACCTATGTGCTGATTTACAGTGTGGTGAAACATGCACCATATTTGCTATCAGCTGATATTAGAGATTTTTAAATGTATCAATATATTGTTATTTGTAATAACAGGAGAATAATAATTTATTCAATTCAAAAAGCTTTATTGTCTATCCCCAAAGGGGTAGAAAATTATCTTTAGACAAAAGGCTCAAACACACAAACAATACAAATAATCATCACAGCAACACATTACTGTTACGTGTCTGCCTGTCTGAGTTCCCGTCTTTCCTTATTTGGTTTAGTTCCGTTCCTCGTTATCTCATTATCTGTTATTATCCCCACCTGAGTTTAATTACGTTGTTTGCTCTTTTGTTCCTGTTCCTTTAAAAGTCCTCAGTTCTCCCTTTGTGTTTGTCCAATCTTGATGTTAAATAAATGGGAAAAGTGCGTTGAAGCCGTTTCGTCCTCCCGCCTTTCATTTATGTTTATTTTGCACAACCACACGCTCGTAACAATTTCATACATCCCTAAAAAAAAACACACAACTCCCGCCGTATTATATACTTAATATATAAATTCATTTTAAGGTCCTATTTAAAATACCAATCGCAGTTGGGATAAAGGTCTTCTTATACTTGGCCCTTTTCACTAAAAGCACTTTATACCGTCTGCCAAAAGGAAGTAACTGGAAAGAACTATACAGTGGATGAGAAGAGTCTCTCATAATAACAAAGGCTTTCGTTTTTAATGCCACAGTAAAAAGATCAGAAAGAGGTGTTTGTCTCTAACCAATTATTTTACTCGCCACATCTATAATCCTTAAAAGTTTGTTTTTGCTTTTAACAGAAAGAGAGTTGAACCTGGATACAATATTAAAAGTAAGAACAGAGTAAATAATTGATTTATATACAACCATCAAAATGTCCTTTTCAATGTTAAAACTGCTCAATTTTCTCAATAAGCCTCTTTAAAATCATTATCTGAATGCTTATCAAATGAAAATTGAGAATCAATCTATGTAAGACTCCACCTGTTCAATTTCCTCTCCATTAACTAACAAAGGTTCACGAAGTACTAGTACACTATTAGCCCCAGAACACCTTTCTTTGGTTTTACTAATATTATATTTAAAATAACTGTTTTCAATTTAAATATATTTTAAAATGTAATTTTATAATTATTAGCTGAATTTTAGCTGAAGGTAAGTATCTAATGACTGAATATCCTTTACACGTCCCACTAATGCCATATCAGCTGCATATGTTATAAGCATCAGATTATCATTATCACAGGTCATTTATTGATATAAATAGAAAATAAAATTGGTGATAAAACACACCCCTGTGGAAGGCCTGTGTTTAAAACCACATTCTCTGACTTTTTGCCATTTACCAATACATGCTGTGGACTGTCCTGTAAAAAACTGTTAATCAACTCCTGCAACTCCTCTAGCCGCCTGAATGAAAAATGAAAAATCTATGAAAAATATGCAGTATCTCACAGAAGTGAGTACACCCCTCACATTTTTGTAAATATTTTATTATATCTTTTCATGTGACAACACTGAAGAAATGACACTTTGCTACAATGTAAAGTAGTGAGTGTACTGTTTACATTTACATTTACATTTACATTTATGCATTTAGCAGACGCTTTTATCCAAAGCGACTTACATTGCATTCAAGTTACAGTTTTTTAACATTTTTTTTATCAGCTCTTGCTTTCCCTGGGAATCGAACCCATGATCTTGGCGTTGCTAGCGCCATGCTCTACTATTTGAGCTACAGGAAAGCTGTTTGTATAACAGTGTAAATTTGCTGTCCAAAAGTGAGTACACCCCTAAGTGAAAATGTCCAAATTGGGTCCAATTAGCCATTTTCTCTCCCCGGTGTCATGTGACTCAGTTTTACAAGGTCGCAGGTGTGAATGAGGAGCAGGTGTGTTAAATTTGGTGTTATCGCTCTCACTCTCTCATACTGGTCACTGGAAGTTCAACATGACACCTCATGGCAAAGAACTCTCTGAGGATCAGAAAAAAAGAATTGTTACTCTACATAAAGATGGCGTAGGCTATAAGAAGATTGCCAAGACCCTGAAACTGAGCTGTAGCACAGTGGCCAAGACCATACAGCGGTTTAACAGGACAGGTTCCATTCAGAACGGGCCTCACCATGGTCGACCAAAGAAGTTGAGTGCACGTGCTCAGCGTCATATCCACAGGTTGTGTTTGGGGAATAGACGTATGAGTGCTGCCAGCATTGCTGCAGAGGTTGAAGGGGTGGGGGTTCAGCCTGTCAGTGCTCAGACCATACGCCGCACACTGCATCAAATTGGTCTGCATGGCTGTCGTCCCAGAAGGAAGCCTCTTCTAAAGATGATGCACAAGAAAGCCCACAAACAGTTTGCTGAAGACAAGCAGACTAAGGACATGGATTACTGAAACCATGTCCTGTGGTCTGATGAGACCAAGATAAACTTATTTAGTTCAGATGGTGTCAAGCGTGTGTGGCAGCAACCAAGTGAGGAGTACAAAGACAAGCGTGTCTTGCCTACATTCAAGCATGGTGGTGGGAGTGTCATGGTCTGGGGCGAAATGAATGCTGCCGGCACTGGGGAGCTACAGTTCATTGAGGTTCATACAGTTCATTCCATGAATGCCAGCATGTACTGTGACATACTGAAGCAGGGCATGTTCCCTCCCTTCGGAGACTGGGCCGCAGGGCAGTATTCCAACATGATAACGACCCCAAACACACCTCCAAGACGACCACTGGCTTGCTAAAGAAGCTGAGGGTAAAGGTGATGGACTGGCCGAGCATGTCTCCAGACCTAAACCCTATTGAGCATCTGTGGGGCATCCTCAAACGGAAGGTGGAGGAGCGCAAGGTCTCTAACATCCACCAGCTCTGTGGTGTCATCATGGAGGAGTGGAAGAGGACTCCAGTGGCAACCTGTGAAGCTCTGGTGAACTCCATACCCAAGAAGGTTAAGGCAGTGCTGGAAAATAATGGTGGCCACAAAAAATATTGAGCCAAATTTTGGGCCAAAGTTGTAACAAAGTGTCATTTCTTCAGTATTGTCACATGAAAAGGTATAATAAAATATTTACAAAAATGTGAGGGGTGTACTCACTTCTGTGAGATACTGTACATTAAAGCTGATACATATATAATTTGAAAAATCTCAATTCTTAAAAAAAAAAAAAAAAAAAAAACTTTTTTTGATACAAATTTTGTTGATAAACTCAAGGTAGGAAATAACTAGAAAAAAATATTATTTAGTAAATGACAGATGCTATTTATTCATTTATTTGCAGAACAGAAGATGCAGGGATGTGTAATTAATATTTAAATATGTATAATAAAAATACTATTTACTAAAAATACTACTAATTGATATATGTGATTAATTGTGATTTAATGCGAATCACAAATTCAAGCATTTCATGTTGTTGATGCAATTTTGAAATTTTTAGCCTACACTGTAAAAAAATAAAAACTGAGCCAACTTAAAATTTTAAGGCAACCAGCTTCAGCAGATTTTTGAGAGTGCTCAACTTATTTTTGTGGGAGATTCTAAAATTTTTGTTGAATAAACTTAAAACAACAAGTTGAGAAAACTCAAAAATCTGCTGAAGCTGGTTGCCTTAAAATTTTAAGTTGGCTCAACTTTTTTTTTTTTTTGGCTCAACTTTTTTTTTACAGTGTATTGACAGCAAGAATATTACAAAGAGTTTATGTAGTCTATGTTGTTGTTGTTTTTGTTCGTTCCATCCCTGCATCTCAGTCAGTCATTAGTGAAGCGTTCAGTTATGGCTGCTGAACCTCAGGAGCTCAGACAGGCATGTGTAAACACGTGATGACTAGTGACTCAGTGCAAAACCTCGACATGCATTTGGTTCTGAGAGCTTTCACACTGTTAATTGTGATGGTGATGTGTGTCATTTTGAAAGGACAATGATGGTCCATTTATAGTTTTGACCTTTTATTCTTTTGCAGCAAGGGATGAACAAGGACATGTTTATAAATGCCGTCACTGCTACAGCGTACCAGGCAGCAACAAGCAAGAAAGGACACTGAGACATGTTCAAGTGAGTGGAAAGACGCTTGCTTTGACTTTATTTATTTTATGTTATTGCTCGGATTCCGATAACTTTCATACTTTTACTTAATATCTATTTTTGATTTCAGTTTTGGAGTACTGCAGGAAGCCACTGTTTCAGAGAACTGTCCTGCTTTCATATATTGCAGCACATTTTGGGTAGATGCAGTACCAAGTTTTTTGCAAAAAAAGAAGTTGTTTAAGGACTATTACACTCTCACTGTCATTCTAAACCCAAACATTCTTCTTCTGAGGACTAAAATGCCAAAAAATATATACTTTTAAAGTATGATAGGGTTTGTGTAATGCAATATTCCAGATGCTATGTGTGAAGAACAGACCAAAAATTTACCAAAAGTAAATATCTCTTCAGTGCAGTGGTTCACAAAACTGCGGTGACTGATTCGTTCATGAATTGGACTGATCTGGAATTTAGCAATCAAGTCATTTGAATGGTTTTTATGATATGATTTCCATTATCATTTTATGATTAATGGATGATGCAGCTCCTGTACTGCTAGTACAGGCCTGTTTAGTGCCTAATATGCACATCTTTCATGGGAAAGAGTTTGTACACTTATGCTTGACAAACTTGCACTACTGGTCCTGCAGAGTAATAATTCCACTCTTCTTCTGCTGCTTTCTTTCCCCTGTCCTCCTGTGCTGGATATCGGGGATCATAATACATGTTGGGTAAAGCTTTTGCATTTTGGTGCAATGAGGCCTGAATAGTTGTTGGTTTCTACGCATGCTCTTATGTCACAGTTATTAAAAACCTTCTGTATAAATGCTCCGCTTTATTTCTTCTCGATGTCCACTTAAGTTGTTCTGAAGTAGAGTTAGGAATGACAACCAACACTTTTAAAAACCTTCAGTGTTGAAATGTGATTGAAATAATGTCAGTTGTTGTATTAATGTTGAAACCCCCCCCCCCCCAAAAAACAGGTGAAACAATGTTAATAATAATAAAAACCAGAGTGATTGATCATTGAAATGATGGTTGGATTGGAACTTAATGAACTTTCGGTTGCATTCGCAGCTCTGGATGTTTTGCCACCTTCAACTTAAGTGGACTGAACGCTGTGTTAAATTCAGTTCTCACCTGCTGTAGAATCAGTACAACCTTAAACTTTGAAGTTCTAATGGCAATATTTGTTATTTCTGTTTTACATTGTTAGCCACACATAATTCTAATGTAAATACATTATATGAATAGGACTAAATGCAGTTGAGTGGTATATATATGCTGCTTTAGATGTGGCTTATATTCCTTTTTGGCAGTGTAAAGATGTTTTGGACTTTTGGGTATGGTTTCATTTTAGGAGATGTAATTCTAGATGCATTCACTTGAAATGGGGGAGGGGGGATGAAATTGTAATGATGAAATATTGCTGTATTTTGAAAAAATCAAGTGATATTTTTGTTTGTCAATCGGCTGCTTAGAGTAGTAAATGCAAAATGAATAGTTTTCTATACAGTAATATAGTATTCTGATTGACATCCTTTTTTAAAACCAAACTTGCCTTTTCTGTGTGCTGTTTGCTAAATGTGTGTGATATTGTATTTTGTGAGTATTTGTTTTATTTGACGTTTGTTTGGCTGGAATGTTTAAAATGCGTCTATGCTTGTGGGAAAATGTCGAGACCTTTTTTTTTCCTTTTCATTTTATGTTGTCAAAAAAAGCAAAATAGACACAGACAAACAGAAAATTAACAAATAAAAAGAAAATATTTTTGTACTAAAATATTAAATGTGGCTGTGTAAAATTACATTTTGCATCTACATGACCAAAATGTGCATTTTAATCTTGCATATAAATAAGAAATAAAAGTGCAATTCAACAAGAAATACTTTATGGTGTGTTGCTTTTTACGAGAATTTTAACTGTGGATGTTAGATGTAAATGTATTGACTTTGTGATATTCATAATAACAATTAAGTTGTCAGTTATTTACAGCGTAAGCAATATATATACCTTTACAGTGTAAGTGAATATGAAAGATGATTTATTGAGGAGGAAAAACCCTCTCATCCAGTTTTCACCTCAAATCAATCATTATGAGAAATATGGCTTGTTGGCTGACAAGAATTTCCTTTTTGTGATTTTATTTAGAGGCCAAAATATAGTTGGCATTAAATAGTCGTTAAACCTCAAACATATGTCTTCAATGTATAGACAGATTATGGAAAGTCATTTCCCCATCAGAAAGCAGACATTTATCACTTCTCGAGAAAGCGGTCATATTAATTGATCTTGTTTTATGTTTACCCAAGATCTCCACCCTACAGTAGAAACGACGGGCAACCAGCCAGGAGACGCTTTTATGAGTCACACATTCCACAGTGCAATTATAAGGTTCCTCCGCCCCTGTCACAACACTGGAAAGCTTAAATACTGGACTGCATTAAAGACATCTGTGCATATCAAGGGTCATTTTGGTGCTGTGTTTTGCATGTTCCGCTCATAATTAGCAGAATCATCGTTTTGTGCACATTATTGTTCTCCTCTGAGTTTAGTTTCAGATGGGCACTTGTAAACGCTCAAGCAGAGAGTGAAAGTGAATAGCAGAAGAGTGAGTGTTCGTATATTTGTTCCTGTGCCAAATGTTAATATGCAAATCATTGGTGATGAGAATCTCCTGACCTCTTTGACCGTGAAACTACAGAAAGGCCTGAGGGGACATTAACAGAGAGCAGCTGGGTGTGTGTTATTGTGCACCATATGAAGATGTGTATTACCTTTATACTGAGCATGAATACCTTTCTTTCTTAGGTGTATTTATAGTTAAGTATGTAGTGCATTTACATGAAGATTTAACATTTTGTTAAAGATAATTGGGCTCCACTTACTGAACTGAACGTGCAGGATGAAGCTCTTGTGACAGAGTAGTGTGAGTGGTTACGTTCTGAACATGGCCCACTATTTACCATCCAATCAACTGCTGATGGATAAAATCAAGTCCAGCCTACTGTACATGAAATCCTTTCACCCATGCATTTATAGAAGTCAGTACTTTGACTTGAAAATTACAGTTCTGAATTAAAAAAGAGAAATAAAACAGCTAAGTTTATCATTTAAACCTTCAATGTATTTTGAAAGGTCACGTATGCTCACCAAGGCTGCATTTGATTAAAAAAAAATACAGTAAAAACAGTACTACTGTGAAATATTATTACAATTTGAAATAAGAGTTTTATATTTGAATATATTTTAAAATGTCATTTATTCCTGCGATGCAAATCTGAATTTTCAGCATCATCATCATCATCATCATCATCATCATCATTCAGAAATCATTCTGCTTTGCTGATTTGCTGCTCAAGAAAACAATTTTATTTTCCCATCAGTGTTGAAAATTGTTGAGATGCCTCGATATATATTTTAAGATTCTTTGATGAATAGAAAGTTCAAAAGAACAGCATTTGTTTGAAATAGAAATCTTTTGTAACATTATGCTGTTACTGTCACTTTTCATCAATTTAATGCATCCTTGCTGAATAAAATTTAATTATTAATTTCTTTTTGACAACAGTTGTGTACACAAGTTAACGCTGCTTCATTTTCTAATTTTTTTTATTTGTTTTGCTCAGTCAAAATCTACAGTGTTTATTCAGTGAGGACTAACTAAAAGCATCAGAATCTACTATACACAGCTCTCCTGGACTCTCTTGATGATCTCTGTGGGTTTGTGACGAGTCGAGTCTGTCTTTCAGCACAGCATTCACTTCCTGAGGCCTCTCTTGGTTCTCTTTGACCTGTAGAAGAAAAATTAATAGCCAAGAGCCTTTAGTTTAACTCACAGCTGTAAACCATGATTTGTTTTTATCTCAAATTTGCACTAGCATGACCTCAGAACTAAGAGAAACCGACTAAAAATGCAAGAGTTTATCATTATGTATTTCTAAGCTAACACAATAGTCATCTGATAAGCAGTAAATAAATAAATACATAGCTCATGAAATAGTCATTCTTTCACTCAAAGGTGCATTCAGATGTTTGGTGCTAATTTAGAAAGGTCGCACATTAACAAATAAACTGTTTTTGCTAAGATTCATCTGTATTGTGTAGAATGAGATGACGACTCATATTATGAGTACACTCATAATATACTCTGTAAAAATTGTTTTAATTAAATATGATGTGCCCCACCACTTCGTCATCATGACATCACTGTTGGTGTTTCGCTAAACATTGAAGAAATGTATCACCACATCCCATATGCAAATACAGTCTCAAATACAGCAATTTGTTTGGCTGCTTTGCTTTTTGATGCGCTAACCGTCAGATTTCACGCGTTCCGTTTTGTCCCCGTCTGCCTTCCATACTCTGTACGCTAGTGTTGTTTGGTGAGTCGTAGCGTGAAAATTAAACAGTGAATGCTTATTATCACGATTTACCAGCAGAAAAAAAAACAAAACAAAAAAAAAAAACGTAGAATAAGCAGAAGCTAATAAACGAAGAAACAGAAGCTCCGAAGCCATGAAAGACCGATAAAGTCAAAAATCCAACATCGCTAATACACAAGGATGAAAGATTAAATGACGGATAAAATCCTGAGTAGCGCTAAAGTTGCTTGTTTGTGCATTTAGACAGATAAGGGAATTAATTATTGTGTAAACCGCTCTCTAAAACTTAAGTAACTGTAAATTACATAACTCTGGACCGTCATGCTGATAGCATCTACTGTGGCAGAAGCTAACACTAGCTGGGGAAAAAAAAGAAAGAAATAAAAACTACTGAATGTACCTTTACATTTAGCCAGAGTGCTTTTTAAAATAGGCTATAAGTGTGCACCAATGTCTTAAACACTGTTTGTTTTTCACTAAGTTTTGGAACTGATCTTCTATCTCTGCTGAGGAGCCTAATCACGCTGATGCTGGACATGCACAGGTAAATGCTGACTTTGCAGCAGAAGACTGCAACCTAAAGCCTCCATTCCCTGAAGTGCTTTAGTTTTGGCTCCCACAGTCGTTTTCTGCCACAGAAGCAGCGCTGCCAGCTGACAGAACTATCACTCTGATATGCATTCACAAAGACATGTGTGTCTGTGTTCTTTGCCTGAGGCAGGAACGAATGAGTCAGAGTTTGTTTTGAATGAGAAAGCCCTCTGGGAATTAGGGTGAAAAAAAGCAATATACCAAACCCTGAGAGAATTGTGCAGGTTTGTGTTAAAACCAGAATAATGCCAGATCCAGCTCAGTGGACAGCAATCACCAACTTGCCAACCTTCTGAGTGCCAAGTTTATTAAGATTCGATGAGGAGTAGATGTTGCAAAATAATTTAGTAATGAAATTCAACTATTTTACGTTTTGGTGTTGGTGGATTATTCATATGAATTTGATCTCATGCATACGTTTTTGTACAATCTGCTTTCGCCACAATATATATTTACATGCACCCAAATAATCAGTTTATAATTAGATCGCTGGCTCAGTTGGACTGAAAAGTCTTCTTGTAAATGTCCCAATCAAGCCATTGAACTTGATCCAAAATAAATTTCAATCTGATTGAAAGGGGTGACAAACACTTGCCAATCTATTGTTGTAGTTTATTTACGATGTGTGCTTGAAATAGACAGGTCACAGGTAAATTTATGGGTGGTTATTTTGTGTTTGAGTTTTTTTTTATTTTTTTTTTTTTTTATCATATCATACTTTGGCATACGAATCGCATTGGGTAAATGCATACGAAAACAGCTTTCTCGTGAAACTGGGATGGACAGACACAGATGAACTCACGTTTTCTGGTGGTCACTGACTCTGTTCCTCAGGACATTGATCTGTAGAGAGATCCACAAACAATAAACATCTCACTGAACACAGGATAATGAAATCGTGATGATTGAGTTGTACTTTCATTTTGTTTGGATAAGAATGCTGTTCTTTTGAATCATTGCAGTAAAGTCAACGTGAAACGATATCCGTAACTCATATTACTATTCACTCATATTATGCTATAAACTTTATCATATTGATATAAACCAACATTTATTTATTTATTTTGACTATTGCTTAACATTAACCAACAGAGAGGAAATTTGTTGAAGACCAAGATATTGCATTTATATAACATGAAGTGATGATTCATACACACTGGAACCAAAACATTGACACTGACTTCTGATTTCATTGACTTCATTTCATTGTGGGTTCTAGTGAAACTCTCCAGCTTAGTCCTCAGCTTACCTCATATTTCTGATGGGTAAACTGGTATTGTAACTCAAACTTCTCTGCTTCTAGTTGACGCATCCAGCTCCACAGTTCCTTTGCTTTCTCCCTGGTAAAAAAAGAAAGAGAAAGTATCCTTATTTTTATATTAAATCTGCTTAATTGCTATTTTTATTTGTACTCTCTGGAATACTATATAAGTTATGGAGTGGTAAAAAGTCTTACTGAATCAGAGTTAACACTATTCAACAACATTACCTGGTGGAGAAATTTGTTTATTTTGGTTATTATAATTAATATAGGCAATGTAATTATCACATTGCTGCTACTGTTCTGCTTTGTGTGCTTAAAGGGATAATTCATCTAAACATTACAAATCTGTCATCATTTACTCACCATCACATCACTAAAAAACTAAATGACTTTCTTCTGTGGATCAAAAAGAAGTTAATTAAAACATTCTCTCCAATAGAAGTCAGTGGTAACCAAAATGGTTTCGTTGCCAACATTCTTCAAAATATCTTCTTTTGTTTTCCACAGAATGAAAGCCATACATATTTGGAACAACATATAAGTGAATAAAATGGTAGAATCTTCATTTCTGCATTGAGCATCTTTTTAACTGTGGTAAAATTGTATTGCCTGACCTGTTGTGGTATATTAATTAGTTACATTTGTAGAATAACTCTTCAAACCTGAGAGCAGAGTCGCTGACGTTGTCGATGTCCAAAGGTTTGCGCCGATCACCAAGAATCTTCTTCTTCTTCTCTCTCTCAGTTTGTTTCTTTCCACTCCTTCTCTCTATCTGCAAAACAAAATGATAGAGAACAGTATTGACAATGTATTTTAATAAAACATTGATATTGATGATGAATTGTCTGTATTTATTTCAGTATTTCACAACATATGTCTACTCTCTAATAAGTAAATGGGTAATTAGAGAATTTTTCAAACTCAGTCGTGCATGTTTTTGGTGAGAAAAAAAAGAGAAAAATATAAATATATATAAAAGAAAAAAATATATATTAATATATATATTAGCAATGTTAAAAGCAGTTGTTACGTGTTGCTTAATATTTTTGTGGAAACTGTGATACATTTACAATTTACAATTAAATACTTATTTTACTTACTGAAATGTAAATCTTTTTTTAACATTTATATGCTGCTTTTTTCTGGATTTTTGTTTGATATTCTGTCTCTATCAGTTAAAATAAACCTACCATAAAAATGACAAACCCTTCTTTTTTTTTAAGTGGGCAAACTTACAAAATCAGCAGGGGATCAAGTAATTATTTTCTACACTGTACATATATACAGTCATGGCCAAAAATATTGGCACCCTTGGTAAATATGATCAAAGAAGGCTGTGAAAATTAATCTGCATTGTTAATCCTTTTGATTTTAAAAATTCACAAAAATCTAACCTTTCATTGGATAATAAGAATTTAAAATGGCAGGAAAATATCATTATGAAATAAATGTTTTTCTCAAATACACGCTGGACACAATTATTGGTACCCCTAGAAATTCTTATGAGTAAAATATCTCTGAAGTATATTCCCATTCATATTCACAATTTTGAGGATTCCAGGGTGATTAGAAATTATCCAGCCATGGCTTCCTGTTTCACAGAAATATACATAGGAGGGAAAACAAAGCCCAAACTCCCTTAATCATCATCACAATGAGAAAAACCAAAGAATATATTTCTGATGTGAAGCAAAAGATAATTGATAATTTCCACCATCAGGTCAATAATTAAGAATTTCTCATAAACAGAAAATGTTACGAATCTGCCTGGAAGAGGACATGTGTCTATATCGTCCTAATGCACAGTGAGAAGGAGAGTTTGAGCGGCTAAAGACTCTCCGAGGACCACAGCTGGAGAATTGCAGAAAATAGTTGAGTCTCGGTGTCAGAAAACCTTAAAAAAAATTGTTTGGGAGGTTTCAAGAAAAATTCTCCTCGCTCATCCAAAAACAAACTCCAGCATATTCAGTTATCAGACACAACTGAAGCTTCAAATGGGACTGGATTCTATGGTCAGATGAAACTAAACAATGAGCTTTTTAGCAGCAAACACTCAAGATGGGTTTGGTGAACACGGATAAAAAGTACCCCATGTGTACAATGAAATATACTGCTGTATTTTTGATGTTGTGGGCCTATATCTCTGCTGGAGGTCCTGGACATCTTGTTTAGACACATGACAACATGGATTCTATCAAATACCAACAGATAAAAAAATCAATAAGTGACTGACTCTGTTAGAAATCTTATAATGGGCCATGTTTGGGTCTTCCAACCATACAATAATCCAAACACAGACCTCAAAAACAACACAAAAATGGATCACTGAGCACAAAACCAAGCTTCTGCTGGCCATTCCAGTCCTCTGACCTGAACCCTGTAGAAAATGAGTGAACTGAAGAGAAGAAGCACCAACATGGAGCTGTGAATCTAAAGGGTCTGGAGTGATTCTGGATGAAGGAATGGTCTCTGATCTCTTGTCAGGTTTCTGTAACCTCATCAGACATTATAGGAGAACATCTAGAGCTGTTAAACTGACAAATGG
Organism: Acrossocheilus fasciatus; assembly: GCA_036784905.1. Taxonomy (NCBI): domain Eukaryota; kingdom Metazoa; phylum Chordata; class Actinopteri; order Cypriniformes; family Cyprinidae; genus Acrossocheilus; species Acrossocheilus fasciatus. The sequence continues at coordinate 6,482,344 of CM071960.1, forward strand.
AGGTTTCAAAAAGTTTTGAATAAAAGGGTGGCGTTAATTTTGGCCAATGTGTATTTGAGAAAAACATTTATTTCATAATGATATTTCCCCCCATTTTAAATTCTTATTGTCCAATGAAAGATTAGATGTTTGTGAATTTTTTAAATAAAAGATAAAAAGGATTAACAATGCAGATTAATTATTACAGCCTTCTTTGATCATATTTACCAAGGGTGCCGATATTATTGGCCATGACTGTACATATATTTTTAACAAAGGGAAGACTTTTGATCATAGTAACCAAAAACTCGATTTACATAAATGTAAATGACCATAAATTATGATAGTTATGCATATTGTGTCGTTATGTGAATTTTAGAAATGTTTCTGAAGTGCTATAGTTTATTTTTTTTAAATTTATATACATTATATAACAAAATTGAGAGTTAGTCATCTCAATTAGTTAGTCGACAAAAAAGTCATGTCTGAGATGAAGATTCATATATATATATATATTCAGATTTCTCTCACTAAACATTTTTTGGAACTAAATAGGTCTTTCAATAGGTCTCTCATCTCTCCACTCTGACCTTCTGCATGTAACCACCGAAGTGCAGACTGGTGAGCGTCTTCTTCTTCTTGGCTTCGTCCTCCGCTCTCTTTTTGGCTTCCTCTTCCTCCTTGCGAGATCTTTCCTCCTGAACATTTGAAAACAGGAAAGGATTTGCAAAGCTAGTACCAGTTTGTGTCCATCAGTGTGAGGTTAGAGGAAATGTTTCCACTCACCTCCAGACGCTTCTGTCGTTCCCTCTCGCGCTCGCTGCGGATCCTCTGCTGCTCTGCTCGCTCAGAGCGCCGTTTCTCCTGCAGAATCACTCACATTACAACCCTGACAGCAGTTTCAGTGACAGATCACTCAACAAGAGCGTTTAATCTGCAAAATGACAGAGCTGATTGATTTTACATACGTCTGTTGAGTTCTTTTCACGCTCATTCGGGCTTGAACTGACCACTAATAGACCTGCTGGGTTCACTTTTACTCTGGTTCACTTATTTGCCATAATGGCTGCATATTTGTCATTTTTGTCTTATGATTAGTATGTTTGCATAGCAGTAAGCAGCTATGATGTAATAGGACAACACTGCACGTACAATCCTATCTGTAAGACTGATGAGTTCTTCCTCCTCCTTCTTACGGCTTTCAAAGTGAGCTTCTATCAGCGTCTGGAGCTCATTCAGGTCCTTCTCCATACGCTTGCGATGGATGTCCTAGGGGGGGGAAGCATTTGACCTTTGAGATTGTATCTGGAACAGTTTGCCTAATAAAATGTGCAAGTTCAGGTAGACAAAATAAATAAAATAAATAAATAAATAAATAAATAAATACACATTACAGTAATTATAAATTTGATAAAATATTTTAAATGATAAAATATAAAAATATTTTATTTTTTATTATTTTATATTTTATCATATAATATTTCATATTTTGTCCTAGACCAGTTTGTTTTATGACAAACCATTTAAAAATTAATATTTGTATTAAAGGCAATGATGCATTTAATTGATTTAAATTGCTTCTCTTTTTAAGTTTCTATTAATCAAAGAATCCTAATAATAATATCAGCAAAAATGTATATATATATATATATATATATATACAGGTGCTGGTCATATAATTAGAATATCATCAAAAAGTTGATTTATTTCACTAATTCCATTCAGAAAGTGAAACCTGTATATTATATTCATTCATTACACACAGACTGATATATTTCAAATGTTTATTTCTTTTAATTTTGATGATTAGAGCTTACAGCTCATGAAAGTCAAAAATCAGTATCTCAAAATATTAGAATATTACTTAAGACCAATACAAACAAAGGATTTTTAGAAATCTTGGCCAACTGAAAAGTATGAAAATGAAAAGTATGAGCATGTACAGCCCTCAATACTTAGTTGGGGCTCCTTTTGCCTGAATTACTGCAGCAATGCGGCGTGGCATGAGTCAGGTGTTATGAGAGCCCAGGTTTCTCTGATAGTGGCCTTCAGCTCATCTGCATTGTTGGTTCTGGTGTCTCTCATCTTCCTCTTGAAAATACCCCATAGATTCTCTATGGGGTTCAGGTCAGGGGGGTTTGCTGGCCAATCAAGCACAGTATCACTATGGCCATTGAACCAGCTTTTGGTACCTTTGGCAGTGTTGGCAGGTGCCAAGTCCTGCTGGAAAATGAAATCAGCATCTCCATAAAGCTTGTCAACAGAAGGAAGCATGAAGTGCTCTAAAATCTCCTGGTAGATGGCTGCATTGACTGTGGACTTCAGAAAATACAGTGGACCGACACCAGCAGATGACATGGCAGCCCAAATCATCACTGACTGTGGAAACTTCACACTGGACTTCAAGAAACATGGATTCTGTGCCTCTCCACTCTTCCTCCAGACTCTAGGACCCTGATTTCCAAATGAAATGCAAAATTTACTTTCATCTGAAAAGAGGACTTTGGACCACTGAGCAACAGTCCAGTTCTTTTTCTCCACAGCCCAGGTAAGACGCTTCTGACGTTGTCTCTGGTTCAGAAGTGGCTTGGTAGCCTGAAGACGTCTGAGCGTGGTGACTCTTGATGCACTGACTCCAGCTTCAGTCCACTCCTTGTGAAGCTCTCCCAAGTGTTTGAATCGGCTTTGCTTGACTGTATTCTCAAGCTTGCGGTCATCCCTGTTGCTTGTGCACCTTTTCCTACCCAAATTCTTCCTTCCAGTCAACTTTGCATTTAATATGCTTTGATACAGCACTCTGTAAACAGCCACACCTTTCAGTAATGACCCTCTGTGACTTACCCTCTTTGTGGAGGGTGTCAATGTTCGTCTTCTGGATCATTGCCATGTCAGCAGTCTTCCCCATTATTTTGTGGTTTCAAAGAACAAGAGATACCCAGAATTTATACTGTAGGATGGCCATTTATTCAGACTCAAATGTAAATATTCTAATATTTTGAGATACTGATTTTTGACTTTCATGAGCTGTAAGCTCTAATCATCAAAATGAAAAGAAATAAACCTTTGAAATATATCAGTCTGTGTGTAATGAATGAATATAATATACATTTTTGCTGATGTTATTTAAATTCTGGAGTGGATCTTGACCAATCATAACCAAAATAGTTTCATGGCACTGTGGGTCTTGCTATTGTAATTTTACTCACATCAAAATCAACTCTTTCTCCATCTGGAATCTTCGGGGGAACCAGGTTTGGTAACATAAAAGGTCTGGAAAATATATATTTTTTCCATTTCAAACAGAATTTTGAATCAAGAAGTATGGTTCTTTAAAAACATAAAACCAATCAATGGTTATTAATCTAAACTTACTTTAGGAATTTGGGTTTTGCCTCTTCAGAAGAATCAGACATATAAACAAACAACAGAAGTTATTCAAAATTATATGAGAGACCTTTTAAAAGACTTCTTCCTTTTAAAACTATAACCTGTTGCATATATCTATCAGGCGTGTCTGATTATAAATACAGAAGCCTAATTTGCATACGTCTCCTCTTTGTGTTCTCATGGCAGTTATTGCACAATAGCCAACAGTGAAGAATGCATCATCCAATCCGTAAACTAGATTATAACCGTAATCTTATTTCTGGTGGAATGAATGTTATCTTAAGAGGATTTGGGATGATCTAATGCTTTGAAGAGACAGATATCCAGAAGGAAGGGTGTGTGTCATAATACAGGTTTCTACATGTTTCAAACAGTTAGTTGAGAACTGTAAATCTCAGGTTTCCCGTCTTTAACCAGTGCAATAAAGAGCAAATACCTCCTCCATCTTCTGTCTCTTCTTCATCATCTGAAAGCAGGGAAGGAAAAGAGGTTACAAGTTGGTAATCGCATCACTGACAGTACCTCAGAGAACAGAAAGACAAAATTAGAAACAGATAACGGAAGAATGGTGGAAAAATGACCGTCACATAGCAATCACTCGTCACTTCGACTATACATAGAGCAGAATATTTGATGTGTCATGAGTTCAAATAAATGATAAACAGATGTACACGATAAAAAAAAAAAAAAATAGACAATTAATACGTGACTATACAACAGTAAAAAAAAAAAAAAAAAAATATATATATATATATATATATATATATATTTTTTTTTTTTTGTGAACCTACTGGGAATAATGTAAAAAGTATGACTTGCTTTACAAATGATGAAACTTATATTTAACGAAGCAATGCATTCAATTTAGGTGTAATGTTTTTTTTCTATAGAAAACAAAATATATTTTTGAAAGATTACTGAACTTTCTCTCCCTTTTATCTATTTTTAACCTTTGTCAGATTTTTCTAACGTTTTTGACTCAATCAGTTTTATTTGTAAATCTGCATGATTTTGATCTTCATCCATGCAATTCAAACAAAACAAAACAAAAAAATAGAAATGTTTAGAGTAGACTTCAATGTGGTTCTGCCCTCAGATTTAGTGCTATCTGTAAAAAATCTGTACAAACTTTCACCTACATGTGCAAAAGGTATTTCTGTGGCTCGCCGATTGGTTTTGATAAGCCAGTTGGCAGATGATACGACTGAAAATGAAAAACAAACACCAAATTCCAACAGCTATCAATGTTGCTTATGATCATCTTTGTCTGAATCTAGATGTAGAGTCCAATTAAACATTTACTTAAACTCGTTTTTAAAAGTGTTATGGCAGGTCAAGCTGTAGTGGAGTTTGATTTAGTGCATTTACTGCATTAAACAACTTTAAGACTAAATGGATTTAAATCACTTCGCTTTTGGAATATAATAACACATTTTTCAATTAAATGCAAATTTTTAGTTCAGATGGGGCACTACAATTTTTATTTGGAATAATAAAAACTGAAAAATTGGTTTTTAATTTTTGGAAGATAGTGGCATATAGTTTATTTTTCAATGCAAATATTTTCTTTTTCAGTATTGCAGATGAAATACATGATTACTTTAAATTACTTCTACAGTCTGATTTGAAAAACTCTTGATGATCTCCTCACATTTGTTTATTGACCAGCATCTGTTTTTGAATATTTTTGAGTAGATCTGTTTGTTTGCGATGTAGATCTGGAGGGGTTTGAGGTGAAACTGAGGGTCTCACCAACAGGACTCACCATGTTCTTGAGTGGTCTCGTCCTCTCCTCCTGCTACCTCCTCATGAGCCTCTGAACATGGAGAAAGTTGAAGGACGGGTATAATTAGCTCGCATTACCGTCAACTATGATTCATTGTTTCCCTTCATTAGCTATCAAATTGCATAATGATTCCTTTGAGTTTACTCATTCCATCCAGTTGAGAGTGTGAATAACACAAAATCGAACAAAAGTTTGTGTGAAAGATGTGAGTTAATTCCCGAGGGCAAAGAAGCCGTATACCAGCCTGGGCATGATGGGTACTGTTGGCAGGCTTGTTAGATTAAAGCATACCTCAAATCTTTCAGATAGTTACACACTTACACACAGCAATACACACGTCTCTACCCAGCCGCACAACTGTTGTCTATCATATAAATGTGTTGGCACCACCCATAAAAAGTATTGTAGTACAGAAGGTAATACCATACTTTGAGTTAGTTTCTATCCTCAAATCTGATGTTACTTCACTAAATGCGGATTACTGCTACATTGTTCATTTTACATTGTAACTTTACGAGTGAAACATTAAAGAATAGAGAGAGCTTTGGTGATAGCAAAGCAAATAATTACTATAATGTAAATTTCATGTTGAATATTAAATAAAAATATGGAGAAAATGGCATTTATTTCTTCATTTTAGGTCAATTATGCTGCCTATGGAAACAGCATTGTTCAGTTTTTGAATGCAGTCTATGAATGAATCATTGAATAATTCATTTCACCATTTTGTTCAAAAACACTCATTCTGAGCACTATGTGCTGTTCGACTTTGCTGTGGATGTGTAATGTTTTTTGACTGAGCAAAGTCAATGAAAGTGGTAGTTTTGTGTTTTAAAAATTAAGGTGCATCACATTAGGAAAATTTTATCTGCAGAAAAGGTAGGTGTCTATTATCGATACTGTAGTCACATATGAAGCACAGCTCACACAGAAGTCGCTTTCAAATCAAGCAGATTGCTGTTTGGTCATTGTGGCAAATTTGTGTCACCAACCTGAACATGATTGAAGTCTGTTTGAAAATCTGTGTGAAATTCCCAGCTGTGTGGATTCGTATTGCAATGACTGGAAATTCACTGAACAATGGTAAATACCATTATGCTCGCTTATTCTCTGCAAAATCCAGTCATTTCAATAGGAGTCCACACTTATGGGGGGGGGGGGGGGGGGGGGTGTTGCTTCAAGCTGCAACACCCCACAGAAATAGTATAAAAGTAGCCAAAACCAAGGACTTGGCAACACTGAAGGTCCTTGCACACTGACTCCAACATTTTCATATGTGGTTTTCGTATTCATCATTCGTCAAGAGAAAAAGAAAGAGGAAATATTGGGTCCATCCAATCCTGAGATAGTGTAGAGAGGAAAGAGACTTCCTCCTCCTTTTCAAGGAACTGTGAGAATTATCCCAGCCATGTGATTCAAAGTTTACTTCAGTATGTCAGTAGTTCAGTATGACACTTTGCTAGCGATACTGGAGCCACATATTTAAAAGAATTCCACCAATTTCCATGAACTCAATGTAAAAGGACTTATTGTGCTGCGAGACGAAGTGGATCAACTCATCAGACACCATTCTGTATTTTGACGCTCGCTTGTACAGTGGCTCTGAATTGTCAAAACTCTTCAAAATGCTTGCTACAGATACAAAAAAAATCGAACCCGATCTGAATTTTTTTTTATAAAAGATGAAAGTTTCGGAGGCACCGAGATGGCACGTTGGTCTTCAAGATGTCTGTTAAAGATCGCTTGATCTGGAAAGCACCTATTGCGTACAAACATCGGACAGACTTCTTTAAGTTGTCAGATTTACATACAATCATAAACATCTTAAAAGACATCTACAGTGGGGAAAAAAATATTTGATCCTGTGCTGATTTTGTACGCTTGCCCACTGACAAAGAAATAATCAGTCTATAATTTTAATGGTAGGTTTATTTGAACAGTGAGAGACAGAATAACAAAAAATACAGAAAAACGCATTACAAAAAAGTTATAAATTGATTTGCATTTTAAGTATAATAAGTGAAATAAGTATTTGATCCCCTTTCAATCAGCAAGATTTCTGGCTACCAGGTGTCTTTTATACAGGTAAGGAGCTTAGATTAGGAGCACTCTCTTAAAGGGAGTCTCAGCTTGTTACTTGTATACAACACACCTGTCCACAGAAGCAATCAATCAATCAGATCACAAACTCTCCACCATGGCCAAGACCAAAGAGCTGTCCAAGGATGTCAGGGACAAGATTGTGAACCTACACAAGGCTGGAATGGGCTACAAGACTATCGCCAAGCAGCTTGGTGAGAAGGTGACAACAGATGCAGATATTTGCAAATGGAAGAAACACAAAATAACTGTTAATGTCCCTCGGTCTGGGGCTCCATGCAAGATCTCACCTCGTGGAGTTTCAATGATCATGAGAACGGTGAGGAATCAGCCCAGGACTACACGGGAGGATCTTGTCAATGATCTCAAGGCAGCTAGGACCATAGTCACCAAAAAAACAATTGGTAACACACTACACCATGAAGGACTGGAATCCTGCAGCGCCCGCAAGGTCCCCCTGCTCCAGAAAGCACATGTGCAGCCCGTCTGAAGTTTGCCAATGATTCAGAGGAGAACTGGGTGAAAGTGTTGTGGTCAGATGAGACCAAAATCAGGACAGGACAACTGCACCGCATCAAAGGGACGATGGATGGGGCCATGTACCGTCAAGGCCAGGGCCAGGGCATTGAAGCCAGCCTGGGCATTGAAAATGGGTCGTGGATGGGTATTCCAGCATGACAGTAACCCAAAACACACGGCCAAGGCAACAAAGGAGTGGCTCAAGGAAAAGCACATTAAGGTCCTGCAGTGGCCTAGCCAGTCTCCAGACCTTAATCCCATAGAAAATCTGTGGAGGGAGCTGAAGGTTTGAGTTGCCAAACGTCAGCTTCGAAACCTTAATGACTTGGAGAGGATCTGCAAAGAGGAGTGGGACAAAATCCCTCCTGAGATGTGTGCAAACCTGGTGGCCAACTACAAGAAACATCTGACCTCTGGGATTGCCAACAAGGGTTTTGCCACCAAGTACTAAGTCATGTTTTGCGAAAGGTCAAATACTTATTTCACTCATTAAAATGCAAATCAATTTATCTTTTTTGAAATGCGTTTTTCTGGATGTTTTTGTTCTTATTCTGTCTCTCACTGTTCAAATAAACCTACCATTAAAATTGTAGACTGATCATTTCTTCTCAGTGAGCAAACGTAAAAAATCAGCAGGGGATCAAGTAATTTTTTCCCCCACTGTAAAAAATGTCTGTTTGACATCTGATAAGAAACGTCCTATAAACGTATTGCAGATGAGCAAACACTAAAAATTGTCTTGCAGATGTAAATGGAGACATCAAATAGATGTCTCTGTGATGTACGTGTGCTATCAGGGCAGTGTGTAAATGTGATTGACACAACGTGAGGTATTTTTTTTAATGTGCAAAAATTTAAAGTAATTTTAGTGTAAGCTGTGCTTCATATATCTCTACACTCTTGACAATGGAGCTTTTTGGCCCACAGAATTCTGCCTTACTTTCCCTAACATTTAGCTTCTTGTTTGTTGATGTTTTTTGCTCATTGGTTGGAGATCACTTCCTGTTCCTGCCTGCCGTGCTGCCGTTTGTAGCTCCATGTGGCCTTGTTTATCTGAAGAAATCTTTATTTTACATTTATTTTTAAATCTGTTATTTAAATCGCTAAAGTATAATTTAATTCTCACCATATTTCTGATTTAAGACTAATTTGACATAATCCGCCTTTAATCTCTTGATCTAAACCACGAGCGCTGCGCATAGCAGCGCGTTAGCATTCCGTTAGCCTATTAGCTTGTCAATTGCATCTCCATTCACGTTTTCTACCACTTCATCTCTCTTGCGCTCTATTTCTTTTCTCTCTCGCTCCTTTTTTTCGAGTTCATCAAACTACTGTGGTGAGTTGGAATTACTCTACTGTACAATCACAGTGAATTCAGTAAGATTGTTATCCACGTCGGCGCTAATGATGTTCGACTTCGCCAGTTGGAAATCACTAAAAATAATATTAAAGAGGTGTGTGAACTTGCAAATACGATGTCAGACACTGTAATATGCTCTGGTCCCCTCCCTGCTTACCGTGGCGATGAGATTCATAGCAGACTACTGTCACTCAATGGCTGGATGTCTAAGTGGTGCCCGCAGAACAACATAGGTTTCATAGACAATTGGAAGAGTTTTTGGGGCAGACCTGACCTGTTGAAAAGAGATGGTGTTCATCCCTCCAGGGGTGTTGCCGCTCTTCTCTCTAGAAATATGGCACATAGTCTTAGAGTTCATACTCGACTAACTGGGACCCACGTCAGGAAGCAGACAGACTGGCTAAACCGACCGTCTGCTAGGCGCCTCATGTCACAGAAGTCAGTAACTCTCAGCACATAGACTTTTTGGTCACACTTTATATTAGGTGGCCTTAACTACTATGTACTTACATCAGAAAATAAGTACAGTGTACTTATTGTGTTCATACTGTATAGCAAAACACTATTGCTGCTATTGAGGTGGGATACGGGTAAGGTTAGGGACAGGTTTGGTGGGTAGGTTTAAGGGTGGGTTAAGGGGTAAGGGATGGGTCAACAGTGTAATTATAAATGTAATTACAGAAATTAATTACAGATGTAATTACATATAGGTATTTTTAAAAATATAAGTACAATGTAAAAACATGTATGTACACAATAAGTGCATTGTACCAAATGATTAATTCAAATGTAAGTACATAGTAGTTAAGGCCACCTAATATAAAGTGGGACCAACTTTTTCACCTAGATATCACACTATAGAGACTATGTCTGTTCCCCGAACTAGAAAATACAGAAAACATCAAAACCAAAGTAATAGCAACAATTTAATTGATGTTCAACAAATAAAAAACAGATATAATACAGATAAACAAATGATAAAGCTTGGCTTATTGAATATTAGATCCCTTTCTACAAAGCACTTTTTGTAAATGATATGATCACTGACCATAAACTAGATGTGCTTTGTTTGACAGAAACCTGGCTAAAACCAGATGATTACATTACTTTAAACAAGTCTACACCCCAAGATTACTGTTACAAACATGAGCCACGTCCGAAAGGTAAAGGGGGAGGTGTTGCTACAATTTCTAGCAATATTTTCAGTATTTCTCAGAGGTCGGGTTTCATGTATAATTTGTTTGAAGTAATGGTGCTTTATATAAAGTTATCCAAGAGTGTAGAGATATATGAAGCATAGCTTACACTAAAATTAATTACAACACATGTTAGGACCTACTCACTCTAAATCATACTCTAGATTTAATACTGCCACATGGAATTGATGTCAGTGGTGTTGACATTTCGCAGCAGAGCGATGATATCTCAGATCATTATCTAATTTCGTGTATATTCCATTTAGTACCTCAAGGCTCAGTACTAGGCCCCTTACTTTTCACGCTTTATATGTTACCTTTGGGAGATATCATTAGGAAACATGGTGTTAGCTTTCAGTGTTATACTGATGATACTCAGCTCTATATTTCTTCGCGACCTGATGAAACATACCAATTTGCAAAACTAACGGAATGTATAGTTGATATCAAAAACTGGATGACTAGCAATTTCTTACTGCTAAATTCTGAAAAAACAGAGGTGTTAATTATTGGACCAAAAACTTTTGCATGTAATAACCTAGATCACTGTCTCATACTTGATAGCTGCTCTGTAAATTCTTCGTCTTCTTTTTGATAGCAATCTTTCCTTCGAAAAACATGTTTCTAGTATTTTTAAACTGTATTTTTTCATCTTAAAAATATATCTAAATTACGACCTATGCTCTCAATGTTAAATGCAAAAACATTAATTCATGCATTCATGACCTCGAGGCTAGATTATTGTAATGCTTTATTGGGTGGTTGCTCTACGCGTTTAATAAACAAACTCCAGCTGGTTCAAAATGCAGCAGCTAGAGTTCTTACTAGAACCAGGAAGTATGACCACATTAGCCCGGTTCTGTCAACACTGCACTGGCTCCCTATTAAACATCATATAGATTTTAAGATCTTGCTAATTACCTATAAGGCCCTGAATCATTTGGCACCTCAGTATTTGAGTGAGCTCTTATCACATTATAGTCCTTCACGTCTGTTGCTATTCCATCTGATAATACCTAGAATATCAAAATCAACTGCAGGCGGGAGATCGTTTTCCTATTTAGTGCCCAAACTCTGGAACAATCTACCTAACACTGTTCGGGAGGCAGACACACTCTGTCAGTTTAAACCTTGCTTACCCATAATACACTATCGCATTTCTATAATTCAAATCCGTTAAAGGATTGTTAGGCTGCACTAATTAGGTCAACCGGAACTGGGAACACTTCCCAAAACATCTGATGTACTTGTTATATCGCTAGAAGAATGGCATCTATGCTAATATTAATCTGTTTCTTTCTTATTCCGAGGTCACTGCAGCCACCCAGATCCAGTCCGTATCCAGATCAGATGGTGGATGAGCACCTAGAGACGACCTCTACAGCCCTGAACGTCAGTGGAGACCAGGACAACTAGATGAGCCCTAGAGACTGATCCTCAGTGAAGACCCTTTGTCATAGTCGGCCATCGGGACAAGACCACAGGAATCAGATGAGTCATTTGCACAATCTGACTCTGCTGCAGCCTAGATTTAAACTGCTGATTTTGTCCGGCCTGAGGAGAATGACACTATTTCGTCATACTATTTCCCCGTCTAAATGCTGTAAAGCTGATGTAAAGCCACCCAGCTTTATATCAAGCTGATGGAAAGCTGCTTTGATACAATTTGCATTGTTAAAAGCGCTATACAAATAATAGTGACTTGACTTGACTTGTTTATTATCACTCTTAAGATGTAGTCACATTTTCTGCATGATTGGGAGTTTCGAGTAGGGGTGAAAAAGTTTCCTATGCGGATTTTGCTCATTTACATATTGGCCGTGTGATTTTGCTGCATTGACCAACAGAAAGCTGCTTGCTTTAAAAGTGACTTTTTTTTTTTGACAACAACCAATTTCTCTTTTTATCCTGAGAAATTCCTCTGCTATTTCGCTATTGTGGCGGCACCTTTAAGCAATATCACAGTCGTTTGAATATTGGCAGTCAGGCCTATTACCATTTGTTATCTTGGAACATCAGCACTCTTGCTTAATAATTGTTTAAATATACCTTAGAAGTGATTTCCATTTTCATGTACCATGTAATTTACTCACAGAATACCATGGTACATTTCCAAAAATATGGCATTGCCATGCTACCATAGTACATTTTAGTGTTAGTGAATGGCTAGTACCCTTTGCCTTTAGCAGATAAGCAGTATCTACCTTCCTCATGCTGCACCTCCTCCTGCACCTCCTCATGCTCCTCCTCCTGCTCCTCCTCTTGCACCTCTAAGCCACACCATGCAGGTTAGGTAAGTAAACAAACAAAAACACATCACAAAAATGGAAGCTAGGAGATCTGTCGCGACTGAAACACAATAATGGGTTAGTGATGATATGCAGATGCTTCAGGTCTTTCAGCTCTACTTATTCTATATGTGTCATTTTTGGGTGTGTCTTGTTGAAAGCTGACAAGCAGTGTGAACAAAACTGCTGCAACCTAGAAGAAAAGCTTTCACGCTCATAAATCTATATGACGGGTCACCTTATCTTGCAACCACACTTACATGTCAGAATATTTATGATTTTTGTTTTAATCTGCGAAGGTGTAAAACCTGATCAGCTGGTGTAGTTTTTGAAGGTTTTATTGTAATATTGTTATCTCCTATTTCAAATATCCGTGTAATGACACAATTCTTTAACAACCATGTGTCTTTTACATAAACCACCATATCATCGGTTGCTTCACTTTTCTAAAACTATGTAGCTGCAAGGCCACTATTTATGACCTACTTTAAAACAAAAACAGTATTTTCTTGTTTACAGTGGAAGTATGAAAGCAATATTACAAAACACAAGACTTACCCTCCTGCTCCCTAGAGAACAAGACAGAATAGTGTTATTTCCATTGTTCTCATAGCTCAAGAACCTTCCCAACAGCTGCCTGAACTCTCAGATTAAATATACTTATCAGATGAGTGGGATATATGACAAGCAGATGCTATTCAAATTACCAATAGCACTGTTGACTACAGTATACAGTTAATGCACAGTATTCTAATTTAAACAACGCAATTTTACTAGAAAATAAATATTGTAAGAGACATATTTGCCATAGACATATTTGATAATTGAGCAATGAACTGGTGCACTTACTCGTACTCCTCCACTTCTTCGTTGTCTGACATTTTTACTCTGTAAAAATACATTAAAAATATAGTATGTTTTTCTAAACATTCTAAAAATTCTGTTCTTTTTTGCTTTTTATTCTAATTTTAAATGTACTTATAAACATCCATTTTTTTGTATATAATACATCAGAAATATACTACATAACACATAATGCTCTTACCTGATATACCAGCAGAGATGTGTGAAGAAAGATTGTTAATGTCCGAGAGGCGAGCTCTGGCTCTCCTCTTGATTCTTATATGATCGGGGCTGGGACTGTTTCGGGGGGTCATGCATCTCACGCACCGTGTTTATTTTTACCCTCAGAGATAAGCGGTGAACAGACTTGCTAGCACTCCCTAAAAGGCTGCTGGCATTGTTATGGTGAAGAGAATGGCGGTGGCTAATGTCCATATCAACACGAGTCTCTTAGAGGTGTCCTCTGATAACACGAGGGACTGGCTAGTCTCTGACCAGTCTGACTCACTTCATGGCACCATGCTTACCATTCCACATCTCACTCACGCCAACAGCCTGAGACTGAACCATGTTCAGATGTACAATTTAGTTTGTTTCCATGATTGAGCCATGTTGGAAGATTTAAAACAGTTTTTATGTTGTTTGAATACTTCAGTATTTTGAAGAGAGATTTAATTGTGTATTGTAAGAATGTAGGCCTTGTTGGATGTTCTGAGTTTTCTATGCGGTTGCTAATGTGCTTTGTGTAATATGTAGCTCAAAGATCTGCACAAAAAGCGAGAAATATAAATATTAATAATAATAATAATAATAGCGCTGATGACAAAATAGTATTAATGATAACATTTTTGTTAATTGTTATTATTTTATTGGTAACACTTTACTTAAAGGCCTAATGTACAATGCATTATAAAGGGTTATTACAGGGTATAATGCATTATAATTATTCATAATTATTCATAACATTATATCTGAATTTAAGGTGTGTAGTGTAACAATGAATTGATAAGTGTTATAATGTATGAGATTGTACAATGCATTATAAGGCATAATTAATGCTTTAAACTACTCTTATAATGCATTACTGCATACATAAAGGCTTTAAGTAAAGTGTTACCAATATATTTCTTATTTTCATAAAGTCATATAACTTCAAGCCTCCATCATTTAAGCATTATTATTATTATTATTATTATATAACATTAAAAAAAATATTTCTTCTAGCATATCACCAAAAATATGAGACAACATAACGACATAGTATTAATAATTGTTTTTTTATAAATTCATTTTAAAATATTTAATTATAATGCTAATATATTAGCATGTCATTACTGAAAATGTGAGAGAACGTAACCACTGATAATTACCAAAAATTATAATATAATTATCATTGCTGGTAATTTTAAATGACTGTTGTTGTTATTAATACAATTTTATTTATTCCCTATATTATTATTATTAATATATTTCCTGTTCTCACAAATTCAGATCATAAACCTGCATCATTTGAAAACATGAGACAACATAACCACTAGTAAAAAAAAAATGTTTTTATTAATCTACAGCATAACCCTTCTGGGCAGAAAAGATAATTACATGACAGGTCGGTTAGCAAAAAAGGAAACGTAAGCTTGGTTCAATTGGAATGGATTGAAGTCAGTTTGCAAAGGGCTTGATAGGACAGATTTCTCCATAGCTTACGTCTAAATTATGTTTCCTTATTACGACTTAAGTCTCCGGCAGGTTGAAACAACAGCAGCAAGAGCATATGTCAGCTTCAGTGCGATTCCAGCTCCATTGCAAATGAATCATTGAGCTTATTTCTAGTAGGTTCATTGAAACAGACATTCATGATATTACAGTTGTACCTTGGACTGTTATGAGTTATGGCTCAGGTCATAGATTATGCCTCTTTCTCCTAATAACTTACTTATCAACAACACAAATATCAAGCTACAAGGAAGAGGAGTGTCTGGGACCGACACAAAGAAGCTGTATGTCTGTATTCCTGCAGTCAGATAAACCCTGCGATGTTCAGTTTCTGTGTAAAGACAGTCCTGTTGCTTTCCACAATCCATTAATACACACATCCACAACCAATAACATAAGCCTTGAATTTACCCAAATAATGTAGATCAGTACTATGCCTTAAAAGTGCTGAGGAATTAGCCAACGTAAAGAAGCAGAAGGAAAAGGAGTTTAGAGACAATCCTTGGCACTGACTGTCTGAAGTAGTCGATCGAGCTTCTTTCAAAATCTTCAGAATCTGCAGAGATACATGATCAAATGAATCTCATTAAACCTGTAATGCAGAAAAAAAAAAAAAAAAACTGGATACAGTGATTTGTTAGAATTTAAAACGTACCTAAATTATTTTAATTACAACAATTATTACTGTGATGCATCATAAAATGTTACATTTTTGTTACTACATTAATGAGAATGAGGTATACTGAACTAAATATAAAAAGTATGTTCAATGCAAAAAATAAAAAAATCGATTGTCCTTCTCAATTTTTATTTAGAGACAAACGATCAGCTCACTTTGTCTTTATCCATGAGAGTGTCACTTGTTGTCCTGGTCTTGTCCTCTTTCAAACAAACTTTTCTTACTGGAGATGCTCACATGTCTCAGATCCTGAGCATAAACAAATGAGTTATGAGAGAAAACATGTTCCTTATTTTAAGCATTTAAAACACTAGCTGAAACACCAATGTGACACAGCAAGCCATCAGTGCTACAGACTGCAAACTGAACGAGAAAGACACATGGATAAAGAAAATGAAACCAGTTTTAAGGCTTTTTTAAATGAGAAATTTAGTTGACTTCGTCCATGACAGCAACAACAACAAAAACTACTACATGAAATGCTGTTTTAATTGCAGCATGTTTACTGTTAAAGATAAGAATGCAATTTACAGTTCTGTACAGGATTGTTTGTTTAAAAATCTATTTTGGGGAATGGAAAAGGTTATGTGAGGATATATGGAGGCATTACATAGACTGATTACATAAATCATGGCTCAAACCTGGCATTTCATTGGTGCAAATAATTACTCCAGATTCATCACATACATGATACGTATTTGTGGGATGACTAACAAGGTCAAATGAGTGAACGAAATAGGCTCATTGCAAGGTGAAATACTGCCACCAAGCCAAAGCCTGGAGAAAAACAGTGTGTACCATCTCATGATTTCCTTATGATAAAATTAAAAAAGATAAAAATTAAAAAAAGATAAAAGTAAGCGTGCGCCTACATAATGCAGCACTTACCAAAGGACTATGAGATGATGAAGATGATGAGGATGATGATGACACAGTAATTGTTTTCTTCTGAACCCAGCGATTAATTCGATCAGAGATTCCTGAAGAAAAGCTGCGAAACTCCTGAAACAAAGTAAATGTTCTTAACAAATGACTGAATGGTCAGTAACCCATTTTGTCCAGGCACTGAAATGGTCCTCACCTGTTTGGAGAACACATGGCTTCTGTCGGATTCCTCCTGTTCTTTCTCAAACAGCTCCCTCTTCCTCGACACCTCATCCGCTAAACACACGGTCTGGTGCACCACTGGGGATTTGGATATTTCCCATTTCTAAAAATTGGAAAGAGCAACAAAAGGCATTTCTCAAGCATGAGTTTGTCTTCCATTCAGCAAAATCTGCCACTGTTCAGAAAAAGAGCCTAAAACTCTTTCAACAGCTGCTCAGTAATATGAGCTGCTTAACCTGATAAACATTTTATTCTAAATTTTATTTAAACTTGATATTAGTTCTTCTTTTTTTGTATTGATTGCATTGGTCGCAATATGTTGCTAATATGGTTGCAGGTTAAAAACTTTACTGGAAATAAAATGAAATAAAGTGGCACACAGACATATTATGAGCAACTTTTCATGCTAGGTTTTATAATTGTAAATTTAACATTTTTTAAGACCTTTATAAAGAAAATATAAAGAATAAACAGAATGAAATATGTCAATATGGTCTCTAAATGTAAATGTCTTGTGTTTGAAAATACAACATCCAGTAGATCTCAAGGGGGAAAAGTGCAGAAAAGTGCTGTTCTTCCTCTGTATTTTTTTGTCTTGTTTTCCAGTGAAAACGTCCAAACGTTATTAAATCAAGATACATTTACTGGAGACTCAAAATGACATAAGAACACAAAATGAAGAGTGTCAGTGGGAACAGAAAAATCTGCTTAATTACAGATACTTGGCAGATTTTTGTTCTTGTTTTAAGCACATTTTATTTTGTTCAGTTTTTCAGAAAACAAAACGTCATATCTTCAATAAAGTAAATGTATCCTGATTTAAGAATGTTTAAATATTTGTATTGGAACAAATATGCTTTTTTTTTTTTTTTTGCAGTGCATGTAACATTTAATAGTTAAAAAAATGTATCTCTTTAATGCATTTAAAAAAAAATCATGGAACATGTGGAAAAGTGCCAAGTTTTTAGTCATTTCAGATTCAGACCTGTGAGGCTTGAGCCAGTCGTTCCATTTTCTCCTGAATGGAGCGAGATGATAACCTCTGTCGGGAGCTTGAGAAACAGCACAGACAGCAGTTAATTCAACACACCCTCATTTTACTGCTGCTGAAACAGAAACTAATAGCTCACTGTAAATGCAGTAATGCAGACGCACTCACTTTCTCTGAAATGGGGTCTGCTGCTCCTCCTCATGTTTGGTGCTCTGTGGGTCAAAACATCCAGAATAAGCTTGAGAGTTCATATTGAGACTGAAAGGGTTTGTAGTAGATTTGTCTTCAATAGCTTTACCTTATTGGATTCAAAGGTCTTCGCTGCAATCCGCACACTTGCACTGTGGATGAGATTGGATGTTAACAGAAGGGAAGGGAATACAGATTGTTGTAACTCATCACTGTAAAAGCTTAATTACATCAATTTTGAAATAAACAGTGTCATTGATTGATAATTTCTTTTTCTTAGAATTTTTATTCGAATTATGAGTGAATCTGATATTGTAGTCAGGGTAACATTCTACAATAAGGTTGTGTATGTTAATTAATGCAATAATTTATAAACTAACAATGAGCAATACTTCTACAACATCTATTGATAACTTTTAATGTTAATTTCTACATATACTAAAACAATTGTAATAAACATTGTACATTTTTACATTAGTTAATACATTTTATATGCAATTTCATAATTAGTGCTTTTTATAAACTCACTTAAGTAGGACTTAAGTACATTTTATATTTAATTTCATAATTACGTTTTGAAATAAGGTTAAAATGGAATGGCAAATACACTGGCAATCATTTATGGTCAACTAAAATATACTTTAATGTCATTTTCTATTGAAACTTGTATGTTATGTATTTAAATATATTGCACATTTGTATTGACAAAGTTGCAATGTCAAAGATTTAAAATATGCTACCTTGTCTATTAACTAGATTTAAAATGTAATCTTGAATAAGACACTACAGTTAAAATTAGAATCAAGTACTTTACATGTGCTTTAGCATATTAGTCGACACATCAAAATAAGTGCGGGTCTTTAAAGCAAGACAAAAAATTAAAACAATATTTAATTTGACTTTTTAAAAGTGTACTTAAGTGTGTTAAGATATAGCCATGAAAGTGACATCTCTTTAAATACACTTAAGCGGCCTTATTTCATTAATATTATATTATCTGCAAGTACAGATTTTAATATATATATATTTAATATATATATATTTTGTTACGATTTGGAGTACAAGTGCACATTTAGTACAGTTAAGTCTGTATCACAAAGGTAATACTTAAAAAAAACGAAGCAAAATGTCACATGCGCATTTCTTTTTTGTGTGTGTGTGTTGATCAGTACCTTCTCTGTAGCGGCATGTTTTCGTCCTCCTTCTTCTTCATCATCTGAAATGGATAATGACACTGAGGCACAAAGCAGTACTGTCTGTCTGTCTGTGTGTGTGTGTGTGTGTTGAGTTAGTCAAATATTTAACAAATGAGTCCTGACAGAACATGGCATAATTAATAAAAGCTGTCTGTGACGTAGCACTTGAAGTTTATTGACACAGGTAAATTTGACAGTATAGGGGCTTGCTTTACTGTCCACATAAAATGCAAATGTTGACACTGTGTTATACAACATATTGACTCTCATACTTAATTAGCTCAGATGTATTTATATAGTCAAACGAGAGCTTTACCCTGAAGGACACCGTTCTGGAGCTCTGCCGTGTGAACGCAGGTTTCGCAGCTGGTTCGAAATTGCTCGGTGACCCATTTTCATGTCTCTGTGCACACATGCAAATAAAATAAGGCAGTAAGAGAAAAAACTGTAAGAGAATGCATAATGAATTACACAAGTATAATCAGTCAATAAATGATGAAGCCTGTTTTAGATCTCTAGAATTGACTCAAATTATTCTGGAGTTAAATCAGCTGCAGAATGTGGCTGTAACTCCTGTTAATAGTTGAAGTCTATGTACAGAATGGGATTAAAGAGACATTATAGAAATGACAAACATATTTAAACTGATTCAATGCTTACCATTTCATTGTACATATTTCTGAGAGTTACTAGTAATTTCTGGGTGCAAATTGTTTCAAAGTCAATCCTTCCATTTTTTTTCAGTGTACACTTCAAATTTCATGTTTAATTCAATGTGTTACCTGCCGTTTATTTGAAACTTTTACTCAGAAATAGCTGATCATTTCACAAATAATTACAAAGTCAGTTCTACATCATTTTTTTTTCTTTCAGTTAAACGTGTAAAAAAATGACATTTGTAAAGTTGAAGGTGAAACAACGATGACTCGTTTGTGTTTTATAAGAAAATACTATTTCAGTCTTTCTACATGAAAATTTCACATTCAATGCTGTTTTCGTAATCAATTGTGAAATTTACTAGTGAAATTTGTCAATACAAATCCTACACCAACATTTTTTTTTTTTTTTTTTTTTTTTATGTATGGGGTCTCCTTTATCCCTTTAATCATTTATAATATCTGTGAAAATGTGCCTTTTTGGCCACAATAAAAACAGTATATGTCATAGCATCAATGTTCCTCCAGAGGGAGCCCTAACATCATTCTACTTTGGTACATTGTTAATATTATGCTATTCTTTGAAGTACTATATAAATGCCTTGGTATATATATATATATATATATATGCTATTGCCATATAAATGTTGTAGTATTATGGAATGACTGCTGTTGTACCATGGTATCACCATAGTTCTTTCTGTAGGGAAACTATGTTAAACAAGACAGCAGTGCTGTTAGCAGTCTCACCTCTGCGTCCCCATTCGGTGTGGGGCTCATTGAGCCGGAGTGGGTGGGGCTGTGTGGTGACTCCGCCCTCAGGGACTGAGGGGGTGGAGACTTGGGGCTCAGAGGAGAAACCAGTCTGCTGGTTGCTGAGGGTGATGTGGGACTCTTATCAAAGGACATGGAGAGAGAGCTGATCAAAGAGAACAACAGTAGGATATAATTTGAGCAGGGCAAAGATTGTGCTTTCATTATCACAGTGAGCAACTGCAAACAGATCAATGTCTCCAGTGAGAGAAATAATAAAAGAGCCGGGTTTACACTACTGTCAGTCCAGCCTTTCACTCTTATTCAAATATTTGTAATGGGTAGAAATTGTAAATACCTCACAAACTTTCTGGATGCTTTTGGTGGGGGTTGGGAGTTGGTTGATGTTGAATCTTGGTTCGTGCCTCCATTTTCTTGCTATAAAAAGACAAAAAAAAATGCCATTGAGTATATAAATGAGCAGGCAGTATGATATGATGGTATAAATGTTGCTAATACACCATGGTATAGATATGCCAGTGTGCAGGATTTCTTTGTGATGGAAATGTGTCAAGATGAAGAACTTATTAAGTGGTGTTGTTGTTGGAAATTGTTCAGCATTTTGCCTCACTATTGGTGAATGCATCAGTTATGTGTGGACTGTTGTCTGGTGCTTGTTTTATCTCAGCTGTTATATAATAGGAAGTTGTTTTTGCACTGTTGCCAGACTTATCATTCATTCGATATAATTTTATCTTTTGGTTTGCATCCAGGGGCGCCATGAAGAGTTTTAAGGGGAGTATGGAAGACAGAAATTTGGGCCCCTTCTTCAAGATGATTTTTTTTCTTTTAACGCTTAAATAAGTATAAGACATTTAAATAATTTATCTGTTAATATTTATATTATTTCAAGTAACATTGAAATACTTTATTTCAAGTAGCCTAACTTTGTTGTAAAAAAAAGTTATAATTGTTTTTGATCTGTTATCTTGTATTACAATAAATAAGTTTAAATGACACGAAAATTAAATGCCTATACCAGTTAAATTTTACAATTCACGATTCCAATGTCAATAACACAGCAACAACTACTAACAAATATAAAGTTCAAACATTATTAAAGACAGTCAGTGAACAGTGAACAGTCAGTAAATTAAGAAGAGCAAATGAAAAAATTACAAGCAATTGTCCTTGTTTTTACCATTTTTTTTAATTTATTAAAACTAACATCATAATTTAAAAAAAAAATTTTTTTAGTTTGAACAATGCAGTGTGCCGAACAACAGTCGCATCTCAGATCAGCTGCAGGAGTCGGATGTCATTCATCGCGTGAGGAGAGTGAGTCGAGATGACGAGTGAGGTGGCGAAAGACAAGGAAGTTGGCGAAAGATTAAGTTTCAAAACGAAATATAAAAGCGCCTACTTTAAAAATATGTTAAACTTTGAAAGGCCTTTTGACTTTTGCCGTTTATCTAAGATGATTTTGGAAGCTTTTTTAACATTCGTTTCTTATTTATTTGGTTGCAGTGTTTGCTGATTTTCAGTGTTTTATATTTAAACTTTGTGTAAGTTATTTATTTTATATTAGGCCTAATAGCATGGTTTTTGTATTCGCTTTGTTAATATATTAAACATTCTATGTTAATATAGCCTAAGTGAGTTGGCCGTACTGTTTTGTTGTTGTCAATTCATTCAATTGATGCCGAATTGCCGCTAATTCGAAAGTGAAAGTAAAATGCGCACATGCATTTAAAGCGAATAAAAGCGAGGATAATAGGGAAAACTCTAACGAACTTTTGGGGGTGGGAGGGCCAGACATCACATTGCCTATTACATCGTTTGGGCTGCCTTGTTGAGGATTTTAAATTGTCAGATAATAAACTGTTTTTGAGGCGGTCAAGATGGGTATTTTGACATACTTGTGTATTCCACGCTGTCTGGAGTCACTTGACAGAAAGTTGCAGAAGGGAGTCAGGGAGAGGCAGTGGTGTTGTTTTACGGTGTATTACAGTGACAGCTCTACAAGCTAAACATAAGGGGTCGTACTGTAAATATTTAAAAACTTTGCTCTCTTTCTCCTCATCTTCGTCCTCCTTATAGCCTACTTGCGAATTTGCTGGCTTTCGAGGCACATCAGCTTATAAATGAAAGAGTCAATATGTAAAATTAGAGTAAACTATTAAAATTCAGGGGCCTCCATGTTTACTTCATATGACAGCGCGCTTCATGCTGTCTAGTTGTTGTTCTTTTGCGCATGCAGGTCAGTTCAAGAATGTCATTCATTTACAATGAAATTTGGTCACATTTAATAAAAAAAATATTATAAACAGCCATACAAAAATTTTTAAAGTGCTAGAAGACGCGCACAAAAACCCCCCCAAAAAAACAAAGTTGTAATTTGGGGCCCCTTAGCGGTCTGGGCCCATATGCCTGGCATACTCTGCATCCCCCCTAACGGTGCCCCTGTTTGCGTCCATCAGGTTCCAAATAAAAAGAGATAATAATCAACTAGATTAAAGGAACACTCCACTTTTTTTGGAAATAGGCTCATTCTCCAACTCCCCCAGAGTTAATAAGTTGAGTTTTACCGTTTTTGAATCCATTCAGCCGATCTCCGGGTCTGGCGATAGCACTTTTAGCATAGCTTAGCATAGATCATTGAATCTGATTAGACCAGTAGCATCGCGTTTAAAAACGATCAAAGAGTTTCGATAGTTTTCCTATTTAAAACTTGACTCTTCTGTAGTTATATCGTGTACTAAGATCGGCGGAAAATGAAAAGTTGCGATTTTCTAGGCTGATATGATTAGGAACTACTCTCATTCCGGCGTAATAATCAAGGAACTTTGCTGCCATAACATGGCCGCGGCAGGCGCAGTGATATTACGCAGCGCCTGAAAGTAGTGCCCGGTAGCTGTTTTTCCAAAAAAAGCGGAGTGTTCCTTTAAGTAAATTTATTTTATATAGATTTTTTTATTGATTGGATTATGTAAAAATAGGCATTATCACAAGATTATTTAATACATACAAACTTTTACAATGGATTACAAGGAAACACAAATAATATTCTGATATAGGTTTGGGGTCAGTGAGATTTTTTTATGTTTTTGAAAAGTCTCTCATGCTTACCAAGGCAGCAAAAACACAGTAAAAATGCTAACATTGTAAAATAAAAATAATATTTGAAAATAATAACTGTTTTCTATTTTAATATGTTAACATGTAATTTATTCCTGCATTTCCAGCATCATTACTCCAGTCTTGTTTACCATGACCGTTCAGAAATCATTCTAATATGCTGATTTGCTGCATCAGTGATATTTTTAAGGATTCTTTGATGAATGGAAAGTTCAAATAAACAGCATTTATATGAAACAGAAATCTTAATCAACATTATATTTATTGTATTACTATTATATATTATTATATTATAATTGCATTACTATATTATGTCTTTACTGTCACTTTTGATCAATTAAATGCACCCTTCCTCAATAAAAGTATTAATTTTTTACAAAACAAAAAACAAACCTTTGAACTGTAGTGAACTTTTGTACTGTGATAAAAGATTTTAGTCATGCCACCGACCTCTAATTTAAAATGTAAACATGGATAGAACAATTTCTGAGAAAATCTTTAAAAAATTGCATGTTTAAATTTAAATTCAGGCACTTCTGATTTGAGATCGCTAACATCTTTGTGTGACACAATGTAAATGGCAGATGTGGTAGATGCTGGTAACATTGCTTCGAACAAACATAAGCAGATAAATAATTCAAACTACAGAGTCATAATTACAGTGAAATACTGCAGTTTCATGAAAAGGAACATTATAATATGTTGATTTTGTTCCTTTAACAGTCTTTCATCATTGCTGTGTATTTAGGTTGCACTGGCTGAGAAGAAGTGACGGCACACTTCAGAAGTGGGTCAAATGACTTAATGTTCTCTCATGCTGAGGCCCTGTAGGTGTGTGAAAGAAAGACTGGGCCTCCCGCAGCTCTTTCTCTTAATCCTGTAGATGATTAATTACACACTCTACGGGTGGTAACGAGAGACAGCTTCACAGCATGCAGATGACCTCTGACCACTAGCCACATGATGAAACCTGTCAGATTTACACGGCGCAGAACTGACAACTTACTGACAGAGAGGAGAGGATTTTATAATTAAACCATTGCAAAACAAGTTCATCCAACAAGTTCATTTAAACTTGTCTGCGAATGACAAAAACCTTTGATACAACCTAACAGTTTCACTCTCACTGTCCTACTATATATAGCACCTAATGGCTAATGCTACAATGTCATTTGCAACATTAATGTTCGCCTGCTGTGAGAACTGATGCATAACCCTATCAAAAAAACAAGATCCCAGTTCAGGTTACAGCCTTTGCAAAGAATATGCCATGCCAAAACATACAAAGGTTTATTTAAAGAAGTTACTCATAATTGCTCTTAATGGCAAAGTATTTGTTCTACCAACAAACGCCAAACCATAACAAGCCCAACAGTACAACCATAATTGATGGAGTTAAAATGATTCCAGGAGAGTCTGATGTTAACATGTTGTTAAGCCTACAGTGATATGCTAATAAATTACAAAGCAAATGCAGATTGTGGGTGAAACAGTTTACCTTAGATTCTGAACATTATTAAATATAATCATTTCTTTTGAATATATACTCAAAAAGAAATCCATTCTGAAATCTTAAAGAGACTTTTTCTCTCCCTTAAAACAAGATTTGATCAAGTGGTGTTTTAGGGGATTGTCAACGCCATGCTAAAGATCCAACTCTATGCATGTTCTTCAAAATGATTAAACACAGTTTATTGGACTGTTTTAAAGTAGATTTTAGAACTTTTATCATATATTAATTTTAAAAATCTTGTATAATTTTTAACTGCTGTATTTCTCTGTTTGCTTGGTTATTATTTTGTTTTTATGGAACTCTTGTATTATTGCAACTCAGTTTTTGCCATGAAGATGGCCTTAGATGCTGACATGGCAATACAAATAAATAAATAACTACTACTATTACTCAAAGTAAAAAAAAAAAAAAAAAAAAAAATTGTCTCCTGATGAAGCAGTTGTTAGATTTTGGAACTGATATCAAGATGCATCAAGATGATTAAAATAAGACAAAACATGTAGTAAATTAAGTTAATATAACTAAAAATAAAAATTTGTCTTATTTTAATTCTCCTCATTTTTTTTTCCTTTATGGAAAACCTGAATAAATAATATAGCTGATTGAAAGAAAAAAAAAAAAATTAAAAAAAAAAAAAAAAAAAAAGCATATTTAGACCTGGAAAAGTCATGTCAATCATTAAAATAAGTTAATATAACTAAAAATAAAAATTTGTCTTATTTTAATTCTCCTCAATTTTCTTTTTTTTTTTCCTTTATGGCAAACCTGAATAAATAATGTAGCCTAATTGAAAAAAAAAAAAAAATAAAAAACATATTTAGACCTGGAAAAGTCATGTCAATCATTAAAACCTAAAACTCCATGTGAGATTTTACTATCAATATACATTTTTCAAGTTTCAAGATCTAAAATATCATCTTAGGTACTGTAAAAGGTGTGAGTAAAAATAATTTTAAAAATCCAAATAAATTAACAGGAAAATGCAGTTTAGTTAGAAAATGCAGTCAGTTTATTGGTTAAACAGAGTGAGAAACATGTAACTTTAAACTTTTGGAATTCTGTTATTTAATTTACAGAAACTAGGAGTGTCTGGTTTTCAAATATTTTTGTGGATCAATGTTTCCCAATCTTGTTCCTGGAGGCACCCCAGCAGTACACAGTTTGGATTTCATGCACTGGAGTCTCTACCAATAAGATGATGAGTTGATTCAAGTGTGTTTTATATTAGGACAAGTCTGTAAATGTGTAGTGTTGGGGTGCTTCCAGGAACAGGGTTGGGAAACATTGTTGTGGACACTAGGGGAAACTGAAGTCAAAAAGGTTGAGAACAACTTCTCTAGTATTCATTGTTTAGCTGGCCACAGCTATCGGCTGATGGCAATATAAAAGTCTGTTGCCTTCCTGAAGCTCACCCGAGATTCCTTAAAATTCTGTCTTAGTTGTCAACTCTGTAGGTTTTGGACCACCTCTGCATCTCCTAAAAGCATCACATCACTGTAGAAGAACTACTGTACATTGAGAACCCATGTCGTCCTACCTTCTCGTGTGTCTCTGAGTCTTTGGAGTTGGTGGGAGGTTCTGCTGACATGAAGGTCTCCACGCAGCGCTGAATGTTCTTGAAGACTTCCTCGTCCTGCTGTTCCCCCAGCAGCTCCACATGGGGCTCCGCACCCGGGCCGGCCTCTTTGATGCCTCCATCATCTTCCTCCTTATTCTTCCTCAGGGTTTCAACGTGCCTCATCCTCCTCCGTTCATCACGGACTCGCAACATGTCCACAAAGTCCATCTGCAGCTGGGCGAGACCGCCACCGGCGTCGCCACTGGAGTCGCCAGCATCAGCAGGCCCACTAACACTGGAAACATTATAGTAGTGTGTTTAGCATGTTGTCATGTCATGTTAGTGTTTGAAGATTCATTTTCATGCATTCTTACTGGGTTTAAG
Source organism: Acrossocheilus fasciatus (assembly GCA_036784905.1). Classification (NCBI taxonomy): domain Eukaryota; kingdom Metazoa; phylum Chordata; class Actinopteri; order Cypriniformes; family Cyprinidae; genus Acrossocheilus; species Acrossocheilus fasciatus. The sequence continues at coordinate 6,509,679 of CM071960.1, forward strand.
ACTTTGAGTGGTTAAAACCTTGTGATAAAATAAGTAAACGTGCAATATATGTGCAAACTGAATAAAATAATTTGGACACTTGCGTGTTTATTGAAATGAAATGAAAATGTATTATAGTTTAAAGTTATATTAAATGCAATTACTGTATCTGAACTTCAGAGTGCAATATTTGAACCACTTCTAATTGCTTCTATTTTCTTTGTAAATATGGTTAAATTTACTGCTGAATGTACTGACAAGCATTCATGGTAACATACTTTAACACCGTTTCTATTTAATCTTGCAAGTCATTTATCTCAATGTATTATATTCAATATAATATATAATGATTTGTAATAATGATATACTTTAAGATTTGAAGTAAACTATAAGTGCACATTCAATACAAATTAAGCACACTTTTGTTTCCACAAGGGGGACGCAGACTTTTTTTTTTTTTTTTTACAGAGAGATGTCAACTAAATTGTCATGATCTTTTTTTCCACTGATTTTATCCTTTTTTTTAACCCAAGTATTCTTGTTTTTCTTGTGGGGGTCAGAATTCAATCGTCTCTGTATTTGGATTCATCACTCATTTATGCCATTTGGAGACATTCTGGTACATCACATGAAACTCTTCTTGTAAATTTGTTTATTCTATATCTTTCCTTGATAGACATGGGCAGTGTCCAAATATGGTATTATGAGACCGAATTACAACATTACATGTAGATCATATTCATATTCACTTTTATGATACCATAAACCTTTATCTAAAGCTCTCTGAAGCGCTCATCCTTATGTTCTGTAAGGTCAATTGCTTCACGCAAATGCTTAACACAAAATTTGCATTGCATTTGATATATATCGCTGAGTCCTAAAGCCAATTACAGCTCTTAAGCAATTTGAAGAGGGAAGGAAAGCATAAATACACCATTAGTGTTGTCTGATGTTGGGTTTTCTCTGTAATTTTGTCTTTTTTTGTTCTCGCACCTACTGGTTTGTGGTTTGGTCTCTTCAGTGGGACTTTCATCCGTGTCTGCTGTAGACTCCCTTGTCTTCCTCCTCTTCTCTCTCTCCACCTCTTCCTCATCCTCCACAGTCCACTGTCGAGCCAGCCTGAAGATCAAACACATCACATGTTTAAAATGCAGAAACATATATGGTTTTCAGCATTCCAGTTTTCTGTGAACATTGATGCTGGCTGATAGATAGAAAGGTAGATTGTCTTGTTCTGTTGCATCCTCAAAATACAGTTTCGCCCATATTGCCTGAAAGATTAGAACTTTTGGCCACAACCACTTTTGATTTCTGTGAAACATTTTAAAAAAAGCATTGAATTCAAACTATTCTCATGGAGGCAAAAGGAAAGAAATGGCAGGGACGTTTTGAGCTACTCACTACTGAAACCTATCCTGTCAGTCTTTTTGAAAGTATAAGAAGATGCATTACGATCAAAGGTCTCGATGATATATCCCAGAGGTGGACTATTGTATTTCAGTTTGAAAACAGTGTTTCATTGTGCAATAACTGGTTTTTCAAGCTCTGTTTTGGTTAAAGGATACTCACTGCCTTGAGTCTGATAGCTGACATTACTTTCCATATGAGTGCATTACACTAGCTGTCAAAATAATCACAACCCGCACCACAAACTCAAACTGCATGTCCAGTCCAGACTCATTTACTTTCGGTTTTTATTTCAGTCTTAAAGTTGTCATCCAAAAATGCACATGATGACCATACATACATTGGAAGTGTTGCCCTGGGTGCTATATTTCTGAAACTCAAGTGCCCTCTTTTTTTGTTTTGCTTATTTTAAAGTCTGTTATTTTTCATTTACAAAATTTAGAGGGAAGAAGGAAAAAAAGTAGAAACCCTAAAACACCATTTCTTTCCAGTTATAGTTCTGATATTTGTAAGTTAACTTGTCCATGGCATAAGAAACTGTAACGTATAAACACCGACACCTGCGCTTCTGCAACCTGTCAGAAAACGCAAAACCATTAACCAAACCAATATAAACGCTAAATGTATATTTATATTTACTTACGTTGACAAAGCAGACCAGTTTTTCCGGCTAATAGACATGATTTTTGTGTTGTTGTGTTGAACTCGGTTGGAGAGAGGTCTGTGGAGGTCTTTGCAGTGTCGCGCTCTTCCCTGTGTCTGTGTGCCACCTTTACCCCGCACCTTCACGAGAGCCGTGTCACATGACCACCACCCTCACCTCCCGCCGCGCGCGCATCATACCTGTTCACTATTAACACACCATCGCGTTAAAGCCCCTGAGCAGCTCTACAGCGTGTGGGGACGAAGAAGGAACACTACATCTCAAAACTTACAATATCAAAGTAGCCTACGTAATTAACAATGGGAGAGTTTGGTGGATTGGGGATGCAGAAAATGTAAACAAAATATAGCTATATAGTTACTTAAGAAAGAAAACTCAAAACATACATTGTTTTAGTTATGTGAAATGTCAAAAATCTGGAAGCTAAAATAAATGGCCAAAAATGTATATCTTTAAAAAAAATAATTAAAATATTAGGCTACTAGAAACTCAAAACATATTGTTTTAGCTGTATGAAATGTCTAAAAGCTAGAAGCAATAAAATAAATAGCCGAAAGTATACATACTGTAATCATAATAACTCAAATATATTGCATTTTTCTATTCTATTCTATTCTATTCTATTCTATTCTATTCTATTCTATTCTATTCTATTCTATTCACCTTGTATATTGTAGGATATTTTAAATATATAAAATATTTTTACAGATAACATCCCATATACTTATCAATGTAAACATTGTTTTAGTAATATGAAATGTCAGAAATCTAGAAGCAATAAAATAAATGGCCAAAATATCTATTGTAACTAAAATATATTGCATTTTTCTATTCTATTCTATTCTATTCTATTCTATTCTATTCTATTCTATTCTATTCTATTCTATTCTATTCTATTCATTATTTTAGGATCGGACAATATTTGGCCGAGATACAACTATTTGAAAATCTGTAATTTGAGGGTGGAAAAAAATCTAAATATTGAGAAAATCGCCTTTAGTTTTGATATATTTACAGTAGAAAATTTACAAAATATCTCCATGGAACTTTACTTAATATTCTAATAATTTTGACCCATACAATGTATTTTTGGCTATTGCTACAAATATACCCCAGCGACTTAAGACTGGCTTTGTGGTCCAGGGTCACATACTTATCAATGTAAAAATTGTTTTGAAATGTCAGAAAGCTAAAAGCTGAATATATAATTAAAATAACTATTATATTATATCTTAATATTTTGTTATGTAGAATTATAAATCTGTCATTCCAAGTCAGTAACTCATTTACTTTAATCAATCTACTTTATCTACTTTAATAGATAAATCAGAATTTATCTACTTTAATCAGTTCTATCATTTACAGACACTGATATCTTCATTGTTTGTAATAGGAGCATTTTTTTCATGCTGTGTCAACTCGGTCTTGAATCTAGTTTTGTCACATTATTTCGGGTAGCAGTGGAGATAGGGTGAAATGTGCTTGTTTTCAAAACAATGTTACATTTTGAAACATTGTCTTACGCGAGTTCTGTAAGACATAAACTCAGTACACTAGAATACAACATTTTAAATGAAGTCAAGCATACAGGACATCACTTTATGTCATTATTCACAGTGCTATTTGCTCTAAAGTTCAGAATTCATTGAAGCTCAAAGGCTGGAGGTGTTTGCTTTATTCCCCGTGCCACACCTATAAGAGACAGCTAGACCTGCTGTACTTTGACCAGAGCTATATGAAAGACATAGTAGAATATCCAGTATACCAAAGGGTTTGGTCTTAAAGGAAATAATAGGCAACTCCACTGGAATGACAAATCTGGTGGCATGTTTCCGCTATATTGTTTCATTTACAATTGCCTCTATGTTCACTCATGCAAGTAGAGAATAAAACATTCCAAGTGAAGAATTTCACAATGCACTTCGACTGTTAAACGTTAAATAAGTACAGTATGCATAAGTGGCCTGAACACCCCACCCAATGCCAACACAGGGAAGACAGAGATATCCATTATGCAAATAAGGGTTGGAGTCCACTGTCTTTAGATGACAGCCTCCATAGTTAACGCTTCACTTCCTGAATGAGCTGCTTATCTCATCATCTATGCACGATCTTATTCATTGGCAATTTAAACATTTGCATCAAATTAGACTAAACAAAGAAACACAGCACATCTGTTTAAATTCTTCAGGCACTTTACTGTTATATAGCATGCAAAAAGACGTTATCACACTGTCCCGGCTGTGTTATTATACACTTTTTTGCAAGTATACAATTACATACAATTTGGATGAGCTTTTTGTGCTTTTTATTTTATATGGTTAACTTCAGCACTGCAAGTCAGAATTATGAGCTTTCGTAAACAATAATTCACAGAAAACCATGTCAAACTGAGCATGGGAACCTTTTGGAAAGATTAAACATATATAATGAGTATTGTACATCAACGAATATTTCTCTTTGTTTATTCTCATAATACATTGGTACGCCCTTCCATTGACTCTTCCTAATAACTGAATATTGACACAATAAAAGATAAACTAGGCTAGTAATTATTTACTTATTGTTGGCCACATGAACGTTGTGTAATGATTTGCACCAATACTGAGCAGTTGCAGTGAATTACAATTGTCATATCAACAACATCTGAAATAACAGTATATATGGTATTTAATGGTATATTTAGTATGTAACTCTAAACCTAACCCTTTTTTGTTGCCAAACAATACATTGCATAATCTTGAGTGTTAACTTTACTAGACAAGGTTTTACTGGGTGGGGCCTTTTGCTGCATCAAACATCTTCTTTCTTCCCTCCATACCAGACATGGCCTCCACGTTCTTCCTCCAGTCGCTGTCCTCAACTGGTCTCTTCTGCAGAAAGAAGTGTTGTCAGAAGTGTTACTACTAACTAGCTGTGATTAAACATGATTATATGGTCAGCAAACTGCAGAAATTCCATTGAATATCACTATACTGAATTTGGGTTTAGCCTTTTGGCTGATTCCACTTGAGTGAAAGATTTGAAAGGAAAATAGGTTCTTTTTAAAGACTTGAGGTTCACTATTTCCCCACCATTGACAGAATTTTCCATCATTTACGAGATGGTAGGGGGCGCTATTGCACATCTTCTGAAAGAGTACTGAATGTCTGGATCAAAACACAGCGAAGAAGAAATAGCAACAAGCAATCGCATTTGTAAGCAGATCTATATGTAAAATAACGTGATCACCAAACATTAAACAGCGTATAAATCAAAACTGGGTAACGTTACTGAATTAAATGTTGACCCAGGAAGTGTATTGGACTGTGTAAGCTTTGGAGGTGTTGATGGAAGCGATCTACTCTATCTATATTTTGATCATCTTTCTGAATCCCATCCAGACATAGTCTTTGAACAAAAAGCTGAGAAAATTGCGTTTTTGTCAAAAATGTTGTTTTTAATGAAACCTACCCACATTCAAGTATCTTTTCTTACGTATTGTGATGGCAACTCAAGTGTAATGAATTATGGAAAAAGAAAAAATGTAGGGCGGGGACTTGGTTCTATGGATCGTTGTTGATTGGATGTTGTTGAGATATGGGCGTGGCACGCAAGATTTGATTTTGATTTAATGCCAAATTTAACTGGAGACTCGTCTAACTGGATCACTGAATCAGTAAGTTGTTTGCTGACTCAATTTGCAAACCGATTCAACACGTTCATTGAAAAGTATCAGCTCATTCACAAATCGGACAGGATATGTTCTTTTACGAAATGTATAGTGGATTAAAAGGTTCAATATTATGCTTGTAGACAAGTAAAGTTCAAGTCAAAGGACAGATTCTTGAAAAAATGTTCAAACACTGGCCACTAATTGATGGCATGTGACTGATGCAGTTCAAAGAGATTGAATTGAAAGTAACGTAGAACAGCCATTTAATCTTCTGGTTTCACGCATTAAATCAAAATCAAAACTTGCGTGCCACGCCCATATCTCAACAACATCCAATCAACAACGATCCATAGAAACAAGTCCCCGCCCTACATTTATTCTTTTTTCAGGGTTTTTTTTTTCTCTGTTGTGTTGCGTTTCATCTCTGACCAAATAAATACAATTAGAAAAGGCTATTTCCATTGAATTCAGCTACACATCCATACAAAAGCTTCTCTAGTACCGTACTTCTGTTGTCCACTCTTGGGTCTGTCATACAACACCCAACTTGTATTATATCCAAGACAAACACTGAAAAGAATGAACATTGTCACCGTTTGGACTCTAAAATTGCCTTTTACTCCTCCGCTTCATATCCCATGAGCCTCTGCCTTTCAAACAGCTGCTGCTACTGATGTCATCCGTCTCTCTGAGCTCTGTTAAGCTCTGAATAGTCAGAGTACATAGTTTCTTTTCGTTGTCTATTGTTTGATCCACAAGTTGTCCAAGTGCCAGTCCAGATAGAAGGTTAGTAATGTTAGTAATGTTTTCACTGGCATAACCTTGAGGGATTAACAGTTTTCTCCCATTATCTTACATTGAACATTCCATAATGTTTCTACTTGTGTAGTTTTTTTTTTCTTTTAAGGTTTAATTTGTATCGATATATCCATTTGACATGGCTTGAATGGCTTGGTCATATAACTTTACGTGTTCACATGACGTCATACCTTCTCAGTATCCTCTTTCTTCACAGATTTTAGGTTGGCTCGTAGGTCCATTGAGACTTTGTGCTTTGAGCCAAGGAGAGATCGGAGGATGGCGTCTGCTGAAACCCTCACCCTTCTCAGGGTGGGCCGCTTGAACTTCCCCCTCAGGTCCAGAACCTTAATGTTCAGGTCTTTGACCTAGAGGATGAACCGTTGTTTGTTTAATAACTTATTAAACATTTATAAGCATAAAGACACATTCAGGCTTTGTTCCAAAAGCTAGTGAGCTCACTACATAGATAGCATTCTCTTGCTACCTCGGAAAAATATACTTGTGAAAGGTTAATCCAAAAGGTAGGCAGCATCGTACCTTCCAGGTTTAAAGGTAGCATTGCATTCCTGCTTCTGAATAGACCTACTAACCTATTATAACGTAGGCGAAAAACAATACGTGAAATAAAGAGTATTTTCAAGATCATATTCATTAAATAGTAGACTGATACCTGAAGCGGTGCAACTGACGCTGTAAGTAGCGACAGTAGCTGTTTCCAACGGCCTATTTTTATGTGCATTTTGGGATATCGCATTAAAAAAAATGCTGAATGGAGACGCCAAGACATGAATGGATTCTAAAAAAAATGCACACAAAAAAACATATGTGCTCAACTGAGTTGGATACATGTTTTATCCAATAATAAAACGTGCATAAATTACGATGGAAACACATTTGACCAAATAAATTATTATGAAAAAGACTCCTCAGTGTCTTCTCCTACTGTAATAAATTACATTTTTCTTACTGATATTTTGCGTCAGTTTATCAGAAATTGACGATTTGTTCTCTTCATTTCACTGGATGGAGACGGTGATTTATGTGCAAATGTTTAATGCAATATTCCAATTTTGCGCATCAGTTAATTTTGCAACTTTGGATGGAAAAGTAGCTAGTGACAACATGGTGAATGTAGTACATCCGGATTAAATTCATGCTACACACATTCATACTAGCACTGTAGTTCTCAGTATGCAATTTCGGAAACAGCTCATGAATTCGTTTTGGAGAAGGAAATCCTATAATGCACTGCGATGAAAAAATCCATTCAAAACAGCAAACGAAGCAAGAGAAATGTCAATTATGAGCAAAATTCTTTCAAAAGTGAACATTATGTCTAAAGATATTTCGTAATAATTAAAAGGTAGCCTACTATTTTAGTCAATGTTTTGTGTACTTTTTAAGCTGATGTTTGCCTTTGTTGTTAGCTTAGCAACATGCTAATCCCAAACTGCATTGTAATTCCCATGAATGACACTGTTTGTATGACACGCGTGTTGTCGTCTGTTTACATTGTTCCTAATTAGCTACCATTTCATTATGTTCCCTCAGAAGGCAGTTGCCTATGTAGGGAGTCGACAGCAAGACAGCTCACATAGTTTTGGAACAAAAGGTGGAAAATTGCTTCCACCTTTTCATGAAATCGCAGTTACTCAGAACTGCACACTAATATTAGAATCCTACAAATAGAGCAGATGAAGACAGAAAGTTGTGGCATTGTCCAGCTGGTTATTAAACTATGGCTTATGTGGATTTTCATACCTCACGCTTATTCAGTGAGACTTTGGCTTCAATATCATAGCGCTCCTCATCCACCACATCAATCTTAGCATGAAGCTCTTGACATAGTTCCTAAAAGAGACAGAAATGTTAATCAGGAATCCTTTTTGATGTGAATGCGTATTATATTACACAGAGTGCCGACTAACAACATTAAAGCTCAACCAAAAGGTATTTTGTTATAAGAAACCAAATATCATATGGCAATTTTCCTAGTTATCATTTTACTCAAACATTATGCCCATGGTTGGCTATTTACACTGCAGTTAATCAAATTAAGACAGACAGGCATTGGGCAAGGCATTTGCATCAGCCTTATGAAAGCTAATATGCAAATAAATAGGTGGAGTGGCGCAAGCAGCAGTGATTGTAACATTAGGTGGACTTCATCTGAAGAACACTTACCTGAAGCTCAGCGAATGACATCCCCTGCGTCTGCAGAGGAGGAACTTTCTCCATCAGATACCTCTGCTTCTCCTCCTCTTTATCCAACACCTCCTGATCCAGCTCCTCCTTGGCTTTGGCCACCATCAAACTCTGAAAACACACAACTGTATGTCAACGGGACTGTTCCAATATCCACACTTTTGGTCTTTGCTTTTGACCAAATGTTCAAGTGGGCATGGAGAACTTTTAAATACCTGATGGACACACTTATAGTGTTATAAAAATGCAAGTTTTTACTGAGCTTCATTTACATATTTTGTTTTTTTACACTTTACACTTCAAAATGAACTTATTATTGTCTGTTTAGTATCCCTAAGTAACAGAAGACACAGCGTATCAATTGTGTTGCTTCTAATTAACTGATAAAAAGCAGTTGCAAGCATTTACTACCAAATTATATGTAATAGCCTAATTAATTTGAATACCTCAAATACCACTCTGAAGAGGATTCAGTGTTCTCTGTTGTTTTTCAAATTTCAAGTGTAGATATCGGGACAGGCCCAACATTGTTTAAGACACATTTCTGCCATCTAGTGGTGTGTTATTGAATTAAAAAAAATAAAAAATACTATTGTTTGTACTGTTCTTATGAATTAGTGTTTTGAACAAACCTCTTACCTTTAAGTAAGTATTAAAATGTGCATCATAACTCTTAAATCTCAAATAGTGCAGCTTGTGAATTAAAGGGGTGAATTATACAATGTAAATGCTGAATTTATATGTGCTTCAAACCAACCTTCAACATAAGCTTTCTTGAGGCTGAGATCTTGGATTTCCTCTGGGACAGAGATGTGAAAGTTATGACACAGTCCAGGTAGTACAGATGATGAAATAATCAAAGTTTTAGTTATTTTATTAGAGGAAATAATGCATAACTTACCTCTTGCCTGAAAATACAGCATAAAATGTGTGTTAGTATATACTGACAACTTATTACGAGATATTATTGTTGGGCTTAGAGAGCCACACTTACCCTTGTTCAGGCATCTTGGCAACTAAAAGAGATCAAACTCATTTTATTAAATGTTTTCTAGATGAATTTGACACATGAAATCAAATTTAACTCAGTACTCCCACTGAATTCCCACTGAATGAATTTATGAATACATCACGGCCACATCCTGTCCTCCTCTGACCCACTCACATGTTCTGCATATCTCTAGTTAGTGACCGAAACACCCCTCAAACAGAGTGATCCTTCTACTTTCTCAACTGGATTAACACAAAGGGCTAGAATTTGTACTCACCTGGTTCCACAAATAGAAAGTTATCTAAAAAGGTAAAGCATTTGATGAAGGGTGAATTTTGGAAAAAAAATAAATAAATAAAATAAATGCTTGAGGTTGCAAGAAAATTGTCAATTACTCACAAATATCAACAGAGAAGTAAAAAACAAAACAAAAAAAGACAATAATGTAATAATTAATATAGAATGGTATAATATAATAATATATAATATAGTCCATCAATTCTCCAAACTGTTTGTCTTATGTAAATGATTATATTATATTATATTATATTATATTATATTATATTATATTATATTATATTATATTATTATAGAAAATATTCACAATAAACTGTAGTCCTCCTCTTGATGAGTTACACCAACTTAATTGATAAAACTATTAATCATGTTAAATTATATTTCTCTAATGCATCATAATAACCCATATAATTGCTTGACCATTATGAAAAACTTTATTAATTATGAAAATTATGAGAACTTCAGGATGAAGAACACTGATAAAATATCTAAGTCTAGAATATAGAATAATGTAGAATAAATGTAGAACAAAAATGTAGAATAAAATATCTAAATATAGAAATTAACAGAAATAAAAAAAATTAACAGAAAACCATTTACATGTAGTTTATCATGAAATATATGTTTAAATGTATATTGTGATCAGCAGATTTCCCATCAGTAGAAGCATCTTACCTTACAGTGTGTTTGTATTGTGTTGTCCTCAAACTGATAATTGATAACAGAATAGAGATGTGCTCCCTTATTTAACCCAGAGCGTCTCTGTATCTCTAATCTGTCAGTGGAGGATATTATTAGAGCACAAATCTTTCACTCTCTCTCTCTCCTTGTCTGTCCGTGTCTCACACATTAGGTTCATCTCGTGGCTCCACGGCTCTATCTGCCTGTCTGGTGTGCCAGTGGAGCATCACTGGTCTGGTTTATCTGCTCAGAGCCAATTTGTCTGCTATGTTGTGAAATGTCAATATACAGTGGCTCCAAAAAGTATTTGGACACTTAAGCTGTTCTTAATGATGGAATGTCATTGTATTAGATATAAAATATCTAACAAAATGTTGCTAAAGCTTTTCTCAGGACTAACACCACTAAAGCATTTTACTTGGCAGAGACCACAGGTGTAGATCATTACGTTAACTATCAACATGATCCAGTAACATCTGGCAACCGGAAAAATGTCAGAATTACACAGAAAATTTGTTGAAAATGTACTCACAGGACTTTCAAGATGGTAGTTTGTTTCTTCGTAGGAACAGATTTGGAGAAATGTATCATTACATCATTTGATCATCAATGGATCCATTGCAGTGAATGGGTGCCGTCAGAATGAGAGTCCAAACAGCTGATAAAAACATCACAATAATCCACAAGTAATCCACACCACTTTGATCCATCCTGTGAAGTGAAAAGCTGTGTGTTTCCATCATTAAGACAAATTTAACTTTAAACTGTCGCTTCTGGCCAAAATATGAATCCATAATCCATAATATGCTTCCTCCATCTCCTGTTTTTCTCTCACATCAAAATCCACCCATATATTTGTTTATAACTGTTTTCACTTGTAAGCGGTGCTTGATCTGTGCATATTTCACTGGATTCAGACCAGACGATTTTTTTTATTGGAGAAAGCAGATTGAGGATTTATATTTTAAATGGAAGAGACAGTTTGAAGTTAAAATTGTCTATAATGATGGATTTGTTTCTTACAAACACACAGCTTTTCACTTCATGAGACGTTTAACTGATGAACTGGAGTGGTGTGGATTGCTTGTGGATTATTGTGATGTTTTTATCAGCTGTCTGAACTCTCTCCTGACGGCACCCATTCACTGCAGAGCATCCATAGGTGAGCAAGTGATGTAATGCTACAATTCGCCAAATCTGTTCCTACGAAGAAACAAAATAGAATCTTGAATGGCCTGGGGGTGAGTATTTTCAGCAATTTTTCATATTTTGTGTGGACTATTCCTTTAATTCTGACGTTTTTCTGGTTGCCAGATGTTAGTGGATCCACTGGTGAGCAAGTGATGCAATACATTTCTAATAAATGCTTACATTAAAATTCACTTAAGAAAGAATGTTTCCCTCTGGGTGTATTGTGTGTGTGTGTGTGTGTGTGTGTGTGTGCGTGTGTGTGTGTGTGTGTGTGTGTGTGTGTGTGTGTGTGGTGATCCGTCTGTCTGTCTGCATGTGTGTGTTTTAAATCCAGCACCTGTCGAGCAGCAGGGCCACATTCCTCTCCTCACAAATCCCCCTGCAGCACTGAAGCATCTCACCCAAACCCTGATCCACTCATGCTGACCTAGAAAAACACTGACACAGCATGAATGTCTCACTTAATTTGTGCAATTACTACGAATATGTATACTTGAAATAGTACAGTAAAGACACAGTATGCCTGAAGAAGAGGAGACAGCGCGGGTGAATATGGTAATAATTTTAATTAGATATCATCATATTTCCTCAGTTGATTGATTACATTAAAAAAAATATTAAAAATTAAGTTTTCAATGTTATGTTTAAATATGCAAATGTGGCATTATCTAACTGAATATGCATTCATTTGCATAATTTTACAGAACAGAAATCTGAACATTGGATAAAGCAAGGTTCCAAATTCTTGTTTAATTTTGTTGACGTATATTAGAAGTAAAGTTTTTTAGAATTTTAGAAATCTGTTTTATCACTAAAAATCTGAAAATACTGTCACCATGTTTTAGGAATAAAAAGTTGTTTAAAATCAGACAATTGATATATGGACAAACTCCTCTGTAAAACCTTCAGAATATACAGTAGATATGAAAACAGCTGTGAAGTATATAAGTGTATGGTGTATGTAAGTGCTGCTGAAATGGAGATTTCTGACTGAAAACCGACTGTAAAGATATGCACTTGAAGTGTACAGTCGCAAATATAGATGAAGTGTAATAAACAGTGAATTATACAGTATATTTTGGATGTTTTCTTTCCATTAGTTTGAAACAACATAAGGAAAAACCAAATAACCCAAAATCTCCAAACTAACCAGTGCATGAATAATCAATGTTTTTGCCTGTCATGCCTCATCACATTTCACATGTTGGTTTTATGAAGCCACTTGTTACAGTGGCCTGTAACCCTAGACCTGACCTTAGATCAACAAATCTGCATGTTTCCATCACATAGGGTCAATGTTATAAAAATATATTTAGACTAAAGTCAGACTGACATCATACAACAGCAGCCACACTCTGCCAGAAAATCAGTCATTCATTCAGTCTTCCTGTGTGCCAGTGAACCTGCAGCAGGGCTTTATCTATCCAGATCATGTCAACAGATGCTTCTCTGTAGGTGTTGCTTCACCCTAAAATAAAACTAAACAAACAAACAAAAAAAAAAAACAATAATCCTAAACATCAGTCGACATGATTTTTGAGTCAGTCTGCCCTCTGCTGGAGATCTAAATGCACTGTCATCCAATCAATTGTGACTTTTTGAAATGTATTATGTAACTCAGGCACTCCCGAACTCTTTGTCAGTGAAACTCTTTTGATGTAAAATATTTATTTGAAGTACAACTGAGATTTTAAGATGATACTTCAATAATTTAACATCACATTTCCATGTTCAGAGTTATCTAATGTTGGGTAATGGTCACACGACATTCAGCTACAACCCGAATTCTGGAAATGTTGGGATGTTTTTTAAATTTGAATAAAATGAAAACTAAAAGACTTTCAAATCACATGAGCCAATATTTTGTTCACAATAGAACATAGAGAACATAATAAATGTTTAAACTGAGAAATTTGACACTTTTATCCACTAAATAAGCTCATTTTAAATTTGATGCCTGCTACAGGTCTCTATAAATTTGGGACGGGGGCAACAAAGGGCTGAAAAAGCAAGAAATTTTGAAAAGATTCAGCTGGGAGAACATCTAGCAACTAAGTAAGTTAATTGACATCAGGTCTGTAACATGATTAGCTATAAAAGGGATGTCTTAGAGAGGCAAAGTCTCTCAGAAGTAAAGATGGGCAGAGGCTCTCCAACCTGTAAAAGAATGCGTAAAAAGATTGTGAAATACTTTAAAAACAACGTCAAATTGCAAAGGCTTTGCAAATCTGATCATCTACAGTGGATAACATCATCAAAAGATTCAGAGAAACTGGAGAAATCTCTGTGCGTAAGGGACAAGGCTCAAGACCTTTGTTGGATGCCTGTGGTCTTCGGGCCTTCATACGACACTGCATCACTCATCGGCATGATTCTGTCATTGACATTACTAAATGGGCCCAGGAATACTTCCAGAAACCACTGTCGGTAAACACAATCCGCCGTGCCATCCGCAGATGCCAACTAAAACTCTATCATGCAAAAAGGAATCCATATGTGAACATGGTCCAGAAGCACCGTCGTGTCTACTGCCAACTATTTTGAGACCTGTAGCAGGCATCAAATTTGAAATGAGCTCATTTTGTGCATAAAATTGTACAATTTCTCAGTTTAAACATTTGTTATGTTCTCTATGTTCTATTGTGAATAAAATATTGGCTCATGTGATTTGAAAATCTTTTAGTTGTCATTTTACTCAAATCTAAAATAAAACGTCCCAACATTTCTGGAATTCGGGTTGCAAACAAATTAAATTTTCATTTTTTTCTTGTGTGTGTCTGTGTTTGTTCGTTTTATTTTACATTTATTTAAATATATTTAAATATTTAATAAATTATTAGCTTTTCATCAACCCACAAACCCTGACAAAATATAACTTATTAAATATAACTACTTATATATGATTAAATATGTACCTATTGAAAAATATAATTTCATAAATATTTAACGTTGTAAATACATGTAAATAAATAAATACATTATTAATAAATTAACTAATAATTAAAATATACAAACATTGACTGCTGTACAAAAATGAAGGCTACCAAGGCACTCATTAGGTCTAACTTTCCATTTATACATATATTACCTTACATTTTAATAAGTTCGCAGTCTTAGTAATGAGTGTTAAATAGACTAATAGGTGATAGCAGTTAAAAATGTGCTGCTTTAGTTTCCTGAAGGATTCACACTTTATTGATAGAGATCATTCAGGAAAGTATCTGTTTTCTGTTTATTAAACCCAAGAGCAGCAGGTTAAAGAGGCGCGCAGAATTCATCAGGCTCACACTCATCTGCTATTTTAACACAGTTTACACACACATGGTCTCTCTGCTCCTCACATGCCTCTGTCAATGACGCACACAACCTTCTGGAATGTGTCTAGAGAGAGACGGGACAACAACAGTCCAGAAAAAAAAAACAAAAAAAAACACCACCAACAACAACAACAACAACACATAAACCTGAAGTTTTCTGCTTCTTTTATTTATTTATTTTTGGTGTTTTCATTTCACTTGAAGAGACAGTCCATCCAAAAGTACAAATTCTGTCACCATCCACTCACCTCATGTTGAACCAAACCTGAATAACGTCTTCTATGAAACACAAAAGAAGATACTGTGAAGAATGATGGTAAAAACTGAACAATCTGAGAAAAAAAGGTACAAAAGCTTTTCTAAAGGTACACCTTTGAACCTTATTTACCCCTAAAGGATGCACAGTAGTAGCTACCTTAAAGTTGCATCGTAGCACCTAAATGGTTCATGTGTACCTTTCGAAAAGGTAAAAAAAAAACACAATTCAAACTAATTGGTTGTAGATGGATGTGCATATATGAGCATCCTTCCTGCAGTGTTTATTATCAGAGCTCAGCTGTTGAACACACTTCACATGGCTCTATTACTGCAGCTCATTTCTCTCATGACTCGTAAGTGTGTTTGAGCGTGAATCCGCATCCATGCAGTCTGACTGCCACCGTGTGCTGCCTCTAACCCCATTGAAACCGCAGCGACACACCTTTGGGAAAAGATGCCACAACATGTCCAGGTGCAGACTGAAGCATTATGTAACTGGGAGTGACATTCAACAGGAGTCAAATGAAGCAACCTTATTCACTCTGAACAATCAGACAACTCCATTATGACATAATATATTTAGAGTAAATAAATAACTACACATTTATAGCTCTTATCTACTTCTGAAGGACTTGCGACGGAGTAAATTGAAGCTTAGCAGCCTCTACAGAACAATTAGTAGCCTGTATTTTGGTCTAATTACAGTTCAACACAATACACACACTCAAAGAGGACTTTATTCTGAAACTGCTGTGCACAAGCCATTGCACTCATGTGGTGAGGTCCAGAAAGCTGTAAGGAAGCTGCCAGACTGCTGAGTCATCTCAAGACTGTGGCTTTTTTTTAACAGAGCCTCCTCAGAAGTTCCAGCTCTGGGGTTTTCCACACACACAATCTGCCTATTATTGCAAGGCCGCAGGCACAGCCCAGGGCACCGAACAGCCTGGAGATGAGACCGGAGCTACACTGGAGAGAGTGGAATATGGCAGTCTTCAGTGCTGCCTGCACACTCAGCAGGGGATGTTAGTAGAAGGTCACTTCACTTGAGTGCATTGGTTAATTTGGAACAGATTGCAAAGTCATAATCGCAGGGTCATACGAATAGAGTTACAGACACTGATGCCCATGCGTGTGTTCGTTGATGTTTTTCGTTCTAGCATTTCAACCAACAGCCAGCCTAAGTTTTTGACGGACATGTAAACATGCGTGAGGGGTGAATTGTTTGATTTTTTTTGGTATTATAAATCATAACGGAGGCAATCAAAATGTTCATTATACTTATTTTACAGAATGGAGTTTATTTAGTGACTTAAATAAATCATATGTTACATGTTGATCATATGCTACATTCCCGTCACAAATTAATTGACTTTTGAAAATCAAGGGTTTTTTTTTTTTTTTTCCCCAGGAGAGGATAATGCACAAACTTGTTTAATTGTCCCTTATAACAAAGATCTCTTAAACCAATGGAAATGCAGATTCTGTTGTAAATAATAGTGCAATAATAGTGAAAAATGACTAGAAATTACCTGTTGTAAATAATAATGAAAAATGACCCCTAGAAGATATATATATTGTGTGTGTGCGTGTGTGTGTGTATTTTAATATGTTTTTTTTCTTGTATTTTAATATTTCTAATATGCTGATTCAATATTGAAAACAGTTGTGTGGTGTAATTTTTTTTTTTGTGGAAACAGTGCCATTTTTTTTCAGGCTTCTCTGATAAGAGGGAATTTTGAAAGATCAGCATTTATTTGAAATAACTATTCAAATGCCTTAACTGTCTCTTAATTTAATGTTTGCTGAATATAAGTATTAATTGTGAAATGTATATAAATATAAATTGCATATTTAAAATAAAATATATAATTAGAAGTTTAAATATAAATATGCATATACATAAAAATGCATATTTAAACATATCATTATATATTAATGGAATCTGTCATTCTCAAAATCTCTATATTTGTTCATAAATAACTGTTGCTATGTTTAATATGAAACATGGTTTGTTTACATCATATGTCTTTTTAACTGTTATATGTCTCATGGCCACCATAATAACATTGTAACGGCTGGAACAACGGTGTAAAAACCACATAAACATATTGGACCCTGACTTAGTCAAACTGGAACTGATGCTCAATAACTGATGCATAGTATCTATTTAATGTTCTTTATGTTTCAGACTGAACTAATATTTGCATTTAACATTGTTTTTCCCAATCAAATCTGACCCGCACGTCATTTTTCAGTCATGACCCCTCAGTTAAGATCTACATGTGAGGATTTCATCAGATTCTCAGTGACTCTGAACGGATCTTTTATGGTCTGTCATATAATTTTGAGATTTATTAAGATAACAAACTGGTTATGGCATGTTTCAGATTAATACTACACTTCCCTTCACGCCTCAGTTTGTTAACGCAGCAGTGCAGCACTTAACTTCCACAGATTACTGCACAATAGCAAAACATATTCATCCTGAAGAAAAAGCCCTGTTTGACAACTTCTTTGACGGCCTTGCTGTGAAACTGACAGCTGGGGAAAGAAGGCAAGGCGGGACATTATTAGTCAGTGAGGCCATTGTCCGGGCATGTGCTGCAGAGACACTTGAGGTTGAGAGTCGAGAAGGCGTCTGAGAGCTGAAACACTGCTTCTAATTAGCATTAAAAATCCTTCTGTTGCCTCGGGCCTCGATGAACTAATTAAGAGAGATTCACACCGATATGTCTTTCAAAGCCACAAAATCGTTCTTTTTATTTGGACAATGTGTACCGAACGTGCAGAATGCATTTCCTCTATAATCTTTTTTAACCATCACAATGCAGATGATTATTTTCTAACTTTGGCAACCGCTCGGCAGAATATGGAGAAAACTGTAGTAATAACAGCATTGCCCAATGGAAAATAAAATAAAAACACATCCATCAAGTTTTCCGTCCAGTCGGGATACATTCCAAGGAACAGCAGTCTGGTCTTCCTGCCGTGCTTTGTGTGCGGTTGAAAACCTTTACAAGTGAATGAATCCAGATTCGCTGTTCAAATACTTATGAAATGTTAAACAGTGCAGCTGTGAGTCATACTTCATCTATGGTTAATGTCTCCTAAAGCAGCATCATGCTTTCACTTATAATACTGAGCGTAAGTCCTCCATTTAGCATGAGGTAAATGTGTCTATTAAAAGTGTAAAGTCCATGCCATAATCCACTCTGGTGTTGTGAGGAGTGAACTTAGCATTGAATTATGGTGAAGAGCAATCCATTGGGTCTGTTGCTATTGACTTCTGAACTAAAAGTGCATGGAAAAACTCCACTGTGTACAAAACATCCATGGCCTAACACCCACATGTACAAATCCATCCGCTGTGGCTGTGAGCATGCCAAAAGCTGTCACTTTGAAAAATGGTGGAAGCACAAAAGAAAAGAAATATGTGAGTTTTAAAGTTTTTCATCGGGTGTTTTCTTAACATTGGGCTCCTGCCTTCAATTCTCGTCCACCGTTTCTCTCTCTTTTGTATCCAGTCCTGCGTCTAGGTTGAGTAATCTGGGGGATACAACAGTTATGCTGCATTAGTGGAGCATTTAAAGACTTATGAGATGTGTCACTTCTCATGAGAGAAGTACATTTTTTATTCATATTTTTCCATGCACAAATGGAAATGGCGTAAAATCAAATTCTGGCTATCCAAATTGTGTGTATTTGTAGTGCGTGATTGCAAATGATTTTTTACAGCAAAGAAAATCTAATAGCTGGTTTGATTCCACTTTTCATTCAGCTTTATTCAATTGCTTTTGCTTTATGCATGGGAGCTGATCAAGCATGAATGCCTTTTAAATAGGCTACTTGAAGAATGGGTACAAAATGTCTTTTGGATTTTCAAATAAAATCTGGAGCTAAAGGACTCTAACGGGATCAAATAATAACTTTAAAACATCCTATTGAATAACACGAAAAATCCAACGTAATTTTATATACATTTATTAATAGTGTATGTGCTTTGGAAAACCTTTTGAATTGAATTAATGGCAGGACAATCACTTTGGGAGTTACTGGTGTTTTAAAAGGTTTTTTTTTTTTTTTTTGTCAATTTGATGTTCCATATGAGTAGTTTTCCTATTGGAGATGTGCTTTTTGTTTTATGATCTGTTGGAATTTTAAGCAAATTCCCAATATGATCCTTAAGAATTGCTTCCAAATTATCATAAAAATTCCAAATGGAATTTCGGTCCCACTTTATATTAGGTGGCCCTTAACTACTATGTACTTATATTTGAATTAATCATTTGGTACAATGCACTTATTGTTTAAAAATACCTATATTTAATTACATATTTAATTAATTTATGTAATTACATTTATAATTACACTGTTGACCCATCCCTTACACCTTAACCCACCCTTAAACCTACTCACACCACCCTTGCACGTATCCCACCTCAATAGCAGCAATAGTGTTTTGCAATACAGTATGAACACAATAAGTACATTGTATTTATTTTTTGATGTAAGTACATAGTAGTTAATGCCACCTAAAATAAAATGTGACCAGAATTTTTTTTTTTTTTTTTTTAAATCTTTTTTGGGACTCAGGCAGCTATTCCATGCAAAACCTTTACTAAAGCCTCTTAAGACTATAAAGGAATATTTAGTCATGATTTTCCGTGTGTCAGACCGGACAGAGCGGTCTTTCATAGAGCTCAATCCAGTAAATGAATAGCAGATGTTATTCAGGATAATTGGTTCCTGAGAACGCGTGAACGCTTCTCCATACCAGGAGCACACAAGCAGCCCTTCCAGAATAAACGCTGATCAACATCAAAACAGCTGTCTTTACCCTCAAAGCTCGACGTCTCCCTCGCCGCAGCTGCCCAGATGTGACAAATGTCTGTTCCTACCGGTCTGAACGGCGACGCGGTTTTTGAAGCGCACCAGCGCGAGCGCGATCTCCGCGTTCCACGCCGTTCCCTCCTGCTGGCACCTGAAGTCAGTCTCCTTCCCGCCGTTCATCACGATGGTGAAGTACACCAGACCCCGTTTATACTCCACGCAGTCCAGCGTGGTCATCTCCTCGAAGCGCATCTCTTTACTGCTCTCGCCTTTACAGTCGTACAGCCGGAGTCCGTCCTCTGTCAGAACGCAACGCTTCTTCTTCCACAGCTGCAGAAGTCCATTACTCCTCTTCTCCAGATAGCCATCCTTCATGACTTTACACTGGTTCATTGTGAACGAAGGTCGGTGTGAAACCAAAAACAATCGTTAATTAGAATCGGCAAAGCGTTCGCTGCTGTTTTCGCGTAGCGTTAACGACCGAACATTGTACGCAAACGCGCGTAACCGCTGTGCGCCCACTACATACGGTATAAAACGCCTTCATTTATTTCGACTCTCTCAACTTTAAAGGTTTCTGCAGAAAATCATTCCTCTAAAGAACCCGGTTCCTGATTCTAACGCATCGTCGCTGCATTGCCTCCAGACTCCTCAGTGGCTAAAGATCCATTTCCGACTTTTATATATTGTTACAATCTACTTGGAAGTCCCGTAATCTGGGCATGTTGGTACTTGCTCCTCTGAAAGCGACTCTTCTCGTGTTTCTGAAGGCTCCCCCCCCCCCTCGTGACGTCATGGGGATTAGTCCTACTTTAACTGCACTCTGGAATGCTGCTGCTGCTGCTGCTGCTGCTTCTGCCCGATAAACATTAGCTCGTGCGTCCATTCATGTCATGACATCTTTACTCCAGACAGCTTTTTTTTGTGAAGGGCCTTTCTTTTATTCCACTTAATCACTTTGACATTGCACTTAACGTGTCACTGCTGTTATTATTATTAGTCCCTCAGTCAAAACGCTTTTTTACAGAACTCCTGTCATGATTTAGAACCAATGGATCTATCTCTTTCTTACCTTTTTATAATCTGAAGAACCTTCTTTCACCACAAGGAACCTTTTGTGAAACAGAAAGGTTCTTCAGATGTTAAAGGTTCTTTATGGAACCATTCAGACACCTTTTTGAAGCACCTTTTTATTTTTAAGAGTGTAATTTCAGAACATTTTAAAAATATGGGTTCTGGTGAAAAATGACATCAAATAGAAAATTGTAAAAATTTAATTAAATCTAAATTAATATATACACTGTAAAAAAAAGTGATAAGTTAACTTAACTTAAAAAAAATGAGGAATCCTGTTGCCTTAAAATTTTTAAGTGAATGATAATTAAAAAAATAAGTTAAGTGAATTGTCAAGTTCACTTAACTTTAAAAAAAAAAAATATTATTTACTTTAAGGCAACAGGTTTCCTCAATTTTTTTAAGTTAAGTCAATTTATCACTTTTTACAGTGTAGTAAACAATATAGGTTAGTGTGAATATTTACTTTTCAAACATACTATCCTTTTTCTGTTTAATAACTTCAAATCATTGAACGGACACAATCATTGGCCAATTATTTTTATTATTATTTATTTATTTATTTATTCATTTTGGCACTTGAATGCTCTGTGCCATGTTATACCTCACTTAAACAATGTGCTTTCCCAAATAATTTAAGTATTTTGCCTATGGACTATATTTTCCAAATAAAATAATCATATGCATGTCATACATACTATGCATTTCAGCAAATATGCAAAGTAGCCTGTATGCATAAGACCCCAAAAATGTCTGACATGCTGTCACTTTATTTACTATTTTGTGTTTTGTTGTTGAATGCCTGATTAAATAAACCCATTACAAATTTGCTGAAAAAAAACTTTAGAAAGGGCTTTCTTCTGCGTCTCAAACTCTTGAGAACAGCATGAAGTGAAACTCATCCGATAGTGTTGTCCTCACTGATACAACTAAAATGGAATGATGAACATGTTTGAAATTCACTGTTGGTCAAGAGAAGTAGGCGCTCTTTTCATAGCTGAGATATTGCAGGACATTATTGTGCATACTGTCCACTAGAGGACAATCTTTACCTCTTCTTAGCATTCAGAACTCAATTCGGAGGGTCCATGCCATGTTGTTTCAAGAGTATCATGCCACACATTAAATAAAAACATTTAGGTCATTTGCTTTAATTGGAACCAGTGTCATCAGTCAGACATAATCACTGGAAAATACACGTGAAAGATGTACTTGAATTGCAATGAACATTCATGCACATTTGCTACAAATAGAATGCACAACTACAGCAGGATTTTAATGCTATGAATGAAACCTGTATTAATGGCTATATAATTTTGTAAATATTTGCCTGTCTGTCTTTCACAGATGGAATGTGTGTAGGTGGTTCATGTTAATGCTAGTTTTGGCAGGGGCTCTTTTCCTTCCCTCAGTTCAGCAGCCATTACATGCAGAGCTTGTATGAACAACGTTACTCCCACACAGCACTGTGAACTTTGTAATGTTTGACAGATCGATCATATCCCAGTCATTAATTTCACTTTCCTGTATCAGGTGAAAAGTTTAACCAAGCAGGTGTTGTGGGGCGTAACTGTATCAGAGGTTCACTTTAACAGTTTGTAATATTTTAATATCTTCTACTGATGACCTAAACTGTAAGAAAATATCCTGTTATTTTGTTCAATCTAAAAACTTACTTAAACAACTTAAATCTGCTTGGAATAGTTCACCCAAAAATGAAAAATTGCAGAAAGAATAACAGATTTGGAATAATGTATCATTACAACACTTGCTCACCAATGAATCCTCAGTAGTGAGTGGGTGCCGTCAGAATGAGAGTTTCAAGCGAAAAGCAGCATGTAATAAACAAATCCATTTACCTTCAAACAGTTGCTTCAGGCTAAAATACGAGCCTTCTATTGTTTTCCGCAGTGGAAAACCATCTCGTCTGAATTGTAAGAGAAATATGCACAGATTAGAAGCAATAGTTTAGAAGTAAAATGGCTTAATGATGGATTTGTTTAGTACAAACATGCAGCGTTTCACTTTTCAAGATGTTAACTGATGGACTGGAGTGGTGTGGATTATATTGTGATGTTTTTATCATCTGTTTGGACTCTCATTCTGACGGCACCCATTCACTGCAGAGGATCCACTGGTGAGCAAGTGATGTAATGATACATTTCTCCAAATCTGTCCTGACGAAGAAATAGAATGGATGGCCATAGGGTGAGTACAATTTCTGCAAACTGATTGAACTATTTAGAATGTAATAATAAATAAATATAATGAAAAATAATAAATGTGGCAGGCCACATAATGTTCATTGAAACTGGCATATTCAGGAACAGCTGAGTGTAACCTACACAACACCTTCAGGATAACACACATGACACTAATAATGCAATAAATGCACAAAATATCATAAAGTGTAACATAAAACTCCCTTTGTGCAATGTTTGGGCACCTTTTTGTAAGGTGCATTGTATCTTGTTGCATGTAAATACAGCAATCAGGGTGACAATCTGTATGCAATCTTCAGAGCTTAATGTTCTTGATCAATGAAATGTTTACGACTTTTAAAGGATTATCAGGTACTTCCCACAAGAAAGCAGCGTGACTGAAAGTGTCAGACAGTTCATCTTTCAGTCACAGTGAAACTCAATAAGAGAGTGACTCATGTACTGTACATTTCTAAAATTGTAAAATGATTAGGTCATGAACTTAGCATGTGATTGAGATGTGAAAGGATTATAGTTGAGCATGCTCACTTTAAAAATGACCATTTGCATGCAACATATGCAGAGAACGCTGATGCATGTCGAATCAGTAGACAATGAGAGTTGTATATCAATAATTCATTTGACCAGTTGATTGTTTGGTCAAGTTAATACAGAAAATGTGGATAAAAACAAGGCCTCATAAATGGTAGGCCTATATAAATGGTGTATGAAACAATAGGTATACACTATGTTTTAATGATTTGAGGTTAGGAAGATATTTTTAAAAATAAATAAATACATCTATTGAGCAAGGACACATTAAATTGATTTAAAGATTAATATTACAAAAAATGATTTCTATATCAAACAAGTGCTGTTTTTAAATTCAAATTTCTATTCATCAAAGACATTGAAAACATAGCACAACTATTTTAAACACTGATAATAAGAAATTGTTTTTTTTAGAATATTAGAATGATTTCTGAAGGATCATGTGACACTGAAGACTGGAGTAACGATGCTGAAAATACAGCTTTGATCACAGAAATAATTACATTTTACAATTATTCACATAGAAAACACTTATTTTAAGTTATAATAATACTTCACATTTTCGATCAAGTAAATGCAGCCTTGGTGAGCAGAAGACGCTCCTTTAAAAATATTTTTCAAAGCTTATAGACTTGTAACTTTTTAATGGTATTGCACATCATCCAATGAAAAGAATAAAAACCAATGAACATCTGTTCATTTTTTCTTCAAATATGTGGCACCAGAAATAGCAACTAAATAATTTGTATTTGTTATTAAAATGTCAAATTGAAAGTGTTGATTGAAATGCCACAAAATGGGATACAGTTGTGATAAAGACAAATTTCTAAGGAATACCCTCTACTAGAAATATATACTGAAACTAGCTCTACTTACTTGCAAGCCACATTCATTTTATATACATACATACATATCTCAAACATTTACACCTACTATTCAGTTTAATGGACACAAATAAAAAAAAAGAGACACCAAAAATGTGCATATTTGTACATTTACTTCTAACCATCTTCTTAAAGTACGTGCAGAAGGCATACGTGGGATATTTTTCCATTGATAGCGAAATAAATTTAGTGCATCTTAAGTCAAGGAGTACTTGTGACTCATTCATGCTGAAAACATTCTTTACAGTGATTAAAGCTCAAACAAGCATGTGGTAAACTAGTAAACTGGTATGCAGATCCATTTAAGAGCGGACAGTACATCTAAGCAGAGGAATACTGACGTAACACCACAGCTCAGGTTCCCTAAACCGGTGCAAACTCAAGTGATCATCTTAGGTGAGCAGATTAAGTCTTAATCCCATGTTTAGTTTACATACTTGACATTCTTCCAAGAGTTAAGAAGAGATGTTTATGGGTTTAAGACAATGACATGATGTCTTGTGGAATGTATCGCGTGTAAGATTTAGACAGAAGTATCAGGACTCTGGTTTCCTTCTTGACTGACACTGGTTTTCTTTTTGAAGACACTGACATGAACTCACTCGCACCTGTACATGTGAGCAGGAGGTGTTTAGGAGCTTCTACAGATGCTTACGAATGGGGGAATGTGGGGCAAGTTGTGTCATGCTGAACTATTGAGTGTGTGACAGCGCTCCAGCGCCTTGACCGTATCCAAAGCCCTTTGGTCCAAAGTTCTTGGCATAGCAACCTGTGTACAGCACAAAATGAAGTTAATATGGCACCATTTTTTTCACCATAATTGTTTTTTTTTTTAACAAGTTATGCAGAAAATGTGAGTGGTGTTGTTGTAAATCTCGCCAAAATGATTTTAGGTGGTTGCTGTTATGATAAAGATTTCAGTTCCAATTCATAAACTCTTGATTTGAGTAAATAAATAAAATAAAAAATAGAAACCTTCACAGAAGTTCAAATGGTTTGAATTGGTATTTGTTGTGGAAACATTGCAAACCATCAACTGTTAACAATTAAAACCATTAACTTATGGTTTCCAGCAGTAGGGTTGCCAGGTTCATAGTTTTCCTGTGGAATTGGACTGCTTGTAACTTGTTGCCCACAGATTAAAGACTAGTCATAATGCATAAATTGAGTTTTGATATTTGGATAGGGTCGTTGGTCTTTTGATTGGCCTTTGGGCTGGTTTTGTTACTCAGACCTGGCAACCCTCTCCAGTATCTTATATGTGTTTTGGACCATATTCCATTAGGATTTAGCTGTTTTAACATGCCACCAATAGAAGGTGACAAATTCCCAGTAGAGAACCACAGAGACAGTTACAGTTTACTTTAAAACCATTACAATTTTTAAGCATTTGTGATAAAATGATCAGAATTTTAAAGCAGAGACTTTTTCATATCAATAGTAACATCTCACAAAGCTTATTAAAATTATTGGATGGGAGGCACGCTGAAAGTGATGTTAAGGGAAGTTTTGTTCATGTATTTGCAGAAAAAGCATAGACTCAAAGATTAATCTTGCGATTTTGGATTCGATATTGGTTCATGAAAATGAAGCTTGACTCAAATCAATTAATATTGTCGATGCAGCCCTAGCTGCTTTATCATTTCTAACATTTTCTAGGCGGTTGCTTGACATGAAATCACTAAAAAGAGAGAAGATAACATTGGATACTCTGCCTTTGCAGTAGATTTCTCCGTCCTTGTCAGCTAAAGTTGTAGATTCTAGCCCCTTGCCGCACTTCGCACATCGGAAACAACCCCTGTGCCATGCCTGCAGAGAAGAAGACCACAGTTGCTTAATGAAGAGCATATCAAGAGCTTACAGGACCATAACTGATGGCTTAGTTTCGGTGCATCACGACAGCATTTCCTCCTGTCATTTCTGCTTTTGGCTTACATTTCCTGCCCCTATGACTTTTTCAGCTGCGTAGACGGCCTTGCTACACCGTGGACAGACATCAGAGCCGCCAAACTTCTGAGCAAACTTGGATGTGTTGGGGTTATTGGTTGGCTGGTGTTCTTGAGGCCTGCAATCAGAAGACACACAACACAAGATTCAGAGGCTGAACAGTCACTAGATTGGCCACAGTTTGCTAGATTTACAGCAGCAAATCTTTAAAGGAATATTTTCCTCCAAATTGATATACAGTAATCATAAAATCTGTTCCAAATCTGTTTGACATTCTTTCTCCTGTGGAACACAAAAGAAGCAGTTTTGATAAATGTTCACGCTGCTCCATAGAATGAAAGTGGAAACTATAGTTGGTTGCTTTATATCTTGATCAAATGATTCCTTTCCATGTAAGTGTTGGCCAGAATAGGCTATAAAGTATACATTATGCCGACAGCCAATGTCTAATTTTGTGAAACTAGATGCTAAAAGAATGAAATCTAAGCTATATTTAAGAATCAAAATTCAAATTAAGTGTATTCTTACTCCACGTGTTTAATTCCCAGTGACTCTCCTTTGTCCATGCTCAGAGTTCCTGCGCCAGCGCCGTAGCCATAGCCTTTGGGCCCGTATTTTTTGCCATAACAGGCTTTGCAGTAGATCTCATTCTCATGGACGGCTACAGTAGTGCTGTCTAGATTTTTCCTGCACACCACTGAAATGAGAAGGATGAGTGAATATGACAAGCTACATAGATAAAAGTGTTCTGCAGTGACCTTCAGCTTCGAGATTTCAAAAACATAATGATGAAAGTAACCAGGTTACCAAAGCAAACCTGTTGTTTTAAGCAATGTAGATGTCGGAAAGTGTGGCGAGTGGAGGATATCATAATATATCTATGTTTGAAAGATACACATTAGCTTTAATATTAGAAATATTATTGCTATAGCACAGTCGAGTTCATTGATAGTGTTTTGCATTTTGTGATCAAAGTCTTGCATGTCTAGACTCGAGGAACACCTCAGCAGGGTTCTGTGTTTAATTTTTCATTAAAGGTGCTTTGATTCGATTTTTTCTTTTTTTTTTCCTGCAGACAGTCTGTCTGGTATGCAGAGCCTTTGAGGGCCCAAAGCAAGGTAATATTACATTCCATAAGTGTTTTATAGAGACAACCAGAAGAGAGCGCCAGAGAACAATCTAGACCAAAAAAAAAAAAAAAAAAACACTGATGTTACCACCTGAACTATGACTGTGACCCAATTCATATGCTATCCGTTATTAACAGTATCCATAATTAGAAGTAGTTTCTCCTAAATTATAGCAGATGCCATACTTTTTAAAATGTAAGAAAAAGATAGTAATAATGAATTGTAAAGTAATAAATGATCTAGATGCTAATGCTTTATTCAAACTTATAAACGTATTTGACAGGAGGGTCTGTGGTATCAAGATGCAGTTTTATGACTCTAATTTCACACACTCAAAAGTATTGTTTTAATACATATGTAAACTATGAAACAATCAACGTTGGACAGCTTGCCCTTTCAATACAGCTTTAAAAGCATTCTGGCACACATTTTTCACTTCAGCACTGAGTGTTGTGCCCACTGTAAAAAAAAAAAAAAAAAAAAAAAAAGGCAGTTGTGGTTTCCGCAATTCTACTGTAAAAAAGTAGCAACATTTTAGGTTTTAACTTAAATTTACAGTTAAATACCGTAATTTCATTAACTGATACAATGTTAATATACCAAATTATTGAAGTACTGAAATCTGTTTTGTACCTTTGTAATGCACTGATAACCACTAAATGCAGGTGGTGATGAGAAAGTCACATGACGAACCAAAGCCCATCACAAGCAGCTTTTAAATAATAACATATATATAGAAGGTGCAAACACTAAACACCATCATGGTGAGTGATAAGAAAAAAAAACTAAGAAACAGTTATTTCAAAGAAAAAACCATCCGATTTGAAAGGCAACGCAGGGAATTCTGGGAATGTCAATTTATGTTTTTCCCTGTAAATTTTACATTATTTTTCACTTCCAAAAACAGTATTTCACCATAAAATTGTCTGAAATGTCTATTATAGTTTTTCACCGAATATATTAGGGGAACTCACCATTAAACCGTTTTTTTTTTTACTGTAGCATTTTCACAGTTTTTTACCGTTAAAAATCACGGTCATTTTTTACAGTGTGCCTGTAGTTGTACAAAAGATGAATAATTATAAATTATATATTAATCTTTATTCATCAGAAAGAGTCTGCCCTTGGTAAACTTCGTTAAACCAGCTGACCTACTGATACTGTGTGGACTCATGACACTGGACAGCACAGGAAAATGAACAGGACTTACTGCACAGGAAGCAGGATCTGTGGAAGCTCCGCCCTTCACACTGCACTTCCTCTGCAAAATACACTGTTTTCTGGCAGCAGCCACATTTGTTTCCACCCCCGAGAGGCATCCTGTAACACACACACACACACGACCTGAAATCACCTATATTCACTCATTCATTTTTGGGGACAGTCTAGTGATTCCCACAATTAAAAATGATAAAGACTCAAAAAATGTGTGTAGTAAAGTGTAACAGTGTTTAAGTGTAGTCAATAGGAAGACCTGAAGTTCTGTAAATACTATATGCGTATATGTAATTATACTGTAGTTAGCAAAGAAAAACAAGAAGTGATGACATACCACAAGAGAAATGCAATGCCAAAAAAGGCATTGAGATTAAAGAATGCATGTCTGAAATCTGAAACGAGGCGGTTCTGATGTAAAAGCAAATTTGGACTTTCAAAAGCACATACTTGTTGTGATTCCAGAGTACAACTTGAACTTCACTGCTTGGCAAGTTTACGAGTTCCCTTTTCTAAATATACTTTTCGCTTCACTAGACTAACATAGCAATGGATCTCCAGTCAGCCGGAATTAATTTGGTCTGACCTTAAATAAATGAATAATAAAAAAAAGTCTTGTCCATAACCTGCATCAAGGCTGCAACACAAAACCAAACCAAACCAAACAGAAATCAGTTGTTTTGCTGTGTCCGAAATCTGCACTGAGACTGAGACACAGAACAAAACAAGAATTATTTATTTTTTTGTCCATAACCTGTACTGAGACACAAAACAAAAAGAAATCAGTTATTTGCACTGAAACTGAGGCAAAACAAAACAGAAATCAATTGTCCAGAATCTGCATTGAGACTGAAACGCACAAAAAAAGAAAAGTTGACCTAACTCAGAATAATAAGGCAACCTAACGCACTCAAGTTAACTCAACTAGCAACCAACAACTTAAAAACTTTAGTTCACCTAATGAATAAAAGTCAGTCTATTGAACTGTCAGATCAATTTAGCAATGCTAATCTTTCTTAACAGTCCTCTTTCTTTTAGAGTTATGCTTATTTTCAAAGCCCACTACATAATATAGGTAGTATTTGCCTTTATAGTATTTGGTGGTATATAAATAAAGGCAAACATCTATGCTGATAGCTAAATGTATCAAATCCAGCAGTTGCAATGAGATGCATATATACATCAGCACACGATTCTCAGCCATGGTGAGGATCAACAAGTGTTAAATCAGTAAAAATATTAACTCTGATCCACATGACAGCTAAATGACAGTGACAACAGCAGCAACAGCATAAATTAATCCAGTAAAATATAAAACAATGATAATATTTTAACAATAATTAACATTTTATTAACAATAATTATCTGCAATGCATGCTGGTGCCGTGTTCATGTTCATTTACATGTTCAATGTAAAATTGTTTGTTCAGATGACTCAATTTGAAAAGTTGGGAGAACATTTGGATATGTTGTGAACAAATACTAGTATCCAAGTAAAGTAACAAAACAATTTTTGCTAGCGACATGTTTAGAGTATTTATGTTCAGTTCACACGAAAAATTAAACTGACTTCTACTTAAAATTCCTTGTTCAGGCTACTTTTTTTTACATTTGTTAGTATAACTTTCAAAAGTTGGATTTTTTTCTTGAAGTGAAAAAACAAAAAAAAACAAAAAAAAAAACAGTTGCTCCGTTTTTAGTTCTTTGACCCAGTGTGGGTTCAGGGTTGTACATTTACATTCATTTACACCTTTAGATTTGACAGTGAATCATGCAATTACTGGGAAATGTCTCATTGATTGTATTCCATAAAAGGGATGGTTGGTTGTAATCGAGACATTCCTGCATAGTTCTGCTGTCTCCAGTCTAAACACTAACTCCAGCCCCTGACTCCAAACATGTAGGGTTGTTAAGGATGTGAGGAAACGACATGACTCTGCACACAGCCACACATGCTGATAACGTTCTGTTCACAAGCCTGTTATGCTCTCTTACGGCCATTTCCCTTATTCTGTTGCAAACACATGCTTCTCTCACGCTGCCACAGAAGGTCATGGAAAGTTTGATAGATAGGTTAATAGCTAGACTTAAGGACATCAGACTGTATTATGAGAATACTGTGATGTTGTTTTAGGCAGTGGTCTGATTAAATCTACTTCACACTTCCTGTGATATCAGAATTCTTGAGCTTTATTCATGCCTACAAATCCACCATGCTGCATTAGTCTCATTTCTACATGGACTATATGACACTATATATGCATGTCTTCAAGCTCACCCAGTTCCACAAACACTAACCAAAAAAAACAGCACTACTTTACAAAAACTCACATCTACACACCTCAAAAAATAAAGGTTCTTTAGTGGCATCAATTGCTACACGAGGAACATTTAACATCCATGAAAACTTTCCATTCCACAAAATATGCTTTATAGTGGGGAAAATGAAAGGTCCTTATGATTTAAAAAAATAAAAATAAAAAAGGTGAAAGGTATATAGTTCTTCTATGATATCACTATAAAAATCCACATACACAGAACCTTTATTTTTAACAGTGTATAATAAGACTGGACTGAAAATCTTGACTCCTTATCAGAACAAATGTTTTTTGGTCTGATTGAGTCCAGTTATTCTACTAGAAAACAAGACTAGACAAGTCACATTCCTGATCCTAGATCAGAAAAGTTAGTAGTAGTTTATAACTGAGAAAGGAAAGAATTTAACTTTTTGCTTCTCTATACTTGCCAAGAATTTAGTCAGCTGAATAAAATCGAGGAGGTTTGATGAGGAGGAAAGAATTTAAAGAATTCCAAGAAAACAAAAACTCAGAAACCGTTTCAGCCTTATGAGCTGCACACAAGCTTGCAAAGCCATTACGCAAGAGAGAAGCGGAAAGCGTGTAGGGGACAAAATCCTACAGTGTGAAGAGCTTCTTACCTGAAGTGATCTTCTTTGTTTGTGGACAGAAAATCAGCAGTCAAAGCCCAGCAGACTGGTGGAGGGGTCTGTGTCAAACTTCAGCACAGGAGCTCTGGGGTGGGGCAGTAAGGGAAGTGAGTCAAACTATGTGCTGTGGTGAGATGTTAAAGGAACAGCACTACCTCATGACCCCGCTGTGTGTTTGCTCACTGTCGCCCCTCCTCTGACGCTCACTGACGCTGAACTCGGCCTGAAACATCAACAAACAACTACTAAAAAAAAAAAAATCAAGAAGCTTCTTTGAACCTTCATTGACAGTGCAATAAGTTGATGTTTATTGAGGTTTATTGACTTTGCTCATTCATACCTCAGGGAACTGACCTATTGTGGAAATATACAGCAATAAAACAAACTCTGCACATTCTACACAACCATATTCTAAACTGCTTAACCTACTCAATACGTACAGCATTGGTTTTAAACTCAATTCCTGGAGGGCCACAGCTCTGCACAGTTTAGCTCCAACCCTAATCAAACACACCTGATCCAGCTAATCAAGGTCTTCAGGATCACTAGAAACTTCCATGCAGGTGTGATTTGGAGCTGGTTGGAGCTAAACTCTGCAGAGCTGTGGCCCTCCAGGAATTGAGTTTGAGACCACTGACCTACAGTGTTGGGGAAAGTTACTTTTATAAGTAATGCATTACAATACTGCGTTACTCCATCAAAAAGAAAATGTTTCTTGAACAGCACATCAGCTTATTAGAATGATTTCTGAAGGATCATGTGACACTGAAGACTGGGGTAACGATGCTGAAAATTCAGCTTTGACAACATTAAGAAATTAAAATATAAATATATTAAATTGTAATAATATTTCATAATATTACAGTTTTTACTGTATTCTTCATCAAATAAATGCAGCCTTAAGAGACTTCTTTTAAAACTTAAAAAAAATCTTACTGACCCCAAACGTTTAATGTAGTGTGTATAAAACATTTAATAGTAACTATAGTTTCTATAATAGTATATTTATTGATTTTATATTTATAAAATTGTCTTGTGGAATGGACTTGTGCTTAATCGTGAACTAGATTTTTGCTAAGTGACCTTGCTGACGATGTACAGTCCGTTATTTTATAGTTCATTTACATCAACAGATGGAGTCCAGCTGCTAAAACTCAACGAAGCAGCTCTGACCTTCATATTTTATATTGCTTGGGTGGGTCTGGAAATGCCACGAGCATGTGGGCAATGTACTACTGTTCCTCTTCGGGGTGATTAAATATCCCATCAGGCACTGCTGTTGTCAGAGCATCTCTTCCTGTACCAGGGTAATTACAGTGTTAGAATGATCTACTGTAGCGAGCACTGTGGCGCTTTTGAAGGGGCTATTAGCTCCAGTGAAAGCAAAGTACAGTTTCAGATAATAATTGAAAGTTAATTTGGCTGAAATGTTCAAGGCCACAGCAAAAAGGAACTTCAGAACAGTCATTTATTAAAAACATACACTGTAGTTTGCAACAGACAATATGTGTCTTCATATTTGGGTATTTTGAACATAGGTGTTCAAATGAGTGTTAGTACCAGCAATTCAATAACATATTGTCAAATATATTGGTTATTTTCTTGATTTTAGCAAGAGACACATTTTTAAACCATATGTTAACCACAAAAACATTTCCATAATTGCCTCCAGTTATAATGGGCAAAACAAATGGTGAAAATTTGGCGCATATGTTTTCATGTCATATCTACCGTAGGTCAGAAATGAATACTGGCTCCCACATCTGGCCCTGAAGTGAATGCTGTCTGGGTCCTGATTTCATCATTTCTCTCTCCTCATTGTAACAGATCAATAGGAAAATAGATTTATGTAGCTTTAGATAGGTCATTTGTTTGCAAAATCTGATGACTGTGACCTAGACTTTGGATAAAACTCACATTAGATTGCAAATATTACATATTAGTTATACTTCACAACTAAACTACCGTTGGTGGAAAGATGTTGTCGTGATTCCACTCAGTCATGTTTATAAGGCTCGCTGGCGCCATCTTGTGGCATCAAATGAATAATTTTGAGAAACGGACACAGAAGCAGTTTATCGTTATGCCTCTGTATAAGATTAATCATTTAGAAATTATATCAAGCTTGTAACAGTTTGTGATTCGACCAGATGCCAAATCATGCATGTGTAAGCTGAGGAAAATTTCATATTGTCTCTGGCCCAGCAAATGCTCAGTATCTTCTCATGTAGCATTCTGGTTATTGTTGCACTGTTTTTACTGTTTTGGTTTTCCTGGATCTGCCACGGGGAGAGGGTTAAGTCACGTGACAATGACAAGATGGTGAATATAATAAGTCCAGATTACATTCATACTATAGACAACATACTCTTTTTGCGCTCATAAAGTAGGCTACATGCAATTATTAAAAAAAATAATAGTAATAAAAAATACAAGTATGCAATTCTGGACGCGCCCTAATATACCTGTGTGAAAAAGAAGTGTGCTTAGCTGTAGGCCTATTGATCTAGCACTTTTGATGTTAATGGAATAAAGGTCACCTAAATGTACTTAAAGAGTTCACTTTCATGACTGTTTCTTAACACAAAGTAGGCCTACACTTTAAAGGTTTTACTTTAAATCACATTTTAAGTCATCGTTAAGTCATGTTTTAATAATATTTTGTCATGTTTTAAAGAACTACTCTTTTTTTGATGTGCTGACTAACATGCTAAAGCACACATATAGTACTTGTTTATAATTTCAGCTGTAGTGTATTTAAATGTACTACTCAATGGCCTGCTTTCTCCTGAACCTGGTGTGATTGTCCACAATTGCATATGAACAGAGCCCAAGTATATTAATCCTGAGAATTAAAATTATTCTTAAAGGGATAGTTCACCCATCATTCTGTCATCATTATTCACCTTTTTTTTTCTGTTGAGCACAAAAGAAGATATTTTGTAGAATGTTGGTAACAAAACAGTTTTCAGTCTCAATTGACTTCTATAGTATAGAATATATATATATATATATATATATATATATATATATATATATATATATATATATATATATATATATATATATACTATGGAAGTCAATGGCTACCGGCAACTGTTACAACAAAATATTTTCTTTCATTTGAGGGTGAGCAAATGATGACAGAATTTACATTTTTAATCCCTGTTGACGATTATTGTGCGTAAATGTGGCATATGGTCTGAGATTTGCGTCGTTAGGAAGGCTGTGTGAAAAAATGTCTGAATCATTCAATTTATTTGAATTACACTTTCAAATATGAGTCAGTGTTTGTGTGAAATCCCCTTATGACAAAAATCCCATTTCATTTCCTTCAGTCAATCCTTGCCTTATTTGCATGTCATTTGCATAATGCTGCCAAAACAATTAAAAGAGCTCGACAAAGAACCGTATAATCATCTCATACCAACTTTGCTTTGTACTGCCACCTTAATCTCTCTGTCTCTCTCGTGTTATCTGCTCATTTGTGTGTGCTCAGAAAAGGCCCCCTGCACACAGATGGCCGTGTTCGCTGCATCATTAGCGGGCTGTAAAATGAAGCGGGGGCCCCTTACAAAGGCCCGGGGTGACACTGGCACAGGCTCACCATTGTGGCGGCGTCTGCCGGGCTTCCCCTAAAAGTGCTGGCATAAAGCGTGCCTGGGGGCCACAAGTAGTTTGGCTTCGGCCGACTTTACCCCCAACGCACACACACACACACACACACACACACACACACACACACACACACACACACACACACACACACACACACACACAGCGTCCCACCCATTGCTCTGCGCACTGTCATATGGGAATGTGTGTAATCTGTGGAGAAGCCACTCTATAGGCCTCGTCTTTGTGCCTAAGAGCCTTCTGGCGCTACATAACAGATATTTCAGTATGTGCATATGTGTTATTGTGAGCGCGTCCTTCATTTGAAGAGCTGCTGCTTCCACACACACTCACACACACTTCAGAGGAGAGTGGAAACACACACAGCTCTGCTGTGAACAGACAGCCTTCATGATGTGAGTAGTTGCTTATTATTTACAACTCTAAAATCTGCATAGACCGTCAGATGAATTTGTGGTTTGGTAGTATGCTTGAACTGTATCGATATATCAATACATCAATACCCTCTGAACTGTTACAGTCTTTTTATATCATCCTATATTTCCTTACAGCCTTTTTAGCTTGATCTGAAATCCGTCAGCTACTGTATTTCCTTCACTGAACGCTTTTATCCATTGATGATTGTAATGGTTAAATATGTGCTTTGTGTGGACCAACAAAGTTGATTTTTAGGTACATAGCAGATTTTTTATTTATTTATTTATTTTTCTGTAGAAGATGATACTTATAATAAGTATTAGCATGATTTACTGGACTTGAAGCCTTTAAGCGATAGTTCATCCTAAAATGACCAAAAATTGACATAAACATTTTTTTTTCTGTTATATAAAAGAACATATTTTGAGAAATATTTTGTTTTGTTTTTTGACCATACTGTAGAAGTCAATGGTAACCAAACTGTTTGTTTACCAATATTCTTCAGATGTTCTGCAGATAAAAGTCTTACAGGTTTTAGTGAAACGAGGGTAAATGATGTAAATTATGACAGAATATTAATTTTGGGGTGAATTATCTATATAACATCACATTATAAAATACTTCTGGTTCTCCAGTTTGATTGGTCAAGAGTGCTCATATAATAGTCCAACAGCTGAACTGTTTCACTGTTTTCATTTCTGTTTTTACACATTTCTGACAAAGGTTCAGTGATTCTTTCTGCAAGTTACATTGTTATGCCAGTAGGTGGCGACAAGCGACTGTCTTCATGAGTCATTTGAGTCATTCACTCAATGGATTTATTCAAAAAATTATTCATTTTAGAACTTACCTTACGTGATCGTGAACGTACTGAGGGGGGCCCCGCTCCCTACCTCGCACTGGGACCCGGCCCTGTGTAAGTTACTCAATATTTTGTCATACTGTAAAATGTAATGTCAAACTTGCAATCGTTGTTTAGATTAGATAGCATTAAACCCATTTGTGTCCAATTTTTCTGAATGGTTTCATGCATATAGTCGTGTTAATAGTGTCCTATGTGAACATGTTCTGCATTTATTTTCCCCATGTTTTTTTTTTTTTTTTTCCTTGAAAATCATATTTGAATGTGCGGCAACTATAGTTGCCGGTGGGCAAATATGTTGTATGCAGCCCTTCAAAGTCAAATTTGAATAGGAGGAGAATATTTGGCATCTAACTCAAAATAACTGCTTTCAACAGATCAATCTTTATTGCTGAACAAATTTATAATAGATTACATTCGATGCAAACCCAAAAAAGCTGCATCTAGCTTATAATCTCTTGAATATAAATACACAACAAACAACAAATCCATGTCTTAAATTGGTGGAACATAGTGCAGAACAAATTGCAGCCATTAAGTTGCCCCAACAGTGCATTGTGTATCAAAAATTTAAATTAAAATAAATATATAAAAATATGTACAGTGCCCTCCAATAATATTGGCACCCTTGGTAAATATAAGCAAAGGCGGCTGTGAAAATAAATCTGCATTGTTTATTCTTCTGATCTTTCATTAAAAAAATTCACAAAATTCTAACCTCTCACTGAAATAAAACAACTGAAAGTGTGTGTGTGTGCATTTATTTCTCATTGTGAAATAAATGTTTTCTCTAGTTCATGTTGGCCACAATTACTAGCACCCAATTATTGCATTGTCCCTTTCCCACACTCTCAGAAATAAAGGTACAAAAGCTGTCACTGGGGTGGTACCTTTTCAAAAGGTACATGTTTGTACCTAAAGGGTCCATTTTGGTACCTTAAAGGTACATATTAGTAATTAAAGTGTACATATTTGAACCTAATAGGTACAAAAGTGTGCCTTTTGAAAAGGTACCGCCCCAGTGACAGCTTTTGTACCTTTATTTCTGAGAGTGCAAGATAACAGCTCTGAGTTTTCTACTATAATGCCTGAAGAGTTTGGAGAACACCTGAGAAGAGATCAGAGACCATTCTCTCCAGATCCTTCAGATTCCCAGCTCTATGTTGGTGCTTCTTCTCCTCAGTTCACCCACTCATTTTCTACAGGGTTCAGGTCAGAGTACTGAGGGTGAGTAATTGGCAGAAGCTTCATTTTGTGCTCAGTGACACATGTTTGTGTTGATTTTGATGTTTGTTTTGGATTATTGCCCTGATGGAAGATCCAACCACAGCTCATTATAAGATTTCTAACAGAGGCAGTCAGGTTTAGATTTTTTTATCAGTTGGCATTTATAATCATGTGGAACAGGAAGTCATGGCTGGACAATTTCATGCTCATAGTCACCCTGGTGTGCTAAAAAATGTAAATATGAATGGGAATATACTTCAGAGATATTTTACTCATAAGAATTTCTAGGGGTGCCAATAAATGTGGCCAACATGTATTTGAGAAAAAATAAATAAAATGTCATCATGAGATTTTCTCGCAACTTTCAATTTCAATTTTTTTGAACGAAAGATCAAAAACAGACAATGCAAATTTATTTTCACAGCTGCCTTTATTAGTGGAGGGCACGGTACATTTTCTGAAGAAAATCTTTCATTTTCTGAAGAAAATGTGAGTGGTGCTTGCCCTGGTAAACTTGGCACTAGGCACTAATAGTAACTCTAATCATTTTAGCATCATGTTAACAACATGCTAACAACATGTTAACACAATTAAATGTTAAAACAAAATTAGCATGATTAACATTTTGCTAGTATGATTTTAACATGTTTTAAACAAGTTGTTAATGTGATTAGCATGATTAGCATGTTCCTAGCATGATGCTAAAAAGCTGTTTTTAACAAGAAGGTAACATGAGTAGCATGATGCTAGCAACAGTACACCCCCATTTCCCCATGATATATGTTATACTTACAAGTCATTTGCCCACCGGCAACTATAGTTGCCGCTTGGACATTTGACTAAGTATACTCTTGTAACTTTTCACAGTGTGCATGAAAATACATTCAATGTCACGAAGAAACGGATCTAGCAGTGCCGTATTACACAATATCATATCATGGATGAGTTTCAGTTGATTGTAATGTGAGAGGATGCTTGTCCTACAAGGAGAAATGTTCTTAAGACTTAACTTTCATCATATTTCTCTGTTTAAATGCGCATAATACTTGAGCAGTTGGCTTTATTGCTGTCAGTTTTCCATTTTAAATTAGTGTAAGTGCTGATTTTCATCAATCATCTTGTGTTCTCATGCTGGGCTCTGTGACGTATTCATTATGGATTCAACACTGATGCCACATCATGCCAGGAGGTGCCAGGTTGTAAGAGCTTCATGCCATGTGGTGAGATGAGATGAATTAGTCACTGCCATTGCTTTTGATCAGCTTTGTGTCTCTTTAATGGATCGCCTCTTTTGAAATTTAAGATGAAGCATGTTTGGCTATGTCTTATCTGAAAACTTGTGATGTGCAAAATATTTACCACCAAAGATTAGAGAGCCATTTGTAGTTTTTCATGCTTGACAAGATTCGCCAAGCATAACATATTACCATATTATATAAAATAGACAGAATATCTTATTTTTTTCTTCTGCTGCTAAAAATCATATTGTTGCTAATAACAAAAGGCCAAAACTTTTTTTTTTTCAACACACAAAATAGAGTTTTGTTTCTTGTTTAAGTTTACTTCATTGAAATGAGCTAAACACACAAAAAAATTTAATTTCAATATGTTCAGTCCACTCACATTTGTAAAATTAAGGTTAATTGAATACTTTTGTTTGCTACATAAATCATTATTTGAATAACAAATTACTTACAATTACATGTTATTTTATGTGTTTTTGAGGAAAGGGAAAGTGTTAATGTCCAGGCTGCTTGCTTGTTCATCCTATCCAAATTAAATTATATTTAGCATGTCAACTTCCACTACTGCTATCTGACTCAAGAACAGAAGTGAAATTTTAACAAAACATTGTTTGTTTAAATTGACTTGTTTTAGTCTTGTTTACATCCCTAAATTAATTGTTTAGAAAGATGTATTCATTGAACAAATTATATTTTTGGGGGGCAGATGCCATTTTAGTTTGATGTTCTTCTGATGCTTCACAAGTTCAGAATATCCCATCATCTATTTATTTTATTAATTTGAGAAGACATTTCTTTATTTATTTTCTTTATCTGATATCATTTTAAAATCATTTCAGTTTTTTATCATCTCAGGGTGTACAATTCCACTATTGTCCTGTAGGGGGAAACAGAGAGACCAACACAAAGGTCTTTATTGTGTTATTTCATCATTTCTGTTTAAATGCTGTTTGAGCATATCATGTTACATTTCGCTATATATCTAACGTATGTTAGCTGTCCTGTTTTTTGTACAAGATATGTTATTGGCACCGTAAATTACAGTCAGAGAGCTGCCAGCGAGATAGATGTTGTTTACTGGCTTTTCTGTGCCCTGTGCACACCACAAGTGTGTATTTGTATATGTTTGTTCATTCAGATGTAAAGCATGCGGTGGCAGCTCCCCTGTTGTGTGTCTAAAGCATTGTATTGTCTGTTGATGCATTTTATATTCTGATGACCAAACAGTTTGGTCATCTTCAAACAGCCATTCGGTCAATTTGATCCATTTTATCAGGATCAGTTACTCAGCTGCTGAGTCACCTAAGCACTTTCTGGGATAAATTGGTCTCGGGTGATATTGCCCGTAAAATGATCCAAGAGTGAACGCATCGTCTATTGTTAAATCCCTAAGGATTCAGTCAGTGACCTTCACAATCTGTTCAAAACAAAGGAATCTGTCAGTATATCACTTATTTATAGATTGATATGTTTTGCTGTGTAATAATATTCCTCATGTCTGTCTGACTCAACATTGACAAGTGAATCACTCTCTCCAACAATGAAGAAA
Source organism: Acrossocheilus fasciatus (assembly GCA_036784905.1). Classification (NCBI taxonomy): domain Eukaryota; kingdom Metazoa; phylum Chordata; class Actinopteri; order Cypriniformes; family Cyprinidae; genus Acrossocheilus; species Acrossocheilus fasciatus. Next base: position 6,550,840 of record CM071960.1, read on the forward strand.
TCATAAACTACAATTGTGCAGCTATTTTTCTGTAGGTGTTTGTGCACGACTAAATATATTTGATGTGTTTATGAGTTCAACATTTTTTGATGTTTAACAACATTTTCAACATCAACATTTTTTTTGTTTAGGATTAACGCACCTAAACGAAAGATCAAGCGACTTGTTTTAGTCTTGTTTACAACCCTAAATTAATTGTTTAGAAAGATGTATTTATGTTCATTGAACAAATTATATTTTTGGGGGGCAGATGCCAGTTTAGTTTGATGTTCTTCTGACGCTTCACAAGTTCAGAATATCCCATCATCTATTTATTGTGGCTGTGGCTTTTCTGAGTAGTAAACTTGCTTGGTAGCGCACCTGGTACAGCATTGCAGTTGTAATATGAAGCGCTCTTGTATGAATCTCGTAAAGTTGTTGTGCAAACAACTTTTGTGGAACAACATTTTTTGATCTAAAATTAATCTTGGCCAATTGTCACTTCATTGTGTTTTTATGTATTGTCTTGGGCTTTTTTTTTGTTTGTTTTTCTTACATTCAATTTATTTTTTATCTTTTTAAATATTAATACATTAATGATACATTATTAAAACATTCTTCAGTGGTTAATAATACTTTTTCAGGTGAATACAATATTGTTTAGACTATAAATGATTGATAACCACAGATAGCATCATGTTGCCATGTGTCACCTACCCATATGGTTTTTATGACATGGCTGCATGGAATACTTGAGTAATCTTAATGAATATAGTTAATCACAGCATTTTGTGGACTATTTTGGGGTTTCTTTAAAGGAATAGTTCACCCAAAATGTTTTAATCACCTTATGTTTTTTGAAACCCCTAGGTTTTTCTTGCTTTACTGTATATTAAACCCAAAATAAGTTATTTTCGTACAGGCTCATTGGGAAAAATGTGCCTCTACCTACATTTTTGCATACTCCAAAAACATCTCAGTCCATATAATTCACTGCAGTTTCAAGCAGAAATGAACAGTAGTGGCAGTAAAACACAACCTTTATTCCTTTTCACAGATTTTCAGTTGATAAATACTTATTTTCACACAATTCCTTGCACAGCTTTTGCACACTTTTATCAAGGTGCATGATTGGTAAACATACATTTTGATGTTTGCATCACATAACCAGCTCCATATTTGTGGCTTTTCTGAGTAGTAAACCTGCTTGGTAGCGCACCCGGTACAGCATTGCACTTGTAATATGAAACGCTCTTGTATGAATCCTGTAAAACACAAGTCATGATAAAAGAGCTCAAAGATTTGTAAACAAGTTAAAATGGCATGATGGCTTCAGCAAATGCATTTATTATATATCAGGTTTGCTTTTGTTAACAGTTTTGGTTAGGTTTAGAGTAGGGTTTAGTGTAATTTGTATGTTATTTTGAAACACAATAAAGACTTAACCTGGACTTTTAGCGCCACTTACTGGATGTTTCACTTTGACAGTTGCAAAACGTGTAAGAAACAACTTAATATGATTGTGCAAAAATGTTTTTCATTTTTCCATTGAACCTGGTATGGACAAAAACACCATAAAAATGTCATAAAAGTGTATATCCAGAAATTTAAAGCATAATTTACTAAAAAAATTGCATTATATGTTATTGGTTCAGTGAACAGTTGTCATTGACAACACTGGTGTGTGTTGATGCACCATATATAAATGTATATGAATACAGTTGAGATTGATAGTAGAATTTATTTTTGGATTTACTTTTCCTTTAAATATCAAATTTGGTAGAAAATGTTTCCTTAACAACAGCGAATTTAAAAATTTTTTACAGTGTGCTGTGCTAACCTCTGTAATCTAAGCAGGCCAACTCCCACATTGTTATTAAGCACTGTTTGATTTTATATTTTTCTAACCTTTAACCTGAAAGTTAGCATGTTGATAAAGTATCCAAGTCTCACAGCTAGAAATGACGGCCCATTTCTCTGTAAACCTTCATCACCCACTGCTTTAATTAGTGTTTCCTGCACCCTATTCAGCACACATCTCAATGAAACGAAGAAGATGCCCATTTACAAGCACAGCTGTGTCTCTACAAAGCCCTCCTGCGGTCCTCATTAAAACATCCCCTCTGTCGCTAACAGCTAGTTAGCATTGCCTGGGTTTTACATCCAGTCCCTATCAAACGGGCCTAAATTACTGTTATTCCCCACTTTAAAAAGACTGCTCTTATTTTAGCACCTTTTACTTGATTCTGATGCAGAATTACAGTGATTGAAGTGGATATTTTAAGTATGTCAAGATTAAGAGGCTGTTGGTTGTATGCTCCGCACCCTGGAGGCTAATTCTTCCCTATTTGTTAGACCAGTGTCAAAGCTAATGAGGCAATATGTTGCTTAGTGTACTCACAAGATGAAGATATTGAATATGAAATCCTGCAGCTTCTAGGAGGATTTTGAGAGCTTAATATGTTCTCTTTGCTACGCTACCAATTACACTATAAACTGTTCATGGCCATGTGCAAATGTCAGGCTATAAGATGTAGGCTAGGTGAATTTAAACAAAATGAATTTATTAAATTATACCTCAAGCCTACGAAAAACATTGTTTGTCATTCATTTCTTATTTGCTTGAGAGCTTTTGTTTAGTCACGTTTATCAGGTGTTTTTTTTTTTTTTTTTTCCAAGCTGCTAAAGTTGAACTTTTGCCTGTATGGTGGTTAGATTAATTGTTTTTCTACAATGTATCCTACATTCTGACATGAAACACGTAATGTCATACAGTCTGACTCGCCTGCAACCTCTTCGATCACATTCATGTACAAATATGTCATTGCATTATCTTAAAGGATTTTTAAAAATCATACTGTGTAGTAGGGCTGATCCCTAATAGTTGACTAACCGTTAGTCGACGAGAAGAAGCTTGGTCAACCAAAATTTTATTAGTCTCAGAAAAAAAACAATGACGCGCAGTCCATGACGGACAGATCGTTAACGGCTGGTCTATGTGACAATACAGCACATAAGGCAGGACATCCAAACACTCGACTATCATTCATCGACCTCAAATATGGCTAATCATCTAGTAGCAGCAACTTTACATGGCCGCTTAATCTAATGTTAACCTAGAAAAATGTGCGCTATTCAAGTATCTGTGTGGAGTGTGGAAGGACAGATGGAGGCTCTCAAAATACTCCGTCATTTTGGGTTTTACAGATAAGAGTAATACATCTTTCGAATTTGTGTGCACACACAATAACAACAAAACATTACGCTTTTGTTAAAATAATGAAATCAAACAGGATGTGCTTTCTGCCGTCTTAGTCTCTGGGTATACTTGCCTTGCGACTTGATCTCTTAAGCCAGAAACAAAGAAAGCCCTAGTTTATCAATAAATTATTAAAATGTTAATGCAGCCTCCTACTGTTTTTCCCTGACACATTCATAATCATTACTTCTGCCGGTGTGCTGTGGCAGGCTTCACATGTGCGCTTGAACGCTTTTGGCTGTGTATTATGAATTAAATGGTTTCTTAATAAATGTGCGATTAGTTGACTAACGCTTAATGAATGAAAAAAACAGAACAATCTTTAGCCCTACTGTGTAGAGCGAGCTATAAATGATGTTGTGGTATGAAAAATGAATTACAATTACAAATATTCAAGGAGCCATTTGCAGTTTTTGATTTGAAAAATGCTAGACATGAAACCTGGAATTGGGAAAAAGCGCACGGTCTTGAGTTGTGTTTTTTTAAAAGTTGAACTACTTTTATTTTAAGCACTGCATTTTTAGATTTCCATGTCACTGTCCATGCAAGCCACTGCATAAGACGCAATCTCAACAGTCAGAGATGTCCATCTAGTGCGTTTACATAGAAAAACAATGGAAAAGTTACTCAGCGGAATGGAGAAACTCTTCTGTGTGAACGCTCCCTTAACTGGTATGGAAGCAGATACAGTTATCATTACAGTTATCGCTCTTGATAGGCCTTTTTTAATACAATTTTACATGTATGAATTTAAGGTACAAGTTTACATTTTATCAGTTCTATGCAGACAAAAAGGAGGCTGAGGGACTGTACAGTATAAAGGTCCTAGATCACATTCCACAACTCACAACTTTCAATACTGTTTTTGTCTGCTAGAAATCATTTGTAAGGATATTCTTTCAGGTGAAAGTCTGGCTTGTTGTTAAACAACAGTATAATCCATTGAACACATGTGCTTCTGCCCCTCACAACCTCGTTTGGCACCACCCTGACTATAAGGTCTATAGCATGTCAGTTTCCCAAAAGTATTTAACGTCAGCAACTCATAGAGAGTGTGAACAGCTATATTTATAAATTAAAAGCGATGTCAAAGCCAAACAGTAGTGCTTAACCTCAAAACCCACAGATAGACTCAGCCTGGATTATTTACAACCTTATCATTCTGCCACTGCCTTTATAGCCCCCCCCACACACACATTCGTATTTGCAGCATCAGGAGTCTTTATCAGAGTCTTTCACCCGCATCCCGAATTTGTTCTTCATGTCCGTTAGCTTCATCCTCTTAATGGCTCAGGTAGCTACTGCTGTAGGAGAGAGCTAATATTTCACGCCGAGCAGGAACCCAGCCAACAGGTCCATTTACTGGCAGATAGAGAGAGGAGAGAGAAAGCAAAAGAGGGAGCGATAAGGGAGAGGGGGAGGATCCGGACTGCAGGCGGACTGCGGCAGGAGGGGTGTGACGTGATCGAGAGAGAGAGAGAGAGAGATGGCAAGATACAACCCTCAGGCTGAGTCTCTGTAGCAGAGAAGCAGCAGAGATGCTTGGATTACAAACAGGAAGCGCTTTGAGTCAGAAGTGGATGTAGTTTTTCATCAGTCGGCTGTGTTTGAAGGTGTAATGAATGTGTCATTCTGAGTCAGGGCTATGGATGAGTCAGTGTGGCACTTGTTAGTGACCCGGTATGTGTGACAGGACAGTGAGTTTGAGGACTGCAGAGAGTGTGTTTACTCCCAGAGAGCCATGCTTGCGTTCTGCTTCAGTTAAGTTTGGTTTAACTGGATGCTATTGGGTTTTTGAACACTCTTTTGACATTGTCATTGTGTGTCATTTCAGAAGAGTTAGGTCAGCTTTCAATAACTTTTGTGAATGAGTAAGACTTCCTCGCGTTACCAGAATTGGGAACCGCTGATTGGCCGAGGGCTTCGCTGCCCTGCGAGAAAACTTCCTGTTTCCTCCAAGTGGACTTTGTGTTTCATTGGGAAAGCACGCCAAAGGATGCAAGTGTAATCCAGGAAAAAACACATCCTATTGTTTCTTAGGATCGCACGCGGATCCATAGCCCGCACTTCTCAACGGTGTTACGAAGAAACACACTGTACAGTGAAGCTGTAAGGTAAGAGATGTTACACTGACATATTATTTACAGTAATTTAGTTGGTGAATGTGTGAGAGTGTGTGGGAAGATGATGACAGTTTCTGAAGGAAGGGGACTCTTTTAGGACAGAGTGAATGTTGCAGTGATGCCTGATGGGTCTGTGATAGCAGTGGATGTGTTTTGCAGCATCTGTACTCTTACTTGACTGTAGCATAATATCCATAGCTATGTCAGTGCTTCTCAAGCGCTTTTTTACTTCAAGACTACTAAACAACTTAAGTTACCTATCAAAAATTACATCAGAATCTGACTGATTCTACACTTTTATGTGGCTTTTGCGCTTTGTGGTGTGATGAGTGACTTTGTAGATTAGTACACACTTATTTGAGGCTTCATTTGGTTGTTTGATGTGTTCAGATTCTAATGATTTCTTTTGAATATCTCGACAGGCTTGTCTTTATAGTTTGAGGGTTTGGTTTATAAATGTCTTTTTGAATTTGGATGGTTTCATGGTCACAGCAACCAAATAATTCATAGTATGGTCATCACAAACCATATTTATACACATCTAAACATGTGTTAATGTGATCTGTGGGTCGTATTTTCTCTTGCCTTAAGTATTTTTGTTCAGATTTTGAGAGGATGTGGGCATGTCAAGCTACCTGGTCAAACAGCTTGGCATTTATCTACTTTGACTGTCTAATTTCTACCAAGTGACAGATGAATTTGTGCCAAATCACTGTAGATTTTGATTGGACACAGTCTTTGAAGCCAACATATTATATTTTGTTATGTTATGTTATGTTATGTTATGTTATGTTATGTTATGTTATGTTATGTTATGTTATGTTATGTTATGTTATGTTATCTTATGGGGATAGAGGTAGACCAGTAGTGGTTTATTCAAATAACTAAGGTGGGACAACTTGTCAATAAAACGTATTTTAGTTAAATGGAAGAAAAAGAATTAATAGAAATATAATCAACTCAAGTCTAGTCTTTAAAATGTACTTTTTAATGGGGTATAATATAATATAATATAATATAATATAATATAATATAATATAATATAATATAATATAATATAATATAACATAATATAATATAATATAATATAATATAATATAATATAATATAATATAATATAATATAATATAATATAATATAAAGACCAACAGTGATTTATACTAATAACTAAAATGGGGAAATATGGCAATAACTGATTAATCAGCCCATGGTGTTATAAAAAAATATATTATAAAATAAAACTTTATTTATTAACAAAATGAACTTATTATATTATTCAAGTATTTTATTGTGATGATTAAATTAAATGTTCAGATACTTCACAGAAGGGAAAAGCGACAGATTGAGTACAGACATTTCCAATTACAGACTAATATCCTGACAGTGAGATGCTGTACAGTAACATCTGTTTGTTATGAGCCATTGATTGTTTGAAGTATAAATATTTGTATCCATCCATTTTAAATTAATATGCTCTGTCACACATGCTGTTTGTATTAAGCATTTGACATTGTGGCGACATCAAATATGGAGTGAGGTTAACTGGTGAGTGACAGGGTCAGATGCTGCTCTGATGTGGCAGAAGAGCTTCAGACCAGCTGACGAGGACATGCGGGAAAGACTCAACCCTTTTTAATCTTTTATCATTACACACACCTACCCACACACACTGAGTGTGTAATGACAATGGTGAGCAGTGGAGGTGAGCAGAGCTGATTCTGAGTCTCTTCAGATGTGCTGAACTAAAGTGAACTGAGTTTAAGGGAGAAGGACCTCTGACCGGGTGTCCATTGTGTTTGCCTTCATGAGTCACACTGACACTCAACAAGTGAAAATACACTGGTTTGTGATTAACCCGCTCATTGTCTGCTGTGTTACTCATACTTTATCTAACTGGTCAAAGAGTATGCGGTTTTAAGGAAATAGGAGGAACATTCAGAACATTTTTTAGTCACAATAAAAGATAAAAGCTTTTAATGTGACAGCTTACTAATGAGCAGCTAATTTGTTTTTAAATTATTTTTAATTATTTTAAATGAATATTTCCTTAACACTTTACATTAAGGTGTCATTTGTTAACATTATAGTTAATGTATTAACTTGCATGAATTAATAATGAATAATGCATTTGTTACCCTGTGTATTAATCTTTGTTAATGTTAGTTAATGAAAATACAGTTGTTCATAGTTTGTTCATGTTAGTTCACAGTGCATTACCTAATGTTAACAAATACAATTTTAGATTTTAATAATGTATTAGTAAATGTTGAAATTGACATTAACTAAGATCAATAAATGCTGTAGAAGCATTGTTCATGCATAGTTCATGTTAACTAATACAGCTAACTAATGTTAACTAATGAACCTTATTGTAAAGTGTTACCAACATTTCTTATTTGAGTGAAAAAAGACCAATTTAATGGGATTTAATCCCATTACCACTACCATCATACATGAAATAAAATAAAAAATAAAACAAGCTTAGTAGCTACCATAATACATAAAACAAAACAAAACAAAACAAAACAAAATGTACATATTAGATAAAACAAAAACATAAGTAAAATAAAACAAATTAATTAATAAATAAAACAAAAGCGAAACATACACATTAGCTACCATAATACATAAAAAACATATATATATACTACCATCATTTAAAAAGCATATATACTGTATTACCTTTCATAATACATTAAATATAACAAAAATGAAATAAAGCATATTAGCTATAATAATAAAACATGGATGTAAGCTACCGTCATACATAAAATAAAACATATACATAAGCTAGCACCATGCATCAAAATAAAACATACTTAATAGCTAAAATCATACATAAAATACAACAAAAATAGAGCTTATAGCTAACAGAGCTAATACATAAAATTAAAAAAAAAAATTATTATCTACCATAATGCTTAAAATATAATAAAAATAAAAATAGAACTTATATATTAGCTACCAGCGTACACAAACCATACATATTAGCTACCATAATACATAAAATAAAATAAAACAAAACATAAATATTAGTCACCATAATACATAAATGAAATTAAATTTGACATTTAAATGAAATCTGATTACTGTTTTACTGTAACAATAACTGCAGCATAGCCTATGGTTTTTTGGTGGAAATTATTGTTGCCATGGTCAATTTTTGTGAAACTACATCACAATAATATCTACTTTCTGAATATTTTATTATATTAACCGCAAATAGCTGCCTAACTAACATACTTTCATGAGCAACATGGCCATGATATTAATTCTGTGTTGTTTTTATGCCATCCAGAGGGAGCAAGGACCCACTTGAAATGCTAATTACATTTGATAACAGGGTTTGTGGACTCACAGTGCTTGCAGATAAGTGCTGAAGACTCACTGTTTGGTGGTCACACTCATATTGTCTTTTAGGGAACATATTGACATAAAATAAGAGTGTCTTGTTTGGATTAATTGGAAAATGAAACTGTGTTCTGTGTCAATTCTTATGCCAAGCAGAAGGTGGCATACTTTACACAGATTCAGACTGAGCTAAAAAGCTGTCCGTCTCTCCTTTTGTAAGCAGTGCAGGGAAGACAGAATGGAGCTGATTGCAGATGCACTTTCTCGTGTGGTCTCAGAGATTAAATGAGGGTCTGCTGTTAGGTTTAGCAGGCAGGTCAGCCTTGAATGTTGTTTGCCTGACAGGCTCCATGTCAACAGTCCAATCAGTCCATGTGTTGACTCGTGATAAGGAGGTCGACATCAGGTGTGATGGTCAGCTCAGGCTGAGAAAAACACCATGTGAAACATCCTGTGCATTTCACCTTTACAAGCATCTTTGCTTGCTAATAAACCAGGTCTCTATTCCTGAGGCCAGTTGAATAAACTTAGTCACTATGTTAAGACTGTGTCTGACCATCTAACAGTTATTCAAGGGGTAATCAATCTTACTTTACTCAGATTAGACCAGTCTACGTTTTTATGCAACTGACTTGAAAAAGTTCTGTCTTAAATTAAATAAATAAATAAAAATAGATGACTTGTGAGACAATTTGTAAGACTTATCAGTATAGGTTGATAAAATAAAACAAAAATAAGACATACATATTATCTAGCATGATACAGCAAGTCAAACATTAGCTGCCATCATAAAATAAAACAAAATTAAAACACACACATTAGCTACCATCATACATAAATATAAAATGCACATATTAGCTACCATCAAAGTAAAACAAAAAAATATTACATTAGCTACAAAAACAACAATAAAACATACATATTAGCTACAACCATACATTATGTATATATATGTATACACACACACACACACACACACACACACACATATATATATATATATATATATATATATATATATATATATATATATATATATATATATAACGACAGCGTTTTAGTGCCACGTAAAAAAAAAAATTGAAGATTGAAGTCATAATATTTCGAGAATAAAGTCGAAATGTTTCGAGAATTTAAATAGTAGAAATTAAAGTTATAATATTTTGAGAGTATAGCCTATATTGCTCATGCAAATGATCCGCATTGATATGGAAGCAAATAAGAGACATAACTATTTGAAATTTAACAGCCACTGAATACTTAGTTTTTAAATATTTTATTTTGAAAAACATTTATCTGAATTTATTTGCTCTGAATTCACCCCTTTGAAATTATTTTACTTTGGAAACCATGTATCTGAATTTAATTGTTTCGAATTTACCTCTCAAAACCTGAATTTCAATGAATATTTTTCAATGCTCACAAATTCAGATAAAAAAAAAAAAAAATCAACTTACAGAATTTCAGATAAAATAGATTTAGGTTGATCAAATTGATTGCTCAAATTCAGATCTCAAATTGCAAGTTAATATTTTTCAAAGAAAACATCAGTTTAATTCGACTGCTCAAATTCAGATCGAAAAATTCAAGTTAAATATTCACATGGTAACATCCGGGCTACCCAGGATAGGAAAAACAGTTGAGCACCGAGCACGACGATCATGTGTGCAAGGTATACAGTACGTGGCGGTAATACTCCTAAGCAGTGAACGGCCATGAAATGGAAAGAAGAAGAAGAAGAAGAGCACGACGACCTGTCTGTCATGATCCAAGAAGTAAAGATGTAAAGAACCTGTAAAGATGACTTCCAGGGAAAACGAAGGCGCCCCGGTAAGTTTGCTGTTTATGTACAATCGGACTCAGGGCTCGACAGAACAGAAGTATGTTGTTACTAATTATGTTTGGAACACATATGCTATATAGCTATGGTTTGTGTGACTCGTCTCCCTATGTAAGTTAAGTCAGCTAAACAACACGTTATAGCTAGCAAGATAACTTTAGAGCTCAACGGTGGCCGCCCACTTTTTTATAAAAAAGTTTAAGCCTGGAACCAAGCCAACAGCTCCGAGATGAATCTTGACAATAAAACATTTGATTTGGCGCCACATTTTTTTTTTTTAAACGGCAAAAAAAAAAAAAAGATTTCAATGGTAGAAGCTCACAGACAGACTGGGAGCCATCAATGTAGATGGATACGGTTAAAAGAGTCATCACATAAAGTATAACTGAATTACTATCAAACTATGAGTTTTTATAAGATTAAATTAATCCAGAGAATATAATGCTGAACCTTGTCAATTCCATCTGAATAGAAGGTCTTGGTGGCTGATTGCCAGACCTCTCATTTTGGCCTATTTGCCTCCGTTCCCTGCCGTATAGTAACCAAAAATAATCATTAATCACAGACTAGAAAAATATCCTTGTGAACAGATTTTAAAATGTATTTTAAACCCTTAACCTTATATCCTGACTGCTGCAAGGAACATCACTACTGGCTGCACCTCCTATGTATGTTCCAAACATAATTAGCAACAACATACTTCTGTTCTGTTGAGCCCTGAGTCCGATTGTACATAAACAGCAAACTTACCAGAGCGCCTTCGTTTTCCCTGGAAGTCATCTTTACAGGTTCTTTACATCTTTACTTCTTGGATCATGACAGACAGTCGTGCTCTTCTTCTTCTTCTTTCCGTTTCATGGCCGTTCACTGCTTAGGAGTATTACCGCCACCTACTGTATACCTTGTGCACATGGTCGTCGTGCTCGGCGCTCAACTGTTTTTCCTATCCTGGGTAGCCCGGATGTTACCATGTGAATATTTAGCTTGAATTTTTCGATCTGAATTTGAGCAATCAAATTTGATCAACCTGAATCTATTGTAGGGTTTGATACATAAGTATAATTTAATTTAGCTCAAAGGGAATCATTTATGACTTTATAGGGAATTTGAACAGAATCACTGTTTTGCGGCTGATCACTGAGTCGGCAGCGATTCACTGAACGAGCCGTATAACATTACTTCTGCACTGGATATTAAAATCCAAAATATAGTGAAAACACTATTAATAAGCACAGTAACAAGATCAGCAGATTAAGACATTAACTTGTAAGCACAAAACACAAGATACTTCTCTTTTAAATATAAATAAGACTTTATTTATATAAACCTAAGACATAAACTAATCTAACATGAACACACGCATTCACACATTCACACGTTGCAGAAAGAGAGAAAGGATGAGTTTAGAGAATGAGAATGTGAAATCCCAAGTTTACAGCAATATGTGCTATTGCATAGACCTGAACAACCATCAATCACAATTAACCCTCGCGTTGAGTTTCTCAATGAGGCTAAAATTTATATTAAATGCACCAGCTCAGTTAGAATCTGGAGTTGTTTTACTTGCGTTGCCTTGTGTTACAGGGATTCCTTTCTGTCGTTGTCGTTGCAGGAAAGGGGTTTTCCCGAGTTGGTGATTGGCTGGAAGTTCAGTAGTCTTTGAAGTGATGTCTTGGGAAGCCAATGGTTGGGCCGTTGGCTGAGGATGGTCTTGGAGTCCGTTGCTGGTTGAAGTTTGAAGCAGGTGCAGTCGGAGCTGGACTTTGCGGCAAACTTAACTTTTGAACACGAGACTCAATGGAAAGAAAATAAACTAAAGTAAAAGAATAAAATGAGTAACGAGACTAGGTGGTTTTTCTTCTCATCGTGGTGTTAAGTAGCAACTGGCCTGTAGGCCAGAGCACGCTCAAAGAGCGCTAAAAGCAGCATCAAAGCGCGGTGGCGAGAAGAAGGGACGAGAGACGAAAAAGAGAGATTTGATGGTGTCCTGAGTTCTTAAACTCGGCTTTTGGGACACATCCCATTTGGTGTCTTGACCAATTAGATAGGCTATTATCTTAGCTAGGGTTGTTCCTTCCATCATAAATCAGCATGTTATCAGTCACATGGTCTGAATTTTACACACTCTTGCAAAGTATACTTTTGGATGTGATTTCTATAACCAGAATATGATACATTTGACACATAATTAATTGAAAGAAACATTTCAAGCTAGAAATGTCAAGCTCATACATACCAAACACGACTAACCTTAAAGTCATTCAATAGTTATTAGAAAGACATACATAATATGTGCTTAAAACATGATGGTCTAATATGTGGTTACATACATAATATAGTGTTATGCCTAGCAATGTCCTTTTAGGATGGTTTTATGTGCATATGAAAAAGAAAGTCTCTGTGTAGTTCTGTGGGGACCAAAAGACATGTTCTTTGGACAGGAATTTCAGTCTGGTTCTTTGTCTTCTATGTGTGGGGGAGAAGTCATGTGGTGGCCATCTCTTTGATCATTAATCTTGACTATTTACCCCAAATTTGACGATCTCCTTCCTGCGTAGAACACTTATCAATAAGTGTTCTTTTGTCTTAATGTTGCGAGCTGTTCTGTGAAAGAGGCTTGTTGGTTAAGCTTGCTCCAGAAGTCGGAGATAGGAATCTTTACAACGTTGTCCTGTTCTCCTGGAATTTCAGCTCCTCATGTTTGCGATGTTCTGATCGAATCTTAGTTTTGTCTGACTCATTCTGACGCTACACTATTTTAGCTGAAATTCTGTAAGTTGATTTTTTTTTATCTGAATTTGTGAGCATTGAAAAATATTCATCGAAATTCAGGTTTTGAGAGGTAAATTCGAAACAAATAAATTCAGATACATGGTTTCCAAAGTAAAATAATTTCAAAGGGGTGAATTCAGAGCAAATAAATTCAGATAAATGTTTTTCAAAATAAAATATTTCAAAACTAAGTATTCAGTGGCTGTTAAATTTCAAATAGTTATGTCTCTTATTTGCTTCCATACATTGAGAGCAGTGGGAGAAGTTGCCAGGCACACCGGAATTGATTTGAATATTGTCGCGTCCGAGCGACCGCATCATCTTACTGGGAAGTCAATTTTAAGGATTCGCGTAAACAGCTTAATATATGATATCTATTAACAGACTGAACAGGAGCAACTGTTTATCTTAACATAAGCTCACACACTCAATCGACATTCCTTTGGGGGGCGCTGTAGCTCTCTTATTTAACCCTTTTTTAATGCACTACAAATATATGTGGGATTACTAGCAGAAATCATGCCATGTGTCATACTCGCGGGGACAGTATGCTTGGAAATGATATTTCATGTCTTCCATTGCATTCATTATTTGTAGTGCGCCAGCCAACCAGTAATCACAACAGTTGTGTGCTTTGTTGCTTTTACACACAGTTCAGCTTTCAAATTCTGCCAGTTTTAGAACGAAATACAAATTATAAATGTGTTTTTGCTCTTTATTTCAAGTTTATAGCAAGATATAAAGTGAAGGAACATCATAAGGCATGAAAAAAAAAAAAGTTTAGCCTAATTTATAATGAAAATAATGTCTCGTTGTTCGTTATTGTAATCGGAAAGATGATTGACTCATGCCGCTCGACAAACACATTGCAATATAGCCTACATATTGTTAGTATTTCGCTGTAAAACTGACAGATTTTGAAAACTGAGATTTGGAATATCTCCCGGTGCTCCCAATCCGGGCCATTTGCCGGAGCAAAAGGCTAGAATAGCCTATCTCAAAATAATATAACTATAATCTTTATTCTGTAATATTTCGACATTATTCTTGTAATTTTTATTTTATTCTCAAAATATTCTAACTTTAATCTCGTAATTTTATATATTTATTTTTTTAACGTAGCACTAAAACGCCGTCGTAATATATATATATATATATATATATATATATATATACACACACACACACACACACACACACACACACACACACGTGTATATGTAAGGAGGAATAATTGACGATGGCCCGTTGAATTATTAGAAAAATAATGCAGGAGGTGGTGATTCGCGTCGTGCATTATTTTTCGAATAATTCAACGGACCGAAGTCAATTATTCCGTTTATACTACGGTTGCCACACCTCAAGACATCGATCAGATGATATATTTTAAGGCATTCGTCCGATATTTCTACTTAAATCACTATTGTGAGTATGACTATTTCTTCCGCATTTCATCCAACGCCTCTATTGCTAATTCCAAAATGTCATTTTAAACCTAGTAACGGAGGCTTGAGCCGTTGATAACAGACAAATTCAGTTAATACAGTTAATAAGTAAGTTATGAGAGAGAGCGAGAGAGAGAATTACTTCTGTGCGTCTTTCAATAGTGTTCGGCAGCAATGTCTCTAGTTATAGTGAAACTTAGTTCCTTTTGTTCATGAACCGCGCCGTTGTTGTTCCCTCGCTTGTGAGAAGTCATGTACAGGTGCTGGTCATATAATTAGAATATCATCAAAAAGTTGATTTATTTCACTAATTCCATTCAAAAAGTGAAACTTGTATATTATATTCATTCATTACACACAGACTATTTCAAATATTTCAAATGTTGTTTATTTCTTTTAATTTTGATGATTATAACTGACAACTAAGGAATCCCAAATTCAGTATCTCAGAAAATTAGAATATTACTTAAGACCAATACAAAAAAAGGATTTTTAGAAATCTTGGCCAACTGAAAAGTATGAACATGAAAAGTATGAGCATGTACAGCACTCAATACTTAGTTGGGGCTCCTTTTGCCTGAATTACTGCAGCAAAGCGGCGTGGCATGGAGTCGATCAGTCTGTGGCACTGCTCAGGTGTTATGAGAGCCCAGGTTGCTCTGATAGTGGCCTTCAGCTCTTCTGCATTGTTGGGTCTGGCATATCGCATCTTCCTCGTCACAATACCCCATAGATTTTCTATGGGGTTAAGGTCAGGCGAGTTTGCTGGCCAATTAAGAACAGGGATACCATGGTCCTTAAACCAGATACTGATTGCTTTGGCACTGTGTGCAGGTGCCAAGTCCTGTTTGGAAAATGAAATCTGCATCTCCATAAAGTTGGTCAGCAGTAGGAAGCATGAAGTGCTCAGAAAACACAGTGGACCAACACCAGCAGATGGCATGGCACCCCAAACCATCACTGACTGTGGACACTTTACACTAGACCTCAAGCAACGTGGATTGTGTGCCTCTCCGCTCTTCCTCCAGACTCTGGGACCCTGATTTGCAAAGGAAATGCAAAATTTACTTTCATCAGAGAACATAACTTTGGACCACTCAGCAGCAGTCCAGTCCTTTTTGTCTTTAGCCCATGCGAGACGCTTCTGACGCTGTCTGTTGTTGAGTGGCTTGACACAAGGAATGTGACAGCTGAAACCCATGTCTTGCATACGTCTGTGCGTAGTGGTTCTTGAAGCACTGACTCCAGCTGCAGTCCTCTCTTTGTGAATCTCCCCCACATTTTTGAAAGGGTTTGGTTACACTTTATATTAGGTGGCCTTAACGACTATGTACTTACATCAAAAAATAAGTACAATGTACTTATTGCGTTCATATTGTATTGCAAAACACTTCTGCTGCTATTGAGGTGGGATACGGGTAAGGTTAGGGATAGGTCTGGTGGTGTGGGTAGGTTTAAGGGTGGGTTAAGGTGTAAGGGATGGGTTAGCAGTGTAATTATAAATATAATTACAGAAATTAATTACAGATGTAAGTACATATAGGTATTTTTAAAAATATAAGTACAATGTAAAAACATGGATGTACACAATAAGTGCATTGTATCAAAGGATTAATTTAAATGTAAGTACATAGTAGTTAAGGCCACCTAATATAAAGTGGGACCAAGGGTTTTGTTTCACAATCCTCTCCAGGGTGCGGTTATCCCTATTGCTTGTACACTTTTTTCTACCACATATTTTCCTTCCCTTCGCCTCTCTATTAATGTGCTTGGACACAGAGCTCTGTGAACAGCCAGCCTCTTTTGCAATGACCTTTTGTGTCTTGCCCTCCTTGTGCAATGTGTCAATGGCCGTCTTTTGGAAAACTATCAAGTCAGCAGTCTTCCCCATGATTGTGTAGCCTACATAACTAAACTGAGAGACCATTTAAAGGCCTTTGCAGGTGTTTTGAGTTAATTAGCTGATTAGAGTGTGGCACCAGGTGTCTTCAATATGAACCTTTTCACAGTATTCTAATTTTCTGAGATACTGAATTTGGGATTTTCCTTAGTTGTCAGTTATAATCATCAAAATTAAAAGAAATAAACATTTGAAATATATCAGTCTGTGTGTAATGAATGAATATAATATACAAGTTTCACTTTTTGAATGGAATTAATGAAATAAATCAACTTTTTGATGATATTCTAATTATATGACCAGCACCTGTAGTTTTTAAGTTGTTTATTGATAAAATTTTCAGAGTAGCGCTAACAACATTAGCGCGATGTATGTTAGTGTGTGTGCAACTAACTGTTATGTATGTGCGTTCTGTGAGGGAGAGAGAGCGGGAGAGATAGAGTATATGCTTTCCGTACATAATAAAGCGTAATTTTGTGGCAAAAACACGGACATGATCTGTCGTTTTTATCGTTTTGTTTACTATATATAGTATATATGTATTTGTTTGGCCAGTGTCATTGTGGGTTTTGATTATTTTGGTGTTGTAAGACCTTTTAAATAACAGAAATCATTTGGCGAAGTGATATGGACAAGTAATGCGGTCAAGAGCTGCCTGGAACTACGTTCACCGTGCGGTTCCCTGAAAATAATTGCAATATATTTCTAATGGCAATATATAGGTCCTTTTCTATGCAATTAAAGTGAAATAACTAAACATAAATATAGGAGCTTGATAAAAAATGCTAATTTTAGAAGAAAATTTCAGATGGCATTTAGAGGTTTTTGCATCTGAACTCTTCATATATATATATATATATATATATATATATATATATATATATATATATATATATATATATATATTGTGTCGTGCCTTACAACGCCCTTCAGCCATGATTTATTCATGAGACAGCATGGCCTCTGGTACCTTATTGCTTACATACTGTATATATATATATATATATATATATATATATATATATGTGTGTGTGTGTGTGTGTGTGTGTGTGTGTGTGTGTGTGTGTGTGTGTGTATGTATGTATATGTAAAGTGTGTATTAAATTATGATTAAATTTTAAAATTAGATTCAAGTTTTACTTGGGAAGAAAAAACATCCTGTGATTTTTCACCTTTACAATTGTCTTTTCTTACTAATAAACGCATATATTCTAGTGTTGAATATGTGTAGGTTGTGTTTTGGCATGTTTCTGACTGACTTTCTTCTGAATGGAAATTTCCATGGCATACACACCAGAGCGGGGTCCCATCTGCTGCCGCTGGACTCCTAATGATTATTAATAGGGCATCTGAAGTGCCCCAGACCTCCCCTGACATTTATAGGATTATTAAAAAACAAAGAAAAGGATGGATATGGATGGGCTCAGTGTCCGTCTGCCGGTCATTCACGAGCTATGTGGCTCATTCTTCCTCGATCTGAATTGAAATATTGTATAACATGAAAATAGACAAATAGAGACAGACAGTCACTCCATATTAGCCTCTGATCTGACCCGCAATAGTGTTTCTGTAATGTCTGTTCTAGATTGGATAACCTTTCCTTCAGAGATACCAGACTGACTCGAGAGACAGATATTTATTACAAGGTCAAGAGCCAGAGATGCCTTTTCACATAAAAGGTTCTCTATCCCATCACTTTGTCTATTTTGGACTGTTTGTGGCTTGTCACAGTAAGAAAGTCATTCAGGCGAAGTAGCAATATCTTATTTTCCTTTCCAACGCAGTGCTGCTGAGGGTTTGACTAATATAGAGTTTGAAGATACAGGCGTATGAAGGCCGAATAAATGATGCTTCTTGGTGGCAATTAAACTGCAGCTCTTCTCTGTGATAATAGGTATTTACAGTTCAACTGCTGCTTTTAGAGGAACTGATACAGGACCTTTCATGCAACCGGTAATTCATGGAAATAGCAAAATGGGTGGGTGAATCCTAGCACCACCACCAGCCTGAACCACTGATGCAAGGCTGGATGGGTCCTTGCTTTCATTTTGTTTGACCTTATCATCTGAATGTCGTAGCAGAAATCAAGACTCATCTGATCTTGTATTCTATTCATCTAATCTTCTATTTGATTTTGGTGAGCCTGTGTGAATTGTAGCCTCAGTTTCCTGTTCTTAGTTGACAGGAGTGGCACCTGCTGTCTTCTGCTGCTGTAGACCATCTGCTTCAACGTTGCGTGTTTAGAGATGCTCTTCTGCATACCTCGGTTGTAATGAGTGGTTATTTGCGTTACTGTTGCCTTTCTACCAGCTCTCCTCTGACCTCTGGAATCAACAACGCATTTTCACCCACAGAATTGTCGCTCACTGGATATTTTCTCTTTTTCGGACCATTCTCTGTAAACCTTAGAGATGGTTGTGTGAAAATCCCAGTAGATCAGCAGTTTCTGAAATACTCAGACCAGCCTGTCTGGCACCAACACTTATGTCACATTCAAGTCACTTAGACCACATTTACATTACATGTTCCAAGTGACCCAATTCAGATTTTTTTTCCCTCCCATATGACCCATGAATGTGTAAGCAGGAAAAAAAACGCATGGATTCCGATATTCTCAGATCGTTTCAGGCCTCATTCACATGTGGAAATCTCAAATGAATTGGATATGTGCATTTGCATCTGCCATGTAAACGGACAGATAAGATATTCCTCTGGCAATTTCAGTTATACGCCACTGGAAAAGCGATGGTGGCGAATAGAGGTGGGCGATATGACCAAAGTTATTTAAAGTTAAAGTTATTTAAAGTAATTTTTGTTTTAAATAAGGTCTTTATGATATCAACATTTTTGATACCATAGAAATTTGTCAATATCACAAAAAAGTAATACTAGCCTAAATAAAATAAAAGAATAAAAACCTCATGCTCACTGAAGACAAGTAATCAGTTAGCAATTAAATAAAAATAAGAAACTAATTACAAGCAATAGGAGAAAAAGGTAAGAAATGCTTCATGAATTAAATATACAAAAGTGATTTAGTCAAGAGCAGTGAGAGATTTTCTCTCTTTTGTTGTTTGATTAACACGAATGACTGAAAGCAGGAATATTAAACTGCTGTCACTTTAAGAGCTTCCTGGATCCAATATGCTGTTACACATGTGCTTTCTTTCTAAGCTGTTTGCGCTCACTTAAGACCTAAATTACTGTGTTTATGAGGATACTTGCAAAGATGGGCATTTTGACACGTACAAGTACACATATTTAACCATTCAATAAAGTGTCAAAATAGCTCCGTTCATTATTTCTACACTCTACAGGCACCGTCTTTACGTGCGCATATAGCGAAATGAGTTCTCTTTTTCTGCTGATTGCGTTTCAGTGGCTTAAAATCACTTATTTTAAAACAGCAGTGCTTAAAAACACTTGCAAACGATACGTTTTCGTGACCACTTAGCACAGCAATGCCATGTGAGCATGTAACGATAGACTATAGTTCTATATCTGTACTGATATCAGATATGGGTCACATTTAAATGAAGATGTAAGCTGGTCGTCAGAAAAAAAATTGGGTATATTCAACAAATCTGAATTGGGCATCAATAACTGCAGTGTAAATGAGGCCTTAAATCACCTTTCTTCCCCTATCTTATGTTTGGTTCAAACTTCAGAGCTTCTTGAAAATGTCTACATGCCTAAATGCATTGAGTTCCTGCCATGTGATTGGCTGATTAGAAATTTGTGTCAATGGGCAGTTGAACAGGTGTACCTAATAAAGTGGTTGGTGAGTGTACGTAGCTTTCAAAAAACAGTGGGCAAAAAGTACCTAGCTGTATAACCTACTGCTTGCATCTGGGATTCTGAAAAGGGTAATTCAGCACTGGTGAAAACTGTAATTGACTACTTTTCATGTCGGTCAGACACACTCTTCCTGTCAGCGTGGGCGAGTTATAGCCAGAATAAGGTGCAGACTGGTCCACAATTCATACTCATTGTCAGAAGCCTGGCTGTGTGAGAGTAAAGATAAATGTATGATCCTGTCCATCAAAAAGTGTAAATCCACATATAGGAAGAGTAGCTTACCAGATGTCAATTAATCATCTTTAGGCCTACATTGTTATAATACAAACACTGCTTAGAACAGATTTCAACTGTCATTAGTCTAATTTTTTTTGGTCTCTGCTAACCTGAAAGCTTGATTGTGTTGACCCACATTTCTGCCTGTGAAACAGAGTCAATAATACACCTGTCATCTAGCTGTGTTTTGATGAAATATACAAAATAATATTGATATAATTATGAATGTGATTGTAGATGTAGAATGTGATTTTTTTTTTTTTTTCTTTTTAAATCTAGCACAATTATACTGTTGATTTAACACATTAATTAACGCACCTGGCTGGGCCACACCTGTCACTGCATACATTTGCTGATGAACATGATGCAGGACAACTGACTGACTGCGTAATGTAGTCTATAAGAATCCAGTCATATGTCCATAAAATTCAAGATATGAGGGCCAAAAATGATGCAAATGTATAAAATCAATATTACATATTGCAAATGTGATATTGATTTTATACAACAGTTCAATAAACAAGTTAAAATTGTGCAAGTCACTATTTCCACAGCAGAACTGTTTTGCACTTCTGAGCAACAAACAGCAGTGTTTCATTACTGAATTAATCCACGTTTTTAAACGAATCGAATGAGCCAGTGATCCAGTGAGACATTCATACAAAGAGTCCTTTGTTTTATTTCTAAATGAATCAGCCATTCGAGTGAATCATTTGAATGAATGACTCAATGATTCACTGTTTCTCAATTCCAAGAACGCAGAGAACGGACTTGTGTTCTTGTGGAGACCGGTCTTGCAAGGCTTCCTTGGAAGAACGAACTCGGAAGGACGCTAGAACACAGAACAGCATCCTTGTGAGAATTGAGATGTACTGCGTTCTTGAGAATTGGAACTGAACTTCGTCGGTTGATGATGACGTAGAACGAGAACACAAGGACGCAAGACCACTGAAGAACGCATATTGAAAAACAGCCAGTGACTTGCTGCCACCTATTGGTAGTTTTAGTTTCATATTTAGAGTATCATTTCATAAAAAAAATGCATTAAAGTGCCCATGTTATGGGCAATGAAAGGTTGATATTTTGGTTTTGGTTTTGCATGCAAGGTCAAAAAACACTTTCATTTTCTTATAATATGCATTTATTTTTACCTTATTTGCTCAACGACTCCCAAACGATTCGCTCAACGATTCATTTTTCCAAACCCCTCCTTTGCGTGACGCTAATCTGCGGTGATTGGTCGATTTCATTTGTTTGTGAAGTTTTAACGCTCCAAAAGCAGCACCTAGTGGCAAAGAATGAATTTGCATTTTCATTCAGACCAACGCGAAAATCACGTTTTCCCAGGTCTGCGCGCAACAAGTGGCAATATGCTAATGTTTCATGTTGATGTCAACATGAAACAGTTTGGGATTCGTTTTAAAAATGACTCATTTCAGTGATTCAGTGTCGACTCTTTCTTTATTATATTTATTATATTTTCATTCACTTAGAGCTGTGTTACAAACTGCATGAAAGGTCGTTTTCAAAAATGCATAATATCTTTGTCTTTTTAGTGCTTTTCTCTTTTACGCAATGATTATCTTTTGGGGGGTAATTTCTCAGCTCAAATTGTTGTGTGATTAATTTGTGATTTAATTCGATTAATTAATCTGCACATCATGCAATTAATTAGGTTAAATTTTAATCGTTTAATATTATAATTGTTAAACACACTTGATATTTATTTATTATTTAATTATAAGTATATTAGAATTATAAGTAAATTATATTAGAATTATAAGTAAATTATTTAAAAAATTGTGTAACAAAATGGAAGAAGGATTTTGAGAGATTCTAACACTATTTGAATAACATCAACTGTAGTAACTATTTTGACCAAATCGTTGAATGCATGGTGAAATTTTATAAGAGTTTTCTGGACACTCAGCCCTTATTTGGTTATATAACACTATTGAAACCAGTAGCTGCTTTCAAAGGCCAATCTGTTAATGCTTTAATCGGTGAAAACAAACTTCTTAGTCTGAGTTTTGAGCATCATGTGACTGCAGAACTCACATGGTAGACACACTGTCTCCTCTTCTTTCAGTTTGCCTCTCTTTACTCTAGCAGAAGCTCAAGAAACATTAGGAACATCGGGTTAGCTTGCTGTAGGCCAAAGTCAGAGTGGATGCTCAGGTAAAGATGATAATTTATGATATTGTTTCTGTTTCATCTCTTTCCAGTTGTTTTGGTGATCCACTTTGCATTTGAATTGTGATTTGTTTGTAAAAATCTTTAGGAGAAGGTTACATGTTTCTGTAATATGTGTCGCTTAATGTTGGACATAATGCTGACTTCAGTTGATAGACTTAATGTTAACTTTTTTTTTTTATTTGTATCGATCTGCTTAAGTTTATTGGGGAACAGTAGTTCATTTTGTCTCTTAAAAGCATTTTAAGCAATAGATTTACTGTACAGTTGAACAACTAAATGATACACTAAATATTTTAGATACATGTATGATGTATTTGAGTTATATTGCTTATTATGGTAATTGAAACCTCTTACACAGTTTTCAAAGACACATACGGTATGATGAAATGAACTGTTAGAGCTCACTTGGCTCTCACTGAATTTGAATTGAAAGCTCATTTTCTGCTTATTCCAGTATTTATTTATTGGATTAGAGTGTTTGAACAATGGCCTTATTCTTATGTGTCAGTGTATTTGTGAAATCTTTCCTATTGTTTTTTATGTGGCTGGATCTTACCCTGCTGTGACTGGACTGTGGGTGAAAGCAACCCTAATTATATTACAGCAGAATTTGGAAAAGGCTGTGATGAAATTTTGTTGTGTTTTATCAGACGTTCTCTGCTCCTGTTAGTCTAGTTGTAGAAATAGTGGAGCCTGGGGCTAGTTGTCACACTTTTTGATTTCCAGTGAATATTTTTAATGCTTATTTTATTAAACTCCATTTCTGTATACCGTAGGGAGAGATACTTTAAAATCTTGGCTACAAAAAAAAGCTGTTTGGTATTTTCACTGTTACGGCGCTGGGAAAAAACCTGACCTTTTGTGACAACATGCTACAATTGTGACAACTTCACCTAACCTGACAATTTTATATATATATATATATAAACTTTTGTCCTGAGAGCACAGTATCTTAAATACATACTGTAGTTGACTAAAGTCTGAATGCATGCTAGTGTGGTTTTATTGTTCATTTGGTAACCAGCGGCTATAACAAAAATGACATGAACATTTTAATTTGTAGGACTGAATTTAAAAAGAAAAAAAAAAAAAAAACTTAAGGTTTTTAACCCAAATAACTTTTATATTAACTTATAATATAAAACATATAACAGTGTTATTTTATTATTTTTTAATATACTATTATACTTTATACTATAATTATACTTTTATACATTTTAATTGGCTTTTTTTATATTTTCAGTATATTTTTTTAAGTGCTTTTGTCATTTTTATTACTTTTATTTTTTAATATTCTCTTTAGCTTTAATTCATTTGATTTAGTTTTTAAATTATTGCTTCAATTTACTTCAAAGGAAACAGTTCTAATTTGCATTTAAATGCTTTAAGTTCTTCATCTAATATTTATGTTTTATTTTATCTTTATTTCAGTTAATTAAAAACATTTTTAGTTTTAGTAATTTAATTAAAAATTTTCATTTTAATTTTAGTAGCTTATGACACTGATAAAGACATTGTGAAGTTAGTTTAATTAAATAAAGTTTACTTTACTGTACTTGTATAGTATTTTTATGCTTTTTTATGCTGGTTGATTAGACAACTGTGATTGGTTAGTTTTGTGGCTAAATATTGCATAACTAAATTTTGCAGGCATGAAAAGATAGAGATGGAGAAAAGAAGAAATCTTTACGCCTCCCTGTAGCTGAAGTTGTTTTCTTGTTTGATTCTGTCACGGTGCTATCAGATCTCTGAGGGAAAACTGATCATTCCCAAGTTTAATGTTTAACAATTGAAAATGTGTAAAGCTTTTAAAGCAGGGCTATTGTATTACGTCCTCTCTTCAATGTGAGATTGGTTTGTGGCTTGAATTCAGGCCACAGTCGACTCGGCTTGCATCCCACCACTCGTGGGGTCTCCCACAGGCTCTGAGTTGTAACATTCGCTCCGATTCTGATTTGCCAGAAAGCACTATTGCCTGTTGTTTGTAGAGCCCTGATTTTGATGGATTGAGTTTTGCCTGTACATTTGAGGGTCAATAGTTACCATGGGACTGTTAGTAAACAGTGAGGGGTTTGGCTATCTTGGCCAGTCTGTGGGCTGGGATGAAAGCCTTTAGGACATTTGGGCACTGAATGGCAGATATATCTGCCAGACTAACTGAACTGGCAGGGGTTTAAAGGTCTTTGACTGAACCACAGTGAATCTCTGCATTGCTGTTGCTAGTACATTTATTTTGGTGACCAGATGGAGCTTTACAGTATTTTGGAAGAGTTTTGTTGGATTAAGAAAATAAGATTGTTATAATCACTCGTTTTGGTTCTAAAGCAAGTATTTCAAATAACGACTGTCCTTTCTCCTGTATTCTTTCACAAGACTCTTAACCACTCGTGCCAAATCCTTCCCCTTGGCAGGATTTTGCTTAGAGAAGCTCTTGAGTAGATTTTCCCAGATTTGGTTAAACAGCCCATGCCATTTGTGTTTAAATGCAACAGGTGGGAATTTACAATGTATTTGTGAGTACCGTTTAGATAGTGTTGTCACTCAGAGCTTCTATAGAGACTTCATTTCTCTTTCTTTGACACTCTTTGGCCAGCGGTTCCTAGGCTCTTTATGAAATATCAGACTGAAAGATCTTATATAGCCTAGATTTGTATTGTTTCATTTTATTTTTATTTTATTTTTAAATTCCCTTTTCACAGATTTTATAATAAGAATAACAAAATAAACATTTTCTGCACCCTCCCAGGGCATTTAAGACATTTAGGGCCATTTTTACTGAACAGGGCAAACTAGCGTGAGAACGCAATTCCAAAACTGCGCCAATGGGTCTGGAAATTTCTCTGGGTGGTTTACTAACAACGTGCAAAATAAAGAACACAGACGCAACATCTCATTTACATATTGACCAACACAATATACCAAGTGCAGAGCAAATGAACGTAGTCGCAAATAAAGAATTAAGAAATAAAGAAGCCACAGTACATTGAAAAGAACCGGAGGCCAAAAAATGAAGGGTTGCATGAAGTTTTGATAGACCTGCGTGACTCCTAGTTGAGGGTTCCAAGTCATATTTTATTTCCTGAAGCAAATTAAAAATAGCATGGCTTGGCAAACTGTATGTTCGGATAATGTGTTCTTCTGGCATTCCAAATAAATTAATAAAAAAAGGAAAAAGTTCTCTACGGTAAATAATGGCACAAATACCAGTAATTTGACGAGCTCAAACATTAGTAAAGCTCATTGTGTGATTCATTTGAATACTCTCCTCCCATAAATTTTGTGTCTGAAAAAGAAACTCCTACAAATGCATATTTAATAAGGTCAGGCGCAAAAATAACTGTGTCCATGCCTTTTTCAGCGCTAATATGTCACTGCGCTTCTTTAGTAAAACCTGACAGTACTAACTACTTTAACGCCAAAAGACAGTTTGTGCTGGCGCAAGCTGTTAGTAAAACTGGCCCTTAGCATTGATTCTTTCACAAAAAGAAACATCAGAACCAGGTAGATGTAGATGGGCTTTCATCCAAAATCCACAGTTTCCACCTACTTTGAGCAGTACCTTTCACATTCACTTTAGCATTGGCATTTCTGTTATTCAGGAATGTCGAGAACCCCCTACGGTTCCATCATGAGCCGCCAGAAGTTTGTGAACCCCCTGTAGAGAAACCCTGCAGGCTATTAAAGCTTTGGTTTGTACAAGAGTTTAACAGTTTATTCAGAAAGTGTAAAGATTTTTCACCTCTTTAGCATACATGACAGAAAAATAACTGCTAGTCCCTCACCTTACCCTATCGATTGTTCAATTGTAACAAATATTCAAAAAATGATTACAAATTTAATCTTCTTTGAAAGATGGTCATATTGTTGAACTGCATGTATAGAGCTGCAGATGTGGTTGCAGATGTCGTTCTCCATTGTAACGCCGATATGGATCCAGAAAATGCATAATACATCTGATTTCCAATGCACATACCAGTGTCTTATATGTATAATTCTCCTTATTAGTACCAATTTTATAGGTGAAGTTATCACTGAGCTTGAAATTGTGTTGAAGAGTTTTCCATTGACAGACCAGTGGCTGTGGAGAGGACACAAGAGAATGAGAGTGTGCATGCAATTCAGCAACAATCACTGGTTCTCATGGTGTTTGTTTCCCTTTTTTCAGCTTCTGACTTGGTGCAACCATGAGTGGGGGAGTGAATGTGAAGAGTCTTCCACGGACTCAGCCGGGCTCCGGCATCCCTCGGCACAGGACCAGACTCCCCTCCCCAAAACCTGAGCCCAAGAGCACCAGCAGTGGCCTTCCGAGACCATCCGCACATGTCCCCGTTAGCAACAGAACCTCCTGTAGCAGCAGCCCTACAGCTGTCTCCTCCAGAGATGTGCTAAGGGACACCACCCTCAGAAACCAGCATCTGCTACTAAGAGGCAGTCCACCTTGTCAACGTTCTTCCAATAGTCCTCAAACACAGACCCAAGACTCTAGATCAGCCCACAGCAGTCCACAAGTTCGACGGAAAGAGTCCCCACTTTCGAGGGGTACTATGGATGGGTCCAAGACCGAGAGTTTGCTTGACCTTCTGTCCAATGGCAACAAGAACTTCCAGAGTGGAATCTTTCGTTCTCAGATGGGACGAATGGACAACGATAACAGTTTGATCTCAGAAGAACTCAAATGCCACGAGGAGAGCGCTGCTTCTGGAAGCAGTCAAAGCAAGACAGGAATCCCTTCATTCAGATTTAGTAACAAAAATTTGAGGCTTGGTCCAGCGGCCACTAACGTAGATACGGGTCTCCTCAGAGTCCGTCGAGAGAGAGTGTCCCTGCAGAACAGTGCCTCCAGTAGTTTTTCAGATGAGGAAATGTGTACTCCAGATGACCTCAGTCCGGAGGTCCCACAGAAGCCACCCCCTGAGACTACTGCAGTCCTGAAACAGGAAACCTCTAGTGTTGAGATGCTCAAAGCCAAACAGTTACCAAAGGTCAACATGGCTGCTGTGGCACCTTTCAGATACAGGTAAGTTATGGAAACTGTATTTAGTTAGATTTAGTTTAATGTGGACCAGCATAGTGTAGCCCTAGGGTTCTCAACTCTGGTCCTCAGTGTCCACTTCCTGCAGAGTTTAGCTCCAACCCTAATCAAACACACCTGAACAAGCTAATCAAGGTCTTCAGGATCACTAGAAAGTTACAGACAGGCGAGTTTGATCAAGGTTTGAAGCTAAACTTGAAAGTGGACCTCAAGGGCAAGAGTTGAGAATCCCTGGTGTAGCATATAGAACTGACTATTAATGATGTCTTTTCTGGTGAAGATTTTTGACCAAGATGGGCTTGCTAGTTAAGCCATCTAAAGGGGACATCAGCACCTTTTGAAACCAATATATTAAACATAACATCTGCTAGCTATGCTGGTCTTTTCAGCAAGGATACAGAAGGTTTCATACAGTAGGTGTACCACAAACGAATTCCTTTCAGTAAACCCTGGGCTAACATATTAACGGTGCTTTTTCACACTTGTAATTTTAAAAGAGAATTAGTGCCACACTGTCAGAAAAAAAAAAAAAAAAAAGTTCAGAAATGGTACTTTTAGGGATACAACAGTTTGTCACGGGGGCAGTATCCTTAAAGGGACCTTGTATAGCCCTAAAAGATGTATATTAGAACCATAGTAGTGATATGTACACTTAAGGTACTACTACAAACCTTACAGGGGTAAATAAGGTATAAAATCACTTAGAGGGTACTTCCCATGGTCCAGATTGTTGTATCTCAAAAAGTAGTTTTTCTGAGAGTTCGCTTTAAACCTGGAATAAGAAGTCCTGCTCACAGTCAAATCCATGGTCAAGCGGGTTGCCCACTGAGGTCATCTATGCAAGACAGTTACATTTAATGCATACAAAATTGTTAACCATGTGAATATTCAAATAAGAGAATTAACCCAGGGTTTACAAATGTCAGGTTTAATTAATTCAGAATAGATCAAGTTCACTCAAGATAACCCAGGATTACATTAGGATCTGTTTTGAATAAATTATTCTGGGCTACAACTTTCAAGTGTGAAACATCACAATAAATAAATAAATAAATAAAAATAAGTAAACAAATTGTTGTTGTTATGATATACAGTGGAAATTCTAATCAGTGGAAATGCACTGTATCTTTCTACCAAGCTAGTGTGCAACAAACTGAATGAAACCTTATTCGTTTTAACAGCGTTTCAAGTGTTTTCAAAATTGTCTTAACTTGTTTTAACTGCTGCATATTTATTGTATTACATGGTTTGTTACTTTTCTAGCAATTTAGTTCTGTTGCTGTATAATTTGTCTTTCCTCTCTCTGTCTGTCCTCCTATATGTCTGTGCCCAGCTCAATCTCTCTCTTCTTTTTTTTGGCTCTCTAACTCTTTTTCTCCCCATTTCATCCAGTTTTGACAAATATGACAGTCCATCATTTACGCTGACAGATTAGCCTCCTTTTCCACTCGTAATCTTTCCAGCGCCGAATCAGTCATGCGGTTTAAGTTTCTGTCCTGCTCTCAGAGACTGTGTCGCTCCTGCCCTCTGTATGCCTGCTGGGAATTCTGGGGCAGAGTAGATGCTTAAAAAGCTTCTCCTGCCAGCGCGAACACTCTCTGAATTATCTGCTCTAATGACTCAGTGCAGCGGACACCCGGTGGGCACGGGATACACTGGTATCAGGGCGATTGCCATGTTAGCGTAGCTGAATATAAACCAGACGTTACAGGGACAAAGCTGCTGTCTGAAAATAGCACTGAACGTTGATTATTTTCAAATTTTTATTCCTTTGTTAACAGAAGAATTATGCCACGTCTAAACTTCTAGGCTGGCTTTCAATGAATGTTTGGTACATTTCCAAGTGGGTTTTTGGTTATGAGGTTCTTGGAAAGAGCAAGAATTGTGTCTAATTTACTTATTCTTTTCATTTTATGAAGACTGCAGATTCAGGAAGACATATCTCTGGATGACTTCAGCGACTGTTCCTCTGACTCAATAGAAGTCTGCTGTGATGACCTCAATACTGGTGAGTTGTTGGCACTCTCATTTGGACTCTCATTATATTACCTTTTGGATAGACTTTAATATTAATCTAAATGACCAGTTATGTTTTTAGGTTATGTACACATCACAAAGTGCCCAATTTTGACCTTTTGAATTTTTGTGACCTTTTAAATATGTCCAATATGAGATGCTCCTGAACTGAACTACATACATAAAACACACCAGCCTGGCATATTCATCTTAATCTACTATCATAAATGTCAAATTTAGCTAATACATGTGTTTGACACAGTTCGAAGCAATAGTCACATTTGTGACATCATTATATATTTTAAATCAGTACAGTTCCTCTCTGTGCAAGTCTGATTTTTTAAATTATCTTACAATTCATGCCAAGGTAAATCAGGTGTGCAGGTACATTAGGTTTAGTTGAAATTGCATGAATCCTGACATGACTGTTCACACTAAAGTCGCATTGCAAAAAAAAAAAAAAAAAAAAGAAATTTTGATTTAATGAAATTTATGGAAGTTTGAAATTAAGACTTCCAAACATTTCCAGATTGGAATCTAAAGTGTCAGAATCAATGCAAGTTTTGCTGTTCAAACTCAAATATGTGGTACACATGAGGGAAGATTTTGGCTACGTTTATCTGCAGCATTTCTACAAGACAGATTCATCTAAAGAAAAGAACAAGCATGAAATCTTTCATATGGCTTGATTGGAATCCTAAAAGTTGAAGACAGAAAGCATTAAATCTGTCCTTCCATCTACTTTCTGGCCTAATTCTCCATCTTTAAGTGCCCTTTTGCCCGTGGCGGTGGGTGCGTAGTGCAGTAAGAGAGTGATGGCTGCAGGTTTTCCATTCCCTACAGAGAGAGTGAATACAGCAGTCACAAAGACAGTCTTCACCCCACTGCTCTGACACACACTGGCCTAGTCTGACCCTCACTCAGACAGGCTTTATTATGCCAACCAGACCACCCCCAACCGTAGATGGAGAGTTCAGCTGTACGGGCTCTTTTATGCTTTAAACTATTAAATGTAAAGGTTACCAAAAGGGTTTTACAGTCTGATGCCATAGAAGAAACTCTTTATACTCCAAAGACAATGTTGTAGCTTGCAAGTGTTGCTTTTGCACAGAACATCATTGCAAACACCCAGAACACCCTACCAACCACCTAGCAATTGCTCAACAAGTATATCAGTGATTCTTGATTCACAAGTCTTTGCTAAATCTAATCTGCTGTAAAGAGCAATAGAAGAACCTTTATTTCAAATGTAATTTTAGTAAGGTATGTAGGTTATATATCTAATGTGTTCATGTTCAGTGTTTATGCACCCACAGTTCATTTGGACTGCATATTTTAACATTTTACTGTAGAACACGTTTGATTTAATTTTTTTCAGAAAACTTAACAAATTGAATCAGGTGTGCTGTTGCTGAATTTGATTAAATATCTGGTTTAACATGCTGCTGTTGATAACAGTGTAGATTATGTGCATACATGTTTTCTGAATAATTCAGATGACAGCACTATTAGACAGACCTAAGCTTGATGAGGATTAGAGAAGTTTCAGTTGTAATGGAAACTGTGTAAAAATTCCCTGCAGAAGTTTTTTTTTTTTAGTGATGTACTGATATTTTTGATTAACTGGTCATTATTTAGTCATGGTGAATTTGCTTTAATTACGTTGATTATACAATACAGTTTAAACGTTGCCAGTTGGTAAGATGCTTGTCACGTTTATGGCCTGTTTTTTTTTTTTTTTGCCTTGAGTTCTTCCTGTTTTTCCTTATATGGTCTTTTTCCTTTTCTTGTTTCGTTAATTGATTAATCCCCTGCACCTGAGTTGCTAATCATCCTGTGTACTTAAGTTCCTGTCTGTTCAGTTCTGGTTTGGTCGGGTCTACTCGTTACATTCCCTGTGTTTCTTTGTTTTATGCTCAAACCTTCAGTTTGGATTATCTCTGTGTTTCGTCATTACATACACTTTTAGTTAATTCATGCCTCCTGCGTTCTCCTTGCTTCTACAATACGCGACAATGCTCAACCAGGCTGCATTTATTTGATCAAAAATACAGTAATATTGTGAAATATTATTACTGTTTAAAGTAACTGTTTTCTATTTCAATATATTTTATATTGTAACTAATTTCTGTGATGTAAAGCCGAACTTTCAGCATCATTACTGCAGTCTTCAATGATCCTTCAGAAATCATTCTAATATGATGATTTCCTGCTCAAGAAACAGTTCTTATGTTGAAAACAGTTGTGCTGCTTAATAATTTTGCTGAAACTGTGATGCATTTTTAAAAAAGTACTTGATAAGATTGTTCAGAAAAACAGTATTTATTTGAAATAGATCAAAAGTGACAATAAAAACATTTATAATGTTTTTATAAATTTACAAAATATATCTATTTAATGTATCCTTGATGAATAAAAACTCAACATGAGGTTCCAGGACAGAAGAAAGGTTCAGTAGCATGTGGTCCAGAGTCATTAGTGATTAGTGTGTTAGTGATACGGTCTGAGAGTGTGTATAATAGAGATGATGAGTAGTCTAAGAGTTGTGTGTATTAGCAACGAATGATCTGAGCGTATGTACTATATGTTTGTCTCTTGGTGATGAGTGGTCGGTGTGTGTGTGTGTGTGTGTGTGTGTGTGTGTTAGCATTGAGCTATCTGATAGTGTGTGTATAGGCTAAGTGTGTGCTGGTGATAAGTGATCTGCGACTGTATTAGCGATGAACCATCTGAGTGTGTGAGTTAGTGATGAGTGATCTGAGAGCATCAGCGTAGTAGTAAGTGGGCTCATGGGTTTCATCGGGTTTGAGATCAGATCCACCCCTGAGAACCGACAAAAGCCAATCTGCAGATTGAATTACACTTTTCCCATTTCAACATCTGCCGGCTGCCTTCACCTCAGATGGTTGACGCACAACCACACACAAATGTACACTGACACATTACATTGCCTCATCTTTCACACACAGAGACATCACATCTCTACCAGCGTAGGCAGAGACAGCAGTTATTTATGACTACGATGTGTCAACATCCAGCACAAGCAGATGAGATAATCACAATGAAACATCACAACACAATCAAGAAGTGCACTGAACATGTGCTTTGATTCTCTCACTTCTTCCTTTACATATTTTGTTGTTTCTGCTGTCAGATATACTCTCATTCCGGTGTAATAATCAAGGAACTTTGCTGCGGCAGCAGGCGCAGTGATATTACGCAGCGCCTGAAAGTAGTCCCCAGCTATATTATAACTAGTTACTTAGCTGGGGACTACTTTCAGGCGCTGCGTAATACCACTGCACCTGCTGCGGCCATGTTACGGCAGCAAAGTTCCTTGATTATTTCACCGGAATGAGAGTATAGTTCCTTGCCAAATAGAACTGGAAAATCACAACTTTTCATTTCGCGTCGGTCTTAGTTCACGATATAACTACAGAAGAGTCAAGTTTTAAATAGGAAAACTATCGAAACTCTTTGATCGTTTTTGAACGCGATGCTACTGGTCTAATAGGATTCAATGATCTATGCTAAGCTATGCTAAAAGTGCTATCGCCAGACCCGGAGATCGGCTGAATGGATTCAAAAACGGTAAAACTCAACTTATTAACTCTGGGGGAGTTGGAGAATGAGCCTATTT
This sequence comes from Acrossocheilus fasciatus, assembly GCA_036784905.1. Taxonomy (NCBI): domain Eukaryota; kingdom Metazoa; phylum Chordata; class Actinopteri; order Cypriniformes; family Cyprinidae; genus Acrossocheilus; species Acrossocheilus fasciatus. The sequence continues at coordinate 6,584,467 of CM071960.1, forward strand.
CCAAAAAAAGTGGAGTGTTCCTTTAATTCTATGTTGATACTTCAGGTGTAATGAAAAAATAGTTTGGAACCATTTTTTTTTAACACATACACTAGCATGTTATACTGTAGTATCTGACACATACAATTTCATAGCATGCATACTATGCAAAGAATGGCATTTCTGGTATGCATTGAGTACTTTCACTGTAGCCCACAATTCTGTGCACTCAACATGACCTTCAATTTCCAGTGTGATGAATAAACCCAAAGGTCACATCCTCTTCTGTGGCAACAATGTACAGTAGCATGCTACAAACTGAGCAAAAATATACAATTTGGTGCAGAGACATATTTATATGGCAAAAAGTATGATGAAATTCTGATCGCTTGTAATTTAAATGAATGAGATCTTTATAACAGATATAAACATAAAAAGCATATAATTATCAGTTGTCATCAGTTGTCTTAGTAAGATGATATTTAAATGATTAGTTTTAGTCTCTGTAGTTTTTATTAATGCAATGCAATATAATGATGATTGAGAGATAACCAATAAACGTTCCTCAAAATCCTAATGGATCATAATTGATACTCACATTTTAATATGATTTTTCTAAATAAAAATAATAATGTATGGATTATCAAGTAATATACTTAGTGGACCTTTAACAAAATAATTAGGTTGAGTGCAAGGTTGTGGTCTCAGAAGCTGATGTTGGATTTCATCTTCCATAATATTACAAAAGCAAAATCCATTTTGAACATTCAATTTTATGTCAGTCCATAAGCATGACCATATAGTCACATATTGTGTGACCTGTCTATATGAAGCATAATCCCTTTGTTCAGGAGCAGATTGTCTAAATGCTTATGGCAGCTTTCATTAATGCTTCCAGGATAGATGACCAAAAGCTGCCAGATCTGGTTTATGGCAATTAATTGGAAGAACATCTTTAGCGTTCATGCTTACAGGTTTTTGACAGATTGCAGAGATCAAGGCCGAATTAATATTTAGCATATGGCAAGGAGAGGGAGGCAAAAACTGACCCGCTGGCTTTAAGGCAAATCACAAATCAGCACTAGCCTCTTTTTAAATCTGGCTCTCCAGATTGACTTCTCCTGCATGCACGTTTTGTCTGCTGAATTTGAGAATCAGCAGTGAAGTAGAATGCATGTGAACTGACATTAAAAACCCAGATGGATTGCTTCACAGACACACATACAGTACATAGTGATGAACGTATGCCAGCAAAGCCTATTAGCACGTTTATCCAGAAGCATCCACAATCAGATTGAAGCAAATCATCCCTGTTGCTTGTTAATCGTTTGTTTTGGCACACAAATCGTTCTCTGTTTTAATGCGCGTTCTTCTTCCTGAAAAGTATAGTTTTGAACCCGTTTCAAAGCTTGGACGCTCTGTGAAAAGTTCAATGCACCTCATAAACCCTGACATGGACTGCTTCTACAAAGAAAGAGGAACATTCATTTCTTAAAATAGAATCATAATGTTTCCAGTGGATGAGACTGGGCATTGAAAAACAGGTGCTCTTGGGAATCTTTTACCTCAAGCTAAAGCCACTATAAATGCTAATTGCCCTAATGCCGGGAGGGACAAGTGTAATGGTAGTGTCACATGAGCGCTGTGTGTTTGTGTGTGGCTGTGTAGCCTCGCGCTCAATTTGACATGGAGCCTTGTCGTGCTAACTAGGTTTTTGTGTTTTCTGGAAAAAATATGGTGTTTGCCACTGCAGATGTCATTTTAACAAAGGTAATGCAATGTACTTACCAAGGCATTCTTAGAGGTTTTATTTAATTTTATTTTTATTTAATTTTTATTTTTATAGCTAGGTGGTTGCTAGAGTGTTAAAAATGAAAATTCTTTATTGGCATTGATGGTTTCATGAAGAACCTTTAACATCCATTCCACAAAAGGTTCTTTATAGTGGAAAGAAGGTTAATCAAAGTTCTTCAAAATGTGATAAAAACAGTCATTTTAATAACTGATCACTAAAAGGTTCTTTGGGGAACCACAATGTTTTTTCTGTGACATCACTGTGAAAACCCCTTAATGGAAACCTTATTTGTAAAAGTGTAGAGTGTTGCTTTGTAATTAATACAGCGCTGCTCGAAAGTTTGTGAACCCTTTAGAATTTTCTATATTTCTACATAAATATGACCCAAAACATCATCAGATTTTCATATAAGTCATTTTCATGTTGCTTTGTGCAGTGTTATTTTAGTAATCTTTTTTTTTTATATTTTCAGTTTTCAATTCAGTTTGTTTACATTTTATATTTTTTAAGTGCATTTGCCATTTTTGTTAGTTTTTGTTTTTTAGTATTTCAGCATAAACTTTAATTTTATTGTTTAACTAAAAAAATAGGTGTAATAAATTGAACTAAATTAAACATAAAATTAAGTAGAAAGTCTTAAATAGTATTTTCTTGTAAAACATACTCCAATAATCTGTTATGTACAGCTATCCAAAAAAAAAAAAAAAACCTTTTTACAGTCTAGTTACCAATGCAAGATTTTTAATTTTCATTTAATTTTACGTTTTTCATCTAATATGTGTCCCTGGACCACAAAACCAGTCTTAAGTGTCAATTTTTCGAAATTGAAAGCTGAATAAATAAGCTTGTATGCAAGGCCGTAACCACGTCTTGAACATTGGGGGGGACCAATTTTTTGTGTGTGTGTGTATATATATATATATATACACACACAAAAAAAAAATATATATATATATATAAATTGGGGGGTTGCTATAGAGGCAATTTACATTAAGTGAAAATAGCAGTATTCTTTAGTGATATGCTATTTACACAGTGCAAAATAGCTTTAGATTCTATTTATTCTATGTTAAAATAGCAGGATATTCTGCCAATTACTTATTGAAAATAGTGGCAATTATCTGCACCTCAGCATTGTAATACATTATAAAACAGTATGCAGTAACTTACTGAGTGTAATTTTTTTATTTTATTTCAAATTATTAAATGGATTGGGACAAAAGCCCTCCCTAACCTTACCCCATACTTTATTTATAACTTTTTGATTATTTCCTTCATTTTTATTAAAAAATAAATGCTTTTCTGATGTGATTTGAAATTTTAAAAGGGAGAAAAATGTTCGCCAAAAGGCAGATTCGAACCGCGGTCGATCGTGTCAAAAGGTGCGTGACACACGCTTTACCATCTGCGCCACTGAATCTGACGACACATTATCGTCTTTTGCAAATGTGACTATCCCAATCATACGTTTGTGGGTAGAGTTGGTGCAAACAGTCTCTGCCAACAACCGGGCTATTTGCACTTATAGAAACTCACGATTTTTTTTTTATATTCCCAACAGTTAAACAGTTGCCCACAGAAAAAAAACACCCCCACTTCCCGCGCCTCTGATCATTACTCGCACACAGAAACTTGTCAACACTGCCCCAAGACTTTTATTGTAATAAAATAGTTTCCATACTAAATCGCTACATTATATTTCTCAGCAATGACATGTTTTAGTAGTACTACTAAATTCACAGTTTCATCGTTTGTAGGGACAGACAAACAGATGCAGATAATTAACACGCGCACATTTCCTCTCTCTCTCTCTCTCTCTCTCTCTCTCTCTCTCAAAATGGGCATATTTGAGAAAAAAAAGTCGAGCAGGTTGCCTCACCGAATATAACTGTCTGTAATTAAACATTTCTATCGTAAAACAGTTGACTAACATTAAATGATTTGCAGCTTCCATCTTACCTCGCTCTTTCAATGTTTTCAATCTTCGCGACGCGCTCAGCATCTGTGAACGCTAAACCCCGCCTACTTTGATTTGATTGGCCAGTTCAATTATTTTGACATTGACGAGCGCTGTTAGCCCGCTGAGGCAGAGCAGATTTCAAATGTTACTTTTGAAGCTTTTTTGTCATCCTAACAAGAGCTCTGCGTAATGGAGGACAGCAGATCAGTGCAAGAATTTCAAATATTGGGGGGGACATTTGGCAATTTCTAATTATTGGGGGGGGACTTGTCCCCCTCAATGTCTATGGTGGTTACGGCCCTGCTTGTATGTATGGTTTGTTAGGATCTGACAATATTTGGTCGAGATACAACTATTTGAAAATATGGAATCTGAGGGTGCAAAAAAATCAAAATATTGAGAAAATTGCTTTTAAAGTTGTCCAAATGAAGTTCTTAGCAATGCATATTACTAATCAAAAATTAAGTTTTGATATATTTATGGTAAGAAATTTACAAAATATCTTCATGGAACATGATCTTTACTTAATGTCCTAATGATTTTTGGCATAAAAGAAAAATCGATAATTTTGACCCATACAATGTTTTTTTGGCTATTGCTACAAATATACCCCAGCGACTTAAGACTGGTTTTGTGGTCCAGGGTCACATATTTATATGCTATTCTGCTTTGTTTTAAATAACAAAAATAATTTTAATAAACAATAACATCTATATATTTTAACATCTAGCTATATGATTGCTACTGTGTTCTGAGTAATTTTAGCGCATACAGTAGCTAAGGTTTTCTTTGTGGATCTCTCTATCTTGCATACTTATAGACCAACTTTTCCATTTTTGCTGCATACTTCACTTCACTGGCCTGCAGAAACAATGACATTTCAATCCAGGCCTCTTATGGATCATTAATGCTTTTAAATTGCACCGATAACAAGAGTTCTGCCATCCTTTTAAATCATTCACTAGTAATCACAGCGATAATGTGGTAAAAGGGTCCATCAGGAGACGTTATATCAGGTTGATCAGATAAAAACTCTACAGTGATGCTTCCTAGTCTTACAAAATAGGGCTAAACAAATACAGTAAAGAGACAGATAGAGATAATTCATTAGGACTCACATGCACGGATGGGAACTTCCTCTGTTTGCTAAAGCAAGATAAAGAATGCTTCAGTGACAGATATGATTAGCCATTAACATCATTTCCATTTTATGCTACTGTATAAGAGTGACATAAGGACACACATAAAGGCTTCTTTAATAATCCGTAATATATATTTACATATGAGTCTACAATTATATAATTGTATTGCAGCTGTCTTAAGAAGAATTGTCTTCATATCTTGGAAAGGGAACTGTTTTCTGCCTGACGACCTGTGGGAGTGTTTTCCTCTAAGGTCATCCTGTACTTTTGAATTCAGTAGAACATCATAGTTTATTTGAAAACAGACAGCAGACCCATGGCATGATCAGTTAACACTTTACTCTGCTGAGTGGGAGAGTAGAGAGAAATGGTGCTATTTCCGATCATAGTCATCGCTTAAAGACATGAAATGATGTGAGGGAGTAGTAGTACGTGTAGGATATTACAGGAATTCTCCTCAGTGACACACGGCTGTGTGAGAACACATGAGTAGGTAGCCAATGCAAGTGAGGCCATGAATCTATGGTCCAGCTTTAGTCCGGCTTGTAAAGAGGATTTCCTCCTAGTTCCTCTGGTCTCTGTGGCTTTGTTTGGAAAGCTTGGCCCTTGGACTGAGTCATACTCGGGTGTGGTGTAGTTTAGCCATTAGTAATATACTTTTTAAGAAAGGTCTAACAACTGAGAAACTGTAAACATAAATTTAGTCAACCGAGTGTTATGGAAATTTTAGACACAACTTGTGGCTAAAGCTGAATGAAATGAAAGCATAATATTATCACTTCATAAAGCTTTGTTTTTGTTTCCTTTCCTCATGATATTGCTTCCATATGTTGTGAGCTTTAGACACTTACGGCAATGGTAACAGTGATAGCTACTTTTATTATCAAATAAATTTTATGAATTGATCCTGTAAAGCTTCTAGTGCAGTCTTGTGCTGGAAAATTGTTTTAGTAGTAGGTATCTTTATTGTCCCTACAGAGAAATTGCAGTATATATCAAGGCATAACAATATGCTGAAAAAAAAATGGTGTAGGATTTACTTTGAAACCATTTTCACTCAGAATTTGCTAGTAAATTAAAAATATAGCAAGTACAACACTGAAATAAATGTGTAATTTTAAAGAACAAATAAAATTGTATTTTAACTATTTTTATTATTAAAAAAACAAACAAACAAACAAAAAAAAACAGACAAATGTAAACAAAGGTTCAAGTCAACATGGAATACCAAAACTTCTTCTGTAAATATTTTATAAATAGGGTCCCACTTTATATTAAGTGGTCTTAACTACTATGTACGTACATCAAAAAAATGTAAAATAAGTAAAAATTTAAATCACTTTTGCTGCTATTGAGGTGGGATAGGGGTAAGGTTCGGGACAGGTTTGGTGGTGTGGGTAGGTTTAAGGGTGGGATAAGGTATAAGGGATGGGTCAAAAGTGTAATTATAAATGTAACTACAGAAATTAATTACATATGTAATTACATGCAGCTATTTTTAAAAATATAAGTACAATGTAAAAACATGTATGTACACAATACATACATTAAATGTAAGGACATAATAGTTAAGACCACTTAAAATAAAGTGGGACCAAATAGAAATATTTATATATAAATTGAAGATTTATTTTAACAGCTAATTTTAATATATCTAATGATAATATTTTGTTTTATCAATTTAATCGGCCTTTTAGTGGATAAAAGACAAGTCTACACTCCTTTCACTTAAAATCATTAGAGACATGTTAGACAAGATTTTTTTTTGTACAGCAGTCTCTTCAGAAACGTATCAATATGACAAATGGGACGAATAATTGCACTTTGAATATTTGACTCAGGCTAAATTTCAAGTAACTCTGAAGTTTGTCCAGCAATTTTGGAATGGTGTCTGGGTCATCAGCACCAGACAGTCGGCTCAGTGTTGAAGCCCCACGAATGAGAGACGAGGTGGCGGCTTGTGGTGAATTTTACGTGAGTGGAGCTATCCTGAGCCCATGTTCAAAACAGAGTGCTGTTTATAAGCAAGGGCTCCCCCATGAACAGATCCAGCTCTGTGCGTTATTCCTTCCACTTTATGTCTGGTGTGACATTAATATGTCTACTGGGAGGAACTTTGGACTAGCCTGCTGGTTTAGAGTTTGCTTCCTTGTAAAAAGGCTGATATTAGAAATATGAAGAGAGGTTAACACATTTGGTGGAAAGTCTTTGTGTAACTCGTCCTGAACTGTTTGCAAGATGGACTTAAAAGACACTTTAAATCATGTGTTGCTAGTTTTTGATGAAAAAATAAAGCCGTATTTAGAGACCAAAGTATCATTATGGTGGGCTTTTTGAGTAAGCAACTACCCAAAACATGGCAACTGCATAGCAATATGCTAAAACCAGCCAGACCATTTTGGTAGAAATTTCTTTAGGAAATATGGTGGAAAAGTAGTTTATTTTTTTAAAGCTTTGGTGGTCTTCATTAAGGTCTTGGAAACAAATTGTCATAAAAATAACTGACTGACCAGTGGTATGCAAATGAGATATTTTTGAATACTGCTCATAACGGTCCAACAGTGTTTTCATTTAAAGCTATTTGCTGCATTTGAATATTTCCGTTTGCCCTTTGGATTTCTTCCAACATCTGCACAGATATTTCCGGAACTTTCATAGACATTGGTTCAGCGATTTTCTTATCGACTCTGTTCAGTACTGTGTTTTAAGTTGCCATCAGGAATTAGTGCATCAAGTGCATGATGGGAAGAAACTGAGGTATTAACACCAGCATATTAATGGATAAGGTAATGCACCACCATGAAAGCATGTACTCTACTTGAGCCTATTGATTCAATGGCAGATGTTGAGACATATTTGAGTTTATCTTTTTAAAGAGCAGTAGTAGTGCTTTCAAATCTACTAATAATGCAGAAAAAGTAGTAAATTGAGTTATTCCTCTTAATTCTACTTTATCAACACTGTGTCCTTGAGCTAAGATTTTGTAAGAGGTCAGTTATTTCCACTTGGATAGTCTGTTTGGTAGAGCTTGGCCTTCTTGAGTTGAAATGACAGAACTAAGTAGAGCACTCTCAAAGTTGATGCGAACATGCCTAGATCCCTTTCGGCTTCGGAGGAAGGAACTGTGTGTGGTCTTGTGTGCATCGTATTATTGTGACATCCCCTTCCCAAAGCTGGTGAAAAATTAGGTCCATCCTCTAACAAAATGGAGGCTGTTCCTTCCGAAGCTCAATATTTACTTCTTGAGGGTAATTCAGTGTGGCACATCAGAACCAAGGCCTAGTTGTCTGTACATTTGTCGCAGCCTGGAGTGTCATGTAGCCCACCAGTGGCTGTCCTGGCAAACTTGGTTCCCCTGGTAAGATATGACTAGAGAATAAGGAAAAAAATACTTTTCATTTCACACAAAAAGGTCTGACTAAATTTAGTTATCTAAATGGGTGATTTCCGCCACATTGTGCAACTTAATGCTTCAAGTCAAATCCATTAGAAACAGTTTAAGATTCATTTCGACAATGAACAGCAAATATTTTTTCCCATAGCTTCTAAAGAGTATCCTAAAGTCATTTAAGTTCAATTTTTAAATTAAATACAAGTCTGACAGCATGATGTTACTGGTGATTATATCCTTGCAGTGAAAACATTATTGGTTTTATGATAACAGAGCACTTTAGTGAAACAAAGAAGGCCAGCAGAGGAAGCATGCTGGCAGGCAACTGTTTAAAAAGACACTGCAATTTATCACAGGTCCTTCATACTGTAACACTTGTGCAGGGGAACAGTATAGCATCTTTAGAGTGGGTGTGTTGGAGAGAGAAAGAGGAAAAGAGAGAGAGCCAGAAGAGTAGGGGGAGGAGGAGGGTGTGTGTGGTTGAATGAGCGCGGGGGAGCAAGGGGAGGGACTGTTCCTGCGTCTGTCTTCTCTGTCATTCTGCTGCTGCACAGCAAAGCAGCGAGACACTCTGCTGAAGAGAGGAGAGAGAAAGAAAGAGAGAGAGAGAGAGAGAAAATGAGTGACTGGGTAGCACTAGAGCAGTTGCAGCTGAGGCAGTCTAACTGAGAGGAGCCAGATGCTGGATTTACATGCTAAAGACACCAGACATACGGATTACCTCTTCAATACAGGATCTAGCGACTGGTCTTTCTGTATGTGTTATTGGAGGGATAGATCTCACTGTGATAAGGATTTGGCAGCAAGCGACAGAGCTTGCAGACCTTGCACCTTGTCTCTTTTTTTGCTCGATTGTAAAACCATTTGACTCACTGATGCTTTTACATGGTTTCACGCAGGAGGAATGCTTGGGGGTAGCCCAAGAGGACAAGGAGTAGATCTGGAGACTGAAGCTGACAAAACGTCCAAAGCCAAGACCCCCCAGGGCCAGGCAGGAGCCAACGGAGTTGGGGGCATGGCTGCGAAAAGGGGCAAGTCAGGGCTCCCACAGGCTACTCCTCGGGCTGAGCTAAAGGTCTACCGAGCAGGAAACTCTGAGGGTCGTCTTCCAGTGCCTAGTAACCTGCGCAAGCAAAAATCCTTGACCAATTTATGCGTGCTTACAGACGCCGAGAAGAAGATGCACCTGTACCAGCCCAAGTGGTCGGACGACATGGAAAAGCCAGGGGCAGGTCAGAACAAGTCCGGCAAACTCAAAGATACCGGAGGGGGTACAGGCAAGGGTATCCCACTTTCCAAGAACCTTTCCAAGTCAGAGTATTCACTGTTTCAGGGAAAGCCAAAACCCTTTAACCCACCTTCCAAACTGGGCAAGCCCAGTCGGATACCAAAGGGTCCTTACGCTGAGGTCAAACCCATCAGCAAGGCTCAAGAGCTGGCAGATGACAGCAAGTCAGATGATGAGATCTTGTCCAGCAAGGCTAAAGCTAATGGTAAGAAAACTTTAAGTGGTACCTCAGGGGCAGCCACCCCAGGAGGGGGCGGAGGGGGCAAAGATGCACCAGAACCAGAGGAAGGGGACAAGACCTTCCTAAAGGTGGACCCTGAACTGGTTGTAACGGTACTTGGGGACCTGGAGCAGCTTCTCTTCAGTCAGATGTTGGGTAAGTAATAACAAGATCCACTAATCCGCTTGCAATGCCGAAGAATGAGCAATGCTGCCTGGCTGACAGATCCAGTATCACTTCCATAGCTCAACCCAGCCCTGCTCTTGCTTAGCAACCACCTCGCTTTGTATTTCTTATTCATCCTGTGCTGCTCACATAACTATGCACACTTTATTCATATATATTCTTGGCTTGAAGCTGCATCTGCATGTAAATGATTATGAATGTTTCTTTATTTCAAACACTGCGTGGTTTCATTGAACAATCGCCGCATCCCTTTTTGTTTACATTGCAAGCTCATGTCTTGCATCTGTGCACGTATTGGGTGAGACCAATCTGCGCTCCAATCGGGGGGAAGGGGGTTGATCCAGGGGTATATTTGCCTTACCATTGTAGCAGAGCTGACACACTGCCCTAATCTCCAGAATATGCCACCTTAGCTGTTTTGGATGGCTTGGATGATTCACTTACGTTTTTGTAGATATTTTACCAATTCTACATCAATGATACATCTCAGTTCAGCATGCATTATTGTATATAACGTGAGCTCACGCAAGCTCACAATAGAAACAGTAAAATAAATAATGCTTGATGTCATAACAGAAACTTAAAAATAAACCTCGCTGGGTTGAATTGTTTTCAAGTCATGGTGGGCAACATATTTAGCCTTGCCGCTGGTGCCATTGATCTCTGGGGCAGTTGACAGATGGTCTCCCTCTCTTTTCCTCTCTCCCCTTCCCTCTCCCTCTTTCTGTTACCGGGGGACTTCAAAAGAGAATAATAGGGGTGTCACACTCTTTGAGAAGGTCAGTGACTCAGAATGAGACGGCACGACACATGAACATTGTGTGTTTTGTTTTCATTTAAGAATACATTAACAGTGTGGTGACTTATTAGCTTTTTACCTTTGCGATACGGGATTGGTCAGCTATGTTCCCTTGCATAGTACTTTAACGCATATTTAACATAGTAAGTGATGATTTGAGCATGATTAGCTATTAACAATCTCTCAACAATTTGAACAATAGCCTAGCTAGCGGTTCAGTGTATTGCTTTTTTAATGTTAGGGTGGCCTGAGAGATGTGGTGTTAAATGAATCCATTGAGTTGAGATATGAGAAAATGGAATTCAGTCTGTTAGCTATACTCATTTCCTCTCCTTCCCTGGAGCTTGTTTTGACCTTGCCGCACGGCACCTGCTGAGGGGTGGGGGTGGGCGGAATTGAAAAAAGAAAATTGTGTTATTTTGTACGGAGGATCTGGGTTTGATATTCTTTTCAACCTCTTGACCGCCGTACATTACTGTTGATTCCTTTAGCTTGTGCTGTCCATCGGGGTTAGCTGTGCAGGCAAAGGTTCAAAGCTTCCCTCCAGGGTTTGAAACACTGTGTTATGCATGTGTGACTGAATGTATTAGGGCTGCTTGTCCCCTTCCTCTGCTTTTAACCCCACAATACAAACTCAATTACACAAGACTCCGTTCCTCCGATCAGTGCTGTTGTGACACTGCTTGTTGAAAAAGTACTGCCCAATGCAAAATGTTTTTTTTTTTTCTGCTTTGCTTTTGATATTTTTACCATTTGAATGATAATTATAGTCAGAGATGAGACTGGAAATGATAGAAAGAAGGTTGGGGGAATCAGTATAACTGGCAAGTCAAGCCATATCTTTATAATTATACAAATTAGATCTCCACTCTCCACTAATAAAGAAACATTCTGCTTAAGAGCTTAGTATCCTTTGGTATCAAACAGTGACAGTTGAGAGCCACCAGCAGAAGGTTAAAAGAATCTAAAACCCCAACATGTCTTCTAAATACTTAAGGAACTTGACAGATGCTTCTTACTTGTGTTGATAAGAGCTTTATCAAACCAAATATCCAATCTCGTGCACTAAAACTACTTTTAAATAAATAAAACCACAGCTTTTGGATTTAAGGATTAATTAAGCATGAAGATAATGACAATTTAAGTGCCACATTCAGTAATGTTAGTAGTTTAGTTTAAAACTGTGCTGTAAAAAGTTACTGATATTTCTTTTTCTTTCTTTCTGATGGATGGATGAATGAATGAAATCAAGCCCAACCTTCTATTATTTTGCATTGAATATTAATTTTTATTTAAAAAATTTGTTAAATTACAGAAGTATATATATATATATATACATACATATATAGTTATTCATTTTTAATCCACAGTATATACACTACTGGAACAGACATAAAATGAGGACTTAGCAAGTAAATTTGAGACAACTGGTGCTCAGTGTCTTATTCTGCTGTTGAAGGGTGTGTCTCAGAGCTGAGAGCCTCTTTACCGGAGGCACTTTACTGCTATCTTCATCATCATCATCATTTCCATCTCCGTCTGGCTTGAGCTTGCTGGTTGGTCTGGGTTAGTAGTGCAGTAGATGCACTGGACATGATTTCTGCTGACAGTCGAATTCAGGGTGAGGTTACTGTGCTTGTACTGATCTACAAAAAAGAAAAGTAGAATGTGGTGATAATGATACAATAAGACAATAAATTGATCTCAAATTCACGTTAATACTGCAGTCAATACAATACATTTCCTCTGGAATAAGGCATAATGACCTGGAAGCATTTTGTAAGTCATGGCACAGGATTTCCTTGTTTCCTGTATTTGATATTGTTGAGTTATGCATGATAAATGTGTGTGTTCGCATTAAATTGCCATTAGAATTGTGCATTGGGCAGTTTGAGAAATGATAATGTGCAGGAAATGGTTTTATAAATTCAAGCAGCCCCTTTTACACAGAAACCATCACTAAAATGCAGTGGTTTTTGTGTGTATTATGTTTGCCTGAGCTTGACAAGCCAGGAAATTGTCACAAGGGTTAAAGTCAACCTGATTGACATCTCAGCATGCTGCAGGCCTTCTCTTCACAGCTTGCATGATTTCATTTAAACTAGGTCTGGTTGTGTAAGAACATATCTCAAAGGAAACCACACAAACACACATACTGTATGAAGACATGCATACAGCCATGCATACATCCGCATTTTGAATGTATAAAGTATATTTTATTTGCAGTGACCGGCCATCATTAGTTCTTTTTTCCCAAACCTAGTGACCTGCCTACGTAGGCAGCAGTTTAAGGCATCGTAGTCACACGTCCAACACAAAATTTACAAAAGGTAGGCAGCATAATTATACCTTCAAGTTACTGTTTTACTAAAATTATAATGTAACGTCACATTTATACTTAAGGAAGAAGGCAGTACTAACATTGCAACCAGCATTGCAACAAGCTCAGTATATACTGTGTGTGTATACACACACCTATAATTCAGCCAAATAAAAATAATAATAAAGACAGATTTTAATTTCTATAACTGATGAAAATCATATAATGAATAATGATAATGCAAAAAAAAAAAAAATAAATAAATAAAATTTGATCGAATTATTGTTTATTGGACGTGTTTGCACATTATAATTAGTTATATTTCTGCTTTAATGTCCATCCACCAAAATGTGAATCTGATGACTAAATGGCACATAATAACAAAACACAGTGAAAACAGGAATTGAAAGAGGAACTCCAAATAAAGGTCAGGTTTTGGTTCGTCCACCTCTGTTTACATGGAAACACCCACAACCCTACTGCCTCCATTTTGTGAGCACTGAGACGATGACTTGTGTGCTGTTTTGACGGCCAACAGATTCGTAATGTGATTACTGTCATGACCAACATCTCCATGCCTCAGCATGCTGTGCGACTAATGTGATCTAAGTCCTAATCGAATTTCTGCATGTCTGCAAAACGGAGGAGCGGAAGGAACACGCTCATTTATGCATGCATGCAACATGGAAATAATGTCAATTTATCTGTGAAAACATCCAGAAATATTGCGAAATGTATATTGTTTTTGTCCTTAAACTGTCTGCAGTTTCAGCACGTTAAGCACAATTTTAGTCGTAAACGAACATGAGCTTGAAAGCAGCCCTATATTTAAGCATGCTGTAAAATAACTCTCAAAAGAGCAATACTTTCCAGTGTATTTCAATGTAAAATGGTCAACTCTTGGATGCATGCACATATTTAGTCTGTTTTATGTCAGTAAAGTGAGAGCTGCTTTGTGGGTCTTCCTCAAATGTCCAGTTTTTCAAGTCAAGTGGTGGTTTATGCGCAGTAGCGGCACAGTTGTGTTTTTGAAGGCCTTAATTGTTTTGTGGCTGAGACGGTCTCAGCCGTTATAGCTTTTTTTTAGTCGTTAGAAAACACCACATAAACACCATTCCGTTTTCCTGTCGTATATCCTGGATGCTGGCTGCTTAAAACACTCATGGGGAAATGATTGTGTAAGCTTTTCTCAGTTTTATGTGAGGACATATCTTGGATTCGCCTGTGTGAATAAAGGGCAAGAAATCAACTCTTTTACCAATAGTCACTAGTGGTTAGTAAAATTCTCATTGCTCTTGTATTACTGATAAGAAACAGGCAATGTTAAATATTTATGTGCTAAATGCCACTGTGCTTGTTGATAATACGCATTTCTACTCAACTATAACATTCAAACCAACTCTGTTCTGCTTTTTCACATTGCCAATGGTATCCAGTGCTAATATTTCCTCAAATTGCCAGGTTTTGTTAAAAATGAATTACTTACACATTAGCAGCCAATGTATGAAACTGGATGCTCACTAGGGTCAGGATCAGAGCTGAAGAGCAAGTCAGTTGAAACTTCATTATGAATGATCACATCCAGTGGTCTAGAGTAAACACTTAGGCCCTGAGAGAATGAGATTGTTGGTCTTTGCCACAGATGTGTTGTTTGTCACCAGCAATAAAGGCACACCACACAGCTGCCACCAAATCTTTACACAAGCCATTATAAAGTCAAACATCCCAGTGCCTCTCGAATCTCCATGAACAATGAGCAAAATGATGGCAGCAAACACATCAGAGTCTAGGTTCGAATAAGGACGAGATGCAAGGTTGGCCAGATTTAGACCGGGTTCACCTCAGAGACTTTATTTGAATTCTCACAGACATCCATATCCATGCATTAGCATGTCAGTTGAGGCTTAAAGTTGTCTTCCGATTATAAAGTTCCAGGCCTGTTTAATCAATGGCCTGAGAAGGAAATGTAAGTATAAAGATGTTCTTTTCGTTTCTTATTTTAATCTCTTTAAAAAGATTCTTTGTGCGTCTGATGACTCATCTGAGATGATGAAAATCCAGCCAGATTGTGCATCTGTTAATTGAAGAATATTTTAGATCTATTCTCATCCAAAATGTTTTTGACATCACACCGTCTGTACCAGGGTAAAATGAGTTAATGCTGTTTCTAGGATCTTTAGGTGGTTTCCTTTTTAAATCTTAAAACTTCAAGTTGATGATATTGCCTAGGATTGTTAAATTAAATTAAATTAAATATGTAAATGACTCAAACTGGCTCAACTTACCCCACTCGTTGGCTCATCTTACCCCAGGCCTGAATTTTTTTGAGACAGCAGAACTATTTAAAGGGGTCATATGATGCTTTTTTAAAGATCATTATTTTGTGTGTTTGGTGTAACAGAATATGTCGACATGCTTTAATGTTCAAAAAACACATTATTTTTCAAATACTGTATATTATTGTAGTTCCTCTATGTCCCGCCTCTCTCAAACGCATCGTTTTCTACAAAACCCCTCTTTCCGACAAGTGCAGTCTGCTCTGATTGGCCAGCTGACACAGTGCATTGTGATTGGCCGAACACCACAAGCACGCATCGGAAATGTAACGCCCCTTACCATAACCACAAGCTTCAGCTTTCAAAGTAAATATAAAGACAGTTAATAATTGCCTTTTGTTTTACCACCAGTTCAAGCCCGAGAGGGGAACAGAGTCGCGTGACAGTCACAGTGATGATGCTCGTATATATTTGCAGTACACAAGCCACGGTTAAGACAGTTGACTCCACTGTGATGTGACCCTGTCTCTCTCTCTCTCTCTCTCTCACACACACACACACACACACACACAGCATTACTCTACACGGCGCAAAACTCTGCATTTGAACAGTCAATAGCAAATACTTGAACTAATAACAAAACATACTTCCAGTCGCTGATTCAGAAGCGCCAGATTGTCACAGCAAAGTTGGAATTGACCCCCTTTTTTTTTTTTTTTTAGAAACCTTTGTGCCTTTGTGCAGCCAGCCTTGTACTCTCCTAGGTTCACAAAACGGTCGTCCATAACATGCGTTATACAAATTCGAAAATTTGGTTGTGCTGTTCTGTTGTAAACAAATCTTAACCAATTATTCCTAACTGCATCTACTTTCGGAAGGCCAAATAAAGTGATTTTGCTTTTGCATAGAAACACACAGCGTATCCCTGACATGGCTGCATCAACACTACTGCGGTTACTGGAACCACGCCTTCTTTCTTTGCGTGAACATTTTGGCGCCATTACGCAAATATTTCCACATTGTGACATAAACATGTGGGGGCGTGTTTGAATGAGGCGTTTCAGCCCGGTCTGGATCAGCCTTCTCTTTTAGATAGAATAAATCTTTTTGTAGGAGACTTTGAACTTTGTAACTCTGCAGATCGTATACATGCACAAACAGCTACATAACACACTAAAGAAAAGGAAAACAAGAAATCGCATCATATGACCCCTTTAACGTATTTGAAAGATGTTTATTTCCAAAATGCACAGCATGAAGTTTTAATTTGTATGATTTTTGCAAATAAAAAGCTTTTAGACTCATCAAATAAGTGTTAAAAAGTGGCCTGTCTTGTGTTCTTTCTACATACGGTAGGAGAATTTGAGGGATTCTTAAAACATTAAGAATAATATGTAATTGACTTTTTTGTGTCCTCTCTGTTGAATACAAATAATGTGTACTATCCTTAGCCGATTTCAGACTTGCCAGATCTCCTCATCTTTGCATTGAGACTGGAGAGCCCTTGTTAAAAGCAAACATTTCGCCCCAAAGCGGAAAGAAGCAGTTGGTCTCGTGTTCCCTCCACAGCTGGTCTCTATGACCCTCCATGATGTGATGGGATCACTCTGGCCTAAGGTCATTTCAGAGTTATGATGTTTATGTTTGTCACACAGCATTGCACCACCTCTTGCCTCCTTGAGCTTCAGAAGACATTAAGCAACACTTGTGCTCAATCTTTGGCAAGGAAACATTGTTCCACATGGACCTTTTTTACAACTCTCTCTGTTGACAAACTGTCTGCTGGACATACGTGCAGTGATTGGGCACAACAACAGCTGGGTGGACCTCCTCAGCTCCTGAGAGGCTTGCCAGAGATGCAGCTGTGGTTTTGGAGGCTTCTCTGCGCCATTCAGATTATAAACCCTGCAGTTGTCTGGGCATCACTCCCAGTTCACACTTCCCTGCCCCTGGGCATGTAGGGATTCCTCATCAAACTTAACTGCTTCTGGTCAGTTGTGAGTGGTGTGGAATAAGCTTTTCCTGGGGGAAAATAGAAAAACTTGACTTTAAGGTCAATTCCACTTCTTCAACTGAGCAGGGAGATGTTTTAGCATAACCAGAACTTTTTCATAATCACAATTGTCAAGTAATGACACACAAAATCCATTAAAGGCCTTGAGTTCAGTACAAGTTAAGCACAATCAACACATGTGTTGAATTACCACAAAAACATTCATTTCCACTGGTCTTTCCTTTAATAATGGGCGTGAATGGGGCCAATCTATAAATATTAATGTACTGTTTCAATAGTACAGACACAAGAAATAAACTATGAATTTTATGATGCATTTTACGATTTTACAACTTTTTCAGACCAGTTTGTTTCAATGACCCTAAAACAACTGTAAAAAATAATTATTTAAACAGCCAAATTGGCCTCATTCACATCTACTTTCACGTGCCTCAGAATAACTTTTTTTTTTTTTTTTTTTTTTTGTAAAACCAGGGATCAGTCTTAAATTTTATTTTGTAGTCAACATTGACACAAATGATACAAATGTGGTAATTTTAGCTTGTATCGAACCTGTAATATTCCTTTTAGTTTGACCATTTGATGACATCTATTTTTGACTGCATGTTATAATAATGCATGTGAACAACAACAATACATATTGTAAAAAAGATTCTTGCAGCCCTCAGAGAGCTCTTTCACTTAAAATAAGTTTAGAAAGAGAATGACAGATGCATTCATGAATAGGAAGTCATCTTCTTCAAGGTGACAATAAAAAAAGGCATTATTTTTGTTAGGGGCCCAGACTTTGTGTCCAGAAGGGTGGATGCAGTGTTGTGTCTGACTTTAAATGTCCCTAATATTTTCCCAGCCTTGGTGTTTTGAGAAATCCCTTCGCTTTGCTTTCTTGGCTGAATACCTCTGAACTTCAAATCAGATTCGTCATGGCAGTAGGTCTACTTCATTGGCCACGCTTTCTCAGCTGTTCTCATTCAGTTTGGCCTTTTGCATGATTTTGCAAACAGTTTTCTTCTGAAAAAGTGTCATGAGATTGCAACATGAGTGATGCAAGATAAGGAAGTCTTATAATACTTTCTGGAAACAACACCAGCATGATAAGTCCAGAGCATCACAGCTTTCTTTCCTCTCAGTAGTTACTCCCCAAGGATATTATTGTGATTTTTGTGCGGATATTCCAGTCCGTCTTCTCATTTCCTGCGGTGTGTCTTCTACCATTTGGCTGAAGTGTCTGCAGGACACTCTATTGTTATTTAGGAGTCCCTTCATTCACCAGATGCAGCGTGCTTGCATGTGTACGTGTCTTCCTGTTTTCATGTTGCCGAGGTCACCACTTTGTTTCTAAACACCATGACTTGTGTAGAGGAGTAGAACTGAAACACACACACACACACACACACACACACACACACACACACACACACACACACACACACACACACACACACACACACACACACACACACACACACACACACACACACACACAGAGACACACAGAGTCATAAGGTAAACTGGAAATTAAACAAACTTATGGTGGAGAAGCTGGAAACTATACCCTTTTCCCTAAACCACAAATTAATCTGAAATGGATTTACTCAGAGTAATTTAAGAGCATTGCAGTGTATTGTTAGTAAAATATCAGCCAGCTTGTCAAAGTAATGACAAATGTTTCTCTGGCACAATTCTACGCCATTAAACTCTATTAACGTCCCATAGGGATTCATTTGGCCTTATTTAGATCCCTGTCACCCAGTATACCCTAATTAACCAATTAAACATCATCTGTTCCTCGGCTCTGGTAATAAAATATGGAAAAGGAAAACATTAATGGATGGAAATTGATCATCATTTGAAAAGACTGATGGATCCAGCAAGAGCTCCATGCTGTGCTTGGTTTTGCACACTTTCCAGACAAGACCTCTTAGAAGAGTGGCCTATTTCTGCCAAAAAAAATTCTTCTCAGAACTTTCAGCACTCTATGATGTCCATTTAGTTTGTCCATTTTGCTTCTTGCTCTTACAGCATTCTCAGAAAGGCAGAAGATGGTTCCAGTAAGCATCTGTCTTCACCCTATTAGCTTCTTTATTGACAGGCTCTAAGTTGGTAGTGCATTTCAGAAATGAAAACACTTCACAATCTAGTGTTTAGATGTTGTAATATTAGCTTAGACTCTCTGCAACAACATCTCGGAAGTTCTGAAGACCCTATAATCTCTAACCGTGTTTCGTTCTCTTCGACTCTCACCTCTTTGGGAAACTCTAGAGGTCCAAGAACTTGGAGCAGATTTGGTCATTAGAGTTAGCATGCATGACTTACTACTTTTAATTAAAATCTGTGATCTCATTTACCTGACCCTTTGTGTGAGGTCGTCCTCAATGTTGAGCTGTGTTCTCAGCAGGGACCGGTGTCCACATTTTGGAAACCACATCTAGCTATCCGCTGGGCAGCGATCTATTGCATGTTCCAGAACTTTTCCAAACAATAGAGACCATGAAATCATAGTCCAAGTTCTAGAGCCTCATAAATCCCAATTTTACGCTAACTGTAATTATGGGATTACTGTTAATCTTTCATCCTGTGATAGAGGGTCATTTTTAAACTCCATTAAATGAGGTGTGACTACACCAATCCAAGCGTTTGACAAGTCCTTTATGTGGGTTTAGCGTTTCCCATTAGAATGCAACACACTTTACAGCCTTTGTTTTATTGTGTTCTCTTTTGAGCTAAATATACAGTAGAGTCCTCCCATTCCTTTAGAAGCTTCCATTCTCCCAGTCCTTTGTCGTCGCAATATATTATTGTAACACGCCAACTAAGCTACTGTTGGTTCTCTGCTCATCGGCCTGATGCCACTTTTTCTTTCAAAGCATGTACCATTAGAATTCTCCCAGTGTCTCTGCTTTTGCATGGACAGTCCTGAATCAACTTGTATACTCCTGAATAGACTGAGAAAAGAGAACGGCTGAATTGCTGGTAGCGGCTGCTTTCAACTCTTTCTCTCACAAGTAGATGAGGGTGTAAAGAGGGGGAGGCAGGTGTACTGCAGTCCCCCCCAGCCGCATTTAACCAGCTAGCCTTGATTCATTAGCTTTCCCCCCTGGGAACGTATTTGCGACGGGGGGTAAAATTTGCATCCCTAATTTCCTCATTCCCTCGCCCCGGCTGCAGCTGGGTCCTCTGGGCCCGGGCCGATTTGGAAAACAGGAAGTCTGATGGTCTTGGACCTTTCCGTCAACCTCACCCCTGTAGTGGGGAGGCTTTAATTACCATAAACGAGAGTTGTGCTTAACAACCGCGTGGAATCGATTAGATGCAGCGGAGGGATTAGAGAGTAGCCCCCACCCTCTACACCGGCTGATGTCTTTTGTTTCAGGATGTAGTGTGTTATACATCCCTGTTTTGGATCCAAGAGCAGACATTTGCGTCAGGAAGGGCACCAACTAAAACTGGCGAGAAATGCTTCATAATTATTTAATGCTCTTCGGTCTGCACTGTAAGTCATATGACTAAAGATCAGAGGTGGTTGCATGACTGAACATGGACAAAAAGGATTTTTACAGAGCTTTTCATTCTGCTTCCAATGGCACACACAGACAGTGTTACAGAAAACCCATGTAACCTAACTTTCATAGCATTGAGATTAGTGGTGTGTGAAATGAGGTAAAGTCCTGTGAGTTGTTTATTTTGTAAGCAGTCTGTCTGTTGGAGAGTGACTATAAGTTCCTCTCAGTGATTTTTTTCTAATCCAGATTTTAAAGGAAACAACTTCCCTTGCCTTCTCTGAGAAAACACCTTTAATTAAGACATAACAATTCCGCTTTTTATAGTCTAATAAACACTGGAAAAAGCTACAAACCCCCCCACCCCCCAGTGTTTTTCTGTTGCTAGTTTTGGTTGCCCTGCTGGCACATTCATCAGGATGAATGTAGAGAGGAATGGATTTAAATCATGCACAAATGAAATGAGCTGTCCTAGAGTGGTCGATTCAAGTGTGTCTAATATGATTTTAACTACTACTGCTCAGTGAATGAATGTGACTCTTGGGCATTTTGGATGGAGTGCCAATCTTTAAAGCACTGATTCAGCCAAGCATGTGTGCCATCTAGTGTAGGGTAGCAGACATGATACCCCAGCAATACTGGGAGTCTGAACTATCCTAAAAAATTTACATCTGATTGATGTTTTCCATTAGTCATACAAGGCCTTGTTGATTATACATTTTCTGAAAAATGTGTGAGTTTTGTTTGCTTGCATAAAACTTGGCACTAGAATGCAAGAGCGCTTTGGATGTTAGCCAAGGCATTGCTATGTGGTTCCTTTTCTGGTGGTTGTATGTGGTTGTTAGTGGGTTTTGGGTGATTGCTGTGCAGTTGTTATGATATTTTGTTGGTTGCTAAAGTGTTGCTACATGGTTGTTAGAGTTTTCTGGGTAATTGCCAGGCCAGTGGTGTTCAAGGTGGTTGCTAAGTGGCTGTTTGAAAGTTCAGGGTGGTTGCTAGGGTTTTGCTATACAGATGTTGTTGAGATTGCTAGGGTCTCGAGTGGTTTATTGGGTGTTGTTAAGGTACTTTGGTGGTTGCTAGGGGGTTGTTAGTGTATTCATGGTGGTTCAGGACGTTGCTCTGCAGTTGATGTGGTGTTCTGGTGGTTGCTAGGGTGTTGCTACGTGGTTGTTATACTGTTCTGATTGACTGCCAGGCCAGTGGTGTTCAGGATGGTTTCAAGGGTGTTGCTAAGGTGTTCTGGTGCTTTCTAGGTGGTTGTTGACATTGCTGTGAAGTTGCTATGGTTTTTTGGTGGTTGCTAAACTTGCTATTGTGTTGCTACATGGTTTTTAGAGTGTTCTTAGTGATTGCCATGCCAGTCTATGATGTTTATGGTGTTCTCTAGGTTATTGCCATGGTGTTACTGTGGTTGCTAAGTGGATTTTAGTGTGTTCAGTTTGGTTACCAGGAAATTTCTCTGCAGTTACTATGGTGATCTGATGCTTGCTAGGGTGTTGCTACATGGTTGTTAGACTGTTCAGATTAACTGCCAGTGTTAGCAGCCAGTGGTGTTTAGGTTGCTTGCTAAGGTTCTCTGGTGATTGCTAAGTGGTTGTTAGTGTGTTAAGGATGATTGCCAAGGATGTTGCTCTGCAGTTGCTGTGGTGATCTGTTGGTAGCTAGAGTGTTGCTACATGGTTGTTAGACTGTTCTGGTTGGTTGAATGCCAGGATCACAAAAGGTTCCCAAGCTGGGACTCAAACTCACGTTGATCGATGCACAACCGCAGTGCATCTCGAAGCACTGCCTATACAATACAAGGGTATCAGCTCCGACTGTTATTATATATATATATATATATATATATTTTAGTTGAACACGGCATATTTGTTCAGTGATAATAAAATTTTAAAATAGGCTGTAATACCATAAACATAATAACGGTCTTATCAAGTATATCTGTACGAATTTCTGGTTCAAGCTCCGCCTACTTCCAGTTATATCCGAATACAGATACGAATAATTTTGTTATTGTTACAAATACAAATACAGATACAAAGACTGGCTTCGCTGCACACCCCTAGTTGCTACATTGTTGTTAGACTGTTCTTGGCGATTGCTAGGCCAGTGGTGTTTAGGCTAGTTTCTAGGGTTTTGTTAACATTTTTCCGGTGGTTGCTATGTTGTTGTTAGTTGCTATGTGTTTTTTTTTTTTTTTTGTGGTTGCTAGGTTGTTGCTACATGGTTGTTAGACTGTTCTGGGTGATTGACAGGCCAGACATGTTGGTGTTTAGTGTGGTTTCTAGGGTGTTGCTGAGGTTTTTTGGTGGTTGCTAGGTGGTTGTTAGTGGTTGTCAGTTGCTATGTGTTTTTTGTGGTTGTTTGGTTGTTGATACATGGTTGCTAGACTGTTCTGAGTGATTTCCGGACCAGTGCTATGGTGTTCTGGGTAGTTGCTAGAGGTTGTTGTTATGGCGTGGTTGCTGGCACAAATGGGGTTTCTGATGTGTTGAAATTTGATATTTAGGATTAGGGCTTTGCTCAAACTCTAAGCAAACACCACAACTGATCGAATGAATATTTATCTGGCACCCCCCTCACTTTCCACTGGAGATAACCTTTCAAATGTGAACAGCTTGTCCACTTTGATCGGCACATGGCCGCAATGCTCCTGTGCGTTCAGCAACTCAATCATCTCAGTATTGAGCTAATTCCCAAAGCCACTGAAATCAATAGTTCTTTTATGTCACACCTCTTAATGGTGAAATCAATGTGATATGTTTTCGTGAGCATGTTTCTCGCCATCACCGCAGCATTGGGTGGTGTTTCCAGACTAGCCGTGCTTAGACTACAAACGTCAGGGTGATGGACACCTCATTGGTTCATGACCTCTCTCTCACTGCATAGGTCATTCCAGCACTGGCCAGCTGGACTGACCCGTAGGGGTCCGTAGGCGTGGGGGTGGAAGTGTGATGATCTTCTCAGTCTCCTTTCGTTACACCAGAGCTCAACGGGACAATTCACATGTATCCACTTGCCAACTGGAGCGATCCGTGCATGGTTCCATATTACTGAGAGGAAACTCAGTGGCTACAGTTACACATGTTGTTTTTGGACGCATAAAATGCTTCAGAATGTATGCTTTTTTGTGACAGATATGAAATCTGAATCCAGTGAGGAATGGAAGCAAATCCGCGGTGCATATTTTGGGTGTAAAAGGTCCACTGAATCCAACATGTTCTCTCAAATCTGCCCATTTTCTGGTAATTACCCTCTCACGGCTTAATGCTGTGTGCTATCACAGAGAGTTAATGGCCCTTTCAGCCGCAGACTGTTGTAGACACCATCACTGTCATCTTGTCAATGGGGGATTATGGTCAGCCTGCTTTAAATTCAACTCATCTTTGCTTTTACGACACAAGAATTGCTAAATTAATTGTGATGTATGTAATATCCAAAGGAATGGCCTAAAATAATGAAATAAAATGTTTTGCAACACGATTCCAAGCTGTCATTGGTTAGCCAAACTGACAGCCCCGCCCCAAAATTGCACTGTTGGTTGAGCCAGTGTTGCTGTGTTAGCGGGATATATTGTTCACCCAAAAGTGAAAATTCTGTCATTAATTACTCACCCTCGTGTCATTCCAAACCTGTAAGACCTTCATCTTCAGAACACAAATTAAGATATTTTTTATGAAATCTGAGAGCTTTCTGATCATGCATAGACTGCAACAGAAATACCACTTTCAAGGCCCAGAAAGGTAGTAAGGACATCGTTAAAATAATATCATAAAATGAAGGTTGAACCACTGATGTCACATGGACTATATTAACAATGTCCTGAACAAGGCTTATCGCTATTTTCACACTTATGCTTGGTCTGAACCCAAATTCGATGGATCCCCCTCCCCTGCCTCCGCTGGATTCTGTTCATACAGTGTTTTTTGGTTCTGAACCATAGTACAATTGCATCGTCAGAGTTGTAGCTGTTTACCCCTGTTGCAGGTCCAACTACGCAGGAGAACATAACGACATGAATGGATACTATGACTTGTTCACCACACTTTCTTAGCAGAATAGATCATTGATCATTTAGCATAGATCATTGAATCTGATTAGACTGTTAGCATCTCGCTCAAAAATGACCAAAGAGTTTCGATTTTACACAGCGTCTCTCATAAATGTCTCCATGGTTGCAAGACACGATCCCTGTGCAAGCAGTGCTGCGTAGTATCATTGCTCCTGCTGCACCCATGGTACGGCAGCAAAGTTCCTTGATTATTACGCCGGAATGAGAGTATAGTTCCATAGCCATATTCATTTTCCGTCAGTCTTAGTACACAATGTAATTACAGAAGAGTCAAGTTTTAGATAGGAAAAATATCAAAACTCTTTGGTCATTTTTGAGCGAGATGCTAACGGTCTAATTAGATTCAATGATCTATGCTAAGCTATGCTAAAAGTGCTACCGCCAGATCCGGAGATCAGCTGAATGGATTTGAAAACGGTAAAACTCAACTGTTTAACTCTTGGGGAGTTGGAAAATGAGCCTATTTTCAAAAATAGGTTCCCTTAAGAGAGAGCATAGCGTGACATAACTATGAACAATGTAGAAGGCCGCAGTTATGTACAGTATAAGCCAAACTGTAAATTAAACCACCCTCATCAGCAGCCTAATTTACAGAACAGCCCATTGGAACCACTCTGGGAGACTCATTGTATTTCATGAGTCTAATTGTATGAGATTATGCCTGAATGAAGAGACACTCCACAGGGGGCCGCATGGGGGGTTCTCCATTTTCATTACAAAGCCATGGGCCACCTCCATGCGTTGTGCTGATCCACTACACACACCCTCACAAACAGACACAATCATTTTTCTATGGTGAAGATTAAAGTGAATTAAGACTAGGACTTTGACTAATGCCAGTCTGGATGTCATTACAGAGGGTTTGGCATGGAGTCTTGCTGTGCTGACTGGTCAAGCTTCAGGATTAACACGCCCCAGGGGAATCATACAAGATGGTGTGAGCGAACAGGTTTTGGAAGGGATGTGAGGTGGCAGGGGCAGGTACAGACTAATCCTACCAAATAGACACGTGTTCCTGCCTTAGATGGCATGAGCTGTCGAAAGTGTATTCAGGGATGGGCAGTATTTAAAATACATCAAATCTTAGTATTTTTGTATTTTCAATTTACCTCTGTATTAGACTGCTGATTTCCTGTATCAACTACTAGTTCAAACCTCAAACATGTTGCACAGTTGCCTTGTACTAAAGCCCAAGAGCGACTGTCCTTTCGCTAACTAACAGATATCAGAGGATTATTACAGAGGCAACTGAAGTTAATGGTGGAACTCCCAGCTTTACTCACAAACTACAATACGTGTTCATCAATAAGATGAGAACCAGACTCATTATAAATCTAAATGTACTTGAAATTAAATTAATTGAAAAGTGTGATATCCAAGTCGTAATAAAGATTTTTGCTGTCATAATGATAACAATAGCACATACAAAGATAGTAAATGAACTGTTCCATGCTCCGGCGCGGTTAGCAGTCACATGTGTATCGCACCCGAGTCACCTCTTCAAGCGGGCCAGGGCATGGTTAAACGGACTACACTGGACACGGTACAGAGCAGTCACACTTGTGAAATGAACTGGACTTTGGGGGTCAATCGTGCTCAAGCATGGTTCAGATAACCTAGTGTGAGTAAATCCTAAATCTAATAGCAGATAGCACACCACAACTAAAACCATAACAGCACAAAAAAATGATGAATAATAAAACATCGACAGCCAATCGGAATCATTTCTGCTTTAAAGAGCTTGAGCATATAAAGTGACAGATGACACTGCACTGTATACATAATATTATTTTCATTTAATTATTAATGTTGTTTGCAGAGACTTTAAACAGTCAAAACATGTTATCAGAGAAGCACTAGCTGTTTTGGTCAGTAATTCCCTCCAAAACCCTTTTGCCAAAACTGATTATTTATTTGTTTGGTTGCTTGCTTGCCAAAATTTCAGTGCATCACTAATTCCGCTCTGGTTAGTTGACTCTAGTAACAGTGACATATTGGATTTAACAAATTTGGCAAATTTTGTGAACTTTGCAACAAAATCTTTTTAGTTGTTTTTACAAACTTTGTTAAAATTGCTGTTATTATTGCACACCTGTGGTATCATCAGTTGAGGGTTGTGTAATAATGAATGTGTGGTACCAGAATAAACCTCAATGTTGACCAGATTTGTTTACATACAGTATGCGCTGGCAGCTTATTTCACCAGAGAGAAGCAGAGAGGGTGAAGGTTTTCGGAAAACATCTTTTGTTTGCCTCGGTGTGAAGGAACAACAAGGTGCCGCTAGTAGGGAGGGAGGTACAAAGGAGATTTGTTGTGTGTGTGTGTGTGTATTCATATAATTTCTATAGTATATATAGTATGGGAATTATCAATATGTATAGAATACCCAGTAAACCTAATACATTTGCTCAAATGTGCAGTATATACCCGGAGCAGATTGTACTGAAGACTTTATCCCACAGTGCAAAGCGCTCAACATTAAATTACCAGTGTGATAAATGAACTGAAGCAATATCAACTAATGAGTCTCCTTTTTCATTATTTGATCAGTAAAAGGCTAAGGCATTTTTACAAAGACATTTTTATTTCCAAAGTTATGAGCGGACTTGCTGAGTTAAACA
Organism: Acrossocheilus fasciatus; assembly: GCA_036784905.1. NCBI lineage: Eukaryota > Metazoa > Chordata > Actinopteri > Cypriniformes > Cyprinidae > Acrossocheilus > Acrossocheilus fasciatus. Next base: position 6,612,034 of record CM071960.1, read on the forward strand.
TAGTGAAGTAATTTGACAACAATGTAGCGTGCTAATGTATAAAATTATCAGTATATATTTAATTCTGTTTCACATCATTTTAACATAAATTGTAGGCACTATCTGATAATTATTACACTAGTATTTCATTCCATATGAGTCTGTGTGTGTGAAGCCAAACTGATGAACTGATAAACGGAGGGGAACCTCTTTATAAACTGCGCTATGTGGTTTTATGATCTGACACTTACAGCGGCACTGTGTTTTTAGGGTGGGAGGCTGATTAGACGAAATACAGCACTTTTACTGTCAGCAGTTTTAAAATAGTCCTCAACATGTCAGAGTTAAGACGTATAATGCATTTCCCCACAGTTTTACAGCTAGAATGTCAAATAAATCTGTATAAGCACATTTGCCTAAATAAAGAAAGCAATTAAACTGAAAGGAGACCTTTTATAAATACTAAAGTCCTGTTTAAGTGAGCTTGCTAGTACAGTAGCTCAAAGAGCTTTTGGCATCTTGGCAGGCTGGAAATGTAATGTTTAATTCATTCTAGTACTGCCTGAAATGCTGCCCACTTGCTGAATCGTCATATTCCACTGCTTCGCTGCTCTGCACCCTTGCAGCGCGAGAGAAAGGCGTTTCTGTGTTGTTCCTGAAAAATGATACTGTACGTGTGTGAGTGGAGACGTGGACCATGGCTCGATAACATGCCTCTATACATTAATGTTTTTCTTGGCTCTTCTCCACAAAGCGTTAAATCTTAATGCACATGGGTGTGTTTGTGCATGGTCATATCGCAGCTAAATGTCTGCATTAACCGGCCGCTCATCCTCTCCTTTCTGCTCTTTCCTGCAGATCCCGAGTCCCAGAGGAAACGCACTGTTCAGAATGTCCTCGACCTCCGGCAGAACCTGGAAGATACCATGTCCAGCTTACGGGGGTCGCAGCTCAGCCACAGGTACAGGAGGACACTCTTCTAGTCCTGCTCTCCTTTAATAGGCAATGGATTCTACCATGTGTTAAGATTAAAATGTGGACTTATTCTGCAACATGCATTTTGTTTTTTTTATTATTTGTGCAGGTTTGTTTGTTTATGTTTTGTGATTTTATTTATTTTTTTATTTTTTATTTTTTTTTATTTTGCTTTGCCTTGCTTTTTGTTTGGTTTTGTGATTTTGTTGTTGTTTTGCTTTGCTTTTAGTTTGGTTTTGTTTTGTGCTTTTTTGCTATTTTATTATTTTTGTGTGTGTGTGTGTGTGTGTGTGTGTGTGTGTGTGTGTTGTTTTTTGTTTTGTTATTTTTTGTTGTTTGTGCCATTTTATTTTGGTTTGTGTGTGAGTTTTTTTGTAGTAGTGTAAAGTTTTGTTTTGTGTTTTTCCATTTATTATTTTCCCTTTTAATTTTATTATTATTATTATTATTATTATTATTTTTTTTTTTTTTTTTTTTAATTTAATGCTAGGAAATCACACAAATCAGGTTTTAAAACTAAAATAATTTCTCAAATTGGAAATGCTATAATAAAATTTAGGGTTGCCAAAATTTTAACCGTGTATATAGAAATATTAGAGATTTATAAATGTATCATATTAGTCATTAGTGGATATATTGGTGTATTTAATAGTACTCACTTCTCCTTTATTGGATTATTTATGTATTTATTTATATTTAGCTTACCTGTAATTTAATGCTCATTTGAGGTTGAATATCTAAATGAATATCTAAATGAATATCCATTTCTCATACTGTACTGTTATAATGTTGTGATTTAAGTGATATATATTTTTACTTTTAAATGATTTAGAATAAATTCAATTAAAATAGTACAATCATGTATTTTTAATATTATACCTGTAATATTAATAGTATAATAATAATAATAATAATAATAATAATGTATTTTTAAGTTTAATATCAATATCAAGGCCCGCCCTTAATGTCATATTCAAATGCCATTCAGAGGAATATTACATATCTCCAAGTGAGTGCAGTCTAAACATCACCGAAGGCAGTCAGCAGTGGTGGACTAGAGCAGCAGATGTTTCTCTGTCCTTCTCACATCAGCACCTCCCCCTGTTGTTTCCTGCTGTCCAAGGTTTACAAACACACATACAAACTCTACAGCAAAAGGATGGATTAGCCTCTCATCACAAAGCCACAACTACAAACCCATGCTAGACCTCACACAGTATGTTGTGTTAGTGTATTGGAAACCAGAGCTACTGGCAATGTTTTTGCTAAAGTGTTGTTTAAAGAAGCAATAAGCTCTCCTTCAACCAGAGGAAGTCGCTCGAGGAATCTGTTAATGGTTCGTTATATACCAACAGCCCTTGAGAGAGTCCATCCCTTCAAACTAAACACTAACAACTGTTGTGTAACAACTGTCAGAGCCGTGGCTTCCTGGTGGACGCAGGTGCTCTGACGCATTTAGCCGTGGTGCTCATTCGGGCAGTGTGAGTTCAAATCCAGCTCTTCTGACAGACTTGAACAGATGAACTATAAGAGATCCATCAGAGTACTGTATCTTCGCACTCTATCTTTCACTTATCATGAGTGTGTCTGAGTGATTTTAGTACTGCCTCCTAGTATAAAATTACTCTGCCTCAGCAGCTTTAAAGTCATTCTATTAAAACCTTAACCTAATTGGCCTGATTTAATGCATCTTCTGCACATAAACACTAATGCCCCTGTCGAGAGAAAGTCTGTAATGTGCTGAGCCCAACTCTATAATAGACATAGTGTATGCCAATGTTTTGCGTGGCCTTACAGTCCTTTATGATGCATAACAATGGCTACTTTCTTGATTTGTCATGTTCTCTTCCTCTGATTGAAGTGTTCTCAGAAGGGCCCGTTGAAGGATAAAAGGAACGATAATCACTGTCATTTAGCTGTCATTATTATTATTCAGCACAAAAGTCAGGCAAACAGAAGCGCCTGGCATTTTATCGAAGGATAATTCACATTCACGTCAATGCTCTGAAAGCCATTGTCTTCTTTTCTGGGGACGTTTTCCTCAGCCCTTTTGCTATTTATAGAAAAATTCCACAGAAATTTGTGATAACCGCAAATGTGCTGTGCATTGTGGGTATTTGAGTGATTGGAGTTAAAAACAAGTGCAATGCTGTGATAAGCTGTTAGTTGTATTCCAGTAGATCAACGGTAGCATTTTTGTAGCTTGAATAGGCGCTAACAACACCAACATTGTATGTATTCTTCTCCTCCTTGTCACCCTAGCGCCACTTTGGAGAGTAACATGATGCATGCGCGTGCTTTGATCTGCACGTAAACAACATGGGGCTGCTAATGTAGAACTTCGATACTTTTTAGGCACCGGCCGAATTGCCTCGATATCATCGAGTGTCGAAAAATGTCTTGTCATTCGGCTACCAAATTTCGATACCTAAAGGGTTAAAAGTTGCGATTTTCTAGGCCGATATGATTAGGAACTATACTTCCAGTCCGGCGTAATAATCAAGGAACTTTGGTGCGGCAGCAGGCGCAGTGATATTACGCAGCGCCTGAAAGTAGTCCCCAGCTATATTATAACTAGTTACCTAGCTGGGGACTACTTTCAGGCGCTGCGTAATACCACTGCACCTGCTGTGGCCATGTTACGGCAGCAACGTTCCTTGATTATTACGCCGCAATGAGAGTATAGTTCCTAGCCAAATCGGACTAGAAAATCGCAACTTTTCATTTTCTGCCGGTCTTAGTACACGATATAACTACAGAAGAGTCAAGTTTTAAAAAGGAAAACTATCAAAACTCTTTGGTCATTTTTGAACGCGATGCTACTGGTCTAATCGGATTCAATGATCTATGCTAAGCTATGCTAAAAGTGCTATCGCTAGACCCGGAGATCGGCTGAATGGATTCAAAAACGGTAAAACTCAACTTATTAACTCTGGGGGAGTTGGAGAATGAGCCTATTTCCAAAAAAAGTGGAGTGTTCCTTTAACAACCTAGAATAAATGAATAGAAATGATGATTCTGTTTGAGCTATGCATTTTAAAACGAACACGCACTAGTGTAAATGTAGCCTAACAGATGTGTAAACCGAAAACTATTTGAACTTTATTAAAATTATTTGCACTGATTTATTGTGTAGGGTATATTTTGTTCCTTTGTGCAGTGGCTCAGGAGATGAGGCTTTGAGTCTGTATAAATGTCAACAAGCTGAAAAAATAAAACCAAATCTATTTTTGAGATAATGTAATCTTGTTAAAACTGATTTCATAAAATTGTTATCAAAAAAAGTATCGTTCGGGAACCGGTTTTGAATTCAAGGTATCGGTATCGGTATCGGTATCGGTATCGATATCGATATCGATATCGAACATTTTTAAATGATACTCAGCCCTAGTTTTGAACCCAAAATTCTTCTTTTAAATTGTTCAGTTCTTTTAAATTGGAGCAAACTTTATTCAAAGGCTTTTTATACTTTGAAAGTTGAGCTCAAGGTCAGTGAGAAATAAGCTCCATCCATCCGATGGGCTTAAAAGTATTAAAACCAAACCTGGACACCTGGAAACTAAATAAGAGCATTAAAATCATTGCAGGCCAGGCACAACTCAGGAGGATATGAGTTTATCCAGATGAGGGCTTTAGTTCGGACGGGGATGGGTGGGTGGTGAATCAGCAGAAGGTCAGCCAGTTCCTCCAGCTGCCCAAAGCGTGACCTACTATTTTAAAATCAGAGAAAGACACCCGAGGGGTCAGCGTGTGTGCGACTGACTTCCTGTAGAAAGCTTGAGCGGCGTGTAGAGCAGGCATGAAGGAAATTAAACATCCTCAGACATGTTTTACCTTCAAATCCCCATGGGTGATGTATCACTTTCCAGAGACTACATAGACATACATCCACAAGATGTGTGAGACTGAAATGAGTTTTGTGATGTGTTGATGAAATGGGTGTGTGTGATAAGCCGACAGTTATATCCAGTATGACGAATGAGTTTGCCTGCACTCTCAAAAACATCTCTGTGCAGTTAAAGAGGTTTTCTCACGTTAATTCCAGGCTGAAATCCTGACTAGACAGAGTCCAAAATTAAGTTTTTGCCACATCTGCCAATGGTTGGTGAAAAGAGAAAATTATTTTAATACTTTTTGCATGTCACTTGCATCATCAGCGAGTTTTATTTATTTATTTTCTAGTGAGAAAATGTAGCCTAATTCCAACATTACATGAACACAGCATTAGGAATGCATGTCTTAAAGGGATAGTTCACCCAAAAATGAAAATGCTGTCATTAATTGCTCACCCTCATGTCGTTGCAAACCCATAACGGCACACAAATTAAGATATTTTTGATTAAATCTGAGAGTCTTCTGACACTCCATACACAGCAACACAACTGACATGTTCAAGGCCCAGAAAGGTAGTAAGGACATCATTAAAATGGTCCATGTGACATCAGTGGTTCAACTGTAATTTTATGAAGCTATGAGAATATTTTTGTATGCAAAGAAAACAAAAATAATGACTTTATTCAAAAATTTATTTACTTCCGTGTCAGTCTTTGCTGCTCGTTCGCGACATGTGTGTGGTGCTGCTGACATAGAACCCGGATGCACTGTGGCTTGTTTACAAGCAGAGGAATGCACACGCATACATCGTGGTACTGTCGTGAACGCACGTCAAAATATAATGTGGAAGAAAATAAATTGTTGAATAAAGTCATTATTTTAATTTTCTTTGCGCACAAGAAGTATTCTCATAGCTTCATGGCATTATGGTTGAACCACTGATTTCACATGGACTATTTTAATGATGTCCTTACTACCTTTCTGTGTCTTGAACATATGAGTTGCATCGCTGTCTATGCAGAGAGCTCTTGAATTTCATCAAAAATATCTTTAATTTGTGTTCCAAAGTTGAACGACGGTCTTGTGGGTTTGGAACAACATGAGGGTGAGTAATTAATGACAGAATTTTCATTTTTGGGTGAGCTAACCCTTTTTTTTGTTCGTCTTTTTCAAACGTTTTAAAGGTGCACATTTACAATTATTCAATACATTTTCACAGGTGAAATCCAGTCAATTCAAAAGGAATCTGCTGTATATCCACAAATATATTGGCCAATATTTGCCAGTTTTAAAAAATTGGCAGCAGCCGATGTTTTTTTTGTTTTTTTTTTTTTTGCAGTTATAGTGTCAGAAATGGGACTTTTATTTTTAATGCACTGTGAAAGGTTTTATTCTCCGACTACATTAATTTGCTAATTTCAACATTACAACATTTGCTAATTACAACATTACAGCTGTTCAGTGAGTTTCTGCAGGTGAAATCCAATCATTTCAATAGGAATCCATGCAATAGGGAATTTCGTATGAGGGCGAAAGTTTTTCACACAGATTTCGCAATAGGTTCAATTTGGTTACATGGATCACATGTTTTGACAAACAAAAGCTGCTTGGTTTTATAGTTCAATTCAATTCAAGTTTATTTGTATAGCGCTTTTCATGATACAAATTGTTGCAAAGCAGCTTTACAGAAAATGTTAAGTTTCTACATTATATTTAGGAGTAGGTAATTAGTGGTGACTCTATTAACTGCAGTGATTATGTTGCGATTAAACTTCGCGACTGTGATTAAACGATGCGATTAAGCTAAATTTGGTATATGTTGTTCCAGGGTTAGCAAAAATAAAAACATTCAAAATATATATATATATATATATAATAACATGGCAATGATACTAAAATAACACTGCTCTAACAGCATGCTTTAGATTTAACCACCTTCTCTTTTTCTTGTCTTCCAGCTGCATTGAGAGCAGCATGTGCTACGACAGCGATGAGACTAACGCCCGCAGCATCTCTAGCCTGTCCAACCGTTCCTCCCCTCTCTCCTGGCGACAAGGCCAGTCCAGCCCTCGGCTGCAGGCTGGTGACGCCCCCTCCTCCGCGGTCACCACTCACTCACTGCCCATCCGAGCGTCAACGCAGATCAGCCACCTGCAGCGCATCCAGCTCATAGAGGGCCTGGAGGCCGTGGACGATGACTTGGCCAACCTCAAGTCTGGTTACCTCAGCGACGGCAACCTGACGGGTAAGAGCCAACCAGAAGATGAAGATGACGACGACGATGATGACGTTGATGTAGATGTTGATGATGATGACCTAGCCAATGGGTAAGTGTTTATTACTTTTTTTTTTTGCTGTTTGCTGATATATATGAAATGATTATATATATATATATATATATATATATATATATATATATATATATATATATATATAGATTGTATTTTAATGTACATGAACTATTGAAAATATTATATAATTTATGAACTACCATTCAAAAGTTTGGGTTTTAATTTTATTATTAAGAAATTAATACTTTTATTCAGCAAGGATGCTTTAAATTGATCAAAAGTGACAATAAAGGAATTTATAATGTTTTTCCCCCATATAAATGACATTCTTTTGAACTTTCTGTTCATCACATGATCCTGAAAAAAAAAGCAGCAAATCATCATATTATAATGATTTCTGAAGGATCATGTGACACTGAAGACTGGAGAAATGATGCTGAAAATTCAGCTTTACATCACAGGAATAAATTACAATTTTAAAAATACTTAAGTAGGAATCATTTATTTAAAATTGTAATAATATTTCACAATATTACTGTTTTTTACTGAATGTCTGATCAAATAAATTGAGTCTTTGTGAATTTAAGTGATGTATTTCAATTAAGAAAGAAAGAAAGAAAGAAAGAAAGAAAGAAAGAAAGAAAGAAAGAAAGAAAGAAAGAAAGAAAGAAAGAAAGAAAGAAAGAAAGAAAGAAAGAAAGAAAGAAAGAAAGAAAGAAAGAAAGAATAAATACAACCCTAAACTTTTGAAGGTAGTTTATTTTATATAATTTAATATTTTATTTGAAAAAATATAACATTTATAATAATTTAATATTAATGCAGAATTCATTATATTAATAGTGTCTAATAAAAACTGCACAATTCCAAAGATGATAGATGTTTTACACATGGAAGTCTTTTGAGCGATGATTAAGTGCTTTTAATCTCCAACGAGTGGCATTGTGAAAGATTTCATTGGCTGATTTATTGTCAGTCTGAGGCCCCCCAAAGAGCAATCATGTCACAGTCAGCTGAGGGTCTCATTTTGGAGCCATATGTGCCATCTTCAGGTTCTCATCAGATCTGGCTATGTCCCCCGAGGGGCCCCTCGCAGAGCCGGCTCTCATTTTCAGTGTGACGACACCTGATGTTGCTGAACGCAGCCATCCTTCTGCTAGCTGCAGCTGTGCGCAGAGTACAGCTCATTGTTGCAGATGCAGTGTTAAATGCGTGTGCATGTATGCGTGTTTATGTGTGAACACAAAACTAGGAAATTACAGAGGAAATTAGATGTGTTTGTTTAAGCTGTCAGCGGGTCTTTGATGTTGGCCTCTCTTAACTTGCGCTGTTGGTTTAGTCTGATGGGGAATCGCTGTCAACAGCCACCAAGTCACTGCGAAGTGAGAAAGTTCACAATCTGAAAGCACTTCACCTTGTGTTTGTTTGACACCACTTCAGATCGAATAAGTGCCCTACTCCAGCAGATCACAGTTACAATCTAACATAAAACAAAATGAATATGTTTTGCTTGGGTGAAGACAATAACAAGCCTTCATGTTTTTTCCAGCAGTAATGCATTGTGATGCAGCTAAGCAAAACACACGCACAAAAAAATGGTGTAAAAACAATTTTCAACCAGAAATTGCTCGTAAATTATAAATAAACAGCATATTAAGAATTAATTAACATGAACTAAGAATGAACAAGCTCAAATTCAATTTATTTATATAGCATAAAAACAGCATACGACTTACCAAAGTACTGCACAGAGGTTCAAAACAGAATAAAATCAAAATATAGAAATCAGCACAACTAAACACAATTAAGACAGGGTCTAACCCCAATGATATATATATAAATAAATAAATATGATAATAAAACAAGAGGAACAAGGGATAGACACAAAATACAAGGCAAAGAGCATTATAGAAGATTATTTATAAGCCAGGGCAAACAGATACGTTTTTAGGAGAGACTTAAAGTGGTCAGATAAGTGGCTAATCTAATCTCTAAAGCCAGGTTATTCCACAACCGCGGCCCGGCCACTGAAAAAGCTCAATCCCCTCTGCGTTTGAGTCTGGAGTGCTTAAACAGCATTTAAAAATATTAATGTTCATTTCAGCATTTACTAATGCATTATTAAAATCACAAGTTGTGTCTGTTAACATTAGTTAATGCACTACGAACTAACATGAATAAACTATGAACAGCTGTATTTTTGTTAACTAAAATGAACAAAGATTAATAAATAGTGTAATAAATGTATTGTTTAATTGTTCGTTCATGTTAGTTAATACATTAACTAATGTTAACAAATGACACCTTATTGTAAAGCGTTACCGTTTCTTGTAAAACTTACTCCAATAAACTTTGCTTGATTTATACGTTTCAGAAATGTATTTTTTACAGTGCATATTTGATAATTACCAAGGAATATTGGATATTTCCCAGCACAATGGCAAAGATAAGGACACCAAACATTGTTGATTTTCTGATTAATCTATATTTAACCGATATTAAAATCCCAAACATGTGTGCTGTTTTCCTCAAGTATGAAAATGTATTTGTACAGCACTGTCCATACTGTAGATTTCAGTTTGCAGTTTGTATTAAATGTCATAGATGTTTTCTGATATCATATATGACTATATTAAAATGGTTAATATATCATACATTATTTTAATGTAAATTAACTATTGAAAATATATATTTTTTTTTTATATGCAACCATTCAAATGTGTGGTCACAATTTTTTTTTAAAGAAATGAATGATTTTATTCATCAAGAAGACACTAAACTGATCAAAATTGACAGCAGAGATATTTATATTGTTATAAAATATAAAAAATATTAAATATGTTAAAAAATATGATTTTATGACATGATGATGATTTGAATCAGTCTGCAACACTGTCCTGTATAATTCACAATATTAACAAAGACGTAATTTATTCACAAAAGCAAAATGGACATTAAAACAGGAATACAGTATACCCAGATGAATCAGAATCAAATCAAGATTTCAAAAGTGAAATCTGTATTAATACCAGACTCTACTAAGCTAACAACAAAATATCTGTTTAAGACAGAAACTCAGTTTTACAGGAAGAGATTGTGTCCCACTTGGTTCGGAAATGTTGTTACAATCAGTACTGTGAAGAAAATCTCTTGTTTATTGTCCTCGCCAAATTTAAAACAAGATTTTCTCTCCTGTATAAGGTTTATGTTGTCATTGCAGTATTTCTGTGCATGTTTCCTCAGTGCCAGATGTTCGGCAGACCTGATCTGCTCTAGAGGTTTATTCGTCTGTCTGGCTTGACTCGTTTGGGATGAGCAGCTGATTTGTATTTGTTAGCGCGCTGCTGTCCCTCTGCGAGGCATGCTGAGGTCTGTCTGGAGTTGCCAAGGTGACTGAGCACAGACAGGCCATGAATGTTATCAGCTCATTAGAGCGCATGCAGGACGCTGAACAACATCCTCGTGTGTGTGCCAGCATTTGACCCCACGTGATTAATGCACAATTATATTTCAAAGGTACTTACTTCCGTTTGATTAAGAATTGAAGTTAGTTATTAGACCTACGTATATAACAGTTTCAGCCTACTTTGAGTTATGTAAATGCTATGCAGCTTCTTAGAATAAAACACTTGCATATACACAGTACAGCACATGCAGAGATGTAAATGTGGCACATTTCTGTAAGCTGTGTAGGAGCTTGGTTATCTAAACCCCTTCTGATATCTCCTCCCCAGGTGTGTGTGTGTGTTGCCGTGGAAACGGAATGAGTTTGAAAACCTCTGTTTTATATAATCTTCCTTAAGTCTTCTTCTGTCGGCTCAGCACGTTACTGTAATGAGGTGAATGCAGTGGATGATGGGCATGAGGATTAATGAACATGAAACTGCTCTAAGTTGGCAAAAGTGGTGCTAAGGTGTTCTTAGTGCATTGGTATGTGGTTGCTAGGGTGTTGCTAACGTGAGACGATTTATGTTTAACTAATAAAATATATAAAATTGATCAAAATGCAGTAAAAACTGGTGGTTTGAAATATTTTTGCAATTTAAAATAACTGTTTTCGATTATTCCAGTCTTCAGTGTCACATGATCCTTCAGAAATCATTGTAATATGCTGATTTGATGTTCAAGAAACATTTATTATTATTATTATCAATGCTGAAAATAGTTGAGCTGATTCATATTATTAGAGCTATATTCATAATTGGACCTTAAAATTGAAATATAAACAGTTTCATACCAAAACTGCCAAGGCAATACCCAGTGGTCTCACAGAGTCAGCATCCTGTGCTTTGTCATACAGAGTTGTTTTTTATATGCAGTTAGAGTCACATGTCTGTTTCCTGCAAACAGAGACTTCAATTCATGAACACTTCCCTGGTTTATTATTAGATCCTAAAATTTACATCCATTGGGCCAAGTTATGCACAAAACAGCAGTTTGATTATACTATTTGCAATGTAATTAGACGCTCCAAAATATGCAGGGGGTCGATGGCCATCTAACACTGACCTCTAAGTCACAGTGTGAATGACTTTTTCAAATGGCATAGAGAAAGCGCTATAAAAAGAGCTCTGTGTTCCAGAGCATAGTGAGTTCCCTACCTAGACAGCATTTTAAGGGACAAACTTTCTGTTCCAACGGGTAGGTAATGTAATTATGTTGCCTTCTCATATGCAAAATTTTGTCCCAAAACTAAGGGATGTCCTTGTGGGTGTCCCCAATTCCAGAATGTATCTGTTAAAAACCTGGTGGTGGACAAGTTAAGAGAAATGTTGGTTCTAAATATAAATAATTATATTTCTCAATTCCTCAATGATATACTGTCTAAAATGGCAGATTTTACCCAATATTTGTATGAGTTAAATGTTTTTATGCAATGATATAGATGATCACATTAGCAGTCAGTCAGTTTTCTGAGAATTGACGGAGTTTCTAATGGCAGCTGCAGTGATGCAATGGCTTTACCAATTGACCCTTGGCAAAAACAGTTCAAGCGGCAGTTCAAGCGGCACGTGAAACGATCATCTCTTCCTCTTTACTAGTTTATGAAATAAACATGAATGAACATCAGAAGGTATTATATTTCAACCATGGAAATGTGTTGTGTCAATACACACCATTTTTCAAGTTCAAGTCCACCAACATTAATCTACTCTCCTGTCTGTTTTGTTTGTCGGACAAAAATGGCAGATTAGGCATTATGATTGCTCAGATGCCTGTCAATCAAACTCCCTGTGAAGGATCAATTAGTGGTTGGCTCTTTTATTTAGAGGGCGAGGCTATTCTGCCATTTTGCGCATTGGAGTTTCTCACATTCATAAGTAATATGAGTGCACTGTCCCTGTATATCTAATATCTTCGGTTTAATGTTAGCATGTTGCTAAGCTAACAATGTGAGAATCTATATCATTGCATAAAAACACTTAACTCATACAAATATTGGGGTAAATCCACCATTTTACATGATATTTCAATATTTTCAGGACTTTTTGAACTGAATGATATAATTATAGTAGGCTATATAGTATAAATATAGTATAATTCTTTTTTTCAGAGACGTGCACTTATAGGTTTGTGCATTGGCTGGTCGAGCCTGAAACATAAGCTTTTTTAACTCTTATTTGAGTATAAGAAACACAATTTATGAGACAGCTGTTGTCAGATCGTAAGCTTGGTGAACAGCTTTGGAGAATTTAATTCTCCCCATTCAAAGATATTTGAGCTGTAATTGCATGAATGAAATTCATTTCAAAGACGGTCGAAAAGGGCACTAGTTGTGTGGTGGACAGAGTTGCAGCCTATATAGTGTGTTATGAAGTTTGCTTTGAGCTTGCAGCTCACCAGGTTTTGGAGCAGAGCTGAGAGGTGTCACAGAGAGATTTGTGACCCTTATATGATGTTGTTTATATTGGGTTCCTGTTACATGGTGCTCAATAGCCTCATAGCGGCCTGGATCGACAGCCGCGTCCCCCATACTCTGGACAGGGGTCATAACTCTACCACCCATAAAGCCCTATACAGGCTCCAGTATATGTGTGCATGACAAAGGACTGCACACATAAGCGCTCCTCTCAAAGACCCGGGAGTTCATGCTAAACTAACCCCAGGACCCTGACGTTTGGGGGACATAAAGATGCCAATTTCTGTTTTGCGGTGAGGGAATTTCTCTGCCTGCTCGCCTCATTTCCATTCATATGTCAGAAATACCCCACAAAAACGTGGGCTGTTTGGGCAGATAATAACAAATACTGCTGCCACCCATGATTTAGGCATGTGTGAAGTGTCGTGGGGGGACATGTTTCAGATTCAGCAGGGGGTCCCTCATATGTGGCCATGCTCACTGAAGCAGGCCAGGGAAATCTGGCGCCACCGTGTGCAGCTCTTGCCTGTTGCTATAGCAACACCGACCCACAAACCCATCGTCAGAGCTGCGTGTTGGTTTTGAACTAGACAAAGACAGCTCGTAGGAGAGAACATGTGGGAGTGTGTGTGTATTTAGGTCAGTGGTTTTAAGTGGGAACAGCCATTGTTGTGACAAACATATCAAGGGCCCTCGTTTCAATTAGCTCTAATTTTAAATAAATGATGTGACACAAACACTGTTCGCTATTTAATTAATAGATCAAAACAACGTCTTGGTAATGCACATGCAGTGGTTTTTCTTACTTCCATCTGAATTAGATTGAAAAAGATAAGAAGTTAGTCTTTATCAGGAATATTTTACTGTTCAGTAATGGAATCAGATGATAAGGCAAATGATAATAATGATGAAGCAAATGAGCAACTCTAAAGCCTTGTTCAGACTTTCAGTCCAAATCCAAATTTTTGTGCATATCTGATTGAAAATTGATCTAAGACTGTATCGAAACTGATGTTCAGATCCGATTTGTGTGTCCCATAGCACTTAGGAGTGGGCAATATGAACAAAATTATATATCACGATATGAGAAATTGTATTTTACTGTAACAATATATATCACAATATCGTTATTATTGCTTTAAATAAGGGTCTTTATAATCTTTATAATATCAAAAAGGCATAGAGTGGCAGTCGAGTACGATTCAGATGATTCAAACTGACAGCTTTGATTTCTCCAGTCAACTTTATACATAGAACAAATGTTATTTCGAGGTTGGCCGTACATGTTGATTGTCAACCTTATTTCAATGTTGAATGGATGTTCTATTTTTGACCTAATAACATTCCAATTACCGAACCAAATAGTGAATGTTTATTTCAACATTGAAAATTGACTGACTGACAACTGACGACCTTTACAACCAAAACTTTATGCTGAATCGATGTCTGCTTGCTATCTGGGGGTTTGAATTAGCAAACTCATAAATTATAGTATTTAAATGGTATTGTAAAGCATTCTGTAGTATTCCGTCATGGTAGTGTCCAAAAAACATTGTATTAGGCAAAAAAGATTTGTTGTCTATTGTTAGTGTAGTGATAGCACAACTCAGACAGAAGTCACTATCAAAACCAAGCAGCGTTCTATTGGTCTACAGGAGAAATTTGCTTAAAACTTGAACTACTTGAACCAAACATATAACAACACAGAAGAACTATACTATTGTGATCAACTTTTCATTTTTTTTTTACATACATGAAAAAAAAAATATTAACAGACAATCAGAATCCACCCGACGTAAAAGAGCTCGAGCATTTAAAGGGTTACTCCACCCCAAAATGAAAATTATGCCATTAATCAAAAAGTATAAAAAACATCGTCAAAATAGTTCATCTGCCACCAGTGGTTCAATCTGAACTATATGAAGCGACGAGAATACTTTTTGTACGCAAAGAAAATAAAAAATAATGACTTTATTCGACAATTCGATTATTCGACAATTCGTCTCATCTGCGTCAACGTAGTGCCATTTTGGAGAATATCCGCTGGACTATCCGCATTCGTAAATAGCGTATGCTGTTCTGTGTCAGCCACGCCACAAGGATACACTGTTTTCATTTGAATCAAAGCATAAATACATGTAGAAGATGTATCCTTGTGGCGCGGCTGACATAAAACAGCATACGCTATTTGCATCCTTCAACAGAACAAAAAAATTGTACATCATTACTGTTAATTTTTGCATTTTGATGACAACCCAAACACATAGCAGTGAGATAGCTTTAGCTTTAGCTGGCTCGTCTCTGTGGTTACCATGACAAAGCTTCCTGCCCAGCAGGAAATCATTCTATTCTGGACTAAGCTTCCCCTCAGGGCAGAAACACAACATCTATCCTGCGGAACAGAGTTTTACATTTAAATGGATGTTCTTGTTATATTTAATATTTGAGTCATGAGGTTTAATATTGAATGTATTATTTGTAAAAGCAGAATACAAAGTCTTTTACTGACTGACTTCTGTGAAACACAAAAAGAGATGTTTTGAAGAATGCTCAAGCTGTTTTTTTTTTCCATATACAGCAAAACTGCATAATGGTTTTCTCAATGTATCAAACATTCAAGAGGGCCAAAAAACGTCCCTCTCTCCAGGATCAAGTAACTGATTCCCACAGGAGGAGGAAACTCTTTAAGGGCTTCATTAGCCATGAGTCCACCCCCTCACAACCTTATGCTAACTACCTGCACAATGTCAATAATGCTAAATGATTTATGACGTGCCACATGCTGATCAAAATGGCCCGGAGCTCTGAGCATGTGCAGTGGCCCGCCTTCAGCTAGATCACATTCACTAAAACATTCACATTTTTTCTTTCTGTTCAGTAGCATAAAGGAAATCACATTGATTGGAACCTCAGGTGAGGATAGAGCCAGGTGAAGCTGAACAGGGCTTGGGTGGAAACTTGTCAGCTTGCAGAAAAATCACTGCTATGAGGGAGGTAAAAATATCCCACGATCCCCGCAGCACGGTCATCCATCATGTCTGAGGTTTTAGGGCGTAATTGAGAGATTTGGTTGCTGTAAGGAGGATGACTAATACATTCTAGGATGAGACACAGAATGGCTCTCTCTGTGTCTCTTTGCCTTTTTCCTTCTCTCTCTCTCTCTCAGACGGATCGACGGTCGTCCCTCAGGTTCATCATGTATATTTTACGTCATGTATAATACATTCCACACCACTCCACTTCATTCACTCTCTGTTGTCTTTGTCTCTGTACTGTCCTGATGCGAGTCTATGAGGATGAACGGCAGGGTTGAGTAAATCTAGGAATTTCTAGAATTGCTTTCGTATCAATTTTAAAGTTGGAATTTGAATTGAATTTGTCAGACTGGAATTGGAATGACAGGAAGTGGAATTGACTGAAATGCAGTTCAGAGAAATTCAACAGTCATATCATTGATTTGTGATAAAATCTAATTAATTGCATCATTAATTGTAACTAAATTTGCTGCCTGGTAGGTTGAATAAACTGCTTAGACATGTTTCACTAAACAAGTAAATAAAATTATTCAGACAGCCATCACAATTGATTAAACATATACTGACATAATATTTGGAGTAAGTTGGAGCATTCTGATCAATTTTTCCATAGTGGTCCATACAATGAAAATTAGTTCAATATAAATATAAATTCAGTAATAATATAACATATATATATATATATATATATATATAAAATGTTTTTATATAATTTTACGTAATGTTGGCTTATATTATAGTTAAAATATTCATTTTTAATATAGATTTATTATATTAACTATTATTAATTATATTAGAAATAATAAATATTAATATAAATATAATCTAAATCTACTCGGTTCTTATTCAATTATTAGAAGTGACATTTTAAATTAAATTTGAATAGTGAAATTTAAAAGACATTCTCGTTTAAATTGTGAGTAATGCACAAAATGTTTTATTGTAACTGTCATGACTTAAAAGATGTGGGTATATGTGCTAAATATTCTTCTCTTTAACTGTGAAATCTGCATAATGACAGTGGATATGGTTATTAAATGAAATGAATAATTATGAGGCCATTACATGCAACTAATTATATTAAATATGGCCTTTAAAGTGTATCTGTCATGTCATGATTAAAGATGTTCTGATTGGTTGATTTGCATTCATTGCGCATATTAGAAAACTAAATTATTATAAAATACTACTTAATTTTTGACTATTACATACACCTACATTACAGATGTTGTTCCAAACAGATGTGATGTAATAAAGCAAATGAAAATTTTTTTAAAAAATAAAGTAGTTAGGACAAACTGTCAGTTGCTTGTCTTCTGCTTCTGTGGCATTGTTCTGTGTAGCTCCGCCCACAGTGAAATATGATTGGTCCGTACTCTGGTGCCACATAAGTAAACATTTATCTGATTTGTTGTAAATGTGCCATTTTCACTTTTAGTTCGGACAGACAAAGGACTTGTCACTGGAAACTTGTCTCATTCAGGTTGTATAGTATATTTATATCCTATATACCAGATGTCACATGGTCAAACTCTCTTCAGCCAACCACATTTTTCTGGCATATTAGTTGTCAAGACATAATCCTAAATTTCCTGTTTCCCTTCTCCTGCACCTGAAGGGTCATGTAGTCACCGGATAGGCTTTTACCTCCATACACACAAACAGACAGTCAGCCATACCTCATACAGGACGTCCTGTGCAGCAGGTAGAAACCCAAGATCCCAGTGGGTTCAAAAGGTTACAGTGCAGAGGGGCTGTAGTAACCTGAAGCAGTCATTATTAGTCAGTTAGGGGGTCTCTGATCCATCAGGAGACCAACAGTGAAGAGAAGGTTGTAAAAAGGAAAAGATATGGCTGAAAAGGAAAGTAAATATGCGTCAGAGACCCCCCAGCTTACTCACCCCTCTGAATCATCATCTATTCCCGCACTACAGAGACTGAAGCCGCTTTCCGCTATGACTGGTGTTATACACTAGTGTAAAATAAATCATCCTGACTGACCATGACCGCATGAGTCACAAAAGTACTGGGGTTACAAAGTAGTGATCAACTATTAGTCAACGCTCAACATTAGTCTGAACTAGCCATCTCATTCATTCAGCTTAACCTATATTCTCAAGGTTTGTCCATGCCTATTAGCTTAGTATCATTGAGATATTTTTATAGTTATGTTTTGAATTAGTTTTTATTTTTTTATCTTCTGTTTTCATTTTTAATTTGAAAGTTTTAGCAATTTTGATGCTTTTGTCATTTTTATTACTATTTTGAAGTCTATATTTTTTGTTTAAATTTTAGCTTTAGTTAATAGTTAGTTCAAGTTAAACAAAATGAAAATGAGAAAACAGTTTTTAATATATATATATTTCATTTCAGTTAAAGTTTATTTTATAGTAAAAACTCTATTAGTCCTTCTTTGAGGTTATGTATGTGCTAGTATTCTCTTAAATGTTGACCAAATTAACTTTTAAATGTGCTGTTTTGAGAAAATGAAACAAAATTATTAATCTTGACTCAGATGTAGATCTAGCCATCATATGAATATTGGGTTACACTTTATTTCGATAGTCCACTTTAGACATTCTACTAACTATAAATAACTTTGTAACTACATGTCAACTAATTTTCATTCATTTGCAACTACATGTCTACTAACTCTCAGTAGGGTAGGTTTAGGGTTAGTAGAATAAGTTGACACATACTTGCGAAGTTTCTCATAGTCAGTATGTTGCACGTTGTGGACCCATAAAAATAAAATGTTTGAAGATATTAAGCAGACAGTCTGCTAATACTCTAATGTTGACATGCAGTTGCAAAGTTACTTACTGTTAATCGAATGTCTAAAGTGGACTATCGAAATAAAGTGTTACCGAGTCTTGCCATCACTTCACTGGGTCTTTAAGGGGCTGTTTACACCACACCGTTTTCAACTAAAAACTGAAAAACATTTTGTGTTTTGGCCGTTGATTTACATGACTGTGGTGTTTTGGGAGCTTAAAAACAAAACTGGTTTCAAACTGCATTTTATTGAAAATGATATCATTATCATTTTAATGTAAACTACAAAAATGCGAATTTAAAGATATGTGTGCATGTGTGTATTGTTTCTTTACGACGTGATTGCCAACTACTGGTTTATAGCTGTTTTGGTTTAAATCGTTTTGACAATGTTGTCGTTTGTGAAACTTAAAGTTTTTTAAGTTTTTAAAACGAATCCCAAGCCATTTCATGTTGACATCAACATGAAACATTAGCATATTGTGGCATGGTTTGTCTGAATACTGGATTCTGATTGGCTGGCAGGTGTTGATTAAATTCGTTGAACTGCACAGGTAGTTCCAGGTCAGTTTAATCACGTTCTATATGAATGCGCTTCCGATAAACATTGGTAACCATAGTAACATGCAGTTACAATTAGTAATACAGATGAAAATAACCGTCATTTTTATCGTTCCGGTCAAATATTGCAGCGTAAATATTATTAACATCTTTAATATGTGAATGCTGGCAAATGACCATGGCATAAACAGGTGCGCTGCGCGTCGGGTGGTTTAAAGGGTGGCATAGGGTCACTTTAAAAAAAAAAAAAAGTCAAAGGACAATCCAATACATCATTATGTAGACACACCCTTATTTTCAATAAAAATCTTCAGTCCATGAAGCATGTTGAATTCAATCTCAGTGTTTTTGTTATTGCCCAGATACTCAGTCATTACGACATATCCTCTCTGTGCGTGACATTTCTAGTGACAATTTACCTGTCCACTCTGAAGGACAAAATGTCACATATTACTCAATAATATCCAATCAGAACATATGTAATGTTTGACATTTTAATCAGATTTTCATTAAAAAAAAAAAAAAAAGAGGTTTTATGTATTCTTTGTGAAAAGTAAATCATCATCACCATTACAACAGTCACCACAATAATAATACCAACATTAACAGGGAGGAAAAAAGAAAGACACAGACGAATAATAACACCTAAAGTGACACATCAGTGAAGTCTAGCAGCAGCTTACTTTAAAGAGCATGTCTAAATAAAGATCTTTCCGTTTTTGGAGACAAAAATTAGTTTAAGTTGTGTTGTAGAGCAAAAAAAGTAACAGACAATGAGACCACGAGATATGCTCTTCTACAGAAAATTCAACATAATCACATGAGAAAACAAGTATTAATGTCCATCCTTAAATGTAAATGCATAAAACATACAAATGAGATCAAAACTCATATGTACAAAACTGAAATAATATATAAACATTAAAAGGAAAATTTAGAATGATAATTACAAATGTTGCTTTGGCAACTAACTGAAATAAAATTAGTTTGTTGAAGTGCTAAAATTACCAAACTTGAGAAAAAAAGAAAGAAAAATTAAAAAAAATTGATGATAATATTAATAAATAGAACAAAATAGGAGAAAACAGATAAGCAGATAAAAAAACGTAAGCTAAAATAAAAATGTTAACTGAGAATATAAAAATCAATAAATATATTTCATTAGGTTTTTTTTTTCCAGCAAGGCAAATAATTCAGTCTAGTGTTGTCTAAGGCAACTCTTCAAGTTGATCTAATACATTTGTATTTAAGATGGAACTGTATTACTGGAAATCAGTCCAAACTAATGTTGTGACTGAATTAAAAACAATGACAGCATGAAACTGAATGTTTTGAAAGTGCTGAGGCGTGACATGAGTCACAATTGGGAAAGATGGAGGCAAACCTCAGCTGATGGATGAGGGGAGAGTTACTGCATGCAGGCGTTGTGTTTGATCAGATGAAGAGATGCACAGCTGAACTTCACAGACTCCCAGACCTCCAGGAATCAGCGTTCACTAATGATTACACATCATATGTGTGTTTGTGTTTTCTGCGTGGCCGCTCTTATTCCTGCATTTCAGGGACAACATTAGCGTGCGAGTTCCTGCGTCTGGTTTAGGCCCAGACATGTCAGCGCTGATGCTGTTGTTGTGTGTTCATCCATGTGAAGAATATCAGTGTTAGCTGTAGCTTGAAGCCAAACAAGGATATTCATAATACTGTTGACTGTGAATGTTGTTTGTGGGTGTCATACATCCTATCCTCCTTTTCTCAGAGTAGAAGAAGAGAAGCTGCCCATTCTGCAGTCCAGTAGTGCTGTGGAAATAGATAAAGAAGCCTGTCATTGTGGTTAATAATAAGGTCAGAACCCAGTCAAAGGCTTTATAAAGGTCAGGCTTCCATAACTTGCCTCCTACTCCCTCTACAGGACAACATCTGTAAATGCACTTGCCACATTTTCCCTCAGACATGTGCATATGTTAACAATAATCATAATAATAATAATAATAAAAACGATATATTATATATATATATATATATATATATATATATATATACCAAAATAGTAACTTATAACCAAAATAGGACTTATTGGTTTAAATGAAAAGCTATTATGTTCAGATAAAAAGAACACACTGCATTCCAGCTCAAGAATCTCATCCCATCTGTGAAACAGGGTGGTGGTATCATGGCTTGGGCCTGTCCCGCTGCATCTTGGCCAGGACAGCCTGCCATCATTGATGGAGCAATGAATTCTGAATTATAGGAGCAAATTCTAAAGGAAAACATCAGGACATCTGTTTAAGAACAGAGCCTCAAGAGAACGTGGGTCATGCAGCAAGACAACAACCCCAAGCACACGAGTCATTCTACCAAAGAATGGTTAAAGAAGAACAAAGTTAATGTTTTGGACTGGCTGAGTCGTGGAAATGTTGTGGAAGGACCAAAGCAAGCAGCTCATAGGAGGAAACCCACCAACATCACAGAGTTTAATTGGTTCTGCACTAAAGAATGGGCTAAAACTCCTACATCTTTATATATTTTGATATATTTGAGCATTGTAGACACTTCAACTTGGTAAACAGCCAGTTAACAGTATGCTAAAAACCATAAGGACATAAGGTTTTCCAAGCAGCACTTTTGTGTTCTTCAGAGGTTTAGCTGTCACTGACTTCATCTGCGTATTTATGTTTTTCATTCTTTTTGAATCAACTGATTCGCTCACAAACGACATTTGAATCTCTGCTGTGTTTCAACATGTTACCTGTCCAGAGGTTAATTGAGGGCTAACGATGGCATTCGGATGTTGTTCGCTGGTGATTTTGGTTGTAATGTGACATTGTCAGAGTTAATTTAGTGAGTGGGAGCAGAGAGCTGTGGGGGGTAATTGGGGTTGTTAGTAAAGAGGCGTAACCGTGATGAATCATTAGGTCCTGTGGTATCTTACAGCCGCTGGTTATGAGCTCATTTCAACAGCTGGACTCAGTCAAGCTTTCCCTGACTCAAACCCATGATCAGACCTACACTGCTAATGTAAACCAGCACGCGTGATGGACCTCCACCCAGCGTGTGTGTGTGTTTCTGCACTGAAGCGGAGCGGGAACGCTGATACCCCTGGACGATCCCTGGGGTCTGTTTTTAGGTGTTTTGAGGGTGTAACCTGTCCGTCTCTGACTTCAGCTGATTTTCCAGCAGTGCTCTGTGGTTTCTCATCTGGGAGAGTTTCACTCCAGAATGTTAATAAAACACCACAGCATGCAAACACTTGATTATTAATGCATGAACCCAGATATAAACACGTACATGGATGTGATGGATGCATGGTATGCATACTGATTTATTTATTGTGAACGGTTAAGGCAAAACACTGTAGGTGAATAGAGTATAAATAATAGGATAAACAAATACGTATCACTGTACTTTGCCACCTAATTAATCAAAGTAAATTAAGACAGATGTTTTGTATTACAAGTTTTCTGAAATGTAATGTTTAAATGTAATGTCTATAATTAAATATGCACTCATTTGCATACACTTCCAGAACAGAAATCTGAACATTGGATAAAGACATGTTCAAAATTCTTATTTTATGTTTATTTTGATTTTGTTTTGTGGGTTTGGGATATCTTTTTTTATCACTCCATAAATCTGAAAACACTGTCAACAGATGAAAAATCATTTACATTTATTTTCGTGAAATTTAATTTCATCACAATTATTTTATTTTCATTTTATTTTATTTTTCTAAGCAATCAATAAATTAATTAATTATAAAAAAAAAAAAGTTAAAAAAAATGTTTATAAGTAAACTTAAATTTCTGAAAATAATGCATGTCTGTTTGGGGGGGGGGGGGATAGTTTATTAAATAATTAACATTTATTATTAAAATATCTCATTATATAATAAATACAATGTTATCAATGAAGCTTTTTATGCTCACCAAAAATACAGTAAAAACAGTACAATTTTAAAATTTAAAATAGCTTTTCTGGTTTAATTTAGCATTTATTTGCATTATTTTAAATACAAATATTTTTGTAACAAATTAAATGTCTTTACTGTCACATCTGGTCATTTTAATGCATCCTAGCTGAATAAAAGTGTTTTATTTCTTTCCAAAAAAAAAAAAAACTGCTTGCATTTTTTTTTCTTTTTTTTTTTCTCCTTCCTATTTTTGTCCAGTTCTGTCTCCAAACTGCTCTGCTACCCTCAGGCCATGATGGCAACGGCAGAGCAATAGCGTTACAGGACAGTAACACTTCTCTATTGTTATAAGGCCAGGACTGGCCTCAGATTTCATGGAGGTAAAGCTGAATGTAGTTGTGTGGGTGAGAAAGCTTATCTCCTCTCTCCCACGCCATCACCAATCACCACAGAATGGACACAGGTCCCCGGGGCACTGGAAAGGGCACACATTTTCCATGGTAACAACTGTCCGGCAGACACAGGACAAGAGCACACTAATGTAACACTAAACGCTGTGGGATCAGCAGGGGTGGCGCGGGAGAACAGCTTCATTGTTGTCATCAAAGTGATCAAAAGCTTGGAGAGCTTTTGTCTGTCGCGTGCCCTCTTTAGTGAGCTTTTTTACCCTTGTGGAGACGTGGAGGGGACGGTTAGTGGGTGTGCTAGAGGGGACAATCAAATCTGTGTGACTCACAAAATCTGTGTTTTAAATTTCTATTAAACAAGTGTATATGTAAATGTATGCAATCATGTGTATTTGACTGGAAAAAAGGCTACCGATTCAAAAGAGTGTCATTTCTTATAATTGTAAAATACATTCATATTATATTTTTTCATTATTCTTTAGCCTATATGCACTGCATAAAGTTTGGAGTTGGTATTTTTTATGTACTTTTAAAAGAAGTCTCTTCTGCTCACCATGACTGCATTTATTTGATCACAAATACAGTAAAAGCAATAATATTCTGAAATGTGATTATAATTTCCTATTTTAAAATAGAATTTTTTTGTAACATTATAAATGCTTTTACTGTTACTTTTAATCGGTTTAATATGTTGTTGCTGAACAAAACTGTTAATTTCTTCAATAAATAAATAAATAAAATATATAAAATTATTAAATTTTTATATATAATAAAATATTAGTCTGAGGCCGAGTCACTTTATTATATTTGATAAAATTATTATATTTTAAATATAAAAAATTTATATATTTAAATTATATATGACAAATTGTGTGTGTGTGTGTGTGTGTGTGTGTGTGTGTGTGTGTATGTGTGTATATATATATATATATATATATATATATATATACACACACACACATACACACACATACACATACATACATATACATATACACATCATTATTTTTCTCACAATTAAAATGGCCTTTGTCTTTATTCTGCCCGTCTCAGACATTCTTTGTGTACCTGCCCAGGGGTCTCCACTGCTTTGCTCGTGTCACCGTGAAATCAATTCTCTTTCCTGTCATTATGATGTTGTGTTCAAGTGGAAGGGAAATCACTTTGAAACCCATGAAATTTTAATGAAAATTTCTATACTGCCTTTTGAGAGGAAAAATAACAAAGATCAGGAAGCAGCAGTTACTGTTGCTCTGTTCAGTGATGATTGTAAATGTGTAAACGTAATACACAGATGCATTTTTATTGGTAAGGACAGGCCTTTGTTTAGATATCACATCTAATATTTCATATGAATATAATTACAGAAATTTTAGATGGGGTCATTTTGTTGTAATTATACAGCTGGGTTTCTTCTTCGTGTCAACACTGGGGGAAATAACAATTGCAGCTTTTGTTAGGATAACAGAGTAATTATTTATTAATTAATTATTAACATTTTGTCCCATTTTCATAAGTTCTTACAGTCATTAGTTTTCTCTGAAAGTAGGAGAGCTAATTAATTCTCCAATTAACCCACATGTCACTCCATTGTCTTTTGTCTTGGCTACGCATCTGAAAATGTAATAAAGGAAAGTTTGATCTTCCTCCCATCTGCTGCTCTCATGTTGAAGAATCTGTCATCACAATGTAGATATTCCAGCAACGATGTATTATTATTTGCAAAAATCCTACATTAGTCATTTTGCCACTTGTCGTGGAAACAAAAATACTTTTAAACCGACTTTACAGACGTCGCACACCAAACCCAACACTTTTTTCCTCTTTATTCCTGCTCCTCTTGCCACCTCGGAAGCCGCAGCAAATATCCGGACTTGGTTTTCCAGACTAAAGCTCCTCATGCTGTGAATGCTTTTGTCATTAGTGGCTTGAGAATGCCCTGATGGTGCTCGAGCTCAGCGGAGCATCTCTGTTCAAATAAACCTTTTAAACCAAAAGCACTATGTGGATTGCTTGCTCAACCCCTCCAAGAAACTCGGAGGAGATTTGCTCCTGCAAGGATACAGATGTACAGGCACGGTCGCGTGACCTTCTGTTCTCAGAGGCGGTGCACATTTAGTGTGCATTAGAGCCTGGAGACGTGGATTAAGGAGTCATGCTGTGTATGTTAGCAATATAGTTTGTAATAGAGGTGAATGGTACATTTGTGACATTGTGAACAGTATTTAGTATGCTAAATAAAGAAAAAAACTATTTTTTTGCCTGCGTAAGGATTTTTGAGGTGCTGGCTGTCAAACCGGCATAATTCTGATTCTCTGCCTTTGTCCTCCTTTCTTTTGTCTGGAGTCCTCGAGCAAAATGCCCCATCTGGCCACATTGTGTACAGTCAAAAAAAAAAAAAAATAAATAATAATAATAATAAAATACTGGGGGGACACAGCAAACTTTGAACTCTTTTCCTGCCAAGGTATTTATTTATTTATTTTTTTTATAATTATAATTTTCACAAAACTTTCACAGTCCCCAGAATATTTAGTTATATGATTATCTGAACATGCAGTATGTCTGAAAAATGTGATTTTTATGCTGTTTAATGTTGTTTGATCGCATTATTTTACATATGCCTCTGCTTACATATGCGATGGCTTGTTTCTGCCTCATGTTTTGAACCAGAGATTCTGTATTCTTTCAGAAGATGTGCAATAAAAATTCCATCAACAGCAGGGAATTTCTGTCAATATAGGTGAAAGAGTTAAGGGGGTCCCAAGATGACTTAGTTATTTAAAATAAGGCAAATAAAGCATAAAATTTGCTAAAATAACTCAAAACATATCATATGTTAATTTATCCCCCCATAACTCTTTGTTTCCATTGAAACACCAGGGTTCTCACGGTCTTGGATGTTACAGCAGTTAAAAAGAGGGGGAACCCAGAAGAATGTTCAGCTCCTAAAACCTCTGAAACATTTATTATTATTATTTATTTATTTTACTTTTTAGTTACAGTATTTGTTACTTACTTTACATATATATATATGTATATGTTGTATTATGTATTATGTGTGCTTGCCAGTGGTTATTACATCTCTATGGAATTTCTAGAGTGTTCTGGGTGGTTTCTATGATGTTTCTAATCTAGACGGTTGCTAGTCCCTCCTTCAATTGAAATGGCATTACAATCAACCGTAAAGGTGTGGTCACACTTGCGAAATTTCAGCACAAAAGTTGCATTGTCTACTGTCAGTAGTGTAGCAGCTTGAGACATAATTTCGTGCTGTTGTACTAATTCTAAGTGTAAGCAATAGTAGCAGTAAAACATGCCTTAGTAAACACCAGTAATGAATCATACATTTCCAAAACCATTGTCTAGACACAGTAAGGAAAAACTATTATTTTTCTCTTTTACTGTGCCATGTCCACTGGCTTGAGAAATAGTCAATCGCTGGTGTGGGAGTGACAGATGAGAGTGTGAAGAGTTGGAGGTAGAGGAGAGGTGGCGATGAGCAGACAAACAAAGCTGTTGACCTGTGAGCCGTCTGCCTCTGGCTGTTGTTCAGACCCAGCCGGTATGTCATAATATTATATCAGTGCTGTCTGCTTCCACCGCGCTTTCTCCCACACTCTCTTTTCTGTTGGTTTCTATCAACCCTGTTCTCTACTATAGTATAATGATTGTACAGAGCAGTGCTTACATTGTGCCAGTCACACAATTGCTTTGTCCCAAAACATAGTGAGATTTCACATCAAAGTCATGCTCATGATGCAAAGGCAGTTCCAAAAGCTAGGCATCTTAATTATACTTCATTTTAGGTTGCAGAAAAGCAAACACAGTTCTGAGTTGATTGCCCCGAATCATTTACCATGATGTTGCCTATTCAGGCAATGAAAGTAGCTTTTGTAACAAGAGCTAATAAAATACATTAGTGTTGTACACTTCACATCGAGTACTTCAGAACTGCTCAGGCTTTGTATGAAATCTAGTGGCTTCATCTCCTAGAGCTCCTCAAGTGCTATAAAATGCAGATTTCTTTGTCTCGTTCTATGGTTTGTTTTCCCGTCCTCTCCTGGAGTGTTTTGCTGTGCTGGCATGTTGCTGATGCAGTGATGTTGACCTCTCATCATGCCCCGAGGCACGACTCCTCTGACATCTCTCCCACGATCTCAGGTGAATTCTGGAAAGGAGTCAAGTGACTCTAACAAACCCACCACTCCTACACACGGGCTGAAAGTCGTCGCTCAGCAAAGACTTGTGAGAGGCTGATGCTACGCGTGGATGAAGCCTGACAACCCCCTATTGTCAAGAACATGTCCTGACTTGTGAGACGTGGGGATTGAGTGATGGAAATGCTGTCATTAACCAAGAATGCTGTCAATCATATATATACTCCCATACAGATTTTTTTCAATTTGGACCAGAGTTTTGGGGAGAAAAATTGTGACAGGTTCTTCAATGGGATTTGGTGTTCCTCCTAAAGAAATTGACCTTTGGGGAAACGTGAAAGTGAAGAAAAATCCCAAATGGAAAAGAACAGCAGAGCGCAGGCTCTACTATATTATTACCGTCTGGCTGGGCTATCAACAGCTGTGTTTAAATGGCTCTAAAGCGTGTTTCTCTCTGTCCGTACTATACTGCGGCTATTGCATCATCATGCTGCTTTATTCATTACCCAGAAGGCTTTTCCTCCGGCATCATCATTATGGGCTCCTCAAGGTTGCCACGTTAAACACCAATGATTCCTTCTCCATTCGCCACTCCATTCCATTCCAAAGCAATAGCTATAGACACAAAAAGAAGTCAAATATAAAAGCAAAAGAGGAAAAGCAGGAATAAACACATTTTGTGTGCTGAGATGGCAAGTTTCTTTGCAATGATACAGTACATCTGCTTGGAACAAGTAAACATAGGACTTTGCAGCTTTTATGCAGTCACAGCCAGACTAAGTTGCTGTTGCTGTTTTTTGGTAATTGTGGACATTATCTGGCCCCATGGCCACTGACGTTAATGGTTTAAAAAGATAGTTCACCCAACAAATGAAAATTCTGTCATCATTTACTCACCTTCATGTTGACTCTCTTCTTTGAAATGCAAAGATATTTGAAGAGTGTTCAGGTTCAGCTGTTTTGGCTCATGTTGTGAAAGTCAATGGGACCAAAAAGGACACTTTAATGTGAAATTAATCCGTATGACTCCAGATTGGACACCAGCTCTGGCACTGGGCATGGCACCATGTCAGAGTAAAAAAGGGTATGAGTTTGCCTGCCTGACTGCCTGTACGGCAGAGACACCCTTCTGCTGGGAGTGTGTAAATCTTGCCTGAAATCTCCCTCGATTGTTCCCTCCAACCCCCCCCCCCCCCCCCCCCCCCCCCCATGCTCCTTTTTCTAAGCTTGTGAAATAAATGCGCATGTATTCTGGAACTGAATGATCCGGAAGGTCTCTAATCCCCTCTCAGCTCACCAAAGGAGTGTGATCTGAATAGAAGGGGTCAAGAGTGATTAGAGAAGCTGGCACAACTGAATGTCCTGAAAGATGGTGGTTAAGAGGGGCTAGAGGGTAGTCTGCAAATCTCTCGACATGCCAACGAAATCTTAATGTGAGAGCAAATTGCTTTGGATGACTAGACACAATGGTGATGACATGAAGAACCGAGAAGGAAGTTAATAAAGTGACTCGGCCTCTGTCTTGGCCCAGTTTGAGATGGACGCCCATTCATTTAAATGCGCTGACCTTTGCAATCAAAACAAACTCTTCCTAAGTGGATAAAGACATGAGTTTGCTAGTTCTACATTTCCTTTCACATGCTCAAAATCCATATGCATATTGTAATGGAAGCAGGGTGTCTTCCATTTTTGTAGGAGAAGGGTTGCCAATGGAACAAACATGATCAACTGTTGTTCATACAGAAAGAGTTTTGTCCTCAGAGGTGCTCTCTTTGGGGAAGACATCTGTTAGGCTTGAGATTTAGGCTATGAAATAAACAAACTGCCTGAGAATTCTTCAGATAAACTGGAATTGCACACTTTCTGTATCTCTAACTCTCAACTCAGCCTTACTGGACTCAGTGAAGAAACCCAATCTATCAGCCCCTGTCACTCCTCAGCTTAACGGTTTGCTCAGGGGAATTTCACTATTCCTTTAAAATATGAGGAGGCCAAAGTGGGGCAGAATGGCCACAGGTTCAACTGAAGTTTTCAAGGCTGTAACAACATCAAAAGGATTTAGTCTCAGTCAACTAGTCCCACTCAGACCCACTTCTCTGGTCCAAGCTATCTGGGTGGGCCAGGGGAATAATTGGGTGGAGGGGCCACGCAAAAAAATATTGTGCAAGGGAGAGTGGAAGTGAAACTGAAAAGGAAGTCCTTCAAGGCTTGAGGATGTGTTTTTCCAGAGTTTAAATTAAGTGTGTTCCATGGCAGTGTGCCTTAAAGAAATGTCAGAAATGTAAATTGTCATCATTTACTCACCCTCATGTTGTTTCCTGCATCACTTTCCAAAGGAGATAGTTGTTTTTCACACAGTGAATGTAGACACTAGCAGGGTTTCCATTACATATTTGCACAAAACTTCTGCAATATTTTACAAATGTCAATAAAAACATATAGCAAATTGACAACAATTCCATTAACTGATGCTATGCGACTAAAACGTTTTATTTTTAAAATATAAAAGCCCCCCCAAGTCGTGCGTCCTGGCGCCGGGCCTGAGCACAGACAGTCACAGAGTGGCCACGTGTGAGGTGTTTCTTGGAGGTTATAGTACGTTAAAGAATGATCATGTGATTTTACATACGCAAGGCAACCTGTAAATGTAATTAAAAAAAAAACAGTTTCCATTGCAGTTTTGTGATATATTCCTTTTTTTGAATTGTCTGAAAAACCCACCTCATGCGAGTGTAAAAACTTTTTCGGGAAATATGCAAGTTTTTGCAAAATTGACACGTTTCCATTAGGAGGATATTCAAATTGCAATTTCAATTCATGCAATTTGAAGGGTAATGGAAACGCGGCTACTGACCAGGGGACAAAAAGTTACACATACAAAAAAGTAGCCTATGCAACTCTGTATTTCAAGTTTTTTGAGGCCATGTGATAACTCAAGGAACAGACTGAAATGTATGCCTTCCCCTCTGGTACAAAACTGCAAAAACTGCCCAATGTTTAAGTTTTCAAGGATTTGTGAGAGAACACTCATGAACAAATACACAATCCAGCATTTCACACTTGCAGGGTCAAACAATGAGATCTAAAGGGGTCTGAAATGCATATGAAAACCTGAGGTTCTCCTCCCTCCTGCTGGGGCTCTCTGATGGTCCCTGTAAGCCGCCATGCATCATTCCCTCTCTCTCTTTTCCATCCACCTGTTACAGCCAGTCTCACACTCACCCTTCTTTAAAATACCCTGTGGGAGAGCCACTCAGTCACATCAGCTCCCCTTTCCCTTATAAAAGGACTAAATGGACAAGAAATGGCCGAAAAGGCAGAGAAGCCAACCAACTGAAGTGCAGCGGCTCCTGTTAAAGCTATTGGTGTGTTCTGGAGTAACCCTGGGTTTGGCTCTTCTGCTTGACCACAGCATAGACAGTGGCAGTAGACTTAGTGTAGGGTAGAGTGTTTAAAGACAGCAGTGCAAGTTTTTTTCCCTGCTCCTGAGGTCAGTTTTACTGTCATTTACAATGGAAAGTTGGGAATTAGGGTGAAATAGCTTCTTGTTAAATTTATTCTTCAAGAATTCCTTTCCAACGTTGTGGAATATGCTCAGCTGTCCTCCATCTCCAAAATCTGAGCCAGCTTTGAAGTTGTGTGTTTATTTAGGTTGTGTGTAAACTTAATGAGATTTTATTTCATACAACTGTGTTTAATTCAGATGAATAGAAGCTTGGCATTTTCAGCAGTCTGGGCCATAGCATCCACACACGTATCCTTGTAGAAGTCGCATGCTTCACTTAATGCATTTTACGACTTGAGCAAATGCCAATGATTCCATCTCCTACAATCATTCATTTATATCTAATATCAATATGTATCCAGGGATAAAACATTCTGTGACTCTTGACAGAAAAAGCTAAGAGCTAATTCTACCAGAAGGCAAAATTTGCTTTTGCCGCTGATGTAATTAAACAGATGCTATTAGTGAACTGTCTAATAGAAGGTTTAAGGCCACATCATACAGTGGAGGAAGTGAGCTTTAAATATATGTGGACATTGGTTGTACTCTTGAGTCATGGGCCACACTGGAGGACCCAGAAGATCCAAAGAAAACATTGACTGTTAATGATACGCACGTAATGTAGATGTGGAAACACTCTATAACCATGGCAGATTCTTGAGTCCATTATTCTGAGACTGTACAGATCTCATGGGAGGATAGACACAAATATGCCGGGGCCATATTTTCAATGTATTTTATCAGTACAAAAGTGGCCAAGTTTGCTCAAGGTGGAGTTATGGGCTGAATGGTTAGGATTTTTCAAGTGATGAACTTCCATTTGGAGTGTTCCAGAGAAGTCCAAGATTTTGGGTGTATCTAAGGAAACGTGTTAATAAAATATAGTCTGTTCTTCATCAGGCAGTACTGTGCCCTCCTACAATGGATCTCATTGTGCACTGTGGAGGGTAGACTGACAGTAGAGAAATGTTAGCTCACACAGTGAAAGCCAACACGTGGATAGGTGGGACTTAGTCCATTGACCCACACACTCACTTATAGAATAAATCAGTCCACTCGCATACTTTCACATCAGGAATATTCAAGTTTACCTTATCCTATCCTAATCATCCTCACAAGTTGAGTAATGCAAGTTGAGTGAATAAGACAGGGAGTGGTGGCTCATGAGTTCTAGATAAGGTGGATGAGGGCTCCCAGGTCTGCTCGGTTGCTCTTTCATCTCTCACACACTGACAGTTTCCCAGGGAAATCAAAGTCTCCAGTCGGTGCCCAGCTATTATGTTGAGGAAGGGGCCGTAACAATCACCACAGTTGCCAATTAAGTCAACCACTAGGACTGCTTAGTGTACAAATTCTGGCAGAAGTAGGGGGTATGGAAAGACTGTTAGAGATGAGAAGCGTGCTACTTATGATCTGTGGACACCTTCAAAGGCATGCTGTTGAAACAAATGTTGTGTTGTCCCCAGGAACAATGTCATGGTTGCCCTTGCAAAACTTGCTGCCATGATGAGGATTCTGTTTTGGGTGCCCACACTTTGTTGACTGTATGGTTTTTGGTGTGTAGTTCCTAGTATACTCTGGCTGGTTTTTAGTATGTAGCTAGGAGGTTTTTGTGTGGTTGCTAGATGGTTCCCAAATGGTTGCTAACTGGTCCAAAGAGCCCACATACGGTATAAGTTGGTGACATTGAGGCCCATGTTCAATGTAACCAGGGCCGGTGCAGGGGTGGGTGGGTGTGAACCTTGCCCTCCAACTGAGTTACTGTGCCCCCTTCCCCTCCTTGCTGAACAATTTCGAATCAACTGCCTGGAATTGCATATTGCATGCTTCCCACCCGAAACAGAACCAGCCCCTCTCTCAATGGTTTTGGCCCCCCCTAGAAATATTAATACCCCACCGATGTAGGTGCCCTGAAGCCGGCTCCGAATGTAACTATGGAGTTTTGCTCGTTCTATTTCCCGAAAACCAGCAATGCTATAGTCTGACTTCTTAGAATTATAAAAACACACTTCTTCTCAACAGCACAGTCTTGAGGTATCATTCATGTCCAAATGTGCAGTACAACACAGTCTAATACTTATTAGGGACTTGTTGAACTCTCTAATGCTGAGAAATAGTTAGTCATAGTGATGTTTTTCCTTTAGCCAAAAGTACCCACTTCACCTCAAAGTACAGTGTTTGGTGCCAAGTAACGCACTGGTACATTTACATACTGGTGTTTATTGGAATTACGCAACTTCATCAGTTACTCAGGTCAGCCATAATTGCTAAAACCAGACACACTGTTCTCCACAAACATTTACAGGGTGCAATAAAACCGCAACGACTTGCTTACAGCAGTGTTGGATATATGCTGGTTCTGACCACAGCCCCCCGTCTCAGAGGGAGATCAGAGAGGCAGGGGAGGGAAATCATTCATTATACGGGACTCTTTGCTTATTAGTGTCTCTTTTGTTTCTTGCCCTTTCTCCCTGTCGTCTCCTGGTGCCAGGCAACACCGCGGGCAAGAGACTGGCACACCTGCAGTTGCTGTCTTTGTGCACACTGCCAAAGGTCCAATCAAGCATGTCTGTCACATCCTTAAAAGAGACGCGCACACACACACACACACACCTGGCTAGGCGCTAAACAACATCAGGGCCACCAGCGATGTGTTGACTGCTTGATGCTTGGGATGTGTGAGTCTGCTTTGTGTGTGTGCATGTGTGCAATGGAAGAAGACTCTCTTTGTCCTTTTCTCTCTGGCCTATCCTCTGTTCTTAAAGGTTTATTCATGCTATCGTCTCACTGGTTCCAACAGAGTCTTGGCTTTCTTCGAGCAGACTGTTCATTTAGAAAAGCAGTCTATTGACTACACAGAAGAAGAGTGTCTTTTCACTGTGTCCTCTTTACAGGGCTGTGTAGTTTGTTCATGTTCAGAGAAATGCTCCTCTCTCTACTGTTATCTTTTTAGTGTTAAACTTCTTTTCTAACGCTAAGCCTGCTGCATGTAGTTTTGACAGTTTAAAGTATTCAGATTGCTGGCAGGATATGGCAGCTGAAGTGATTTGGCTTGGAGCTTGTCCTGATTTATAAAGAAAGAGTCACGTTTTATAGCAGGACTGCTGATGTTGAGAGAGACAAATCCCACTGATAATCAGATTAGGGATTATCAATATGGGTTTGTCAATGACCGATTTCCAAAATTTTGTCTGTATACCCTACAGAAAGTATGTGAGTGATATGGAAATGATGTATTTTAATTAATTATTAATAAAGTTAAGAAAAAAAACACCCTTCAGTGTGAACGGTTATGGAAATGCATGTTGGTTTTTCATCTATGCGTACTCTTTATGTCCTGGACCTTTATTTGCACCAGCTTGGAGGAAGCTGTATAAAACAGGAGAGATTTTGATTGTTTTTCATAAATATTTTACAATTGTCATTTAAGCTGTTCATTGTCTTATGAAGAAGTTGAGGACTGAATTGTTCTTGCGTATACCTGCTATGACTTGTGCATTGTGCATTGAATTATCACATTACATTTTTTGAGAAGTAGTGCAGCTTGAAATTGCACATTACTTCCTATATAAGTAATTTTGTTACATGTAGTTCCACATAAATAAACGAATAAACTAGACATGAAAACTGTGAAGCCATTAGCCAGTGTACCGACTGTAGCACTGTTGAAACCGGTGAAATGCCATTGTTTTCAGTTTATTCAGTCATACTGCATCAGTTGATTCAGTCAAATTCATTTGATACAGTCATATCAGTTGATTAGGTGAAAATAAGTTAATTCAGTCTTATTAAATACATTCGATTCAGTCCTATTAAGTGGTATTTCTGACTTGAATAGAACCAGGCCATTTGTTTCCATGTGAATTAAAATTTTACAGTGAAATCTCTGAAGACCTGAAGGATGCTTCACACAGTAATGCTATCTGGCATTAGCGGTTTGATGATTGAGTCAGTCTGAGAGAGAGAGAGACTCACAGCTGGCTGCGCTGAGGAGAGAAAGACAAGAGAAGGGAAGGGAAGGGGGTGGACATTTGGGGGTGTTTCCTTTCCTCTCCTCCCCTCTCTCTCTCTCTCAATGTGAGCCCGGAGCTCTGCGCAGAGAGCCGCTTCTCATTCAAACCTCCGAAGAGGCACAGAAAGCGACCGCGGGATGTTATACTGCATGTAGTATGTGAGTAACAAAGCGAAGTGAGACATAATGAGCGGGCGTGTTCTCAACGGGAAAATGCTGCAGCTTCAGGGTCAGAGAGCAGGACGGACAATGCACTATCATCTCTCAAGGTAACGCTGGATATACTTCTGAATCTGAATCTCAACGCGTTTCCTTTATTGATTCGTAATGAATAAAGACCGCTGAGAGTTAAGCGGTGTCAGTGCACTTCAAACTGATTTAAAGATCGATCTATTAGGCTATACTATGCGCTAGCTACTAATAGTGCCAATTCGTTTCTAAATAAACACTCATTGTCAATATAATTTAGTGTTAATTAAATTTGATTTGTAGCCCAATTTGGTACCTGATAGCTCTCGCGGGAGGCCGTAATGAATTTAGGCTATTTAAACGCGCGATATTTAATTTTACGCGCATATTGTGTGAGAGACTTGCATGTCTTTGTGTCCGTGAGTTGTGTTAAAGTGTTCCGTGTGTGAATAGTTGTGTCACCGCTGGTTTGTGAGTGTCGCAGGCAGAGGCGTTGAATGTGAATGAATGGAGGTGTGTGTCGGTGCATTGCGGAGGGGGGTAACAGGCGGATATCTCGCGTCAGGAGGAAGTATTCTCCTATTGTTTGGTGACTGTTAGTAGATTGCCCGAAGCGTAGATAAGGACGTGTGGTGTGCTTGTTTCACTGTGTTTCGTTATATACAGTAGGCTGTAACGTGGGCTGAATTTCTATCTGACCTACATAAGAGGATGCGAGTGGGATGCTGAGCCAGTGCTCCACATTTACATTAACTGTATAGTGGCTGCGTCTCAGTACCTCGTGAGCTGTCTATCTGGACAGCGTTTTAGGGCATTATAGATGCGTCCCAGCGTTCTTTTTGAATTCAGATTCAAAAGGGGGCGTGTCCGCTGTCAGATAACTAGTAGAGCATCCTTTTGACAAAGGGAATGATAATTAGTAGGCTAATAACTAGCGGTGGATTGATGGGGGTTTTCATAAATGATAGATTTACGGAGCATCTATGATTCTACTGTACTTCTACTGTACATCTGTATGTTAGGTCTGTGTGGTAGGTCAGTGAATATTCCCAAGGGTGGGGTTTATTTCTAAAACTTAAGTTATATGGTCAATTACCTTGAAATCTTGGCTATTAAAAAAACACATATTAAACATATTTGGTCACACGTCACACTGCATGGGGTAAATTGTCACAATGGAAAAATCTATCTATCTATCTATCTATCTATCTATCTATCTATCTATCTATCTATCTATCTATCTATCTATCTATCTATCTGTTGAGATGCTTATGCTTATGCTCAATATTTGGCCGAAAATCTGGAATCTAAGGGTGCAAAAAAATCAAAATATTGAGAAAATCGCTTTTAAAGTTGTCCAAATGAAGTTCTTAGCAATGCATATTACTAATCAAAAATTAAGTTTTTATACATTTACGGTAAGAAATTTACAAAATATCTTCATGGAACATGATCTTTACTTAATATCCTAATGATTTTGACATAAAAGAAAAAATTGATAATTTTGACCCATACAATGTATTTTTGGCTATTGCTACAAATATACCCCAGCGACTTAAGACTGGTTTTGTGGTCCAGGGTCACAATTTACTCTATATTAAAAACATTTGACTAACAATTTATTATAAAAGTATAATATTTGATCAATAATATTAAATTATTTAAATTTATTTAATTTTTTTTACATGTGTTTCAGTCTAAATTATTAAATGTTATTTTAAAGTATAACTGGTAGTTAATATTATTAAAAGATTTGAAAACAGGTTGCTTCTTCTCGGACTTCTTAATCTGACAATTTAATTTCTGATCATCTCAAAATCACCCACGTGTCCTGGCCAATATGTTTTGGTCTATCACTAGTAATGTCCTTAATTTTGTTCCTGCTGTTCAATCTTACACATCAGACCACAAGAAAGGAGCTTACATTTTTTAAAAAAGCATTCATTAACTAAATAAACATGACTTTTTTGACCCCATCTCCGCCCCCTTATTAAAACCCAGTTGCTGTGATCATCTGAGGAGCTCTTAACTAACTTAAAATCTGACCTCTCCCCATGATACTAACAGACGGTGCCCCCTCTTTCCCTGCTGTCCTTATTGATTTTGACCTTGCAATGCACAGCCCTGTTTTTGCTCTTTCTGGATGGCTGACCCCTTAAATCGACCCCTTATGTAAAGTCATTAGGAACAAAGAGATCAAGCCGTTACTGCTCTGCACGTTTAGCCATTAATTGAGCGCAAAAGTTTGCTTTGTGTCTTTGACAAAGACCAGTTTCTCAACTGTCGGCCTTATCAATTATATCATGAGTGAGTCTCTCCGAAGTTGGCAGGTTCAGCCTCTTTATCTGTTTGTTTAAGTTGTTGGGCCGTTTAAAATCAAACAACAGCACTGCCAGAAGGTGATATACTGTCTGGCAGCTGGCAGAGTGTGTCATTTATACAGGAATAAGAGTTATTGGTTCTGTTATGACTAGTTATTTTTGTGCTATGCAAAGTACCAGTTTGTTATGCCAGAATAAAGAGATTAGTTGCTCTATAAGTCACTCTCTGGGAGTTTTGCTTGGTCTGGGCCTGTCAGTCTTTCCTGAGGAGTCAAACCAAACCTGTTTGACGCAAACTGGCTTTGTGAGTTCTGGATTTGAGTCATTTAACCGTGTGAAAATCAGGCTCTATTCTTGAGCCTTTGAGTTTTACTGCTGTCATGGTTGAGCTTCCTGCAGTGAACTGTTTGTAGCTATAGGGGGTGGAGAGGATGTTCTACTCCATTAAAGCAAATAAGGTTACTAGGAAGCTTTTGTCCTGTTTGCTATTGTTGCAAACAACATGCTGGTCTGATCATCTCCAACATCAGGATGAGAAGGGCACCCACTATATCCAGTTTTGGATATTGCTCAGACAGTCTTTTGCAATCATTTATGGTGCATCATGAAATCTCACATTTGGGCATCTTTTTGGGTTTTGATCGGATTATTTTTGAACAGTTTGTCATTGTGACATGGCATCTGATTATGGAGGATTTGTTTGTTTGTCACCCATTTCAACCTTTAAAATAGATTGATGTATCAGTTTAGTCTTGAATGGATTTTGAAGCGTTGATAATGTGTATATATTTATCACACAGTAAATGTGTATGATTTAATTTATGATACCATGTACATATATGCACTGCCATTAAAATACAGTAAAAACTGCAATTTTGTGAAATATTACAATTTATGTAATAATATATCTATGTGATTATATTGTAAAATATAATTTATTTCTGTGATTAAAGCTGAATTTTCAGCAACATTACTCCAGTCTTCAGTGTCACATGATCCTTCAGAAATCATTCTAATATGCTGATTTGCTGCTCAAGAAACATTTATGATTATTATCAATGTTGAAAACATGTTGAGCTGCTGATAGATTTTTGTTCCAGGATGAATAGAAAGTTCAAAAGAACAGCATATGTTTGAAACAAAATATTTTGTATCATCAAAAAATGCATGTACTGTCAATTATGAGCAATTCAATGCATCTTTGCTGAATAAAAGTGTAAATTTATTTGAAAAATCTGAAAAACTGACCCCAAACTGATTAAACAAATCCTCATTTAACAATATTTTTTTTAATTATTAAAATTATTCATTTGCTGCATAAGAAACAAAATTATTATCTGTTTTTTTTGTGGAAACCATGAGTCATTTATTTATAATTCTTAAATGAATTGAAAGTTCAAAAGAACAGCATGTATTTGAAATAGAAATATTCTGCAACAAAGTGCTAAAAGTTTAGTTTAAAACAATAAAAGTATTTGACCATTTTAAGTTCAGGATTCAACATATTGTTTTGTCTGATAAGCTGATAATCCTGATTTTCAAAAAGAATTTTGAGTAAAAATAGAATAAAATCAATTTAATTTTAGCTATTTTGTTTGTGTTTCATTGTATTCTGTTGTCTATGTTTTATATCAGCCACTGTTCTTATAAACCCATACTGGTGGCCACGTTTTAATGGAAATATCTATATACAACTAGTAATGATACCAAACACTACATTACACTCGTCAAGAATGTGTCATTTGCATGCGTTTTGGCATTGAAGAATGAGGAACGTGGCAAATGTTAAATCACGAGACTCTAATAACCTCTGCAAAACATTCAACTGACTTTTATTATTCCGAAGTCAGCAGTCAGTTTTTAGACCATTGCTGCACATAATTCTTGTTAACCTCAGCAGCACTGCTTCCTCGTGTCCCTGCAGCCGTGGCGGGGTACAGGAGGATTAGTTGAATCCGTGCCTGTGTATTGTTATGGTGGAGTGCGTGCAGTTGGTCTTCAGCAGCTGGAAGGAGGAGGAAGAGGCCACGCTGGGTTTAACAGTGGCCACAGCTGCTATGAGTTAGGCCGGGGTCTGGGAGGAGTGCGCTTCATTCACTCTACCTCTCTGTCCTCCCCTTTACCAGTCCCCCACTTTCAAACCAA
Organism: Acrossocheilus fasciatus; assembly: GCA_036784905.1. Classification (NCBI taxonomy): domain Eukaryota; kingdom Metazoa; phylum Chordata; class Actinopteri; order Cypriniformes; family Cyprinidae; genus Acrossocheilus; species Acrossocheilus fasciatus. Next base: position 6,651,990 of record CM071960.1, read on the forward strand.
AACATTTCCCTCAGCATCCTGGATTCAAACGGGAGTGTGTCCGTTAAATCAACCGACAACACTGGAGTGGAGCCATGGGAAACTTGAACTCCAAGCACATGTACTTGTCATGGAGCTCATTGTTTAAGATGTCCCAGATTCCTTCAGGTTGTGTTCTGATACTAAAAGTGGAATAAAATAAGGGCAAATCATCGTCCCGCTACTTCCACACCCCACACTCTTGCACTGATAACGTAGAAGAACCATTTTGGTTCCCCAAAGAACCTTTCAGTGAACATTTCTTAAAATAACCATTTTTTTCTTAGTTTGAAGAACATTTTAATAATCTGAAGAACCATTAAAGAACCTCTTGTGGAATGGAGAGGTTCCGTGGATGTAAAAAAAATCTTCATGGAACCTTTTTAAGAGTGTAACTTTTTACAGTTTCAATTTTGGGGGTATTACATTTGCTATTGTTGAAATATTACGCATCCCCCCCCCCCCTCGCTCTGCCAACATGGCATCAGCATCAGTATTGATTGACCACTAATATATGTATTGCGTCTTTTATAGACATTTCTCAAAGACATCGTTTAAAGTGAATATACAAAAAGTGAGTTTGTGTGACAGGATGCTCAAATTTAAGGAATGGCCTTAATTCACAAGTAATTTAACGGTTGAAAAGACATCTACACGAATAGCTTAGTTAGTTTGTAAGACCCAGATTAAGCCTAGTCCAAAACCGCAAGGGATTTTCAATAGCGAATCCCCTCTGAGCAGTTTCATTAATCTTAATCTGTGCCTGGGAAAATGGCCACAAAAATCCCAATCAGCAATTAATTGTAGATCAAAACAAGTCTTAATCTTAGTAGCCTTTAAACACCAAATTCACACTTTGAGGAGAGAGTATGTTATAGACAGAGAAGCAGGAAATGATTACAGGTTGGATCGTGCTTGAGAACAGCATTAATGAATTACTTGCAGACCGTAAATCTGGATTGAGTCTCCAGAGTTCTGCTTGCTCAATATTTAGACTTTTCCCTGGCTTTCTGCGCCATGCAAATTGTTGCTTAATACCTTAGAGTCTGGTTCACGTGATCTGAGTTCACAGACTTTGTCATCAGCTTTACAGAGTTCAAGAGACTGAGTAATGGAGCACTGTGGACAATCTTTAGGGGCCTACAGGAAATCCAGTAAGAAGATGTAGGCCAGGATGTCCAGCTTGACCTCACTGACTCATGTTTGTGATACTGAGAAGCTCAGCGTCATACTGAAGATTGTTCTGCATTCAAATTACATTACCTGGATGAAGTTAGTCTAAAATAATAACTTTTAAGAATTAGGAATGGGTAAGGATGGTCAACTAGTCATCCAGCAACTGACTAGACAGAAGTGAGTTTATCTGCCCCAAAAATGAAAATAAGGAATTGTTTCCTTAATGATTTCTAAACGAATTTGGCCCTTAAAATGGACTTTTATTGGTGTATATTCATTTAGTCAGTTCAAATCAATCATATTAGTAATTTTATATAACATTACATAAGGATTTGCTTAAATCTATTGACGTTTGTGAAGTTTGGGGTCAGTTTTTCATTTTTTTTTTTTTTTTTTTTTAAAGAAATTAATACTTTTATTCAGCAAGGATGCATTAAACTGCTTATAATCGATGGTAAAGACATTTTTAATAGGGGTGGGAGAAAAAATTGATTCACCTAACTATCGCGATTCTTTTTAAAAATCGATCGGTTTACCTCAGAATCTATTTTTATTTCATTATTTTATTTTTCATAAGAGTTGGTGGGGAGAAGTTAGCGCTTTGTAATTCCAACAGAGGGCGAAATGTATTGGTGTGTTCGACTTGGAGCAGCAGCGTGCAGACGATCAGCGTATAACATCAAAATACTGCAAGAGCGATTCGAAAGCATGCGGAGCATCTGTTCTCTGTAGCTCTCGCGGTGCTTTGATATCATACAACAATTGTTCTGCGTGTACAGTGCCGCTGCATTAGATGAAGTCATATACGTTTAAAGCCGGCGCGAGAAAGCAAAACAATGATGGAGGCAGAGAATCAAACCTCTTCCAGAATTATTTCTGCACCTTCACGTTTTGAATTGTAATATCGAATCGCAGTAGTGACTGCTAAGATGTGTGTGGTTTTTTTTTTATTGTGACAGTCTGTATATTAAGTGTTTCATTCAAATTGCAACAAAAATTGCAACACGTGGCAATATCGAATCGCAATATTTGTAGAATCGAAATCCTTAAAAAAATTGCAATACATATGCAATACATAAGTATCGTGATAGTATCGAATCGGGAGGTAGTCCCTAATTTTTAATGTTACAAAATATTTCCGTTTCAAATAAATGCTGTTCTTTTGAACTTTCTATTCATCAAAAAAATCCTGGAAAAAAATCAGTTTCCACAAAAATTTGAAGCAGCACAACTTCAACATCGATAATAATAAGAAATGTTTCTTGAGCAGCAAATCAGCATATTAGAATGATTTCTGAAGGATCATGTGACACTGAAGACTGGAGTAATGATGCTGAAAATTCAGCTTTGATCACAGGAATAAATTACATTTTAAAATGTACAATAGAAAACTGTTTTTTTTTTTTTTTTTTTTTTTAAATTGTAATAATACACTCTTAACAATAAAGGTGCTTCACGATGCCATAGAAGAACCTTCTTGTCTAAATTTTGTTTCACAAAAGGTTCTTTGTGGTGAAAGAAGGTTCTTCAGATTAAAAAAAAGGTGTAAGAAAGAGATGGTTCTTTGTGGAACCAAAAATGGTTCTCCTATGGCATCGCTGTAAAGAACCTTTTAAGAGTGTATTTTACAATATTTAAAAATTTTACCAACCAAACTTTGGAGATATAGCGTATATTTTTTCAGTAGTGATTCATTTTATGAATAATATGATTTTTGCAATAATAGGTTAAAGTTATGTGAAATTTGTTCACTTGTTTAATATCTGTCCATTATTAAAGGGGTCATATGATGCAATTTCTTTTTTTCCTTTTCTTTAGTGTGTTATGTAGCTGTTTGTGCATGTATACGATCTGCAGAGTTACAAAGCTCAAAGTCTCCTCCAAAAGGATTTATTCTATCTAAAAGAGAAGGCTGATCCAGACCGGGCTAAAATGCCTCATTCAAACACACCCCCACATGTCTACGTCACAATGTGGAAATATTTGCGTAATGCCGCCCAAATGTTCACGCAAAGAAAGAAGACGTGGTTTCAGTAACCACAGTAGTGTTGATGCAGCCATGTCAGAGAGATGCGAACGCAAAAGCACTTTATATGGCCTTCTGAAAGTAGATGTGATTAGGAATCATAGGGTAAGATTATTTACAACAGAACAGCACAAGCCAAATGTTCAAATTTGTGCAACGTACTTTTATGGACAACAGTTTCGTGAACCAAGGACAGTACAAGGCTGGCTGCACAAAGGCTATTTCTAAAAAAAAAAAAAAGGTCATTTCCGACTTTGTGATGACAATCTGGCGCTTCTGAATCAGCGACTGTAAGTATGTTTTGTTATTAGTTTAAGTATTTGCTATTGACTGTTCAAATGCGGAGCTTTGCGCGTAATGCATCGTGTGTGTGTGTGAGAGAGAGAGAGAGAGAGAGAGGGTCAAATCACAGTGGAGTCAGCGGTCTTAACACTGAATATATATACGAGCATCATCACTGTGTCTGACACGCGAGTCTGTTCCCCTTTCGGGCTTGAACTGATATTAAAACTAATGACATTATTAACTGTCTTTATATTTACTTTGAAAGCTGAAGCTTGTGATTATGGTAAGGGGCGCTAGATATACGACGCGCGCTTGTGATGTTCTGCCAATCACAATTCACTGTCAGCTGGCCAATCAGAGAAGTCTGCGCTTGTCGGAAGGAGGGACTTTGTAGAAAACGACTCATTTAAGAGAGGAACTACAATAATGTACAGTATTTGAAAAATAATGTTTTTTTTTTGTTTTTTTTAACATTAAAGCATGTCAACATATTCTGTTACACCAAATAATTATCTTTAAAGTAGAATCATATGACCCCTTTAAATACTCTATTAAATTTTTTGGAAAAAAAAAAACATTTCTTATTGGTGTCTGGTGGATTGCTATGCAACCCCAATTATACAAGGATTTCTTAAGAATGACCAGTTGGCTGTTCATCCGGACAACACAGTAACTAGTTAAATTTGAAAATATGTAGTTTTGTCATCAAAATTTTTTCAAAGAGAAGATAGCTAGCACTGCATCCGCAGAGAGATTATCTGTAGTTTATTAACTCCCCCTCTTTTCAACAGTTCAAGCACCTCTCAGATCTTAAACACATCTGTCATAATCTGCACAGATGGAGTATGTAGTGTCATTATTGGGAAGTTGCTCTAACTTGATATATAATCCTCACTAATCCCTTTTGTAAGGCTTATTTGCTTTGGTAGGCTTGCGAAACCGGGCCTGTTATTCTATCATGTTGTTTTTCATTTTAATTCGTGCAATGGAAATATGTCATGGAGGAAATACATTTGTGTTTTCACATGAAAAGCTGGCCGATCAGATAAATGACTGGTCCCGGTGAGAATAGCATTCAGCGTAACACTGTTGGGCCACAGACAGCTTTTGGCAGACAGAGACCCTCTGTGACCTGTCTCCATATGTTTAACATACAACAGAATATGGATAAGGTGTCTGTGTCATTTAAAGGTCATCTGATGATAAAAACCATCAATTTAACCATCAAACCCATTTGAACATGTAAAGCTTTTTCAGAAACGTTATTGATGTTGTCAAAACTGAATTACAGTATAATGCATGCGTCTTTCATAAGCAGGATGTCTTTGATAAGCTGTCTTGGTCCAGCGTTGTCAGGCCAATCTGTTCTCCAAAGCTTAGCTGGTTAGGTGGTCCTGCACCCCGTATTGTGGACCATCTGTGCCGCCAGTCGCAGCCATTTCTCCACCCACTCATCAACACTTCACACACACATAAAGTGTACCTGCTACAGTAGACAAATGATAATCAGAATGCTTATTAAATAACTTTTTAGATGTACAAATATTCTTTGTGATTCCTGTCAAATAATAGGAGTTTTCAAAAGCTGCATGCATAATAATAATTATAATATATATATATATATTAAATATTTAGCGATCGAATATAGCATGTTATATATTTTATGCCAGCTATCAATTTATTTATATAGAAACCACATCAGAGCTGTACACTGTAAATAGTGTATGTCTATATACATATTACACACTCTATACTATACAGAGTACTATCTTAATGAAAAAACAATTCTTGATGAGCAGCCAAGTCTACAGTTCACCTGAGCCAAGTTTGGCAGTATATGTTGGCTTTAACTGTGTCTTTGTTCTCGCCTGAGGGGACAACTGTAGCATTGCTTTAACAACGGTGCATTTCACGCAATAGCGATCCATTTTCAAATCTACTTGAACACATTTTCATGTGTGGTTTAGAACACCTTGTGTCCTTTTGGTTTTATGTGAGTCTAGATGATTGATAAAGAACACTCTTATGGTTTACATGGTAGTGTTTAGTGTTGGACACGCGTGTCGTTTTCGCTCTGAGCCGTCACTCCCTCTGCGGATTGTGTGTGACCAGTTGGTGCTGATGAAAGAGGATCTGCCACCTGTCATTTGGCATTCCAGTATTTTGCTAAGCTGGGCAAATTGGGATGGGCAAAGCATGAATTATGTAAAACATCTAGGCAATTGATATATACTTCTGTATGTGTTGAAGATAAAGGCCATATGCTACTGGCGACACGCAGTTGCTGTCTAGTATGTGCATAAAATAAAAGAAACGTGGAGTCAAAAGCAGGACTGGATATAATTTTTTGCAGGCTTTTAGTAATATTGATATATATCTTGACATCTTTGTGGACTTATTCACTGATTTTTAAAAAGTGCACATGCTGTGACTTTATGTTAGTTAAATTAATAATATTAAATTAATATTAGTTAAATTTATCTGCAACAAAATATGTAAATATTTAATATAATGACTAGCTTTAAGTCAGGGGTAACTGTTTATGGATAATTTCCATTATTTGGGATTTATCAACTACTTCCTGGATTAAAATTTTGTGTTATTAAAAAAAAGAGAGAGAGGACCCAAGATAGGACTCTGAGGAACACCACATACAAACACCAAGTATAGACTGTTCATTGTTATTTGTTGGTCTAGTGTACTTTTTGTATTTGAAACCCCCAAATAGCACTTGGATAGCGGATGCCTTCTTTAGAAATGCACTATTGCTGTTATCTGCTTGCCTTGCATCCATGCAATTAAAGTTAATGTTTGGTTTAGGGTGGAGGGGATGGGTAGGAGGACACTTTATCTTCAAATGTTTTTTGTTTTTTTTCTCGTTTTTTTTCTTCTATCTGGTGGGGCTCGGGCTGCAATTACGGTGCAGCCTTGACACAATGTTATTGTGTTTTTTGAGAGCACTGTTCTGGGAAGGGAGGACAGATAGAGGAGTGTGCTTCAGTTGGAGAAAGATGGCTCTAACAGCACTAGCGTAATTAGCTCAGTGGTGTCTGTCTGTTTAGCTGTCTTTTTTTTTTTTTTTAGTTAGCCTTGAGAATGATCGCACATGCGCATTCCTCACTGGTTTTGTTTTCTTCTTTAAGATGGACAGAATGCATTTTGTATTTGTTTGCTGAAAGGCGCCCAGGGGTAAAAGGCGCCTTTGATATTATTTTCATCTAAACCACTAGATGGCACAAAAACATGGTGTAGCACTTTCCAAAACATTCCCTTTTCAAGATGCACGTGTATATTTATCTGATCTTTGACGCGATCGCGCACAGCAGCGCGAAGTTTATTCTGTGCTTACTTGATCTAATATTTTATGTTTTTTCAAATGTTATAGATTTAAGTAGCAAATTAGAATCGCTAAAATTAATGCATATATTTTGAGACAAAGGTCTTCTTTATGGTTTGCAGTTTTGTTTATGACAATTAAAGCAACAATTTTTAAATAACGAAGGAATATGTAGAAGTATGGTATTTGGGGTAAAAAGTGCCCCTGCTTTTGGGGCTAAAGGGGCACAGTTATTAACACGATAAATAATAGATCGCTGACTTTTCCACTTGTTGACATGACATGGTTAGATTCAGATGGTAAATATCATATATTATGTTGGGTGTCCATATTAGAGATAATCACCATGTTTAGAATGAAACCATCATATTTAAAAACATGATATTAATCATGTAATAAATTATAATTTGTTGTTACTACTGTAAATATATATTCAGTTATTATTGGATCTCCTTCAATACTTTCAGAATCTTTACTTATTAAAATGATTTTGTTTCTGTATTTTAAAATATATTTTTATATTAACATATTTTAATGACAGTAAATTTATTGAACAAAAATTATATTAATTATTTTATATGTCAAAATAAGCAGTACAAACTTTGCTAAATTGATTGTTTTGAACAAGTATTAACTTAGACATTATTTTCAAAATTATTTTAGCTGAAGTATTTGTATCAATACCGTGAGCCCTGTGTGTGGGGTAAAAGGCCCCCTTTGTCACCTCATACATTTATAAGATTTTTGAACAAAATAAACAACTTGATTTATTTATTTTCACACAAAATCTGTTGCTCTATTAATGTTCAATACAACGTATATATTTTTTTCTGCAATTATACATTTTAGGCACAGTGAATAGCACATTTTTCCTTAAGGGGGGCCTTTAGCACCATTGTACCCTATACTATGGAAGCTGATTTAATATGGCTCTAAAATGATGTTAAAATTAAAGTAGGAGCCGTAGGGGAGCAGTTAGCTCGTGGTAAGACATGTTGAGCTCTGCTGCTCATGCAGGTAATCTAGTTTTAAGTCCAGACTGCAACATGTCCTGACCATTATGCTCTCTACCTGGAAATATCTTTTCACTCTTCACTGTATATCTGTCTAATGTAATGACCAAAAATACATAAAAATTTACCTATGCGTTTTACATCATACACTCTTTTATAGGACCCAAGCATAAGGCTCTAAACATTATTTGTTTTAACTTTTAATACAGTAAATTGTTGTTAAATGTTAAATTGTATATGTTTCATTGTTTAAATTAATTATACATGCAATTTAATTAAGTAGACATGCTATTTGATAACTAAAACTTAATTTAACCACTAAAACAGATTCCAGAAATCTAAAATTCAAACGGAAAAAGGGAATTTTTGAAGAAATAAAATGGAATTTGGGGAAATAAATGAAACAGGTTTCGTAAGGCTCTACTTTTCTCATTAAATATTCAGTTTCACTCAGAAATACATCATATTATGAAGGTGAAATAGGTTGTGAATGTTGTTTTATCTTATTTTTAAAGCTGAATATAAATCCTTTGCTTCCAGTAGCATTTTTAAAATCCTTTAATCTGAGGTCACAGAGTGTTATGGTACAGCATTTGTTAGTGCTGGTTAAGCCTAATCTTGCTGAGATTCTGCTGCTCATTATCTTTTTTTCCCACCAGAACTAAAGCTCTATGAAGTCCATCTGATTTAAAAAGAAAAAAAAAAACATATCCCAAATTCACATCCACTGACACTGTGAACAGGGCTGGTCAAGGGAGCACAGCATCTCCAAAAGGTTGCTGTGCTTATCTGCATTTTTCCCTTCCACAGAACAACATCAAACACACAGTTTTAGTCCAGGTTTATCGGAAACCGCATGGTGTCTATGGCATGCCTTTGAAGTGAGGCCTGTGTCTGTGGGACGCTGTAGGCAAAGCCGAGGTATTCAAGGTGTCCTCGTCCTCCTTTTCCACATCACCTGCGGCAGAAATTTTGCAGAGAGGCTCTGCTTGTCATGTCGCGCACTTAAAGTGACACTTTCAGAAATAAATCAAGATCACACAGATGAGATGTTGCTTGTGATTCAACTGACACATCGTATCTGTTGAGTTCACAGGCTTGAATAAAGATCGTAGCTTTTTAAGTCGCAGATATGGCACGCTTGCAAGGCATCAAAGCAAAAAAACAGCTGTCAAATGAGACGCCGCATCTCACAAATATTCACAGCTGTAGAGGTAAACATGAGACTGCCATTCATCCTTTAAAACCATCACTGGAGTGCTGTCATTTCAGGTCTGGAGATGAGGATTTTGAGTGTAATCACAGAGTTTGACGCTTGAGGTGCTCCAAACAGCCCTGAAACTTGAACCCCGATCATTATCGCTCATAAAGAGACCGTCAGTGTTTCACCTCAGGGCTGGCCGTCTCACAAAACAGCTGAATGTGCTTAGATATCTTATAATGACTGACTCCTCACAATGTGCCGCTACTTAATCCAGTATTTAGGTGTCAACGGGACATCTGAGGAATTTAAAGCATCTGGAAAATGTAGACTGGAGGTGGAAACAGAGGGAAAGTGTGGAAACTATTGTGTTTTGTGGATGAGGTTCAAAGGCTAGTATGATGTCTGTATGAAGAATTGTATGGAATAATTAGACTTCTTTTGTTGAACTTAATTTACTTTTCAATGGTTTTGTTTTGTTCTGTTGTTTTGTTTTGCTTTGCTTTGCTGTTTGTTTTCTTTTTTGTGTTACTTTGTTGTTTTGTGTTTTTGTTTGTTTTTGTTTTACTTTTGTGCTTTGTTTCTTTGCTGTTTTATTTTATTTGGTTTTGCTTAGCTTTGGTTTGTTTGTTTTGTGATTTGTTTCTTGACTTTTTTTTTGTTTGTTTGTCTTTGTTTTGCATTGCTTTGATTTTTTTTATTTTGTTTGCTTTTGCTTTTTTAAATCTGTTTGATGTAATATCAATAGAATTTTTTTTGTCCACATGATACTTTTTAAATGCATCCAGTACTATAGTTGCATGAGACAATAAACAGCATTGAACACTTTGATGGGGCCACACGTCTTTCCATAAAATTCAAAACATCTGAGGGGATCAGCAGTGAATCCTTTTCCAAAGAGACATTGCGGAATGTCTTCCCAAAGTCAGCTGTTTCATTCCATAGGTCTCCACAGCTGAGCAGACAGCCTCACAAAGATGAGGAACCCCTTTGACTGTGTGTTTTATTCTGATATCTGATAACAGTTACACAACACAAATTTTATCTGCTAGGAACCGGTCAGGTTCCTTTGTGGCTCAACAATTGTTTATCAATTGTTGCTTCTGATTGGAAAGGTTGCGGCTGTCTTTTTTAAGCATACATGTTCAGTGATGTGAGGATGGCCTTATCGCTTTCTCAGGGTTTATCAGGTCTTGTGCGACAAGATGGGTTCTTATCTCAAAGTCAACTTCCTTCCTGGAGTATTTGCTTTTTAAGGATCCTGACACACCAGGACCAGACAAAACCAGATATCCTTGTGAATATTTAATGAGGTTCTGATTGAAAAACATTGAAAGTTACTTCGAAATCATGCTGTTGAATGTAAAAATAATAGGCAGAGATCATCTCAACTCTGTTCTCGCAGCAGGTGGCGTCACTGACAACGTGTGTCTCATTATATTCAGATTAAGACCTTTATTCCCAAAACGGGTGTTCAAAATGACAAAATGCAGGCCACAGTGCTTTATTTTAATGTAGAGGTATGCAAAAACATAACCTGTCCTATTTTCAAAAATGTGTTGATTCTATTGCATGTCTTTTAAGAACTTAATAACACCCATAATTTGCAGAGATAATAATGAATATTCCACTTACAACAGATTTTGTGAATAAGACGTTTAAATGACAAATAATTCTGATTAATTGTTGTGGTCTTATTCTGATTTTTAGAAACTGAATTATTGTCTTTATCTAGTTATAGGGTTTTTTTTTTTTACATGATGCAGACATAATCAGAATATGACCAAATTCTGATTAACATATTGATGTGCATGTAAATGTGATAATTGAAATGTATCAAATGTATCAGAATATCTTGCCTGAATCAGATTTTTCTTGTTAATAATGCATTCTTGGCATTATTTTTTTTCCTGAAAGATAAATTAGATTTCATGGCTATTTTCCTTCCTCTGTTTGATGTTAGAATTACCCTGTCTGTTTTGCCACTGTACCTTTAAGACCTCTATGTAAATGACCTCTGTTATGATTGGCTAACATGTTTATAGATATGTAATTCACATTGTTGATCATCAGGGTGGGCCAGAGCTGTGGAATACTAATTGGTCAAATACTAAATACTTAATGATATGCATACATGCACACTCATGATTATGATGATTATCGTTATCATTATCATAATGACGTATTTTTGCACTTTGGTTTTCATAAATGTTCTGGATTGACTGCTGAGTGTTGCGCTAGAGTAGGCCAATGTAGTACAAGGTTTTTTTTCTTGCTCTTTTAGAAGAAATACTATGTTTTCCAAGATATGTTCCTTTATAGCAATTCATTATTCATTTGCCTGCTTTGCATAAACAATTAATAATTAATTATGACCTAGTTATGACCTGAATCAGTGCAGTGATTGTATTTCTCATGTTTTCTTTGCAGTTGGGATGAAAGCAGCTCCATCAGCAGCGGTTTGAGTGACGGTTCAGACAACCTCAGCTCAGAGGAGTTCAACGCAGGCTCCTCCCTCAACTCCCTGCCAACAACTCCCATTGGCTCCCGACGAAACTCTGCCATTGTGGTAATTCACTTTAATTGGATAGAAATATTGCTCTCACAGTCTGTGTTTCTGCTTCAAGGTTTGTTGCAACAGTTGGCCAATTTGTGACACACAATACTGGATCAGTCTAGCCTGAGCACACAGTACTTGCTGCTAATGGGATGAATGTGCTACAAACCGCTAACCGCTTTAGAGTGAGAGAGCGCGCACTGACTCAGTCGATACTCATCTGAAATCTATCACCACAGAACACAGACAACACAGTTTATCCCACCCAAAGACAGTGATGTGACTCTTCCCTGGCCAAGAAGTCTTCAGGGAGTCTCTGGTTTCATTCTCAAAGATGAACTCACATGTAGTGTTGCGGGTTCAGTCCTCTGTGTGTGAACGTGTGTTTGTGTTGGTTAGGATTTGCTGAAGACCACACCGCTTTCTGGTTTCATTTCAGTCATTCTGGCTACCTAAAATCACAGTTTCTTGGCGTTGTGAGAAACATTTACAACATTATTACAGTACAGATGGGCCACAGTGTCTGTATTTATTTTGAATGTCATTTTAGATGTTAGTTAGATCCGACACACGCGGTTCACACAAAAAAGAAAGCATTTATTCACTCTTATGTTGATTCTAACATGAATAATTTGTTGCAAATGAAAAAAAAAAAGTATGAGGTACAGTGCAGATAAAGTTCAACATGTTAATCCTTCAGATGATGAAATATTGAAAATATATTTAATACAATTTTAAAGTTTGGGGTTGGTAAGATTTGTATTTATTTTAATTTTTTTTAATGCTCACCAAGGCTGCATTTATTTGATCAAAGTACAATAAAATTACAGTTCAATAACTGTTTTTTATTGTAATATATAATTTATTCCTGTAATTTTCAGCATCATTACTCCAGTCTTCAGTGTCACATGATCCTTCAGAAATCATTCTAATATACTGATTTGCTGCTCAAGAAACTTTTATTATTATTATTATTATTATTATTATCAATGTTGAAAACAGTTAAGATGCTTGAAAAAAAATCTTGAAAAAAATAGATGTTTCCTCAAAAATTATTTTATGAATAGTGACTTTAAAAGAACAGAATTTGATTAATTAGAATTCGATGCGTATGATTAATGTACACCAAACAAAAAGCAGAAAACACTTCATGTCATCAGAGAAAAGGGCATACTGGATCAGACTTTATTTCATAAGAATTTGAGCATTCCCAGTGCATTATGGGTAACACTAACAGTTTACTGATTTTCAGGAATCTTCTCTAGAGAATAAAGTCAGATTAGCAGTGCATATCATGAGGACTGTGTCCCTGTCATCCTATTCTAAACTTAAATGAACCTCTCCAGCAGCACCCAGTAATCTGCTTCATGAGGTTACAGCATCACCACACACGCTCTGCTGGACTCTTTCAATATCTTCTCCATCAAACAGATCACAGTGTTCTTCTAAACCCCCCACAGACTCTCATACCAGCCTGCCCTCCTCCTCAGCTGACTTTATTGTACTCGTCAGGTATGAAGAAGGAGGAGGGAACAACCCCCGGCTTCTTTCTTGATCTGACCCACGCGGTTGCCTTAGCCAGAAGAAGGAAATGACATGTCAACATCACAGTTATACAAACATCAAAGTTCAGACAGGTTTAATTGGTCAAATATGTGAGCTTGCCGTATCCCATAATTCCCAGTAAAGGAGCAGACATTCCTCAAATGACATCAACCTTTCACAGGGGGTTATTTACATTTAATAAAGCAGGTATGCCCCTCCACAGAGCTTCCCCTTAAGCCGGACATGGTTCATTGGACCTGGCAACATAGTCAGACTCCTCTTACTTTAAATACTCTTTTCCTATGGTTCACTTTCACCAAATAAGTTTTTTTTTTTTTTTTAAATCAAAAAAGTTTCATTTATTACACAAGGATTTTAGTCTCACCAGGTAACACTAGAACATAAAATGTTTCACCAAAAAATGAAAATTTGCTGAAAATGTACGCATATAATATATATATATATATATATATATATATATATATATATATATATATATATATATATATATATATATATATATATATCATATTGAGACTATAACAATAGAAAGCAGGCAGAAGCTAGTTTGGTGTATTTTACTTAAACCCAGTGATAGATAGAGCCAGAAATAAACAGACGGTTCTTCTGGAGAAGAAACACTGCTCTGATGTTCTGTGGTGTGCTGATTTATCTCAGCATGCGTTACTTCTGTTCATCTCCACTGCTCGTGTTGGAATGTGACCACAACACATCTCACAAATAAGCAGGACCCTGAAACAAAACTTCCATGTTTGGTGGCTTGTGTCAAGATAAAACCGTTGCTTCTTTTTCCGTTTACCAGAGTGGTTCTCATCGTGTGCTGATTTTAATGGAAGCCAGTTTCCACCAAAGAATAAAAAAGGTGATTGTGACTTTTTATCTCACAATTTTGAGTTTATATCTCGCAATTCTGACTTTTTTTCTTGGAGTTGCACAGAAAAATATAAACTCCAAATTGTGAAAGATGAACAGAATTCTGAGAAGAAAAGTCAGAACTGTGAGACATAAACCTAAAACTGCGAGAGAAAATTTTTTAGAAAAAGTTGCCTTTTTTTTCATGGCCAAAAAAAAAAAAAAAAAAGAATTGTGAGATGTAAACTCAAAGTCATAATTGTGAGTTTGTGTCTTGCGCTTCTGAGTTTATATCTTGCTGTTTTGATAGCTTTTCTCAGAATCTATCTATCATTTATTTTTGGTGGAAACAGGCTTCCATAGGTTTTAGTGTGCTATATTGTATTTTTCTTTTTAGACAAAAAATGACAACAATAATTTGTATCTTGTTGTCTTGTGTTTAATATTAATTTTATATTATTTATGGAATAACAGAGTTTCCAAATAGGAAAAAAAAATCATCTTTTTAGCACATTTACACAGAACAAATGGCCTCTAACTTTAGTGTCTTCTTCTCAAAATTTTACACTGAAATAGTCACTGACTGTTTATTTGAACACAAACTCTTCCCACAGCTGCGAACCGATGCCGAGAAGCGCTCGCTGGTTGAAAGTGGCCTTTCCTGGTACAGCGAGGAGGGGAAGGCACAATGCCGGAATGAGGGAGGATACGACACGGGCAGCCTTAAAGCAGAGTCATCCAGCAAATGGAAAAAAAGCCGATCTCAGGATGACACAGGAGTCAAGGGTGAGCTGAGGAAACCGCAGACGCTTGGCCACCCGCCCAGCGGACTGAAGAAGAGCCGTAACCCTCCTGTAGGCGTGACCTCCCCCATCACACACACCTCACAGACCATGCTCAAGGTGCCAGGAGGTTAGTGATGCCACTCACACACACACACACACACATACATCTAATGGTATGGAAACACACCCTGAAACATGCAACACATGTCGTTAATCTCCCATGATTCCTGACGTTCCAGTCTCCAAATCCTGCCAACACAGGCATAAATTATCTAATGAACAAATATGACCCAAATGTCTCAAAGGTAACTTTTATTGCTCAGAGGTTACTCATTCAGAGTTCTCAGTTATTTTTTTATTTAAAGGGATAGTTGACCCAAAAATTAAAATTTGCTGTTTATTTTCTCACCCTCAGGCCAAAATGTAAATCACTTTTTTTCTTCAGTAGAACAGTAAAGAAGATTTCGAGACTGTGGTTGTTGGTGATTTGTAAAATGCAAGTCAATGGCTACCGTCACTGTCAGAGTCCAAAAAAAAAAAAAAAAAAAGCATATCAGGCTCCTGACGATATATTGAGGTCTTATGAAGCAAAACGATTGGTCTGTGCAAGAAACTGAACATTATTTACAACATCATTACCTGTAATCCATAGCCTATATACAGGTTATATGTATTGTATTTAAAATGTACGTAAATTTACGTAAACTGGGACTTTTTTGCCATTGAGATGACTGGTGGAAAATGGCTGGTGAAGAAAAAAAAAAAAAACATACATTCAATATGTAATTATTTTATTATGTTGTAAAAAAAAAAAATATATGTTTTAATATTTAACTATATGTACACATTTTTTTATTATATAACTATATATTTAGTTAAATATTTTCTAGCCAATATATAAATATTACATTTAAATATTAGATATTTATTAATTATTTCAGCAGATATCTCATGTTTTACATTAAGCTTTCATGCTTTTAGCCAATATATAATTATTAAATATATATTTTTAAATATGATATACAGGTATTACTTATTTCAGCAGATATCTTGTGTTTTACGTTTAGCTTTAAACCTATTTTTTTTCAAATTAATTTTTTAAAAACGAAACATTTAATAACGCAGTTAAATGTAATCTGTAAATACATATGCATTTTGTTGTTGATCTTAGGTTTCAGTGTTTTATTTCTTAATAGTAGATTGAAATTTTAATGTTTAAAATAATTAATCAGGTCTCAGCAGTAACAATACAAGTAATTATCATCGCGTTAAGAAGAACTGTAATATCGAATGCAAAACTGTAATGAAAGAATGCTTGAGTTCACACTGAGATCTTTCACTTTTGATTTTTGATTTATAGCACAATCTGTGTCATTGCTGATATTTCTTATGAAACTGTAGGTCTTTTTCTTTGGAGAAAAATCTAAGCATGAGGCTTAAGCAAAAGTCTCAATTTGCTCTCCACGTAACCTCATTGTGGTCTAGACAAAACAATTAAGGCATTAAAGAGATCTCTATGGTGATTCTTCTTTTTTATTGGGTTTTAATGTTATCGTCTGAGAGTATTAAGTGACCTTTGAGTCAACAAACCGTGAAGTGATTACAGAGTCCAGTATCAATGGCTTTGACCTCATCTAAAAACAAAGCCACTCTTCTAATCGGCTTCATCTTTGAATGCAGTCCTCTGTCTCAATGGCAAACTCTGCTGATGGCAGTTAGTGCTGGGTCATTACATCCAGTGCAGAACTCCAACAAAGCCTGATTCTGCCGCTGGCATGGGTAGAATAGCTGCTAGAGAAAGACGCCCTGTTCGACTCAGTGCTGGAGTGGAGGATTGGCATCAGATCTCGCCAGCTGTTGTCCTCCACCGAGCGGCGGCGGGGGTTGGGTATGATGATAGCACTTAAAAACCCTAAATCACCCAACACCACCCACTATTCCTCTTCCTGTCAATGCATCACTCCATTTGATGTTTCTGGACCCAGTCGCCTTCACACTTTATGACTGTAGAGCTCTTCAAATCAAGAGCTCCAAGAAACCAGTTGATTCTTTTTCTTGTGCATTTAATGCCACCTTGTGGGGGTCCAACAAAGCAAGAGGCGCTGTAGTTAGCACAGCGTTTATGCAGCTGGACCTGAAAGAGACCATCTGGATGCTGTACTGTACGTGTTGGAAAATAAACCCATCTATCCAAAAAGAAACACGTCATGATGTCACTTTAATGAAAGGCAGCCATGTTTAGTCTTTCATTCAGTCAGTGTGTGTTGACATGTAGCCAGAACGTCAACACTTGTGCATATGTCTGCCATTCATGCGGTGGCCAATGTGGTCGAGCTTTCAAACGCGCAGAAGAGGATGAATGACAGATTGATGAAATTTAAGCAACTGCACCCAGTGAACTGCGCAAACAGATCCGCTTTATTCCGAAAACACACTCTAGATGTTTTCTGTCCAAATTACAGCTTTAGTGAAGCTGTCATGTCAGCTACTACAAGAAATCCGTTTTTTAGGAGAACCAAAGAATGGGAATTTCTTGAAAGCAAAAGTAGCTTGTCCTGTCTTTGAGTAATATTTTCATGTAAAATAGCTATTTGTTAATTACAGTGTTCAAATGATCAAATGTGTAACATAGATGTTCATAAGATGGGGTCCTATGTATGCATATATATAGGATCGTTTTTTCAGTGTTTTTAATATAAAATCTCTTATGCTCACCAAGGCAAATTAAGATATTTTTGTTGAAATCCGAGAGCTTTCTGACACTCCGTAGACAGCAACGCAACTGCCACGTTCAAGGCTCAAAAAGGTAGTAAGGACATTGATAAAGTAGTCCATGTGACATCAGTGGTTCAACCATTTTTTATGAAGCTACAAGAATACTATTTGTGCACAAAGAAAAATACTTTTTGTATGCATGTATGCATGCAAGAAATTGATGAATAAAGTCATTATTTTTGTTTTCTTAGCTCACAAAAATTATTCTCGTAGCTTCATAATATTACGGTTGAACCACTGATGTCACATGGACTATTTTAACGATGTCCTTACTACGTTTCTGGGCCTTGAACGTGTCAATTGCGTCGTTGTCTACGCAGGGTCAGAAAGCTTTCGGATTTCATCAAAAATAGCTTAATTTGTATTCCGAAGATGAACGGAGGTCTTACGGGTTTGGCACGACATGAGGGTGAATAATTAATGACATAATTTTCATTTATTGGGTGAACTCTCTTTTAAAAAAACAGCTCATAAGTACTTCTTGTTTATCACATTTCGTTAAACTCACCTTATGTAAAACTTTGGAATAAAAACCTATGGAAGCTTGTATCTCCCATGGAATTAAAAAAAAAAAGAAAAGATAATTGCATCTTTTAATCTCACATTTTTGGAATTTGTTTGGAATTCTTAAAGTTCTTAAGTTTAAATCTTAGAATTCTGACTTTTTCACAATTCCGAGTTTAATGCTTTTAGCCAATATATAATTATTAAATATATATTTTTAAATACGATATACAGGTATTACTTATTTCAGCAGATATATTGTGATTTACGTTTAGCTTTAAACCTAATTTTTTTTCAAATTAATTTTTTCAAAACGAAACATTTAATAACGCAGTTAAATGTAATCTGTAAATACATATGCATTTTGTTGTTGATCTTAGGTTTCAGTGTTTTATTTCTTAATAGTAGATTGAAATTTTAATGTTAAATAATAATTAAATAATTAATCAGGTCTCAGCAGTAACAATACAAGCAATTATCATCGCGTTAAGAAGAACTGTAATATCGAAATCTTACTCTTTTCTCGCAATTACAATTTTTTTTATCTTATATTTTTAAATTTTTAAAGAATTGCAAGAAAAAAGTCAGAATTGTGAGATAAACAGTTGCATTTACCTTTTAATTTTTTTTTTTTAAATTTTGTGGCAGAAATGAGCTTCCATTAGAGCCAGCTCTCAAATCCACAGAGAAAAAGAATGCACATGCAGGTCCCTAAGTCATTGTCAGCCAAACCAGATGGAGGCAGAACTGTGAAAACTGGCTGAACGCTTGAGTGGAGTGGTTTGTCCCAGAGACAGTGGAGCACAGAAGCAGTCATTAGTCTTTCAGCGAGTGTGTAGATGTTACCAACCGGCAAGCCAAACGTCTGTGTCAGCGGTATCTGCCTCTCCCTGTGGACAGACACTTTGATTGGACAGATTGAACGCGGGTGATGGCACTGGAAAAACATGATTATACCCTCATATTGTAACAGAGAGAATTAGTTCCAGGTTTTACTCTGTGTTGTCTTTATGATTTATCATCCACTGGAATTGGATCTCAAATATTCCATATTTGAAAATATAGTTAGAGAATTGGAAACCTCAATCCCTGTCATGCAAGATGTGTATGAAATACAGCCTCTCATAAACTGGGGGAGAAATGAACCAATCAATCTTATTTATGGGATCTCATACCTCAGACAGAGTGATGATAATTCTCTCTGACTGATCAATCCCGTAGCTGCAGCGCAAGCTGAACTCATGGATTTTCTGGGCTGTGGTAAAAGGGCCCTGTACTTAAGAACGAATCAGTGTTTAAGAATGAATCACTTCAATACGCTGACTCATTTACCGAAGTCACTTGTGAAGCATGCAACTGTAAATAACATCTTGAAGGTTACCTGTTTTGAATCTTGTTCGTGAACATGTTTATTCTTTATTCTGATTGAATGAGAAGAGGCATTTCTCATTCCTTCAGTTCGTCATGCAAGTCAGTCTGGTTTACAAGGTGATAAAGGATATGGGAGAGTAGTGATTGTATAAAAATGAATGATGATACAATTAAGAAGACAAAAGGATGTTACTGAACTTTTTTTAAAGAATCATTTGAGTGACTCACTCATAAAACTCCAAAGATAATCATTGTCTACTAATCTGCTTATGAAACCTGAGAAAAGGTAGTCTCGGCCTGAGACGTCACACCCATGGACCGGATGGCGGATGCATATGACACACAAAATTAGAAACACTTCAAGAGATTCAAAGTCATCATCTGATAGTTTGAATTCTACAGTGTTTCCGGGAGATGTGTGTGTTGCGTTCTTTAACGTTCCACCTGGAAACAAAGATGCCGTGACGCCAAAGCCCCTCATGAAAGAAGAAAGCTGTAAAGATAGCGGCAAAAACTCTTTATTAAAATATGTCCCAAAGCTAAACATGGTGCGGCACAAAACGTGATTGGTTGCTTTACCTGTCAGTCATATATGGCCTCGGTTTCCAGACCAAATGCCATTAGTCTGAAGGTCTGGCTACGCAAGACTAGAGAAAAGGGTAACTGAACGAATGAGTGAATGAATCTGAGCGAATCTTCTTGAATAAAACATTTTAGTATGTTTTTACTGAGACAATTTCATACATGACTTTTGTGTCACAGTTTTAAAAACAGGACGACAACAATTACTGCTTTGACAAGTGCTTTTGTAAGGGAAGGAAATTTTTTTGTGCGCAAGTGCGAAACACCTGTGTTCATGCAACCTATCAAACAAAGTATATGCTGAAAGGCTATGTGTTTAGCTATGCAATACGTGTTCACTTTAAAACAGAAGTATACTTTAGCCTTTTAGGAGTGAATCCCCTAAATTGCGATGAATGACATCATGGTAACCATAGCAATGTTTTGGTGTCTATTTGCAATTTTTGATCAAAGTAATATTACAGCAAACAGACTCATTACGTTCTGTGGTTTTAACTAAACCATTGTAGACAGAGCCACTGTGTTTTGCACAGTGCCATGTACAAGGGTTGCCATGTCCACTTATTATAAGCACTGCTTGTTGTTTGGGCTTGACTCATAAAGCTATCCAGTTTATGAAGTTATTAAAGTATGCAGGTGCAGGTCATGATATTTTGGTTTGTTTCCAAGATAAAGTGCTTGGTTTATTGTGGCCTTATTTTTATTTGCCTAAAATAAAGCTAAATCTGGCAACATTGAGTCAAAACATAACTTGTTCCCTCTACACAAAAAAAACACATGAACATGAGAGGTTGCATGTTTTTGACATTTGCATTAGCAAACACGGCTAATAACAGTCAAATCCTTGGTTTCAGAGAAATGGATCTTTATTATGTCACACTGCACTGACATGTTGTTATTCTTGTATAATAAGACCATGTTTAACGCAAAGTATATATTTTGTTGTACAAGCCTGCTGTTATAGTCATGTAGTATCAGGGAGACAAATGACATCTATCTCCACTCCTCTTCTCACAGCTGCATTTCTGTCAGTTTGATAGCTACTCTTTTCGTTAGCCACTTTTTCCTCCCTGTCCAATTTTTCCAGTTTCCATTGACCCTCTCTTTTTCTGTTTCTGACTCACTTTTACTGTTTCCCTCCAGTCTAAACAAACGTGTAAAAAATGTGTCTTTCCCCCCTTGTATCCTTTGATACAATCATGCTAGCATTTAATCCAGTCATCGTCTGCTAATGGCCTACATTATTCCAACTCAACATATTTCTTTTCACATCTAATCTCCATCTCAAGCTGATGTCAACTGTATTTACTTGTGTTGGCCATCATCCTGGGTGGCAGTGGTGTGAATTACAGCGCCTCGTGACAGACGAAATACATGCCGTGTTTCGTAATTACGCTATTTTTATTTGTTATGCTAATTGAGCCGTTTAAATGCTTAAGTTACTCCAGCAATGTGTTTTCGCATACCGTGGGTGACATTGTTATAGTAAAGCCAATTTTCAAGTTTGCGAACAATCTCTTCTGTATGTGTGTTTTCCCATTCTCCCGGAGATCGAGTCACGATTGCGCTAGTGTTTTGGCCTCGTTTTTGCTGCATATTTATAAATATCTCTGAGAGGATCCAGATGGCCGTCAGGGTGGGCTTTGCAAGTTCACCCATTTCTTGTTGTCAGTACTGTAGCAGTTGTGCCGAACCCACTCCCTTTATTTCCTAAATAGCTCTGTGGCTTCAAGGGTCCTCGGTTTAAGTGCACGTCTTAAATATTCAAGCAGGCTGTTATGTTACAGCTGAGTGAATTGAAGTCAGCAGTATAAGCAGGAAAGTCATTTACCTCATGATGGATTGTGTCCATATACTGCATTATTCTAATGAAGATGACTTGTGCATCTGTTGGTGTGTGTGTGTGTGTGTGTGTGTGTGTTGCATATACATTGTGGTGGTAAATGAAGTGCAAAAGCTTACTTAAAGCCGGGTGTGGTTAGAGGTTGCATTAATATGTCTTTCCTAAGAAACCTTGCACAATCCCCTCAGAGAAAAAATAATTTAGTGAACTAGATTAATTATCTGAAGAAAATGCGAATGGTGCAAAACTCATCGACACTGTGTTCTGAGTGGTTGATATGATGTTTTGGTGGCTGATCAGCGGTTTCTTTGTGATTACTAAGGTGTTTTGAGATGTGGTTTTGAACTTATGGGTGATTACTATAAACCAGATCACTTAGAAAACTAATATCTAATCTCTCCTCAATTAGACATGTGATTGTGGCATTATTCATGTCTATATCACTGATTTTGTGTAACGAATGTTTGTTTTTGTTCTTGCACCTTCTCTAATTTGCAGTGTGATTTTATGTTTTTAATGGGATCACATTTGAAACTGTGTATATTCAAGAATGTGACAAACAGCCTTCAAGACCCAAGAGCTTTTCTATCTTAGCCTGTTGTTTTCAATAATTCTTCTTGATTATAGTTCAACACAGTGTTTGACACAAATCAATTTCTTGAGTAAAAGTACATGTGCCCTAATAATATATTACTCCGGTATTAAAAGTATTAAGTACTTTTTTTCAATTTTACAACAACAAAAATGTTTATTTATAGAGCACATTTAAACACAACTGTTGACCAAAGTGCTTTACAAAGAATAAAACACAAATAAAATAAAAGAGTAACAAGGAAATCAACAAACAAATAAAATCAACAGAATACAGTAAAAAAAAAAAACAGGAAACATACTAAGGATATAAGCCAGGGTGAAAAAATATGCCTTTAGATAAGATTTAAAAATACTAATAGATGGGGCACGTCTGATAAAGGCAAGGAAGGCTATTCCAAAGCTTCAGTCCCGCAGTAGCGAATTTAAAAGTACAAAAGTATTTGATTTTTATTGAACTTAAGTATTAAATGTAAAGAGTACTGATCAATGAATGTTTATTTTTGTAATTTGAATTTATATACTTTTTATATTAAATCATTTTATATTATATATTTTATATAATCCTACTACTAAAAATATCGGAGAAGGGGAGGGCTTGTCATACATTATCAAATAATATATATATTATATTATTTTGATAATGTCTTGGGCATGGAGTTCACCAGAGCTTCACAGGTTGCCACTGGAGTCCTCTTCCACTCCTCCATGACGACATCACAGAGCTGGTGGATGTTAGAGACCTTGCGCTCCTCCACCTTCCGTTTGAGGATGCCCCACAGATGCGTATAGGGTTTACGTCTGGAGACATGCTTGGCCAGTCCATCACCTTTACCCTCAGCTTCTTTAGCAAGGCAGTGGTCATCTTGGATATGTGTTTGGGGTCGTTATCATGTTGGAATAGAAGGGAGGGGATCATGCTCTGCTTCAGTATGTCACAGTACATGTTGGCATTCATGGTTCCCTCAATGAACTGTAGCTCCCCAGTGCAAGCAGCACTCATGCAGCCCCAGACCATGACACTCCCACCACCATGCTTGACTGTAGGCAAGACAAACTTGTCTTTGTACTCCTCACCTGGTTGCCGCCACACACACTTGACACCATCTGGACCAAATAAGTTTATCTTGGTCTCATCAGACCACAGGACATGGTTCCAGTAATCCATGTCCTTAGTCTGCTTGTCTTCAGCAAACTGTTTGTGGGCTTTCTTGTGCATCATCTTTAGAAGAGGCTTCCTTCTGGGATGACAGCCATGCAGACCAATTTGATGCAGTGTGCGGCGTATGGTCTGAGCACTGACAGGCTGACCCCTCACAACCTCTGGATATGACGCTAAAAGCACGTGCACTCAACTTCTTTGGTCGACCATGGCGCGGCCTGTTCTGAGTGGAACCTGTGCTGTTAAACCGCTGTATGGCCACCGTGCTGCAGCTCAGTTTCAGGGTCTTGGCAATCTTCTTATAGCCCACGCCATCTTTATGTAGAGCAATGATTCTTTTTTTCTGATCCTCAGAGAGTTCTTTGCCATGAGGTGCCATGTTGAACTTCCAGTGATCAGTATGAGAGAGTGAGAGCGATAACACCAAATTTAACACACCTGCTCCTCATTCACACCTGCGACCTTGTAACACTAATGAGTCACATGACACCGGGGAGAGAAAATGGCTAATTGGGCCCAATTTGGACATTAATGGCGCTGTGTTGACTTATTTTGAGGGGACAGCATACAAGCTGTACACTCACTACTTTACATTGTAGCAAAGTGTCATATCTTCAGTGTTGTCACATGAAAAGATATAATAAAATATTTACAAAAATGTGAGGGGTGTACTCACTTCTGTGAGATACTGTATATACAGGGTGCGATTTTTGAAAAAAGCAGAAGGGGAAATGCTTTTGAAAACTTTGTTTTATCTCTCCATAGGTGGAAGATAAGGGTAAGGCTATAGCCTAGTAACCTAATGTTAGTGTAATCTGTTAATAGTGCATATCATAAACCTGTCTTTTTAGGCAAGTACATGTCATTGTGTCATGTCATGAAATGTTTTTAATACGACGGGAACTGTATTTAATGTGATCACAATCTATTAAAAACATTGTAAGTTAGGCCTATTAATTGTAATGATTTTATTTCCACGGTTATTCAAGCAAAAAATAAATTATATAGAAAGAGCGAGCAAAGAACACAGTATCAAAGGAGCTTTTTGAAAGAATGAATCAGCTAATCCATTAATTCATTGTTTCGAAGCGCTCCAATCGGATTGCGGATCGCGAATCATTTGATTCAGAACGGGACTTCAAAGCACGTATCGCAAATCATTTGAGTTCCTCGGAGCGAGATCGTGGGATGTTTTTATCCTCGGTGGGGATTCAGCAGAGGCAGGGATGCATAAACCAGAGGGGGGGAAACCCCCCCCCCCATACCCCCCAGCAAATCGCACCCTGTATGTGTGTGTGTGTGTGTGTATATATATATATATATATATATATATATATATATATACACACACACACTAATAAATGTCACATAGGGCAAAATGTATCTAATTTTAAGAAGAACGCTATGCAAAGGAAGCAGGGATGATGCATGGCATTAATTTGCATTTTTATTTCGTTATTTTTTGGTTTAACTAACACCTTCCCTGTTGAGGTGATGTACAAATGTGAACATGTCCACATTCAAGCATTTCATAGAGTGGGTTTAAACAGCTCTCCCTTTCACAGCAGATTTAGTTCACAAACAACTGATAGTTGTGATCTAAATATGATTTTTATTCACAATAATAAATTCTAAAATTCGACATTAGTTAGTTAATTAGTAAGTTGTTGACTTGAGAAGATGAATCGCTCATCTGAATCGCAAATGAATCCTTCAATGCAGTTTGTGAACTGATTTAACAGGTTCATTGAAAAGAATCAGCTCGTTCATTAACCGGACACCGCAATTGCATCTCGGCGCGAGTGACGATTTCTCCAGTTCAAAACGACAATGTTTTTAAGAAATGTAGTGGAGTAAAAAGTACAATATTATGCTTTATAATGTACTCAAGAAAAAGTAAAATAATAAGAATACTTCTTTACTGTCCACCACTGGTTACTCATGTCTGATTGTGTTTATTTTTCTGCCTGCAGTTCCAAAGAATGATCAGCGAGTCGTGGATAAAGCCAAAATGGCAGTGAAATCATCAGGCCTACAGCGCTCCAGTTCGGATGCAGGGAAAGATCGTGGCGAGCACAGAAAGCCTCCCTCCGGTCTCGTCCGTCCCTCCGCTGGCACGGTTAATTCCTTCGGTTACAAGAAAACCATTCCAACTACCGGCACCGCCACTGTGCTAACAACTAGCGGAAACACCATCTCCGAAAACTCTGCGATTGTCAACAAAACTCCTAAAACCTCTGGTATCCCAGTGAAACCCTCTGCCGGTGGGGTAGGTGGAGGACGCAAGACCAGTCTTGACGTGTCGAACTGTGATCAAGGTTTCATGGCTCCAAACGCACGCAACAACATCCAGTACCGTAGTCTCCCGAGACCTGCCAAGTCCAGCACTTTGAGTCTGACGGGAGGGCGGCCGGGCGCTCGTCCCGTCAGCAGCAACATGGACGCTGGTCTGCAGGGCCTAAAAACAGTCCCCGCCCCGTCCAGACTGAAGGAACCAGGCAGTGTGAAGAGCTCCCATCGGGCCAGTACTGGAGGGTGCACTCCGGTCAACCAGACGGACCGGGAGAAGGAGAAGGCTAAAGCCAAGGCGGTGGCATCTGATTCTGAGTGCGGCGGAGGCGGCCCGCTAAAGAACGGCACATTGACACCAACACAGAGCGCGCTGGAGCCTCCTTCCAAACTACTGGGGCTTCGTCAGCCATCCAGCCTGGGGAAGTATTCAGAGCTGCCCTCTCCCAATTCTCAGAGGTGAGACGAACCGCCTCCACATAGCTGTTCATTAAACCTCACATCTGCTCTGATTGGCTGTGGATTTTCACGTTCACACAGTGTTGTCCTTTATTTTTTATTTATACTTTAGTTATTTATTCTATTAACCCTCATCCGTCCCTCCCGACCTTATAACCAAAGTGTCCCTCATGGGTCAAATTGACCCGAAGACCCTCAACGTTACACCTTTTTTTTCAGTCCAATTTTTTTATTTTTTTATTTAATTAAGTTTTTTTTCTAATTATTTATGTAGGTTTTGTTATAATTTTTGGAGATTTATTTTTTTATTTTCCATAAATTCCAGATTTTTTCATGAAAATTAGCATATTTGCATAGATTTTTTCACCAAAAAAAACAAAACAAACAAAGACACAATTTCTACTTTAAACATCATTATCCATCAGGAACTAGGTCACTGAGTGTCTCTGACGCCATCTGGCTGGGGAAAATGACAAAAAACTGCGTTTATAGTTTCAGCCACCAGATGGGCCCATTGAGCCCTATGGAGATTCTCAACTGAGCTCAGAAAGTGAAATCTTGAAAACTACACCACTTTGAGGCTTCATTTAGCTTTCAGATGTATCTCAAGGCTTTCAGATATATATAAAAGCATTGTAAAAACAATATTTTGTAAAAAAAAATATACATTTATACTGTATTTTAATCTAAACACATTAATATCCATAAATTTTCATAAATATGTAATAAATATAAAAGATAAATTTAAAAATATAAAAATGATATCAAATGATTGGTTTTCACCTCATCATTCAAATTTAACTGTGTTTGGTCAAAAAAAAAGTCAAAATGATATTCATTTCTCAGCAGAAACATTATTTATGTTATAATGTATTTCTATGGGAGTGTGTGTACCATGTGTGTGTTTGTGTGTGTGTGTGGGCCTGTGTGTATGGATATGTGAGTTTTTTCTGCATTGGGGACATTCTGCAGTATCAGCCCTTCATTTGGGTATGCATCTTTCCTGGATTGTGCCAGATTTTGTATGGTAAAAAAAATCCCCCTCCCAAAAAAAAGCAGTTTTTTCGGACTTTCCATTGATTCCTATGGGCGGTCAAATTCCTATGGCCAGGTTACGTTTTTTTATTACACCCACATACAATCATCGAATCAACTCAGATTTTTTTGTGTGTGCTCCGTGCTCAAGTGTGACAAAACTCAATTAAAAAAACCCGCAGTTTTTTCATGAATTCTAGTCTTTTTTGGCTCCGAGGGACGAGGGACACTTAACATCTTCGAATCCGCTCCAATTTTTTTGTGTGTGTTCCCGGTGCAAGTGCGACTAAAGTCATGGAGTCTCGGGTCAAAGCAATCAACGCTCGATTTTTAAAAAATCTTTGAAATGTTTTGGGTCAATTTGACGCCATATATCTTTGTATTTTTCATGTGTTTATTTTCGTCATAAACCATTTCTATTGTGAGAGTTATTTGTGCGTCTGGTTTTGAACTCATCTATGTATCATGGCATTCACAGGCCCTCCAGTGCCAGATCTCTGCCCAAACCTGTTCACCTGGACAAGGTCAACTCCAACAGCCTGGACTGTGGGATAGTCAATGTGGAGGAACAGCTTCCTCCCAAAGTGCCGCCCTTCTCTAAATTACAAGAACTATCAGGAATTAGCAGCGCAAGCTGTCTGACGCCCAGCCCGGCTCCCATCCTCAATGTCAACTCCTCTGAGTGCTTCTCCAGCGCCACCGTGGGCCGAGGGGGCAGTGTTGGCGGCTCTCCCTCACTCTACCCCCGTCTCTCTGGGCTGCACCGTAGCATGGAGTCCTTGTCTCTGCAGATGAGTGTTTCTCCAGCAGGGGGCGGCATGACGGAGCCCAGGCCCAGACATGAGGACAGAGGGACGGATGGTGGCTGGTCGACAGGAAGCAGGGTCTCGCTCACGCTCACGACAGACAGGTGAGGCCTAAACACTGTAAAAATTTGCTTACACATTTTAGATTTGAAGGAAAATGGACTAAACATTTTTAATGATTCATGTTCCACTCAGTGTTGTAATCAAAGCCATATATAGACACCCTATTTGACCGCTCCAGGCACGTAGATGCAGCCGCCATCTTGGAATGGTCAACTTGACGTCATTCACCATACTGTAGGTTCGCACAGAGCTGTTGAGCCATTCTGTGCAGGATTGTGGCATCTTTCGAATATTCAGTGATTACTATGGTGAATGACGTCAAGTTGACCACTACAATATGGCGGACGGCTTACGTATAGCGTCCCATAGGAACAGTCGCTATGGTTGTAATTATATTTTTTTCAAAATTAAAAATCAGATCTCCCTAGGGCTGCCACTAACGATTAATCTATCGACTAATTTATTGATTAATCGATTAATCTAAACGATTAATTATCCACAAATAATTAACCATTTTACTTAAGAATATTTTTATTAAACTATATTTTATTAAACCAAATGAAATCCACATTTCTGTGAAATCCTTTTTTTAAAGCAAAAGTAAAGTGCAACATAGAGTGAAATCACTGAAATCAAAGTTCAGTATTATAGTGTAAGATTGACAACACATCCACGTGTTCAAGTCTACTAATAATACAATTATAATCACTTTTTAAAGGAGTATTTACCAGAAATATTATTTACCAGAATTTATTTAGGAGAAAAATGTAAATGTGCAGTATATCTGAAAAAAAAAAATAAATAATAATAATAAAAATAAAAAATCAATTAATTGGAGATGCTTTTGCTTATTAAAATTTAATGGAACCATTAAAATGGAATCCAGAAAATATTGAAAAACAGAATTTGGTAAAGATAAAACTGTCAAACTCAATACATCTGACAGGCGTTTTGATTAATAACATGTAATTTAACCATTAAAACAGAGTATAGAAAAATGAAAATGGAAAAAACTGATTTTGGAAATAAAACGGATTTCATAGGGCCCTATAATTATATATATAATTTTTTTTTTTTTTTTTTTTTTTTTTTGTGTGTGTGTGTTAATAAAAATACATGTAAGTGAACAATAGCCTTTAAAATGACTTAAAATCCATATATAATAGCAATGAGGCAATAATAATTAGTTCAAATAAAGTATCAAAAGCAAGAAATCATATGGTTTTATTGAACAAAACTGTTAAAATACATAATGTATTATAAACAATAGAGCTAATGTACATTACACATCACAACACAGGCCTGCAGGGCGAGCCAACGGCCTGACGATTGTTTTTACACATTACTGCGCGATCTAATCCTTGTTTAATATTCACCAAGCACCATTTAATTCAAATGTCCACATGCAAAGATGGAGTTTGAGACGCTCGTGTAAATGATATTTATATATATATATATATATATATATATATATATATACTATAGACAGATAGATAGATAGATATTTATGATAAACATACATACATGCAGGGGAAAGTAAAAATCTAGGAACTAGGAATGAATTACATTTCCTAATTAATTTATTCCTTAATTTAATCATGAAAAAATAAATAAATAATAATTAAATATATATATATATATATATATATATAACGTGTCCTTTAAAACTAAAATGATTTTAGATTTTTTTTAATTATCATCCATATATTATACTGATGAACATTATATTATATTATATTATATTATATTATATTATATTATATTATATTATATTATATTATATTATATTATATTATTTTATATTATATTGTATTATATTTAGAACCACAAATTCAAAACAAACTAAATGATTTTATGAATTCATCAGTAACTGTGGTCATTTCCTGTCTCTGGCCTAAAACAGCAGCCCTCCCACGTAAATGACCAAAACGAACATATTCTGTGGTGTGTTCAAAGCAGCAGCTCATCACTGGGTGTGCCAGTGGAAACATCTAAAAGCAGCTCACTCTTCCTGTTGTACCGAGGTTATTTTCACCACAAGGTTCATGCAGCTCTCTGCCACACATGGACTCTCTGTTTTTATGTGGTTTATTTTATAAAACCACCACCAAATTTTGTTAACGCTTGCTTAGTCATATTAAAACTGGACAATAGCTCAAGGCCTTAATCTTACTCATTATTTATATTGGGCCGCGATGCAAGCCGCCGCAGAGCTGAAGGCTAATGAGGGTCAGGAGCCAGGAAATCTCCCATTTGTTTAATTCACATCGACTTTAATAACGTTTCAATTCAGCGGCTTATCTCCCTCCATCACAGCTCTGATCGTTTCTTCACTGGGGTGATATTAATGAAGACTCGGCTATATCTGTTGCACAGAGTTGTGTCTAGTGGAACCAGGCAGTGATGATGTATTACTCAATAAAGTCTCACTCAGGGCTGTCCTGTGTGTCCAGAGGAGTCGTTCTTCACAGTGCTGTTTTTCTGCATATGTATATACAGTATATGTATACAAATATATATATTAGATACACTCTCTCTCTCTCTCTCTCTCTCTCTCTCTATATATATATATATATATATATATATGCACACACTGTATACAGACATTGGCAGTTATGTTATAATGGTAGACGTTGTAAACAGACTTTTATATGGGACTACTGATATAAACTTCTTGTAATTTATATGTACAATAAGTAGAACAATTGCAACATAAAGTGGAGATGAAGCTCGCGCTGTCAGAATGTCAGTCTGTCAGTCAAGACCAAATCAAGACGCAACCTATAGCAATGCGCCATAACAACGGCATCTCAGATAGTCTGACGGCAAATAAAAGTAAAAGATGTATGAAGTGCTGGAAGTGACCTCAATGTTTCTTGTGTGTCACATGCATATTTGAGCATCGTCTTTTCCTGTTAATGGCAGTTGGCAAACTCACTTAACCCACTTTTGTTTTGGTCTATGTGACACCGCCCACTGCCAGTTTACCCAATTAGATTTCTACACCCCGGGTTGCCAGTTGGTGGAAAACGCTGCGTATTGCAAACAAACTGGTTCAGAGATCGCAGATCCTAGCCGACCTAAAAAGCCTCGGCATCCATCTAAAACGCTCCTTGACCAGAGGCATATTATCGTCATTTGTGTTTGTTCCTGTTGCGTGCCCTCGATCTGGCAACCCACATGAGCATTGAGTCTGAGGAGAAGCAACTCTCTCCAATGTTTTGAATTTAGAATGCATTACCCATTTCAACCGTTAGCCATCAGTATTACATACTGCACTTATAAATGCAAATCTATGCTGTTTTTAAATCTGTTTTGTTGTCCTTCCCTCAGTGATTATCAATCAAAGTCATTCTTACCTTACACACCGAAGTTTAATATTTAGCTTCTTGATCTTCTTACAGCACATTTGCACTCGGTTCACATCCACCCGAAAATCAAAGCAGAACAATTGCCTATTATGTTAACACTGTGATTATATCTCTGCTAATAATCCCTCTGACTGAACTACTAATTGCTCATTTTGCTTTACAAATTACTGAGATCTATTTTTGGAGTCTGATCTCTTCATTTCCATGCATAAGCGTCCTGTCATTTGAATAATGCTCTATTTCTCACTTTCTCGTTTCTCATTCTCTCTCTTTTTTTTTTTTCTTTCAGCTCACAAAGGGACAGAAATACTCTCCCAAAGAAAGGCTTAAGGTACTTATCATTTCACTTCACCTCCACTGCTTGATGACGGTGCTCCTCTTGATGGGGCAGACGGTTTGATCTGTTGTAGTAAATCCATGAACTAACGGTGCACCCTCGTGTCCCATCAGCCAGCACATCTCCTCGCAGGCTGAGGAGGACAGCAAAGAGAGACGTCACTCACACACTATAGTGAGCCTGACTGAGACCAACAGCCCGCCGCAGTTCCCTTCACCCATACTGACAGGAAAAACACCACTGACGAGCATCAGTAAGTGACTGAACACTTCAGAGTCTCAGCTCTGATGACTGAGCCTTTCTGGAACATTCTTAAGATGGATAATTGATTATTAATTTCAGTGAGATTGATCGCTGTAAAAATGTGGTTTCTTTTCAAATTTCTTTTTAATCAAAAATATTCTAAAGAACATATATTTTAAAGACATTATTAAACAACATTTATTAAACAACTTCCATAATTTTAAATAAGTTTCTGGGTGAAACAGAATTAACAACTATTTATTCATTAAAATCATTTTTGAATATAAAATACTTATAAATATTTTATAAATAAAAGTTTTTGTAGAAATGTAAAATATAAACATACAACTTTTTGAACACTTTTAACTCTCATAATTATGAGTGAAGCAGAATTAATGGATACTTTTATTTATAAATAAATTATGAATATTTTAATTTATATATATATATATATATATATATATATATATATATATATATATATATATACATATATTAGAAATTAATATTTTAGAAATAAAAAATAAATATATAATTAACATACATTTGATTACGCAAACGCATTAGGTATTTGATTGCTGTAAAAATATGGTTTATTTTAATGAAAAATATTTGGAACAATTTATATTTTAAAGACAGAATTAAACAGCATTTAGAATGCATTTAACTTCAATAATTTGAAATATATTTCTGAATGAAACAAATTACTGGCTGTTTGTTTTTGTTTTTTTTATAACAATAAATTATGAAGGGTTTTATATACAGTGGGGGAAATTTTTTTTTGATCACCTGCTGATTTTGTATGTTTGCCCACTGACAAAAAATGATTATAATGATTAATAATTTTAATGGTAGGTTTATTTTAACTGTGAGATGCATTTCAAAAAAGTTAAAAATTGATTTGCATTTTAATGAGTCAAATAATTATTTGACCCCTTCGCAAAACATCTATGCTAAGCTATGCTAAAAGTGCTATCGCCAGACCCGGAGATCGGCTGAATGGATTCAAAAACGGTAAAACTCAACTTATTACCTCTGGGGGAGTTGGAGAATGAGCCTATTTCCAAAAAAAGTGGAGTGTTCCTTTAAGGTCTGGAGACTGGCTCTAGGCCACTCCAGGACCTTAATGTGCTTCTTCTTGAGCCACTCCTTTGTTGCCTTGTCCGTGTGTTTTGGGTCATTGTCATGGTGGAATACCCATCCATGACCCATTTTCAATACCCTGATGGTACATGGCCCCGTCCATCGTCCCTTTGATGCGGTGCAGTTGTCCTGTCTCCTTCGCAGAAAAACACCCCCAAAGCATAATGTTTCCACCTCCATGTTTGACGGTGGGGATGGTGTTGTTGGGGTCATAGGCAGCATTCCTCCTCCTCCAAAGTTGAGTTGATGCTAAAGAGCTGGATTTTGGTCTCATCTGACCACAACACTTTCACCCAGTTCTCCTCTGAATCATTGGCAAACTTCAGACGGGCTGTACATGTGCTTTCTTGAGCAGGGGGACCTTGCGGGCGCTGCAGGATTCCAGTCCTTCACGGCGTAGTGTGTTACCAATTGTTTTCTTGGTGCCTTGAGATCATTGACGAGATCCTCCTGTGTAGTTCTGGGCTGATTCCTCACCGTTTACAAATTACATGATCATTAAACTCCACGAGGTGAGATCTTGCATGGAGCCCCAGACCAAGGGAGATTGACAGTTAATTTGTGTTTCTTCCATTTGCGAATAATCGCACCAACTGTTGTCACCTTCTCACCAAGCTGCTTGGCGATAGTCTTGTAGCCCATTCCAGCCTTGTGTAGGTCTACAATCTTGTCCCTGACATCCTTGGACAGCTCTTTGGTCTTGGCCATGGTGGAGAGTTTGGGATCTGATTGATTGATTGCTTCTGTGGACAGGTGTGTTGTATACAAGTAACAAGCTGAGACTCCCTTTAAGAGAGTGCTCCTAATCTAAGCTCCTTACCTGTATAAAAGACACCTGGGAGCCAGAAATATTGCTGATTGAAAGGGGATCAAATACTTATTTCACTCATTAAAATGCAAATCAATTTATAACTTTATTGAAATGTGTGTTTTTTTTTAAATTATTTTTGTTTTGTTTTTCATCTCACTGTTCAAATAAACCTACCATTAAAATTATAGACTGATCATTTGTTCTTCATGGGCAAAATCAGCAGGGAATCAAAAAAAAATGTTTTACCCCACTGTACATATATATATATATATTGTAAAATGCTTGTAAAAAGAATGAATATATATATATATATATATATATTATTTTTAATTTATTTATTTTTTTAAAGACAGCATTAAACATCTATAACATATTTAACTTTTCCATAAATTTAAATATATTAAGCAGAATTAATGGCCATTTTTATGTTATATTTGTATGTTTATTTTATATTTAAATTTACATTTCAAGCATTTAGGTTTGTTCGACTTGAAGCGGTGCTGCGCAGAATGATCAGTGTATGACATCAAAGTACCGCGAGAGCGACAAGAGAGCAGACGGATCCTGATGCTTTCGAATCACTCTCACGGTACTTTGATGTCATACACTGATCATTCTGCACAGCGCCGCTTCAAGTCAAACACACCTTTTGTCTTTGTGCCAGGCAGTATGCTGGGCACCTTTATCTGTTTTATAACATATATAACCTCTGGCTCCCTCTGCTGTCTGTCATGTGCAGTAGCACCCAGTCCCACCTCAGGAACGCCAAGAATGACCAGATCCAACAGCATCCCCACTCACGAGGTCAGTTTTGAGCTGTATCAGGCCTCTCCGCTGGGCAGCACCTTATCGCTCGCCGAGCGGCCCAAGAGCATGATCCGATCCGGCTCCTTCAGAGACAGAGACGGCGATGACGGTGAGACTCTGGATTTATATGGTACAGTCTACATGGGGAGTACAGATGAAATATCTGGACCGGTAAAGGTTGCAAATTGGAATCCCACAAGGAACAAATATATACCATTGTTGCCTTAAGCCTTGAATCAAAAGGGACTGTATGCTAAAATATAGCTATGTAAACTATACTGTATGTGATTCAACAAATGATAAAACAACACAGGATAGGTACAATAATCGTATTTTGTTGAAATTTTGCTTTTAAGCTCACACTTTTGATTTTCTCTCTCTTTCCACCTGCAGTTCATGGCTCAGTGCTCTCACTGGTGTCTAATGCCTCCTCCAGCTACTCCTCAGTAAGTATCCCAGCACTTTTCTTCCCTCCAGAGCTCCACACACGTGTGTTACGGCGCTAGACTGTCACGAGTGCAGCCTGCCGCTCGGCTGGAACTGCCCGTCTGCTCCTGCTGATTTATTGGTGCCTCACAGCAGGGAGACTAGAGAAGCTTTCTCTGCTTTCCATACTGAAAATGGAGCTGTTACTTGAACTGCTGCACATGACTGGGTGCTGATGTGAGCTACAGCTTGAAGGGCAGACCTGTTTTTGTACAAAAAACAGATTCACACCTCAGTATAAACAAATCAGACAAGTCATAGCATTACGATGTTTAAAAATAAAAATGTTTCATGTATTTCATTCACTGATTCACTCATAAGTAATACTACTTTTCAGCTGTTTAACCCATGTGGCATATAAATAGTGAAACAATTTAGCAATGCTTTATTAAAAATACATTTAATGTCATTACTATTTAGGGCTGCACAATTAATTAAATTACAATCAGGTCTATTTATATTAATATAAATATATAAATATAGGTCTAAGTTTTTGTTTACATGCATATTATATAGTGCTGTCAAACGATTAATCGCATCCAAAATATAATTTACTTTTTACATAATATGTGTGTGTACTGTGTATGTTTATTATGTATATATAAATACACACACTAGCATGTATATATTTCAGAAAAATATGTTATGTTTATATATTAAAATAAATTAAAAAAATTAAATATTTTCAAAATATATACCGTATGTGTGTGTATTTGTATATACATAATAAATATACACAGTACACATACATATATTATGTAAAAAAAAAAATTATATATAGATTTAAAAAAGATTTAAAATGTAAAATGTAAAATTTTAGGTAAGCTGAAAGCAAATTCAATTTGGTTCCTTTACAGAGAACAAGTGTAAACACACTTATGTTTGTTTGTTTATTTATTTAGCTTTGACATCTTAGCACTATGAGATATTAAATCTTTACTATGCTGCAGTTCAAAAGCACAATATTTGTCAAAAAAAAAAAAAACTGGTCAAATCGTGCAGTCCTGTTTTATACCTTTTTCATTTGTATTCCTGTTTTTTTTTCATCACTGTAAACTTCCATTTCTTTAGTATCTTACTGTCTATCTGTCGTTCTTTTCTTCCGTGCTTCTCTCAGGCGGAGGAGAGAATGCAGGGCGAGGTGAGTGACTGTCTCTCTCTCTCTCTCTCTCTCTGATTTTCCCTCTCTGTCATTCAGAAGTTAATGACAGTCATATTAATAACCTCTTTTTGTCATACATGTTCTCAGAGATCATAACAGCTGAAGTCAGCTAATGTCAGGAGCTAACGAACTAACACACCGATCCAAAGCCGTTAACTGCCATTAGCTGTTCAGAAGGCTGTTATGAGATTCCTCTGCTCAAGTGGTGTTTCATTCAATCATGACCGACTGTCTCTGGGCTTAAGGAAATCAGTAGCTAACCACTTGCCACATGTTGGTATTCATAATTGCCTCCATGTTCTGTGTTTCATAACTATAATGTGAAGGCCTATTCACATCAGATGGAATAAAACAAATGCCAAATAATAAAAATAGAATGAAAATGAAATATTATATAATTTAAAAAATATTTGTACTGACGTTGATTTATTTTTATTTTTTTAATGAAAAATACTTTGATATCTAAATGAAGGCCAAACATTTTATTGAGTATAAACAATTAAGAAAATTACCTTGCTTCAGAATAAAAAAAAAAAAAAACATCAATTTATTTAATTATTTAATTAAATTGTAAATTGCAATAAATTGCCAATTTTTTGTCATTTTATATGAAACTTAAAATTATATTTAATTAATGTTAATAAAAATAACAATCAAACCAATATTTAAAAAAAAATATATATATATATATATATTAAATTAGTATAAAAAATTGTACAAAAATATGATCTTTTAGATTTAAGACTACAGTATGATCTTTTAGACTTGGCTTATATAAATAAAGTTTTAGTATATTGTCGTCGTGGTGCTATTGTTTCATATGCTGATGGGAAAAGGCCTTCACTGTTCACCGTCTACTTGAACTATGGATGCAAAATGAAGGTGTCTCACCAAGTTACTTCGAAAACTTTCTTCAAGAGATGGACAAAAAGTGTACTTGGTGAAGTTTTGCATTCCAAGCCTGAAGGCTTGAAGTGAGTCTGATTTTCGTCATTGTGTGTGTTGTTCTGGTCTGCTGTGCCTCATAGTATGTGAATATACTCACCATTTGTCTTTCTGTTGTCTTCAGTTGCATGTATAGAGTTTATAAGCCTGTTCCAAATAGAGATAATATAAACAGACACAGTTGCTATTGGGAGTGTTAAATATCATCTGTCACAGTTTTCCAGCAGCTGCAGTGAGCTTCAATTCCTGGAGCTTCAGCAGTTCAGTCTGACTGTAACACTGTAATTTAGGAAAAACAATTTAGAGATTTATGTCAAAATAAATAATGTGATCATTAGAGGAATAGTTCACCAAAATGAAAATTGTCATGATTTACTCTTGCAATGACTATGAATATCCCGTAACGACAATCCTGTATGATTTGCTTTCTTCCCTGGAACACAAAAGCGGACGATCTGCTTTTTTTATTCAGTGGAATTCAATGGCAAGCTCAAAAATGACAATATAAAAGTACCTCAAATGAACTGCACAAATGAGAAGGGAGAGCTTTATTGGAGAACATTTTCTGTCAATTAATGACCGTTTCTCATATAAAGCTATCATAGGACTTCAGAGCACTTCAGAAGTATGGTATTTTTACTTTCCTGTTTTGTCATTTTTGGAGCTTGACAGTCCTCAGTTGCAATAATTGTATAGAAAAGAACAGCCTAGCACGTCTTTTTGTTATTCTGAAGAAAGATAGTCATACAGGTCATACAGATGACAGAATTCTCATTTTTGAGTGAACTATTCCTTTAAATTTGATGCAGCTTTATGCATTGCATTATATGTGGGTTAATAACTTTGTGCGGTTCTTCACAGCAAATCCGTAAGCTGAGGAGGGAGCTGGAGTCTTCACAGGAGAAGGTGGCCAATCTGACCTCACAGCTGTCTGCTAATGTAAGTGTACGCTGTCACATATGAACACAGTAAACTATTCAGTTATTCTATTTAGTCTATTCATGAAAGAGTCCTGAAAAATTCAGTTTCCACAAAACTATTTTTCGACATTGACAATAATCATGAATGTTTTTTGCGCAGCAAGTCAGCATAGATTAGAATGATTTCTGAAGGATCATGTGACACTGAAGACTGGAGTAATGATGCTGAAAATTCAGCTTTGCATCACAGAAATAAATTACATTTTACAATATAGAAAAGTTTTTTTAAATTGTAATAATATTTCAAATGATCACAGTTTTAATTTGATCAAATAAATGCAAACGTAGTGAGCATAAGAGACTTCTTATAGAAACATAAAATAATCTTACCGACCCCAAACTTTTGAACGGTAGTGTGTATTATTTATTATTAACTCATTATTTAATATTACTTTAATTATATGGCGGTCACATGTAATGCAATTCAATGGATTCTTTTTTTATCTATAGGCCAACCTGGTGGCAGCGTTTGAGCAGAGTCTGACCCTCATGACCTCTCGACTCCAGAACCTCTCCTTCAGCGCTGAGCAGAAGGTACGATATTCATCCTTAAAACAAACAAAATCTCCTGCAATCATCTCAGTTCCACCATTTACAGGCAAAATTTCCACCATTTATGGCTTATTGGTAACAGTTAGAGCATTAGCTTTTCATATCGTGATGGAGCAGGATCCTTGATCTGCCAAACCAGTATAGTTTCTCTACTAATGACTTCACACAAGCACACTAGAGCACCAAAACCAAACCTTTTTGAAGCTGTAAATAACACAAAATATTATTAGAAAATGTTTTACAAGAAAATATTTATTTCTGTCTTTCTACTTCAAAATTTCGTCTTTAATTTCCCATTACTTGACATGTCTTTGTAATTATTTTTGAAATATTCTAGGAATTTCTGAGTCAGAATTGTTTCTACACCATTTCTTTCAGTCTTTCAGTGTAGTACCAAAGCAAGCCATTTTTTTTTGGGGGGGGGGGGGTGTATTTCTAATTTCTTTATATTATTGGACCATGTGTTTGAAAGATATTAATTGGATTAACTGTCCTTTAACTGCCCATATTGTGATCAATACATGTAACCTCACAGAGGCACAGAGCAAATTTGGGTCAAATTATGACTGAATGGATGTTGGGGGTTGTTGGCTTTAATTGACTGTCAAGGGGTAACTGTGTTTATCTGTGCCCTACTCCAAAATTTCGAATTCATGATTTGCCTTTGGCTAAATTAACGCACATGGAGGAGGGTTTAGAAGTGCAACGCTGACTTTCATGCCACATTGCCCTCTTTGAAATAGGCAGCCGGTCTAGAGGCAGTGACCCGGATTCATGCATTCATTACAGTGGCTGTGACCCTACAGATCATTTCAGTGATTCAGAGAAAGCACATGATGTTGAGGTACCAGTGATGCACAGCTGGAGGAGCTTTTGTAGACATCCCTGTGGCTTTGTCTGCCGTAAATGTCATTGGTCAAGTGCAGGCAGTAAATCACTGTGGAAAGCAGAAGTTAACCTACATTTGTTTGGAAAACTGTCAGTAGCAGCGCTTTGGGGAATGCTGTTTTTGCTTTAAATGGATGAGCACAGACTAAATACATCTGCGTTTTTTTCTCTATAGGACGGTCAGTTACTGGACCTTAGAGAAACAATCGAGAGTCTAAAGACCAAGAACATGGAGGCGCAGGCCGTCATCCAAGTTGCACTCAATAACCCAGATGTTGCCCCCAAAGGTGAAAACAAGCAAACATGCACCTCAAATTGAGTTTTAGCTCAATGTACAAAGAATGTTAGCAAACAAATGCTCTTTATTTCTTCTCTCAGAGTTGCGAATCAGGAGGCAGAACTCATCCGAGAGCATCTCTAGTCTGAACAGCATTACTAGCCACTCCAGTGTGGGCAGCCTGAAAGACGACGCCAAGAAGAAGAAGAAAAAGAGCTGGGTAAGCGGAAAAAAAGAGCCTGAGATGGAAGTATAGTGACTATTATTATCTGCTAGCGTAGCACATAACCATGGTTTTCACATATTCCTCTTCTTTTGTAAATCTCTAAGGTCTATGAGGTAAGTTTATAAGTCTCTGAGGGAATGTTCCTCTTCTGTGGTTTCTAACCGCTCTACAGTAAGGTTTTCATCGGTGCAGCTCCTCCGACAGTCACTGTCGCTTATATTATCATATGTGTAAAATATTATATGTTACAAATGTTAAGAGGTGAATTCACTAAGCAGATAGCACAAGTGGTCGACCAATAAATCGCCAATGCAGATATTTGTCATTTTTAACTACTGGCGTATGTTTTTTCTGTTTGGTTGATGAGTGTTGAAAGCGGGACTTTTATTTTGACAGCACTGAAATCCCAGCGAGTGCAGAAACAGAAGTTGTCTTTCTCCATCTTTATTAGCTTAGTGTCGTTGTTCTCTCTAATAAATGAAAATCAAACATGTCTAATGCTTTATATCCAGTTTGCCGTTATTCAAATTCATGTCATATTCACTGTGTACTGTATGTGAAATGAGAAAATATGATTCCCAGTTCACACAGACTTACCAGATAAATTAATGTGTTTATTCAGTGTTTACTTTTTCACTTCTTTATCTGTGAAAAATACTATAATAACATTAAGATGCTACTTAAAATATAATTTTGTTAATTTTACAGATTTATCTATTTTTTGCATTTCTAATTTTAATAAGTATATTGTACAACAAATATACATTTCATTGCAAAAATTGGTCATGCATGTAATATTTACAATATTTTATTAAATGCAGTATCATTACCATATTTAAATTCAATATAATATTGGCCTATATCGGACATCAGCCACCCTACTTTACAAGATATACTCTATCAGCCATGCAGAATCCATATTGGTTAACCTCTAGTTAGCACCAGCTGCTAAGAACTGACAAAATGGGGACCCACATGATTTTGCAATTGTGCCTGAATTGCATTAATTACTTCAGCGCATCAGGCATATCAACAACATATAAAGTGGTGCAAGTGACCAGGCTTTATCACTGGGCTCCATTCATTCTTAGTGAATTCCCTCTAGAATGCTGTACACATGTGGAAACACTGTGAATGTGTCATATGGCTATGACGGAAGAAGAACAAAAGCCGTTATTAAATATGTCACACA
Organism: Acrossocheilus fasciatus; assembly: GCA_036784905.1. Lineage (NCBI taxonomy): Eukaryota > Metazoa > Chordata > Actinopteri > Cypriniformes > Cyprinidae > Acrossocheilus > Acrossocheilus fasciatus. The sequence goes on from CM071960.1 coordinate 6,693,706, forward strand.
TGCAAGAATGAAGCTGCAGCTGATCACTCACACTAACTCTGGCATGTACAGTAGAGACAGATCACATTGCATGTTGAAAAAAAATTGTTACAGCTCTTTGGTATTTTACCTGTGTTTTATTTTTTTGTGGTTCAAGGCTGTAAGCTCATTTATAGGAATGACTGGATCACATATAACTATCCACACCAACACCTGAGTGTTTCAAGTGCACTTATTGAAAAACATCTGTCCTTTTCTCTTGTGCTGTTGTTTAAGTGGCTGTCCTTTTGTGCTTGAAATACTGTATCTTCATAAAGTACTTGAATTCAACACTTGATAAACTACAGAGTGTTAAATGAACCTCAAATTTTACATCTCCATACAATAATTATGACTATACTATAAGAAGAGTATATTTTAAACAATAGTGAAAGTTAATAAGCTTTAAATGCATGAAAAAAATCTGAATAAACAAACATTTCTTCTTATTTTTGTGAATTACTTCAATGTATTTTAAGCTTTCTGTCTTTCTCTCGATTTCTCTGTAGTTACGAAGTTCTTTTGGCAAGGCATTCAGCATTAAGAAGGGCGCTAAAGGTGGCTCCATGTACTCTGATATTGAAGAGATTGCCACTCCAGACTCTTCTGCACCCAACTCACCAAAACTGGGTCATGAAGATGGAGAGAACCCGCCCACTTCCCTCCCATCCAGCCAATCAGCCACTTCCTCTGTGTGAGTAAAGTCCTCATGTGCCGATTACAATATCAGGTGGAAATCAGGCAAAAGTGGGCAATTTCACTTTTGAAATGCAGCAGTAATTGGACTATTAGCACTTTTTTAAACAGTAATGACATTGCGTCATTAACAGGATCCATGAAAGTAATGAGGAAAATGAGAGCGATGAGAAGATGGTGTCAGAGCTGCGGTCTGAGCTGTGGGAGAAAGAGATGAAACTGACGGACATTCGGTTAGAAGCGCTGAACTCGGCACACCAGCTGGAGCAGCTACGAGAGACCATGAACAACATGCAGGTCAGTGACTGGTTTAGTAATGTTTTGGTGTTAAGGTGCAGTCACATTTACCTTTGTGAATTTTCATGGGCAAAATCCAGTCATTTCGATAGGAATGGTGCCGCATAAAGGCCCCGTATACTTCGAACAAAATCGAAGAACTGATTTGACGTCATTTCGAACAAAATCAGGCCGAAACGAAGTTCATTTTGAGTTCGTTTTGGGCAGTTCGAAACAGCTCACCAAAGCAAACTTTCTGGAGGAGTTCGTTTTGGCTCCAAAACACCTTTGAGCTACCATTGGTCCGTGGCGATTACGCAATCGGTGGGTGTGTTCTGGAAATCCAAAACATCTTTGATGTGCTATATATATATATATATATATATATATATATATATATTATTATTATTATTTTTATTTATTTATTTTTTTTTTCCGGTTCGTTTCTCATTCAACGGAGGTCAGTTGGGAGAACAACATCTCCAAGTCTGTCTGTGTGGAATAGCTGAGCTGCCACAAATATATCCGCACCTGTACGATCGCTCACGGAGAGACTTTAAAGATTCAGAGAAAGCATTTAATTCCTAGAAAGAAATTGCAAGGAAGCTAGGTGTCGACGACCCGGAGTTATGCAAAAAACAACGTAGAGAAACATCAGATGCAAGTTTTCCAAAGCCATGAAAAGAATGTCAAAACCCATAAACCTTTGTTTTTATCAAATCATGACACCACATAAAATATAAAAAGGTGTAATAATTTATCCGGTTTAATAAAATAAGTGAACACTAATAAAATAAAGTAACAAACAGGTTTGTGTTATTGAGATGACTCCAATATTTTTTCCACATCATGCTAAAGTTTTCAGACTATGAGCCATTGACACTTAAAGGACTGATTATGGAAATGGAATGTTCTTTTGTATTACAAACATGATACTTGACTTTGAACTGCTTCTAATCATTATTCTTTTGTCTATAATATTCTGACCATTGGTACCCGTCTATATCATTGTTGCATCATTTTTGTGTTTAGGGCATACGGGCGAATGTCGCAACACATGTTTACATTAATCTACATCCCCGCCTCCAGCAGCGCGGGGGTGTTGGAATATTCTAAAACAGTATACCGTCGCTCTGCCTTTTCAAAAATCTATTGTCCCCCAAACAAAGAACAAAAAAGGACAATAGATTTCACAGATTTTGCAATGGGTTCAAGATGGTCATGTGAATTTGTCGCATTGACCAACAGATAGCTAAGTGGTTTGAAAGTAACTTCTGTGTGAGCATACATCACTACACTATTGACAGCAGACAATGGTTATATTTTGCCTGTGAAATTTCACAAATATGTGAAACGTTACACTAGAACCGTGCACATCTTCACTGCAGTTCATGACTTTGCATGTCAAGCATTACATAGAAAACAAAACTTTAATCAAAATCTCTCATTGTAGAGGATGGTGGAGAATCTGAAGGCAGAGAACGATCAGCTGAAAACAGGAAGTGCTCCATCATCCCTTGTCCTTCCTTGTGGTCCACCTTCTACTTCCACCTCCCAGCCGTCTGGTCTGGCCAGCCTCCTGAACTCCAACCAAACCAAAAAACCCATGAGCCTCACCAAGTCATTCAGCCTCAGCCTCAATGAGTGCTCCAACACTGGTGAGTTCCTGTAGACATGCCATATCATATCAATCGCCATATTTTGGTGGATTGAGCCAAATAATTTTTTTTTTCTTCTGTTAAGCAGACATTGCTCCTATGGAGTTACTGAGCCTGTCATCTCAGAGGGATGAGGTCTTTACGCGTGTGGTGGTCCGTATAGCTGACCAGCAAGTGTCCAGAGAGGTGAATACGTGAAAACATATTGCAAATGGCTTTACATACATGAGCATTAGATCATATGCACTAAATAAGCAAACTGATGTACAATCAGCAGGTGAGGCAGCAGGATTTCTACATCGGCTCTGTGAGGATTCATGGGAAAACTGAATGGTCTATGTTAGACACGGACATCTCCACAGCTTTCAGGGTGAGATCTCATTCTGTGCTGTAAAGACAGCTAAAAATGTTTAAATATATGCAAAAAAGGAAGATCGTAATTTTACAATCATAATGTAGTATGCAAAAGATGTATGAAAAAAATCTAATGATGTTTTAGCATGCAAATAATACCATGTCATTGCTGTTGATATATGATGGCAAACATTATCAAAAGTCAATAGGGGATTTTAATTATAATAAGTAATATTTTTGTTTTATTTTTCTTTATTTTAATTTTTTTAAATGATTTTAGATTTATTGTAAATAGTTTAAAATGTATTTTTTAATGTATTATTTTTCAATTGATATTTAATTAATTAATTGATATTTAAAATATATGTGTGTATGTGTGTTTACTATATATTAGATAGATAGATAGATAGATAGATAGATAGATAGATAGATAGATAGATAGATAGATAGATAGATAGATAGATAGATAGATAGATGTAAATTAATGTATTTAATTATAATACTTCATTAATCTAATGTGTTCTTTGTATTCGTACATCAGGACTATATTTCGCAGGTGGATCCCAGTGCGAGTATGGGACTGTCTGTTGACTCTATCCACAGTTACAGTATTAATCAGAGCAGGAGGGTGCTTGGAGCCGAAGCCCCAGAAAGTGCACCCTGTGACTGTTTAAAAAAGGGTGCCGGACTCGTCACTGTCACCCTCAAAGGTGAAAAACTTACACTTCAACTTGTCCTATACAGGTACAACGTGAGTTGTCCTCACTGAAAGTTAAATTCTGTTCGAAAAATCACAGACATCAGAACAGATGCTGTGCTTCATTCACCTTATAATGTTAGAATCTCTGATTTCCTATATAAAAAAAGTGCAGTTCTCCATGGCACTTGTCACTGACCTCTGGTTCAAATAATCTCGCTCTATTCCAGGTTTTAAGGAGAAGTGTGTGGACAGTCTGGTGTTTGAGACGCTCATCCCAAAGCCCATGATGCAACACTACATAAGTCTGCTTCTGAAGCACCGACGGCTGGTTCTGTCGGGCCCCAGCGGCACGGGGAAGACCTATCTCACCACCCGACTGGCTGAGTACCTGCTGGAGAGGAGCGGCCGTGAGCCCAGCCCTGGCCTTATCACCACCTTCAACATGCACCAACAGACCCGCAAGGTGAAGCCTAGAATTCACACTTCTCAGGAAACACTGACTGGTTTGGTGTGACCAGCAGTTGTAAAGCCTCACTTTGGTCTTCTCTCCCTCAGGACCTGCAGTTGTACCTGTCTAATCTGGCCAATCAGATTGACCGAGACTGTGGCACTGAGGACATTCCATTGGTCATTATCCTGGACGATATCAGTGACGCGACTTCCATCACTGACCTGGTCAATAGCGCACTGACCTGCAAATATCACAAATGGTGAGGAAACTCCAATGTTAAGGACGCAATATTGTATTGTATGTTGTATCTCTTAAAAAATGTCACAATCATATTTTAAGGTAAAATAATATTTATATTATTTTGCTATAGCATTTTATTTTTTTGTTGTGGCAATTAAGACAAGTTCTAACTAAAGTCTCATTACTGTAATCTTGGGAAGTATTTTTCTAGGATATTATATTTTATACCTTGGTTATTTGTTTCAGTCCTTACGTCATTGGAACCACCAATCAGTGTGTTAAGATGTCATCTAATCATGGCCTGCATCTCAGCTTCAGGTAAGTTCCTCATTTCTTTTAGCACTGTTTCATTCCAGTTTGTAGATTGTGGTAAAACAACATAACATCTGAAAATAAAAAAGAAATCCTATATCAATATTCCAACTATTTGTAATTTTCTGTTTACCTGAAGAATGGTCACCTTCTCCAACAACGTGGAGCCTGCAAATGGTTTCCTAGTGCGTTACTTGCACAGGAAGTTGATCGAAGCGGAGGATGAAAGCACAGTTCACAGCGCAGAGATGCTGAGGGTTCTGGATTGGGTGCCTAAACTTTGGTATCATCTCCATACCTTCCTGGAGAAACACAGCACCTCAGACTTCCTCATAGGTACAGCTTTACATGTTGTGTATGTCTGCTTTACACAGTGTTCTTCAGAAAAAAAAAAAAAAAAACATATTTAACCATTTATATTAGTAAATTAATCAGAACAACCTTTCAAAGGTCAGGTTATAACCTACAGTAACTTAAGTTTTGGCTCCTGTCTTTGCAGGTCCCTGCTTCTTCCTGTCTTGCCCAGTATCATTAGCAGAGTTTCGCTCCTGGTTTATTGACCTCTGGAACCAGTCCATTATTCCTTATCTTCAGGAGGGAGCTAAGGATGGTGTGAAGGTAAGCTACTCATAGGTATCGATTACTGAAGCAGGGATGTCTAACCCTGCTCGTGGATGGCCACCATCCAGCAGAGTTCAGCTCCAACACTAACTAAACACTTCAAGCTCTTCTGGATCACTAGAAACTGTAGGTGTTTTGGAGCTAGATTACGCAGTAAGATGGTCCTCCTCATAAGTGATCAAACTGAAACACACTTCATAGGGAGCAACTGTCTTGATTGTTACTCTTGTGCACCATACAAAAAGTGCAAGGGACTCAACTTACACTCCCAAATCATTTCAACAGCTGCTAAGCTAAAACTTTATGCTTTTTGGTAATGATTTCTAATTAACCTTGTTTATCCATCTACATCTTGGTCTTTCTTTACTGAGCTTGTGTCATTGGTGAAAAAATACTGTTTAAGCTAGTTTGCAGGTCATTGCTGGTGTGCTTAGCCTGGTCAGGCTTGTGTGCTTTTTTGTTACCACAGGGGTTCTGGGACATCAGTAAAACATTTTAGGCTGGTTTCAGAGTTTATTCTGCCTTAAGGCCAGGACACACTAGTGGCCAACATAAGGCCACTGGCGAACATCTATGGGGCTAGTTTTTTGGTGTATTCCACACGTCGGCTCTCGTCAGACTCACATCAGAGGCATTTGGCCCAATTCAACATTTTAACTTCGACACCATGGCCATCAGAGAGTTTGAGAACTCTGATTGGATGTTCACTTTAATGAAGGAGTCAGTGCATGACAACTAAAGCAATAGTGATGGAAGCGAGCAAGTTAGTCAAGATGGCTGTATTGTACTGTAATGTTGCGTTATCTTACCTGAGCATTCCAATATGCAAATATTGTCATAACATGAGCTGCTTAAAATGATGAAAGTTATCAACATAACTGATATTCAAAATGATAAGCAAGCACTGCTTTGTTTACATTTCATATGTCTGTGTATATCTTGTATATCTTTGTTTCGGTTTCTCCTTTTGAATGATGAATAGCTGCTGATATAGACAGTTAACTCCTTACATGCAGGTGTAGTCTGTGCGGTGTGTTGAAGCACAGCTTTTTGGTTCAGACATAGCTGATGCGAAGTGACAACAAAGTCGACTTTAATCGCCATTAGTTCTTTGAAGTCGGCTTGGTATGTCTTGGCTTTTACATTTTGGCCAAAAATGAGGCAAGAGCTCATCTGTTACTAAAAGAGTTGCGTTTTGGTGGATCATATGACACTTATTATGTCTTCTCGAAGTGCATTGGAGCCTTGAAGCTCAATCTCTGCATTGATATATTTCAGGTCCATGGTCAGAAAGCAGCATGGGAGGATCCAGTGGAGTGGGTGAGGGATACGCTTCCCTGGCCTTCAGCTCAACAGGACCAGGCCAAACTCTTTCACCTTCCTCCGCCAACCACTGGCCCCAATACTGCTCCAACACAGCAGCCCAGTGACGAAAGGGACACGTCCAACAAGGACACATCTCTTTCCACATTGGAGTCCGATCCACTGGTGAGTGTCTAGTACAACTACACCTGAACCTTTGTGAACAAATCTGCATGTGTTGTGACAAGCTGTCCTTATTCTGTCCCTCATTCAGATGGCAATGCTGCTGAAACTCCAGGAGTCTGCCAACTACATCGAATCGCCCGAACGGGATATTTCTGGCAACCCCAATTTCTAGGCTGAGCTAAAAGACTCGAGAGCTTACTAATGGCTAGTGCTGTTACAAAACACTGTTCTGTACAGCTGATTTGCACCTCCTGTCTCCTTCAAAAGGCTTGTGAGAAACGAGAAGAGGAACTCTCGAGAACATCCATGTCAAGGCAGACAGAACTTTAAGTCTGAAAGAAAGACAAAAGAACTGATCCTGCCAGATCTGAACGAGAATCTTTTTTGCACTGTTGTCTTAACCGGTCCTTCCTTTGCTTATTTAACCTGCAAGTGGCATGGCAATACTTGCAACTGGGGATTGTGAAGATGAAATGTTCTTGTCTACCATACTGGGAACAAAATATGCTCCGCAGTTGTTTGATATTACTTTTGCTTTGAGTAATATCTGACCATATGGACCAAAAATCTATTCTTGTTTCCAAAAGTACCAACACTCCATCCTCAAGATCAAGTCACTCAAACCCTGTACACAAAGGTGCGGTTACATTTAGACCAACTCGCATGGATGCAAAATGTAATGTACAAGATGGTGCTTAGAATTCAGCCTTAAATGATGTCCCTCTATATATCATAAAGTCAGTTCCATAGCAATCAGAATATTACTCTATATTACCTCACAGTTTGCATAGTGATGCAGTTTTAAGGTGCAGTACATACCCATAACCAGGTTGCATTCATTCCTATAAAACACGCAGACATCAGACAGATGTAGACTGTAGATCTCTGAGAGGATGCACTTTGATTCATAGCTTTCAATCAAGAGCACTGACTGGTTGTTCGAGATTTATAGGTTGTTCACTCCAATGGTGAGTTGCAGCCACAAAACAACCAGAAGTTGTGAGAGTTTGAGGCGACATGAGCGATGGATGAAGTTCAACTATATGCAAATGTCTACCAATGGGAAAACAGACAGTGAAGCTCATGTGATCTGCCGCCTGATATTGTTGGTCATTTATTGCCTGCAAAAGTTGCCGAATTAAGGTGGCACTTGGAGATGCAGCAAAGCTGGGAATGACTGCAGTAGGGTTCATGTGATCCACCGCCTGATATAATCGGAGGGCGACCTCAGGCGAATAAATAGCTGTCAGTTATAACAGAGGTGCTGTTACTGGTGCATGGGAACAGTATGCAACATCTTACTTTCAGTAATCGTTTATGTGCGTCCAGTGCTTTTGGCTTTAAGGCACAGGTATACTTCATTTTCCATGTTTCGCTCCATCTCACACACCGTTGAGCATTCAAGCCCTTCAAAGTAAACTTCATCATTGTGACCGTGAGCATGTTCTAGTGGGCCTTCAAGCACTCAATCGCTATTGTCCATGCACAAGTCTGTGGCATGCAGACACAAAAAATGGGCTGCACATGGATGTTGTGCACAGAAAAGAATTGCATAATATGGACTGTGTGAGCCGGAGCAGAACACGGACAAGGGAAGTATACTTTCAGCTTTAGATCCAGTACCCAAGGTGCTCATAGATCATCAAGATAATCAAAGGCTTTGTTCTCACTGACACCCCAAACCCAATTCACTTGGATTTGTGCTGATGTAGCAACTATTGTAGGCCCTGCTTCCACCTGGTATTATTGTGTTTCAGATGCATCTCTTGTGATCTCTTGTTTTTGATTTTTGTTGAGAAACCCCCCTTTTATTTTGGGATACTCAACATCTCTTTTGCAAGAGTGCCAAGTGCGGCACACAAATACTATTGAATGAAGGAAACCATGTTGTGTAGCTATAAGCGAGCAGGAATGGAACCAAATGAAAAAGATACAGATTGCAGCTGCCAACACCATGAAGTTTGAATTACTTATTTTGGTGCAGTTTCTCTCAACACGTCCCAGAACAATCAAGAGTTAGTTGAGCGGGTAGAAAGAAGATGATGCTTCACTTCAATTCGGAGCACATCCAGGACAAATAATGATTCATATTATTAATGTGATGTGGCCACATGCATTTTTGACTACCTCTGTATGTGGTTTCAGTTATCCGATAACAGTTTTAGACCATGTTTACACCTGCATTTAGTGTCTAACACTTGTGATCGGATCACCAAAAGTGCATATTAATACAAGGTGGAAACAGGGCTGTAAATATACTGGATATTGGTTCCACTGCCTGAACAAATGAAGCCAATTTGAGCTCCTGCCAAATAAGATGTAGATAGATTGGTTTTGAAAACAAATCAGGATTGTTTGCAGTGTGAACAAAGCCAAAATGGTTTAAACAATTTGTTATGTCTGTAGAAGGTTTAGTAATTTATGTTTGGCCTTTGTTATGTCTAGAGCTTAAAAGCTAAATCACATCAGTGTTAGCTCACGGTTTTACACACACTTATGTCCTTTGGTCTTCTGTAACAATGTAGCCAGTTTTGGAAATACGTAATTATTTTTTTGTTTTTTTTTCTTGTCATTTTAAATCACAGAACGACCCCATATCAGGGTCTTTTACAAACTCTCAAATCATTCCAGTAACAATTGTAATAATGACAGAATATCTTGTGATTCAACACACCCTAAAAAATATCAATGGTGGATTGTAACTCATTAATGCGTTTGCTATTGGCTGATTACAGGTGCTCCAGAACTGTATGTGCATGAAAGCTTTAACTGAGGAAAATTATAGCTAAAAAAGGCACCTTATCACGAGACGCCAAAGGATGTGTTGGCAACCAGTCTACAAGAGCATCTTTTGTGATCTTTTTCATAAATTACCAAATTGTCATGCACATGTACTAACCGGTTAGTACTAGCACTATAGCAATGTCAGATGAAACGTAATCTGAGAATGTAAATTGGATCAAAACTTCAGTTTGCCAACACACCTAGTGCTCTTGATGATGCTTGCTGACTCTTGTGCTCGTGTTTACGTGTCCTATTATTGTCAGACGTAGCTCTCCAAATGAATAACCAGAGGAGCATTTTTGTAAAGGTCTTTTTTGTATGTTTTTTTTTTTTTTTTTACTAAAGGATCCGACATTTGTAAATAGATTTTCAAAAAAATTGCCAAAAAAATGCAAACAAAAAAGGTCTATGGTAGAACAAACAGAGCAAGGATAAAATATAACAACTACTGTATAAACTGAATGTGTCTGGTTAGATATACATTACAGCGAGGATCGCAGTCATCTCTCACTTATCGCCTTTCCTGTAGAGGCAAGTTAACTGCCACAAAGTAACTAGATCATGTTGCCTATGTACGTTATTCACTATAAAAGTGTCCTCTGTATTCTCTTCCGGATCGTACAAGGTATTGAATGGCTTTTACGATTGAGTTGGCCATAACAACCCATAAAAAACAGTAAAAAAGAAGTGGCAGCGGTGCTTCAAATCACACAAGTACCTCAAAATCTGTCTTAACAGCTCATCGTATGATCATAAACTTCCCTTAATCGCTTAAGGATAGTTTTGGGCTTTGGGGAAGATTCCCCGGTGTTTGTCATGAAAATGTGCCTAATATAAACCAACTCGTTGGACATTGCAATACCTAAACTATTATGTTTTGCAAGGGATTGTTTGCTGTGGAGGATAAGAATGCGAGCGAACGTGTTATCCTTTTTTATGCTAGCTTATAAAATAACTTTGAGATTTGAGCTCGCCGGTAGTCTCGTTTCCAGATGTCCTGGAAATTGAGGCTGCTTTGCCAGCTAGCACAAACTAAAGCCATTTCCCACCGTCTCTTCTTGTCTCACAGATATATTTGCCATCGTAGTACAGTGTGCTTTATCATATCTGCTGTCTTGCATATGAACTGATACAGTTTGGACAACCTAAAATGGAGTGTCTAACTAAGTTTCGATTAATTTATTCATTATTTTTACTGTTTTACGACTAACAACGCTGAATGTTCAAGCAGGCACAATAATAATAGAAAACCTGTGCTTTGTAAACTTGTTTATTTCCACTTGTTTTAGATTAAACAGGTTCAATATTGTTTAATCAAAACAGATTGATTTGTCACTATGCAGCGTTGGAATAACATTGTTATTCCATATAACATGGTGAGTTGTTAGTACCAATGACAGATAACAATGGTATATGTGATAAGCTAATGTGCAGGTTTGATGGTGTTTTAATGTTGATGTGTATCACTATTGTTTGTCTGGAAAAACACATTGGACCTAACTGTCCCACTGGGATTTTAAACAAAAACTATGTTTTTCTTTCTCTTCTTCTTCCTCTTTTTTTTCTTGCTTTCTTTAAGAAATCTTTCTATTTTGTATAGAACATTGCAATTGTAAACATTGTAAATAGTAAACTCATCTGCGACCACAATCACAGTAAAATATGAAAAGATCCGGCCCTATGATGAGACATCTTTGTTATTGTTGGTTTTTATTATTATTTTTTGCAAACTGTCTGCTGGAGAGGGGTTATAAAGGCATGTGCTGATCTGAGAGGATTTCTTCCATCAAATATTCACTCACGTTTCCAATAAACTCGTGCCATCCCTACACTGGTTTTGTGCATTTAATCAAAGTGTAATATATATATATATATTACATAAATTTAATAGAACATGACAGATAATCACTGAACTTCTCAACTCAAGCATTCCTATTCTTTTTTTTTCTTTCAGGTTTGTCTCCCTCTACTCCCTGAATTTTGTAACTGTAATATGGACCGCACTTTGCATTTGCAATTTTAGACAAAAGAGGGCGCCAAATTTAAAAAAAAAACTAGGATTAAATTAAAGACATCAAGTGATATTAAAAATGAGAAAGTTCAAGAAAAATTAAGAAATATTTGAACTCTAGACACGAAATAAGCTAAATTATACTGATACTATTACAATACTAGCCATATTCGTCTGAGTAATGAGGTGAGAACCGTTTAGGGTTTTTCCTGAGTTATCAAGGCTATTTAAAGAGGAGGGGGAGTCCCGAAGGTCCATACTTAGAGGAGGTATAAATTGAACGTCCCAAAAGACGTTTCCATTTCAAAGAGTTTTTCCCAAGCATCATGCCAGCCAAACCAGCACCAATCAAAAAGTCAGCCAAGGTTGCTGCAAAAGAGAATACATACCTAACCCTAATAACAATTCATTTAAACGAACTATTTGTTGCACTTTAATGTGAACTGTAAAATGTCTACTCACCTTTACTGTCATAATAAATGATATTGTTCATGGACGTCTATCAGCTGTATTTTAATGAAAGAATGAAAGCCTCCTCAGTTGTGTGGAGGACTCACACACGCCCTCTAATGAACAACATGCGTTACTTCCACTCACTAGGAATCTGACGACGTGTTTAGCTATCATTTAACATGGTAATCTGCCAAAACACCAAAGTTACTACACTCACTGGGGCTAGCAGTGTTAGAGTGTTATTATGTAAATGTACTATTTGTCGGTATTATGTAAATGTACTATTTTTAAGATAATACAAATAAAACAAATTGGCATTGCATTGCAGTAATTATGGTTGCACTGCAGCTATACATAAATAAATAACAGTAAGGGTCCAAAAAAAAAATACAATAATAAAATGACTTTCCTTCATATAAATATATGCAGTGACACTCATACTCATTACTCAAATAACTCTGAATGGCTGAACCTACAATTCTAGATGTGTATCAAAAGCATGTCTGTTATGTAGTAACATGGTTTTTGAAAGGTCTGTAAATACTGTTGAATGCACAATAAGCTTTCATGAAGGTTTCACTGTTTCACCACTCATATCTGTGAAAGGCATAAGCAGAATCAAGTTTAAATGACACTAATTGCATTCTGTAAAGACAGAAACTCACACATTAACCTCAGCAAGGTTTTTTTTTTTTTTGTCCTTATATAGATTTAGTCTTGAGGTGTTTCATCTGCAACATGCAACTATACCAAATGCACATATTTAATGTCACATGTAATACACTTCAACTGACAAAATACAACAACCTGAAGTTGGGAACCCACATAAAACCTGATGATTCTGTGCATCTGACAGGGAGTCTCTGACATGTGACTGCAGCTGCTTCCCCCCGTGAGACTCTTTTACATGAAGGAGCCTGCAAACTGTGAGAATATAACGGCTCAAAGAGGCTGGAGTGTCTGTTAGTGGCTGTGTGGGCTGAAAATGAAACTGTGGCCTTGCAGAGAACAGAAAGAAACACATCACTATGACTTCTGACGGAAACACACTGCTGGACAACACCTTAAGTTGACACCTCATGTTGGATTTCCAAGCACTGAAAGCCTTGTGTTTGTTTAACATACATGCAACACCTAAACCCTAGGAGCTGTAAGAATTATTAAGAAAAATGCAGGTTTATACCATCTTTTTAACTTGACAAGACATTTTTAGCCCTCAAAGACCAACTAAGTTTATCTTAAATATCTTAAAGGGGTCATATAATGCCATTTTTGTGTTAATATGATTCTTTAGGGTCTAAATGAAAAGTTTGTAATATACTTTAATTAAAAATTCTCGTTAGTATTGTAAGAAAACACTAATTTTACCTGGTCAAAAACAGCTCTCTGTTCAGCACGCCATTTCAGTGCATGTGCCTTTAAATGATCAACCTCTGCTTTGTGGGACGTGACACAACACAAGTGGAGTGTTGCCTTGACAACGGTTGAGAGTATCTTTTGGCGGAAGAATGGCAGCGGGAGTTTCTGAGGACACTTTCATTCATTTTAATGTACTGTTACCACATTAACTTTACCACAGCATACACAGTTTATAATAATACAATAACCATAACGCGTTGTTCATTACAAATGTGGGATTATGAATTATATTGAGAATGTCGTACATAGAAAACATGCCGTAATGTACACTTGATTTCATGTAATGAAAGTTAGTGTAAACTTTAGCCCCATTCATGGTGAAACATGCAAGCGATTAGCAAATATTAATATAAAGGTTAATAAAATGTTACACTCACTTCTTCTGGAGGTGCAGCAGGTACACGAATAGTTGGTACCGATCCTTTTTTAGGAGCAGCTTCTTTATAAAGCAGTCTGGTGAGATTCGTGCAAACATGAAAGAATTGAGGTTGATTTGGGGGACTATTCCCTTCGAAAACAAAACTCTGCCACTGCGTCTTCAGCGGTTCTGATTTAGGAACATCAAAACGACTGCTGTGTTCATTATTACACCCAAGAACAGAACACCACGATCGCTTAGACGCCATTCTGCTCCAGCGTATCAACAATGGCGGACTATGATGACAGCTCGCACAGGGCGGGTCTGTGTTGAGGGGCCTCCGATCTTATGACGTCACAAGACGAACAGCTCGATTTGAGACAGGGGAAAACATATTAGGAGATTTAAAAAAAAATACAGTTACATGCAGTAAGACCTCAAATATGAATTCTGAAGTTGTTAAATGAGGAAGCCAGTGGCAGTTTGTCAAGCATGTTATTTTATTATTCAGAAAGACTCAAGAGTAGCAGCTTTTTTATTTTGGGTACATCATTTATCTCCCCATGCCAAAATGGGGGGTGCTTGAGAAGTGGATAAACCAGGGAAAAGCAACATTGATGCTGATGCCCTGTCTCAGAATGTCTTTTCATATAAAGAACAAGAAGACTGGGAAGAAATGCCACCCTCTGGCATCAAAGCATTCATCAAAGTATTCAAAAGTGTGTACAGCAGCTGGGAGTGTTACCTGAAGCCATACCTGAATGTTATGCATTTCCAACCAGACTGGACGTTGGTTCTCTAGAGCAATTGAGCTCCCAAGACATAAGAAATGTTCAGGAAGATGACCCTGCCATTTATTAAGCGAGAATCATTGGCCAGAGGCAAAGATCCTGAAGTGAATCTTTTACAGAAAGAAGGATCCAAACCTGTAGTATGGCAAGGACTATTATTCCAGGTGGTAAAGAGACAACAAAACAAAGAGTGTCAATGGCTTGTTTCACCATAGAAGTATTGGCCCATAGTCTTACTGTCACTTCATGATGAAACTGGACATCTGGGAGTAGAGAAGACCACTTTGTTAATAAGATATTGTTTCTATTGGTCAAAGATATCAAATTAAATTGACCAATATGTGAAGAACTGCAGAAAATGTATCTTTTGTAAGTCCCAACCCAAAGAGCTGAACCGTTGGAGCGGATCACCAGCAATGGTCCTATGAATCTTGTTTGTATTGATTTCTTGGGCCTCATTTATAAACCGTGCGTATTAGGGATACATCTCCATAACTAAGGCTGATGCGATACGCATCTCGATGCATAGCCAACGATAAGATACATTGAAGATACATATGAAGCAGCTAGCGATGCGATGCGATGCGATGCGATACGATTCACACCTGTTACGATGCAGTGCGCTCCGGTTCCGATTTCGATTCGATTCGATTCAACACAATGCCATTCGATGCAATGGAAAAATAAATGAATGCTTTTATTTCTTTGGTTCAGACAGACAGCAAATAATAAATTAACTTATGTGTCTTCTGACTTCTAATGCCTCGAGGCCTGTTTCATAAAGCAAGTTTACCAAATAGGCCAGGCTTATTTCAGTTAGTCTTACTCACTGTCAAATGATTTGGTTCCATAAAGCAAATTTAACTAAGATCAACCTCAGTCACTGTGGCAAATTATGCTGGAAAACTAACCTGGTCCATGGCAGACAAACTGTTAGGCTAAGCTGAGCTCCTCTAACACTGACCAATATGAATGCAATGATTTTACTACTGACTCTCTCATACACTCTCACAGCCATGCATTCTTTCTCTCTGGTTTTATGACAGCTGTATCTTTTAGAACAGATAGCATTAGAACATTACAATCTAACATTGCTGTTTAGAGCATTAAAATCACCAAACTAAAAGTTAAAATCACTAAATTAAAACTACATTTTAACTGCTATAACAAAAACACATTAACTTAGTAATTAGGACTGAATCAGCTTATATTTGCCCATTGCAATAGTACCTTTACAGTTACTACTGCTATGCTATCATAAAAATATACCTATATGTCATCAGCGGCACGAATTGAAGGGGCCGAGCCAGGTGCTGTTGATGTTTGGCAGTGTTCTTTTTCTAAAGTACTGGATTATATAGAGGATGTCTGTTGTTGTTTTTGTGTTTTGTCATAAATGGATGTTGTATTGATTATATGTCTGGGTTTTTTTTTTGTGTGTGTGTAAAAAAACAATAAAAAGTTAATAACAAAAATAAAAATATACCAATATGTGGGTTTAAAATTCTATGAATGGTACATTTAATGTCCAACGACGAATATTTTAGAAAAATGCATACAGTATTTGACTCAGAATTATTACGCTCCGTATGTTTAAAGCACATGCGTGCAGCAGCGCTCGTTCTCTCACGTAAGCAGTAAGGGTAAAATCTTTGCGTGGCAAGGACAGCTGCCACGCACCGCCAAGAGCGCCTGCCACCGCTATGTGTGCCTGCCACCGGACCTGCCACCACTATGTGCGCTTGCCACCGGACCTGCCACCGCCAAGTGCGCCTGCCACCGGACCTGCCACCGCTATGTGCGCCTGCCATGTTCCCTGTAACCGCTTGCCTCGCGACCCGTCACCGCTATAGCAAACAGGTGGAGTGACGCTTAGGTGCTGTGCGCTCCATTATGGTTTTAAAGGGAAGAATAATCTGGCGAATAGGTAAATAAATGTAGAATGTTTAGCATTCGCGGTATGAAAATGATCGCTGCAAGATGCAGAATGAACCAGTTGTGAGTGAGGGCGCGGGCCCAGGGACCCACCTCACCTTACCTCACTAATTTTCAAAGCCTGGGTACGGGCATAAGTCATGACTATGATATCATATTTCTGCTTCAACACAGTTCAGTATATTCACGTAGTTGTCAAAAATAATGCACTGTGAGGATCAGTGGTGTTAATGTAAGGGTATCAGACGCTCCAAACACATACATGCTGGCTTGTTCTGAAAGAGGAACTGTTGTTCACTGATGACACAGAGCTGCCTTCAGATCGCTGAGTTTCCACACATTTAGACTTTTAAAAATGTTCCTTTGCATTTTGGTGTGTTTAATGATTCTGAATGGATCTGGGCTGCGTTTCCCAAAAGCATTATAAGCCTAAGTTGATCGTAGCTCCATTGGTTTCAAAGGGTCTATGATATACTGAAAGTTATGATGCTTTGTATGCATGTAATTTTGTTCTATCCTCAGGTTGCAGCCTTGACGACTGACACATTCATTTTGTGGTACAGGGACTGACTGGCTTCAAGAAAAATTTCTGATTCACATCTGAAAATTCTTGAGGTACTATTCAATTTCTAAAATAAAATGCATTAAAGCAATCCTGTCTTTACATCCTATGAATGTCACGAATGCCTCAGGGACATGTGTTTCCTATTTCTTTCATTTCAGAATGATACACAGAAAACACTTCTACCAAGGATTGTTGGCATGGATAGGACACCAGAGACAGGATGCCACTTCATTCTTTGGGTTAGTACAACTCTAGCAATGTTCATTACATGAGGAACAAAATGAGATTATAGAGTATATAGATGTGATTTGTCTACAATGTTATTATAGACAAGCCAAAAAAGTACAAACAAATGTATTTGTGACTGCTTTAATGGCTCTTTATTTAATTTCTTCTACAGGTTTTTGACAAGATGGAAAAACAAATAAGGATTTATGACAACACAGGACGTCACATGAACATTTCACCCCAGATATGGACATTCTGAAGTAATGCATTTTATCATTTATTTTATGTTTTACACAGTTATTTTAAAAACATTTCATAACTTAGGTACAGTCTGCTTTAAGTTAATTTCTTTCTTCCAGAGATGCCTATAGAAATGTAGACTACCTGGATGGGTGGACTGTGTCCAATCCACAGCAATGGTGAAGAAATGATGGAAACAACTGTGGTGTTTTTGTTTGCACAGTGAGCGGATAGTTTTTTTATGAATTTATGTTTGCAACTTTGTACATACATTAATATTTATGTAATGCATGCTATGGGAAAGTAAACAAATACCGTTTAAAAATGATTACAGAAAATTCTTCAAATTCCCTTTACATTTTCTTAGATGGCAGAGATGGAAGCAAAAGGTCTCAAAATGTCTCCTGAGTTGCTTCACACGGACCAGCTGATTCATCTTCGACTTTACCATGCCTCCTGTTTGGTTGAAAATCTACAAACAGAGGTAAAGCAGACAGTTAAGCTTTAATGGTGGCTTTCTCTCTAACAAGGATGTATGTAATATACAATAAACATGACATTTAATGTTTTGCTTAAGAGTAAACACTGCTTTACTCATCTTCTGATCTTAGGACTTTCAAACAAAGAACACGTCTAAACTAAAAACAGATGTATAGCCCAAAACCTTGGTGTTTGCATATTTCAAGAAATCCAGATAAAGTAAGTGACCATACTGCATTTGAACATGTTATACTGTATTTATTGAGTAGCTATATATAAAATTATATATTTTTTTCTGCAGAACCATGCATCCAGATGTCAAACACTGCAATGGATTCAGTGTGACAGTTGTAACAAATGGTTTCACAGTGACTGTGCTGGCATTGATCCAACAATGGTCACAGTGGACATGCCATTCAACTGTGGATGTGACATTGATCAGTCATATCCTTATGATAAGTATGTACTTTATACTTGCAAACAAACTTCAATTACTACATTACAAATACATTCAGTGTTTGAATATCCCTCCTATTTCCTTTTACTGAACACTATCAATATTGAAGCAGGGATTGGTGGTGGACACTTTAATGACAGACCAGGACATTATGGTAAACAAGACAAATATCACCAATAACTGAATAAATGTGACTTCCCTTTTGTAAAGTGCTAATTTGCATATGCAGTGTCTCATTGACATTTACAAGCATATCTGTTGGAATTTTCTAGAAGTTTACGATGTGAAATATATATATATTTCACTTGTTTCAAACAAATACTGTGGTTCTGTTTAAAATAACCATTTTTGCACATGCTTTTATATAAAGACTGTATAAAACACTGTATAAACTCACGAGAGTACTAGTTACAAAGGTCCTTGAACAATATTTAACAACAACAACAAAAGTTTTTTTTTAAATATTAAGTGATCTCACCTTGGCTGTAACATGTTCTTTGACAGCTGTGCCGAGATCTGACTGGTGTGTCATATGGGGCAGGCAGAGTTGTGGTTGCATTCTGTTTCCTTACGCACATCAATCGGAGCAGGCGGGACGCGCTCCATTATGGATTTTAAAAAAGTAATAAAATATAAGGTACAGTGACAAAAAGGTAAATACATGTACAGTTTCACTGTCAGTTTGCTCATGTGCACCAATCGGAGTGTAAACATTCAGAAATCTGCAGTAAGTATTTTTGCGCAGCTTCTTAATTCAGACTGAGGAGCCTGCCACAGTTTAGCGTCACTCTGATTGATGCTTATAAACATACAAACAGTGCTACATTTATTTACCTATTTGCTAGATTATTCCTCCCTTTAAAACCATAATGGAGCGCACACAGGGGCGTAGTTTGTGGGGGGGATGGGGGGGAGGTAACCCCCCCAATAACCAAAACTAGCAAGTACAACCCCCCCAATATTTATACCATGGTTAATGGAAACTTAGAATCAGGCCATTTATTAATTATTTGAATCGCGACTTCGGCACTTTTATAAGCGCTAACTTCATGTAAGAACCGAACGGAGCGCTTCTCAGCACAACATGACTGAAGCGCGGCTCTTTTAATTGTGCACGAGCTGCGCGCCGAATCACCCTATACTCTGTGCGCGTTCACCAGCGCGCTCGAGAAGCGGGAGAAGATTTGCGCGAGCCATTCCTATCGCGAAGCTGATATTAAAATATGTGATCTATTTGAATTCTATTGAGAAACTGCCACTTTAAAATGCTATGGAGTAAATCGAACATTATCTAAAAAAAGGCACAAACTAAAAAGACTGATGAAAAAAGGAGAAAACAATCTTGCACCAGCACTAACATAATATTAAAAAATTTTTAACCTACTCATGACCACCTTTACTATAATTTATCACGTTTTACTGTAGGCTAATTTATTGTGGTAAATTTTGTCTAACTTGTAGAATTTATAGTAGATAATCTGTTAAGGGAATAGATTTTCCCCTAAAGATTTATATTACAACTGTGGCATGTTGTAGCTATTGTTTCTAAAGACTGTTGTTTCTCATAACAAATGCAATATAGATTAATAAAAAAGTCATTATTGGCCTGGTAATGATTAATAGGCTAGCCTTATTATAACAGATGCTACAGTTAAGAACTATGGTACTTTTTCATAAGAGCAAGTACAAGTCGAGAGCCAATGGGTTCTAATGATGAGCAATGGAAAAACCTGCCTTCAGATATTCCAATGATGGCAGATTAAATCATTAAGAGCCTCATGAACTGTTAAGGAGTAAGAAATAAACAATATCAATATAAGAAAATGTTAAGGTAGATTGACTTCCCACGGCGTGTTGAATTAGAACATTCTGTCAAACTATAGCCTAAGTGTCTAAATAATACAAAATACATTATATATCCTATATAAACAAGTAATTGTTAACTAGCCCATTACTTTATTGCAGTTACGCTATCAACCAACTTTGCATGTGTGGTGGATATCACAAAACACCATTTTACAAAAAATAAACATTTAAGCAAACAAACAAATAAATAAACATTAAAGGAACACTCCACTTTTTTTGGAAATAGGCTCATTCTCCAACTCCCCCAGAGTTAATAAGTTGAGTTTTACCGTTTTTGAATCCATTCAGCCGATCTCCGGATCTGGCGATAGCACTTTTAGCATAGCTTAGCATAGATCATTGAATCCTATTAGACCAGTAGCATCGCGTTCTAAAACGATCAAACAGTTTCGATATTTGTCCTATTTAAAACTTGACTCTTCTGTAGTTATATCGTGTACTAAGATCGGCGGAAAATGAAAAGTTGCGATTTTCTAGGCTGATGTGATTAAGAACTATACTCTCATTCCGGCGTAATAATCAAGGAACTTTGCTGCCTGAAAGTAGTCCCCAGGGACTACTTTCAGGCGCTGCGTAATATCACTGCGCCTGCTGCGGCCATGTTACGGCAGCAAAGTTCCTTGATTATTACGCTGGAATGAGAGTATAGTTCCTAGTCAAATCGGACTAGAAAATCGCAACTTTTCATTTTCCGCCGGTCTTAGTACACGATATAACTACAGAAGAGTCGAGTTTTAAATAGGACAAATATCGAAACTCTTTGGTCATTTTTGAACACGATGCTACTGGTCTAATCGGATTCAATGATCTATGCTAAGCTATGCTAAAAGTGCTATCGCCAGACCCGGAGATCGGCTGAATGGATTCAAAAACGGTAAAACTCAACTTATTAACTGTGAGGGAGTTGGAGAATGAGCCTATTTCCAAAAAAAGTGGAGTGTTCCTTTAAGAGGGAGCCTGACCCAGGGTCCACTTCAACCCCCCCAATGTTCAAACCAAAACTACGCCCTTGAGCGCACAGCACCTAAGCGTCACACCACCTGTTTGCTATAGCGGTAACGGGTCGTGAGGCAAGCCGTTACAGGGAACGTGGCAGGCGCACATAGCCGTGGCAGGTCCGGTGGCAGGCGCACATAATGGTGGCAGGTCCGGTGGCAAGCGCACTTGGCGGTGGCAGGTTAAATGGCAGCTGCCCCTGCCAACCTGCTAGCGGTGGCAGGTCCGGTGGCAGGCACAGTTGGTGGTGGCAGCTGCCACTGGCAGGCGCACATAGTGGTGGCAGGTTAAATGACAGCTGCCCCTGCCATGCAAAGATTTTACTCTCTCTCAGCATAAGCCTCGCCCACTCCTGACAGCAAAATGGATATATTTACATGACTTTCGAACATTTATAGATGAAAAATATAGTTGTGACATGTCAGTTATGCACTGAGGAAAACACAACGTCTCAAATGCATTAAACAGCACAAACATATTCACTGTTTGCCATGGTGGGGACATTCTAAAACGCTTAACGTGAAAAACGCTTAAAGGGGTCATATAATGGTACATGCACTTTTACAAGTTGATTGTACTGAAATGTGTGTTAGCAGTGCCTGTACACAACCAATGATAAAAATCCATCCAGTGTTTTTTTTTTTAATCTCCTTATTTGTTTTACCCTGTCTCAAATCAAGCCGTTCGACCGTGTGACGCCACACGGTCGGACGCCCCTCCCACGATGGTTGATTGACAGCAGTGTTTCAACACAGACCCGCCCTTGCTCGTGAGCGAGCTGTCAATCATAGTCCGCGCGTCATTGTTGATATACGCTGGAGCTGTCTATGAGCAGAATGGTGTCTAAGCGATTGTGGTGTTCTGTTCTCGGGTACAATAATGAACACAGCAGTCATTTTGATGTTCCTAAGTCCGAACCGCGAATCATTTTTCACCAGACTGCTTTATAAATGAAGGTCAGTATAAAGCTGGTTTTGCTAAGAAGCTGCTCCTGAAAAAAGAATCGGTACCAACTATTCGTGTTCCTGCTGAACCTCCAGAAGAAGTGAGTGTAACGTTTAATTAACCTTTATATTAATCTTTATATTAATCTTTGCAAATCGCTAGCACGCTTCACGATGTATGTGGCTAATGTTTACATTCAGGGTACATGCATGTTTTCTATTTACGACGTTCTCAATATAATTAATAATCCCACGTTTATAATGAACAAAACGTTATGGTTATGGTGTTATTACAAACTGTGTACGCAGGTATTAAAGTTAACATGATAACACTACACTAAGCTTACTTTTGTAGATGGTTTATAACGGTGTCTGTTAAGAAGTAATGTAACAAATTTAAATAAACAAAAAACAGTCATAACTGCATGAAAATTAATGGTAACACAATACCTGCAAAATACTGTTTACATCCTGCAAATGCATATGATCCAAGACTATAAATACTCTAATTGATGTTTTTCAATATTATGCCAGAATAAGTTATGTTATCTGATCACATATTTACTGCATTCTTCAAAATATACCCTCAACTGTTGTCAAGGCAACACTCCACGTGTGTTGTGTCAAAAACGCCCCACAGAACAGAGGGGCGGGGCGAGCAAAGCTCACTAGCATTTAAAAACACACGCACTAAAACGGTGTGCTGAAAACAGAGCTGTTTTTGAGCAGGTAAAATGAGTGTTTTCTTACAATACTAATGAGAATTTTTAATTAAAGTATATTACAAACTTTCAATTTAGACCCTAAAGAATCATATTAGCTTGTACAAAAATGGCATTATATGACCCCTTTAACGTGGCTTAACGTATCTAAACATCAACCAGGGAAACCCAAATCTCTGTCAAACCTTACTTGTAATAAACACTAACAACTGTCAAAAGAACGAGTCCTTATTGCACAAATAAAGTGAATAATTTCACGTTAAGCGTTTTCTCCCCCATAGAAGTCCATTATAAGGAAACAGCTTAACGTGATATTATTCACTTTATACGATGAATAAGAGCTCTTTTTTGACAGCAGAAAGTGTTTATTATAAGTACAATTTGACAGAAGTTTGTTTTTCCCCGGTCATTGTACGTTACGTTAAGCTGTTTCCTTATAATAGACTTATGGTGGAGAACGCTTAACACGGAAGTTATTCACTTTATATGCTGAATAAGAGCTTCTTTTGACAGCAGAAAGTGTTTATTATAAGTAAATAATAAACAAAATTTGGTTTTCCCCGGTCGTTGTTAAGGTAAGTTAAGCCACGTTAAGCTGTTTCCTTATAATGGAAATTTATTACAAGTAAGGTTTGAGAGAAATTTGGGTTTCCCTGGTCGATGTTTATGTACGTTAAACCACGTTAAGCGTTTTTCACGTTAAGCGTTTTAGAATGTCCATGGTGGATCTAGATCCATGATCGACAACAAGGGCTCATTAAGAATAAGCCTGCACAAATTAGTGAGATTCTGTGAACTTACATTGTCGTTTATGGAACCGCTTTAGCCCCGATTGATTTATGTTATGTTATTTCAAGTCAGGTTTTGGACTTTAATCTCCGCTTTCCCTCAAGTCTCCGCAGTGTTGTTGTGATTCGTCATATTCACGCACAGCAGTGATGAGAGAATGCTTGAGAAACAGTTTCGAGAAATCAATCTACATATAAAATATTGGTCACAGATTATTGGTCACTTTATAAACAATAAAAACGTAGTGCATCCACTAGTCATTATATATAAATAAATAGTTTTTTTACTGATGCAAATGTGTTAGAAAGGATGCATCGCGATACAAATGCCAACTTGTAGCCGATGCACACTTTTTAAACCGATGCATCGCATCGTTAACTTTTTTTTGCTGAATCGGGGAATCTTCACATCCCTAGTGCGTACACTCAGATTTGATCTTAGAGTATGTCCACGCCAGCAATCATATTTGTAAAAACGGTCTTTAACGTGGAAAAGTGACTCTGAGCAGACCTTTTCTTGTTGGAGTACTGTAGATTTTTAGAAATGTAAGCTGTTCTTGCAGCTCACGGTTCTAAATTAAATCATTTGGACAATGACTCTGATCTTTTACATGTTAATGACATTAATTAGGAGTCGTTTGCAAGGCAGAGTGCTGAAACCATTCATTTGTGCGCAAGTTCAAGATCAAGATCATTTGTGTTTCATATATTTCACATCTGAAAGAGACGCGTACGTGCGTTTTCTGTATGTACGTTTTCTGTACGTACGTTAATTTTATGAATCACATGTACGCATATTCGGGAAATGATTGTAAGATCAATTGTAGGATGCTGTGCAACATTTTATAAATGAGGCCCCTTGTCCCTGGAGCCCAATTCCAAAGGAATTTTTAACATTCTTGTAGTCACTGATCACCACACTGGCTATGCCCAAGCTTTTCCAATGAAAGACCAGAAAGCTGTCATGGTAGTGTAGCATTTGGACCAATCAGACACATATTTGTTCATTAGATTTAACAAATCAATTATTCATTAGATTAACAAACAATCACAGACCCCTCATCCAACACCAGACTCAGTACCTATATGTCTGTGAACGATCTCCTGGCCAGCACACCTCAGCCAGATCTGATAAACTTTACGACCTAAAAGTATGTAGAGAGAATCTTCCTCCTTACTCAATTCTCTCTAAAACCGACACATACTGCTATAGGAAATTAATTTCATTAATTCATAGACATGCATATCCCCATGTCTTTGTGTATGAATACTACCTCCTTGTATATGGTTTTGTGTATTGTATACTGTTTTATGCATGCTTATGACAGATCACTAGTTAATATTACCCCACCGATACCATGTTTGGTTTCTATGAATTCATCTTCGGATGATCTAAATGACAGTGTATATCACATGTCGATACCTATGCAATAAATTAGTGTTCTAAAAATCTTTGCACCAACACAGCCAATTGAATTACATATGCAAAATACCATACTCTCAGACAAAGGATCATAAAACCCCCAAGTATTTCCAAACTCCCGCTTGTGAAATTCAGCCTTTCTCATTGGGCAAGCCCATCCTGAAAGGCGTGACTCTTCTCAGACCTTGATTGCTGATTGCTGCCCGTGTGGAGAGCCTGAGCCGGTACGGGTGTGCCCGGTGGGCTCCAACATATGCCAGTCTGCGGTTCTGTTAGATACTGAGAAGATGAGGATGTGAGCTATAACTCTTCTGTACTCTTAAGTTTTTGTGCCAGGCCTTTCGGCCTTGTCTTTCCATTCAACCAAAGATCCTTGGATCTCAGCTGATGTCTCTTAGCTTTCCTTCATTTTCTACCTGGGAAGAAACTCCCAATCACCATTGAGTCAGAACACCTTTGGAATTCATCACTCTTCAGATCAATAAGATCATGATCGCAAGTCCAAAACCTTGAAACCATCAAGACTTTTCACCCAAGACTGCATCCAGACACTCGCCAACATGCCAACAACCAAGGCAATGCAAGTATCGTACATTTAACTAAACGAAACTGAGGTTTAGTATAAGCTATAGAGCCCGTTATAAACAGCGCTGATGGTTTTACTCAGGTGGTTAACTGACTCTTTTCATAGCTTCATTTTCTGGTTTCTCTCATCTGCCCTTTCCCCATGTATGAGTGATTGTGTGTTTGTTTGTTTAGATTAGTTATGTGTGTTAGTGTTTAGTTAATAAAACTCTTGTGCACAAATTACATGAGTTTCTGATTCTGCCTTGAAAATTAATGTCCCTTTACGATTCCAATACTTGCTACATGCTCTAATGCATTAATTCTTAGGAAAGTATTTTCTGTGGCCACAAAAATATCCTTTCTTAGAGTTGATATTGTGACGCGTGTCCCGAGGCCTCATCAGCGTCGCCCTGGAAACGAAGGAGAAACACCTGCACGTCATCACTGCGGGCTGGCCGGCCACACCTGATGCCAATCACCAGACACCTACAAATGCTGCCAACACGCACAGACTGGTGAGACATATCTCCGCTCATGAGATCGCTAACCCTCCTTTCCTTAACCTACAGAGAGCAGCCTTTGGCCGGCCAGCCCCGAGGAAAAACCTTGCACCGGCACCCAGCACTCACCCACGGAGACGGAAGGAACACGCGGATCTTGGAGCACGAGGCTATTTCACACGAGCACTTCCCCAATAAACGCACCCTTCGGGGCTTTCATTGACTCACTTTGTCGTGTGATTCTTCCACCCGCCACACTGGTGGAGAATGCGGGCATAATCCTGGAAGAATCGCCGACAAGCACCGATTATTTTTTTGGGATTTTGTTTCCCCACTCACGTTACTTCTTTTCCGTTTTTTTTCAGGTGGCGCCTCCTCCCCAGCCATGGAAGATCTGCTTAAACACCTCACTGATGTAAGCATACGGCAACAGCAGATCATGGAACACATGGCCGCCCGGCAGGGAGAGGTAGAACGGCAAATTGCCGCCCTCCTGACCGCCTCCCCCCAGCGGGTTCCGCTGCCTGATCCCCGCGTCCGAGCCACATCCTTGCTGCCGAAGATGACGGCCCACGACGATGTGGAGAGCTATCTCATGAAGTTTGAGACAACGGCGAACCAAGAAGGCTGGCCACGGGATGAATGGGCGCGTGTGCTGGCACCGCTACTAACGGGAGAACCCCAGCGGGCGTATTTCTCCATGCCACCGGAACTGAGAGAGTCCTATGAGGAACTGAAGAGAGAAATCCTCTCCCGAGTAGGCCTGTCACCCATCGCGGCCGCCCAGCTGTTCCATGACTGGGAGTATTCCAGCCGGTTGCCAGCCCGCGCCCAAACCGCCGATCTCTCCCACCTCGCACACCACTGGCTCCTCGCCGGAGACCCCAACGCCGGCCAAGTGGCCGAAAGAGTCGTCGTGGATCGCCTTCTCTGTGCGCTCCCTCGTCCGATTCGACAGGCAGCCGGCATGCGGAACCCGCTCACCGTAGGAGATCTGGTGGAGGCCATCGAGCTGGCGGAGGCGGCTCAATGCCGCGAGGCTGGGGAGCGAGCCGGAGGGCACCATTCGACCAGTAAGCAGGCCAGCGGCTCCCGACCCTCAAGATGTACCAATGCCAACGGATCCCCCCGCTACACCACGCTGGGTTGGGCTGGCAGGTTCCATCTTCCCCCGCGAGCCCCCATCAGCCGCGCCGAAGGTGGAAGTAGAAGTCAACGGGCGTCCGTACCAGGCTCTATTGGACCCGGGCAGCGCGGTCAGCCTGGTCCAGCCAACGGTGGTTTCCCCACGGGCAGGGTCTCGAGCCCGGTTCCCCATCACCTGCGTGCATGGCGACACTCGCCAGGTCCCCTCACGCCGGGTCACTATTGCGGCCGCCCCAGGCACTTGGCCCATTGAAGTAGGAATCATGAAAGACGTCCCCGTCCCTGTACTTCTTGGGAGGAACTGGCCAGGCTTTGACCGCCTGCTCGCCCTCGCCACCCAACCTGCCAGCCCTGTCGGGAGCCGCCAAACCCAAAAGCGCAACCGACGTCCCCAACGGCGCACCGCCCTGCTGGCCTCGGACAGCCCCAGAGACAGTGAGTCCCCCTCCCCATCCACTAACCTCTTTTACGATGTGTTTCAGCAGGTCAAGGGAGGTGGGGCTTTCGCCAAGGAGCAGCTCGGGGACGATCGGCTGAAGCACTGCTGGTTGCAAGTGAGGGTGATCGACGGGAAAGAAGAACAGCCTCCTCCACACCCGATCCCCCACTTCATCGTGCAAGGTGGCCTGCTTTACTGTGTCGCTTCATGGAGGGGGGAGGAAAAACAACTTTTGGTGGTGCCGCGGTCGAAGACGGAAACGGTAATGGAGCTGACCCATTCCCATCCGATGGCGGGCCACCTGGGGGCCCACAACACCATTCAGCGGATCAGGGACCATTTCCACTGGCCCGGCCTGGACGCCGATGTGAAACGGTTTTGCCAAGCCTGTCCCACCTGCCAGCAAACCGCGCTGCGCACTCCTCCCCCCAGTCCGTTGATTCCATTACCCATCATCGAGGTGCCCTTCGAGGGGATAGGAATGGATCTGGTTGGGCCGCTGCCGAAGTCCGCCCGGGGCCATGAACACATCCTGGTGATAGTGGATTATGCCACTCGCTACCCTGAAGCCATCCCCTTGCGAAAAGCCACTTCCAAGGCCATCGCCCAGGAGCTCTTCCTATTAAGTAGTCGAGTCGGCATCCCATCGGAGATATTGACCCACCAAGGCACCCAGTTCATGTCCCGGACCATGGCGGACCTCTGTCGCCTCCTGCAGGTCAAGCAGCTCCGCACCTCTGTATACCACCCTCAGACTGATGGGCTAGTCGAACGCTTCAACCAGACCCTGAAGCAGATGCTCCGTCGGGTGGCCGCGGAGGATAAGAGGGATTGGGACCGGATGCTGCCATATATCCTCTTCGGGATCCGGGAAGTGCCGCAAGCATCCACCGGCTTTACCCCATTTGAACTCCTGTTTGGACGTCAGCCCCGCGGTCTACTCGACGTCGCCAGGGAAGCGTGGGAACAAAAGCCGGCCGCCCATCGGTCCACCATCGAGCATATCCGCAAGATGAGGGAGCGGATTGACAGGGTCATGCCAATGGTCCGGGAGCACCTCCGGAAAGCCCAGCAGGCCCAGCAGCGCCACTACGATCGGGCAGCCCAACCACGGGAATTCCAACCAGGAGACCTCGTCTTGGTCCTAGTCCTGACAGCAGCGTGTAAATTCCTGGCAAAGTGGCAAGGACCATATACGGTGACCGAGAAAGTGGGGCCCGTCACCTACAGAGTGCGACAGCCTGGGAAAAGAAAGGAGGAACAAATACCACATCAACCTGCTTAAACGATGGGTCAGGACTAGGACCCAACTGGCCGCCCTGGCCACCTCCAGTCCCGTGGTTGTAGACGTCAACCCCCATCTATCGGCTGCCCAGAAGAATGAGCTCCAACATCTGGTCGGTCAATTCTCCAATGTGTTCTCCCCACTCCCCGGGCGGACCCACGTCCTCCAGCCGAGTTCCGGAGGCCCGGCGACACGCCATCGAAGAGGAGGTGCAGGAGATGCTGAGGTTAGGGGTAATAGAGCCCTTGCGCAGCCCATGGTCCAGCCCCATCGTCATGGTCCCGAAACCCGACGGCACCCTCCGCTTTTGTAACGACTTCCGCTGCCTAAATGAGGTCTCCGAGTTCGACAGCTACCCTATGCCGCGGGTAGATGAGCTGCTGGATCGGCTGGGGAGAGCCCGGTACATCTCGATGCTGGACCTAACAAAAGGCTACTGGCAAGTGCCACTGACAGAGGAAGCCAAGCCCAAGACCACATTCTCCACTCCCAGTGGCCACTGGCAATATCAGGTTCTCCCCTTCGGCCTGCATGGGGCTCCCGCCACCTTCCAGCGAATGATGGACATTCTGCTGAGGCCCCACCAGTCCTACGCCGCGGCCTACCTGGACGATGTCGTCGTCCACTCGGAGACCTGGGAGGACCACCTGGAGCGGCTGCGGAGGGTGCTTGTGGAGCTGCGCAGGGCTGGGCTGACCGCCAATCCCCGGAAATGTCACCTGGCCCTCGACGAAGCGAAGTACCTGGGCTTCCAGGTGGGCCGAGGTCTCATTCAGCCCCAAGAGAAGAAGGTGGCAGCGATCCTCACGGCCCACCTCCAAAACCCAGGTGCATACCTTTTTGGGATTGGCGGGGTACTATCGTTGCTTTATCCCTAACTAAGGAACACGCGGATCTTGGAGCACGAGGCTATTTCACACGAGCACTTCCCCAATAAACGCACCCTTCAGGGCTTTCATTGACTCACTTTGTCGTGTGATTCTTCCACCCGCCACAATATGAACTTACATGGAATGTTCACTGGATGAACAAATTAGTTGTTGGCAATTTAATTCTGCTCCAGTTACTACTGGCAGCTGATAAAAATAATTCTAATTAATCATAATTAATTGTAATTATTTATATACATTTCCCTTTTGAGCTAAATATGCTACAGTAGCCAAGGTGTTATGTGAAAAGTATTTTATTCATTATGGACTACCGGCAAGAATACACTCAGATCAGGGACAAGACTTCAAAAGCAATTAATCCATGAGTTGCTGAAGATTTTGGGGATTCAAAAGTCACAAACAACTCAAACAACATACCATCCCCAGGGTGATGCACAACCAGAAAGATTAAACCGAACTCTGTTGTCGATGTTTGGGACTTATCGAGCAAAAGTGGAGCTAGCATGTCAGTGAAGTAGTAATAATTGTGCAAGAAACAACGCAACTGGACATTCACCATATGTCCTCAAGCGAGACTCCCAATCGATCTCTGTTATCAGAGGGTGGAGCAAAAAATTACCAGCAGTATGAGCAAGCTGAAAACAGTATGAGCAAGCCTACCAAGTAGCTTCTGAGGTTGCAGACAAATATCATCAGAAGACCAAAAGACTTTAGGATATGAGAGTGCATGATCAAGTGCTCGAAGTAGGGGATCGAGTTCTAATGAGAAATCTTGGAGGCGTAGGTGTTGCGAAAGGTCCAGTGAGAATATACTAGTCTTGTGAGAACCAAGTTTTGAAAAATAACACCCGCTCACTGCCATTATAAAGCTTGGAAGAGCAAGGACATTTTTTTTTTTATATACTGTAACTCAGACTGTATTCATCTGAAATAGGAATGTCATATATGTGAACTATCCCTTTAAGTTAAGTTGCTAAATGTACTGGGTATTTTATTTGGTTTTGAACCAGAATGCCATCTTGTGTTATTCAGTTGTAAAGTCTTATAAGAAAATTTACTTTAAGAGTGTTAAACACTTGTGAGTGTAAAGGTTTAGTGTATTTCCTCTTGTCATTCCTGGAAAAGGATTTCATTGGACAATGTATTTAATTTCAAATTAAACAAGGGCGTAATTTTACATTTCATTTACTTTGTGTAACTGAATTAATTTGTTGATTCATTTATAAAAAGACCAATAAGACAAGCATTTGATTCTTCAGTCTTTATTGCTGCTGGAGGGACAAACAGTTATCTCTAACCCTATTTATCTATCACAGTTAAGCATAAAATTGATTTAAATACTTTACCAGGCCCCAACTTTAGGGACAGGTTTAAATATATAATATGGGGCTTTAGCTGGTACTTTCAGCAAATGTACTACAGATGAAAACAGTTACTAATAACACTGGTGACAAGATGCAGCATTAGTCATAGACTACTAATAATGTGCTATTTAACTGTTGCTGATATTATAGGATGTCAGATATGCTAAAGTATTAAGCCTGTTTCACACCACAGGCGTGAGCTTCGCATCAGCTTCCCGTCAGCATAACTACAGCGTCACTGCAGCAGAAGACTCGTGAGAGTATTCACACTGGCAATGTTTGTGGGTAGTTGACAAATAAAAATTGGACTGTGTCCTATGGTGTGAGACAGCAAAAATGTAGGGGGAAAAAACTTAAACAAATAACATGAGAAAAATGTATCTTCATTCGTAGAGATGCAAATAGCATGAGAGATGTTTATATTCAATGTTAGAGGTTTTTATTTTTGTTTTGTTTTTTTTACAATTTTCCGTCACATCATAGGACACACTGATATGTCAACTACCCTTGTACAGCATCACAGCAGTGGCCCCAAAGCTACATCTTTACAAAAACAACTATAAATTTGTTAACATGGGGATTTGCATGTTAACACAGTGATTTGCTTGTAAATGGTAAACAACAAAAACAGCTCCAATAATGTCGTTTTAGTCATATTTATGATTTTTCATTTTTCTTTGTGACATACTCTAATTCTTGTTAAAACACACTAGGCATGCTTATTCTGTGCATTTTAGCACTTTTTGCGTGAAATCATATTTGAAATCTTAATTGAGCGTGAGCAGGGTAGCAAAAATAGACTCTGCGCTGAAACAATTGCTTCAGTGCTACTCGCGAGCTGCTCCTGCTTCCGGTGTGAACTCCTGAAACAGTGATGCATTAGACGTGAATGTGAAATGGCGGCGGCTTCGGCACTTTTACATATATTTTAGTTGAAATTGTTTAATTTCAATGAAATCATGTGTTACATGTGGCACATCAATACAGGGTGTATACGTATTGTATCAAAACCACTGATACACATATTAGATCATAGCTAAGGCTGAGTAGGCACATGCACTGCTTGTACTGACAGCACATGCGAGGCAACAGATATAGGTTATAAAACCTCGTGAAAGTGCTGGGTGACGACCTGCCTGCCGCCATACAAATGTTCTGAATAGACATGCCATTTGCCCAGGCCCACGAGGACGCGAGTCTGCGAGTCCGCGGGTTGAGTGGGCCCGAACCCCTATAGGACAATCCGCGCCCTTAGAGCTGTAAGCCAAAGCAATTACGTCAACGATCCAGTGTGACAGCCTTTGCTTGGACACAGGCAGTCCTTTTGTACGTCCACCAAAATATACAAATAGCTGCTCCAAGAGTCTGAACTGTCTAGAGTGCTTGATATAAGTGTGCACCACACGTACGGGGCACAGTAGGAGTGTATTAAGCAGCTCCGTCCCAGTCGGTGTTTCGGGGCGGAAAGCAGATAGTGTTATGACCTGCGCTTTAGGCTTCAAGGTGAGTCTGCAATCACCTGGCCTGAATTCAATACACGAGTCGGCGATTGAAAGCACATGTAGGTCTCCAACTCGTTTAACAGAGGCCAGCACGAGCAGGAGCGCTGTCTTGATTGTATGGGTTCAAACGGGAGTCCCGTGAAAGCATCAAGCACAAGCGTCAAGTCCCAAGTGGGTAGAGTAGAAGGGCAAGGAGGGTTCAGCCTTCTTGCTCCTTTTAAAAATCGTATGATCAGGTGATTTTCGACGTGCACGTGAAAGGCTGTTATAGCGGCCACATACACTTTCAATGTGGATGGCATACGACCACTATCAAATCACTCTTGAAGGAAGGTAAGAATTATTGGTATTGGGCAGTCGATTGGGTCTTTTCCCCGCAATACGCACCAACTTGAAAAAAACTCTCCATTTATGTGCTTAACGACGCCTCGTGGGAGGAGCCCTAGCCTCAGAGATAGTGTTCAACACGCGCTGAGGAAGTGCATCTGTTACTGGCAAGCTCCGTCGAGCGGCCAGACATGAAGGTTCCATGACTCTGGATTGGGTGCCATATCGTTCCTTGTGCTTGAGAGAGGAGGTCTCTCTTCAGAGCATCTCCACCAGTTCTGGGAACCATGGCTGATTGGGCCATTTTGGTGCCAGTAACAGAACAGATTCCTTTTCCTCTCTGATTTTGCAAAGCACGCGAGGCAGAAGTTTCACTGGAGGAAAGGCATACTTGCGTACTATCGGCCAGCTGTGAGCTAGTGCATCCACTCTCAGGGGAGAGTGTGTCAGTAAATAAAACAGCGGGCAGTGAGTGTTCTCCGCTGATGCAAAGAGATCCACCTCCGCCCTGCCGAATACACTCCAAATCATTTTGACTGCCAGAGGGTGTAATCTCCACTTCCCGTGGATTATCCCGCCTCTCGACAGTAAGTCTGCGCCGTAGTTCAGGCGTCCAGGGACATGCACTGCCCGGATGGAGAGGAGGTGTCGATCTGCCCACAGAAGGAGGTCTCTTGTAAACGCTACCTCTGTCATGCTATCCATCCTGATGAGAATGTGATGCTGAAGAATGTCTGGGAGAAAGCACTCGAGCGCTAGGTGTACAGCATGGAGCTCCAGACAGTTTATGTGCCATGACTTCTCCGTTTCTGACCAGAGCTGAAGTGGTCGCATATGTAGGAGCCCTAGATTGCATACTATCGAGGCAGCAGCCATCTGGCCGAGCATTCTCTGAAAGCATTTTAGTGGGGGAGAATGCCCTAATTTGAAGACTGTGATAGAACTGATCAGTTTTTGTGAGCACTCTTTCGACAGACGCGCTCGCATATTGATTGAGTTCAGCTCCACTCCTAAAAAGGAGATGTTCTGGCTCGATATCAGCATGCTCTTTTGCATATGTACAGTCAGCCCTAAGTTCTGAATATGAGCGACGAGTCTGAACTTGTCGCTGAGCAGCGCGCTCTCTGATCGGGCTAAGACTAGTCAGTCGCCGAGATAGTTCAGGATGCACATTCCGCTCTGCTTCAGAGGAGAGAGAGTAGCGTCCATGCATTTCGTAAATGTACGAGGGGCCAGACATAAGCCGAAGGGCAGGACCGTGAATTGGCATGCTATCCCCTCGAATGCAAATCTCAGGAAGCGCCTGTGGCGGGGGGCTACCTGAATGTGAAAATAAGCATCCTTTAAATCCACAGAGATAAACCAATCTGCCGGTCTGATACGTAAGAGGATCCTGTCTGCGGAAGAACTGAAGTGTGTAGCCATTCTTTATTGATTTCATAACCCACTCTGATCCCCCTGGCAGTGCCTGCCACGCTTCGGCGCGTCGGAGCTCTTTAAACACTTCAGGGTCCGGTCAGTCCTCATCCAGAGATTTGAGCAACTTGGCCTGATACACCTGGAGTATCGCCATCACGTGCAGTGCATAGTTGCTTGGCCCACCGCAGAGAAAGCCTTGCCAGCAAGGTTTGCAGTGGCGCGGCAAGGTTTAGAGGGGAGAGATACGTTGTTGTCTCTGAGGAGCGTGTGGGCACTGAGTCAGTGCGGACTTGTCACCTGATCCTGACAGATCCACATCAGAAACTCGCGCCACTTTCCTCCTTGGCTCGAAAGAGACTGCAGAGGAAGAGCGTGGCAGAGTTAGTTGGGCAAGTTCATCGCCTTGGACGATGGCCACACGGACCCTGAGAGTCCGGAGACTCATATCCCCGCAGTGGGGGCAATCTGACCCCCAAAGCGCCGTCTCTGCATGGGCACGATCCAGGCAGAAGACGCACGATTGTGGCCACAGAAAATACTTTCCTAAGTATTAATGCATTAGAGCATGTAGTAACGATCAAAAATCGTAAAGGGACATTAATTTGCCAGGCAGAACCAGAAACTCATGTAATTTGTGCACACAACTTTTATTAAAGGGGTGGTTTACTGAGATTTCACTTTTTCATTTTAAATAGTGTGTAATGTTGCTGTTGGTGCATGAACAGTATCTGCAAAGTTGCAGCGCTGAAAGTTCAACGTAAGCGGAGATATCGATATCGTCTTTTAAAAATCAGGAAGTTTAATGCCTACAAAAACGACTCATATGGGACTACAACGAGATACTTCCCGGGTTGCATACGAAATAAACCCATCAACCCCTCCCTCTGGAACATGCAGAAAAGGGGGCAAGGCCATGTTCTGCGGCTTTGTCGAAGAGGAAGAGTTATAGTGGAGAGTTGTAGCTATTTTCACCCAGCTGTCAGGTCTTCTGTGTTCGGGCTTTCTACGGATGCTGTAGTTCGTCAACAATGGTTAAAATTTATTTTTGATTATGTTCCTGACAATTACAATCCTAATTCAGCTCTCTGTGCTGCGCATTTTACAGAAGACAGCTTCCAGAATCTACACGAGTTCAATGCCGGATTAACACAGAAACTATTACTAAAACATGGAGCAGTTCCAACTTTAAAACCAGAGGCAGCAGTTGTTGGGCCACAACCTGTAAGTAAGATTTAATCATTTTATATTGTGACGGGAGGAGCCAACGACAGACACAGTGGGTGTGGCGTCAGGCCTCGGAGAGGTTTTTATTAAACAAAAATGATAAAAATAAAGTGTCCAGGGGGAAGAAGTGTCCATAAAACAGGGGGGATCTGGTGTCCTCGTTGTGCTTCGGGGCTTGTGCAGGAGGGCAGTGTTCCAGAAGGGAAGGGTCCAGGCAAGGGGCGGAGTCAGGTGGCCGCACATGCTCCCGCGGTCCTGGGCACGAGGGGCGGCGGCTTCTCTGGAGCGGCGGCACTTCCTCTTCTGCCTCTTACGGGCATTGGCGGGATGGACGGCCCGGCATCCTGGCCCGACGGCCGTTATACGGGTGCGGCTTGCACGATGACTCTGGAGGTTCCGTGGCTCACATCCTCGGCGGCGCGATGTCCCTCAACGCACCCTTCCTGGACCCACGAGGACACCAGCGTGCATGCACGGGGGAAGAGACCGGTCTCCCGAGGAGAGGCGCGCTCGGCATTTAACGGCGGCGGTGATGAGGCTTAATTCAGTCCAGCTGTGCCTCATCACACGCCGCCAGCCCACGTTGGTCCCACGCCCCTCCTCTCATCCACCCACTCCAGTCGGGAGCCTGGTGAAGGGCGGCGAATAAGGGACGGGGTGGTGATGATGATGAGGGGGAGGGCCACCGATCCGTCACAATATGTATTTGCATGTATAATTTCAGACGTAATGTTTTAGTTTTATCAAGGACGTAAACAAATGCCAACGCTGGCTTTAGTAGCCAGTTAGTTAAATGCTATTTCGTGTGTCTATGACAAACGCGTATAAACATTTTGGACCCGAATTTGTAATTATGTACTAATTTTGTAAATGTATTTTCCATGTATACTTTATGACGTAATTTTTCGATTTGATCAAGAACGTAAACACAAGCCAGCGCTGTTTGGTTAGTAGCCAGTTAGTTCGATGCTATTTTGTGTGTATAAGACAAACGTGTACAAATTTCACAAAAATGATTTGTAATCACAACAGCAAACTTCCATTCAGAAACGTTTGTAAGAGCCGTTCTTGCGGAAGTTCTATTTGACTCTCTTCATTACCGCTTTCTGGGTCTGATTCTGGCTCAAACTCATACGGCAATATTGACACCATTATTTACATTTGACCGGAGCACGTGCAGCTGTCGCCCGTGAAGGTAATGGGCATGACGTTTTCGGACAACGCGCAGTACGCAGTTTAGCCAATCACAACACACCGGCCCAACTAACCAATCTGAGCCCATCGCCTGTTTCTGAGGGAGTGGTTTCAGAGAATCAGGAAGTCAACCGGTCGTTCAAATGACAGAGGAGAGACAGCTTACAATAAAGGTGAAATATATGAAAAATAAGGCGTTTTTTAACAAATGAAACACGAAGACATGTTATATTGCACCCCATAAACACAATTAAGCAAAGAACAAAAGCAGTAAACCACCCCTTTAACTAAACGCTAACACACATAACTAATCTAAACAAACAAACATACATACATACACTCACGCGTATATACAAAAGGGGAGCTAAAGTGGATGAATGAAGCCATTAGAGAAAACAGAATGCACTTACGGAAAGAGTCAGTTAACCACCTGGGTAAAACCATCAGCACCGTTTATAATGGGGTCTATAACTTATACTAAACCTCTGTTTAGTTTAGTTAGATGTACAATACTTGTACTTCCTTGGTCGTTGGTGAGTGTCCGGAATGCAGTCTCGGATGAAAAGTCTTGATGATTTCAAGGTTTTGGACTCCTGATCACATTCTTCCAGGTTGAAGAGTGATGAATTCCAAAAGATGTTATTCTGGCTCAGTGGTGATTTGGAGTTCCTTCCCAGGTAGAAAGTGAAAAAGAGCTAAGAAAGAGATCATCTGAGGTCCGAGGACCTTTGGTTGAATTGAAAGTCAAGGCTGCAAGGCTTGGTACAAAAACTTAAGGGTTCCAAAGCGTTCTAGCTCACATCCTCGTCTTCTCAGTATTTGAAAAGAACCGCAGACTGAGATATGTTGGAGCCCACCGGGCACGCCCGTACCGGCTTAGGCCCTCCACATGGGCAGCAATCCGGAGATTTAGCAGAAGAGCTTTTGCAGAAGAGAGAGAGGCAGAACTGTGCGTGAGCCCTTTAAGGTCTGAGAAGAGTCACGCCTCTCAAGATGGGCTTGACCAATGAGAAAGGCTGAATTTCCAAGCGGGAGTTTGGAAATACTGGGGCGTTTTATGACCCTTTGTCTGAGAGCATGGTAATTTGCAAAGGGGTTGGATTGGAAGTTCTTAGGACACTAATATGTTGCATAGGTATCAATATGTAATATTCACTCTCAATTAGATCATCCGAAGATGAATTGATAGAAACCAAACAGGGTACGAGTTAACTCTCTACTGCATACTGTTGCCCTCAGGCAACGGAAAGTTTTCTTATGCCCCATGTTCAGCACATGATTTTTTAAATGATTGCAACCAATTAAAATGTTTGAAAAGTATCAAAGAACAGTCCAATAAGGTGTAGGAGTCACTATCAAGCAACACTTGAAGGCGGGACATCCTGTTCTGACACATGGTCACAGGCACACATGGCTTGAGAAAAAGGCAAGATTATTTGCTTTAGTAATCTTATTTAAAATGACATGAACTGTACATAAAAAAATGTGTGTGTGTGTGTGTGTATGAATGTGTAGAGAAGGCTTTTGTCAGGTTTTATGATTTTTTATTTTATTTTGCATGTTCAGAACTTCAGTTTTTCTTTTTCGTTGCCTCAGGGCCACGTTATGCAGTAAGGGGTAAAGAAGCAGGGGTCCACAGCTCCCATCCCTAAGCAGGATTTCCCATTGACAATACATACGAGTAAATAATGTGTGACAAAAAGGGAAGATGCAAGTTTCCTGTGTGCACAGGAACACCCAAAGTGATGTGCAAAAAGTGTAACATGCACCTCTGTTTCACAGCAGAGAAGAAGTGCTTCTTGAAGTTTAACACAGAGTAAAATCTCATTCCATGAAGTACATGATATGACACGACACACTGCATCAGGGATAGGAAACTTTGGTCCTGGAGGGCCACTGTCCTGCAGAGTTAGCTCCAACCTTAATCAAACACAGCTAAACTCTGCTAAACTCTGCAGGCCAGTTGCCCTCCGGGACCGAAGTTTCCCAGGCCCGCACTACGATACAAACCTACGTCTGTATCAAATGCAATACATCAATGCGTTTCAAGTGTTTTACCCTTTTCACTTATTGATTTCTTGACATTTCTTTGACAGATTTGTGATTTTGTATTGTTCTCTGAACATTGTCCTATGAAATGTGAATGGATAATTTCCTTTGTGACTTTGCACCTTTGTTGTGAAAAAAAATGTTGAAAAAAAAAAAATGGTCAAAAAAATGTTTTATCAATAAAACGTTCCCAAATAAACCAAAAAATGATGTGGAATAATTTTTTTATCATATATCATCAAAATTCATGCAGTAGAGGGTTAAAGTGATATTAACAAGTGATCTATCATAAGCATGCATAAAACAGTATACAATACAAAAAAAACATATACAAGAACAGTAATAATATACACAATGACCTGAATGATATGTGTGTTCATTCAAAGAAAGGTTTGCCTTTGAATTAATTAGAGAAGAGTCCATTTTCCTAAGGGGAAATTAAGTCAGTGTTTCTCTGCCCTCATTCCTTTGAGCAATAAAACTAGTGTTAGCAGATCGGTTGCCATGGAACCGGGGGCCTGAAGTCATTGACAGACATACTGGCACCCAGTATGTGTATTGGGTGAGGGGTCTGTCACTAATTGTTAATCTAATAACTAATTGATGCAAAATTATGTGTCTGATTGGTTCAAATGCTACAGTGCGCTTGAACGCCATTGGCCAGTTTCACTTGTGTGATTCAATAAGACTTCAGTAGTATTCGAGGAAAGAGTATTTCCCATTACAATGTAGAGTGACCGAATTGAAGGGGAACGGTTACACTTTATTTCAATAGTCCACTTTAGACATTCTACTAACAATAAGTAACTTTGTAAATACATGTCAACTACATGTCAACTAATTCTCATTAATTTGAAACTACATGTCTACTAACTCTCAGTATGTTAGGTTTTGGGTTAGTAGAATAAGTTGGCATATACTTGCAAAGTTTCTCATAGTCAGTATTGTACAGTATGTTGTGGATCCATCAAAATTAAGTGTTAGAAGATATTAAGCAGACAGTCTGCTAATACTCTAATGACTGCAGTTGACATGTAGCTGCAAAGTTACTTACTGTTAGTAAAATGTCTAAAGTGGATGTGGTAGGGGGGGCGTGGTTAGCGGAGTCTGCAGCGGGAGAGGGAGGTTGGAGACGAGCGGTGAGTAAGTGGGTCAAGTGCAAGATGACATTCATCTGCTTCTCATTTCAGTGATCATAAATCCACAAGGAGACAGAACGTGGCAGAGAGAGACAGGCTGAGGACTCAGGAGAAATAAACTGTCGCTCTGGACCAAAGAATCGTCAAAGTGCTGTGAACTTATGTTTATTTGAAGTGCCGGAGAGCACAAGTGTTTATTTTTGCTAAGTACTGAATAAATTACCCAAGCCTCAGTCACACCGACTCCGACTTCCTTCCTTTCCTCGAACATTGTTACAGTGGACTATCGAAATAAAGTGTTACCAAAAAAACAACAACAACAACAATAACGTCACCAGTTTAATATGTCTTATAATATCCGTTCGTGCAAAGGTTCTGCGCGATCCTCTTGTTCAATATTCTTGGGGTCTGAATTGATATAGCAATATTGACAAACTTGCTGCTTTGGTAAGGGGCGGGGCAGTACTAAAACACCGTCTAAGCTGTTCGCCAATCACAATGCACTGGGACAGCTGACCAATCACAACACATTTTGTTTTTCGGAAGGCGGGCCTTCATCAAATCCGGAACTAATCAAGCCATTTGTGCCAGGCTGGGGAGAAAGGTATTGCAATAATATAAACTGTGTGAAAAATAATGTGATTTATTAAAAATCGCCAACCCCCCCATCCCCCCCCCCCCCCAACACACACACACTTTGTAAAAGAGCATAATAGGACCCCCTTAATACTTCACATAATACACACTTTAAGTAATGTCCTGTTGCAAATAAAGCCTTTATTGCAGAAATTCTCTCTGTCTTCTTTTTTCATAAACCATGCACTCCAAAAAGCTACTCTGAGATGTTTTCAGTGTTTTGCTATACATAGTGTATTGTGTTAGCGTATTATTGTATTTTGAAAATTAGAGCTGCAGTTTAGTTTAATGTGTGATCTTTCAGCATGAAATTAACTGTTTTGGCAATTTTATGTTGTAGGTGTGTTGGTGCATTAAATGATTAGGAAAACTGTTTGGAGGATTGAAAAGAAATTGTTATAATGATTGTAAAAAACTGTAATGTAACCTGTTTTTAGCCATGTTTCTGTCAAACAGAGCATGTTTACTTATGAGGTTAAGTGCTTTTGTAGAAAGGGATCTAATATTCATCAAGCTGAGCTTTAACATTTATCTGTATTACATCTGTTTTTATTTTTTAGAACATTAATAAAATGATTACCCTTAAATGGGTTTGGAATTAATTAATTTATTTATTTTTTATTTTTTGTATTTGCTACTTCAGAGAACAGATGCGGTCTTAATATTAAAATATCTAGGTGAAAGAGTGAAAGAGAGACTTCTGTGAAGTGAGGCAGCTAGCAGACAGTCGGTTTAGCCAGTCTGTCTGCTTCCTGACCTGAGCCCCAGTTAGACAAGTACCAACTCTAATACTATATGTCATATTTCTAGAGAGAAGAGCGACAGGCAGGAAGAAGATCATCTATTTTCAACAGATCAGTTCTGCCCCAAACACTTGTGCAATTGTCTATGAAACCTATGTTCTGTGGACACAACTTTGACATCCAGCCATTGAGTGATGACAGTCTGCTATGTACAGTGCCCTCCACTAATATTTGGCGCCCTTAATAAATATGAGCAAAGGTGGCTGTGAAAATAAATCTGCATTGTCTATCCTTTTAATCTTTCACTCAAAAAATGCACAGAATTCTAAGCTATCATTGAAGTAAAACAATGAAAATCTCATGACGAAATAAATGTTTTTCTCCAATGAATGTTGGCCACAATTATTGGCACCCCTAGAAATTGTTATGAGTAAAATATCTCTGAAGTCTATTCCCATTCATATTTACATTTTTTAGCACACCAGGGTGACAAGGAGCATTAAATTGTCCAGCCATGACTTCCTGTTCCACAGAATTATAAATATGAGTAACACAAAGGCCAAATTCCATTAATCATCTATCACAAGGAGTAAAACCTAAGAATATAGTTCTGATGTGCAGAGCAAGATTGTTGAGCATCACAAAATAGAGAGAGTTAAAGCATTGAAAATGCCCATTTCCACTATCAGGGTAATAATTAAGAGGTTCCAATTAACTAAAGATGTTAAAAATCTGCCTGGAAGATGACGTGTGTCTATATTGTACTAATGCATGGTGAGGAGGATAGTTTGAATGGCCAAAGACTCTCCCAGGTTCACAGCTGGAGAATTGTAGAGATTAGTTGAGTCTTGTGGTCAGAAACCTAAAAACAAATATATATCAAACATCCCCTACATCACCACATGTTGTTCGGGAGGGTTTCAAGGAAAATTCTCCTCACTCATCCAAAAACAAACTCCAGCAAATTCAGTTGTCAGACACGACTGGAACTTCAAATGGCACTGGCTTTTATGGTCAGATGAAACTAAAAAAAACGAGCTTTTTGGCAGCAAACCCACCAGATGAGTTTATTACAAACAGGGATACAAAAAGTACCCCATGTCCACGTTGAAATATACTGCTGGATTTATAATGTTGTGGGCCTGTTTTTCTGCCAGAGGTACTGGACGTCTTTGTTCAGATGCATGGCATCATGGATTCTGTCAAATACCCACAGATAAAAAATCAAAACCTGACTGACTCTGTTAGAAATCTTATAATGGACCATGTTTGGATCTTCCACCAGGACAACACTCCAAAACAAACATCAAAATAAACACAAAAATGGGTCACTGAGCACAAAATGAATCTTTTACCATGGCTGTCCCTGTCCTCTGACCTGAATCCTATAGAAAATGAGTGGGGTGAACTGAAGAGAAGAAGTACTAAAATTGAGCTGTGAATCTGAAGGATCTGGAGAGATTCTGTATGAAGAAAATGGTCTCTGATCTCTTATCAGGTGTTCTCCAATTTCTTCAGGCATTATAGGAGAAAGCTCAGAGCTGTTACCTTGGGAAAAGGAAGTTGCAATAATTGGGTGCCAATAATTGTGGCCAACATGAACTAGAGAAAGTATTTATTTCACAATGAGATTTCCCCCCACTTTCAATTGTTTTACTTCAATGATAGATTGGAATTTTGTGATTTTTTTGAATGAAAGATAAAAAGGATTAACAATGCAGATTTATTTTCACAGCCGTCTTTGCTCATATTAGTGGAGTATTGGATTAGTGGGCATTGTATCTCTTCACCACGGAAAGCAGGGAGGGGACCAGAGCATATTACAGTGTCCGACATCGTACTTGCAAGTTCACACACCTATTATTTTAGTGAAAGTTAGACATCATTAGCACCAAAGTGCATGACAATCTTATAGTATTTACATTTAACATTAGCCAACACTTTCAAACTTGCCAAGATGTCAGGAGCTCTGGCTCCCAGAAACCATTAGACTATGGTGGCTGGTGTCTATTTTAACATTCTGAACAGTAGAATCACCAATAACTAGAACACTAAGTGTTTTTTACTGTAATGTAAGAACTACTGTAGGTGTTGTTGGTTGACATTAACCGCTAGGCTACATCCACCAAAAATGTTGCAGAGAACTACTCTGTAGACAGTAAACTACTGTTGTTCCCATCACCCTGTTGAAAACAGCAGCATATGCCAGTTAAGTATGCTTTGAAGCATGGCAGCTGGTTTCAGTTGGTTCGTAGTTGGCCATGAGCTGCGGTTTAGGCTGGTCCTGAGCAGGAGCTAGTTGCTTAGGACCAGCACATGACCATCTTAAACTAGCTAATGATATAATGACTTTCATTTATTAGATGAACACACAAACTAAGATCTAAATCATCTAAACTAAAACATCTTTTTTCGTATAACAAGTATGGCACGTCCAAAAATGACAGTGAATATGACAGTAGCTCATACAACCCCTGTGAATGAATCAGTGTCTTCTTAAGGGAAACTTCTGAAGTGGTCCTGTCCCCTTGCATTATACGGACTAATAATCTTTGCTTGTGTTCATCTGAAGAAAGAAAGTCATAAACATCTGGGGCAACATGAGAATCTTATTTTTTGGGTTAAATATCACTTTTAATAACAATGTGATGCAAAGGTTAAAAACATATTCCAGACAGAATGCAAGAATGGGTTGAATTAATGAAGAGAGTCATAGAATTAAAACATACAATATTAACATTTGAAAGGCCACTTTTTTGTGTTGTCTACGTCACTGTCTAAAAGGATAATTAATCTTTTAATTGTTTATTTGGGGAATTTTTTTGTGGGGGCTTTTTCTCAGGAAATATTGCTACATAATTATTTGCGACTAATTATATGAATTAATGAGAAAATCATGTAATTATTAAGATTAAGAAA
The DNA here is from genome assembly GCA_036784905.1 of Acrossocheilus fasciatus. Taxonomy (NCBI): domain Eukaryota; kingdom Metazoa; phylum Chordata; class Actinopteri; order Cypriniformes; family Cyprinidae; genus Acrossocheilus; species Acrossocheilus fasciatus. The sequence continues at coordinate 6,738,323 of CM071960.1, forward strand.
ATATACATTGAGAGTCCAAATTCCTACTCAATGCATCATATAATGACATATTATTAATAAAACTTGTCCACTACCTGGTAAGAATGTCACTAAACATGAATTACAATTAAGTAAACATACAATGTTCATTTAAACACTTAAACACCTGCAACAGGTTCGCAGCAGGATCTGATGGAGGGATCGGAGACGAGCGAGTCTCTATCTCCGTCCTCACCCATCAGATCTGATGACCGCTCCCCGAGATTGGAAGCCCACGATGTGGATACTTGCCCTCGGACAGCGGCCTCTGCATTTTGCTTGTCTTCCTCCGTTGAGGTGGCGGTGGAGAGGCATCTCTGGTTGACCCTGTCGGACATCAAAGACCACGTGGCCCAGGGCTTATGAGGGTAGCTGCCGCTGAGGGAGAACGGCGATCACCTCAGCACACGGTGCCCGTCTTGCCCCAGTGCCAGGAGATCAATCTGCTAACCCTGCCACGTACGGTGTTTCAGGGCGCAGCGATCTCCAGTGAGCATTCATCTCAGTTTCTTCCACCCGGAAGCGTAGCGGAGCTGAGATGCTCGCCACCCCTTCAGGCTGCTCTGATTACACCAGAGGCCAGTCTCGAGAGACTGGTTCCATTAGTAGACTATTTTGCAGCGTGGAAACTACTGCCAAATGTGTCTCAGTGGGACCTGTGCACTATAGCTCCACTTTGGTGGACCCTGAGCAGGCTCTAGTAATGGAACGAGAAGTAGATACTCTCTTAGGGAAGGGGGCCGGGACGGGGACTGCTGCTAGTAGCCCCGTTCTAGCCGAGCCGAGTATCTTCTCGGACCTGATTTCTCTCCTCGATGGCTCTCCTTGGGAGATTCCCGTCAGGAAGGATCTCCTCTCACAGGCAGGAGGCACCCTTGTGCACCACCGGCCGGAGTTATGGAAGCTGTGGGTGTGGCCTCTGAGGGGGCACAGCTCATAGCTTCCGGTCTCTCAACCGAGGTTGTTAAGACCATCCTCCAACCCATAGCTCCCTCAATGTGGAAACTGCATGCGTTGAAGTGGAAACTTTTCACTTCATGGTGCGGAGATTGCCAGCTCGACCCGGTTAACTGCCCGGTTGGTACAGTGCTGGAGCTCCTGCAGGTTCGACTCTCCGCAGGGTTAACCCACTCCACCTTGAAGGTTTACGTGGCGGCAATTTCGGCCTACCACACCTTGGTGGGCAGTCAGTGGGCAGAAACCCCCTAGTTACACATTTCTTCCACGGTGCGCTGAGGCTGAGACCTCCAGTAGACTTTTGTCAGGTTCTATGGCCTGGACATGTGGGCCACTCCAGGCTCTTCCGTCCTCTCGCCCTAGATGTGCTCCACAGGGATACACACTGGGCAGGGACTGGTAAGTCTGGCAGCATGGATATATTGTTCCCCTATCATTCTCGGACGCAGCTTGAGTTCCTGAAGAGGAACGTCTTAGGTTACGTATGTAACCCCAGTTTCTCGAGGGAACGAGACGCTGCATCTCGATGCCACACTTCCAGCATCCCTGCTGGCGCTTGCTTCATTCCAGAGGCTGACGCCGGTTTCACTGCACGTGCTTTTATACCAGCTGGTCATTACGTCACCTCGCCCGTGACATCTCGCCCATGCATTGGACAGATTTCACTTGTATTCAGAGCCGGTTATGCTGAAGGCATTCCCTTAGTGTTCTCGGGCACAGTGTCTCGTTCCCTCGAGGAACTGGGGTTACATACATAACCTAAATGATACATACAATGGTCTAAATGAGTCTACTCCACCAAGCTACTGTTATAAGCATAAGTCCAGTCAGACTGGTCATGGCGGTGTTGCAAGAATATATAGTGATATTCTCAATGTTACTCAGAAAACAGGATACAGGTTTAACTCATTTGAAATACTTCTGCTTAATGTTACACTGTTAGATATGCTAAATAAATCTCTCCTCTCTCTTGCTCTGGCTACTGTGTATACTGCCCTACAAAGGCAAAGTGCAGTAACTACGCAAACACTGAAACTGAGAAAAATGGCTTTAAAGTTTTTACATCAGCCAGTCAAACATGTAGTGGGTAGATTAGCGGCAATACATTAATTTGAAGCCTTTTTAGGATGAAATTTTTTATAGATAAAAACCATGACCACTGAAGTGACCTTTGACCACCAAAATGCAGATACCTTACACAACTAAAACACTATTGCAAAAGCAAAGTGCAGTATCTACAAACTAAATGTGTTCATCCAGCTTTCTTGTTGTGTTTCTTACTACATGTTGATTGCTTTTAATAACTTTAATAGTGTTATTGATGTTTGCATGTTGTGAATGTTAAAATTGCTCAGTAGTAAGCCTCAAGGTCGTCTTATCACAATGCTCCTTTCACCACAGAGTGTTTTGCTAATTTTATTTAAAAAGTAATTTACTACAGACCAAGTAGTTAAAACAGTTAAGAAAAATTACACAATTTAAACTTTGCCTAACACTAGAGATGCCATAAAGGAAAATAAGGGATACTTGTGAGTCTTTATAGGAAAATAAGGGACAGAATAAGGGATACTCAAAATATTTGTACTGTACCACATCCTGTACATCATTTCCATGCCTGCAATTAAGTATATGTAAGGTGTATAAAAGGTTCTTTTATTAAAAAAAAAAAATAATAATAATTTTGCTTAACGTTGGATATTTATTTACAATTATTCTAAAATTAATAAAAAAAATAAAATATAAAATTTTTTAATATAATTAGGCTATATAACTTTACCGGAGACAGCTAACTTTTGAAGGAATAACCCCTACAATTGGATTAGCTGCCTGAAACGTGGAGAGATGTCCGAATCAACAAACAACGCGATTAAATCAGATTATCATTACGTTGTCAGAGTGGATATGGAGCAGTGCAGGTAGGCTGTTTAATTTGCTAGTGGCTGGCTAGTTAATGTTAACTGATTATAAAGCTGTCAGTTGCCTTGCTAGGAGTTCATATTTTGCTATCTTCCTTACCCGTCTTTGGATATTTGCGTTTTAACGCGAGTTCAATCATCATTTGGCCACGGGACACCAAGGCAGACCGTGCAGTATCTTTTGTGTCAAACGGGAAAACAAAGCCAGAACGGTTTGCCTTGGTATTAGCTTGGATTGTGTAGTTACTGCAATTTTTACACTCTCGTTTCTCTGAAACGGGACAAAATTGAACCAGGAGACTTTGTCACAAGACAGAACAGATGTCACAAAGCCCATTTTAGGACTTAACTCAATTTTGACCAGATGTGTAGTTACTGCGCTTTGCCTTGGTATTAGCTTGGATTGTGTAGTTACTGCAATTTTTACACTCTCGTTTCTCTGAAACGGGACAAAATTGAACCAGGAGACTTTGTCACAAGACAGAACAGATGTCACAAAGCCCATTTTAGGACTTAACTCAATTTTGACCAGATGTGTAGTTACTGCGCTTTGCCTTTGGACGGCAGTATAGACCGCCAGGGCCATATACAGATTTTTTTTAAAGAATTTGCAGATTTCCTGTCAGACCTATTGGTTAATGTCGATAAAGCACTAATTGTTGGAGATTTTAACATTCATGTTGACAATACAACTGATGTGTTAGGACTTGCATTTACTGACCTAATAAACTCTTTTGGAATCAAGCAAAACATCACCGGGCCCACTCATCGTTTTAATTATACACTAGATTTAATCATATCACATGGAATTCATCTTACTGATATAGATATCGTACTTCAAAGTGATGATGTTACTGACCATTTCCTTGTATCGTGTATGCTGAGTATTACTGATATTAACTATATGGCTCTGCGTTATCGTCTGGGCAGAACTATTGTTCCAGCCACTAAAGACAGATTCACAAATAACCTGCTTCATTTATTTCAACTGCTCTGTGTACCCATAAATGCACATGAACTAGACAAAATGACTAGCAACATGGGCACTATCTTCTCTAATACATTAGAAGCTGTTGCCCCCATCAAATTGAAAAAGGTTAGAGAAAAACGTAGTGCGCCATGGTACAACAGTTATACTGATTCTCTCAAAAAATAAACTCGTAATCTTGAGCGCAAATAGAGAAAAACTAACTTGGAAGTTTTTAGAATTGTGTGGAAAAACTCTATCGACTTCAAACAGGTGTAGCATTTTTTGTCCAATTCCAACAACTCATATATAAATATATGAGTGTGTGTGTGAGTGTGTGTATATATATATATATATATATATACTGTGACGGATCGACGGCCCTCCCCCTCATCATCACCACCCCGTCCCTTATTCGCCGCCCTTCACCAGGCTCCCGACTGGAGTGGGTGGATGAGAGGAGGGGCGTGGGACTAACGTGGGCTGGCGGCGTGTGATGAGGCACAGCTGGACTGAATTAAGCCTCATCACCGCCGCCGTTAAATGCCGAGCGCGCCTCTCCTCGGGAGACCGGTCTCTTCCCCCGTGCATGCACGCTGGTGTCCTCGTGGGTCCAGGAAGGGTGCGTCGAGGGACATCGCGCCGCCGAGGATGTGAGCCGCGGAACCTCCAGGGTCATCGTGCAAGCCGCACCCGTATAACGGCCGTCGGGCCAGGATGCCGGGCCGTCCATCCCGCCAATGGGCCAGTAAGTGGCACAGGAAGAGCCGCCGCTCCAGAGAAGCCGCCGCCCCTCGTGCCCCGGACCGCGGGAGCGTGTGCGGCCACAAGACTCCGCCCCTTGCCTGGACCCTTCCCTTTTGGAACACTGCCCTCCTTCACGAGCCCCGCAGCACATCGAGGACACCAGATTCCCCCCCTTCTTTGGACACTTTTTCCCCCTGGACACTTCCTTTTATTATTTTTGTTCAATAAAAACCTCTCCGAGGCCTGACGCCACACCCACTGTGTCTGTCGTTGGCTCCTCCCGTCACAGTGGTGGAGAATGCGGGCAAGGCGGAGCCTAGACAGCGCAGCTGGGCAACACCTGAAGACGTCGTCCCCTCTCGCCCGCTGAAGTTCGTGAAGAAGCGCGTGGGACGGAGAAACGACGGAGACGGCCTCCCAGCCACTGAAGGGGTAAGTGACATCTAGCCAATTGTCATCTTACCCTGTGGTTGGTTGAGGCTGTCGACTAATACCGGTTTCTCTGTCCCTGTTCCGGCGCGGTGCGAGAGGGAGGTTCGCCCGGAGAGGAATCCCTGCCCCGCCCACTCCGACCGTATGGAGCCTGGTTGAGGAAGGTAGCACTCCTGCGTGGGCGGCGACCAACGACGGGGATGTCGCTTGGGGGGGGAATGTGACGGATCGACGGCCCTCCCCCTCATCATCACCACCCCGTCCCTTATTCGCCGCCCTTCACCAGGCTCCCGACTGGAGTGGGTGGATGAGAGGAGGGGCGTGGGACTAACGTGGGCTGGCGGCGTGTGATGAGGCACAGCTGGACTGAATTAAGCCTCATCACCGCCGCCGTTAAATGCCGAGCGCGCCTCTCCTCGGGAGACCGGTCTCTTCCCCCGTGCATGCACGCTGGTGTCCTCGTGGGTCCAGGAAGGGTGCGTCGAGGGACATCGCGCCGCCGAGGATGTGAGCCGCGGAACCTCCAGGGTCATCGTGCAAGCCGCACCCGTATAACGGCCGTCGGGCCAGGATGCCGGGCCGTCCATCCCGCCAATGGGCCAGTAAGTGGCACAGGAAGAGCCGCCGCTCCAGAGAAGCCGCCGCCCCTCGTGCCCCGGACCGCGGGAGCGTGTGCGGCCACAAGACTCCGCCCCTTGCCTGGACCCTTCCCTTTTGGAACACTGCCCTCCTTCACGAGCCCCGCAGCACATCGAGGACACCAGATTCCCCCCCTTCTTTGGACACTTTTTCCCCCTGGACACTTTTCCTTTTATTATTTTTGTTCAATAAAAACCTCTCCGAGGCCTGACGCCACACCCACTGTGTCTGTCGTTGGCTCCTCCCGTCACAATACACACTGACCAAATTTATAAACGTAACACTTTTGTTTTTGAAGACTTTTTCTATGTACACAAAAGGCCTATTTCTCTCAAATATTGTTCACAAATCTGTCTAAATCTATGTTAGTGAGCACTTCTCCTTTGCCGAGATACTCCATCCACCTCACAGGTGTGGCATATCAAGATGCTGATTAGACAGCATGATTATTGCATAGGTGTGCCTTTGGCTGGCCACAACAAGGCCACTCTAAAATGTGCAGTTTTACTGTACTGACCACCATTTGCCTCACGCAGTGCAATACATCTCCTTCGCATAGAGTTGATCAGGTTGTTGATTGTGGCCTGTGGAGTGTTGGTCCACTCCTCTTCAATAGCTATGCGAAGTTGCTGGATATTGGCAGGAACTGGAAAATGCTGTTGTTTACGCCGATCCAGAGCATCCCAAACATGCTCAATGGGGGACATGTCCGGTGAGTATGCTGGCCATGCAAGAACTGGGATGTTTTCAGCTTCCAGGAATTGCATACAGATCCTTGCAACATGGGGCCGTGCATTATCATGCTGCAACACGATGTGATTGTCATGGATGAATGGCACAACAGTGGGCCTCAGGATCTCGTTACGGTATCTCTGTGCATTCAAAATGCCATCAGTAAAACGCACCTGTGTTCGTTGTCCATATGTCTGCCCATACCATAACCCCACCGCCACCATGGGCCACTCGATCCACAACGTCATCAGCAAACCGCTCACTAACACGATGCCATACACGCTGTCTGCCATCTGCCCTGTACAGTGAAAACCAGGATTCACCCTTGAAGAGAACACCTCTCCAAAGTGCCAGACGCCATTGAATGTGAGCATTTGCCTACTCAAGTCGGTTACGACGACGAACTGCAGTCAGGTCGAGACCCCGATGAGGACGACAAGCATGCAGATGAGCTTTCCTGAGATAGTTTCTGACAGTTTGTGCAGAAATTCTTTGGTTATGCAAACCGATTGTTGCAGCAGCTGTCTGGGTGGCTGGTCTCAGACGATCTTGGAGGTGAAGATGCTGGATGTGGAGGTCCTGGGCTGGTGTGGTTACACATGGTTTGCGGTTGTGAGGCTGGTTGGATGTACTGACAAATTCTCTGAAACACCTTTGGAGACGGCTTATGGTAGAGAAATTAACATTCAATTCAAGGGCAACAGCTCTGGTGGACAATCCTGCAGTCAGCATGCCAATTGCACGCTCCCTCAAAACTTGCTACATCTGTGGCATTGTGCTGTGTGATAAAACTGCACATTTTAGAGTGGCCTTTTATTGTGACACACCTGTGCAATAATCATGCTGTCTAATCAGCATCTTGATATGCCACACCTGTGAGGTGGATGGATTATCTCGGCAAAGGAGAAGTGCTCACTAACACAGATTTAGACAGATTTGTGAACAATATTTGAGAGAAATAGGCCTTTTGTGTTCAAAAAGTCTTAGATCTTTGAGTTCAGCTCAAATGGGGGCAGAAACAAAAGTGTTGCATTTATAATTTTGTTCCGTGTGTATTCTTTTTTTTTTTTTTTTTTAATTGCTCATTGTGACTCATTTTGTCAGTACAGGTAACATATACTGTTTTTTTTTTTCCAACAGGGTAGCCATGGGTTTTCAAAGTACCATCCTAATGTGTAACTACTCTTGACATTACTCCTGTGCTGTTTTTTGAGAAAATGGTTTGCATTTGCTGCAGCCCCACCTCCAGCCTGATTGTTAAAGCGTCTGCTTACAGGATGTTGGTTCACCACATGTCAGATCGGGAAGCTGACTTTCCAACTTTAACTGTTAAAACTGTAAGATACAGTATAACAACTTCAGTCCGAATTATTATTTTTTATTTCAAACTCAAGAAATCTGCAATAGATGCCACACTTTTTTCTTTTTTTGGGGCAAATGTGATTAAAATGCACTGAAGTGAGAGACGAAAAGACTATTCTATCTGTTGTTGACGTGCACACATTTAAGGTTCTTCTGGTTCAAACTAAAAGTGAGTGCCTCATAATTTTACAGCTAGAAATGTTTGTTGTGATATTTCTTGTGTGTTTTTTGCTGGAGTTTCGAATGTCATAATCCAACAGGGCTACTGACACAACAAGATTTGAGGAACAAGGAAGTTCACATAAAACTTTGCATTCAAAATCATTCAAGACATGCAAGATCTTTGTTTGCTGCTGGCTCTGCTTTGACTAAAGCTGCAAATGGAATGGTTCAAAATCTTCGTTTTGACAGGTAAGATGTCATATTTTGACTAAAGGGCTTTATTTTGTGATAACAGCCAGATGGACATTATGCACATTATCCCGCTTATTACATGGCTCCTTGCCACAAAAGTAAATAATTAGACACGGAACATTGATCTGAATCAGTGACAGTGGGGTGACACATTAAGCATATAATTACTAAAAGTCAAGATTACTTGTAGTACCCGGATGATCCTGTGTTATTAGTTTTACAGGTTGTTATCGAAGAATAACACACCATGGAAAGTCGTGATTGACCAATCAGTATCAAGTATTCCAAAGAGCCATGTAATAATTACTATTAATACAATGGAAACCAATAAAACAAAAACTATCACTATACTATAATGCCTTTTCACATTGAAATCTCTAAATCTTTGTGTTGAAATATAGTGGCAGTGAGTGTGCAAGTAACGTCTCAAGACAGCACTACTGGTGAGATTCATATTTTTATACTGCATGGTTTCTGTAGCATCGTAACTGTTGTATTTTCAAGTTTCAAGTAAATTTTTAATACAGTTGTGCATTTAGCTTCTCTAATCTAAGGATTATTTATCCTCTAGAACCTCCAGTTCAGATTTCCAAGCCCAAGATAACTCTGAATCTAGCTCATGAGGTGCTGTATAACACAGAGACAGTCATTCTGCGCTGTGAGGTCTCTGGAGAACCACCAGGGTTACAATATGACTGGTACAAGGACTCAGAAGATCTTGATGAACATCAGCCCAGCATCACTGCGAATGATAGTGGAAAATATGAATGCAAAGCAAAAAAAGGAGCTACTGAGTCTGAAAAAAGTGATAGTTACACTTTAACTATAAAAGGTAAATGAATATCACAAATATGTATTTATTTATATAAATTTGTGTCTTCAAATTTCTCTCTTTACTATGTATACCAATCCCTGCACCAATGCTGATTCTGGTATAATTGGGCCAAAAAGTCAACGGGCAATTTTGGAGTGTAAAAAATATTGGCCTGACTTTTGTGCCATCTTTTTCTGTGCAGATCCCCCTAAAGCAAATCTGACTGTGGATCCTGACTGGACAGAAGTATTTCCTGGTGAAAACATCTCTTTGCAGTGTTTGATTGAAAATGTATCTGAAAAATGGAATTATATATGGTTCAAGAACTCAAGCAAAATTGACTCCGGTGGTGAAGCAAACATAAAAAAAAACACTCTCACACTCTCAGTTCAGTCCAGTCATGACGGGGAGTATATGTGTCAAGCTGAGCTGCAGGACAGAAATGTGACGACTGCAAAAAGTACATCGTATTTGTTAACAGTTAAAGGTAAGAATCTGCTATCACTGTAGCCAAGCAGCATGTCATGGTTAAGTCATAATCTGTTACAGTACATTGTGAATTACAGACATTTCAAAAAGTTTAATTTCAGAAAACAGTACATTGAATTTTGCATGTTAATAACCGTAATGCTTAAGAATTTCAACACTGTCTTTATAGTTTTAGTGCTGTTTATTTCCAGCCTCAGTTTAAGCAAATGTATCTAATCTTAAATAAAACTTGCATAAACGTGACCCTGGACCACAAAACCAGTCTTCAGTCGCTGGGGTATATTTGTAGCAATAGCCAAAAATACATTGTGTGGGTCAAAATGATTGATTTTTCTTTTATGCCAAAAATCATTAGGATATTAAGTAAAGATCATGTTCGATGAAGATATTTTGTAAACTTCCTACTGTAAATATTTAAAAACTTATTTTTTGATTAGTAATATGCATTGTAAACTTGCATATTACTCTTCATTCCACTGGTGGTGGTTGAGAAGAGACCCCTCCCCACCATATGATTGTAAAGCGCTTTGGGTGTACAGCAATACACAATAAAGCACTATATAAATGCATCATTCATTCATTCATTCATTGTTAAGAACTTAATTTGGACAACTTTAAAGGCGATTTTCTCAATATTTAGATTTTTTTGCACCCTCAGATTCCAGATTTTCTTATAGTTGTATCTCAGCCAAATATTGCCCTATCAAACCATAAAAAACAATATATAAATGGAAAGCTTATTTATTCAGCTTTCAGACGATGTATAAATCTCAATTTCGAAAAATTGACCCTTATGACTAGTTTTTTGGTCCAGGGTCACAAATATAATTGTCTAAGTTTTTTAAATTACTTTTAAAAAATGTATTTATAAATTATAAAGACAATTGTACATTTTTTGTACAATTATAAAGGCTATAATACAGTATAATCCAGTAAAAAAATGTTGAATATTTTGAATTGCTTTTGAAAATATGATATACTACATGATTCATATGAAAGAAAGAGTTACAGGCACATTAAAATGCAGTTCAGTGAAGAAACGGTATTGGCCTGTATCGGTGTACAGATGTTCATGTCAGCATTTACAGCTTCCCGTCTACTCTCCTTAACAGTGGTCAGACACTATGAGTGGCATGAGTCAGTTCATTTAGTCTTGGATGATAAAGAATAAAAAGCAAACACAACTCAAGGCAGTTATTGTTTGAAGGTGGTCCACTCTTTATAATTTTTACCTCTGTGACTCTTAGATAACACACCAAAACCAACCATTACAAAGCATGAGTGGTTTGAGTTGTTCTACACTAATGAACGAATCCAGATTAATTGTCATATGCCAGGAGTTGGTTGGGAATACTGCTGGAATAAAGACTCAAAATGTTGGATCACAAATCCAGAATTGACCATCGACTCAGTATCTGTCAATGACACTGGTGACTATCACTGCAAAGCACAGAGAGGAGACTTCGAAGTGGACAGCGAGACTCTACAAGTGCGAGTTCAAGGTGAGTCCATAATTTACCTCTTCATAATCATTTCTGTATGTTAATATTATTCCCATTGTGCATTCATTGAGTTTACAGTGCCTCAGTAACATTCCCAAGAAATGCATGAACATGTTAGTGTTAGGCTCTGTGTTATCTACAGTAGCTGACCTCATTCAAACTCCATTTTCTTCTCTTCCTTTAGAACCACCTGAACCACAAATCCAGTCTGATTGGACAGAAGCGTTTACTGGTGAAAAAGCTTCTTTGCAGTGTTTGATTCAAAATGTTTCCGGAAACTGGAATTATATGTGGTTCAAGGGCCAGGACAAGATTGACTCCAGTAGTGAAGGAAACATAACAGGAAACACTCTCACACTCTCAGTTCAGTCCAGACATGGCGGGGTGTATGTGTGTCAAGCTGAGCTGCAGGACAGAAAGGTGACAACGGCAAAAAGCGCACCGCATTCGTTAACAGTAAAAGGTAAGAATCTGTTATCGGTTTAGCTAATGGTTTACCTCATGGTTAAATCATAATCTGTAACATTGTGAAATACAGCATTTTTTTTTTTAAAGATCTAATTTCTGAAAACAGTTCATTGAATTTTGCATGCTAATAACCTTAATACTTAAGAATTTAAAAACTGTCTATTTCTTAATTATTTAAGTTAGAGTTTTAGTGCTGTTTATTTACAGCCTCAGTTTAAGCAAATATTTCTTGGTTTTTCCATTGAAATCTCAAATAAAACTTGCATAAATATAATTGTCCAGGTCTTTAAATTACTTTAAAAAAATCATTTATAAATTATAAGGACAATTGCACATTTTTTGTACAATTATAAAGGCTATAATACAGTATAATCCAGTAAAAAATGTCTAGTTCTGCTACATTGTTCTTTATCTGTGCAGAACTGCCTCAGCCAAAATTGTCAATAGAGTCTCAATGGAATATATTTTACCTAACTGAGAAAGTGACTCTGATTCCCAAGAAATGCATGAACATGTTAGTGTTAGGCTCTGTGTTATCTACAGTATCTGACCTCATTCAAACTCCATTTTCTTCTCTTCCTTTAGAACCGCCTAAACCACAAATCCAGTCTGATTGGACAGAAGCATTTACTGGTGAAAAAGCGTCTTTGCAGTGTTTGATTCAAAATGTTTCTGGAAACTGGAATTATATGTGGTTCAAGGGCCAGAAAAAGATTGACTCCAGTAGTGAAGCAAACATAACAGGAAACACTCTCACACTCTCAGTTCAGTCCAGACATGACGGGGAGTATATGTGTCAAGCTGAGCTGCAGGACAGAAATGTGACGACTGCAAAAAGTACATCGTATTTGTTAACAGTTAAAGGTAAGAATCTGCTATCACTGTAGCCAAGCAGCATGTCATGGTTAAGTCATAATCTGTTACAGTACATTGTGAAATACAGACATTTCAAAAAGTTTAATTTCAGAAAACAGTACATTGAATTTTGCATGTTAATAACCTTAATGCTTAAGAATTTCAACACTGTCTTTATAGTTTTAGTGCTGTTTATTTCCAGCCTCAGTTTAAGCAAATGTATCTAATCTTAAATAAAACTTGCATAAACGTGACCCTGGAGCACAAAACCAGTCTTAAGTCGCTGGGGTATATTTGTAGCAATAGCCAAAAATACATTGTGTGGGTCAAAATGATTGATTTTTCTTCTATGCCAAAAATCATTAGGATATTAAGTAAAGATCATGTTCCATGAAGATATTTTGTAAACTTCCTACTGTAAATATATCAAAACTTATTTTTTGATTAGTAATATGCATTGTAAACTTGCATATTACTCTTCATTCCACTGGTGGTGGTTGAGAAGAGACCCCCCCCCCCCCCCCCATATGATTGTAAAGCGCTTTGGGTGTACAGCAATACACAATAAAGCACTATATAAATGCATCATTCATTCATTCATTCATTCATTGTTAAAGGGATAGTTCACCCAAAAATGAAAATTCAGTCATCATTTACTCACCCTCAAGTAGGTCCAAACCTGTATGAATTTCTTTGTTCTGCCTAACAAAAAGGAACATATTTTGAAGAAAGTTTGTAACCAGGCTGTTTTGGGTCACCATTGACTTCCATAGTAGGAAAAAAATATACTATGGAAGTCAATGGTGCCCCAGAACTGCTCTGTTTCCCACATTCTTCAGAACATCTTCCTTTGTGTTCAGCAGAACAAAGACATTCAAACCGGTTTGGAACTACTTGAGGGTGAGTAAATGATGACAGAATTTTCATATTTGGGTGAACTATCCCTTTAAGAACTTAATTTGGACAACTTAAAAGGCGATTTTCTCAATATTTCGATTTTTTTTGCACCCTCAGATTCCAGATTTTCTTATAGTTGTATCTCGGCCAAATATTGCCCTATCAAACCATAACAAACCATATATCAATGGAAAGCTTATTTATTCAGCTTTGAGATGATATATAAATCTCAATTTTGAAAAATTGACCCTTATGACTGGTTTTGTGGTCCAGGGTCACAAATATAATTATCTAAGTATTTTAAATTACTTTTAAAAATTTTATTTATAAATTATAAAGACAATTGTACATTTTTTGTACAATTATAAAGGCTATAATACAGTATAATCCAGTAAAAAATGTCTAGCTCTGCTGCATTGTTCTTTATCTGTGCAGAACTGCCTCAGCCAAAATTGTCAATAGAGACTCAATGGAATATATTTTACCTAACTGAGAAAGTGACTCTGAAGTGTTCAATCGATGAAGATTCAAATAAATGGGGCTATGAATGGTTTATAAATGGAGATCAGCCTCCCAAGGACACGGACATTTCCTTGTCTGGAAACACACTCTCCATCAGCTCAGCTAAAGCGGGTCATTCAGGACAGTACACCTGCAGAGGAAGACATCTGACGAGAACACCAGTGACTACAGGACAAACTGAAGCTGTGCAAATTCATATTCAGGGTAAAACTACTTATGATTTTCTATGATTAATAAATATCAATGAAACTGACAGGCACCCAAAAGAGTTCAATGAAGAATATTTGTTGAATATTTTGAAAATATGATATACTACATGATTTATATGAAAGAAAGAGTTACAGGCACATTAAAATGCAGTTCAGTGAAGAAACGGTATTGGCCTGTATCAGTGTACAGACGTTCATGTCAGCATTTACAGCTTCCCGTCTACTCTTCTTAACGGTGGTCAGACACTATGAGCGGCATGAGTCAGTTCATTTAGTCTTGGATGATAAAGAATAAAAAGCAAACACAACTCAAGGCAGTTATTGTTTGAAGGTGGTCCACTCTTTATAATTTTTACCTCTGTGACTCTTAGATAACACACCAAAACCAACCATTACAAAGCATGAGTGGTTTGAGTTGTTCTACACTAATGAACGAGTCCAGATTAATTGTAACATGCCAGGAGTTGGTTGGGAATACCACTGGAATAAAGTCTCAGAACTTCGGATCACAAATCCAGAATTGACCATCGACTCAGTATCTGTCAATGACACTGGTGACTATCACTGCAAAGCAAAGAGAGGAGACTTCAAAGTGGACAGCGAGACTCTACAAGTGCGAGTTCAAGGTGAGTCCATAATTTGCCTCTTTATAATCATTTCTGTATGTTAATATTATTCCCATTGTGTATTCACTGAGTTTACAGTGCCTCAGTAACATTCCCAAGAAATGCATGAACATGTTAATATTAGGCTCTGTGTTATCTACAGTATCTGACCTCATTCAAACTCCATTTTCTTCTCTTCCTTTAGAACCACCTGAACCACAAATCCAGTCTGATTGGACAGAAGCATTTACTGGTGAAAAAGCTTCTTTGCAGTGTTTGATTCAAAATGTTTCTGAAAACTGGAATTATATGTGGTTCAAGGGCCAGGACAAGATTGACTCCAGTAGTGAAGCAAACATAACAGGAAACACTCTCACACTCTCAGTTCAGTCCAGACATGGCGGGGTGTATGTGTGTCAAGCTGAGCTGCAAGACAGAAATGTAATGACTGCAAAAAGCGCACCGCATTCGTTTACAGTTAAAGGTAAGAATCTGTTATCAGTTTAGCTAATGGTTTACCTCATGGTTAAATCATAATCTGTAACGTGAAATACAGCATTTTTTTTTTTAAAGATCTAATTTCTGAAAACAGTTCATTGAATTTTGCATGCAAATAACCTTAATGCTAAAGAATTTCAAAACTGTCTATTTTTTAATTATTTAAGTTAGAGTTTTAGTGCTGTTTATTTCCAGCCTCAATTTAAGCAAATGTTTCTTGGTTTTTCCATTGAAATCTCAAATAAAACTTGCATAAATATAATTTTCTAAGTCTTTAAATTACTTTAATAAAATGTTATTTATAAATTATAAGAACAATTGTACATTTTTTGTACAATTATAAAGGCTATAATACAGTAGAATCCAGTAAAAAATGTCTAGCTCTGCTACATTGTTCTTTATCTGTGCAGAACTGCCTCAGCCAAAATTGTCAATAGAGACTCAATGGAATATATTTTACCTTACTGAGAAAGTGACTCTGAAGTGTTCAATCGATGAAGATTCAAATAAATGGGGCTATGAATGGTTTAGAAATGGAGATCAGCCTCCCAAGGACACGGACATTTCCTTGTCTGGAAACACACTCTCCATCAGCTCAGCTAAAGCGGGTCATTCAGGACAGTACACCTGCAGAGGAAGACATCTGACGAGAACACCAGTGACTACAGGACAAACTGAAGCTGTGCAAATTCATATTCAGGGTAAAACTACTTATGATTTTCTATGATTAATAAATATCAATGAAACTGACAGGCACCCAAAAGAGTTCAATGAAGAATATTTGTTGAATATTTTGAAAATATGATATACTACATGATTTATATGAAAGAAAGAGTTACAGGCACATTAAAATGCAGTTCAGTGAAGAAACGGTATTGGCCTGTATCAGTGTACAGATGTTCATGTCAGCATTTACAGCTTCCCGTCTACTCTTCTTAACGGTGGTCAGACACTATGAGCGGCATGAGTCAGTTCATTTAGTCTTGGATGATAAAGAATAAAAAGCAAACACAACTCAAGGCAGTTATTGTTTGAAGGTGGTCCACTCTTTATAATTTTTACCTCTGTGACTCTTAGATTACACACCAAAACCAACCATTACAAAGCATGAGTGGTTTGAGTTGTTCTACACTAATGAACGAGTCCAGATTAATTGTAACATGCCAGGAGTTGGTTGGGAATACCACTGGAATAAAGTCTCAGAACTTCGGATCACAAATCCAGAATTGACCATCGACTCAGTATCTGTCAATGACACTGGTGACTATCACTGCAAAGCACAGAGAGGAGACTTCAAAGTGGACAGCGAGACTCTACAAGTGCGAGTTCAAGGTGAGTCCATAATTTACCTCTTCATAATCATTTCTGTATGTTAATATTATTCCCATTGTGTATTCACTGAGTTTACAGTGCCTCAGTAACATTCCCAAGAAATACATGAACATGTTACTGTTAGGCTCTGTGTTATCTACAGTATCTGACCTCATTCAAACTCCATTTTCTTCTCTTCCTTTAGAACCACCTAAACCACAAATCCAGTCTGATTGGACAGAAGCATTTACTGGTGAAAAAGCTTCTTTGCAGTGTTTGATTCAAAATGTTTCCGGAAACTGGAATTATATGTGGTTCAAGGGCCAGGACAAGATTGACTCCAGTAGTGAAGCAAACATAACAGGAAACACTCTCACACTCTCAGTTCAGTCCAGACATGGCGGGGTGTATGTGTGTCAAGCTGAGCTGCAGGACAGAAATGTAATGACTGCAAAAAGCGCACCGCATTCGTTAACAGTAAAAGGTAAGAATTTGTTATCAGTTTAGCTAATGGTTTACCTCATGGTTAAATCACAATCTGTAACATTGTGAAATACAGCATTTTTTTTTTTAAAGGTCTAATTTCTGAAAACAGTTCATTGAATTTTGCATGCTAATAACCTTAATGCTAAAGAATTTCAAAACTGCCTCTTTTTTAATTATGTAAGATAGAGTTTTAGTGCTGTTTATTTCCAGCCTCAGTTTAAGCAAATGTTTCTTGGTGTTTCCATTGAAATCTCAAATAAAACTTGCATAAATATAATCGCCTAAGTTTTTAAATTACTTAAAAAAAATGTTATTCATAAATTATAAGGAAAATTGAACATTTTTGTACAATTATAAAGGCTTTAATACAGTATAATCCAGTAAAAAATGTCTAGTTCTGCTACATTGTTCTTTATCTGTGTAGAACTGCCTCAGCCAAAATTGTCAATAGAGACTCAATGGAATATATTTTACCTTACTGAGAAAGTGACTCTGAAGTGTTCAATTGATGAAGATTCAAATAAATGGGGCTATGAATGGTTTATAAATGGAGATCAGCCTCCCAAGGACACGGACATTTCCTTGTCTGGAAACACACTCTCCATCAGCTCAGCTAAAGCGGGTCATTCAGGACAGTACACCTGCAGAGGAAGACATCTGACGAGAACACCAGTGACTACAGGACAAACTGAAGCCGTGCAACTTCATATTCAGGGTAAAACTACTTATGATATTCTATGATTAATAAATATCAATGAAACTGACAAGCACTCAAAAGAGTTCAATGAAGAAGCTGTTGAATATTTTGAACTGCTTTTGAAAATATGATATACTACATGATTCATATGAAAGAAAGAGTTACAGGCACATTAAAATGCAGTTCAGTGAAGAAACGGTATTGGCCTGTATCGGTGTACAGACGTTCATGTCAGCATTTACAGCTTCCCGTCTACTCTTCTTAACAGTGGTCAGACACTATGAGTGGCATGAGTCAGTTCATTTAGTCTTGGATGATAAAGAATAAAAGGCAAACACAACTCAAGGCAGTTATTGTTTGAAGGTGGTCCACTCTTTATAATTTTTACCTCTGTGACTCTTAGATAACACACCAAAACCAACCATTACAAAGCATGAGTGGTTTGAGTTGTTCTACACTAATGAACGAATCCAGATTAATTGTAACATGCCAGGAGTTGGTTGGGAATACTGTTGGAATAAAGACTCAAAATGTTGGATCACAAATCCAGAATTGACCATCAACTCAGTATCTGTCACTGACACTGGTGACTATCACTGCAAAGCACAGAGAGGAGACTTCGAAGTGGACAGCGAGACTCTACAAGTGCGAGTTCAAGGTGAGTCCATAATTTACCTCTTCATAATCATTTCTGTATGTTAATATTATTCCCATTGTGCATTCATTGAGTTTACAGTGCCTCAGTAACATTCCCAAGACATTTTTAATGTTTCTTATTTCAGAAGACATTTAATTAGATTTTGCAGAAATTATAACCTCATGCTTATTCGATAACTGTATGTTTATTAAATATTGTCAACATTGTATGTTTTGTAATTATTCAGTATTGAATTATTCAATTTGTGCTGTTTATTATCAACCTCAATTTAGGCAAAACGTTATTGAATTTTAAATTATAATAAATGCATAAAAACAAATAAGTAGTTTTAGTCTTTAAACTACTTTAGAATTATATGAAGGACCATTATAAAATAATGTACATTGTCAATAGTGTCAAACATTATTTTATAAATAAATTTATCATATGTTATACAATTATAAAGGATCACAGCCAAAAATCCTTCAGCAGCAAGATCCATCATACCCAGAGTTCTACAGTACACTGGAGAACAAGTCAATGTTAGAAAATGTTAAATTCTGTTATGGTGTTTATCTGTGCAGTGCCACCTAAACCAGAACTGTCAATCACGCCTCAATGGAAAACATTTTACCCGACTGAAACACTGACTCTGAAGTGTTCAGTCAATGAAGATTCAAATAAATGGGACTATGAATGGTTTAGAAATGGAACTCGGCTTCTCAAGGACACGGACATTTCCTTGTCTGGAAACACACTCTCCATCAGCTCAGCTAAAGCGGGTCATTCAGGACAGTACACCTGCAGAGGAAAACATCTGACGAGAAAGCCAGTGACTACAAGACAAGCTGAAACTGTGCAACTTCATATTCAGGGTAAAACTACTTATGATATTCTATGATTAATAAATATCAATGAAAGCACCTTAAAGTTCAGTTTAATGACGAAGACATCATTGAGAAAAGGCCAATGAAATTAGCCATAGCTGGTCACACCACAGACATCCGGGTATAAACAGACCAGCATGGCATTTGCTCACTCATTCAGTTCTTCAGAGCAATGCAGTTTCTCCTTTGCCCATACACATATAAGTGTAGTGAGAGTACCCCAGGGTGCTTCAACGGTGATCTTTGAGAGCAAATTTCCTTTTAAAAGATCAATTTCTCCAAAAGAGCTTCACAGATGGATTTGTGTATTTATAACATGCCTTTTCATCCTGTCCTTCTGGTTGCAGTTTGCTCATCCCACACTCTGACAGACATGATCACTGTGCGCAGTGTTTGGGCCGTGCCCATGCCGAAGCAGCTTTTGTGGATGGTTTATGTCCTTCTTGTGCAGACATGGCTATCGGCACATTGTGCTCACTGCTCGCATTCTTTTTTAAAGACCGCGAGTCACCTCAACTGCTTCCCGTCCTGGCCCTTCTACTTCCGGGTACGAGGCCAAGATGATGTGTACTGAAGGAGAGCAAGGAGATGTTGAGGGAGCAGTTCTGCCAGATGAATTCCCGCAGACCTCTCATTTCTCCAACTGCACCTGTTCTCCAGTAGACATTCTGAGTGAGTTTGAGACCGTGGGTTTGATCTCTCATTCAATGCTGAGCTTTTCTGGTGATCGGACGGAAAAGGCGAGGTTTGTTCGACCGGAATGCTCTCGCCGGCATCCAACGGGAGATCAAGACTCACATGTCGGATGGGTTTAGCCTCGCCGATCGGAAGGCGGAAGGGCAAAGTTGTGTGGTCGGGAGGCTCTCGTCAGCATTCAACGGGAGGTCAATACTCACGGCGTTGGACGGGTAAGCCTCGCCGACTGTGTAATGGAAAAAGTAAGGTTGTTTGAACAGAGAATGAACAAAGGCTAGAATGAACAAAGGCTAGAATGAACATGGCGTTGAGTGTGCGGGCGGTACTGAGAGGCTGGTAACTTGTGCGGAGGGAGTGGATACATTTGGTGAGAATGTCTAACGTTATGGGTAATCTGGAATCGGGACGAGTAGACCGGGATCGTTGGATTCCCCTGATTAGCAGGGAGGTTTGAGAATTACTTATTTCGGGCGAGGGAACTTGTGGAAAAATTGGATGCCACTTAGGTAACCTTTGATGGACCTGACTTGGAGGCCCTTGACAGTTGAGGAAAGAGATAAATGAGGTGATTGACAGTAGAGAAAAATCAGGGAATGGCAAGTTGTATGAGAGGTGGAATGACTTGAAACTTCTCCATGCTGTCACGTATGACTGGAGGGTTCTAGGAGAAAATGCTTGGAGGATAGTGTCGAGTGATGTGTCGAGGAGGGGTTTTAACAGGTGAGTTACGGGAATATTAATTCTGAATAGTGAGGTACTGGAGTTGGGAATTGGTCCGCCTCTGGAGCCAACATCCTGAATTTCTGAAACAGAAAGCGAGACAGAGAGTCAGCAATTTGGCTTTCTGAACCTGGAACGTAAAAAACCTCCAAAGCCGATGAAGGGAGCTGCGTCTGTAAATAGTTGGATGTCAACGGAAGACGAAACGAGGTTATTATTGAAAGGGAAAGGCCGTTCCATTGTTTAAGGAACATTATCCATAACCTGAGTTCGTCACGGCACGCGCGAGATAAGGAAATGAGATCCTCGAGCGAGTGAACCGAAGAAGCGAGTGAGAGGAGATGCGAGATGAAAGGGCGGTCTCGGAGAATGATGCGCATGGCAAATTTTAAATGCCCGAGCAGTGACAGGAGTTCACGTTTGGAATAGCTAGAGCCGGAGGGTAGAGGAGACGAGGATTATTCTATCGATCTTTTCCTTAGGCAGTGAGACCTGGAATTTAGCTGAGTCTAGGTTTATGCCGAGGAACTCAATGAATGTAGCGGGACCCATGGTTTTTTCCTGAGCGATGGGGATCCCAAGCTCGGAAAAAACTTTTTGGACTGTGAGGATGTGGGCGGCTGGGATGGCATCGGGGGATTCGTCGAGGGGGATCAAGCTATTGATGCCTGGGACTGTGGAATTATGAGGTGATGACAGATCGATCATTAGGCGTTTTTTACCTGAAAATTTTCTTGTAGCCACTCCAATGGGGCTCACACAAAATACTTCGAAGGGGTGTATCATGAAGCCTGATTTGACTTCCTTTTTGATAAGGTCGTCTACAACGTTGGGCTCAGCATGGGCGGATTGGAGGTTATTACAGATTAAATTTTGGGAAAGCACGCATTCGACACTGGGGTTAAAACCATGACTGAGGCCGGACAGAAGATAATTAGAGAATTCTTTGTCTAGATGGTGGGCGAGTTCGATGACCAGACGAGAAATGTTCATGGGAGTCAATAGGTAATTTTTAGATTTTTTATTCACAGCTTTGTACACTGGACAAACAATGCGAGCGTGAACTCCGCCGCAAAAGCTACAGATGTGAAGATAACGGCAGCGCTGTTGCATCTCCCGGAATTAAACGCAATACATGGCTGCCTGTTGTCCACTGCAGATGTTGCTGCAGAGTTCGCGGCAGTTGCAGATCTTGGGATGTAGCTGGAGGATTTCACAGAGATGGGCTCTGGGCATGGGATTATGGAGGGATTCATTTGTGGGCAAGTCATGGTGGAGTGAGCGACTGACCTGCAAACTGCACACGAAATGTTCCTGCAGCCTAGGAACACCCTGCTGTGGAGATCTGGATCGAGTGCGCCCCAGTAAGGGCACTGCTTCCATTGCACGACTCGAACTGCGCATGGTACGTGAAAAAATGCCCCTCCATAGGACAAAGTGAGCTTGGCTATGATCACCAGGTAGTCATTGAGTTTGCGTCGCCTTTGAGGGAAGGCTGAACAAATGATCTCTGTGAATTGGCTGAAAGCAATGGAGAACTCAGAAAAAGAAAGTATTCGAGATGAAAGGGGGTTTGGGTTCACGGGCGGTGGGGCTGTGTGAGCTGGCCATTGCAGCCAGGTGCTTGCTTGAGCTGTGAGCTCCGAGCTGAAAGGAGCGGGCTGCGGGGCTATATATGACAGCCATTGCGGCCAAGCGCTTGCTTGAGCTGTGAGCTCCGCGCTAAAAGGGCGGGCAGCGGGGCTGAGATTGGTGGCCGCAGCCAAGCGCCCGCTAGAGCTGCGGGACCCGGTGTTGCTGAAGGAGGAACTAATATATAAATGCATCATTCATTCCATATGTTGTGGCTCCGTTTGGCAGCCCCATATGTGTATTAGTCCACTGCTCTCTTCCGAATGGGATTCAGTGTTTCCTCTAGACAGTCAGTCTGTCACTTGTTTCTGTGCTTGGTAGTTCTCTCCTTATGTGGAGGCCACCTCAGAAACCTTCCTTATATAGTATTCCATTTTATTGAGTCCATGGGATGTATCTCCACATGTTACCTCTCCTTCGAGTAGGATGTGGTCTCTGTAGTGATCTTTTCCTCTTGGGAAAATGAATGCTTATTTACATAACCCCCAAACATTACAACCAGAACTTTCCAACCTCCATTTATTCTTGTTTTTTTCTCAGAATGAGAAAAGGCTCCAGCTGGAGGTGACCTCTGCCTTATATGGCGGCTTGGAGAGTGAAGTTATAAGTCTTGCACATTGGAAGGTTAAGGGGTGGTGAAGTGCATGTGGTCATGGCACCAAGGTTTTTTTTTTTTTTTGTAAACAAAAACTAAGATGTAAACGATTGATTAAAAACGCAATCATAGACTACATTTTGTCACGGTGCACACAGCAGGGAGGAACGAGGAGACGAGGATAACTTGAAAATAACAATCTTAAATGAATCCAAAACAGACAGGGCAGGGCAGGGCAGGGCAAGGCAAGGCAAGGCAAGGCAAGGCAAGGCAAGGCAAGGCTGGGACACACAGGAACACCGGGGAGTAACAAGTAGGCCAGACAAAAAGGAAGTAAACAGGCAGGAACTAAATACACATGATAATTAGACACACACAGAACGAAATCATACACAATCACACTTAACAAGGACAGGAACAGGAAAAACCATATATGGACACAAGAGGGCGGGAAACACATGCCAGAGGACTGACACATTTACACTGGCCCAAAAAATGTTTTGCTCACATCTGACACAGATTGGAATTTGTTGCACACATGTAAACACAATGTGTGCAACAAATTTGCATGAGATCCGATTGTTTCGCATCTTCAAAAAACAAACTTCCAAATGTTTTTTTTAATCGGATAATCGATATCTGGACATCCAACCTACGTCTAAACACACAAATCCTACATTATATTTCTCAGCAATGAGGTGATAACTTACAAACTGTTTTTATAATTAAACCAACAAGCTTCAATATTAGGCTACTCACTTGTGCTCTCTCTCTCTCTTTCTCTCTCTCACACATTAATTCATTCAAATTCATTCAATCTTACAGTGCTACTTTATTTCACTTCAGAATTCTACACTCTTAAAAGTGCTGGGTTATTTCTGTAAACACATTGTTGGGTTAATTGTGCTGGGTCATAATTCTGGGTTGTTTGCGGTACTGTAAACACATAGTTGGGTTGTTAGTGCTGGGTCAAATGACTGCAAGGGGTTCTTTCACCACTGAACACCTGGGTTGGGTTATTTTGACCCAACCGGTTTGTTTATTTTTCCTCTTCATCGAATTTTCTGGGTTCTTCACTCGTCTCGTCGTCAGACGGTCAAGCAGCTGGCAGCAAGCAGGATTATAAGGTAAATTAATATGATAATATGATTATTTACCTCTGTTTTTATAAGCTGTGGTGAGAGCACACTGATTTCACTGTTAATGTGGTATTTGATCTGTCGCTGTGCGGGTTAAAGTTAGCGTTATTCTGTGAATGAAGTAGCCGCCTACATTTTTTGTTGACAAAAAAGGCCTCAGCAATCTCTTTATCGTTATATAAAAGTTATAAATATAGGCTATAAGTTATGTGTGTGTGTGTGTGTGTGCGTGCGTGCGTGCGTGCGTGTGTGCAAAGTTTTATATTTTAACGCCTCATGGAAAAGATATGAACTATCGTTAGGTCAGAAATACAGGGGTAAGTTCAGTTAACTTACTGTCTGTGTAACGTTTCTGTGTGGCTTTGTAATGTTTTGTCATAATTAGATCATTTCGTACTAAAATGTATCTTTTAAGGTCTTTTTTTTTCGAGTAAATGTCTGCGACAATAACTTATTTTCGCGCTCTTTTTTTCCTCAGGTAACGTTAGCTGCATTAGCTACCCTTAACGTTAAACCACAATATTGCAGGTATGTAATATTATTCTTAAATGGTATGTAATATTCTTAAATATTTTACTTAAAATGTTGTCTAAAGTTAGACTTAATCTCTCATGGTGTTTGAGGTCCTTCCTCTGTTTTAGTGAATGCTTTTATTGCTTTAATCAGAACACAAGTGTTTCCAGGTTAACAGTAAGTTAGAGAGGCTATGCCTGCGTCCCAATGTGCATACTATCCATCCTAAACTCTATGTGATAGTAGTAATTTTCAATACTATTTAGGGCAGATAGGGTGGATAGGATGCACATTGGGAAGCAGGGCATGTAATGTGTTCTTTATGTTACTGTTAGAAATAACAATTTGTATTTGAGATTGATGAATATCACTGGATTTCCAGTCTTGCATACTGTATGGTTTTGCTAGCTTTTAACCCAGTTTTTCATCCTTATTTTACAGAATTTGTTTTGCCTTCCAAAAAAATTGGAGAAATGGTGGATTCGCAGCAATGGGTCTACAAGCATCCCAGAAATCTTGAAGGAGTTCCCCAGGCTTCTAGAAAAACTTGGCATGGTAAGAAATAATTTAGATTTTATGGTTTCGTTTACAGAAATTTGAAATGGTTAAATTGTTAGTGGGGTTGTGCAGATAGACGATAGTATAGTGTATTGAGGATAGTCAGAGATATCGCTGAGAGCTGATGTCGATAGTCAAGGCGATATTACAAGAGCTGTCCCACATCTTTAACATTTGAGCACATTGTTTTCTGTGAGTGTACACAGCAGCAGCACCTCTGCCAGAACATCACTAACATCTTTGATTGTGAGATCAGTTTCACAGCTTGCACTGTATTATTCTTATGGTTTAGATGCTGAAAGGGAGAGTGCTTTCAAAGTCCTGCCCACTCTGCTTCTCCAATCAATATACAAGAACGGAGGAAAGGTCTTCAGACCCACAACCAGAATCCTGGAAGTCATTCATCTGACGTACAACCTGTAAGTTTCTTTTACTTTTTCTACTCTATACACAGTAGGGTACAACGGGGCTAAAGGCCCGCCTTAAAGGAACACTCCACTTTTTTTGGAAATAGGCTCATTCTCCAACTCCCCCAGAGTTAATAAGTTGAGTTTTACCGTTTTTGAATCCATTCAGCCGGTCTCCGGATCTGGTGATAGCACTTTTAGCATAGCTTAGCATAAATCATTGAATCCGATTAGACCAGTAGCATCACGTTCAAAAATGATCAAAGAGTTTCGATAGTTTTCCTATTTAAAACTTGACTCTTCTGTAGTTATATCGTGTACTAAGACCGGCGGAAAATGAAAAGTTGCGATTTTCTAGGCTGATATGGTTAGGAACTACTCTCATTCCGGCGTAATAATCAAGGAACTTTGCTGCCGTAACATGGCCGCGGCAGGCGCAGTGATATTACGCAGCGCCTGAAAGTAGTCCCCAGCTAGGTAACTAGTTATAATATAGCTGGGGACTACTTTCAGGCGCTGCATAATATCACTACGCCTGCTGCGGCCATGTTACGGCAGCAAAGTTCCTTGATTATTACGCCGGACTGAGAGTATAGTTCTTAATCATATCAGCCTAGAAAATAACTTTTCATTTTCCGCCGGTCTTAGTACACGATATAACTACAGAAGAGTCAAGTTTTAAATAGGAAAACTATCGAAATTCTTTGATCGTTTTTGAATGCGATGCTACTGGTCTAATCGGATTCAATGATCTATGCTAAGCTATGCTAAAAGTGCTATCGCCAGACCCGGAGATCGGCTGAATGGATTCAAAAACGGTAAAACTCAACTTATTAACTCTGGGGGAGTTGGAGAATGAGCCTATTTCCAAAAAAAGTGGAGTGTTCCTTTAAGAAAAAATGTGGTATTCACTGCGCTGCGCAATTAAAATGTATAATTGCCGAAAAAATATATACGTTGTATTGAACATTAATGGAGCAACAGATTTTGTGTGAATAAATCATTCAAGTTGTTTATTTTGTTTAAAAATCTTATAAATGTATGAGGTGACAAAGGCGGCCTTTTACCCCACACACGGAGCTCACGATATTGATACAAATACTTCAGCTAAAATAATGTTGTTTTTAAAGTTAATACTTGTTAAAAACAATCACTTTAGCAAAGTTTGTTCTGTTTTCTGCTTAATTTAAAAAAGAAAAAGAAAAAAAGTGTTCATTAAATATAGGCCTACTGTCATTAAAATATGTTAATATAAAAAATATATTTTAAAATACAGAAATAGTCATTTTAATAAGTAAAGATTCTGAAAGTATTGAAGGAGATTCAATAATAATTGAAAATATATTTACAGTAGTAGGCTAACAACATATTATATTTTATTATATGATAAATATCATGTTTTTAAATATGATGGTTTAATTTTAAACATTGTGATTATCTTTAATATGGATACATACATAATATGTATGATATTTATAACAACATAATATATGATATTTACCATCTGAATCTAAGCATGTCATGTGAACAAATGGAAAAGTCAGCGATCTATTAATTATCATGTTAATTACTGTGTCTTTAGCCCCAACAGCAGCGGCGCTTTTTACCATAAATACCATACCTTTACATATTCTTTCTTTATTTAAAAACTGTTGCTTTAATTATCTTAAACAAAACTGAAAATCATAAAGAAGACCTTTGTCTCAAAATATATGCATTATTTTTAGCGATTCTCATTTGCTACTTAAATCTACATTTTAAAAAACATAAAATATAAGATCAAGTAAGCACAGAATCAACTTTGCACTGCTGTGCGCGATCACGTCAAAGATCAGACAAATAAACACGTGCATGTTGAAAAGCGAATGTTTTGCAAAGTGCTACGCCACGTTTTTGTGCCATCTAGTGGTTTAGATGAAAATAATATCAAAGGTGCCTTTTATCCCGGGGCGCCTTTAGCCCCGTTGTACCCTGTTGTGCAAAAGTTTTAGGCCACTAGTATTTTCAACAGTTAAAAGTGGTTTTAAGTCAGTTATTTCTATCTTTTGCTGTAGTGTGTCTGTAGGAAATATCAGTTTACATTTCCAAACATTCATTTTGTCATTAATTGTCATAATCCAGTGAATGTCTGACAACAGCCAGTGCTCCACACAGATCGGATCTGATCATCATCGAGTCTGTCTTGAATCACATGAAGAAACTGAGACAAACTAAATCCAAAAGAACTGTGTCAACATCTCCAAGACATTTCAAGAACCTACCTGCAAACCTACAGTACTGTTAAAAGTGTTAGACACTTGTGAAAAAATGCTGTAAAATGAGGATGCTGTCAAAAATAATGTCATAAATAGATTTTATTTATCAATTATCTTCTATTAACTAAATTAAATCTATATTTGGTGTGATCATCCTTTAAATTTAAAGCAGCTTTTGCCCTCGGTGCACTTGAGCAGAGTTTCTCAGGAGCTTTGCAGGAGGTTTCTTGAAGCATTTTGGAGATGTTGCCACAGTTGGTCTGGATTTAGTCTGTCTCAGTTTATTCTGTTTCCTCATATCATTCCAGACAGACTGATGACCAGATCAGATCAAACAAAAATGTCACTGGATTATTACAATTAATTGCAAAATGAATGTTTGGAAATGTAAACTGATATTTCCTACAGACACATTACAGCAAAAGATAGAAATAACTGACTTAAAACCACTTTTTTATTTAGCTGGCTAAAATACTAGTGGCCTAAAACTTTTGCACAGTACTATATAATATACTGGGGGCTTTAAATACCCCATAATTTATGCCATGTTGGTTGGATGAAATTTAGGTAGACAACCAAGAAGTGCCAGTAAGCAGAAAGAAACCTAAATCAGTAACACAATAAATATTTAGTTTGAGCAACCTTTACCAGACCCAGTTCACAGGAAAACTCAGATGGTTTGGCTGATTTCCATAAAATACACTTAAACGTTATTTAAGTCAACTTAAATGTTACAACTTGTAAAAATGTAAGTTATGTTGCAAGACTAAGTGTTGTGTAATTAACAGGTGATGGGGACCAACATGGTGATGCATTCCTGTACATTTTGTGCCTTGGTGACGAGACGACATCCCACACCTTCACCATTGTTTCGGGCCATGCCGTTGAAACGGACTTGTTGCTTGAGGCTGTTTATCTTTTTCAAGTCCTTTTTTTGTGCTTGATGTTAACTACACTAACATCTTCCTGGGAATTTCTCCAGCATGCAGTATATCATATCGATGGACATGAGTCTTCATGTGTGAAGTATTTGAGGGCAACAGTTTTTTCTGGCCACTTGTAACGTTTTAATTTTTTGTCACATGTACTGTCTGTTGTAGGTCTCTTTGTTTGGCTTAGGTTTAATGGCACAATGTTTGGACTGATTCTCATGTGGCAATAATCAATTTTATAATGTTATGATGCTGCAATGTTGACAAAGAATAGGAGTCTACAGTACCTAGTTTACAAAGTTTTGTTTTTTAAAGAAACTGATCTACAAAAAACATTTTATTTGTGTCCGTAGGGATTGGGTGTAATGTGTAACAGTATAGCACCCATTCAAAAAATGTTTTTAAAAAGAAAAGTGAAAACTCATTAAATTGATATTTACAGTTGCATTTTTTTGTGTTGTGTAATTGTATTACAGAAAAATAATAATTTTATGATTTTTGTGATTGTTATTTATTATTATTATTAGTAATATTGGTAAATATAAACGTAGCAAGGCAATGAGACAACAAATAACCCAATGTTTGGGTAATGTTTAACCCAGCAACACAGTTAACCTGACCCACTGGTTGGGTTAAATAAACAACCCAGCATTCTGGGTCAAATGGCTCAACCCAACACTTGGGTCAAAACAACCCAGCGCGTGTTCTGTCCCATAGTTACCCAGCGGCTGGGTTAAGGTTGGGTTATTTTTTAACCCAGCCTTTTTAGAGTGTACATCTAACGAGCTGTAAATAAAATAACAAATGAAAATTACCATTATTTTCTGGTCTTTATCCTTTCAGTCAGATTTCTCATGTAACAGAAGCAATCAAAGCCAACATTAAGCACTATAAATTGGTGTTTTGAAGAGAAATAGACACAGTGCAACATGGTAATTAAATACAGAATAACCAGGTTTAATTAATTATCATCAATAAATCCATTATTACATGTAAACCATTCAATACATACATATATATATATAAATCAAATAGATGAAAATAGTTAATTTACTATTATGTCATGATTTATGTTCTTGAGTGTGGACTAGTTTAACTTGAGTGGAAAGTATCAGTGTTTGCAGCTTTCTGGTTATGTTGAACTCAGTTCATTTAGCACCAGATCTACAACAACAAGCACATGCAACTCAAGACCGTTTTTGTTTGAAGGTGGTCCACTGTTTCTAATTTTACCTCTGTGACTCTTAGATAATACACCAAACCCAACCATTACAAAACATGAGTGGTTTGATTTGTTCTACACTGAGGAACGAGTCCAGCTTCATTGTAACATGGCAGGAGTTGGTTGGGAATACTGCTGGTATAAAGACTCAAAACTTCGGATCACAAATCCAGAATTGACCATCGACTCAGTATCTGTCACTGGTGACTATCACTGCAAAGCACAGAGAGGAGACTTCTCAGTGGACAGTGAGACTCTACAAGTACGAGTTCAAGGTAAGTTGTGTCCATATAAACTACCTCCTGTGGCCATTTCATTTATAGGATATAAACATGGCAGTGCACTAAACAAGTTTAAAATGATAAGCTGACATGTTAAAGGGACAGTTTACCCAAAAAGAAAACATGACAATTCTGTTATCATTTCACTCTCATGTCTTGTTGTTTTCGACATGTACTGTATGACTTTCCTCTTCAGTGGAAAACAAAAGATATTTTGATATCAATTAAAAATGTACTCACTTTTGTCCATACTAAAGTAATCTAATGTTTTTTGAATGCCACTGACTTTCAAAATGTCTTCATTAAAGCTAGGGAAGGTGATTTTATAGAGCTAGCTTTGGAAGCATAAGATCCCACCCTCCCTGCAAATCACTCTCCAAAGCCACGCCTCCTCCAAAACACATGAACTCGCACAGGCAGACCAGAGACTAACCAGCAACACAATGAGAGATGGTGCTGGTGGAGGGTTGAATGCAAAGCTGTCAGATTACCTCATGTCTCGCTCGGTCTGCAATAGCTTTAAAGGGATAGTTCACCCAAAAATAAAAATTCTGTCATCCTTTACTCACCCTCAAGTAGTTCCAAACCTGTATGAATGTCTTTGTTCTGCTGTTCTGCTGAACACAAAGGAAGAAATTCTAAAGAATGTGGGAAACAGAGCTGTATTTGCTCTGTATTTTTTTTCCTACTATGGAAGTCAATGGTGCCCCAGAACAGCCTGGTTATAAACCTTCTTCAAAATATCTTCCTTTGTGTTCAGCAGAACAAAGAAATTCATACAGGTTTGGAAGTATTTGAGGGTGAGTAAATGATCACAGAATTTTCATTTTTGGGTAAACTATACCTTTAATGGAACACGCTGATGACGTATCATGTCTGCATGAACAGAGTGCGCGGAGGTATGCAAATACATACATTGACAGGCAGGTAGCACAGCCTATCATAGCCTTCGGACCAAGGAATGTGATTGGATGAACATTTTATTGTCCTACAACTTCCACAGACGATATAAATACATTTAGACCACTTAATTTAGTGATTGCTGTCAGGATGTGAAGACACGTTCAACCGGCATAACAAAAAATGTTTTGAACCAAATCACCTACCCTGCCTTTAATGCTCCACAGAAGAAAGTAAGTCATACAGGTTTTGGAACGACATGAGGATGAGTAAATGATGACAGGATCACTTTAAAAGTGTAGTTTAGCCTACTGAATGATATGCTTTGAAAATATATGATAAAGTAGTGATTTCACAAGTTTGAATAGTTACTAAAACTGGTAAAAGTAAAAGGACTAAGGGCTACTGATTAGAAGGCTCACTGTGAAATATATTTTATTTATAAATGATAAAGTAACGTATTACTTTGCTCTTAGCTCGTCCACCTGCATCCCTGAGTCTGGAGACTGAACTGAGCGACATCATGACTGGTGATATGACTCTGAGATGTAATGTCTCAGACGGCAGACAGTGGAACTACACCTGGTTCATGAACGGAGAGCAGCTCAATGGATCTTCAGATGTAATCAAAGTGACAGGAAATGAAGAAACAGTCAAAAGTGAATTCAAGTGCAAGGGAATTAACACAGTGAGACCGCTGTACTCCGCTCTGAGTGACGGCTTCATAGCCAATAATATTAGTGAGTCATGGGAATAATTATTATTTAACCTGTTTCATATAATGCATTGATGTGAATAACTTGTGAATTAGAACGATGTTGGAATGTTTTCAAAATTTTTGAAATCAAAAATTTTAGTTTTTAGATTTTATCTTCAGTGAGATTATACATATTCTGTCAACATGATAGACAAAACAGACAAATCAAATGTTTCAAGAAAACTCTTATTTCTATATAATATATAATGTTTGGAGGAAATGTTGCTTTAACTCACTTCATCTAAATGTGTGCATCACCCTTATTATTACAGTATTCAAAAGAAAAATACTGCTGGCCATCTCAGGATGTCTCGTCTGCTGTATTGTAATCCTGATCATTGGATGCATCATTCTAAAAATCACCCGTAAACCAGGTACAATCAGGAAATAATGCATATACATCGGAAATTAAGCTTCTTTATGCTGCTGGTCTTACATGCAGTGTGCAATTACACCAAGAACCAATGACTGTCCTTGTGTCACTCATTGCTTAGACTTACTGCAAATACTATAGTACCACTTCTGTTTACACTTGGTTTGAGTTTTTCAATATATGCATGTTAGTGTAAACACAGTTTTATTTGTTGATATTTACAGTTGTTTTAAACAGTGTCTACAATAATGTACACTCAGTGTAAACACCATTTACCCTCTAGTACACTTAGAGTAAATAGCTGCTTACCCTAAAACATAAAATGACTTTTAAACACCTCACCCATTGATGTAATGATGATTTGCTGATCAAGAAACATTTCTGATTATTATCATTGTTGAAAATAGTTCAAGTCAAGTTCAAGTCAAGTTGAGCTTTATTGTCATTCCGCTACATGCGGGGCATACAGTGGAACGAAATGTCGTGCCTCACAGGACCACGGTGCTACATAAATACAATAATACAGCAGTGCAGTAAAACAATATAAACCTATACACAACTATCCTACTGATAGATTTGACTATAAAATATGCTATATATAAAATAATTTTTTTACCTGTACATAAACTAAAAAAATACAAACAATACAAACTATACGAGTGCTTCAGATAAATACTGTACATGTGCGAAGAGAAACATTGTCAGTCAGCAGCTGGCTGGGGAATAGTGCAGGATGATTTGTAGTGCATGAGCATGTAAACATATGTATATTACTGAGTCTTTTGTGGGATTTGTATACACACATTAGTGTGTGTGAAAAGTGACTAGTGCGCATAGAGGAGGAGAGTGTGCTACTACAGGTGGTTTGTACAGGCCCACTCACCTGTGTGTAGCACACTTCGATTCCACAAAAAAAGAGTTCCATAAGTTTTCAGATGGTCCATGTTTTCAGGAGGTAGGGGGTTTGTATGGGGGTTCAGAGAGGGGCAGGGTGCTTTGAGTTCAGGGCTCTCACAGCCTGGGGGAAGAAGCTGTTGAGCAGTCTGGCAGAGCGGGCTCTGATGCTCCGGTACCGTCTTCCTGATGGTAGGAGCTGGAAGAGACTGTGGGAGGGATGTGTGGAGTCCTTCACGATACTGTTGGCTTTGCTGGAGCATCGTGTGAGGAAAATGTCCAGGATGGAGGGGAGAGGGGCACCGATGATCCTTGCAGCTGTGTTCACTGTCCGCTGGAGGGTCTTGCGGTCTGCTGCAGTACAGTTCCCGTACCAGACAGTGATGCAGCTGGTCAGCACACTCTCAATGGTGCCCCTGTAGAAAGTGGTGAGGATGGGTGGAGGGAGACTTGCTCTTTTCAGCCGGCGGAGAAAGTGTAGGCGCTGTTGTGCCTTCTTGGAGAGTGACATGGTGTTGGTGGTCCAGGTGAGATCCTCTGTGATGTGCACCCCCAGGAATTTAGTGCTGCTGACTCTCTCCACAGGCGAGCTGTCGATGGTCAGTGGGGGGTGATCAACAGAGTTTCTCCTGAAGTCCATCACAACCTCCTTTGTCTTACTCACATTGAGGGACAAGTTGTTAGCACCACACCATTCAGCCAGCTGTGCCACTTCCTCTCTGTAGTGCGTTTCATCATTGTTGCTGATGAGACCTACCACTGTTGTGTCGTCAGCAAACTTGATGATGTGGTTGGAGCTGGACTTGGCAGTGCAGTCGTGGGTCAGCAGTGTGAAGAGCAGCGGGCTGAGCACACAGCCTTGTGGGGCACCTGTGTTCAGTGTGGTAGTGCTCGAGGTGTTGTGGCCGACACGGACTGACTGAGGTCTTCCGGTTAGAAAGTCCAGGATACAATTACAGAGGGAGTTGTTAAGGCCCAGCAGGTTGAGTTTGTTTATGAGCTGTTGTGGAATTATTGTGTTGAATGCTGAGCTGAAGTCAATGAACAGCATTCTAACATAAGAGTCTTTATTTTCTAGGTGGTTAAGAGCCAGGTGGAGGGTGGAGGAGATTGCATCGTCTGTAGAGCGGTTTGGACGGTATGCAAACTGGAGCGGGTCGAGTGTGTTGGGGAGGCTGGTTTTGATGTTGTGCATGACTAACCTCTCAAAGCACTTCATTATGATTGGAGTCAGTGCTATGGGACGGTAGTCATTTAGACAGGACACAGGTGATTTTTTTTGGTACCGGTATGATTGTTGTGGATTTGAGACATGTGGGGACGACTGCCTGGCTCAGCGAGGTGTTGAAGATATCTGTTAGGACATCTGTCAGCTGTGCAGCACAGTCTTTCAGTACACGGCCAGGTATGTTGTCGGGACCCGCAGCCTTGCGTGGGTTGATCCTAGATAGGGTCTTCCTTACATCGGCTGGAGACAGACAGAGCGCCTGGTCGTTGGGAGGTGTGGGCAGTTTTTGTGCAGGTGTGTCATTCTGCATTTCAAACCGTGAATAAAAGTGGTTGAGTGTATCCGGGAGGGATGTGTCGTCATCACAGGCCTGTGGCGGGGGCTTGTAGTCTGTGATGGTCTGAATGGCTTTCCACAGACTCCGTGTGTCTTTGCTGTCTGTGAAGTGATTATTGATTTTCTGAGCATATGACCGTTTTCCGTTTTTGATGCTGCGGGACAGATTGGCTCTTGCTGTTTTGAGGGCTGCTTTATCTCCTGATCTGAAAGCTTCATCTCTGGTCTTTAGCAGCCCACGAACCTCTGCTGTCATCCATGGCTTCTGGTTGGCACGTGTGGTGATGGTCTTGGTGACTGTCACATCATCAGTGCACTTTTTGATGTAGGCAGTCACAGTTTCAGTGTACTCCTGCAGGTCTGTGTGGTTGTTGTAGGTGGCCGCCTCTTTAAACATGTTCCAGTCTGTGTTCTGGAAGCAGTCCTGCAGTGCTGAGGTGGCATTGTCTGGCCATACCTTGATCTGTTTGTGAACCGGTTTGGCAAGCTTGAGAAGTGGTCTGTATGCTGGGATTAGCATAACAGAGATGTGGTCCGAGTACCCGAGGTGGGGGCGGGGTTCAGCTTTGTAAGCGTTCTTTTCTGTAGTGTAAACAAAGTCCAGTGTGTTATTTCCCCTTGTTGCAAAGTTCACATGTTGGTAGAACTTTGGCAAAACTGTCTTTAAGTTTGCATGATTAAAGTCACCGGCTATGATGAGAAAGCCGTCGGGGTTTTTTGTTTGTTGTTCGCTGATGGCGCTGTACAGCTCGCGAAGCGCGTCCTTAGCGTTTGCACACGGGGGGATGTAAACCGCGACAATAACAATGGCCGTGAACTCCCGCGGCAGATAGAACGGTCGACACTTCACAAACATAAACTCCACCAGCGATGAACAGTGTTTTGATACTAACGCAGCATTGTTACACCATTCTTTGTTGATATACACACACAAGCCACCGCCGCGAGTCTTACCAGACAGTGATGAATCTCTGTCCGCTCGGTAGCAAGTTAGTCCGTGCAGCTGAATGGCGGAGTCCGGGATGTTGTCGTTTAGCCATGTTTCAGTGAAAACAGACACACAACAATCCCTTGCCTCATGCTGTGTAGACCGACTGAGTTGAATTAAGTCCAGTTTGTTTTCCAGAGAGCGAACGTTTGAGAGCATGAGTGTTGGGAGAGCCGGTCTTGTGGGGTTAGCTCTTAGCCTGGCTCGTATACCTCCGCGCTTACCGCGCTTCCGTCCTCTCTCACACCGCTTGCGACGCCGCCTTGTGCGGGTAGCGTCAGTAGGCGAGGCCGCGGTCTCGAGGTCCGGCTTCAGCAGTAAACAAAGGCCTCGAAGCTTCTCAGTAGCCGCCGGCGAGAGTTTGTGTTTGTATGTGTTGTTGATATCCAAAAGGCTTTGGCGATCATAGATGTATTCCGGAGTGATCTCCCGATGAATTGGCGGTAAATTGACATTGTTTGGAGACGAACAGACGACATTAAAAGACATAAAAGCACCGTTTTTGGGACCCGGAGAGGTCGCTGCGTCTGACCGCGCCGCCATCTTGGATTCTGCATCATATTTTTGTGGAAACATTTTAATACATTTTTAAGGATTTTTTGATAAATATAAAGTTCAAAAGAACAAAATTTATTTGAAATAGAAATCTTCTATAGCTTTGTCAAAGTCGTTGACTTGAATTTGGTGTCACCTCACACCTTAAATGGTTAAAAAGATCTGTCCAATGTACTGGATATCATGTATCAGGGTTAATTGATTGTGATTGTCTAACATTACGTTTTAGACTTAGCATTGTACACTTAGCATTAGCTTGTTTTTTTGTTTTTGTTTTTTAATTACATTTTACATGCAAATATTTCTTACATAAATGTTCCTTTCTTATCATAAGGGGTAAAAGAAACAGCACAAGAGGACTTGTTTTTCTCAATGACAGACTCCAAGAACCGTAAGTTTTGAAGTGTACAGTGTGTGCATGTATGTGTAAAATTTCTCCACATTTACATTTATACGAGTCTTTGATTACTCTGCAGAAACTGCTTCACCCATGAAGGAGTACATGGACAGCATGCCAACAGAGCTGGAGGGTATGTGCTTTTAAAGGCATTGCAATCAAACCAGTTTGCTATTTTGCAAACCTTATACTTTGTAATAATATTAAGTGACTCAACATGTGAACAAATTCTCTGGCGTTTTTCATGTATTACAAGCCAAAAGTATGATTTTGTGTTTTTAAGCTACTGTAAAAGTAATCACCACACTCTCTGTTATCATTCAGAATGTCAGGAAAAAGAAGAACTGATCACTGATCATGCTTCAGTGATTCATGAGGATGGTGTGATTAAAGGTAAGAGACCTAACAAATGTATATCTACGAATCATATCATAATATTTAAAGCATCATTTTGCTGTACAGTAAACTGTAAAAAAAAAATAAAAAAACTCTGTAAATAGGTCACAATGTACTGTGTTAATAGGAAGGAATTTTATTTTTCTGTATTTTGAATTTTGTACTTCATTGCGTTGTGTTTTAGGGTTAATTGAAATCTCAGTAACACTTTATTTTAGGGTCTCTTAACTAGTTGCTTATTAGCATGCATATTACTAGAATATTAGCAATTTATTAGAACTAATTAAGCACATATTAAAGCCTTATTCTACATGATCTTATTCTACATTCCTAATCCCACCCAATACCTAAACTTAACAACTACCTTACTAACTATTAATAAGCAGCAAATTAGGAATTTATTGAGGGAAAAGTCGTAGTTAATAGTGAATTAGTGTTCCCTATTCTAAAGTGTTACCAAAATTTCTCCTTTGTATACATCAAATACAGGATTATGTAATGTTTCTGAGCTATGAGTCTATTATACAATCTAATTTTAGAAAATTATCACAAACTACTCTCACAATTTTTCTGTTAAAGATGAAGACACACCAGCGTCAGAAGCCAATGGCCTCACGTCATTTAAAGGTAAAGTTAAATTCAGTGTTATTGTGATATCATTGAGAAACCATTATAGCTTTAATTCATATTTTGAATTAGTTTTAATTTTTATATTTTCTGTTTTCATTTGATTTTTGTTAAAGTTTTAGTAGTTTATTTTTTTAACTTTCTGTCTTCTGTATTAGTTATATATGTATATATATATATATATATATATATATATATATATATATATATATATATATATAATCCATATAGTTTCTAATCATTTTATTTCATTTTTTTTATCTTATTTTATTTTTATTTCAATGTGAAGTTTTTTTTTTTTACATTTTGTTTTATTTCCATTAAAGTTCATTTTATTTCATGCAACATTTTTTTTTTTTTTTATGGTTTTAGTTAACTATAATAACCCTATAGTTAAACTGCA
Organism: Acrossocheilus fasciatus; assembly: GCA_036784905.1. Taxonomy (NCBI): domain Eukaryota; kingdom Metazoa; phylum Chordata; class Actinopteri; order Cypriniformes; family Cyprinidae; genus Acrossocheilus; species Acrossocheilus fasciatus. Next base: position 6,776,188 of record CM071960.1, read on the forward strand.
CTATTTGAATTGCATTTTGTACTTTTTGTAGTAATGGGACTGAAAAGTTATCTTTGGTGTTAAACAGAATTTTGAAGTATGTTAAACTGTTTCGAAACAGACTGCCTCAATGATTTTATTAAATATTATGCATAATATTTATGCACTTTGTACAGTCATAAAAAACATAGTAATCATGTAAATTATCCCTCCAAATGCAAATAAAAAAGGGTTCCAAATGTACAGTGTGGAATCTCAAAACATGACTACTAACTATTAATTACCAAAGTATGAGCTTAAAGTATGAGAAAAACAATTTCAAGTGTGATACACCCATGAAACCAGATTTTGAGCTTACTGTCATATTTCTGCCTCTCCAGGATTCTGAACCGTTTTCCCAGCAATCACCATCATGATGGAGTTTCTGTATTTGCACTGAAGGCACAGCTAAATGACATATGCTTATTTTAAAATGAATGCATATAGCACGGAACTTTGTCTAGTAGCAGCTGCACTTTTAAAAGCTAAACACCAGCTTGTTTACAGTTTTAAAAATGTAGAACTGAACTGCAGTGTTGTGGAGACATATAGCTGTAAATGAAGACTTGTAGGGGGTGATTATGGGGGGGGGGATCAATAACGGACAGTGAGAAATTACAATTATCAGAAGAAAAAAATATTTCTGTATATATCTGTACATACATATTACAAATATTCAGAGGTGGAAAGTAACAAAGTACATTTACTCGCGTTACTGTAACTGAGTAGCTTTTTTTGTGTACTTCTACTTTTTAAAGTAATTTTTAAAATCTGTAATTTTACTTTTACTTAAGTAGCCTATATTTTGTTTGAAGTATTGTACTTTGCTACATTTTAAAACACATTTATTACTGAGTAAAAAAAAAAAAAAAAAATGGCTCCCTGGAAACTACTGTAGTAAATAATGGGCAGGAGAACAAACTGGCTCTAAAAAAATCACAAGAAAGATTCAGACAGACAGACATCACCCCCAGACTACAATTCCCATCATCCATTGCACTGACGACACACAAACAGCTGATTCCCATCACACGCTTTACTTAAGCCATGAACTTCCTCCGTCAGATCGCCGAGTATTGTTCTCTAGAGATCGAGGACCTTGTCTAAGTGCTAACATGTAGCGCATGCAATGGATGACGGGAATTGTTGTCTGGGGGTGACGTGCAACAGCAGTATAGTGCAAGAGTCAATGTGGTGAGCGAGTGACCTCTGGTGGTGAGTGAACGGAAGTCCATGGACCGGATTAATCACAAAGATATAGGGGCATAAAATTTATATATTTATATAATTTCATACAGTAAATCAATATCACACGAAGAGTGCCGTTTTTTCTCCAAAAATCAGCATGATTACATAGAGATTTTTTTACAATAGTTCAATTAAGAGACAGTGACTTGCTGACACCTACTGGCGGTATTAATGTCACATTTAAAGTATCTTATATATATATATATATATATATATATATATATATATATATATATTTCAAATGCATATTCAACATTTTATGTCTTATTTATCAAAACATTATTTCTGCATTTGTAACCGCAGGATAAATGCATTCATGTTCTGCATAAAACAGTGTGTAAATACATAAATGCCACTTCAGATGAAGCTTCTGTGTTTCCTCTGCATTGCAAAGATGAGTTGTTGATACTGATTTAATTTGCCTGGTAACAGCCCAAATGTCTTATTCTAAATAACTGATTCCTTTAATTAAAAACAACTAGTTTGAGATTTATAGGCCTATCCCAGGGGTGTCAAACTGAGTTCCTGGAGAGCCGCAGACCTGCAGAGTTTAGTTCCAACCCTGCTCCAACACACATACCATGTAGTTTTCAAATAAGCCTAAATGATTAGATCAGCTGGATCAGATGTGTTTAATTAGGGTTATATCTAAACTGTGTAGGGCTTTGGCCCTCCAGGAACTGAGTTTGACGCCCTCGGCCTATTCCATTTTTGCATCCCTCCCACTGTTAAAATGTAAATTTTAAATGAGCTACTTTTTAATTTTACTTGAGCAGATTTTTAGACTGGTACTTTTACTTGTACTTAAGTAAAACTTCATTAATGTAATGGTACTTTTACTTGAGTAAAATATTTCCATACTCTTTCCACCTCTGCAAATATTACAACACAACACCATAGAAAACAAAAAGTGTTGATTGTAATACATCTACCAGATTGTTTTGTTATTGTAATTTACTTGCATATTGAACAAAAGCTTTTTTTTTTTTTTTTTACGTCTGTATGAGTGGCATATGCTTACTTTTTATTATTATTATTGGATATCTTTTGTTAAAACATTTTTTTTTTCCTATTAAGATGGTTTTAAGTGTTTTGTTGTGGATTATTTACATTTAAATAAACAAGTATGCTACAATGATCCTTGTTTTCTAATTGTTAATAATTAACAGTGCATTCCTTTTTTTTTTTATTAAATACCACTGTTTATTTGTCAGTTCTCTGTCGTGTGTGTCTTGTGTTCCCGCCCCTTGTGTCCTTATTTGGTCTTGTTCCTGTCCTTGTTAAGTGTGATTATTAGTTTAGTGTTGTCCAGCCGTGTTTTTGTAATTATCATTGATTGTCATGTGTATATTAGTTCCTGCCTGTTCAGTTAGTGTTTGTCTGGTCTACTCGTTATTCCCCGGTGTTCCTGTCCGTGTCTGCCTTGCCTTGTCCTGCCTTGAGGTCACCATTAAAGACTATTATTTTGAAGTTATTCCTCGTGTCCGTCTTCCTCGTCCCTCCCTGCTGTGTGCACCGTGACATTATTAATATTTACGCAACATTTTAATACCTCTAGGCTCAAAAAAGAAAAAAAATGTCAAAAAGAAATTTTGTTTATAAATGATGCTAGTAGTAGCTAGCAAGAAAATAAAAAAATTCTACGTCTTGAATAAGACTACAACAATAGTATAATATATAGCTAATGTGTAATTAAATACAGTTATAAATCAGCTCCTGGAACAATAATACTAACATCTCTTATTTCACATCTGGCAGGAGTAAGTGCTGGCACATCCCTCAACAACAAAAGAGTAGACCTCAAAATACAGTAGCTTACTTTCTGTCCTTCAAAAAGATATATTTTAGTGACCAAAATGATCTATCAGAAAACAATTGATAGAAAAGAATTGGGTGTTTTGACATTCATGTCATGAGGACCTCAACAGAGTGAAAAATTCAGAAATCAAAAGTCTAGAGCTAAAGGTAGATTTTAATCAGTTGTTGTGTTTCTATAGATCTGGGCCCGTTTCAATAAGAAGAGGTTCAACCAACTCTGAGTTAAAACTTGAACTCTAAGTCGACTTACCGTGAAATGGGAAACTCTTGAGTTCTTAATCACTGTTATAATATCAAGTTGAAAATTGTAAATTATTGAACTAATATTCAACTAATATAATGAAAGTAATGAAATTAACAACTGACTTCTGCCAAGAAGGCAGAGGCTGGGGGAGAACCTGCACCAACACCATGGACAGATAAAGAGGAGATGGTCAAGTATTGGAAGAAAATTAATATCCAACAGAAAAAAGAATAATTGTTGCTTTTGTGTTTGTAGGAAATAAAGATGACCAAATAAATTTAACAGCTGTGGTGGTGGTTACAGCATATATTTTGACCTACCCTTCCATCTGGCATTCTTCCATCCTATACAGTAATCAGATTCATTTTCAAAGGGTTTGTGCTCCAGAAACTACACAACAATTCTCAGAAAGTGAGAAAGTAGCTCTGCATACAGTGGCCTTACTAATGTGCTCTGCATCCCTGATGTTACATAGAAAACTACTATTTAAAAATGGAACCGCTCAAATAAATATGCACGTGGATATGGCAAAAATAACTAAATAAATAATAAAAATAATCCACTTCTAATGTAAATGTAACTCCCACAAATTAATGCAGCCTCATTATCTACAGGATCCTAAAAGAACGTGCCGTTTTTGTCACTTTCACAGTGTCTGCATGACAAAAATATGTGCAATGAATGAATGCACTTTACTGTAACTGCAACTGCAAAAAAAAAAAAAAAATGCTTTTCTTACTTCGTATATTTGTCTTGTTGTTTCCAATCAAAATATCTAAAAATCCTTAAATAAAATCTTAAATAAGAAAAATGACATTAGATATTTAGTCTTTTAAGTGTATTTGTCTTATTTTGAAAATTATCTGCCAATGGGGTAAGAAAATTATCTTGTTTCCATTTGCATTAAGATTATTTTTCTTGTTTTAAGTAAAATGCACTTAATTTAGATTCTTAATCACTGCGAAAAGCATTTAAAAGGAGGGGAGGGGGGGGGGGGGACCAAAAAGAAACTCTGGGTTTAATGAAGAAAACCTGCTCACGACCAGGTTAGGTTCACAGAGTAAGTTACCATGGTAACTGACACAGTATAAGTTATTTCTCTTTCGGAAACGGGCATGACTTACCCTGCTTTCCCGGGTTTGACAAACCTCCCATTCTGAAAAGGGAAAACACTTTCCCTCATTTCAGGGTTAACATACTCAGAGTTTTCACTTAACCTCCTTTATAAAACGGGCCTCTGCATTCGCCTCTCATTGCTTACACTACACGTGCGAACCGGTGGGCGGGGCTAAACAGTCAGTGATGTAGAAGCAGGCGTTGATCATCTTATGCAGAGGCGGTGTTTAGTCACACTATTACATCATAGAGTGGTACAATCCACAAGTTGTCATTTTGGCAGACTGCCTTCAATATAAGCTGTTTTTAAACAAGAAAGTTTTGAGTTCTGAAGCTTACAGTATGTTTTTATAGTGCAATGACCTCTTATATGTCAAAATATCAAGGGAATTTTGGATTCTCAGTTCATGAATACTTTATTACAATCAAACATATATAATATAATATAATAAAAAAAATGTTTATTATTAAAACAGAGAGAAATAAAGAGTAATAAAAATGGCAGTAACATTGATAATTAAGCTATTAAAACATCTACAGCAAAAGTTATCAAATGTTAAAAAGTTCCTTTTTTATCAAAATGATACAGTAAGTGATGTATTACAAAGTCATCAGCCACTTTTGCGCAAGTTTATATGCTTTCAGACCAGTTGAGGGCGATATGTCATAAATGAAGGAAAAATAAGCAATGACTAAATAGCTCACAGTGGTTCTCTGAGACTTTTTAGTCCTCAGCTTTTAAATACCCTATTTGTGTGTGTGTGTGTGTGTGTGTATACCTGTTTTTCTATTCAGGTGGGGACTTAAACCTGAATACACACAGACTCGTGTCATGGTGGGGTCCTAAATTGAGGTCCCCATGGGTAAACAAGCTAATAAATCACACCGAATGAAGTTTTTTGAAAATCTAAAAATGAAGAAAATTTCCTGTAAGGGGTAGGTTTAGGTATAGGGTTGGTGTAGGGCAATGGAATATATGGTCTGTACAGTAGAAAAACCATTACGCCTATGGGGAGTCCCCACAAGGATAGCAAACCAGTGTCTAAAGTGGACTATCAAAATAAAGTGTTACCCTACTTACTTATAAGGCCCTGTAAGTAAGTACCTAACTAGCCTTCTATCATGCTACAATCCTTAAAGGAACACTCCACTTTTTTTGGAAATAGGCTCATTCTCCAACTCCCCCAGAGTTAATAAGTAGAGTTTTACCGTTTTTGAATCCATTCAACCGATCTCCGGGTCTGGCGATAGCACTTTTAGCATAGCTTAGCATAGATCATTGAATCCGATTAGACCAGTAGCATCACGTTCAAAAATGACCCAAAGAGTTTCGATAGTTTTCCTATTTAAAACTCGACTCTTCTGGTCGCAAAACTCTGGACTTCTGGTAGAAAATGTCCACTAAAGGAAGTAGAGCTTTTTCGCATTTGTCTCTCAAACTCTGGAATAGACTTCCTGATAAGGTTCGGGCTTCAGACACTCTCTCTCTCTCTGTTTCACGAGTTCACACTTACATATATTTAGCACGAGTAACGTAATGCGTATTTGGCGAGTATGGTTGGAATACGTTGTTGGCCTGCTGTCCTGGGGAAGGGCTCCGAGCTCGGGAATTGCCCGAACCCAGAGTACCCCCCTCCCCCTCGTGTGTTGAGAACTTTAGTGATGATAGTGGAGAAGGGGTGGTGGAGGGATGCTGATTAGCCGTCAAATTAATGGAGGTATGTCAGCTGTATTTATACCCATGTAGCTTGATGGCATACCACTTGTGTCTAATTAAGCCAAGTATCTGACGTGCTCCTCCCGAACTTTGTTAATGAAACATCATTTAAATCTAGATTAAAGACACATCTCTTCAGCCAAGCATTCACATAATGCATCTCATAATCTTGTAGGCTACTTCAGTTCTATCTGATAAAATGCACATTCTCTGCTTGGTCTGAACAGCAGCTACGCTAATTTTTCTCTATTTTGCTTTTCTGTTTCTGCCATGGGATTAGCAACCCAAGGTAACAGGAATTACACAAGCTTCAGCCTGGATCCAACCCTTACGAAGATCTGAGATGACACCTGAGAAGAGATGATGCCAACCTCTCAGAGGACCTCAGATGATGCCAACCTTGAACCAACATACAAAACATGACAGCCGTTTGCCTATATATAATTTTTTATCAATAAACTCAACTCATGTTTCCTATTCTAAAATATTTTTTTAGGTTTGTCTCCCTCTACTGCCTGAATTTTGTAACTGCAATAGCCTATAGACCGCAGTTTGCATTTGAAATTTTAGACAAAAGAGGGCGCCAGATTAAAAAAAAAAAAAAAAAAAAAAAAAAAAAAAAATTAAATTCAAGACATTAAGGAGTTATATAAAAATGAAAGAAAAAAAAAAGTTAATTAGAGTCAAAAATATTTAGTCACGAAAAGCTATATGATACTGAGTTAAGCAATACTATTAGTTTGAGTAATGAGGTAAGACCCGTTTAGGGTTATTCCTGAGTTGATAAGAACAGATTTATCAAGGCTATTTAAAGAAGAGGAGGAGTCCCGAAGGTCCATACTCAGAGGCGGTATAAATTGAACGTCCCAAAAGACATTGCCATTTCAAAGACCGGCCGTCCTATTGAGTTTGTCCCAAGCATCATGCCAGCCAAAGCAGCACCTATCAAAAAGTCAGCCAAGAAGGCTGCTCCAAAAGAGGAGAAGCCAGCAGAGCCGGCGCCCGTGCCCGAGGCTGCCCCCGCCGAGGCGCCTCCCGCTGAAGCGGCGCCGGTAGAAGCTCCCGCTGAAGCGGCCGTGGCGGAAACCGCTCCCGCTGCCGAGGCACCTGCTGCTGAAGGTACTCCACGCATCTGAACGCTGCTCTTTATTTAAACAACACATACCTCAAAGTGTGACTAACCCTAACAACATCTCATTTAAAAGAACAATTCGTCGCACTTTAATGTAAACTGTAAAATGTCTACTGTCATAATAAATGATACTGTTCATGGACTTCTATCAGCTGTATTTTAATGAAAGAATAAAAGCCTCCTCAGTTGTGTGGAGGACTCACACACGCCCTCTAATGAACAACATGCGTTACTTCCACTCTTTTCACTGGGAATCTGACGACGTGCTTAGCTATCATTTACCATGGTAATCTGCCAAAACACCAAAGTTACTACAAAGTTATTTTAGAGTGTTATTTACCAATGCTGTTTATTGAAATAGCCTACTATTAAAGTTGTATTCTCATTCAACAATCAGTTTTTATTTTTAGATTTTATTTTGTGTGTGTGTGTGTGTGTGTGTGTGTGTGTGTGTGTGTGTGTGTGCGTGTGTGCGTGTGTGTGTGTCTATATATATTTTGTGTGTACCTATATATATGTATATTTAAAATGGTAATGAATTATATAATGAATACAGTTCTCTAAAATAAATGCTGATTTTTTTCCAGGTAGCTAGTAGTAGTAGTAGTAGTATATATTTACTTAATTACTTACTTACTAGTGTCTAATGGTATATCTAAATACTAAAGTTTTGTTATAGTAGCATATACTGTATTAAATATATCATTGTTGGCAGCGACTAAGGCTATATGATTAAATTATATCCTTTTGTGCAGCTGTTTTTTTTTTTCTTTTTCTTTTTCTTTTGGATTTAGGAAAACTGAATTTTCTAAACATCCACATAATGCTAGAAGATAAGTTCTTGTAAAAAGATAACTCAGGTGTTGGCATTACAATAATTACTTATAATAGATAGCCTGAACTGTCACTAAACTAAATATACAAATTATTATAGATGTGTGTAGAAGTTTCCCTAATATGTGTCTAACCCCAGAGTTTCCTCAGAAGCAAATGAATTAAACAGGGAGCACCTGTGATTTGATCCTTGTGCCTTGTCTTACAGCAGCATTGTAATTCATATCTTCCTCTAACGTGTACCTAACATCTTCTAACATTTATTTAACATGTAACACTAGCCTCTGCCCCTGCTGCTCGAGGTTAAACTGCTGCCCCTTAAGATGAAACCTCAGCACAGGCCACTATATGAATGACTATTACCCTGTTGAAATGATTTAGGTTTTGCAAGGGTACAAATAGCATTTTATCATCTCACTAAATCATTTAAATCATGTTTAATTTTCAGTTTTCAAATGTTAAATTTTACATTAAAGGAACACTCCACTTTTTTGGAAATAGGCTCATTCTCCAACTCCCCCAGAGTTAATAAGTTGAGTTTTACCGTTTTTGAATCCATTCAGCCGATCTCCGGGTCTGGCGAGAGCACTTTTAGCATAGCTTAGCATAGATCATTGAATCCTATTAGACCAGTAGCATCGCATTTAAAAACGATCAAAGAGTTTCGATATTTATCCTATTTAAAACCTGACTCTTCTGTAGTTATATCGTGTACTAAGATCGGCGGAAAATGAAAAGTTGCGATTTTCTAGGCTGATATGATTAGGAACTACTCTCATTCCGGCGTAATAATCAAGGAACTTTGCTGCCGTAACATGGCCGCGGCAGGCGTAGTGATATTACGCAGCGCCTGAAAGTAGTGCCCAGCTACCGGGGACTACTTTCAGGCGCTGCGTAATATCACTACGCCTGCCGCGTATGCCCACATTTCAAGATCAAAAACTCCTCTCCCCGTCTGCATTTTGTTTGATCTCTTTGCTAATTTTGACACCTTAACATTGATCAGATTTTTACAAAGACTGATTCTCCCAGCAGCCATCTATCAGAGCAAATATTGCATCTTCAGTAAACTGGTGGCCTGCTAAGTGCAAAAACCACTGATCACCAACAATGTGTGCTGTCAGCCAATACTACAACAGGCTGTAGTTGATGAGCGTGTCTAACTGCATGCTGAAATTAAATGGCATGACTTTTCACCTGACTTTTCATTAACGTCTTCAGTTTCTGCCAAGGAAACCAGTGTGACCACTGCATGAGGGGGAGGTTATGTTAGGTTAAGGTAAGTATATATCTGCTGAAGTTTGTGCTGTGGAAGAAGGTGCTATTCCTGCAGCTGCTGCTCCATGACGCTAAACTACTGTTACTAAAAAAAAAAAAAGAAGAAGCTTATTCTAAACAGTACTAATCTTGCGATATCTCCAGAGTGGCACTGCACTAATGGAAGTCTAATGATTTGCTATCAGGCCCTGCTGAGGAAGCTGCTCCCTCCACTGATGCTCCAGCTGAGGGTAAATCATTTTGGTTTGGTCATGAGTTTTAATTATTCTATTTCAGTTTGGATCCAGATGCTTTATAATGTGAGATACACCCTTCAGAAAAAGAAAATTCATAAAGTTCATTCTCAAATGCTTTGTGTTTTTTGTGTGATTTTATTGACATATAGCAGTAAAATCATTGATGCATGTGAATGAATCAAACTCTGAATCCTAATATTCCTGCATATTTGTTCGTCAGCTGCTCCTGCTCCTGCTGAAGCTGCACCTGTAGAAGAGCCACCTAAAGCACCAACACCACCTCCTCCAGCAGGTAAATCATCCATTCACCAAACCCGTCCATTCAACCACCCACCCAAGCATCCATCCATCCCTCCATCCTATTCAGCCATCCACCCATAAATCCACACACCCACCCAATCAATCAATCATCCACCCAATACATCCATCCCCTCAGTCAATCATTCATCCACCCAATCTACCCATCCATCCACCTACCCACCCAACCTTACTTACCCATCCATCCATCCACCTAATCAATCCACTGATCCACGAATCCACTCAATCATCTGTCTATCCATGCACACATCCACCAAATCCACCCAATCAATCCATCCACCCAAACCATCCATCCTTATCCATCAACCCAATCTCATTTGCTCATCCATCCATTTGCCCAATCAATCCATCTACAAAATTAACCCCACCTATTCATCCATCCACCCAATCAATCCACCTATCCATGACTCCACCCAATCATCCGTCCATCCATGCATACATCCACCCAATCAATCCATCCATCCACCCAATATCACCTACCCATCCATCCATTTGCCCAATCAATCCATCCACTCAATCCATCCACAAAATTGACCCCACCTATTCATCAATTCATCCATCTACCCAATCAATAAATCAATCCTTCCATCCATCCATCATATACTTCTTTTAATATTTTCAATACTAAAGAAATGCATGTGTTTTTCTGCTATGAATTCATTGTATATATGTCTCTAATGAGTGTGCAGTGCCCACAAGTGCCCCTCAGAACCTCAGTGTGGATGATGTCAATGATACGTCAGTCACTCTTAAGTGGAGATCCCCGGAGAATATTGGCTCTGGGCTGGATGGATATACCATGGAATACTGCAAAGAAGGATGTACGTATATCCTCTCAATATTTCTGATAAGCTCTTTAGACTGAGGTATAGTGTTTCATTCATCGTGCCTTCTTCTTGAAATTGAACCATGTTGAACTATCAGATGTCATCAGAAAAGTAGGTTATATGACAGTCTGATATAGCACCTGTCTTTGAGATGTCACCACAGACTGATTTATAGCTAGCTCCTCTAGGTCTCCCTATTAGGAAGGGATGCTTTCAACCAACTGTCACCGTATCTGCACACCCCACATTTAGATTTGTGGATGTAAACTGACATCACCACTAGTGTGTTTGGAAATTCATATTTGACGTTTAACTGGGTAGTTGACGCATAATAACATCCACACGCTTTTGGATGAGATTTTAGGTTTCAAATTTGTAGGAATGTATAATGTATTATCAAAATAACGTAATGCATAATTTATAATCACCTTTTTGCCTTTACTAGTTGATTTTTTTTTTTGTGTTCCTGTGGTGACTTTTTTTTTTAAGTGCAATAAAATAAAAAATAATAAAAAATAATTATTTTGCCAAAACTATTAAAAGCCATAGTTATATGAATATTTTAAGTTTATATTGTCAAAAAGTGTATATTGGCAGCTATAAGTTTATATTGTCAAAAGGTTCTTATTTATTACTATTATTTACATAAATTAAATATATTGTCATATGAAGTAAAAACATATATTGTTAAGAATTGGAACAATTTCAAATATTAACATTTATATCTACCCCATACAAATATATATGTCTATGTATATGTAATACATTTTTGAGATACATGTAATGTACATATATATCCATCCTAAACCCTGTCAAGAAACATTGATATTATATAAGTAAATATTTATGATAGACATGCATATAAAAATGTATAAAAAAAAACATCTATAAACATACAGATTTTTGTATATATGTTGTTTTAATTTGCGTTTTATTTTTAAAGTTAAATATATAAATAAAGTATATATTGTTGAAATATGTTTGCTACCATATAATACCATATAAAAAAAATCATATTCATACAGTATGTACAAACACATATTTTACTATGGTGATGTTGTGAATTTATATCTTCAGCTACCCAGATAATGTATATATATGTGAAAATTATATAGTGCCTTATAGGTAACATATATTGCAATACCACTCTTGAAATAGGGAAAAATATATGTCACTTCATTTTTGTATGTGGCTAGTCAGTCTATAACCAGTTATATGTACTTATATATAAATATATTTAGATTTATGAGTGTACTTTTGTTCAGATCTCTAGGAGGATTTAAAACTCATAGGTTCTCGTCATCTGTCCATTTTTACACTTTACAGCTTCTGAATGGGTGGTTGCCAATAAAGAGCTCATCACGTCCAACCGGTTTGTCATCAGCGGCCTGACAACTGGAGACCTACTTAACATTCGTGTGGTGGCGGTGAATGCCGGAGGCCGCAGCGAGCCCGTCGCTCTGGCACAGCCCATCGCTGTCCGGGAGATTGTGGGTGAGTGTCTGTGCACTGTTAGACCTGCATGTGTGGGGGACAGATGAAAGTGAAGGGACGTCTCCGGTTACTTCACAGGGTCTGATTAGTTTCAACACTGATTACTTTATAGTGTTATACATTTTGAGTGTATTCTCTGAGCCCTGGCTCATGTGGCTTACTGCCGGAGCTCAGATGACAGTATGTGTTTCCCCACCGCGAGGGGAGCAGTGGAAGTGGACAGCCTACAGCCTGTAGCTAGCCTACCTCTCCTGCCCTCAATGGGTTCAACAGCTGTGGGTATATAAATCCCATTGGCTTGTGCCGACAAGGGCTTTCATTAGCATTTAAATTACAAACATAAAGACCTAAGGCTGTCAGTGCAATCTGAGCTCACGGCTGAGAAACACTGTAAACACATACTGTACATTTGTCTCCTAAATAGAGCGAAGGTACTTAAATAAATGTGTTTTTTAAAGATTTTTTTATCTAAGGATCATATGAACTGTTTTCGTTGCTAGTTTGACTTTGGTGATAGGTGCATGGTCAAGAAGTGTTTATATTCAAGGCTTGGTTCTTTGCCCTTGCACTTCACCACTTTCATTAGGGTAACTTGACATTGACTCATTTATTAGTTATAACTCCTGCAAGTAAAACAGTTATTATTATTATTATTATTATATGTCAATATTACATGTCAATATATTATTGCATTAATAATCAAGATAAAAAGCAAACAACACTTTTGTAATAAATGATTTCTGTCATAAGTTACTTCTGACTTTCTTTCTTCTGCTTAACATATAATAAGATATTTAAAACCAAAATATATTTAAGATATATATTAGTCTTTTAAAACCAAACAGTTTTGGTTACCATTGACTTCCATAGTATGGACAAAAAACACATATTTTCTTATAATATGAACTATTATGTTAATAATGTAAATGATGACAGAATTTTCATTTCATCAAGAAAAAAAAAACAAAAAACAAATAAATATATATATATATATATATATATATAAGACTCTAGATGTGTCCGAAACCGCTCCCTAGCCACTATATAGTGCACTATATCGGGTGTCAGCCATTTTTTTTTTAGTGCTGTCTGAATTCTGAGTGAATGACTTCATTCCCTACATTCGTTCACTACTTTTTACCCACAATGCATTCTGATTTTGAGTGTACAACCGATGTACACTCGCTGAAGCACTATTTCTCACAATCCAATGCGGAGAACCGACGAGCTGTTAGAGAGAGCGGGAGCAAGCGAGTCTGAACGAGAGATGCTGTTTAATTTACAAAAATGATGAAGCGCCCTCACTCTATGGTCATCTTATTTGAGTGCAAAAATGCTGCTCGGCAGAGTTTCAAGATACTACAAACAATAAATACATACAATTATTAATATGTGCTAATGTGAGTTTATTTTTGTTGACAATATTTTAATAGTACTTAATGATTACTATATACAGAACAAATGAATAACAAACGATGGCGAGTCGTGCACTTCACACTAGAGCTTACGGTACGTCAAATATAGGTGCGCTGCGCATTCATTCAGATGAACTGAAAAAAACAGCCCAGATCGCTTGACGGAGAGTGAAACTCTGAAGCACTCAGTCAGAGTGTTCGGCGAGTGACAATATATCTGCGAGTGATTTACTGGCAATGTGCTAGCACATTTGTATTTATTCTTTGCTGCTCTAAATAGTGGCTGCTTGTGCACAACTTCCTGTGTTTGCATTCTGAGCAGCGAAGAAGAATTGATTTTCGATTTGCAGCGTTAAGCAAAGCTAGCGCGCATAACTATAGATCTTGTTTAAAAATGGTATCGGATTGGTACATGGGTTCAAGTGCTTGCCGATACCGATGCCAGAATTTTTTGTGGTATCGGTGTAATTTCCGATACTAGTATCGGAATCGGAACAACCCTATAGTTAAATCTACACATAAGTTTATATATGTTTATATCATTTTAAATATTTTATTAAATATATGTATGTAAATGTTTGAAATATATAATACATCATTTTAAATAAATTAATGTACCTATAATAATTGTACTAAATGTATTGAATGAAGTTTAAATTTTCAATGATTAGGCAAGTCATCTATAATATCTTGATATATTTATATATATATATATATATATATATATATATATATGTATATGTGTGTGTGTATAAATGTACTGGTTTTTGTGGTTTATGGGGACAAAATTTGTATAATGGGTATGACAGAGGTATTACAATTTGAAGGTGGTTTATGAGGACACTGCCTATGTCCCCGTGAATCAAAAGGCTTAAAAAAACATACTGAATGGTGTTTTTTTTTTTAAATCTGAAAATGCAGACAGTTTCCTGTAAGGGGTAGGTTTAGGTGTAGGGTAATAGCACATAGAGTTTGTACAGTATAAAAACCATTACGCCTATGGAGAGTCCGCATAAACCACTAAAACAAACATGTGTGTGTATATGTTTTCCAAGTCAACACGCCCCCCCTTGTGGCCATTGTGTTGTGCATCCACAGGCCACTGTAATCCTAGGACCATTTTAACCAAACATCTTTTATTATATCTTATTAATAATAACCCAAATAAGATCCTGGAATCAACTCATTCTTGTTACATAATGCTGTTATGAGGTCAAACAAGCCTAGCTGTTGGCTTAGAGAATCAAAGAGAACAGACTGTTCATCCATTTGGGTTTAGCAGGTGAATGTTGTGGTGGATGGCAGTGATTCAAGACATCACACAGGATTACATATGAGAACAGTGACTGTAAAAAGGGTTTGAAGAACAAGGATGAGGTTTTTCACACATACAAGCACAGGCTTTGGGGTAATTAGGTCAGGTATTGTAAGGTAAGCTGAAGGTGAGCTGAATGTGAACCTTCAAAGCAGCGTGTCAGCATGTCAGCAGTTGCTCTGGATCAGCAAAGTGTGTCGCTTCACAGGTGTCAATTGTTACCTGTCATAATTAATGAACTTGTTGCATTGGAGTCCTGGGAAGTGAGGATTAGAAGTCTACAGGGCTAGATTAGGGAAGCTGTACTTTGATAGTAACAGATGTGCTGTGACAGAACAGCCAATAGAGATTTAGTTCAGAGAGGTCAATGGCACAGTGCTGGCTGACACATGGTTGTTCAGGGAGAGAAAGTGAAAACTGAAAGTGTTTCATTTACGGACATGCTGGATTTATCCAGTTATTTATTTTTTTTAAATATGAACTATTACTGTATTATGAAGGATTTGATTCATGCCAATGTTTATATTCTTAATAATTCTTTAATAAAACAAACTTTTTAAAACAGGCATAGTCTATTAGTGCCATGGCTTATTGGTACAGCACATGATCATGACATGTAAGTTTGAGTTTAGATTGTCACTTTTGTATCAATACATTTATTTACATTTTATTTAAATAATAAATAAATAATGGAGAAATTATCATTGTTTGACAAATGAGTGTCACAATGGCAAACCACTTATCGCCTGGCAAACAACAACAAAATAAGTAAAAAAAGTCCCATAGACAAAGAAAGAGGGACCCAGACAACATCTAGAGACCAAAATATCTGACTCAAGAAAAAAATGAATATAGTAACCAAATAAAACATTTAAAACCTCTCAGAAAAATCTTAGCTGGGCCAAAGCATACTTCAGTTTTGATACAAACTGTAACATGTGTATCACAGACCGCAGAACACTTAAAACTATCCTCCATTGTGTTCTGCAGTAATGACATACTGTATTTTTGTAGTCCAACCTTAAAGTTCACATTACCCTGGTTTCCTCAAAAAAAAAAAAAAAAAAAAAAAAGCTTATTTTCTGCAATATTCTTTTGGAATATTGCAGAAAATAAGCTCTGTGACCAACAAAGGTTTATGGTTCTTATGATTCTTGTTTTGTTCATCAAGATAATGTTAAATGATTTCCAAGATTTAAAAAAACTTTAGGCCTAAAAAGCTAACATATAGGCTATAAACAAACAGCACATTCGCATGACTTCACTGTCACCAACACTGAGCTTCTGATAACTTTCATTCCCTTTCAGTCAGTCACGTTCGACATAACGTCAAATGACTGACGTAAATGGGATCTCGCCAGAGCCGAGCCTTTCTGCTTGTGCAGTCACCGAAGAGAGTGTCTACAGACAGCGAGTGTGTTGGCGTTACGGCGCGTAAGCGGGGGTTGCTGATCCAGTGCTGCTGCTTCTTCCAGGTTGGACGACGCGCTGCAGCTCATCAAACTCTCCTGGGCGCTTCAACACTTTATTTTCTAAAAGAGCAATATCTAAAAGAGCTCCACGAGCGACGGGTGTCTTTTTAAAGTTGGCTTCCTGCTCATGTGCTTCTGGATGTGATTGTTTCCTGGCTTCATCTAACGGTCACAATCGCTGTGTCTCGTGCTTGGGCTATCAGCACGCTGAAACGAGGGGTATCACCCTCGCCATGCCCCGTACTAGTTCATCTGTCTCTAGGGGGGCTACTTTGGCTCATGGTCAGGGTGATCTGAGGATCACTGTGAGAGCTTCCCCGTCGAGTGCGTCTCTGCAGGCCTCTCATTCCTCCAGCACATCACACCATCTGGTGTTTCCGGACGAGCTCACTGGATCCTCGGACAGGGCGGGGCCCAGGATCTCGTTCGGAGCACCAGCGGATGACAGGATGTCGATTGCTGCATCGGAGGGCGAGCTAGGCTCTGGAGATGATGATTCAGCTGCGCTGCCTCCGTCAGAAAGAATGGCGTTGCCCGAGTCAGATCGAGAGCTGACTGCTATGCTTTTCCGGGTCGTGTAGAGCATCGGGCTGCACTGGAGGCCGCCTCCTTCTCCTGAACACTCGAGGCTGGACAATTGGTTCCTGAGGGCACAGGCCGATTGCCGGCAGCCGCCTCCAGTTCCATTCCCGGAGGTGACTAGGTCTTGGAGGGCACCTTTTTCTACCAGAAACAAGCCTAGCGCCTCCTCCATCCTCACCACCACCCACCATATCAACTGCCTCGAATTGCTAGCAGTATCGCTTGCTCTGCGCCGCTTCAAATCGCTGCTAAATGACAATCATGTACTGGTCTGTATGGACAACTCTGCGACCGTTGCGCACATCCACCACCAAGGCGGTCTACGCTCCCGTCGCATGTCGCAACTCGCCCGCCATCTCCTCCTTTGGAGTCAGAAGCATCTGAGGTCGCTTTGCGCCGTTCATGTCCCAGGCGAGCTCAATCATGCAGCCGACGAGCTCTCACGTCAGCCCGCCCTTCCGGGAGAATGGCGACTCCACCCCGAAACAGTCCAGCTGATTTGGAGACGCTTCGGGGACTCTCAAGTAGACCTGTTTGCCTCCCAGACACGGCCCATTGCCAGCTTTTTTACTCCCTGTCCGAGAGGACCCTCGGCGAGGACGTGCTGGCATACAGCAGGCCTCGGGGCCTACGCAAATATGCTTTTCCCCCAGTGAGCCTTCTCACACAGACACTGTGCAAGGTCAGGGAGGACGAGGAGCAGGTCCTCTTGGTGGCGCCTTACTGGCCCAGTCGGACTTGATTCCCCGAACTGATGCTCCTTGCGACAGCCCCTCCTTGGCAAATTCCTCTGAGGAGGGATCTCCTTTCTTCCCTGTCGGGAAGACCCCCGTAGATGCCCGATCAGGGTCGTGCTATCTTTTCTGCAAGATGGGTTGGAGTGAAGGCTGTCTCCCTCCACCCTCAAAGTGTATGTTGCCGCTATTGCCACACATCACGATGTAGTAGACGGTAAGTCTGTCGGGAGGCACGACTTAGTCATCAGGTTCCTCATCTGGTACCCTCTTGAGATCTCCCCTCGGTCCTGACGGCCTTGAAGGAGGAGCCCTTCGAGCCTCTGCAGTCAGTAGAGCTTAAGTTTCTTTCTGTTGAAGACAGTGCTCCTCACAGCATTGGCCTCGGTCAAGAGGGTAGGGGACCTGCAGACATTTCCGGTCATTTTCCTAGAATTCGGACCAGGTAACTCTCACGTGGCAAAACACTCATGCCAACTGTCATTGGCTTGTTTTGTTAACACTCGAAGGTGATTGGGCTCTCTGGCAAGATCCCATTTACGTCAGTCACTTAACGTTACGTCTCCATTCCCTCCTTCAGGGAACGAGGGTTACATACGTAACCGAGGAGGTCTTTATTGACAATGACAACAACAACAATTCCTCAAAGTTTGAATTAGAATAGTTTGCAAAAGTGTGATTATAAACAAAATGAGGCAGTAAAAGAGATTTTCTGTTCACTGTGATTATGTAGAATGTCTCCGACAACCTCCGTAGTCCCATTTAGACTCCTGTTAGAAGCTGTTTTTCAAGACAAATAAAAGTTTTGGGAAAAAAAAAAAATCATAGTGGGGTATTAATCCTGACTTTTATATCACAAAATAAAACGAGGATATATCTACAGCTTGCGTTAAATGCAAAACTTATTTCAGGCATTTAACCAAAAACCCATTTAAAAAAAAAAAAAAAAAAAAAAAAAAAAAAAAAAAACAATGACTTGCTAAAATGCTAACTCATTTCCATGTTATGGCCTACTAAAGTATGTCATTTCTATTTCACTCTTAAAAATAAAGGTTCCAATAGGGGTCTTTCTCAGCTATACCATAAAATAATCATTTTTTGATTCCCAAAGTACCTTTAAAAGAAACTTTTTTTTTTTCTTAGTATGAAGAATTAAAAAGTATTTTAATAATCTTAAGAACCTTTTTGTGAATTGCAAAGAGGTCTTCCTGAATGTTAAGAGGTCTTCCTGAAACCATAGATGCCAGTAAAGAAGCTTTGTTTTAAGAGTGCTAATAGTGTGATCAAATACATGCTAGAAAGTAGAAAGTTTTATTTTTATCCAGTATCTGCACTATTTCTGTCCGGAGGGTATTACCAATAAAAAATGTATTCACACTTCTCTTATCTCTTAACCACCTCAAATAAGTACTCATCAACACAGGCATATTTTGTTGTTGCATTTAGTTTGTTGTTGGTGTTTTACCATTGAATCTGTTTCTTATTAGACCCTGAAAACAAGATCAGACAATTAACACAAGACAATCCACATATTATGCTAATAATTACATTTACAACATGCAAACGTACACATAAAACCAAAGTATACTTTGAACTTAACATTGTGGCAGTGAGTATTGCATGGACGAGCATCTCTTTATCTTTTTTTCTTCTTCAGGAAAAAAATGTTTTTATGTATGTTAAATATATCGACCCTACACATTAAAACAATTTTTGCTAAATATATGTTGTTTTATTAAATGCACATTCTGTGAGCAATTTAGAATTAACCTAAAGTTTTGGCATTTCGAAGTTGAGGAAAAGTGTTCATTTTGAAAGTTTGTTTAAAATTAGACCATAATCTAAATCTAAATAATGATAATCTAAATAAACATGCATTTTGTGCATCTAAAATTGCTCCTGTGCATTTTTTCCCCCCAGATCGGCCCAAGATCCGCCTGCCCCGTGCCCTGAGATCAAGATGCGTCAAGCATATTGGAGAACAGATCAATCTTGTCATCCCGTTCATTGTAAGTTCAGGTTTTTCTATGTCAAACAGATCTGTGCTTCCATTGCTGGCTCTAATATGTTTCACGATTCTCTGTTTTGTAGGGCAAACCTAAACCTGTCATATCATGGACCAAGGATGGCCAGCCTTTGGATACAAAGAAGGTGAACGTTCGCAACAGCGACAGGGATAGCATCCTGTTCATCCGCAAGTCTGAGAGAGAAGACTCTGGCAGCTATGAGATTACCGTGAAGGTCGACAACTTTGAGGACAAGGCTAACCTCATAATTCAGATTGTCGGTGAGACGCGCTATGATCTAGAGACCGTTCGTTTCAGTGCTCTTCTTGGACCTTGTCTATTTGTGTCCTACTTGCATTTTCAGTCTTAGTTCATACCTTGACACCTCTGTTTACCGAGTAAGACCACACAGTGTAAAATGATCCATACTAAGCAAGCTAAATCATTTTTAATGCTCGGCTGTCTCTGTGTAGATTTGCCCGGTCCTCCTGCCTCTGTCAAGCTAGTGGACTCTTGGGGCTTCAATGCAGCTCTGGAATGGACCCCTCCCAAAAACAACGGCAACACTGAGATCACTGGATACACCATTCAGAAGGCCGACAAGAAAACTGGAGTAAGTAACTTCTTACTGGCACACCAATGCTGCCAGTAACAAGAAATATGTGTCAGCACTTCATTTACAGTATTAGCTCCTCACTCAGAAAATTAACAGCACTTCCCTTTTTATTTAAGGAACAGTTTTATTTGAGGGTGAGAACAAACTTCAAACAAATGTATGCTTGTTCTGAGAGCTTAAACCACATCCTTAAAGGGATAGTTCACCCAAAAATTAATTTATTATTACTCACCCTCATGTCGTTCCAAACCTGTAAGACCTTTGTTCATCTTCAGACCACAAATTAAGATAGACAACAATGCAACTGACACATTCAAGGCCCAGAAAGATACTAAGGACATCGTTAAAATAGTCAATGAGACATCATTGGTTCAACCGTAATTTTAAAGGGGTCATCGGATGCAAAACTCACGAATTTCAGACGAAACTGGACAAGTGTAAATGCATCTGGTTATTGAAACCACATATGCTAATTTTACTCCTCCCAAAATATTAAAATAATAAACGTGTGAGAGTTATAGGTTATATGACATTATAGTCTGATATGACGGCGCTAATGCAACATGCATCGCTGCGGACGAGTAGCTGAGCATCTCTACAGAGAGCAGGCGCGTAAACTGCCGCGGATTAAACTGAAAGTAAGATCTTCATTAAAAGTAGTAAGACAAACTTATCTTTCCAGTGCTGATGCCGTGCGTGTGTCTTTTGATCTTGAAATGAGCTGATAATTAATAAAATGCAGCGCTTATGTTTTGATTTCTTTCACGTGAACTTAAATTTAAATATAGTGTGGGAATTGAAGATCGGATTTATATAATTTTTGTGACGACACATTTATGTGGCCAAGTGTAAATGGAAATATTTTAACAAATCAGGTAGATATCCGATCAGCGAAAATACATGAAATGACCAGGTGTAAACTGGCCCAAGATGTCTTAGATTAAGCGACTGAAGTGTTTTGTTGTTGGATGTAATAATGAATATAGCAGTCGTCATTTACTCCCGACATCTGAGCCGCTGAAGACGCAGAGGGTTAACGTTAATGTACTTTTGATCTTTCGACCCAATCTACCTAAATGTTCGCTCAAATCATTCATGATCCAGCCTCACCTACAGAAGAAGTGAATATAAGGTGTTTTTTTTTTTATGAATCTTTGCAAATTGCCTTTCCTAATAACGGGCTAGTTAGCCAGTTTCACGGCCGAAGTAAACTGTACTGCTCATCACCCCACGGAAGAGAGGGGCAGAGTCAGCAGAGCTCATTAGCATTTAAAGCAACATGGACTATAATAGCTTGCTAAAAACCGAGCTGATTTTAACAAGGTAAAAAGGGTATTTTTTACACTACCATTGAGAAATTTTAACCAAAATATGATATAGACTTTTCATTAAGACCCTAAAGAATCATATCAAATTGTGGAAAATGGGCAACCGATGACCCCTTTAAGAAGTTACGAGAATATTTTTTGTGCGCAAAGAAAACAAAAATAACGACTTTATTCAACAATTCTCTTCTGTGTCAGTAGACATGTGCTTACAAGAGTACAATGACACATGCGTGTGCATTCCTCTGACTGAAAACAAGCCACAGTGCATCTCAGTTCTACATCTGCAGCACCACACGCATGCTGTCGCGAACGAGCGGCGAAGACTGACATGGAAGAGATGAAATTGTTGAATAAAGTTATTTTTGTGTTCTTTGTGCACAAAAAGTATTCTCGTAGCTTCTTAAAATTACAGTTGAACCACTGATGTCACATGGACTATTTTAACGATGTCCTTACTACCTTTATGGGCCTTTAACATGGTAGTTGCATGGCTGTCTATGGAGGGTCAGAAAACTCTTATATTTCATCAAAAATATCTTAATTTGTGTTCCAAAGATGAACAAACATAGGTTTGGAACGATATGAGGGTGAGTAATTAATGACATTTTTCATTTTCACTTTAAGGATGTGATTTAAGCTCTCAGACCAAGCACACATTTGTTTGAGTGTTTTATCACTAAAGTGATAAGTGACCGCAAGCAGTGAATGCTGTGATGCTCTAGGCTGTTTTTTTTAGCATGTACGTATGTTGTCATACTTCAGCAAGGCTTAATTTAGCCACCTGTTAGGCCTGTAAATCTAAATGAAGAGTCTTGAGACGCTGTATATGGACATGACGTGTCTATCTATAAGTTTGTATCTGGGTGTTCGAGGCATGGGTCAGATGACTTCTTGGCAGGAGATCATCAGGTTGGAAAGGTGTAAAGTGCTGACAGATAGAGAGAGAGCTGCATGATGACATCTCATTACTCTCACTGTCATAATGTGAATCATGATACTAAACAGCTAGCTTGATGTGAATACAAGATGTGCAGAGAACATGAAGTACAGAAACACGTCATCTAAAACCACTTTAGGCAAAACCACAACTGGTTCTTATTGATATTTAACACTGTAATGAAAATCTGCTTGTTACGATCTATTTATTGAATGACACCCACAGGGAAATATCTTCAGTCTTGTTCACAATTTTTTAATAGTCAACATTCTATCCTGTCACTATCCTATCATTCTGTCCTCTCCTTTTAAATGCATACATTATATCTGCTAAAAGAAAATACTAAGAGGATTGCTGTTTCTGGCAGGAGTGGTTCACGGTTCTGGAGCACTTCCACAGGCTGAACGCTACAGTCTCGGATCTTGTGATGGGAAATACATACACCTTCAGAGTTTTTGCAGAAAACAAGGTTGGAAGGAGTGAGACTGCTGCTGTAACAAAAAATGCTGCTCATATTCAAAAAACAGGTAAGCTCACAACATCTAATTTCTTTAACTCCACAGCATAATTTTTTTTAGTGGTGGTAAAATGATGGCCTTGAGTGCCTTATTTTTGGCAGCATAAGTAGTATAATAAAATACACCCATGTTCATTCACTATCCTCATTGGTGGGATATTGGCCAAGCAATGTAGCAAATTGCCCTGTTAAAAAAAAAAAAAACAGCATATGCTTCTTAGGCATGCTTTGAAGCATGGCAGCTGGTTTGAGCTGGTTTAAGCTGGTCCTGAGCAGGAGCTAGTTGCTTAGGACCAGCTCAGGACAGTTTAAACCATCTCATAATTAGCTAGAGACCAGCTGCCATGCTTCAAAACATACCTAACCAGCATATGCTGTTTTTTTTTTTCAACAGGGTGGCACATGATGCATTCAGTTAATCAACATTGTAATCAGTTTCACATAAATGCTGTTCTTTTTAACTTTCTATTCATCAAAGAATCCTGAAAATAACCCTCAAGTTTACAACGTTGATAATAAGAAATGTTTAAACTGCAATATTAGAATGATTTCTGATCATTTGACACTGATGTTGTAATGTTGCTGATAATTCAGCTTTGATCACAGAAATAAATTACATTTTAAGATATATTCAAATACAAAATACAATTATTTTAAATTGTATTAATATTTCACAATATTCCTGTTCTTACTATATTTCTGATCAAATAAAAGCATCTTTGGTGAGCATAAATGACTTCTTTCTAGGGAGGTCCTGATCAGGTTTTTTGTGCCCCTGATTCGACCAGAGTCATTGAATATTGAGTGTAATTGACTAGTGTTTGTTGCACACTTCAAGTACATTAAAGTTACAAAGTTATTAAAATTAATCAAATTTATACCGGAATGTGCAGAGAGTTTCTCAAGGACAGAGGCTCATATGTCAAGAAAATATATAACCTATAAATAAAAATACACATAGATTCATTAAGGGTGGGCGATATAACCAAAATTTTTATAGCACAATATGACTAATTTTATTTTATGGTAACAATATATATCTCAATATAGATATTTTTGCTTTAAATAAGGTATTTATGATATTAAAAAAAAAAATAAATAAAAAAAAAAATATATATATATATACTACAGAAATTTAATAATTCTTGTCACCAATGTCAGTATCACAAAAAACTACTACTATCTTAAAAAACTAATTCAAGCTCACCGTTGACAAGTTAACAGGCAGTGATTAAATAAGAATAAGAAACTAATTACAATCAATAGGACAACAGCGAAGAAAACTACAGTAGAACAAATAAATGAGAAATGCTACATACATTGTATAAAGTAACCAAATGTATAAAAACACTGCATATTCTTCACTGTGTAAATTAAATATACACTGAACAAAATTATAAACGCAACACTTTTGTTTTTGCCCCATTTTTCATGGGCTGAACTCAAAGATCTAAGACTTTTTCTCTAAGGACTATTTCTCTCAAATATTGTTCACAAATCTGTCTAAATCTGTGTTAGTGAGCACTTCTCCTTTGCCGAGATACTCCATCCACCTCACAGGTGTGGTATATCAAGATACTGATTAGACAGCATGATTATTGCACAGGTGTGCCTTAGGCTGACCACAATAAAAGGCCACTCTAAAATGTGCAGTTTTATCACACAGCACAATTCCATAGATGTCGCAAGTTTTGAGGGAGTGTGCAATTGGCATGCTGACTGCAGGAATGTCCACCAGAGCTGTTGCTCATGAATTGAATGTTAATTTCTCTACCATAAGCCGTCTCCAAAGGCGTTTCAGAGAATTTGGCAGTACATCCAACCAGCCTCACATCCGCAGACCATGTGTAACCACACCAGCACAGGACCTCCACATCCAGCATCTTCACCTCCAAGATCGTGTGAGACCAGCCACCCAGACAGCTGCTGCAACAATCGGTTTGCATAACCAAAGAATTTCTGCACAAACTGTCAGAAACCGTCTCAGGGAAGCTCATCTGCATGCTGGTCGTCCTCATCGGGGTCTCGACCTGACTGCAGTTCGTCGTCGTAACCGACTTGAGTAGTCAAATGCTCACATTTGATAGTGTCTGGCACTTTGGAGAGGTGTTCTCTTCGCGGATGAATCCCGGTTTTCACTTTACAGGGCAGATGGCAGACAGCGTGTATGGCATCGTGTGGGTGAGCGGTTTGCTGACGTCAACGTTGTGGATCGAGTGGCCCATGGTGGCGGTGGGGTTATGGTATGGGCAGGCGTATATTATGGACAACGAACACAGGTGCATTTTATTGATAGCATTTTGAATGCACAGAGATACCGTAACGAGATCTTGAGGCCCACTGTTGTGCCATTCATCCACGACCATCACCTCATGTTGCAGCATGATAATGCACGGCCCCATGTTGCAAGGATCTGTACACAATTCTTGGAAGCTGAAAACATCCCAGTTCTTGCATGGCCAGCATACTCACTGAACATGTCACCCATTGAGCGTGTTTGGGATGCTCTGGATCGGCGTAAATGACAGTGTATTCCAGTTCGTGCCAATATCCAGCAACTTTGCACAGCTATTGAAGAGGAGTGGACCAACATTCCACAGGCCACAATCAACAACCTGATCAACTCTATGCGAAGGAGATGTGTTGCACTGCGGGAGGCAAATGGTGGTCACACCAGATACTGACTGGTTTTTGGACCCCCCCAATACAGTAAAACTGCACATTTTAGAGTGGCCTTTTATTGTGGCCAGCCTAAGGCACACCTGTGAAATAATCATGCTGTCTAATCAGCATCTTGATATGCCACACCTGTGAGGTGGATGGCGTATCTTGGCAAAGGAGAAGTGCTCACTAACACAG
Organism: Acrossocheilus fasciatus; assembly: GCA_036784905.1. NCBI lineage: Eukaryota > Metazoa > Chordata > Actinopteri > Cypriniformes > Cyprinidae > Acrossocheilus > Acrossocheilus fasciatus. The sequence goes on from CM071960.1 coordinate 6,802,249, forward strand.
ATTTAGGCAGATTTGTGAACAATATTTGAGAGAAATAGGTCTTTTGTGTACATAGAAAAAGTCTTAGATCTTTGAGTTCAGCTCATGAAAAATGGGGGCAAAAACAAAAGTGTTGCTTTTATAATTTTGTTCAGTGTATATTTCTTATTAAAATTACAACTTTAATGTCACCCCATACAGACAGACATTGGTAGATGCAATCAGACTGTGTGGTCACAATTATGAATATAGAACTCACTGTTTCTAGCAATGTAGTAATAGTTCTGACTCCAGAAGGCACATAAATGCACACATGACCTCACAGTCAATAATAAATGTGGCAAGTTGTTACATTGCATGGCAACTGCAAACAACCTACAAATAAACATAACAATAATTGATATAATTGTTATTAATAAATGATACTAAGTGAAGTGTCAACACATGAGGCCATTTTGTTGGCAGCAAATGCTGACAGCACATAAGTGTTCTCACTGTGTGAAGACTTGGCTCTGCCATGAGTGCTAATGACAGTTCTCATTCCTCACATCAGAGCTACATGGGATCTGCATAACAACATGGATTGTGCTGCAGTGTTGCAAAACTGGCAATAATTTAGCAGCATGCATCAATCAGCCCAAGACATGAGTTTATATAAGATCAGTTAACTGTTACACACCGAGGCAGCAGGCACTGAACTGGTTACGTTTCTTAACGTCCAGCCTGTTGTAACTTTAATTTCCATCCTGTAATTTCAAAAGCACTGCAAACACAAAGCCTTTTTCTATGCTATTGGAATTTATTTTCATATAAATTCCCATTAGGGATGAGTCACAATGGTCAACTATTCAACTAGTCACCCAACAAACTACAGTGAGGTTTACTAGTTTACTTAGAATTCTCTTCATTTTAGTTTTGATATATTTAGCTGTAATGCTTTAATTAGCATCATGCATCTTTCTATGCTTTAGCACATGGAAGGTAGCCCTTCAGGAGCAAGACTGGACACCCCTGATTTATAGGGAAAAGAGGAGTATTGACTGATAATCATGTAAACTGTATAACAGTTAAAATAGGGCTGGGCAACTTTGTCCCTCGATATCTACTTTCCATCCAATTTTAGCTCCAACCCTCATTAATCACACCTGAACCAGCTAATCAAAGGCTGTGTCAAAAATTTCCCCCATGCCCTTATATAGGGCATTTCCCCCATTATACCCTTATATAGGCCACTATTTGAGGGAACTGCCATTTGTAGTGGTGTCCAAGACCATAATGGACATTATTGAGTCCCATTCATTAATGCACTTCAGAAATGGGTGTACAACCAATCTACACTCAACGGCTAGACGCATGCACTGTAAGAATAAATCCCTGTGTCTTGCTAGAAATCTTGCATTTGCGGCACATTCAGTGTCTTCTCGCTTGTTTTCATTCACTCCTTCAAGTGGACTATATGGGCCCTATCATACACCCGGTGCAATGCAGTGCCAGGCGTGACGCAAGTGTTTTTTTCTAGTTTCAGCCTGACGCAGTTATCATTTTCACGTCCTGCACCATGTTGTTTAAATAGCAAATGCATTTGCATTCATTTGTGCACCCATGGGCGTGCTGATCTGAAAACGAGGTGTGTTCAGGCTCATTGTTGGCACGTTGCTATTTTGAAACGTCTGAAATAGACTGCGCCAATGACCAACTAAAACCTGGTCTACAGTCAATGGCGCAGTATTTTTTTGTTATTTAAAGAGCACGTTAGTAATATGCGCCTATAGGCGGGTTCACAACGTGCATACACTCTTCTTATTACACACACAGAGACGTGCAGCAGCACACAAACATGCCAAATATTAAAAATTAAAGGATTACAATGTAAAAAATGATCATTGTGTAGGCTACATAAATATAAAAATGCCTATACATGTCATAATGGATAGTCCTTTCATGTATCAGAATGAGGTTACCTATTTGCTCGCACACGAGCAGCTCTGTTTCCTCTCTGGAGAAGCGTCCAGTCTTTGCTCTTGCAAATTCCGCTGTGTAAATAGCGCAACTGGCTCTTGGGAGATGAGACTCTTATTGCACGTTATGCCCAAAACAAACCCATTACTCATTAAGAGACCATGTGCCAGGTGCGCCGACCGTTTTTTTCCGTCGTTAAACTGGCAAAAGTGGATTCAGACACGCCCTAAGTGCACCTGCGCAGTGCGCTTTAGACCATGCGCTTAGATCGTTAAAATAGGGCCCCATGTGTGTTGGAGCTAAACTCTGCAGGATGGTTGCCCTCCAGGAGCATGATTGGACACCCATGCCTTAAATTCATAGCTGCTACAAATATAATCATTCAAACAGACATCTTTTGCTGTTGCAGTGCACCCACTCTATGAAACATGTCCGACTGGGGCTCTATTTAACCGACTAGGAACCCACCAACCTATAGTTTTGCAGATCCCTAATGTCATGTAACAGCTATACCCTCTGCACAACTGTCAGTCCCGGCTGAGGTTGTTGTCCCATGTCCTGTAGGTATTGTCTACAAACCACTGGAGTACAAGGAGCACGATTTCAGCGAGGCTCCCAAGTTCACAGCGCCTCTCAGTGACAGAGCTGCCACTGTGGGCTACACCACGAAACTACTGTGTGCAGTGCGAGGCAGTCCAAAGGTATGCGTCATCTCTTTCCTGCTGATTTGATATAGTCCTCCTTGTCCTTCTTCCATGTTGTCTGTCATGGTTAGATGTTTGTAGCCAATAATTAACTGATGTGTTGCTACGAATATACTTCTGAAGGAGTATCATTGTAATTCAACAACAGCTGTTAATAATCCAATGATGGTATCAACATATCCAAACGTCCTTGAGTTCAAGCTCAATAAATAGCTTAATTATACCCATCGCTGTAGTCATAAGGTACAAAAAGCCCAGTGCTAGCTGTTCCTGCTGACCAAGGAGGCCAGCTGCTAGACAGTCATGTGGGGACTGTGTTAGCTTGTCATTCCCAAGGAGGGGGATGGAGAATCAAGTTTCGAGAACAGCTGAGATGGATGCAAAATCTGGGCTGAATGCAAATCCTGGCGAGTTAGCCTTTTAGGACACTCCAAAATTCTTGTTCATTAAATCTAGCCGTGATGAGGCCTGCTTTCTATTTCATGCTAACAAAGTTCCAGAGATGTCCAAGCTGTCTAGGGCATGTCGGATGCAATTGGATGCAAATGGAAATGTAAAACCTTCAAAGCCACAATAGAACATGATATGTTTCACAGAAGAACAACTCAATAATGGCTTCCTCAAGAGTAAGGCTAGAGTATTTACAACTTGCTTCAAGCAATACAGTAACACAAGGCAGAGTTTGAGTTGGCAGTCAGGGACTCATAAAGTATGGAAGCATATGTGTAGCAAAATTCAATGTGCAATGCAATATTCAAAATGGCAATGCAATATTCAAAATGGCAATGTATTTCTGTATTTAAATTTACATTTTCCATTACCCCATATGTGCAAAGTTTGGTGCAGAAGGAAAATGAAAATGAAATTATAGTATTTACATTTGCCATTTCCAACAGTAGTCTTAATATGTAAAGTGCATACCATTTTAACGCTTTATAAGTAGCGAAATTAAAATGAAAATATATAACCCGAATTGATTTGATATGTGTAACATGTCCAAGCAGAAATGGTAGCAAAATGATCATTTAAATGTTATTTGTCCTAAATGCATTTAGACTAACAGTTAGGACACTTGCGATTGCATTTTCATCACAACTCGTGGGATATGTGTAGCAAAATTCAATGCGGCTTTGAAAATGCATTCCGAGCTAACCACGCCCACCCTCTGTCAATCATTGCGTCAAGGTGGGGATTGGCGGAAGCGTGTTACGTTTAGATCGCTCGAGACATGGCGGCTGGAGATCTGATAATATCGTTGAATTAATGGTACCATTAAATATACCATGTTTTTACTATAGTAAATATAGTTTAACTATATCATTTGTAATTAAACCACAGTAGCCCCAAATTTAGGCTAGTTGTCTGAGACTCAATGAAATGTACTTTACCATCACAAACCATAAAATGTAATCTACTTTTACTATAATATTCATTTTCATAAATAAACAGAGGTCACAAGTTAACATGGGCACATTTCCTTGATTCAGCCATGTTGTACAATGTCACGCCGAGAGTAAATTCAAAGCTGCTCAGTAGCTCAGTGCGCTCATTACTGGCATCCCCACAGCGCGACTATTTTTAGCGCGTGTTCGAAACCCGTGCCAAACAGACTTTTTTTTTTTTTTTTTTTCTGTAATTCAGCCGCTACGGGCGATCATACCATTGATTTGTAATCATTACAAGAATACCAAAATCGTGTAATGAGCAAGTGTGCGTTTATTAGACAGTTTAATATCACGGCAGTTTGAGCTTGCAGAATTGGCGAATCTGCTGCGGTCGTTCCATCACATCTGGAGCGGAGACCTGAACCAGCAAGTTGATCACCAGATAACACGGAAACCAGTAAAACCGTAACACCGGTCGTCCCACTAGTTCTGTCACCTACATACGCGTAAAAATCTGCTGATCTCCGTTCACGCTCCACTTCATCTGCCAGTGAATTCAACGATATTATCAGATCTCCAGCCGCCATGTCTCGAGCGATCTAAACGTAACACGCTTCCGCCAATCCCCACCTTGACGCAATGATTGACAGAGGGTGGGCGTGGTTAGCTCGGAATGCATTTTCAAAGCCGCATTGAATTTTGCTACACATATCCCACGAGTTGTGATGAAAATGCAATCGCAAGTGTCCTAACTGTTAGTCTAAATGCATTTAGGACAAATAACATTTAAATGATCATTTTGCTACCATTTCTGCTTGGACATGTTACACATATCAAATCAATTCGGGTTATATATTTTCATTTTAATTTCGCTACTTATAAAGCGTTAAAATGGTATGCACTTTACATATTAAGACTACTGTTGGAAATGGCAAATGTAAATACTATAATTTCATTTTCCTTCTGCACCAAACTTTGCACATATGGGGTAATGGAAAATGTAAATTTAAATACAGAAATACATTGCCATTTTGAATATTGCATTGCCATTTTGAATATTGCATTGCCATTTTGCATATTACATTGCACATTGAATTTTGCTACACATATGCTTCCATAATAAAGGACTGTGACACTCAAAAGTCCTTGCTCTGGTTTGTAGTGCTGGGGCCCAATTTCCATTTGGCACCAACAGAGTTCCAGGGTGTCTTGAGTGTTTTGGATGAAGTTGGAAACCTAAAACCTTCAAAGTCATATGAGAACCCCATGATGCACTTCATAGAAAGATGCCATAGATTATTTTTCACCCTCATTCCGTTCCATGTTTATCTGGGTCAGTTAACACTATTATGCTTTCTTTTTCTACTTTGGTGCTGAAAAATCAGGATGTGTCTGAGACACAAGAGTTCTTGACAGTGTGGTAATGTACAGTAAGTAAACATCGGAGTAAGCAGACTCCTGTACTGCACTGCAATACAAAAACATTATTGCATCCTTAAAAGCCAGTGGTGGAGCCTAGGTATTTTCATAGGGAGAGCCGTAGGGTCCCACAACTTTTGGGATGGTTTATCCACCCCTAGCTCCACTCCTGCTACAAGCATTCTACTAGGATGATTGAGAATTTTGCTAAGAAATTGATTGCAATCATATTGTGCCAAACCAAGCTCAAGTGGAAATGCACTTAGAACTGTTCCTCAGTTAAAGGAATGATGCTCATATTTTTGTCCAGATTAATGACTTGGACAGTCTTATTTGTGATGGGCTTGTTAATATTGCCAGTATGTGAAAGTCCACAAGTTTACTGAACAGGAGAGTCCTTAAAGTACACATGCTTCATTTTTTGGTATTCAAGATCAGTACAGATTAGTTATTGATTACAGATTATTGTTCAATTAGATACTCCCGCTGGGAAAAAAAAAAAAAATCTCAGGAAAATAAACAAAAACTCAAGCTGGTTGGCTGGTCTGAGCCAAGTTAACATTTACATTTATAATTAATTATTTAGCAGATGCTTTTATCCAAAGCAACTTACAAATGAGTAAATCTATGGAAGCAATCAAAATCAACAAAAGATCAATATGCAAGTGCTATGACAAGTCTCATTTAGCCTAACACAGTACACATAGCAAAGTAAAGATTTATTTATTTTTTTTAATTATTTAATAAATAAAAATAAAACCGATAGAACAGAAAAAAGAATAGAGGAAGCTAGTGTTTTTGTATTTTTTTTTTAATTTTATAATAAATAAAATAAAACAAATTAAGCAGTTAGTAAATTAATAGAGTGCAAGTCTAAAAAGGGCAAGTTTTTTTTTTTTAAGAATATAATTAGAATAGAGAGTGCTAGAGTTAGAGAGTGCTAGAGTTAGAGGGTCAAATAAAGATGGAAGAGATGTGTTTTTAGCCGATTCTTGAAGATGGCTGAGGACTCAGCCGCTCTGATTGAGTTGGGCAGGTCATTCCACCAGGGGGGAACATTTAATGTAAAAGTCTGTGAAAGTGATTTTGTGCCTCTTTGGGATGGCACAATAAAGCGACGTTAACTTGCAGAACGTAAGCTTCTAGAGGGCACATAAGTCTGAAGTAATGAATTTAGGTAAAGGGGTGCAGAGTCAGTGGTGGTTTTGTAGGCAAATATTAATACCTTGACTTTTATGCGAGCAGCTATTGGTAGCCATTGCAAATTGATAAATAGAGGTGTGACATGCATTATTTTAGGCACATTAAAAATTAATCTTGCTGCCACATTCTGGATTAATTGTAAAGGTTTGATAGGAAGACCTGCCAAGAGAGCATTGCAATAATTCAGCCTAGACCGAACAAGAGCTTGGACAAGGAGTTATGAAGCATGTTCTGAAAGAAAGGGCCTGATCTTCTTGATGTTGAATAAAGCAAATGTGCAGGACCGGGAAGTTTTAGCAATGTGGTCTGAGAAAGTCAGCTGATCATCAATCATAATTCCAAGGTTTTTGGCTGTTTTTTGAAGGAGTTATGGTTGATGTGGCTAACTGGATGGTGAAATTGTGATGAAACTATGGGTTTGATGGAACCACAAGCAGTTCTGTCTTGGCAAGTTGAGTTGAAGGTGATGGTCCTTCATCCAGCAAGAAATGTCTGTTAGACATGCTGAGATGCAAGCAGCTATCATCAGATCATCAGGATGGAATGAGAGGTAGAGTGATGCCATGTAGACAGAGAAGAGAAGTGGTCCAAGAACTGAGCCCTGAGGCACCCCAGTAGTTAGATGTAGTTAGATGATAGCGACCTCACCTCTCCAAGATACCTTGAAGGACCTATCTGAGAGGTAAGACTCAAACCACTGGAGTGCGGTTCCTGAGATGCCTTTTGCAATAAAGTTCAAAGGAGGATCTGGTGGTTAACCGTGTAAAAAGCAGTGGACAGATCCAGCAAGATAAGTATAGAAGATTTGGAATCCGCTCTTGCCAGTCTTAGGGCTTCAAAAACTGAGAGCAAGGCAGTCTCGGTTAAATGTCTACTTTTGAAACCAGACTGGTTGCTGTCCAGGAGGTTGTTCTGTGTGAGAAGTTTAAGCTGGAAGTAGCTGGTTTTAGCTGGTCTCCCAGCCTGAGCAGCTAAAGAAGTGGTCAAAATTCCTCTAAAACCAGCCTGCAAATGAGCTATGACCAGGCTGGAAGACCAGCTCAAACCAGCCAACCAGTGTCCGGCTTCTGTCTGTTGTGGGTTGTCATGTCTATTAACTAAGGATCTATTTTCGACATCCATTTTGCTCAAAAGCATATCTAACATGCAGTAGATATAGCTTGATCATGTTTTTTCAGCGTAGCTACTCTAACTCCATTAGGCTGCTTCCTCTAAAGGTTTAGCATTAGCATAAAAGAGGATCAACTAGCTTTCAACTGCACAAAGGGAATTTTTTTCAAGATTTCACTGGAGTTACTGTTTGTACTACTATCCTAATCTCACATTAGCAGGAAGCGTGGAAGAGAGATAAAGGGCGGGATCAGGAAAGGTCCTCCAGTCTGGATTCAAACTCAGGACGCCTGTAGCGCAACAGCGCTGTATATCAGCACACTGCCGACAAAGCTGTCGGAGCCGACTCATTAGCTTGTTTAATTAATGAAGGGGCGTATTTTAAAAGCACCTTTGCATTAGACATTTTGTGCTTGCATCTTGATGACTGAAGCAATTTAGCATCTTATGGACACCATCTTTGTGTGGAACTTAAGGCACTAGATCAGCATGTCTTTTCTGGAAAGTTACCCATGGGACATTAGATAGCATCATAAGGTTAAAGTAACAGAATGCTAAAATGCTTCTCTAAACTTGACCCATGAGGTGCAGTAACATGCTGTTTCAGCTGATGAACCTCGAGTAGGCAGAAATTCAGCGAATGAGACGTGTGACATTTTATATAAGAACCATGACACCTCTAAGTGTGTGTGAGGGATAAAATTAATGAGGCTACTGGAGCATTAGCACTGCAGTTGGGAATAGTTTGAGTTACAGCAGTTGACAGCATTGCTGTGGATTAATAAATGCCTCTCGGTTTGTTGTCCATGTATTAATTACACCTTATTAAAATTGATTTTATTTAATTGAGGGCGTGTTTAGATGTTAATGTGTTAAATGGTCCAGTTGTGAATGACATGTAAATGTTGGTTGTGGTCACGTCAGTTGAAATGAAATGTATTTTGTTTGCAGCCTAAGATTGAGTGGCTGAAGAATCAGATGCTCATAGGAGATGATCCCAAATACAGGCAGATCAACAACCAGGGAGTGTGCTCACTTGAAATCCGCAAACCATCCAGCTTTGACGGTGGCGTCTACACTTGCAGGGCCAAGAATGCCCTTGGTGAGGCTACAGTTGCCTGTAAGCTAGAGGTCAAACGTAAGTACAGGATCATTTGCACTTTGCTTGACATGCTAATGCTACAAGGTGCATTTTCAGCTGATTATAGTGACATTGATCCTTTAAGGTGTTTATCCAGGAGAGGAATGGCAAGCGAGCATTTTTTTTTAGTGCTGCCTATGATTATTTGAGTTGGTTTTAAGCATGTATTAATGTGTGTGTGTGTGTGTACCTGTTTTCTATTCAGGTGGGGGCTTAAACCTGAATACACACAGACTCATGGAGACTCGTGTCTCGGTGGGCACCTAAATTGAGGTCCCCACGGGTAAACAAGCTAATAAATCACACAGAATTAAGTTTTTTGAAAATCCAAAAATGCAGAAAATTTCCTCTAAGGGGTAGGTTTTGGTGTAGGGCAATAGAATATACGGTCTGTACAGTAGAAAAACCATTACGCCTATGGTGAATCCCCACAAGGATAGTAAACCAGATGTGTGTGTGTGTGTACTGCGTGCGTACTGGATGGGTATAGAGATATGCTGATGATCATCTGCTTTTCTCTTTCACCAGAGGTGATTATCCCAGAAGAAAAAGACAGGAAATAGAATTATGTGCACAGGTCAGTAAATAGAAACATTTTCCATTTTGAGATATATATATATATATATATATATATATATATATATATATATAAGTGCTGTCAATTGATTAAAATAAATTAACTAATTAATTGTGCATAAATTTTCTGAAATTAATCATGATTAATCCCACTTTAAAGTTTTTAAATATACTTTTATATTGAAATAGTTTCACATTCAATCTTCAAATTGATGTAGAAACAACATAAAGACAGTATATTTTTAATATTTGTTTAGCGGCATCTTTTTTGTGACTGAAGGCGAGTATCACTCATACCATACTAGGGGTTGAACGACTTCTGTTTTTTTAAAGTCGACTTTTATGTGAAGAAAGTCGATTTGAAGTCGACTAGTCGCTGATGACGTCATTAATGAACAAATAAGTCTGGAGCTGTGACAAACACCTTCTGCACAGCTATGGCATATGACACAGTGCCGCCCACATGGCTATTGCTCCTATAACAGCTCATTTTTATCAGTTCTTTTGTCTTTATATTCGTTATATTTCTCACAGATTTCTGCTCGTTCTAAATCACATACAGATAAAGTTGCACAGTAAAGATTACATTCATATGAATGCATTAGTGAGAGCGATCGCGTGTGTGAATTCATTCTACCTGGCAGCTACTCTCTACTAGTAATGAAGTTGTGGGATTTAGTTATTAAGGAATATATGCTTGAACGTTTCAGTTTCTAAGCTATTTTATTGATAAATCGCAGAACATTGTTGACAATACATTTCCGCGCTGAACGATTCTGTGCGCGCGCGATCTGGACGTGATGTACGCGCTACTGTCTGAAGCCTATGTGTGTGCGTTACAGAGCAGCAGCGCATTATATTAGAATGGCGATTAACTGACCTGTACTATAAGCTGTTTAAAACGTGCATTCTCCCGTTCAATTTCGAGCATCCAGTAATATAATCACACATGTCTTGTGGAGCGCTTTCAGAGTATGCATTTATTTGTCATTTTAGTTTGGAAACGGAGCTTAAATGTGGAAGTCCTTCAGAGATTTCTTATATTGTTGCGCCCTCTATAGGACCAGCGACTAGTCGACGTCAAGCTAAAAGCGTCGCGGCAGAGTATTAAAGTCGACCAGTCGACTAGTCGACTAGTTGGTGCAACCCCTATACCATACTACTGATGTCTCTAGGAAATTGTTCTTTTTTTTCCTAATATTTAACCATTGACTTCCTAATATGTAATCTTCAACATTACATTCTAATTGAGAGCTATCAATTTTGACATTTCACTGTTAGCCTGGTAATACCAAACTCTGCTACTTCGTTTTGCTTCGTAGAGTCTGGAAGGGCATAATTGACAAGCGTTTACTTTATCGTGGGGGGGAGGGGGGAGTCTGAAGTTTAAAATCATTGGTGTACCCGTAAGCCAATCACATAACGTTTGGTTATGACATATGTTATGCGCCGGCTCAGCCACCTCGAACTTCCGCTGTAAACACAGGTATGCAGCGAAAACAAAACCATCGAGCGAAATACTGGAGTGAAGATAGCTGTGAACGAATTCTGCAGATTATGTGAAGTAAATCTACACATCCACAGCAAATTAAATTAATTAAACTTTTCCCAAAACCTGTCGGGAATAGGGCCACAACATCACCTCCATTCAAAATGTGAACCAAACACTCTTCTTGTTCAGGCTTCAGTTGGAAATGCTGGGAATATTCTCAACAACAGAGCGAATAGCATCCTGTGTATCCGTGTCCGCTGTCGTTTTAGATTTCTCTAACCTAAACTACAATCTTAAATTCAGCGCTTAGCGTCTACGTCTCAGCTCGCCCTCTGTTCTTTGGTTGGACGGCTGGTGCAGAGCCGGAGATAATGTGGGAGAAGTTCCTTGTCACCTGTATCGTTTCCGCGCTCGTTGGACTGTCGTTTGACTGTTTTCTGTCGCAGAGGTGAAGTGGAGTGCACGTCTGAAAAGTCTTCAGTTTGATGTGGTCATAAAGACGTTCTGCTTTTTAATAAACGCAATTCTTGTCAAGAATAAAGAGACAAAAGCAGCAGTTGTGAGTGTGGTGGCCAACCCTAGCCCCACCCCTGTGTTAACTGCATTAAATATTGTGAACGCCGTTAAACTGGAAAAATTAATCACTTGCATTAACACATATATATATATATATATATATATATATATATATATATATATATATATATATATATATATATATATATATATATATTCAATAATATATATTCAATAATATATATAAAAATATGTAATTATTATTTCATTGCAGTAATTATGTTCGCACCTCAGCTGTAAATAAATAAATGGCACTAATGGTAAAAAAAAAAAAAAAAAAAAGCAATAATAAAATTACTTGCCTTCATATCAGTATATGCAGTGACAGTTGCATACTCAAATAACTCTGAATGGCTGATCCCACAATTCTAGATGTGCATCAAAAGCATGTCTGTTATGTAGTAACAAGGTTTTTAAAAGGTCTGTAAATCCTGTTGAATGCACACTAAGCTTTCATGAAGGTTTCACTCACTCAGGTTTCATCACTCATATTTTTGAAAGGCATGAGCAGCATCAGGTTTAAATGACAGTATAGTTAAGGTATTAAAAACAGAAACAGAAACTCACATTAATGTCACTTTTTTTTTTTTTTGACTTTATATAGATTTAGGCTTGGTTCATTTGCAACATGCAACTATCCCAAACTCACATACATAATATCACATGTAACATTCTTCAACTGACAAAATACAGCAACCTGAGGTGGGAGCCCACATAAAACAACCTGACGAAACATCGTGGCAGACATCTGTTTGTACACTTTGTGTCTGACTTGCCTATCAGTGAGTTTCTGACGTGTGACGGCAGCTGTTTCCCCCCCGTGAGACTCCCTTACATGGTGGAGCCTGCAAACTGTGAGAATGTAGCCTCTCCCACTTAAAGAGGCCGGAGTGGCTGTTAGTGGCTGTGTGGGCTAAAAATGTAACTGTGGCCTTGCAGAGAACAGAGAACGGAACACAGCACATCACTATGACTTCTGACAAAAAAAACACTGCTGGCCAACACCTTAAATTGAGACCACATGCAAGCACCGAAAGACTTGTGTTTGTTTATCATGCAACACCTAAACTCTAGGAGCTGTAAGAATACAAATAGAGAAAAAAATACAGAATTATACCTTTTTTTTTTTTCTTGACAATCAGCCCCCAAAGACGCACTAAGTTTCACGAAATATCTTAAAACTACAAAGTAACAAGTTTTTAAATAAAAAAAGTATTGTGTAAATTACACACAGTCAGGCCCCAAAGTTGTTAAATGAGAAAGACTGTGGTAATTTGTCAAGCATGTAAAACCCACATCCTTGTGGTAGTTATGTTTAAAGGAACAGTTCACCCAGAAATGAAAATTTACTTGCCTTCATCAGATTTGGAGAAATGTAGCATTATATCACTTGCTCATCAACAGATCCTCTGCAGTGAATGGGTGCCGAATGAATGAGAGTCCAAACAGCTGATAAAAACATCACAATAATTCACACCACTCCAATAAATTAACATCTTGTGAAGTGAAAAGCTGTGTGCTTGTAAGAAACAAGTCCATCATTAAGACATTGTATACTTCAATCCATTTCATCTGGCTAAACTACAACTCCATAATCCATAATAATGCTTCCTTCAGCAAAAAGTCCATCTCCTCTTGTCCACATCAAAATCCACCCACATATTTTTTCAGAACTGTTTTGGACTGTTTTCACTTGTAAGCAGGGCTTGATCTGAGCATATTTCACTCCTGATTCAGACTAGAGAACCTTTTAACTGCAGAAAGCAATACTATGGATAGAGGACGTTTTTGAAATCCATCTTTGCATACAGTCTGTGTAACAAATTTCTTGATAAGCATAGTATGTGCGTACTGTACATACACAGCGAGATTTTTTTTAACCTCATGTACTCTGTACGCTCAGCACATATGTGTGCCTTAAGTATTTTTTGGTAGTGTTACATTACACTGTGAGTGTACTGTATATTAGCACCTGTTGTTTGCTTTTGGCATCTGAAAGGTTTTGGACCTGGAAATGGTGACGCTTGACGTCATACTTAACAAGTGGATGGAGTATTGAAAGATGCTCCGCTGTACTGTATGTATACACTAAGCATTTGCATTAAAACTAAAGTATACTTTGCACTATACTGTGCCATTGGCTATAGAAAAACCATCACATCAAAAAGTACCAATACTTCTCCCCTCTATAAGTCACATGATTTCAGGTATCATTCATGTCCCGTGATAAATAGTTATTGTGTCTAGTAATTTGGTTACTGCTTTACTTTTAATCTTGAAAATGGGAGAAATACTTGTAAAGACTGATGTAATGATCTCAAATCAGTCTTTGTCTTTTGCAGTTCTCCTGTTGAGGAGCAGCAGGACACAATTCTGTAAAATGACAATGGTGAGAAAAGATACAGTTTACCTGTTTATCCCATAAAGAATCTTCATTTTGGATCATCTGTACTGTAATACTTGTGTCCTGATGCTGAATATTATAAAAGCATGCCATATCTATTAGTAATGTCAATATGTGGTATGTCTCTGTGAGCACTAGTGCTGTTTCAGTGCCACACCTATTCAGTGCATGTGGTGTAGTTTAAAGGAAAACGCCACAGTTATCATTTTTTATCCGCTTAGAAAATCACCACGTTTTATTCTGTGTCACCATACATACTTGTGTAACTACTCATGTAACCGTCTTTAAATAGGGAAAACATAGAAGTGTTTGGTGGCTTCTAAATTCATCCCTGTTTGGATCCTAAGGAATGAATGGTGCTAAGCTAAACGCTAGCATAGTTGCGCCGTGCACTAGAGCGATTGAGTGCACGCACAGAGACGGGAGAGGTATGTGTCAACTCTAAGTTGAGGGAAGAACATATTAGAATATGGCAAAACGGTGGCGTTTTCCTTTAACAGATAAATTCTAGGTAATGGAGTTTCCTGGTATCTGACACACTTTCTTCTCTCTTTCTGTTGTAGATGTTTACAGTGGTGCAGGCGAATGAGCTGATGTGTGCACAGTAATGAAGGCTCTGACTTGCTTCTGTGATTAATTATTTCAACAAAATATAAGAAACTTTGGATAGTTTCCCATTTGGCTTCAAAGTAACAACACCATATTAGTGAGCTAAAAAGAGAATTTTTAGTTTTATATTGTTGCATGTATTTCAGGTGTCACTGTAGTTTATTCCTGAAATCCCTTGTTGTAATTGAGTGTTTCCAATAAAACAATAAACTCACTATATTTTTGCGATGATATATAATAGTTTAAATGATAAAGGATATTGTGCAATTTTTTCATTTTTATTTTTTCTCACTGGATATAACGCTGCAATGAACATGAATCTTATTCTATGTCAAATTTTACTTAAACAGAGGTGTTTTAAAAAGGCCTGAGGTCTGCATTATATGCTGTCATCATTGGTCTGTTTCTGATAAACCAGCAGGATGGTTGAATTAATAGACGAAACCGTGGCATGGACAGGTTTAAATATGTAATATATGGTCTTATCTGCCCAAGCAAAGGTTTTAAATAGATTTTTGAACAAGCTTTCACTGATATTCACAGCAAATATACTACTGATGAAACCATTTACTAAGAACACTGGTGACAATATCCACCATTAATCATAGACTACTAATAGTGTGCTATTCAACTTTCGCTGATATTGTGGAATGTCAGATATGCTCTAAACTATTACTCTGTCTTTCGATAAACAATGGTGACGCATTAGCTCTGATCATAATAAGGTTTAATACAGAATCAGTACACCTTTCACTGGAGTTGCGAAATCATTTTCCCCATGACTCACATCTGTGAAAGATTAAATATGACTGTGAATGATTAAAAATTAATTTGTTGTATTGACAACAGATCATTTATTAACTTCTATAAAATATGTGAAGTACAGAAAAAACTTCCCTTTGGCACATGTATCAGTTAGAGTCCTTACAAAAATTGTATATTTAATACAACAACAACAATTATTGTTATTATTAAAGTAAAGTCAAGCAGTTCTCCTCTGACCAATTGAACCAATTTGGTGTGTTTAGAATACATCACATGGTGACGGAATCGAAGCTGACCGCAGGGGCTGTGCAAGAGGACTTCTCGTGGTCACTGAGGGTCTGTGCCGATGGCTATCATATTGATGAGGTCTTCACAGGAGCTTGTCTAGTTGTCACGGTCTCCGCTGACATTCAGGGCTGTTGCTTAAACTGGCGTAGTATGTATGCCTTCCGAACAATGCTAGGAAGTTTGTTCTGGCATTAAGGCACCAAGTAGGAAATGATCATTCCAGGGTCTAATCAGGAAAAGGATCTAGTACCCCCAGTTGATTTTGATATTCTAGGTATTATCAGTTGGCTAGAATTTTGAGGCCGCAATATATGTGAAGTACTATAATGCGATAAGAGAGCGCTCAAGTACTGAGGAGCTAAATCTTTTAGAGCTTTGTAAATAATCAGCAGGATTTGAAAATAGTTTTTTTTAGTGAGCAATGCTGTGTTGGCTCACTATACAGAACCAGGCCAATACGATCATACTTCCTGGTTGTAGTAAGAACTCTAGCTGCTGCTGCATTTTGGAGCAGCTGGAGTTTATTAAGTGTGCAAGGTGACTACCCAGTAAAGCATTACAGTGATCTAGCCCTAAGGTCATGAACGCATGAATTAACTTTTCAGCATTTGACATTAAGAGAGCATGTCGTAATTTAGATACATTTTTTAAGGGGGAAAATGTGGTTTTACAAATGCTAGAGATTTGGCTTTCAAATTAAAGATTGCATAAAATAGCACACCCCGATTCCTAACTGATGGCGAACACTTGACAGAGCAGCCATCGAGTGCTAGATCCAGATGGAGCCAAAAAACTGAAGAGACCAGGTGGTACCGAAGGATCTGGAGGCCAAGTTGGAGCCATAGTGACGAGTGGCCGAGGTGGAGCCAGGATGCAGGAGGACTAAGGCAAATCCGGCGCAATTAAGGACCAAGGCAGAGCTGGATGGAAAGAGGAGCCCGACGGGGCTGAAGGGTTAGAGGGATGAGGCGCAGATGTGGAAAAATGTCGGCAAACTCGTTCCGGAAATTTACCAGTATGAGAAATTGTAACATTTCCAGTAAATTGCTGGAATGATGCTGTGTGTGAACGCAGAATGAAGATTACCAGTATGAGCACGTATGCGGTGACATAAGACGTCTACTCTGGGCCAATCCAGAGCAGTTGAAATTCAAAACATCTTAATTTGTGTTTTGAAGAACAAAGAACAAAGGTCTTAAGTTTTTGTAATGACACGGAGTGAGTAATTCACTTCTGCCATATATTTTTATCATATATACTTCTGCCAAATTTATAAAAAAAATAAAAAATAACAGCCTTTGCCCAGTACTTTTTTGAAGCACCTATGGCACCAGTTACAGCCTCACATATTTTTATTTGATGCGACAAGCTTTGATCATCATCATTTGGCAAGTATCTGCCATTCTTCTCCTCGCACACGAGCAAACTTTGCTAAAGATTTATTCCGGTGAACGTCTTAATCTCAGTCAATTCACAATAAGCAGAAAGTGAAAGTTACAACGGAATGACGGAGTAATGATGGAGCTTTCGGCATCTGACGCCACATTTTCTCTCAGAGACAAAGAGAGGCGAATCTACTTCAACATATGCTGATAACGGTAGCCTATAACTGTTTTCATTTATTTCCTTTATAGTTGTCTTGTGGCCCGTACATACTGAAAAAAATAAACAAAATAAAATAAGCTATTTCGTGTTAAAAAAAAATAAAGCTTTTTATTTAATTGATTTTTATTGATGACTTCAGTGTTCTTATTTTAATTATAGAACTATAATTCATTGTAGGTAGCATATAGAACCGTTTAAAAAGCAGACGCACATTCTCGGGTTTGATTGGGTTCAAGTCCAGGCTGTGGCTGGGCCACTCAAGGACATTCACAGAGTTGTCTATAAGCCACTCTTACTGTGTGTTTAGGGTCATTGTCCTGTTGGAAGGTGAACCTTCTGCGCAGTCTGCAGGCCCGGATTAACACAGTGTAGTGCCCTAGGGTGACCACATTTGAAGTTTACATTCCCTTTACAGTAAATAACTGTAATACCTTTTGCATCATGAGAATTTTCTGTGACGTCAGACCCCACATACAGAGACTTACTGTATTTTTTTAAAATTGCTGTATACTACTGTAACTGACTCTTTGGCGCCATTATACTGAGGTTGTTTTATTTTCCTCATTTCTCACATTTGGATTGACATGATTTGCCCTGCTGCACCGTGTCTACAACGCTGCAACAGCTTGGGACTGACTACACTGGACGTGTTACATCGCTTCTAATGATTGGAAAATCCGTTTGTAGGCTACTTCGTGTCAGAAACAGCGCGAGCGCTTGGAATACATCTGTACGTCAGAAATATACCGAGGTATCACTTTACTGTCTGCATTCACTGTAGATAATATTTATATAATGGGTTCTATATTGTTGTCTGTTGTTGAGTTGCACTGCGCCGTGGGTTTTTCCCGGGGATGAACCCGCGAGAGTGGGAGAGCTCCGGAGAACATTTGCGCTGTGTGTCGATGCACTTTACGAGAGAATATGACCAGCAAGCAAGGTAAAAATATATATACGTTTGTCTGTGTGTTGGTGTCAGATTTTTGCAGTTTAACCCATAGTAACGTTTACTCGTCAACATGGCGGTTACAGAACTTTACTATGGTAAACTGCGCTGTCGTTTCAAACGACTCTTGTCAGCTTATTGAATTAAGTTACCGAATTAAAATTGTTTTTAACGACCAACACTTCTTATATTAACAAAGTTAACTAATGTGAAATTTAGTTCAGGTGTTAGTAGTTAATGTTGGCCAGTAGCCTATTGAGAAAATAAAATCGTATAGGTTAAACTAGTTTTATGGCTAGCTGCCTTTTCTAGTTTTAGAATTAGTTTGTTATAGTTTTTAATGGAATTTAAGATTTACTGCATTTTTGTATTTGTGTTTTAAAGGCAACTGCAATGAAGCATCAAGAAAGACATGAGCAGGCCACCCTGAGACTGATAATTCATGGTAAGAGAACAACTGTGGTTTCGAGAGGTTTGTGTATTCTATATGAGGTTTGCCTTTTAAAAGTGTGCCATTTCTACTACTTGTTTTTCAGAGAAGACATTTCTGTCAAAGTTGATGGTGAGCAAAGGTGGTGTCCACGTTTTGGAGCAGCACCTGGGTTTTGCAGATAGCTATGTATTCTTTGGCTGTTTGTCTTTTTTTCCTCATGTTTCGGTTGCCTAAAGATTCTTTGTGAGGATAAATCCAGAGGATACAACATAATGCAAAACGTTCTAAGACAGGAGAAATGGTGAAGATGCACTATCCCAGCATTGGAAGTATTTTTAAGTGTTATACATGCAATGTTTTAAATAAAGAATTTGATATTTTATAATTGTGTCGGTTTTAATTGAATGCCAGTAGTACCTATGTAGAGTAAAAATAAAATTATATCTATATAAAAAATATAAAATATATATTAAGATGAATGAATTACAGTAGTATACTGATAAATCAAATACAGTTTGCTACTGTAAATCTTAATTACAGTAACTTACTGGCAACAGTAACTGCATTGAGCTTTTCTTCCACTCTGACAAGTCCCTCAATCCCTGCCACTGAAAAACAGCCCCACAGCATGAGGCTGCTACCAGCACACTTTACTTTTGGGATCTGTACTCCAGCAGAGCTGATTTCCTTCAAATGTGATGCTTAGAATTGAGCTTCATCAAACCAGAGAATCTCGTTTCTCAGAGTCAGAGGGTCCTTTAGTTGCTTTTGCAAATTCCAAGTGTGTTTTCATGCGGCTTCACTGAAGTGAGGATCGAGTTTGGCCACACCGACATAAAGACCAGATCAGTGGAGTGTTGTAGTGATGTTTGTCCTTCTGTAGGTATCAGCATATATGATCATGGAGCTCAACTAGAGTAAGCATCATGTTCTCTGTCACCAGTCTAGACAAGGCTTTCTCCATCAGTTGCTCAGTTTGGCCAGGAGGCCAGCTCTAGGAAGAGTCCTGGTTGTTTCAAACTTCTTCCATTAAGGGTAACAGAGACTGCATGCATTTTTTTTTTTTTTTTTTACCCTTCCCGGGATCTGTGCCTCGATAAAATCAGTCTCGGAGGTCTACAGACAATTCCTTGGACTTCATGGCTTGGTTTGTGCACTGACATGCACTGTTAACTGTGGGACCTTATATAGACAGGTGTGTGCCTTTCCAAATCATGTATACAATCAACTGAATTTACCACAGGTGGACTCCAATCAAGTTGTAGAAATGATGGTCAGTGGAAACAGGATGCACCTGACCTCAATTTTGAGTGTCATGGCAAAGGCTGTGAATACTTACAGTATGTACATGTGATTTTTTCCCCCATATTTTTAATCAATTTGCAAAGATTTCAAACAAACTTCTTTCACATTGTCATTATGGGGTATTGTTTGTAGAATTTTGAGGAAAATAATAAATTTAATCCATTTTGGAATAAGGCTGTAACATAACAAAATGTGGAAAAAGTGAAGTGTGAATTTATATATATATATATATATATATATATATATATATATATATATATATATATATATATTGTGACGAGCGTCCCGACACATCATCAGCGTTGCCCTGGAGACGGACACGAAACACCTGCACCTGCTCGTCAAGGCGGAGTCGGCCACACCTGCACCTCGTCAGACCGCGGCCAGATAAGCCGCGTGAGGCTGCACGAGGGAGAGCTTTACGCCGAGGCTGAAGACTAATGTGTGTTGTCTCTTTTCCCTTTCCTCAGAAGCCAGCGAGTGACCGAGCCGCTCTGACGAGAGCCCACGCCTAACTCACCGCACCACGAGGAAACGCACAAAAAGAGCACCACTTCACGCCAGCCTGACACCTTTTCACCTTCAACTTCACTTATTGTTAATAAAATCCACCCTCCGGGGTACTCATTTGAGCTCTCCTTGTCGCATGATTCTTCCACCCCGTCACAGTGGTGGAGAATGCGGGCACATTTGGAAGTTTCACCGACAAGTGATCTTCACGGCTAATCCCACTTTTTTTTCTTCTGTTTCTGCACTTTCAGACCGGCGAGTACTCCTCCCCCAACGATGGAAGAGCTACTCCAACAACTAACCGAGGTCAGCCTGCGCCAACAACAAATTGTGGAACATCTGGCGGCCCGACAGGGCCAGGCTGACCAGGAAATCGCCGCTCTCCGCACGGCCGCCCGCCAGCGCGTTCCGTTACCAGACCCCCGTGTACAGGCCACCCAGTTATTGCCCAAAATGACGGCAAATGATGACGTGGAGGCCTACCTCCAAATGTTTGAGAACACTGCAACGATGGAGGGATGGGATCCGGAGGAGTGGACCCGCGCACTGGCGCCACTATTAACTGGGGAACCCCAGCGAGCCTTCTTCAGCCTTCCCACAGCCGTGGCTGAGAATTATGAAGCCGTCAAGCAAGAAATCCTAGCCCGGGTGGGGCTGTCCCCAGTGTGCGCGGCCCAAGCGCTGCATGACTGGGCCTACCAGCCGCAACGTCCAGCGAGATTACAAGTAGCCGAACTGACTCGACTGGCCCAACATTGGCTGTTGGCTGGGGCACCCACAGCTGCTCAGGTAATGGAACGCGTCGTCATCGATCGCCTCCTCAGAGCACTCCCACGTCCACTTCGGCAAGCCGTAGGCATGAGGAACCCCACCACGACGGCGGAACTGGTGGAGGCGATCGAGCTTGCCGAGGCGGCCCACCGGCGGGAAGCAGGGGAGAGAGTACCGCCGGTGGCTCCGGAGCAACGCACGCCGGAGGGTGCCTCACGACCAGTAGAGAGGGCGGCGGCCCCCGAAGTCCTCGATGTGTCGATGCCCACCGCTCCATCTTCCTCCAAAGCCCGAACTTGGTGGGCAGGCTGTGTTCTCCATAAAGAACTTCCTCGAGGAGCCCCGTCAGCTGAAGTCCAGATCAACGGCCGCCCGTATCAGGCCGTCCTCGACTCGGGTAGCGCGGTCAGCCTCGTCCGAACCAGGATCCTGCCACCGCCTCACGGGACCAAGACCCTCCTTCCCCTGACTTGCGTCCACGGAGATACACGGGAGGTGCCCGTACGGCGAGTTACCGTTTCCGCGGCCCCAGGCGCCTGGCCGCTGGAGGTCGGACTTGTAAAGGACCTACCCGTGGAAGTGTTGCTGGGACGAGACTGGCCAGGGTTCGAGGCCCTCCTCCGAGTCGCAACACAGCCTGCCTGCCGCAATGGGGGCCGCCATTGGCGGCGCAACGTCAAGAAGTCCAGTAGCCGCCCCGTTCTCTTGGCCTCCGACACCGGGAGAGATGGTGAGTCCCCCTCCCATGACTCTAACCTCTTTTATGATGTGTTTCAGCAGGTGTCGGGAGGGGGCTCGTTTGGCCGGGCCCAGCGCGAGGACGACCGCTTAAAGCACTGCTGGAATCAGGTCCGGGTCCTGGAAGGAAAGGAGGTCCGGCCTAAGCCCCACCCTCTCCCCCACTTCATCGTAGAGAACGGCCTACTCTACTGTGTCGCCCAGCGAAGGGGGGAGGAAAAAAAGCTGTTGGTGGTTCCACGCACTAAAACGGAGACGATTCTGCATCTGGCACACGCCCACCCCTTGGCGGGACACCTCGGGGCGGGGAATACCATCAACAGGATCCGGGACAGGTTTCAGTGGCCCGGTCTAGAAGCGGACGTACGACGATTCTGTCAAGCCTGCCCGGAGTGCCAGAAAACCTCGCCAAACCGACCTCCCCCCTCACCGCTCATTCCCCTGCCCGTTATTGAGGTACCCTTCGAGCGGATCGGGATGGATCTGGTAGGCCCGTTGCCCAAATCGGCCCGGGGACACGAACACATCCTCGTCGTGGTAGACTACGCCACCCAGTACCCCGAGGCCATCCCACTCCGAAAAGCCACCGCCAAAACCATTGCACAAGAGCTGTTCATGCTTTTCAGCCGGGTCGGCATCCCGACGGAGATTCTGACCGATCAGGGAACACCGTTCATGTCCCGGCTAATGGCTGACCTGTGCCGCCTGCTCCGGGTAAAGCAGTTGAGGACCACCGTGTACCATCCCCAAACGGACGGACTCGTCGAGCGATTCAACCAGACCCTCAAGCAGATGCTCCGGCGAGTGGCAGCAGAGGACAAGAGGGACTGGGATCAGATGCTGCCCTACGTCCTGTTTGGGATACGGGAGGTCCCCCAGGCGTCCACCGGCTTTACTCCGTTTGAGCTCCTTTTCGGAAGGCAACCTCGTGGGCTGCTTGACGTTGCTAAGGAGGCATGGGAACGACAACAGCCCACCCCACACCGGTCCCTGGTCGAGCATGTCCACGAGATGAAGCACCGTATCGACCGTGTCATGCCATTAGTCCGGGAGCACCTGGTCAAAGCACAACAGGCCCAAGCTCGCCACTACAACCGAGCAGCTCAGCCCCGGGAGTTCCAGGCGGACGATCGGGTCATGGTGCTGGTCCCCACCTCAGCTTGTAAGTTTCTGGCCGCCTGGCAAGGCCCCTACACCGTAACAGAGAAGATAGGTCCAGTCACTTACCGCGTGCGTCAGCCGGGGAAGCGGAGCCCGCAGCAGATATACCATGTAAACCTCTTGAAGAAATGGGTGGGGACCCAGGAACAAGCAACTGCCCTTGCCGCAGTAACGCCCGTCATAGTGGACACGAACCCGGACCTGTCGGCGACGCAGAAGGCTGAGCTGCAACACCTGATCGGTCAGTTCTCGGATGTGTTCTCCTCCGTCCCCGGGAAAACCCAAGTGGTCCACCATGACATCAGGACGCCACCAGGCATAATTGTCAAGCAACGGCCCTACCGGATCCCAGAGGCTCGTCGGCAGGCTATCGAGGAGGAAGTCCAAGCCATGCTAAAGTTGGGGGTGATTGAACCATCGCGCAGCCCGTGGTCCAGCCCCATAGTCCTGGTCCCAAAGCCGGATGGCACCCTCCGCTTCTGTAATGACTTCCGGCGCCTCAACGAAGTTTCGGAGTTTGACGGCTACCCAATGCCCCGGGTGGATGAACTGTTGGATCGTCTGGGAAGGGCCCGATTCATTTCCACCCTGGACTTAACTAAGGGTTATTGGCAAGTCCCCCTTACAGAAGACGCCAAGCCGAAGACGGCCTTCTCGACTCCCTCCGGCCACTGGCAGTATCGGGCCCTTCCCTTCGGCCTTCACGGGGCCCCAGCCACCTTCCAACGGCTGATGGATATTATTCTCCGACCGCACCAACAATATGCCGCAGCATACCTCGATGATGTAGTCATCCACTCGGAGCGTTGGGAGGACCATCTAGACCGTCTGCGGAGGGTGCTCACGGAGCTGCGCAAAGCTGGACTCACGGCCAACCCCCAGAAATGTCACCTAGCACTCGCCGAAGCCAAGTACCTAGGATTCCGGGTGGGCCGCGGTCTTATCAAGCCTCAAGAAAAAAAGGTAACAGCGGTGTCGGAGGCCCCGCGGCCCCAAACGAAAACCCAAGTGCGAGCGTTCCTGGGGTTTTCCTCCATAGCTGCCCCCTTGACAGACCTGACCAGAAAGGGGCAGCCCGAGCGCATACACTGGACACCCGAAACCGAAGAGGCGTTCCGACACATTAAGCAGGCGCTCACGGAGGAACCGGTACTCAGAGCCCCCGACTTTGGCTGCCCCTTTCTGCTGCAGACGGACGCATCCGAGGCAGGGTTGGGAGCCGTCCTGTCCCAGGTACAGGAAGGTGAGGAACACCCTGTCTTATACATCAGCAGGAAGCTGACGAAGGCCGAGAAGAACTACGCGACTGTCGAGAAAGAGGCTCTAGCCATCAAGTGGGCAGTCCTGGAGCTGAGGTACTACCTGCTGGGCCGGAAGTTCACCCTGCTCACCGACCACGCGCCCCTTCAATGGATGGCCAGGGCGAAAGACACCAACGCCAGGGTGACGCGGTGGTTCCTCGCGCTCCAGGACTTCTGTTTCACCATCCGTCACCGGGCTGGAGCCTCCAACTCCAACGCCGATGGACTTTCTCGGCTGTGGTCAGCCTATGCAGGTCTGTCAAGGGTCACTCCCCACCCACCCCCTATCTCCCCCTTATTGTTGCCTTTTGTTTCCACCAGGACCAGGACAACGCTTAGGGGGAGGGGAGTGTGACGAGCGTCCCGACACATCATCAGCGTTGCCCTGGAGACGGACACGAAACACCTGCACCTGCTCGTCAAGGCGGAGTCGGCCACACCTGCACCTCATCAGCCCGCGGCCAGATAAGCCGCGTGAGGCTGCACGAGGGAGAGCTTTACGCCGAGGCTGAAGACTAATGTGTGTTGTCTCTTTTCCCTTTCCTCAGAAGCCAGCGAGTGACCGAGCCGCTCTGACGAGAGCCCACGCCTAACTCACCGCACCACGAGGAAACGCACAAAAAGAGCACCACTTCACGCCAGCCTGACACCTTTTCACCTTCAACTTCACTTATTGTTAATAAAATCCACCCTCCGGGGTACTCATTTGAGCTCTCCTTGTCGCGTGATTCTTCCACCCCGTCACTATATATATATATATATATATATATATATATATATATATATATATATATATACCAATAATTAGATAGTAAAAAAAAGTGTTGCATGTTTTGTCTGTGCAAAGATGAGTATATTTATGTTGTGCAAAATTTGCAACTGCTTATTATCACTTAATCAGAAGCACCACACATTAAATTGTGTCATCTGTTATAGGGACTACTGAACAGACATTTAGAAGCTTTTCAAAATTCAAAATATTGAAAATAAAAATAAAGCTCTGTAACATTTTACATTTACATTTACATTTATGCATTTAGCAGACGCTTTTATCCAAAGCGACTTACATTGCATTCAAGTTACAGTTTTTACATTTTTATCAGCTCTTGCTTTCCCTGGGAATCGAACCCATGATCTTGGCGTTGCTAGCGCCATGCTCTACTATTTGAGCTACAGGAAAGCCTGTCACCTTGGAATTATAAGGTTCTGTCTGACATTTTTGTCGAAATGGAGTTATTCACATATTCTTATTTTGTGACGACTTATTTACATTATGTGATGTTTCTTTCGTAAACTGTGTACATCTTGGGCCTTTTTTAAAAAAAAAAAACAAAAAAAACAAACAAAAAAAAAAAGGGTTATATCTACATGAATCTATGGAATGCAAAAACTTTGAAGCTCAGTATCTCAAAACTGCTCAGAATGCAAGTAGAACTTTATAATTCCAAGGCGGAATTCTGCATTTGCATTTTTACAACACTATAAGTGCATGTGTCCCAAAAGTTCGACACACACTTGTAGTCTTCATGCACACTAGAACACTTGTGCCAAACACAGGAAATACATCATATAAGTAGTCAAGTGGTCAAGTGCAAAGACCGCAAGTGTGGGTATTTGGACAGTGCATGTGTATTTTTTATTTTTGCAAATGTCCCTTTAGGGGCTCCATAGACGGTCAGTTTAGCCAGTCTGTCTGCTTCCTGACCTGGGCCCCAGTTAGTCAAATACCAACTCTAAGACGATGTGCCATAATTCTTGAAAGAAGAGCAGCAGAAAGGATGAAGATCATCTATTTTTAACATGTCAGGTCTGCCCCAAACACTTATCCAATTGTGTATGAATTCTATTTTATTCTGCGGGCACCACTTAGACATCCAGCCACTGAGTTACAACAGCAAGCTATGTTTTGCTTCTTTTTTTTTTCTCTCACAGAGCATGACACAACAGTGTCTGACATCATACTTGCAAGTTCACACGCCTGTTGTCTGACAGAGTCTGACATCATAAGCACCAATGTGAACAACAATCGTAAGGTATTTATGTTTAGCATTAGCTAGCACTTTTAAATCTGCTTTGTTGTCTCTATTTTCACATTCCGTACAATAGAATCGCCAATAACTAGGGAACTTGCAATAATAATAATATTTATTATTATTATTTGCATCTAAGTTAGTTCTTATGTACTAAGTGCTATTTAGTCTAATGAACTAAGTGTTGTTGGTTGACATTTCATTAACCACTAGTCTACAACCACTAAAAAATTCCAAAGAGTTAAAAATGTGTCAGTGTGCTGACATAATGCAAAAAAAAAAAAAGAAAGAAAAAAAGACATGCAAAAATGTTGCATAGAACAACAGCACACTGCAAACTACTGTTGTTCCCATCAGCCATGGGTTTTCATATATCAACCTTTTAAATGTGTAACTATTCTTGACATCACTTCTGTGGAGTTTTTTGAGAAAATGGTTTGCATTTGTTGCAGCCCCACCTTTAGCATGATTGTTAAAGCCTCTGCTCACAGGATGTTGGTTCACCACATGTCAGATCGGGAGGCTGCTCTCAATGAGGCTTAAAAAGAAAAAATGACTTTCCACGTTTAACTGTTTGGAAACTGTGAGATATAACAACTTTTGTCAGATTTATTTTTGGCTTCAAATGGCTTTTTAAAATGTTTTATTAGTGCAAATGTGATTAAAATGCACTGTAGAGAGAGAGGCAAAAGCCTTCTTCAGCTGCAGTACACTTCAGTCCATCATTACTATTTTAAAAACTTGAATATATCTGTGAGCACAAGTATCATATTTAATAATCATTCCTCGGGACATTTCCTTCTATCTGTTGTTGTTGTGCACACATTTTAGGTTCCTCTGGTTTAAACTGAAAGTGAGTGTTTCATAATTTCACATATTTTCATGTGTTCTTTTGCTGCAGTTTTGAGTCATAATCCAACAGGGCTACTGACTCAACAAGTTCGGAGGAACAAATAAGTTCACATAAAACCCTGCATTCATCAACATTTTTTTAAAACAATAATGCATTGAACCACACCCACAACACTTCAAACAGAAACTAGAACAGTAACAGAACTTGGCAGGTATGCATGCATGCCGATAAAAATAAAACTTGTTAAATAAAATATGTGAAATAAAATGACAAAATGTTTTTAAACACACTCATGTATCTACGACACGGTTTGGTATAATGTTACATTATTTTGTTATTTTGTTCATAATTCTTTATTTCCCACACACACACACACACACACACACACACACACACACACACACACACACACACAAACACACAGCACTTGGATAAGCACATGCTTGGTTCACAGAACATCCTTTTATTATGATTAAAAACAGCCCATATATTTATTCAGTTTTGTAGGTTAAATGGAAATAGACACGACATCATGATTTCCTGTCAGGTTTTCATTATAAGTGGTTAAAACAGGAAGCTTTTCTTACTCATGCAAGGTCTTTCTTCGCTGCCGGCTCTGCTTTGTCTGAAACTGCAAATGGAAAGGTTTAAAATCTTCCTTTTGACAGGTAGGATGCCGTATTTGGTATTTCAATTATTAATTGAAATTGAAGAACTAAAACTATCACTATACTATCACTATAATGCCTTTTCACATTGAAATCTCTAAATCTTTGTGTTGAAATATAGTGGCAGTGAGTGTGCAAGTAACGTCTCAAGACAGCACTACTGGTGAGATTCATATTTCATACTGTTTTCTGGTTTGTATGTGAACCCTTAATGACTGTTTTAACTCTTTTATTTTCAAGTTACGAATTGTGAATTTAGCTTCTCTAACCTAAGGATTATTTATCCTCTAGAACCTCCAGTTCAGATTTCCAAGCCCAAGATAACTCTGAATCTAGCTCATGAGGTGCTGTATAACACAGAGACAGTCATTCTGCGCTGTGAGGTCTCTGGAGAACCACCGGGGTTACAATATGACTGGTACAAGGACTCAAATGGTCTTGGTGAACATCAGCCCAGCATCACTGCGAGGGACAGTGGAAAATATGAATGCAAAGCAAAAAAAGGAGCTACTGAGTCTGAAAAAAGTGATAGTTACACTTTAAATCTAAAAGGTAAATGAATATCACAAATGTTTATTTAGATATGTAAATTTGTCCCAGCACCAATACTGATTCTGGTATACTATATACTGAAAGGTCACTGTGTAATTATGCACTGCAAAAAAAATGCTTTTCTTACTTAGATTTTTTGTCTTGTTTCCAGCCAAAATATCTAGAAATTCTTAAATCAAGAAGGATTTTCTAGACAAGTAAAAATTATTGTCTTGTTTTCAGAAAAAACAAGTCAAAATTAAGTGAGTTTTAGTTTAGAACAAGCAAAATAATCTGCCAATGGGGTAAGAAAAATAATTTTATTTAAAACAGAAAACAAGTTTATATTTCTTACCCCACTGGCAGATTATTTTGCTTGTTTCAAGCAAAAACTCACTTAATTTTGACTTGTTTTTTTTCTGAAAAAAAGACAGTAATTTTTACTTAAGAATTTCTAGATATTTTGGCTGGAAACAAGACAAAAAATCTAAGTAAGAAAAGCATTTTTTGCAGTGTGCAACCCATTATAGCGTAAATAATATTGGCCTGACTTTTGTGTTGTCTTTTTCTGTACAGCTTCTCCTAAAGCAAAGCTGACTGCTTGTTCAGTCGAATGCATCCTTCAAGTAGCAATTTCTTTATAAAATAAATAAAATAATAATTACTGACCCCAAATTTTTGAACAGTAGTGTACATATAGGCTTAGTGTTAGTATAAGGATATGTATTATCAGTTTGAACACATTTACCTCACAGTTTGGTTTATTTTCCTCTCTTCTTTCCTCTCTTCTTTTAGAACCGCCTAAACCACAAATCCAGTCTGATTTGACAGAAGCGTTTCACGGTGAAAAAGTCTCTTTGCAGTGTTTGATTCAAAATGTTTCTGAAAACTGGAATTATATGTGGTTCAAGGGCCAGAACAAGATTGACTCCAGTAGTGAAGCAAACATAAAAGGAAACACTCTCACACTCTCAGTTCAGTCCAGACATGACGGGGAGTATATGTGTCAAGCTGAGCTGCAGGACAGAAATGTGATGACTGCAAAAAGCGCACCGCATTCGTTTACAGTTAAAGGTAAGAATCTGTTATCAGTTTAGCAAAAAGAATCATAATATTTCCTGTGTGTTTCTTGTGTGTTTCTGTGTGTTTCTTGGTGTTTCCATTGAAACGTAAATAAGACTTGCATAAATATAATTGTGTAAGTTATTTAATTATTTTTAAAAAGGTTATTTAATAATTTTTTGTACAATTATACAGACATAATACAGTATAATACAGTCAAAAAAAAAGTCTAGCTCTGTTACATTGTTCTTTATCTGTGCAGAACTGCCTCAGCCGAAATTGTCAATAGAGTCTCAATGGAATATATTTTACCTTACTGAGAAAGTGACTCTGAAGTGTTCAATCGATGAAGATTCAAATAAATGGGGCTATGAATGGTTTAGAAACGGAGCTCAGCCTCCCAAGGACACGGACATTTCCTTGTCTGGAAACACACTCTCCATCAGCTCAGCTAAAGCGGGTCATTCAGGACAGTACACCTGCAGAGGAAGACATCTGACGAGAACGCCAGTGACTACAAGACAAGCTGAAACTGTGCAACTTCATATTCAGGGTAAAACTACTTATGATATTCTATGATTAATAAATATCAATGAAACTGACAAGCACCCAAAAGAGTTCAATGAAGAAGCTGTTGAATATTTTGAACTGCTTTTGAAAATATGATATACTACATGATTCATATGAAAGAAAGAGTTACAGGCACATTAAAATGCAGTTCAGTGAAGAAACGGTATTGGCCTGTATCAGTGTACAGATGTTCATGTCAGCATTTACAGCTTCCCGTCTACTCTTCTTAACAGTGGTCAGACACTATGAGTGGCATGAGTCAGTTCATTTAGTCTTGGATGATAAAGAATAAAAAGCACATGCAACTCAAGGCAGTTTTTGTTTGAAGGTGGTCCACTCTTTATAATTGTTACCTCTGTGACAGATTACACACCAAAACCAACCATTACAAAGCATGAGTGGTTTGAGTTGTTCTACACTAATGAACGAGTCCAGATTAATTGTAACATGCCAGGAGTTGGTTGGGAATACCGCTGGAATAAAGTCTCAGAACTTCGGATCACAAATCCAGAATTGACCATCGACTCAGTATCTGTCACTGACACTGGTGACTATCACTGCAAAGCAAAGAGAGGAGACTTCAAAGTGGACAGCGAGACTCTACAAGTGCGAGTTCAAGGTGAGTCCATAATTTACCTCTTCATAATCATTTCTGTATGTTAATATTATTCCCATTGTGCATTCATTGAGTTTACAGTGCCTCAGTAAAATTCCCAAGAAATGCATGAACATGTTAGTGTTAGGCTCTGTGTTATCTACAGTATCTGACCTCATTCAAACTCCATTTTCTTCTCTTCCTTTAGAACCACCTAAACCACAAATCCAGTCTAATTGGACAGATGCGTTTCATGGTGAAAAAGT
Organism: Acrossocheilus fasciatus; assembly: GCA_036784905.1. NCBI lineage: Eukaryota > Metazoa > Chordata > Actinopteri > Cypriniformes > Cyprinidae > Acrossocheilus > Acrossocheilus fasciatus. Next base: position 6,833,204 of record CM071960.1, read on the forward strand.
CTCTTTGCAGTGTGTCATTCAAGATTCAAACAACTGGAATTATATGTGGTTCAAGGGCCAGAAAAAGATTGTCTCCAGTAGTGAAGCAAACATAACAGGAAACACTCTCACACTCTCAGTTCAGTCCAGACATGGCGGGGTGTATGTGTGTCAAGCTGAGCTGCAGGACAGAAATGTAATGACTGCAAAAAGCACATCGCATTCGTTAACAGTTAAAGGTAAGAATCTGTTATCAGTTTAGCTAAAAGCAGCATGTCATGGTTAAATCATATTATTTCCTGTATATAAATGTCTCTTGGTGTTTCCATTGAAATCGTAAATAAAACTTGCATAAATATAATTGTGTAAGTTATTAAATTATTTTTAAACAGGTTATTTAATAATTTTTTGTACAATTATACAGACATAATACAGTATAATCCAGTAAAAAATGTCTAGTTCTGCTACATTGTTCTTTATCTGTGCAGAACTGCCTCAGCCAAAATTGTCAATAGAGACTCAATGGAATATATTTTACCTTACTGAGAAAGTGACTCTGAAGTGTTCAATCGATGAAGATTCAAATAAATGGGGCTATGAATGGTTTAGAAACGGTGCTCAGCCTCCAAAGGACACGGACATTTCCTTGTCTGGAAACACACTCTCCATCAGCTCAGCTAAAGCGGGTCATTCAGGACAGTACACCTGCAGAGGAAGACATCTGACGAGAACACCAGTGACTACAGGACAAACTGAAGCTGTGCAAATTCATATTCAGGGTAAAACTACTTATGATATTTTAAGATTAATAAATATCAATGAAACTGACAAGCATCCAAAAGAGTTCAATGAAGAAGCTGTTGAATATTTTGAACTGCTTTTGAAAATATGATATACTACATGATTCATATGAAAGAAAGAGTTACAGGCACATTAAAATGCAGTTCAGTGAAGAAACGGTATTGGCCTGTATCAGTGTACAGATGTTCATGTCAGCATTTACAGCTTCCCGTCTACTCTTCTTAACAGTGGTCAGACACTATGAGCGGCGTGAGTCAGTTCATTTAGTCTTGGATGATAAAGAATAAAAAGCACATGCAACTCAAGGCAGTTTTTGTTTGAAGGTGGTCCACTCTTTATAATTTTTACCTCTGTGACAGATTACACACCAAAACCAACCATTACAAAGCATGAGTGGTTTGAGTTGTTCTACACTAATGAACGAGTCCAGATTATTTGTAACATGCCAGGAGTTGGTTGGGAATACCGCTGGAATAAAGATTCAGAACTCTTTATATACCTCTTTATAATCATTTCTGTATGTTAATATTATTCCCATTGTGCATTCATTGAGTTTACAGTGCCTCAGTATAATTCCCAAGAAATGCATGAACATGTTAGTGTTAGGCTCTGTGTTATCTACAGTATCTGACCTCATTCAAACTCCATTTTCCTCTCTTCCTTTAGAACCACCTGAACCACGAATCCAGTCTGATTGGGCAGAAGCATTTACTGGTGAAAAAGTCTCTTTGCAGTGTGTCATTCAAGATTCAACAACAAGATTCAAGAACAACTGGAATTATATGTGGTTCAAGGGCCAGGACAAGATTGTCTCCAGTAGTGAAGCAAACATAAAAGGAAACACTCTCACACTCTCAGTTCAGTCCAGACATGACGGGGTGTATGTGTGTCAAGCTGAGCTGCAGGACAGAAAGGTGACGACGGCAAAAAGCACATCACATTCGTTAACAGTCCATGGTAAGAATCTGTTATCAGTTTAGGTAAAAGCAGCATGTCATGGTTAAATCATGATCTGTTGCATTGTGAGATATATCTAATTTCAGGAAACAGTTACTTGAATTTTGAATGTTTATAAGCTTTATATTAAGTGGCCTTAACTACGCTCATAAAAATAAAGATTCCAAAAGGGTGTTTTTGCAGTGAAGCCATAGAACAGGGGTCACCACACTTGGTCCTGGAGGGCCGGTGTCCTGTAGAGTTTAGCTCCAACTTGCTTCAACACACCTGCCTTGAAGTTTCAAGTATACCAAGCAAGAACTTGATTAGCTGCTTCAGGTGTGTTTGATTAGGGTTGGAGATAAACTCTGCAAGACACCGGCCCTCCAGGAACAAGTTTGGTGACCCCTGCCATAGAAGAACCATTTTGGTTCCCAAAAGAACCTTTCAGTTCCTAAAAGAACCATTTTAAAGAACATTTTTCGACTATAAAGAACCTTTTCTGCATTTGAAAGGTTCCATGGATGTTCAAGATTCTTCATGGAACCATTGATGCCAATAAAGAACCTCTATTTTTAGGAGTGTACAATGTACTTACATCAAAAAATTGTGTTCAGTATTGTATTGCAAAAAAAACTTTTGCTGCTATTGAGGTGGGATATGCGTAAGTTAGGGACAGGTTTGGTGGTATGGGTAGGTTTAAGGTTGGGTTAAGGTGTAAGGGATTCTTTGATGATCTTGCTCCCCTCTCTCCACCCAATTCTTTCCTGTCATCACTCTACTGTCCTATCCAAATAAAAGCCCAAAAATAACTTTAAAAAAAAAAAAAAAACTGTTGGGTCAACAGTGTAATTTAAATGTAATGACAGAAATTCATTACAGATTCAATTACTTTTTAAAAATATATAGGCCTTAAATATATTTTAAATATAAGTACACAATGTAAAAATGTGTACACAATAAGTACATTGTACCAAATGATTAATTTAAATGTAGTAGTTAAGGCCACCTAAAATAAAGTGGGACCTCAGTTTTAACACTGTGTATTTTAGAATTATTTAAGATTGAGTTTTGGTGCTGTTTATTACCAGCCTCAGTTTAAGCAAATGTTTCTTGGTGTTTCCATTGAAATCAAAAAACTTGCATAAATGTTCAATTCTGTTACGGTGTTTATCTGTGCAGTGCTACCTAAACCAGAACTGTCAATCACGCCTCAATGGAAAACATTTTACCTGACTGAAAAACTGACTCTGAAGTGTTCAATCGATGAAGATTCAAATAAATGGGGCTATGAATGGTTTAGAAACGGAGCTCAGCTTCTCAAGGACACGGACATTTCCTTGTCTGGAAACACACTCTCCATCAGCTCAGCTAAAGCGGGTCATTCAGGACAGTACACCTGCAGAGGAAGACATCTGACGAGAACACCAGTGACTACAGGACAAGCTGAAGCTGTGCAACTTCATGTTAATGGCAAGTAAAACTGCGGTTTCACTTTATTTTGATGGTCCCTTTATCACATTCTATTGACTATAAGTAATGTTGCACCTACATTTCTACTGACTCTCATTAGAGTGTTAGTAGTGTATTAGTTGACTGGTAGGGTTAGGGTTAGGTTAAGTTGACACGTTCTTGCAAAGTTACTTATAGTCAGTAGGATATCTGTTGGGAGACCAACACAGTAAGGAGTTAGTAGATATGAAGCAGACAGTCTACTAATACTCTTATGAGAGTTTGTTGACATGTAGTTGCAACATTACTTAGTGCCAACAGAATGGTCAAAAGGGACCATCAAAATAAAGTGTTACCAAAACTGCTTTTGAAAATATGATATTCTATGATCAATACATATGAAAGAAATGGTGACAGACACCTTAAAGCTCAGTGTGATGAAGAATTTTAGATTTTAAAACATGTACAGTAAGGTGTAGGGGAGCACAGGGCACAACCTAACACTTTTTGACTTTCTCAATTTGTGTAAATCCACAGGGGGTTCAGAGTATATTTTTATCCACAGTAATTTCACACTTGTCTAGTACAAATATGTCGTTTTTTTCCATAAGTACAGTGTATACATTTTTCTTTATTTACCCTCAAAAAATGGAAGTGAAACGTGACGACATGCCACGTAGGGGTACATTGTAGCATCTGAGGGGCACTTTTTAACATGACCACATGACAGCTTAAAACGTTATCTGATCTAAAACAAAAAATATACAAGACAAACTAAAATATTTTGTCAATTAAAAACAATTAAATTTCATTTTTCAAATAAAATTGTGTGCTCCACTACAGTTGTTCATGTCAGCATTTACAGTTTCCTGCCTATTAGCATACACTAGCAGCATTATTAGCAGCAACCAAAACAATAGCAATAGCATGTCAGTGCTACAATGTTTTTTTTTTGTTGTTGTTTGTTTTTTTACCCAAGTGAAAAAACGGACTGAAAAGTGCAATCGGTGGAGATTCAAATAAATGAGACTATAAACAATCTCAGCTTCCCAAGAATGAGGACATTTCCTCATTGAGGACAGTATACCTGCAGAGGAAAACATCTGAATGGAATTAATAAAAGAGTTTCTATTGTCATAGAGAGGTCAATTAGGATATTGCTATGTGCTTTCCATATTCTCCAAAAATTATTTAGATCTATATTGAAGGTTTATGCTTTTTAATAAAATGTCCATCCATGTGGATTACAGAGTTTTAACAAACTAACAAACTTAATGTGATGCATATATGTTAATCGCACATAAATGAAATAAGAATGAATTAGATTTATGAAATAATACTAACAAACCAAATGTGTTTTAAATACAGAATAACCAGGTTTGTATACAGTATGTATCATCAATAAGTCCTATTTATTATATGTGTAAACCATTCAATAAAGCATATATATTTTAACTACTGTAAATGAATCATGCTTGTTCCAAAGGTAGCCATATTTGAACCATTATACTAATTTCTTCCATATTTATGTTAATTTTAACAAATACATTTTAAAACATGATTATGTAAAACAATCACATAGATGCAAATAGTTAATAAACTATGTCATGATTGAAGCTCTTTAGTGTGGACTGGTTTAGCTTCTTTACTGTTTGTATTATAGTATGGAAATTGTCAGTGTTTGCAGCTTTCTGGTTATGTTGAACTCAGTTCATTTAGCACCAGATCTAGAACAACAAGCACATGCAACTCAAGGCAGTTATTGTTTGAAGGTGGTCCACTGTTTCTAATTTTACCTCTGTGACTCTTAGATAATACACCAAACCCAACCATTACAAAGCATGAGTGGTTTGAGTTGTTCTACACTGAGGAACGAGTTCAGCTTCATTGCAACATGCCAGGAGTTGGTTGGGAATACCGCTGGTATAAAGACTCAAATCCTCTGATCATAAATCCAGAATTGACCATCAACTCAGTATCTGTCACTGGCATTGGTAACTATCACTGCAAAGCACAGAGAGGAGACTTCTCAGTGGACAGCGAGACACTACAAGTGCAAGTTAAAGGTAAGCCGTATCCATATAAACTACCTCCTGTGGCCATTTCATTTATAGGATATAACCATGGCAGTGCACTAAACAAGTTTAAAATGATAAGTTGACATGTTAAAGAAACAGTTCATCCAAAATATGAAAATTCTGTTATCATTTCACACTCATGTCATGTTATTTCTGACATGTATGACTTTCCTCTTCTGTGGAACACAAAAGATATTTTGATATCAATTAATAATGTACTAATAGTCTTTGGGGTCTAATGTTGTTTTGAATTCCAGTGACGTTCAAAATGTCTTCATTAAAGGTAAATTTCAGAGAGGCTATCAATAACAAGCTAGCTTTCAACGCATAAAATCCTACCTCAGTTGCATATAATCACTCTCCAAAGCCACGCCTCAACAAACATGAACGCACTCAGGCAGACCAGAAACTAACCTGCAACACAATGAGAGACGGCGTTGGTGGAGGGTTGAATGCAACGCTGTCAGATTACCTCATCTCTCGCTTGGTCTGCAATAGCTTAATTGAACGTGCTGATTATGTATCATGTTTGCGTGAACAGAGTGCACGGAGGTATGCAAATACATACGTTGAAAGGCAGGTAGGACAGCCTGTCATAGACCTCGGACTGAGGAATATGATTAGATGAACATGTTATGGCCCTGCACATTCCACAGACGATATAAATATACTGCTCAAAAAAATTAAAGGAACACTTTGAAAACACATCAGATCTCAATGGGGAAAAATATCATGCTGATATCTATACTGATATGGACTGGGTAATGTGTTAGGAACGAAAGGATGCCACATCGTTTGATAAAAATGAAAATGATCAACCTACAGAGGGCTGCATTCAAAGACACCCCAAAAATCAAAGTGAAAAAATGATGCAGCAGGCTTGTCCATTTTGCTGAAATTTCATTGCAGCAACTCAAAATAGTTCTCAGTAGTTTGTATGGCCCCCACATGCTTGTATACATGCCTGACAATGCCGGGGCATGCTCCTAATGAGACGACAGATGGTGTCCTGGGGCATTTCCTCTCAGATCTGGACCAGTGCATCACTGAGCTCCTGGACAGTCTGAGGTGCAACCTGGCATAATATTGCCAGGTGTTCTGTTGGATTTAGGTCGGGCGAGTGTGAGGGCCATTCAATAGTACCAATTCTTTCATCCTCCAGGAACTGCCTGCATACTCTCGCCACATGAGGCCGAGCATTGTCATGCAGCAGGAGGGACCCAGGAGCCACTGCACCAGCGTAGGGTTTGACAATGGGTCCAAGGATTTCATCCCGATACCTAATGGCAGCCAGGGTGCCAATGTCCAGCCTGTAGAGGTCTGTGCATCCCTCCATGGATATGCCTCCCTAGACCATCACTGACTCACCACCAAACTGGTCATTGGTCATGCTGAATGATGTTACAGGCAGCATAGCGTGCTTCTCCAAGCCCTTTCACGTGTGTCATATATGCTCAGGGTGAACCTGCTATCATCTGTGAAAAGCACAGGGCACCAGTGACGGACCTGTCAATTCTAGTGTTCAATGGCAAATGCCATTTGAGTTCCATGGAGCCGGGCAGTGGGCACAGGGCCCATCAGAGGACGTTGGGCCCTCAGGCCACCCTCATGAAGTCTGTTTCTGATTGTTTGGTCAGAGACATTCACACCAGTTGCCTGCTGGAGGTCATTTTGTAGGTCTCTGGCAGTGCTCATCATGTTCCTCCTTGCACATAGGAGCAGATACCAGTCCTGCTGATGGGTTAAGGACCTTCTACTGCCCTGTCCAGCTCTCCTAGAGTAACTGCCTGTCTCCTGGAATCTCCTCCATGCTCTTGAAACTGTGCTGGGAGACACAGCAAACCTTATGGCAATAGCACGTATTGATGTGCCATCCTGGAGGAGTTGGGCTGCCTGTGCAACCTAGGGTCCAGGTATCGCCTCATGCTACCAGTAGTGACACTGACCCTAGCCAAATGCAAAACTAGTGAAAAACAGTCAGAAAAGATGAGTAGGGGGGAAAAAATGTCAGTGGACTCCACCTGTAAAACCATCCCTGTTTTGGGAGTTGTCTCATTGTTGCCCATCTAGTGCACCTGTTGTTAATTTCATTAACACCAAAGCAGCTGAAACTGATTAACAACCCCCTCTGCTACTTAACTGACCAGATATCCCAGGAGTTTAATTGACCTGATGCTGCAGTATACTCTGATTAAAAAGTGTTCTTTTAATTTTTTGAGCAGTGTACATATAAATACATTTAGCCTGCTTAACTTAGTGATTGTTATCTGGATGTGAAGAGAATTTCAACCAACATTAAAAAAAAAAAAAAAATTCAACCAAATCACTTACCTTGTATGCCTTTAATGCTCCACAGAAGAAAGAAAGTCATACAGGTTTGGAATGACATGAGGATGAGTAAATGATGACAGAATCCCTTTAAAAGTACAGTTTGAATAGTTACTAAAACTGGTAAAAGTAAAAGCATTAAGGGTACTGATTCGAAGGCTCACCATGAAATATATTTTATTAAAAGTGATAAAGTAACGTATTACTTTGCTCTTAGCTCGTCCACCTGCATCCCTGAGTCTGGAGACTGAACTGAACGACATCATGACTGGTGATATGACTCTGAGATGTAACGTCTCAGACGGCAGACAGTGGAACTACACCTGGTTCATGAACGGAGAGCAGCTCAATGGATCTTCAGATGTAATCAAAGTGACAGGAAATGAAGAAACAGTCAAAAGTGAATTCAAGTGCAAGGGAATTAACACAGTGAGACCACTGTACTCCGCTCTGAGTGACGGCTTCATAGCCAATAATATTAGTAAGTCATGGGAATAATTATTATTTAACCTGTGTCATACAATGTATATACAGTATGTGAATAAATTGCACATTAGAACAATGTTAGGTCATCTTCATGATCTTCAAGATTTAGATTAAAACAAGAAATACAATTTTTTGTTTTTTAGTTATATTGTCAGTGAGATAATATATTCTGATAGACAAAATGACCTTTTTTTTTTTCCTGAAAACTCTTGTTTCTATGCAATGTATTATATAATTATAATGTTTGAAGAACATGTTCATTTAAGTTGCTTAATTTTAAATGTGTGCATTTTTCTTATTACAGTATTCAAAAGAAAAATACTGCTGGCCATCTCAGGATGTCTCGTCTGCTGTATTGTAATCCTGATCATTGGATGCATCGTTCTAAAAATCACCCGTAAACCAGGTACAATCAGAAATTAATACATGTACTTCTGAAATTAAGCTTCTTTATGCTGTTGGTCATACATGCAGTGTGCATTTACACCAAGAACCAATGACTGTCCTTGTGTCACTCATTGCTTAGACTTACTGCAAATACTATAGTACCACTTCTGTTTACACTTGGTTTGAGTTTCTCAATATATGCAGATGTTAGTGTAAACACGGTTTTATTTGTTGATATTTACAGTTGGTATAAACAGTGTCTACTATAATTTACACTCAGTGTAAACACCATTTACCCTCTAGTACACTTAGAGTAAATAACTGCCAGCCTTAAAATATAAAATTGCTTTAAACACTTTAATCATTGATGTGGATTCAGCCATATTGAATTTGTTGTCATACACTGTCATTCAAAAATCTCTTCTGCTCACCAAGGCTGTGTTCATACTTGGTGTCTTTTTTTTAATCTGCCAGCGTCTGTTTTACATTATAATACTATGGAGTAAACCGTGTTTTCAGTAAAGCCCTGAGCGCTTTTTAAAACGAGTGAAGCAAGTAACAAGTTGTTTCCATAACAACAAAAACAACAAGAAAAAAATGGAGAAGATAGCCAATAGATTGATCATACTAGTTCCGGAACACAAGGAGTTGTATGATATGAGCATCTAGTCTAAAATATATGGACTGGATGTATATATGGATATGCCTCAAACCGTGTATCTTTCAACCAGAGCTCCTGGACTAAATTGTTGTAAGCACCATACTGTTTCCTTCCCTGTATAATATCGTGCACCCGCAAAGTCGTTGTGAACTGACATTCTCCTCCCCGTTAAAGACATTTCTGCAGCACATAGCACTAGGCCAGAGATTGCCTTATATAAAGACATAAAGAGGGTCTGTATTACTTACTATTTGAGAAAGCGGAACGGCTAACTTGGATTACGTGTGCCTTAATAGCCAATCACATTACAGTCTTGACGTCATTGAATTTCAGTCAGAGTTGAGCGAAACTCAATGGCTGTTTATGGATTCCATGGGAATGAATGAGAAGTGCCATAAACTGAATCCCACCTGTCGCAAAAAATCTCTTATAAAACAGCATTTTTTTTACATTTTTTTTTTTTTTTTTTGTGGTAAATTTAAAAAATAGTTGAATCCAAAAGTATTTTTTTAGTGTTAAACATGTTGAAGATTAGCAGATAGGCCGTAGATTCATTAAATGGTAAGCTGTTTCCTCTAAAAAGCTGTTTATTCAGTGTAGAGAAGCCTCTCCTCCATTGACATCCATTCAAAAAAAAAATAATAATAATAATCGGCCTCTGGTCTCCTTTCCCAAGTACTGCCAGACCAGAAGTGTTAGCTTTAGCCGTTACGCCTTTTAGACTAAAGGCTGCAGGCTTGCCTTCTAGTGGCTTTGACTAGGCTACTGTTGCAGCTGTTGTTATAGCAACAAAAGACCCTCTTGGCTGCTGTTTGTAACCAAAACGATTCCAGCTTTTTATTTTACAAAAAAATCGCTCTTGTCAACTGTTTCTTGTCAAATAAGATGCCAAGTGTGAACACGCACCAAGGCTGCATTTATTTGATAAAAAATACAGAAAAATAGTAATGTTGTCGAACATATTAGAATTTATAAAATGTTTTCTGTTTTGAATATTTATTCCTGTGATGAAAAGTGGAATTTTCAGCATCTTTACTCAAATATGATTATTCAAATATGCTGATTTGCTGCATTTCTTATTATTATCAATGTTGAAAACAGTTCTGCTGTTTTTGTAGAAACCATGATACATTTTTAGGATTCTTTGATGAATTGAAAAGTTCAAAAGAACAGCATTTCTTTGAAATACATTTTTTTTTTTTTTTGTAAATTCTTCATTTACTGTCACTATTGATCTATTTAATGCAAATCTTACAGAACCCAAATGTTAAATCAGTCATGTGACTAAAAACACAATGACACATTTACATTTTACATTTAGTCATTTTGCAGACGCTTTCATCCAAAGCGACTTACAACTGGGGAATACATAAAGCACTTCATCTTGAAGAGGCAATCAAATAAGCACAAACTAGCAAGGGAAGGAATAAATAAAGAGAAAGATGAAGTCTTTAAGTTTAAGATGAAGTCAAGTAGTGTCGAAAGAGATGAGTTTTCAGATGTTGCTTGAAGTTTGACAGGGATCCAGCACTCCAGATAGGGGTGGAAAGATCATTCCACCAGCCAGGAATGGTGAACGAGAATGTTCTGGAGAGTGATTTTGAACCTTTCTGTGATGGTACCACGAGGCGTCGTTCACTAGCAGATCTCAGAATACTGGAGGGGATGTAGATTCGTAAGAGTGTGTGGAAGTAGGCGGGTGCTGAGCCTGTGGTTGTTCTATATGCAAGCAACAATGTCTTGAACTTGATTCAAGCTACAACCGGTAGCCAGTGCAAGGAGATGTAACATGGGCTCTTTTGGACTCGTTGAAGACCAGTCGTGCCGCTGCATTCTGAATCATTTGTAGAGGTTTGATTGTGTTTGATGGAAGTCCAGCCAGAAGAGCATTGCAGTAGTCCAGCCTAGACATGACAAGGGCCTGGACAAGAAGTTGTGCAGCATGCTCTGTCAGAAAGGGCCTGATCTTTCTGATGTTGTGTAGTGCAAACCTACAAGATCGAGCAATCTTAGCAATGTGCTCTTTTTGAAGGTCAGCTGGTCATCAAAGAATACACCAAGATTTCTGACCAAAGTTGATGGGGTAATTGTAGAAGTATCATTCAGTTGGATGGTGAAATCATGCTGTAGAGTCGGACTGGCAGGGAAGACAAGAAGCTCAGTCTTTGCCAGGTTGAGCTGTAGGCGATGTTCTTTCATCCATGTCGAGATGTCTGCCAGGCAGCCTGAGATCCGTGCAGCTACTGTTGTATCATCTGGTTGAAAAGAGAGATAGATCTGTGTGTCATCAGCGTAGCAATTGTAGGAGAAGCCATGTGCCTGTATGATGGGACCCAGTGATGTAGTGTATGTGGAGAAGAGGAGGGGTCCAAGAACCGATCCCTGAGGAACCCCAGTGACCAGCTGACCAGCATTGGATACCTCCCCTCCCCAGGCCACCCTGAAAGACCTACTAGTGAGATAGGATTCAAACCAGCGAAGTGGAATCCCAGTGATGAGAGGGTGGACAGGAGGATCTGATGACTGTGTCAAAAGCGGCAGATAGATCCAGCAGAATGAGGACTGACGATTTGGAATCGGCTTTTGCAATTCGCAGGGCTTCAGTGACTGAGAGAAGCGCAGTCTCAGTTGAATGGCCACTCCTGAAACCTGACTGTTTGGCGTCCAGTTTGTTGTTCTGTGAAAGGAACAATGATACCTAGTTGAAGACAACTTGTTCGAGTGTTTTCGCTATGAATGGAAGGAGAGAGACAGGCCTGTAGTTTTCTATCAGAAAGTGTTTAATGTAGGTTTTTTGAGCAGTGGGGTTACCCGAGCCTGCTTGAACGCAGTGTGGAAAATGCCTGTGAGGAGGGATGTGTTGATGATGTCTGTGAGTTCTTGTTGTGGAAATGTGAAGATTTGGCAGTGTGGACTTCAGCAGAGAAAGATGCGAGCAAAGACTGATACCTACTCAGGTCCGACGGATTGTTCGATTTGCGCCATTTTCTCTCTGCCGCTCTGAGTTTGCTCATGAAGAACATCGGATAACCAGGGGTTAGAAGGGGCAGCCCGTGCTGACCTGGAGGAGAGAGGACAAATGTCGTCTAGACAAGGGGTTAAAGTAGTGCATAAAGTGTCAGTAGCTGCATTCACATCCAGAGATGACAAATGGGTAGGTGAGAGAAGAGAGGAGGATACTACAGAGGAAAGATGGGAGGGAGAAAGGGAGCCTAGGTTTGTCTAAAAGTAACTGGTAAAGGGGTTGGTGGCAGACAGGTAGCAAAGTGTAATGTAAATGTAATTAAGAAATGGTCAGAGATATGTAGCGGTTGTACCAAAATGTTATCTGCAGTACAATTGCATGTGTAAATTAAATCAAATTGGTTGCCTGATTTGTGCGTGCTAGTAGTAGTAAGGTAGTAGTAGTAGTGAAGCTAGGAGTGAATGGAAGTCTGTAGCATAAGGCTTGTCTAGATGAATGTTGAAATTGCCAAAGACTAAGAGTGGAGTACCATCCTCCATGAAAGAGGACAGCAGCCCGTCCAGCTCCTCTAGGAAGGTGGCTGGAATTTGGCCAGGGGGACGGTAAATTACCACAATCTGGAGTTTTGCAGGAGCTGTTACAGTAATCGCATGAGATTCAAAAGAGTTGTGCTTGTAGAAGACGTGGATGTCCTTCCTAAATCTTTGTTCGTGAAGCCAAGCCATAGAGAAATTTCATAGGGGAGAGTGGGTTGAGTATTTCCAATTGCTTGAAATGAGCAGACCAGTGCCCCCACCCCGGCCAAATGGACGTGGGGTGTGAGAGAAAGACAAATTTTTAGAGAGAGCAGCTTGGATTGCGGAGTCTTCTGGACGAATCCAGGTCTCAGTCAAGCCCAAAAAGCAGAAATGAAGTCAGCTTTGTTGACAGCTGACTGGCAATTCCAGAGACCCACAGAGAAAGAAATAGGTGTAGTGGAAGATGTAGAGATAGGGCACAGGTTAGCAGGATTACGTTGCCATCTGCATGTGATGTTAGAGCATGATAGAGGTAGAAGGAAAGAGGATAGGAAAAGAGAGTGTGTAAGGGAAGATAGAACTGATACTTAAGTGTGTTGTTTGGAGTCGAAACTAACACTTCGCACAAGGAGTGCAAATGGCACAGGCTCCTTCTTAACCAAGGCACAAATTATTATAATTACCAGTAAGTGCAATCAAAAATGTAAACCTCAACAAAAATGCAGAATAGAAATAGGTAGGAAGTATTACTGTAGCTTGTGTGTTTTGAATTAGTTTACTTTAGAGTAACACTGTATAAACACTTTATAAATATTTCTTACAAAAATATTCATTTCTTATCATCAGAGGTCAAAGAAACAGCACAAGAGGACTTGTTTTTCTCAATGACAGACTCCAAGAACCGTAAGTTTTACTCTGTGTGTGTGTGTGTGTGTGTGTGTGTGTGTGCGTGCGTGCGTGCGTGTGTGTGTGTGTAAAATTTCTCTGCATTTACATTTATATGAGTCTTTGATTACTCTGCAGAAACTGCTTCACCCTTGAAGGAGTACATGGAAAGCAGACCAACAGAGCTGGAGGGTATGTGCTTTTAATGAAATTACAATCAAAGCCGTTTGCTATTTCGCAAACCTTATACTTTGTAATAATTTTAAGTGACAATCTATTAGTGACTCAACAAGTGAACAAATTCTCTGGCGTTTTTCATAAATTTGCTTGTATTACAAGCCAAAAGTATGATTTTGTGTTTTTAAGCTACTGTAAAAGTAATCACCACACTCTCTGTTATCATTCAGAATGTCAGGAAAAAGAAGAACTGATCACTGATCGTGCTTCAGTGATTCATGAGGATGGTGTGATTAAAGGTAAGAGACCTTAGAAATCAGACATTTTGCTGTATAGTAAACTGTCCAAAAAAAAAAAAAAAACCCTGTGACGGTGAAATTCAAGGTACAGACAGGTTATACTACATTGTGTTGTGTTTTAGGGTTTTTGTACATCAAATGCAGGATTATGATAACATTTCAGAGCCATAAGTCTATTGCACAATCTAAAAAAATCCATTTTGACAAATGACTCTAATAATTTTTCTGTTAAAGATGAAGAAACACCAGCATCAGAAGCCAATGGCCTCACGTCATTTAAAGGTAAAGTTAAATTCAGTGTTATTGTGATATCATTGAGAAACTATTATAGCTATTACTAATATTTTAAAGTATTTTTCATTCTTTTAGTTTTAGTAATTTTATGTTTTTTTTTTTGTCTTTTTGTTATTGTTATTATTTTATTGTATTATATATATATATATATATATATATATATATATGTATGTATATATGTATATATATATATATATATATATATATATATATATATATATATATATATATATATATATATATATATGTATATATATATATGTATATATATATATATATATATATATGTACAGTGTGAAATCTCAAAACATGACTACTCACTGCTAATTACTAAAGTATGAGCTTAACGTATGAGAAAAACAATTTCAAGTGTGATACACCCATGAAACCAAATTTTGAGCTTACTGTCATATTTCTGCCTCTCCAGGACTCTGAACCGTTTTCCCAGCAATCACCATCATGGCATTTCTGTATTTGCACTGAGGCACAGCTAAATGACATATGCTTATTTTAAAATGACTGTATTATTTGTGCACTTTTAAAAGCTAAAACCCAGCTTGTTTACGGTTGTTAAAAATGAACTGCAGTGTTGTGGAGACATACAGCTGTAAATGAAGACAGTGATTGTAAGGGGGGGGGGGGGGGGGGTGAATAACAGACAGCAACAATTATCAGAAGAAAAAAATATATTTCTGTAGCTGTACATACCCATAACATCTGATTCATATTACAACACAACACCACAGAAAACAAAAACTATTGATTGTAATGCATCTAGTGGATTGTTTTGTTATTGTAAGTTATTTGCATATTGAAGCTTTTATTTTTTCCACTATATAAGTTTATTTCTTTTCTTTTTTTATTGAAGATCTTTTCTTGAAAGTATTGTTTTTTTCTTCCTATTGTTTTAAGGAAGAATTGTTTTAAGTGTTTCAGTTTACATTTACATTTAAATAAACAAGTATGTTTAGTTGAATGATGCAATGAATTATTGATCTTTGACTTATAATTATTAACAGTGTGTTCTCTTTTATAGATACTTTTGATTTATATTTACGTTAAGCTTTATTGCCTAGGGTCAGAAAAAAAATCTGTCTAAAAAGAATATAGTTCACATATATATATATATATATATATATATATATATATGATACTGGTAATATTGCAGGATTTGTAATATAAGAAAATATTTTTCTTTACAGCGCTATATAAATGCCTCATTCATTTTCATATGAGCGGTCAGTCTTGTTACATCCTGCAACAACAAAAGAGTAGACATCACCATCTAGCGGCGAAATACAGTCACTTACTTTCTGTCCTTTTATTAATTTCAATACTAACACGGACTAGTGATCAAAAAAGATCTAGTTGAAAACAGTTGATAGAGAAAGACTGGGTGTTTTGGCTGATTAGTCATCATACAAGTCATGTCTGCAGAGAGAAAAATTAATCTTGACAGAAATCAAAAGTCTGGTGCTAAAGCAGATTTTAATCAGTTGTTGTGTTTATATAGACCTGGTCTTTTGTCAGTATATTTGGTTATAGATCAGGCCATAAACTGATGCCCAGATACAGACTAAGACAGAGAAATGAAATTAAAACCAGACAAAGCTGCCACGTTTATGTGGTCGGTGAACGTCTCTAGACCACAAGAACAAGACTCTGCCCACATACACTTCTTAAAGAAACAGTTCACCCAAAAATGAAAGTTTGCTCAAAAAGTACTCACTCTCAGGCCATCTAAGATGTAGATGAGTTTGTTTCTTCATCAGAACAGATTTGGAGAAATGTATCATTACATCACTTGCTCACCAATGGATCCTGTGCAGTGAATGGGTGCCGTCAGAATGAGAGTCCAAACAGCCGATAAAACGTCACAATAATCCACAAATGACTCTAGTCCACCAATTAATGTCTTGTGAAGTGATAAGCTGCATGATTGTAAGAAACAAATACATGGAGTTTTAACTTCTAAACCATCTTTTCTGGCCAATTTTCATTTTTGGGCGAACTTATCCATTAAGCAACAAAGCAAGTAACTACCATCTTTTGTCCCATCACATTTAATTAATCCATAATCATGCATTAAGTCTCTTCCTATTAACACACACACACACACACACACACAAATACAGCTACTTCTGCTCCAGCTTTTGTACTTCTCTGTTTACTCTTGAAATTAATTAGAGTGGTTTAATTGCTTGTGCTTTTCCTAAATTGTATGTTGCTCTCAATGTCTATAAGTTACAGTAAATATGTTAAATGTGTTCTCTCTCCCTGTGTTCATATCCCTTTCTTACATATTCTACCTCATTTCATTCATCCCCTTCATCTGATATTGCAAAGCTCAGCTGTCCTCTGTGTGTGTGTGTGTGTGTGTGTGTGTGTGTGTGTGTGTGAGAGAGAGAGAGAGAGAGAGCAAGAGAGAGACTAAATGAGCATGAGCGAACAGGAATAATGCTGGACGGGCCTCATAAATTGCCTCTGTCCAATTAAAAGCGAGATCATACATTACTGTGCAGGAGCTTAGCCAATCAGGAGCCACTGCTGGTGAGTACAGCAGTAAAA
Source organism: Acrossocheilus fasciatus (assembly GCA_036784905.1). Lineage (NCBI taxonomy): Eukaryota > Metazoa > Chordata > Actinopteri > Cypriniformes > Cyprinidae > Acrossocheilus > Acrossocheilus fasciatus. Next base: position 6,850,018 of record CM071960.1, read on the forward strand.
TATTGAAGGGCTGAGCGAGAAGAGGAAAGATCCTGCATGTATGTTCTCCTCTCCTTCTGCATCAGTTGATTTTCTCTGTGTCAGTTTAGTGTGAATGACACTTCTGGACATCTGACGCCAATGTGTTTTCTCTAAAGGCACATCAGGAGAGAATATTTTAGGCAGTATAGTGTTTTTCTGAGGCTTTTGGCTTGACACCTCTATAAGTTTCTCTTTGGGACACTTGGCATGTATGGTAAGTGGCCATTTTAATATATTCTGCCTGCATAACATATCCCGTTTTTTTATTTTTTTTTATTTACTTGTCTATTTTGCCTTTTTATTAAATACTCAGAAATATGTTCTTAAGGTATATTACAAAATGTGCATAGGTGATTTGGTACTGAGACTGTGTTAACCCAAAATCCAGCATTAGATCAAACAGCATATTCCTTTATTACTATACTGAAAGTGAACACAACAATTTTTGTGATTAGCTTGAAGGATAACTTGGCAGAGTACCACTGTCTGAACGCTTAGTTTTGTAACTGGCTGTACTGGCAGTCATTTTGCCCTGTAGAAATGTTAAAATAGGTGATGTTAAAGAGATTTTATATGAGAGCAGAAGGAGAATTATTGTGTGTGTTCTTTAATATAATATTAAACTACAACATTTATACGAGTTATATTGATAGTAATATTTATAGTTAAGCTATCAGCACATTAACAGCTAAAGTAATCAAGGGTTAAAAGTTCCTTTTTATAAAAATGATACAGCGAGTGATGCATTGCAAAACCATCAACCACTTTTGTGCATGTTTATACGCTTTCCGACCAGTAGAGGGTAGAGGGTGCCATGTCTTGCTATAAATGAAGGAAAAATAAACTATTACCAATTAGCAAGCGCCACTAGCTCACAATGTTTCTCTGAGACTGATCTGAAACAGCTTTTTAGTCATTGGCTTTTTTTTTTTTTTTTAGTTTTGAGGCCATCTATGTGCAACCTAGGCTTAATGGAAAAACATACTTCTAGCATTTCTGCAAAACTCTAAAAACATACATACACATACAATTCACTGCAGTTTCCAGTTAAAATGAACTCTAGTGGAAGTAAAACATTAATTCCTTCACATACGAACTGTGATTACAGAGGCAGATTATTGATTAATTACACGTTTCCTTGCACAATACTATGTTATCACCTCAAATCCCTTTTATCATAGTGGATAATGAAATACTATGTTATCACCTCAATCCATTCTGACATTTGCATTACATTACCAGCTCTGTATCTGTGGATTTCTTACATAGTAAACTTGCTCGGTAGCTCACCTGGTACAGCATGTGATGTGAAGTCCCACTGATCATGAAAGAGCTCAAAGACCCGAAGAAGCAAGCAAAAATGGCATGCTGGCTTGAGCAAATTATTTTTTATCCTGCATTTGTTTTTCTTAACACTATAGGTTAGGTTTAGGGTCGGGTTTAGTGTAGGTCGTACAATAATTTTTAAATGCAATAGTGCATTAAACTTCAGTGCCACTCACTGGATATTTTATTTCCGAAATATATAATGATCATCATAATAAAACATTGCCAGAATCATGTTTATCTGTTTCAAATTCAATGTGCTTTTAGTTCACTGGACATTTAGCTTTGAAACGTTCAAGAATCAACATAAAATTTTATTGAAGTAATATCAACCTAATATCAGCAGAAATTTTCCAAGCTAGTGTGCTCCTAAAAATTATATCCGAATAAACTATTTACTAATAGACATGTCCAAATAAAATGCTTTTTGGAATGATACTGCCCTTCCCTCATAATTATATTAGTACCATGTGACTAGCAATAGCAAATAGCAAATCATGGGGGCTTCGCAATACTCAAGCTAAAGCTTCCTCGTTTCCTCCAGCCTTGAGAAATTGATCTAACTAAAGGTCATTGGCTATTTCTTTCAAAAAGGACATGCCCTTCGAAATGTCCTACTCCAACTTCCTATTCCAATAGCAAACACATCAATACCAGAAAGAAAAGTGCACTGTTCGATTTCATGAGGTCCTTAAAGGCCTTAAACAATACGAATGAGGTAATGGGAGTAAACAAGGGAAGAAGTTTGAGCTCATTACAGATTTTAATTAAAACATTCAGGTAAATCTGCCCCAACTAATCCATGTGCGATGGGCAATCGATTCATTGCAGAGCAAGTACAACCGGTCTTCCTGCTGGGCTTGTTGACAAGCTGATTAATCTTAGGCTGGCAGAGGTGTACTGTGCGAGTTGCACATTAGGGGGAGTATGTAGAGTGCGTATGTATTTTCTGTTCATAGTGTGCATGTGAACATGAGAGAGTGGTGTTGTGTAAGCAGTGCAAAGGAGAGGAAAGTGTGAGACTATAATGTAGGACAGAAGAAAGAGGGAGGAGCGTGTGTTGGAGACTGAGAGAATGGTACAGGAACATAAAGACAGAGGGGCACTGTGGGTGAGCATGAGAGAGAGAGGAGATGATGGAGTGGGTGTGCTGAAAGCTTCGAGCACTGCGGTATGTTGCAGCGCCCAGCCCCCATTGAGAGTGCAGCATACACACTTCAAACATTACTCTTATTCCTGTGTTTATCATACTCATGTGTTCTTCTGTGTGATATTCATGACTCGTTTAACCACATGCATGCGGTACATCAGAAATACTATTCTTGTCCTCTGAGGGCTTCGCTCAAACTGATGCGGTGTCATGGTTAGTCTTGATATACAGGATGATGTCCCCTGTCAAAACTGCATGTTCTCTTCTCTGAATGACCGTCAGATGCTTTCTCATTCTTTAATTCCACTGAAGCGATATAAAATGATTCGTGTTTTACAGTATACAGCTCTAGCAATAAGTGCTAGCCCTTAAGGCTTTTTTTTTTCTTGGCCAAAAAAATATTTAAAATATATGATAGATGTATGTTGCAAACAGAGAAGCTCAGGGCAAGAAAATACATTTCCAATCTTACAGTAACCCACATTAAGGATAAATGCAAACGTGAAAATGTAAATTTGTAAAATAGCGTATAAAGTATGTAATATGTGTTATAGACAACAACTTGTCCTTCAAATGTGACGTATGTAAATGTAATGGAGGACAAAATATATATTTTTAATGCTTTTACACATATTTATAATTTATTTTAAAATATCTTTTTAAATGGTAAAAAAAAAAGTATTGGTAGAAGATTATTTATATAGTATTTATATAGCACATTTCATTCACAAAAGCAGAGAATAAACATTTTAAAAATTATTTGTAAAAATTCATTTAAAATTCATTTTGAAGTTATTTATTTGTACATTTTGTATAACTAAAAAAAACTGGGCAAGAAACACACAGACTGACTAAATGTGGATCTTGAATACACTATTAAAAGTTTCATTAAACAAAACCGTCTTCCAGATGAATAACCGCAAACATTTCTGCACCAGATTAGATATGGTGGAAAATTAGGTTACAATTTCAATATTTTGTACTAAGTACTCTGTTCTGTCGTCCTACTCAGTGCCAGAGTAAAGGTGAAAGCAGTGCATTGCTTCTTGTTCAAACTCATTTAAATGTGCTTTCAAAGGGCTATAAATGGAAAGCAGCCCTTAATATAACAGCAATATATCTACATTACATTCGATTATCTAACATATGAATGCATCACTTCAGATTTGTAAGATCATCAGATTCAAAACAAGCATGGGTAGCATTTGAGAAGCAATACTCATGCTTTTTCTCCTATCAAATATTTTCTCCTGGCATAGCTTAGAAACAGTTATAGTGAGAAACACTTATTTAAAATGTATTATATCAGTCCGAGGACTCCAAGAAACAATTGCAAAACTGCCAAGCCATGTTTCACAAGGTCTGTGAAACTATGATAGGCAGTAGGGTTTTCATTTGACACATTTTCCTTTTGAACTCGCTTCAGATATATTTGTTCTGTGATATAACAGAATCTGGCTCAGACTGCATTGTCAGAACTAAATGTGTTCATGTGTGTAAAGTAACTCATGCCTTGGACCCAATTATTGCACAAAATAGCTGTTCTGGATTTTTTTTTTTTTAATACTTTAATATAACAATTTAATAATAATAAAAAATAAAGTTAAATATGAAAATAAGCAGACAATATACATTGTATTGTTTATTATAATTTAATTACTAATATCTGAAAAATAATAGTATCTACAGACATAATTCAGAAAAAAAAAAAGGTGGAATATACATGCTAGTGGTTCTAGCTGGTTCCTGGTTTCAAGGTGAACCGTTTCACCCTGACTCCTGTAAATTATTTATAGTCAACCAATCAGATTGAAATATTTTTATCCCACTCTTGCCATGTTCCTCCAATAAACTATGCATCAGCTACACCTTAGACAATAACAGACAAGGGAAATCATCAGAGGTGTACGAGCAACAGAGATACATTTTTATTGAGCTGACTAAGTAGAAATAGCATCCAAATCCTTGACTTGGTGGACTTAATGTTTTTTTTGTTTTTTTACAGCTTGAACTTATACAGTTAGATCCATATATATTTGGACACTGACACAATTTTATAATTTCGGCTCTGTATGCCACCAAAACAGAATTTAAAATAAAACAATCAAGAAGAAATCGAAGTGCAGACTTTAAAGGGATCCCTGGGTATTAAGACTTGTATGGCTTAATATAATGTAAATTATGTCTCTAACTGAAATATGTAGTAAAAAACCCATTAAAGATGTTTTGAACTATGGGGGGCGCCATTTTTCTGATGACGTAAAATGGTTGCACTCGGTGAGCTACTAGCGCTATCTTGTTGCTATTTTTATCACAACACAACTCGGAAAATAAAATACTGATATGATGACCACAGCTACTGAAAGAGCTTACAGGTGGCGATGGATATAAGTATAGGTTTAAACCAAATGCTGTACCATCGATTTTTCCCCACAAGGAGTGTAAACGCCCCGGATATTGAGAGAAATCCGCGCTGAGAAACTCCTCTAGCGGCCGCGCGTCGGCATGTTTACATCCTAACAGATGGCATCTAGCATTGCTTGTCTCAGCCGTCTGTAATCTCTTTCAGTAGCTGTGGTCTACTAAAAGACTCAAAGGCATCAGGGCTAAAGTGGAGAGAAAAGAAGCGGGTCTTTAGGAAGTTTTATTCGTCCACAGGCATCTTCCCATTCTTCTTACATTACATTGCTTCTTTTGTAGCCCTTCGACTGAAAATCGCAACCAAAAGTCTCACAATGTTGCATCGTATCAGTATTTTATTGTTGCGGTAAAAAGCAGCAGTAGTTCACTGAGTGCAACAATTTGACGTCATCGACGCAGAATGTACTGTGCACATAAAATAATGGCGCCCCCCTATAGTCCAAAAACGATGTCGATTTTTTCAAATAACATACATTTTCATGGGTTTTTTACTACATATTTAAATAAGAGACATCATTTAGGTTATATTAAGCTATACATATCTTAATACCCAGGGATCCCTTTAAGCTTTAATTCAAGGGGTTGAATAAAAATATAACATAAAATGCTTAGGACTTACAACCATTTTTATACACAGTCCCCCCATTTTCAGGGGCTCAGATGTAATTGGACAAATAAATATAATCATAAATAAAATGTTGATTTTTAATATTTTGTTGAGAATCCTTTGCAGGCAATGACTGCCTTAAATCTGGAACTCATAGACATCACCAGAGACTGGGTTTCCTCCTTTATGATGCTTTGCTAGGCCTGCAGCTGACTTCAGTTGTTGTTTGTTTGTGGGTCTTTCTGCCTTTAGTTTTGTCTTTTGTCAGCAAGTGAAATGCATGCTCAATCGAGTTGAGATTGACTTGGCCATTACATAATATTCCTTGTTTTTACCTTAAAAAACTCCTGGGTTGCTTTTGCTGCATGTTTTAGGTCGTTGTCCATTTGTACTATGAAGTGCCGCTCAATCAACTTTGCTGCATTTGACTGAATCTGGGCAGAGAGTATATACTTCAGAATTCATCTGGCTGCTTCTGTCTTCTGTCACGTCATCACTAAACACCAGTGCCACTGGAAGCCATGCTCATGCTATCACACTGCTCCACCATGTTGTATGTTGTATGCTTTGGATCATGAGCTGTTCCAAGCCTTCTCCATACTTTTTTCGTCTTGTCATTCTGGTACAGGTTGATCTTAATTTCAGCCGTCCAAAGAATGCTTTTCTTTGTGGTCTGGCTTTTTTAGATGTTTTTTCGGCAAAGTCTAATCAGGCCTTGTTTGCACCTTGTGGTGAATCCTCTGTATTTGCTCTCATGAAGTCTTCTCTTGATTGTAGACTAGGGTTCCTCAAATGTTTGGCCCGCGCTAATTTCAAATAATGTGGCATGAAAATTCAAATGCAGAATCAGAAAGTGACATTAACTTACATTGTGTCTGCACCAGACGCAACAAAATGCAATAGAACTTATTATAATCAGTGATGCTGTCTACACTGGATGTGGCGCGACTCGACAAATCCCCGACAGAAAACTGCTGCCGCGTTCTATTTATGACGTACTGACACAAAGTTCAAATGATTTGCAATGCATTGTCGTGTCCAGTGTAGATACTATGTGACAGCAAAAACATGGCATGTGTGAAGTAAAGAAAAGTGGACACGGAAAATAGAAGATTCAGATGTGAATGGACTGAACAGTTTAAGTGAGTGATACCATCTTTGTTATGGATGTTGGTTTGCAGTGAGTTCACAGTTTTAATGTAAGTTGCTTTAATTTATTTTCAAGAACTGAGGTAAAATATCTATTGTTGCTTTCACTGTGGTTATAAACCTCACGCAAAATAATATTCAAACTCACATCAGACACTTTTAACATTGAATAAAGCACATAATCATTACCTGAGATTATCGCTGTCATATTTTATATGTTGTTCCTGCCGCAACGTCGCAGAAAATAATAAAAAAAAAATTCTAAAATAGAATTCCGTGTCGCTTATTGTCACGTGTCTCTATCGCGGGTGGTTAAGACAAAAATTACATTGAAAAGAAACTTTTTATCATGTCACATCTGGTTGGGACAGACGGTGTTACAGTTTGACAACCCCCCCCCCCCCTTAAAAAAATCTAAGTGTAAAAATATTAATGCTGACAGATCTAATAATTGAATCTGCAATTAGGGAAAGAGAAGAGATCCAGAGAAGGGATGAGGAGGAACAGTTGATTTGAATGGCAGAATTTGTTTGTTCATTTGTTTTTAATATTCAACAGGTAATGTTCTTCTGTGTCTAAATGCAAAAATGTTCATAATTGTTTGAATAAAACAGACTAGTGGGGGAAAAAATCAGAATATTTATCTTGTGACCATCTTGTGATTATTTGAACAAAAGCAACAGTAATATAATAATTGTAATAATAAGAATATATATATATATATATATATATAGGTCAGTGGCCCTTGGCTTGGTATTGTTGGCAGAATTCGGCCCTGGGCAAAAACTAATTGAGGAACCCTGTTGTAGACTTTGACAGTGACACGCGTCTACCTCCTGGAGAGTGTTCTTCACTTGGCTGGATGTTGTGAAAGGGTTTTTCTTTACCATGGAGAGGATTCTCCGATCATCCACCACTGTTGTCCTCCGTGGAAGTCCAGGCCTTTTTATGTTGCTGAGCTCACTAATGCGTTCTTTTTTTTTCTCAGAATGTACCAAATGTTGATTTTGTTCCTGCTATCTCTCTGATGGACTTGTTTTGTTTTTGAAGCCTAACAATTGTCTGTTTCACTTGAATGGAGAGATCCTTTGACCGCATGATGTGGTTCACAGCAACAGTTTCCAAATGCAAATGGAACACTTAAAATCAGCTCCAGAACTTTTACCTGCTTAATTGACGCAGAAATAACGAAAGAATAGCTCACAACTGTCCAAGAAACGGCTTTTGAGTCAATTGTCCAATTACTTATCGTCCCTTGAAAAAAGGGGAGAGGTACATATTAAAGAGCTGTAATTCCTTAACCTTTCCTCCAATTTTGATGAGAATACCCTCAAATTAAAGCTCAGAGTGTGCACTCTAAGCCCATATTCATTATATAACTGTAACTTGAATATGTTTTCATCAGAAGCTAAAATAATAAAAATTGTGCCTGTGTCTAAATATATATGGACCTAATTGTAAATGTAACTAAGTAGAAGACCTTTTCTCTGATCTACATCAATGCCTATTATCCAACAGATTTAATATTATTTTTGGCATTCCTGTCATGTCAAGATGCAAAAAATGCAAAGCTCAAGTACATAATCAAACCTAACAGGGACAAGAATTTGGAATAATTGCATCATTTACAGCCAGATGTATTGACGAACAGCTGCTGTAATTAGCCAATGTGAAACAGCACGGTCTGAGCCCACATGGGTTAAACGCTCTCATCCAGGCATTAGCCGGGGAGTATGCAGTAGTTCCCCTTCATGATGCAGTGCTTGAAGCTTTTTGTATTTGTGCAGCAGCGGAGTGTTTTCAGACAAGCTTGAATTGCAGCCTTATTTCTTGTTATGGTGCTGTAAGAAGAGCGGAGAAATAAGGAGGGAGTGAGAGAGAGGGGGAAGAATTTAATCAAATTTAGACCTCCAAGAATAGAGGCGGTAAGAATAGAGAAGAGAAAGACATAAAGAGGAGGAGGAAGAGAGAGAGAGGAACAGGGAGTTGTGGCAGGACAAACTGCAGGCAACACTGAAAATGCTGCAGTGAGCTGCATAATTAATCCAAAGGGAAGGCAGGGGGAGGAGTCAGGGGCGGAGCTTAGCGCAAGCAGGACTGAGCGGCTGCTGTGCTCCTCTGATGCTTCGCTATTACTCTATTCCCTTTGTACTTCAGGCTGTTGTGTTCCTCTGTGATACTGGGAGGAGGTTACAGACAGAGGAAGACATCGCTTCTCTTCTGCCATCGATTCATATTCAAGAGATGACAGGATTCTCAAAGAGTACAGGGTGTCCTCTGCATGTCTGTGTAATGCAGCTCATGTTGTGCATCCCAAATCATTCAGATTCTCTCAATCACACTGAATGGATTCTTGCGTTCATTTAGCCAGGAATAAAATGGCTGATTTCCAGTAAAGCAGTACTGAGTGAGTGAACTCAGTGCCTACACAGAATCTTAAAAGCGGTTCTGCTCTGCTGTGAAAATGAAAAGAGAAAGAATGGAAGAACGGTATGTTATGGAACTAGCTGAAAAACATTGAAAGGGCTAACAAGCTTTGCAAGGTCAGGGCTGCTCCCATTTGTGCTGCTTTTTTTGTAATATGTAAGCTTTTACATCTTACATGAACTTCAGTTGACCTGCGATGGAGCACAATAACAGGACTTTCTGATGTTTGTACATTTTAAAAATCATGCCAGGGGCAGTGACTGAATTTTTATAGTTTATTTAAGATAAATAAACCATAATGTGGTTTCTTAATAGAAGCAGAAGGAGTAGTTCCACCTACATAGTGTCAGTAAAGGAAACCTTTTCTCTTTTAGAATAAATTAAATTTTATTCCATTTGACATTTGTCACAGCATACAGCAATTTCTGTAACTAGATGACAAAACAACTAAAAAAATCAATTACAAAATCAAATTTATTATTTTTATTATTATTACATTATCATTTAATTGCAAACTACTGTTTTTACTGTTTTATCTTAATTATATTAGATGACAAAACACAGATTTTTAGAAATAATGCAAATATTTAAAAAAAAAAAAAAAAAAACTTTAAATTTTTTTTTTTTTTTTTTTACATCTATATCCATATTCCTAGAGAGTGCTCCAGTCGTGACATAAAAACCCAGAAGTCTAATTTGCCATGGGTTCCCTTTTGAGATGGATTTTTATAAAGGAGCTTTTCAGGTTATAAGTAAAGAAAGGCCTGTGGTAAATATAAATTGATACTTTGACATTTGGCTATACAACTTACAAACCCGATTCCAAAAAAGTTGGGACACTGTACAAATTGTGAATGGAAACAGAATGCAATGATGTGGAAGTTGCACATTTCAATATTTTATTCAGAATACAACATAGATGACATATCAAATGTTTAAACTGAGAAAATGTATCATTTTAAGGGAAAAATAAGTTGATTTTAAACTTCATGGCATCAACACATCTCAAAAAAGTTGGGACAAGGCCATGTTTACCACTGTGTGGCATCCCCTCTTCTTTTTATTACAGTCTGCAAACGTCTGGGGACTGAGGAGACAAGTTGCTCAAGTTTAGGAATAGGAATGTTGTCCCATTCTTGTCTAATACACGCTTCTAGTTGCTCAACTGTCTTAGGTCTTCTTTGTCGCATCTTCCTCTTTATGATGCGCCAAATGTTTTCTATGGGTGAAAGATCTGGACTGCAGGCTGGCCATTTCAGTACCCGGATCCTTCTTCTACGCAGCCATGATGTTGTAATTGATGCAGTATGTGGTCTGGCATTGTCATGTTGGAAAATGCAAGGTCTTCCCTGAAAGAGATGACGTCTGGATGGGAGCATATGTTGTTCTAGAACTTGGATATACCTTTCAGCATTGATGGTGCCTTTTCAGATGTGTGAGCTGCCCATGCCACATGCACTCATGCAACCCCATACCATCAGAGATGCAGGCTTCTGAACTGAGCGCTGATAACAACTTGGGTTGTCCTTGTCCTCTTTAGTCCGGATGGCATGGCGTCCCAGTTTTCCAAAAAGAACTTCAAATTTTGATTCGTCTGACCACAGAACAGTTTTCCACTTTGCCACAGTCCATTTTAAATGAGCCTTGGCCCAGAGAAAACGCCTGCGCTTCTGGATCATGTTTAGATATGGCTTCTTTTTTGACTTATATAGTTTTAGCTGGCAACGGCGAGTGGCGCGGTGGATTGTGTTCACCGACAATGTTTTCTGGAAGTATTCCTGAGCCCATGTTGTGATTTCCATTACAGTAGTATTCCTGTATGTGATGCAGTGCCGTCTAAGGGCCCAAAGATCACGAGCATCCAGTATGGTTTTCCGGCCTTGACCCTTACGCACAGAGATTGTTCCAGATTCTCTGAATCTTTGGATGATATTATGCACTGTAGATGATGATAACTTCAAACTCTTTGCAATTTTCCTCTGAGAAACTCCTTTCTGATATTGCTACACTATTTTTCGCTGCAGCATTGGGGGAATTGGTGATCCTCTTCCCATCTTGACTTCTGAGAGACACTGCCACTCTGAGAGGCTCTTTTTATACCCAATCATGTTGCCAATTGACCTAATAAGTTGCAAATTGGTCCTCCAGCTGTTCCTTATATGTACATTTAACTTTTCCGGGCTCTTATTGCTACCTGTCCCAACTTTTTTGGAATGTGTAGCTCTCATGAAATCCAAAATGAGCCAATATTTGGCATGACATTTCAAAATGTCTCACTTTCAACATTTGATATGTTATCTATATTCTATTGTGAATAAAATATAAGTTTATGAGATTTGTAAGTTATTGCATTCCTTTTTTATTCACAATTTGTACAGTGTCCCAACCTTTTTGGAATCGGGTTTGTAAATTACACACCTATACTGAAAACAAAAAATCTGAAACAGTTATGTTTATTTATTTTTTTTAAATATTTGAGAATGTTTGTGGTGTGCAGTTTAAAACAAAATGTCCAAGTATCGTCAAGTTATGTTTACCACAGACCATATTTTACTCATAAATTAAACCCCATTATTCAGCATTCAGTAGTTCTTCAGCTAGCGTTAGCATATAGATAACTTCTGATACTACAATGTTGTTAGATGCTGTATTGCCGTCTATTTATATAAATTAGGATGATCGTCTCTTGAGTTTTATGTAAATCACACTGATACTAGTGAGTTTTAGAGAGTGGTCTTTAATATTAGTAATAATATTAGTTTAATATTAGTCTTTAATATTTCACATAACAAAAAAAAGAAGTAAATTGGGTATCAAATCTTTCTACCTTGTGTTTATCGTACTGATGTTTACGTTGATTTTTGTTTTCTTTGTCTGTCGTTTCTACATAAGTGTACCAAGGTGAACATATGTTGTGAACCTGTTTTGTCTTCCGACAGTTGGAACACCAGGGTCACGTCATTTGAACATGCTATAAGTTATATATATGAATATGAACATGATATATATATATATACACTTTTTTTATAGAAAACTAGTTTGTGTACAGTCTTCATGTGAGTGTGCAGACTTCAGATGACTGCTGAAATGTTATTACTTGTCTGTAAACCTTTTTAAATCAACACCAACCCACTGAATTCACCTTTAAGCTTTCATTTCATTGTATACTGTTTCTCTCTTCTGTTTTTGCTAAATTTTTATGAAATGATGGTCAGAACAGGGTTGAACCAGACTTGCAGTGGCTGCATGAGCATCAAAGCTCATTGCATCTGAACACAAGATACTTCAACAGCTTAAGTATTTGATCATTACACACTCCAGCTGTTATTTGTACTCCAGTGGAGCGAGAGGTGTCTGAGGACTGCTCAATAACCTGACAGTGATGTTGTGCTGGCTTTATGTCATATGGTGCTGCGGATTAGTATCCATTTTGGTGTCAAAGTAAGAGCTTCACCGTTAGCCTTGCAGCTTCATGCAGGTTAACCTTTCTGTGCTGTCATAGCCACTTTTCACATCCCTGCAGATTGGCTACAGATGCACGTCATGAAGTGGCACCAGATATCCTTGATTCTTTGCTTCAGTACCATGTGCTGTGTTTTCTTTTCTTTTCTTTTTTGGCTTCTGGCCTTGGTGCTGAATTTACAAAGAAACCAGCCTGGCTCTTTAAAGACCTGTTGTGATCTCTGTTTATTGTTAAAGGCTGTTAATCGATAGTATATGCTTTTGTAAAAGCCATATGGTGGCATTGTTTTGCATTAAGTGCAACAGTCAGCTTCCGGAAATAAAAATACCATTCATTTTCTCCATAGGGAAATTGATTTTTTTACCAAAAACTTTTAAACCTTTAAAGACAGACCTACTGTGAGCTCTGAGGCTGTTGATGTTATATGCTTTTGTTGAAGCAATCAGTACACATTATTTTAACTTATGTTTCAAATAATCATATTTTACAGCAGAATCCATGGTGAAAAATGACACTACCCATGATGCCATAAAGGAAACCACCAATCGGAGAGTACCAAAAATAGTGCTGAGCTCTGCCCACTCCCATGAAGCACAGCAAATGACACTTAAATACTTGAATATTTCAATATGTATATATGCATATTTTGCATTAAACTCAAAATATATTGTTTATATACAATCAACAGCTTTAATTCATAGTTAAATATTTTCCCAACGGTTTTAATTTGATTATGTCACTCACAATGGCTCGTGGGATTGTAGTTCTTTCCCTCATTAAAGTCAGTAAGAAAACAGTCTTGTACTTGTGTCTTTGTGTCTGATTTTCAAATAATTTTTTATTTATTTTTTTGCTTTAAATCAAAGTTTGTAATGTTGTGATTCACCTCATAGCTGGTTGGTTTGGTTCAGAGCTTGTAATGCTTTACCCAAAATTTTTAGAAATCCCTATTGGAAAAATGAATGAAAAAAATAAAATAAAATAAAACACCAGCACCACTAAAAAAGTGGGTGGACATTAATGCACTATAAAGCAGAATTGGTGGTGAAAAACTACATTACTCATAACGCTGTACAAAAAATTCCACCAATCAGAGAGTCAAGATGACCAAACTGCGCAAAAAACAAACTCCTGTTTGAATGAAGCACTGCGAATTACGTAATCGAGCTGGGCAAAACAATAACATTGAAATCCATCACAAGACCTGTTATACTATACATTAATAATACAAAGATTCATAGTAGCCTCTCGGTAATAGACCTCTATGCACTGCACTTTCAAAATGATTTAAGTCTGGACATTGAACATTTGGTCTAGGGCGCCACAGAGGTGCATTAAAGTCAAGACAGGTTTTTTGTGTTGTAGTAAATTTGCTCCACGTCCACCATCTGCTGTCTGCCAGACTGGACGTGTGAGGCAGGAGAGTGCAAAGGAATCATTGATCAAAGCTGCTGTTTACTTCTAGTGTAGAGCAAGAGCAAACCTACAAAAGAGCAAGAGAGAGAGAGAGAGTCTGGCCTCCCAAGACATGAATGCCAAATGAGGCCTGGACACAGAGCAGCCCTGCCCTTTCAACACTGTAAACACTTCAAACAATGCACAGAAGGAAGAAATGTGAAAGGATGTTCACAGACCAGAATTTTATAGAAAATAGGAGATTTTTGACTTGAGGCAACAAAGGCCCCAATTTACTTCAAGCAAAATCAAAGAACAAACTGCTGCGAAGCAATTTCAAACAAAATCAGGCCAAAACAAAACTCATCTGGAGTTCTTTCCAGAAAAGTTTGCTCCTTTAGAACTCACATTGGTTTGTGGAGATTATGTAATAAGTAGGTGTGGCTCTGGGGCTCCGCCTTTTCAATTTAGTGGTTTAGTGACTTTTTTTTTTCTCAAAAAACCAACTATCCACAAATATAGTGACTGCTGGTAGTCTTTGAATGTGTTTCAGTCACTATATTTCTTATGTTGTCTGACAACAGAAACAGAAAAATATGTTAATAAGAACAGCTTTATTGAGAATATGGTTGTATTAACTAAGTATGTGAGCACAAAGAGTGGGAGCAAAGCAAACAGATGCAAATGGGTGACATTTAGCACCATAAATATGCTAATTAGCATATGACATAATTTAGTGACATTTCGATCAGACATTAGCTGCTTTCCATTCAAAATAGTTGGTGACAGTGGGTTTATTTTTTCTGTTCAGTCCATCGAGGTCAGACGCGAGTAAATGCATGAACACACTGGAGAGCAACTTTATAGCAGAAATTGTAATTAAAGTGAAATGCATTTTCACATTTGTTACTGAAAGCTGCTTGCTTTAAAGAAATCTATTGTATAAAGTGCAATATAAATAAATGTGACGTGACTTGACTGCCGAATTGCAGAGCTGAGGCAAACATTTTCCACATCACTATGATCCGATGCTTTCTTAACTGCTGGTTTCTCACTGCTGTCATTTTTGTTGTGTTTATTGTGTTATTGAGAGGAAAGCATGCAGCACATATTCACATGTTCATCCAAACACCGCTGTCAGTAGCATGTGCAGCGTCAGGATGTTCACTATAATAAACTGACTTCTTTTTACCCCTGAGTGAAAAATTTAAATCTTCACAGTGAGTATAGCCAAACAGAGAGTGCAGGAAACACTTTAAAATTAATAATGAAATGTTTACAGAGCCATCAAAAAACACCCAAATGGAAAGGCATTGAATTGACAAATTGAATATGGAAAGACTTTAGCACATTGTCTGCCTTCCTTTGCTTATATGACTAATAGAGCGAGAAAGTGTTTTTTTTTTTTTTTCAGCAGAGAAATAATAATTCGAGAAGTTATGGGAAAAATAATTTCCCTGTTTTTACACTGCCATCAGCTGCATTATCTCATAAGTCATAATAAATAGAAATTCTGCACCAGTGAAGTGTACAATTCTTTTAGCAAGTACAACATAAATAAATGTCACAGGAATCACTGGTGGCTCCACTTAACATGCCAATCAACATAAACATGGAGATGTTATAGAATAATTTAAGTCTCCTTACAAGCATTTAACTACTGTCCTATATGTGTGATATCACAAACTACTAGCCTAACTGGAAAATCACTCATTTAAGACGAGCGACACTAAACAATGTATGTCATTTGCCGAATTGAGGCGCTATCCACATTCTCCCTGAGGGGCTCGAGTCATTTGGCTTTAAAGCTTACAGCAGTTCACCTCGGGAGACTGATACCACCACAATTACCACATGGCTGCTAACTGAGAATCGATTAGTCCTGTCCTCTCCTTTCCTGGCCTTGATTGATTGTTGATTCAACTCCAAGATTACAGAGCCATGTGTAATTTGGTGATAAACATTCACACCTTGGCAATGACTGTAGGTGGATGTGTGAGTGTGTGTGTGTGTGTGTGTGTGTGTGTGTGTGTGTGTGTGTGTGTGTGTGTGTGGTGGTGGTGTGGTTTGTGTGATTGTGCACCTGTATACAGCATACAAAGTGAAAACTGAATTTTAAGCAGCTTTTTTTAAGGCATTTTTGTTTTCTTTAAACAAAATTTGTATTCATCCCAGCCTCAAGTTATCTTGGACTAGAGCTTGTATTATGGGAGAAAAGGCAAGGCTTATCTTAAAACCTTAGGCAAACTAGTTATTGTTTCACATAATTCTGCTAGTCTAAACAATATAGCCAAATATATGTCATTCATTTATGCTTTTTATTTTTCATTTTGTTTTCCCCAGTCTCTCCAAGCCGCATATAAAAAATACAAATATTTTGTCAGTTAATTTAATATCTGCATTGTAAATAATGTGGCCTACATTATTTACAATGAAGATATTAAGGCATATTTGTATATTCCCAGTAGACCACAACACTAGAAAATAATCCAAGCAGCTGGCAGAACAACAAAAAAGACCAGTTGATATAAATGTCATACTGTAATATGTTGAAAGAAAACACATTTGACTTAGATGGATAAAAAAAACTACTAAAACTGTCATTGAGATTTCTTATGTTCCTCATGTCCATTTTCTGCAGTGAAAAATAGAAATAGAAACAGTCATTTATAACAGCTTTCAGAAATACAAAGCAGCAGAACTGAACACAGCTGTATATTAAATGATGCTCACTCACATGTGATGAAGACTCCTGTCATCCGGTCGTCTGATAAAAGCAGTTTAAATTTACATTAACTGGGTCATTTCATGGGCGCAGATACGTTAAAGTCACATGACCAGCTGAATGCTTCTCATTTTCAGAACATAAACAAAATACTGACTGCACATTAAACATAACGACAAATAGTCTATTTTATTTTGTAAATAATTCTCAATTATATATTTAAACAAAACATCCTGCAAAAAAGGATTCCGTCGCATGTTCAAAAGCCTGAAGGGCTAAAGGTTAATACTCACTGTCAGTTAGTCATACTGCATTACTTCCACTGTTTGCCTCTGGGAAAGATTATACTAATTTGCATTTAAGTAAGAAAAGACAAAGCACGTGCTTATGCACAAGATGAAAACTGGATCTATTTTAGATTATTAAGTGTCACGGTACCCTTACAGTGATCCCAGTGTTCAAAGGTGAATCATCCAGAGAAACATAACTACATTCAAATCTGTAGCACTCTCTTTCTTTAACACAAAAGAAGATATTTTGGAAAGTGTTTCGGTGTTTAATTGTCCATACAATGAAAGTCAAAAGGGTCCAGTGTTGTTGTGCTGTTGAACCTTACTGACTTTTATTGTACACTGTAAAAAATGACTGTGATTTTAACGGTAAAAAACTGTGAAAATGCTACAATGAAAACCTGTTAAATGGTTAACGGTAAGTTCTTGTAAAATTTACAGGGAAAACCGTAAACTGACGTTCCCAGAATTCCCTGTGTTGCATTTCAAATTTTGTTTGAATTTGATGTTTTTTTCTTTGAAATAACCATGTTTCTTCTTAGTTTTTTCTTATCAGTTATGTTTATTAGGGTTGTATGTTACATCTAATGTTTTTAAATGAATGTTTATTGCATATTTCAGTTTAATGAGTCTCACCATGATGGTGTTTAGTGCTTGTGTGAATGACACTGTGCACTGTCTATATATGTTATTATTTAAAAGCTGCTTGTGATGGGCTTTGGTTCATCATGTGACTTTTTCATCACCACCTGCATTTGTTGGTTAACAGTGTATTTCAAAGGTACAAAACAGATTTCAGTACTTTAATAGGTTGGTATATTAACAATGAAATTACGGTATTTAACTGTAAATTTAAGTTAAAACCATAAAACCTAAAATGTTGTTACCGTATTTTTTACGGTAGAATTCTGGCATCCACAGCTGCCGTTTTTTTACCGTAAATTTTATGGATTTTTTTTTTTACAGTGTATAGGCAAAAACAGTTGAAACATTCTTCAGAATATCTTCTTTTGTGTTCTGCAGAAGAAAATCAGTCATATCAGTCAGGTTTGAAACAACATAAAGGTGAATAAATTGACAAATGACTAATTTGCTTTGTAAACTATATTTACACATTTTTATATATTTATATAAAATACACAAATTTGGTCTCTATATCGTTCTTTAATGAATATCTAAAGCTGGTGTTCTTATATGATGTACACATCAGAAGTTTTGTGTGTAATATCAAACAGCATGTCACAGCACAGTGTAGTATTTGCAGTCCATTCATACTGAGTCACAGAGAGCTGTAATTAATCAGCAGCTGAGTGAACATTATTTTCAGGCGTGATCGTTTGGAGCTGTAAAGGGAGCCGGTGATGGATGACTTTGGTTCTCCACACAAGCAGCAGTCCTTGTGCTGTCCAAGAGAACAGCTGGGGGAGAGCCAGTCACCGGCCAGTAGATTTATCACCACACTCTTTAGGAAAAAAGGACTTTTCTTCATAGAAACAGATAATCAAATCCAAAACAGAAGAGAAGAAAAGTCAACCACAAGAGTTATGAATCTGGAACATGTCAGGCCTTCAGGTCAGATGCCTGTGCAATAGTCTCTGCACCCCTACAAACGGCCCATGGACTGTTCACAAACCGTCTGATGCAAATTGCACACAAAAATGGCAAGAGCTCTGACAAAACAGCATGCTCAAATGTGACCCTGGACCACAAAACCAGTCTTAAGTCACTGGGGTAGCAATTTGTAGCATTTGTAGCAATAGCCAAAAATGCATTGTATGGGTCAAAATTATTGATTTTTCTTTTATGCCAAAAATCATCAGGGCATTAAGTAAAGATCATATTCCATGAAGATATTTTGTACATTTCATACTGTAAATATATCAAAACTTAATTTTTTATTGGTAAAATGCATTGCTAAGAACTTCATTTGGACAACTTTAAAGGCTATTTTCTTTTGCACCCTCAGATTCCAGATTTTCAAATAGTAGCATCTCGGCCAAATATTGTCCTATCATAACAAAACATACATCAATACATTCAGATGATGTATAAATCTCAATTTCGAAAAATTTACCCTTATGACTGGTTTTGTGGTCCAGGGTCACAAATCTGATTGGCTGGCCTCATGCAATTTAAGGGAGGCAGCATCCACAATTTTTATCTACTCTGCTGTGAGTAGATAGTGTTCAGTTACATTACATAAAACAGAAACTTATTATGATTACTTTTAAATAGCCTACATTTAGATAAATGAACGATCAGAAGAAATAAACGGTATGTGTTATGGCATTATGTTACTATTATTTGCTTGAA
The DNA here is from genome assembly GCA_036784905.1 of Acrossocheilus fasciatus. NCBI lineage: Eukaryota > Metazoa > Chordata > Actinopteri > Cypriniformes > Cyprinidae > Acrossocheilus > Acrossocheilus fasciatus. The sequence continues at coordinate 6,869,305 of CM071960.1, forward strand.
CCTGGCTGTAGGCTGGCAACTCTTAAAAAAGTTATTTGTAAAGTGAATTAGTGTTTATTTTATCCACATGAAAAGGACATATTTGCATTTTATTGAATGAGTCAGATGTCCATTCAGTAATCGCTCTGATGGAGTTCATGCAGTTCATGCAGAGTTGAGTCTTTTTGAACGATACATTAAGAAATCCCGCTCGTACGAGTCATTTGTTTGTGAATCAGTCTTCGCTGGATGCACGGCATTGATTCAATTTGCTCTTGAATCGGACTTCAATAGTTACACTGTTTTGATTTGCTAGAGCTCAGAGTAATTGATCGTAAATTGATCTACGCTTTTGATTCACTAAAAGACAGCCAACTTACATTAATTTTCTGTGAATCGATTCCCCGTTGCACTATTTTTATTCACTAAAAACAAGTAGCCCAGAGACACTAGTTCAGCCTTTAATATCATGTAAAAATATGAACTTTGGTGGGTCAGTCTCAATCTGAGACCGCAGGGTAGTTACATGAGTGTTGTATAGCTTGCATTTTGTCACTTTTATCACACCACTTCACCCCATCCAGGCCCATAACTTGTCTTCTTTGCAGATTGCATCTAGACATTCTGACAGTGCATGTCGATTGGCTCCTGTCTCCCTTCTCCACAGCTCTTTCTAGGCGATTTAGCCATAACCACTTGATGAATATTTATAAAGGCCTGCGGATGAACTGGAGGTTTCACAGTTACGCAGGTGAAGAGATATGATCCTGGTGAAACATATATAGTTTGTTCTACTGTTTGTGAGTTCAGCTGAAGCTGATGACTGAGGTTTTCTGTTCATTTCACGCTGACTTTCACTCTCTGCTGAATGTGCTCTCTAGCTACAGGAAATGCTGAAAATCTTCTAGACTGATATTTTTGTGATTGGAGTGGCTGATACTTGTGACCTTAGCTGCTTCTTATTATATTTTTTGCCATGGCATTGTGTCAGGAAGGAGACATTCTCCTCAAGTCAATGACTTTCCAACTATTGCTTAGTGTCCACTCTGTCTTGCTGCCGTCTGTCACTGTCATCTTAATTTGGTTTAAAAAAAGCAGGAACAACAACTGTGACAACTAACACACTTTACAAATCTAAACAAAAAGAACATCTAATATATATTATATAATATGTTGTATTTATACGGTTCACAAATTTGTGATCAGTGAGATTTGTGAATGTCTTTGAAAGATGTTTCTTCTGCTCACCAAGGCTGCATTTATTTGATCTAAAATGCAGTAAAAAAACAGTAATATTGTGAAATATTATTGCAATTTATAATAACTGTTTTCTATTTGAATATATTTTAAAATGTAATTTAAAAAGCTGAATTTTGAGCATCATTACTCCAGGCTTCAGTGTCACATGACCCTTCAGAAATCATTCTAATATGCCAATTTCTTTGCTGCTCAGGAAAAAAAGTCTTATTATTATCAATGCTGTAAACATATGTGCTGCTATTTTTCTATACATATGTCTACAAATATAGACTTAATATGAAAAAGTTTCATAAAGTTTTCACTGTTTACATAAATCTTTTTAGTGCATTCTGACTAACCTGAAATATTTTTAATGAAACAGAACCCTTATTTTTTTTTTTTAAAGTTTAAAATAAATATATTTTACTGTGGTGTTATACAAGACTGTGTGTTACTGCGAGTCGTGAGAGAGAAAATAAAAATAGGCCAGCAGAAGAGAATGAGTCCTAGTTGCTGTATGAAAACGCTCCCTGATATCTGCCAACTGTTCTCTTAGGCATTCTGCACTTCTTTGAACGTATCGAATGCAAAAAGGCAGCTCTTTTTAACCGTGCACAGCTCCACATGCAGTATCAGCAGTTTAGAGACAAAAGCCAAACTCATTACATAACCTCTATGCTGACTGTGACAGACACCCAACTGTCAGCAATCTGCCACGGCACACAAAACTCTGCCATCTTGTGCCGCATTTACTCAATGAAGAAAATCAGGGCTTGTCTCTATTTAGCACACTTCGTGTTCAGACCCGTGTGACCATTTGAAAGCAAATGCAAGCCTATTATTTAGCCAAATACTGCTTAATGTTGCTGTATTTACTAGTATTTGTTGTAGCACAGTGTACACCGAGTAGCATGGCATGCATCCATTTTCAAAGAGTGCTGTGTTTTCTTCTAGCTGGAAACCTCAAAGTCAACCTCTAAGATGCCCTGCGGCATTTCCAGCTGTATTCGAGTATTTTTGCACATTTATACTTAAGTTTGGTTACTATTATAAGCTGAGATATTATGTTGAGCTGGTCACACCTGCTCTCTGTGATTGTGTGTCCGTCTCCAGAGGGCTGCTTTGGTGTTGGCTCTGTGAGTAAATGAAAGCCTAACTCCCAATCTCCTTCCACGGGGCTTTTCTGCACAATGTGTGGAAAGCTGTTGCGGACGAGGGGTTTGCTTGAGGGTCTCGTGGTCCTTGTGTGCTGTTAGAGGCTGAACTGAGACCAGGCTTACAGGAAATCGAACAGGAATAATTTAATGGTGATTCAGATCCATGTTCTCGGTTGCATGGATATGCTGTGAGGGAATGCTTGTCTTTCTGGTAGCTGTTACATCTCTATTGTACTCCGTTAATTGTGAGACTATATTGGTATATTTGACGACAACAACGAGTTGTTATCTATACACTTTTTCAAAAGCGAGTTGGTCAAATGCATGCCTTTAGTTCTGACTATCTGACTTTCTCGCACATTCATTGTATTTGTTTTCACTTTCATATTTCATGTTGTTTTTATTGGCATGTTCAATCTTCATCTTCAAGTAGTTGTTAAAATCAAGAGTACAGCTGCGAGTGTTTTCACCTAGTGGACCCACCAGTTAGTGCAATCTAACAAGAATCCTTAAAAACAGGAGTGGCCAATGCATTTATTAATCTTGTTAAAGTGAGTGAGTTAATAAAAAGACAATCATTCAGTGTTTGTTCGTGGTGTTGTTGTTGTTGTTGTTGTTGCTGTTGCGTGACTGTGTCTGACTAGACGAGACGAGGGGTGATGACAGCATAATTTCATGAAATATACGGATTGGCTGTACACATGAAAATGCAAAGGTGTCATTTTCAGATTTAGCCACTCTAGGACCCGGTTTCAAAAAACAGCGGTTTCATGCTCCCAAAATGCCGGATTCATCTGGACAAAACGCCAATATGATACAAAATGTTTACATACAGTTCTCCATGAGGACGGGGCCTTAGACCTTGATTAGCTTGTTCAGGTGTGTTTTATTAGGGTTGGAACAAAACTTGGCCCCCCTGCTTAAAAAATTCTTTCACTCAAAATTTTGTCTTCGTTTACTAACCATCATATCATTCCAAACTCTTCACCGTACAAAATGCTTGTCATTTCAAGTCTGGGATACTCTACTCAACTTTTAAAATCTGAATAGATTTTAAAACACCAGATATCATATATTTGAGTATTTGTTATAGAGGAAAAGATGGGCATCATACTCTAAATGACTTTCAAGTTGTCATGACTCAAACTCAAAATGAAAACAATATGTGTTCTAAACTTGGCTCCTTTGACTAGAAAAGTCTGAAGCTAAACAATTGGTGTCTGTGCTGTCATATAGATTTTCTGTGAAATCTGTCAACTTCATCTGCCGAAAGTATGCAGACTCTCTGACTTTCGGCAACTAATGACTACAATTTCAGACAGCAAATCTAGACAGAAGCTGTGTTGTGTATACAGTGTACCAGTCAAACTGCAACCTTACACAACTACACTCTCAGATAAAAAGGCACAAAAGCTGTTACTGGGGCAGCGTTTTTTCAAATGTATACTTTTTTACCTTTTAGGTACTAATATGTACGCATTTGTACCTTTTTTCAGAGAGTGTACTTTTTGAAACATATTTGAAACAGCTTGAAATATGATTCCATTGACTTTCATAATGAATGCAAAATCAGCTGAAACATTCTTCATATTCCTTTCCGTTATACTCTCATAAAAAAAAAAATATATATATATATATATATATATATATATATATATATATATATATATATATATAAATGTCATGAGGTCAGTTACTCAAATGGTTGTAATGTGCATTATTAAGGGCTAAAAAGGAATAAAGGTGTACCTTTTTGCCATTTTTGCCTTTATTACGATAGGACAGTACTCAGACAGGAAGTGAAGTGGGAGAGAGACAGGGGGATGGGATTGGGAAAGGTCCGAGAGCTGGGAATTGAACTCAGTATACCTGAAGCACAACAGCACTATATGTCAGTGTGCTGTTCACAAGGCTATTAGCGCCACAAAGGTGTACTTTTTGAAAAGGTGCCACCCCATTTACAGATTTTGTACCATTTTTCCCCCCTGAAAGTGTATGTTGTTATTTACAGCCTTTGGTTGATATTTTGTGTCACATGACTTGCTCAAACATATTACAAACCCTGTAGACCAGGGGTGTCCAATCCTGCTTCTGGAGGATCACTATCCTGCAGAGTTTATCTCCATTCCTAAATAAACACACCTGAACCAGCTAATCAAAGTCTTCAGGATTACTAGAAACTTTCAGGCAGGTGTGTTGGGACAGATTGGAGCTTAACTCTGTAGGAGGCTGGTCCTCCAGGAGCAGGACCAGACACCCCTGCTGTAGAATAGAGCTGATTTTTTTTATCTTTAGCTAACCAAATACTCATGGAGAAGAGCACATTTTCTTTATAGAGATACACCACATTTATAGCAAGGTTTTTCTGCTTTGTTCCTTGTAAGAGTGCTTTGACTCTCGCTTTTAAGAACGATTTTGCACTTTATGCCACAAAGGAAGCGACATGTAATTTTGTCCTCTATTCTCTTGTCTTTTATGTGTTCTCATTCCTGGAATTGAATCATCAGAGTGGACAGAAGCGCTTAGTGCTTTCAGCCTGGACACGAATAAAACAATTAACCAGAGATTCACAACCATCGGGGGCTGCTTTGTTGTCCTGTTTGCCATTTTGTCCTCTTGGGAAACAAACAAGTAGGAGAAAGATCCAATTACCTTCTTCAAGAGGAGAGGCAATTCTCCTTAAAGTGATTGTCTCAGATCTGCCACATTAGGTTTGTTTTTTTTCATGGTTTGGGAGGGCTAACAACCGTAATATTATCAAGGGGCTCCGATCTTCTGCCTCAGAGCGTTTCTGTTTGGGTCTGTGTGTTTTTATTTGCAATAGTCGTCTTTCAGATTTCTCCTAGAAGGTCAATGCCAAATGATGCTTCCTGGTATCTCCTGTCTGTCTGTGTATCCAGCAGGAAGAGCTAACAAGACAGCGTAGGTGTAATTCGGTTATGGATTCGGCTGTGTCAGAATAATACCATTTTTCATATGCGTGTGGCTGGCCACAATTGTTTAGGATCGGTTCGAAAGAGTGAGGAACTAGAAAATGAAGTAATGAAATGAAAGATTCGCGTAGTTTCTCAGGGGATGAGCTAGTCATGGATGAGCAAATCTTTTAATGTGCTCTCACATTAGCACTAATTTCAAGAAATAGCGGGAGTCTGAAAAGCACTGTTGTGAGGTGAAGAAAATGTGTGTGTGTGTATATGGAGAGAAGGAAATCTTGCGGAGAGAGAGCGAGATTAAACCAGTTTATCTCTGACTTTTTCCGCATCTGGAGATAGTAGTCATGGTTATTATGGGGATTGGGACTGTCCCAGAGACATTGAGCAGAGAAGCTGCACTTCAACAACCTCAAAATGTCTTCTCATTTTCCCTTAGAGAAGCTGCAATGTGTCTATTACTCATACAGCAATGTGGCTGTTACTAAACCGAATGCTTCTTTTTATATAGCAGTGGTTTTGCATTAGTGTCGAGCCAGCACGGTTCCAAAATTGCTTTTGTGTACAAAACTACACACAAATTGATTTACAATTAAACTTCTACAAAGATGTATGGGTTAGTGTCAAAATCTGTAGGGTTTGAATGGACTCATGGCTTGCGATATCTACAATATATAATTTTGGAAGTCTATTTACATTTCGCTTTTCTTACTACATGCTTAAAAATAGAAGAGGTTCCAAATTTATGCATGATTACAGAATATGGTTAATTGCATTTAGTGTTGTTTTTCCCCACCACCCTTATCAGAACAGTAACAGTTTAAAATGTTTTATGTTTAATGTTTTTTAGATGATTGTGTGCAACCTTGTATAATACAGTATTGTTCTGAGTTTTATATGTCAGCTTGTTTCTAAAATTTCACAGGAGTATGTGAAGCTATTGGATTATCCATTTTCATAAATGTTGTTTATGAAAGATTAAACTATAAGTTTATTCCCGCTAGGGGGCCTCAATAAACTTCCAAGGGGGCTGTTGGCTAATTCAAACTAATTAAGCAATCATTTATAATATATTAAAATAATGTAACTCTATTTTAGTTTTAAATTTAAAAAGAACATAAAATGGGGATTTACACCCCTTAAAGAGGGACCTATTATGCCCCTTTTTACAAGATAAGTCTCTGATGTCCCCAGAGCGTATATGTTAGTGATGGCCACTTTTGAAACACTGCTTCATGAAGCTTCGAAACTTTTACGAATCTTTTGTTTCGAATCAGCGGTTCGGAGCGTGTATCAAATTGGGAAAGTCTTGTGATTTCAGACTTTCAGGCTTCGAAACTGTTTCGAAACATTTCGTAATGTCAATGGTTCACCGGTGGGGTGCGATCTCTGTTAACCTTTGAATCAGGTGAGCTCATTGAGATCGCCCCCTAGCGGCGAAACACTGAATCAGCGTCTATAGTTTTTACCTGATCTCAGATCAGTTTCAACAATTTGTAGACATTTTTAATAAGACATTTGAGTAATTAAAAGAATGAAAAGTAGGTAATAGTCTTTTACTGGCCTCTATATGGAAGCTATCCATAAAACAAACAAAGCAAGCCCTGCAAATTAATATAAAATATTTTAAAAACCACATATCATACAGACACTTCATATTTAATGGTATTTTATTATTTTTATTGCATTTAACATATACTTTCAATAAAACATTTGCAATAGGCTTTAAAAGCTGTTTTTATGCATGTTTTAGCCTGAGTTTTTGTTGCATTTACACACTTTTGACCAGCAGGCGTCACCAGTGTGTGGTGTTTCGAGCGCTTCGAAACAATGAATCATTTTGCGAAGCAATTGGTTCAGTTGATTTGAAGCGTTGAAAAGCTTTGTTTCTCCCATCACTAGTATATGTGAAGATTTAGCTCAGAATATATATAAATATATAATATATATATATATATATATATATATATATATATATATATATATATATATATATATATATATATATATATATATATAAATTTGTATAGCTTGTTAGGGTATGAGCCAAAACGCGCTGATTTTTGAGTATGTTGCTTTAAATACAAATGAGCTGTTGCTCCCGGAGAAGAGGGCGGAGCTTCAAGAGCGCAAGCTCTGGCATTAGCAGTGCTAGCCTTTGCAAATAAACATTCAATTATTAGTACAACAAGCCTATTATCTTTACAGAAAACAAACTCTGATTCAAAGTCAGTCATCTGATTATACTGTGCATAATAATTTTGCGTTTATGAATTACACAGACAGGGAGCACAGCGGGATAAATAACAACATAGCTGGTCTCATGTTATCACAAACTTTGTAAGTCCCACTTCTGATTATGAGCTCCACAACTTCAAGCGATCGACTCACATTGCTTTCATATGCAACTTTTAACTACCACATTCCTATTTAAGATCTTTTTGATAGCACTTGAAGGCAGCATCAGTGAAAATAGGCAGAGACAATGATAGCTTTAGCAATTAGCCTTACAGAGTACTAAGAAGCTCTTTCAGAAAGGCAATTTGGAAAACAAGTGCATGATACTTACTTTGTCTGGAGCTGATGTTCACACACAAAGCATTGGTATTGATCCCTGAACACTTAGGGGACTTTACCGATTTTTTCCGGGATATTTCCTTCGAAAATGAAATTTAACCATAGTGTCCTCGGCTCAGATGGGGGGAGATTATGGCGAGTCCTATGTTCATTAGTGCATCCCAAAACGCAACACTTGTAAAGCCTCTTTGGCGCTGACATTGTATATATCTCCAGTAATGGCGGACTGCAGTTTCTCATTCAGGGCTGTGTTTATGCTAATAGGGCAGAGCGCGTCACAGATGGGCGGGACCTTTTCCCCTCGGTGACGTGAACAGAGGGAGAATCTGAAACAGTTCTTTTGATAATTTATTGGTTTTATAAAAAATGAGTTGGTGGATTTTTAACATTTTAGGCTGGTTGTTTTCACACGCTGCAGCCACACAACTGTGTTCAAACACCTTATAAGAGTGATTTTTGCATAATAGGTCCCCTTTAACTACTATAGTTTTTATTGATGAACATGCAGTTCTTGAATCACAAAATGGATTGTGGTTAATTTATATCAGTACTCTCAGTTTCTGTTAATAAAAAAGTTTGAAAACAAGCAGATTTGCAATAATTGCATAACAATACATTAATAGCCCATAAGGTTGGGCATTTGAGTGTTGGACAATGGCAATCCTTTGTGTAAAAAAGTTGAGAATTATGTACTGCTCTACTCTTTATATTCAGGTTCCTGCACCCATTTATGCTAACCAGACTTATACAAAAGCAATACAAGACAACACATCTGATACAGGTACTGAAGTTTTGTTTACTGAACACATACTGGAGTTTGAGATTAGATTGTTCAGAGCAAAATCTCTCAGCCTCACAGCTTCACTTAAACGTGAGATTTTTTTCAGAAATGGAAATGCAACCCTTGTCATGATAAAACAATGCAGTTTTGCGATGGAGATTTGTTCAGCCAGACGGCACCATGATGGGTGTGTTGGAGTGTGATAATTCAAGAGCTGCAGGGGAGGACTGTGATTTATGGGATATCCTTTATGTGTTACGAAACGTGTTCTTTCGAAAGCCCACCCCCAACAATTCATATGAGTCATTTCCCTAATTTATAGTTGCCTGGAAACTCTATGAGAGGGGTTTAAAAAGACTAATAATGTACAAAAGATTGTGTGTGTGTGGGGGTTGGTATATGTGGTTAACGGACACAAATTTGTTTAATGACGTGACATGGGTATGACAGACGTATTACAATTTGAAGGTGGTTTATGAGGACACTTCCTGTGTCCCCGTAATTCAAAAGGCTTAAAAACATACTAAATGGTGTTTTTTGGAAAATCTAAAAATGGACAAAGTTTCCTGTAAGGGGTAGGTTTAGGAGTAGGGTTGGTGTAGGACAGGGTTCCTCAAATCTTTCCCTGGAGGGCCAATCTGCTGCAGAGTTTAGCTCCAACCCTGATCAAAGTCACCTACCTGTCATTTTCTAATGATCTTGAAGACTCTGATTAGCATGCTCAGGTGTGTTTGATTAGGGTTAGAGCTAAACTCTGCAGGAGTGGGCCAGATTTGAGGATGCCTGGTGTAGGGCAATAGAAAATACAGTTTGTGCGGTATAAAAATCATTATGCCTATGGAGAGTCCCCATAAACCACAAATACCAACATGTGTGCGTGCGTGTGTGTGTGTGTGTGTGTGTGTGTGTGTGTGGGGATCAAGATCGGTAAAACGAAATGTCACATTTTCATTGACTTGCTTGAGACTATTGATTTTGTATTGATATGGGTTTACACACTACATTGTTCCTGTGAGGTCACTCATAATGAAGTATGGATTAACAATGATTTTAAAACGATGCCATATCTATTGTACAGATATCAGGTGTGATGTCATTGCATTCGCACCTAGAGCGTTTCAAATGACGCAAATCCAACCCGGATTATTATAGGCTCTATTTGAGTGCTGTCTCAATCCCTGTCATAAAAGCTATTGATTAGTTCCTACTTACACTCACATGCTTGTACTCAGCCACTGGGACACTGGCATCATTGCCTTCAGTGCTGGTCATTTGAGTCTCTCTGAGGTCCTGTGGATGCCAGCTCAGGTTTCTAAGTTCAGGAGACTTTTTTCTGCTCTTTGATACACTTTTTTGGACATAAATGGAAAGCTGAAAGGTAGACAGTTAACATGGCTATATTTACGATTGATCTAAAACAAGGCAGTTGCTGACTTTTGGAACATTCATTGTAGATGTTTTCTGGTTTAAGATATTTTTACCATGTAAAAGACAATCAAAGACAATCAAGCTGCATGTTGCCTTCATGTGCTCAAAAAGCATGGAGAAAAATATATGGCTTTCTTTTTATTTTATTCTCAAATGAAAACTCACACATTTTGTGAGGAAATAAATTTAGTTACAATCAAACCTATTCAAATACGTAATTTTATTTATTTATTTTTATTTGTATTTTTTTTTTTACTTTAACGCAACACAGAATATGTGCACTTCCATTCAAACATTTGAGTTTGGTAAAATATTTTACTGTTTTGTAAGAAGACTCTTATGCTCACCAAAGCTGCATTTATTTAATCAAAAATACAGTAAAAACTGTAATATTGTAAAAAATGTATTACAAATTTAAAATAACTGCGTTCTATTTTATTGTTTTAAATTTTTAATTTATTTATGTGATGCAAAGCTGAATTTTCAGCATCATTACTCCAGTCGTCATTGCCACATGATCCTTTAGAAATCATTCTAATATGCTGATTTGCTGCACAAAAAAACATTTATTATTATAATCAATGTTGAAAAGAGTTAACTTACTTTAATAATTTACTTATAGCATATTATTTCTGTGGAAATTTATATTTTTCCAGGATTCTTTGATGTATAGAAAGTCCAAAAGAACAGCATTTATACAAAACTTTATTAACGTTATAAATGTCTTTACTATCACTTTTGATCAATTGAATGCACTCTTACTAAATCATTTTTCTTTTTAAAAAAAATGATGTTTAAGTTATATTCTGATTCAGTTTTGGTAACACTTTATTTTGATGGTCCCTTTTGAACATTCTGTTGACACTAAGTAATGTTGCAAATACATGTCAACAAACTCTCATAAGAGTATTAGTGGACTGTCTGCTTCATATCTACTAACTCCTTATTGTGTTGGTCTCCCAACAGATATTCTACTGACTATAAGTAACTTTGCAAGAACGTGTCAACTTAATCTAACCCTAACCCTACCAGTCAACTAATACTCTACTAACACTCTAATGAGAGTCAGTAGAAATGTAGATGCAACATTACTTATAGTCAATAGAATGTGTTAAAGGGACCATCAAAATAAAGTGAAACCTCAATTTTTATAGTCGTCTCATATAAATCTGTATTGAGTTCTTATAACACTGAAATGACTCTCATCATCTTTAAAATGCACGTCAGTTAGCATAATATCTCAGTCTGTTTATTATAAACAAGACAAGCCCAGTGAGAGGGCCTGTTTTATAGCGGCCAAGAACGTCTTGCCCGTGCCAGAGCCGCCCCTCCCCGCTCCCGCTACAAGCTGTTTGCAGGATGCAGGATCTGGAGGTATTCCCTCAGCACTCACACCAGCTCCAGAGCTGAAACACTACACCGCACTGAAGAGGGCAGACACAGACAAGAGTGACTGGGGAAACACTTACAAAAGCGTTTTACTAAGCAAGATGAGGGAAGGTTGTTTTTAGGTTACTACCGTTGGGTTTCTGATTCTTACTAGTGATACAGCAGAATGCTTATGTAATAATTTTTGATTCTCCACAGCAGTTTTAGTAGGTTATGAGTCACACGGGCCTCTGGCTATGGCCGCATTAAACTGCAAATACAGTGGCGCTATTAAAATTTATTAGATTAGAGATCTGTAACTACGACTCTCATGAAATGTATTTAATTGCCTCCTGGTTTGAACAAAAATATCTAGAGCAGAAAATTCTCCTTGCTTATTTTAAATTTCAACCATTCCAATGACTGTATCTGCTTAAATATGAAGGGCATTCATCGTGAATCCTTTAATGTAAGCTTTCAGGAGCCAGGGAGGGTGATGTTGAACATCTAGCTGTGCAGTGTGTTTTATTTTGGTTCCAAATTTTTTTGTTAGCCAGGCCCTTAGACAGTACAGGTCCTCTCTATATGCAAAGTATGCAAATTGCATATGCCCTCCGAACCACCAGTGGGTGCCCTTGCTCTCAAAGATTATTTAATGAATAGGACTCTGCGATTAATCAAATTTTAGTTTCGTTTAGACACTATTTCCTAGGCAATTTTCTGTGCACGCGATCCAAGATGGAGCGAAAGAAGGACAAGTTTTGTATATACACATTTCGGGTATGCACTTAGACAAATACAAAGTTTCGAAAACAAACAGTTGGGAAAGTAATCGAATGTTTGTCAGAATAATAAATCCCATGCATTCAGTCTTAAAGTGACAGCAGCCGCTCATTTAATGTTAAACAACAAAAGAAAACGAGAGAATCATTCTCTGCTCTTCACTGAAACTTTGTTAATAAATCATACAAGTTTATTTATTTATTTACATTTGACTACTTTATTCAATTTCTGTACAGCAGGCTATTATAAATGCTTTTGTTATAATTTTTAGGTTAGGTTAAATTGTTTATTTCATTTGTGTCTTTTGTTCTATTGTATTTGTTATGGTTGTAATTTTCTGTATTTTATTGCATTACTTACTGTTTCAACTTACTGTTGTTTGTTGACAGTGAAACTACTCTGAAAGAACAGATTATAGGGTTGGGGGTCATTTTGGGGTTTTTATGAATGCAGGCCCCCACTGACAAGGTTTTGCTTAGGGCCCCCAGAAGTCTAGGAGCAGCATGCCCTTAGATGTAAAATACTTAGCTGAATTACCCCTGAGATTTTAAATTTAAGTAAAAAATTTAGGGACGCAGTTGCATGTTGGTTCTCTGATGTTGATTATTCGTCATATGATAACAGATAGTTAAACAGATAAAATATAAAATTATATAAATGATGAATTTTATTGTCTTATTATTTTTTTTTAAAATAGATTGTTTAAACATGGGCCTGTATGTTTATAGGGCTGGTTGCTATTATATTTTTGTTTAAACTGTAATTTTAAAGATGAAGATATAAATATATTACTGTTGTAAATTTAAAATGTTCTGTAAAAAATAACATTTAAAAATTATGAAATTTCATTTTGAATATTACAATATTAATGTTTATGTTTGATTTTTTTTTTTTCACTTTTTAAACATTCAAATCCTCTAGCTTTTATTTTGGCAAACGTTCATCCACAGAAATGCCTTAAGCAATTTTGGTTAATTGTGGAGCCACATTTATTTGTTAATTTTACAACATTAATTTAAACATTTGATTTAATTATTAGCTTTTTATCAGCTCATGAAGCCCCTGCTGTTTCCTCACCAACCTCCATTTGGGAAAGCCTGATCTAGATCATGATATGAATAAATAATAGAGTTAAAGATAGGTTTTCACACAGTTTCTGTCAAGGCTGATCTATTGTTATTGTGAGTCAACAGAAGGAGCTCCGTCCGGTCTCAGATCTACACCTCAGGACAGAAGTCACTGGTCCAAGCTGAGGTCACCAGTGAGTGTAATGGATCCAGAATCAGTCAATACTCTGTGGTCACTGAAGGGCTAGTTCCTACTAAAAAGCATCTTACTGAGATCACTTACATCAGCTTGCTGATCCCTATAGCTTGCACCATTCAAAGTCTTTTGAGGCAAAAAGAACATGTAGTGCTCAATTGCTAACTTACGTCTGTATATTCTGAATTAGTCTTGCAATTTTGAGAATTCACTTCAGTGTGGCAGTTTTCACAGCCGATGTTTAGACACTTTTGAGAACATGTAAGTGTCTTTGCTTCTTTTATTCTAAACACATTGATTTATTTTTGACACCATTTCAAGATTTTCCATCCAAAAGAATCTAGTTCTCCCCGTTAATGTGAGCAATCTCGCACTAAGCATGTAGCTAGTGTTTGCGGCAAATATTGACAGTCTGTAAGGGCCGAACGATCCGGCTTTCATTGAGGACTAGGTGGAGGAATGGAAAAGGCCATCCCTTTCTCTCCCGCTTAGAGTGATTGAGGCGTTATTGATTTCATTTTCATCAGCTCTGAAGGAGGCAGCCACACTTAAGGGAGATGGGTAATTTTTTGTGACACGTAATAAAAGCCTTGTGAGTCTCCAGCTGTCTGTCTCCGGGGGGCCCGAGACTGAAATCACAGTGGACCAACACAGAGTACAGGCAGATCAAACCGTGAATACACCATATGAGCGCTATCCCACTGCTGCGTTACTCTGGTGTGCATTAACTCTCACATCATTCACTGAATACTGGGAAACACCGGTTAAACGCTGGAATCGTCTAGAGTACATCTTTCACTCATTACATTTACCTCACGGCTATCGTTTTATTTTCGGTCCCAAATAATGAGGGGGGTTTGAGCACTTCAGTGCTTCCATTAGCTGCAGAAAAAAAAATGCTTTTGCATTGATTTGAGGTTTGACAAAGCAGTTGATGCAGGAAGATGCAGGAAGAAATGATACATGATCCTTATGTTGAATTACAGGTTGAGTGCATCATTAAGAATTTAATTTCACTAGTTTTACAAGTGAAAAATGCAGTAATTAACTTCAGTACAATCAAGCTAAAAGCAACTTAATATGGTTGCTGTTTTTGGAAATGGTGTTGGGTTGTAGTTAGTCCGAGCTGGATTAGGTGTTAACCATCAAGTGTGGACCTGATTGACCCAAGCTATTTTTGTCATGCATGGGCTCTGCTTGAAAACTCAGGTCATACTACCTTAAGGTAGACATATTAGGTTTGAAACATGGTTGCTGGTGGTTGAAGATTATGTACCAGTTCTAACCAGCTTGATCAAATGTTCTACCAGCTCAACCACATCTCCACCATCTGGTAGACCAGCTGGTCCATTTAATATCTGACCAAATGACAAACAATCATACTGCATTATAAGCCACCTATAAGACAGTTTTTACAGCAGAGTATGTTTATATTTTAATCATGTTTTCAATTGTAATTATCTACTTTGAACCCACTTACAGTTTTAAAACAATCATGGCTTAATAAGTACAAACCTCGATTAGCACAATTGAATAGAAGCACAAATTAGCACAATGGCTTGAATAGAAACCTACCTAGTGTCAGTTTTAAAATACAGATAACTGCAATTTGGAAAATCTAGCTGATAACTGATAGCCAATAACAGCCTGATGTTTTTTTTTTAAATCAGCCGTAGTATGATTTAAAAACTGTTCAGTTAATGTAAAATAGTGCCGAAAATGAAATTTGATAAGTTAACTATGAGAATGATTTGTACTTATCAAATTAAATTAAATAAAAATAGCCATGCTTCTTCTTCACTGCTTGACGATGTTGTTATTTTTATTTTCTGAAAAACATGGAATAAATATAAATGATGAAAAGGAGAGAGAAAATATGTCTAGAAAGAAAAACAATAACAACTATCTTTGCCGATTAATTGGTGAAACCGATATATCGGTTGATTTCTAATTGGTCGACTTCATACACAGCTCCCTGGAATGCTTGGTTCTCATTGGTCAGTTATGGCATTCTTTAGTCAGATATGTTTGTATAATGATACTAACCTGCATAAAGCTGACCGCTGTCCCAGACAGCCGATTTTCTGCATAGCTTGTAATAAGTGTAATAATGCACAGTTAATTTAACCATGACTGTACATTATCCCTTACATATGTCAACCATTATACTCCTGCCATCTCTTTAAGGTTTTCCTCTTTGTCTTTCAATCTCTCTGCTCCAACATATTGCGAGCAGCAGAACCTCTGCAGCCCCTCTCTTTAAAAATTCAGTCAACCGCTCCATTTTCCCCCTTCTGTCCACAGAGCTGTATTGTATTGAATTTTACCATCACACTGGCTGCATTTCAGCAAAACCAACAGGGTATTTTGAGGTCACAGAGTTTGATGGGGACGGCAGAGGAAGTGTTTCATATTGACCCGTGCTGATTACCCCACAGCGCGAGAGACGGAGACACGAGAAATAAAGAAACAGGGATGTATGCAGAGCTGTGTGAGCAGCATCTCCAATCAGGCAGCTTAGGAAGAGGATGGAATGGGAAGGGTGGGGGAAGGAAAAATGGAGAGAGAGGGAATGGGTGTGTGTGTATTTGGAGGGGGGGATTTCTCTGTGGGAGAGAGAAAGTGGCGGAGAGAGCGCACAGAAGGAGGGGAGGGGTGTACGTGTGTGTTCACTGGAGTGTGTGTGTGTGTAGTGCTGCAGTAACGAGTGGAGAGGGGGGATGACTGCAGTTTCTCGGGCTGATGGAAGAGCGTGAGCAGGAGACGTTTGCACGCCGCTGAAACGTTAACCCCTAAGTGCCTCGCTGGTGTATGGCCCAGACGCTCATTGAGGATTAGGACCGAGCAGATCACTGCAGTCAGGTGTGTAGCCTTTCAACGTGTTTTTTTTTTCTCAAAGGTGCTGCAAAATTGGGAGGGGGGATCCGGATATGGGAAGGTGGGATATGCCGCGCTGGATGCTGGAAAGATTGTCCAGGGCACTAGATGTTTATGACTTAATCTTGCAGCGGAGAGGGAAGCCCGTTCGAGAGTGGCCTCGCTGATTACTAGAGTACTGCAGTGTGATTCATACGCTTGTCAGTCTTGGATAACTCTTGTTTGTGTTTAGTCTGAAGAAAACTGGTCTCTAAAGTGATGTTTAACTGATTGGGAATTGCTGCAGTGTCCCGAGCTCAAAGTGTTTGTCCCAGTCGGCTTATATCGGTTAGTTTAGTTCAACTTGCATTACTTGCTGATCTTGGGTCAGCTTTCTGTCACACCTCACAGAGGTTGGAGTCAGGGACCCGTCACGGGAAGCTGGTCCCGGAACGGTGCACAAGGGCAAAGTGAGCTGCGAGCTCTCGGAGGGCGGGTGGGTGTTTACTCTGTCCATGCATTGGTGCCGGTCGCTTCCTGGAGAGTTTCCAGGGGTCAGTCCCGCTGACAGCTGCCACGTTTCCCCCGGAGGGGCAATGGGAACGACACCCTCCTCCCCATCGCCAAACAGCGGCAAGACAATATGCTGCGGCTCGCTGGTACAGCTGCCGTTAGAGCAGATCACAGGGAGAGACCACAGACAATGGAGTGCATTAAAAGAGCTCTGCGGTACAGCAAAGAGAGGGGGAAACTGGATACATGCTGTCCGCTTTCATTCAATGCACTTTGTCGTTGATTTCCACCTTGTGTTGAACACTTTAGACGAAACTTGATAATCAATACTGTTCCAATGAATACATCAACATACTCTTTAGATATTGAAATGTTTCCATTCTGGAAACAATTTACCAATTGTTTTCCATTAAATACTCTCAGATCGATCTGGTTTGGTGTTGCCTGTCACAGTGGTAGTTGTAAATGTGTTGTGTTTCTGTTAGAGGCTTGATATATGCATATATTGGACGCTAGAAGTGTCAATTCGACACACTGGAATGAAAAGGGAACTTCCTTAGATGCTGGGCAGCTCTCGCTCTCTTTCTCTCTGGCAATGATTTTTCTCGCTCTCTTGGGATTCTCCTGCAGAGGACTGGGGATCACAAGGAAGGGACGTTCTCAAGGACAAATGCTATGTCATCAAGGCATTAGATGTGAACCAGAGTACAGTACAGTGTGACATTGAGCTCAGATTTATAGGGGAAAATTTGAAAATGTGGTAATGATATCTGTGCTTTATAGCTTGTCTGATCTCTTTGGTTTCAGATGTTAAAGCTGTTGGGTTGTTTTTGCTCTTTTAAGAACGTTTTTGTTAAGTGTTAATGTTCATAGATGTTTGTGACATGTAATATGAAGGATTGGTGTTTGAACACCTTACCCACCACCTAAGATATCTACATGACCAATTACCATGTTTCTGATGGAGCAATACAAACTAGAGGAACATTAGACTTTGTTTCACTTATACTGTAGATGTTTCTCTCAAAATTTCTTAGGAGCAATAAGATGGAATGAAACTGCATTATAATTGATGTTCAGTTCAACTTGAGATGTAGCCTACATGTAATGTGAACAGACTACCTCAGAAAAATTGGTTTGAAGAAAAATATTTGAGTTCACATTGAGATTTCACAATTTTAATAGCAGATATAGCTGAGATCTGAAACTGCCGGAGAAGACACATGCAATAATGGGGTCCTTTTCTCATTTGTATCTCCATTTATTCTCTATTTAACTTTATTGTGTGATAAAAGGATATATTAATCTCATTATTTCTTATTTGTGATTTCCTTTTCCTAAAGTGTTTTTTTTGTTTTTTTTTGTTTTTTAATTAGAGAAAAAGTCACATCACAAAGTATTATTATAGTATTAAATTTTTTCGATGTAAAAATATTAACACAGGCTCACTGGAAAATTAATATCTCCCCCTTCATCTATATTTCATGGTTTCTGTCAGCAGCCCAGTTATTCTTAACTAATGTATTTAAAGTAACTTGTTTCATAATTTAGAATAAATAATTATGGTGAAAATAGCATCTGCCCAGTAAGCAGCCAACCAATAATAAATCTGAAAGAAACCATAAAACAGCTAGTGTCATTTATCATCATAGACACTTGCTCCCATCTGGTCTTGCATCACAGTTTTGCGTTATGAATTACACTTGATAAGACACAAGTGATGGTCAGTACTACAATGGATCATAGCTTTTATTGGCAGGAGAACATTATTTAAAACCTGTCCCATAGGGATTATGTTAGAGAGGTCAATGTAGACAGAAAAAAGTACAATATCATTGTGGAATTCCCTTCTTTATGAGGAGAATGCCTCTTTATTTCAGGATATAGCTCATTAGTTTGCAAACCATCGCTGTAATGACAGTGTTCTGTTTCAAACTCCATCAAGAAATGAGTGTTCTCACAAAGTTCTCACAAAATTACAAAGTTTCTCACAGTTAATAGTTCACTAAAAAATGAAAACCCTGTCATCATACTTACCCTCATTCAACTCAAGCCCTGTAAGACCCTAAATCTGTAGATCACAAAAACAGATTTTTAGCAGAATGTCCAGGCTGCTCTTTCATTTAGATGGTGAACAGATGTTGTGAAGCGGCATAAAGGACAAAAAGTACTATAAAAGTAAAATAAGGCAGCCATGCAAGTCTTCAGAAGCCATATAATAGGTTTACATCAAGAACAAACCATTATTCGTTGAACATCTTGACATTTATTTGACATGCTGAGAAGACCATCAAATGTTGTGCTCGGATGCTGGCATCCTGAATAGCTTTAGTTCATCCAAAAATCTAAATTCTAACATTGTCTGCTCATCCTCGTATTGTTCCAAACCTGTATGACTTTCTCTTTGCTGCAGAACACAGAAGAAGAACTTTTAAAAAATCTTCCAGCTGTTTTTGTCCTTACATTAATAGTCGATGGGGTCCAAAGCTCCAAAAAATACATAAAGGTGACTTAAAAATAGTTGGTTGTAAAATCTAAGTATTCTGATGCAATAGAGTCACTTGATGAACAGACAAATATGACATCATGATGTGACATGCAAGAACCAAGGAGCTTAAATTTTTTGGACCCCATTGGCTTTTATTCTATTAACAAAAGCAGCTGAAAGATTCTTCAAAATATGTTATTTGTGTTTCACAGAGGAAGAAAAATACGATCAATTTGCCATGACATAAGGGTGAGTAAATGATAACAGAATATTTATTGATTTAATCAGCTTCAAGACAAAATTTACATTTGGGAAACTCTTTATCCAAAGCATTTTTGTGTACACGTTACCTGGGAATCAAACCTATGACCTTGCTGTTGGTAAAACCATACTCCACCAGTAATTAGACCAGCAACAAACCAGAATAAACCAGCATCAGGTCATACTCAGAAGTGGTACCTCAGATGTGGCCAAATCTGCATGAAGGACATCCATCCACGACAAGAGGAAGCCAGTGTGAAACTGACACGTAGCTCTGAAAAGAGGGTGTGGTTGTGTGCCTGTTCGTCATGGTGCAGTGAAGACTTATTACCCTCTGTAAAAACAGCTGCTTAATTGAAGAGCCATAGGGGTGACAATAAACCAAAAGATACGATTCGTAATTAATGAGGAAGAGCAGCTTTACCCCGAGGATAAAGCTCTGAGGCTAAAACAAGCCTGTGAAACATGTTTAAAGAGTCCACCCAGGGTGATTTGTGAAGATGTTTGTTGTACAACAGTGTTACGGATTTGTTTCAGTATAAGTTCATTATTTGTGAAATTTCAGTTGTAATCTACAAACCTGAGAGATGATTTAGTATACGTGATGTAAGCAGTTGCTCAAGAGTCTTTGAATAGTTTCCACCCTCGCATTTGTTTGTGCGTCCAGATCGGCCCAAGGGCCACAAAAACCCTCATTAAGTGGCAAACCGAGCGGTCTGGAGCCGCCGGGATGTACGGGGAACACTCATTTTCATCTCACTGAGCTCAATCAGATGGCTTTCCAGTGGAAATGTTCTATCATCAGTAATATGCCCAAAGACAAGATCTGTTTCTGATATGGGTGTACATTTGAGCATGAATGCAAGGGACATCCCTTTACCCTAGACTAATATTTTTAGCAATTTCATGTTGAAATTAAATGTCGAATGTGTCATGTGATACATGTTTTCTTTTTTAAACTGAAAGTGTTTCATGTCTGTTTTTCACATTAAATTGATGATTATGTATGATTTTTTTATTTTTTATTTTATTTGTTTTAGTATATTATTATCTATTATCTACTATAATAGTAACTAGTATATAGTAGGGGTGTAACATTACACAAACATGACGGTTCGGTATGTACCTCGGTTTTGACATCACGGTTCAGTAGGGTTTCGGTACAGCAGGAGAAAAAAAAACTAAACATAACAGTGGTTTACTGAACAAATTGCTCTTTCTTTAAATAAATTCAATTATAATAAAAATTTTCTTAGGTATGAAAATCTACATCAGTGTATGCTCTAAACTATAGGGAGCACTTATTAAAAACAGAGCCCAAACTTAAATTTAATTACTATTTATTTTTAAATATAATAATCAACACTCAACTGCAAACATTTAAATTGCACATAATGCAGTTTTTAAATTAACTTCTAAATTTCTGGCTGTCATAACTTGTTTCATAACGGATATATTTAAACACATTAAATTTATTAAGACATCACTAACAGTTAAAGTAAAATATAATCAGTATATAGTCTAATATTTCACAAAATGCTCTTCTCTAGACTTCATTTCTCTAGAGAACGAGCTGTGCACACTGATGACTTGCCTGAGGTAAATGAAATGCTATGTGACATTTGTTTTTGTTTTTTATGTTTTTTTGTGGTTGAAAAACTGGTTGAGTGATTACATGAGGCATGAGATGTTCATTCATGTTTATTTCATGTTAGAACTAGTACACCGCTGTTTGAACTGATGTGTTCATACAGGGATCTTTCATGCCACATCAAAGAGTGTCAAAATGGCCTTTATTGCTTGAACATTTTGACAGATGAGACATTTGACATCATTTGACAGATGAGACTTTGTTTATTATCAAAAGTAACAATATATAAAACTGGAAGGTTTTTTTAGCATTTTTATAATGTACTCTTATAGTTTTGTAATTTTATAATTTTAAATAGTTTTTTTCTTTTTAATTGTAGTAAATTTTTTGTTAATTTTGTTGTGCATTTTTGTTTTGTTTGTTTCCTTATGCATGTATGTATTTATTTATTATGTTCAAATAATTTTTAGTCATTTTCATTTCAGTTTTATGTTTAGATTTTTCAGTAAATCAAGTTAAAGGGAAAGTTCACCCAATGAACTGTCTGTTCATGTATATCACAACGCATGCACGTGCTTTCCTCTGCATGTAAACAACGCATGTTCTACGTAAGCAGCACCATGTGCATGCATTTTTTATATGCAGAGGAAAGCATGTGCATGCTTCGGGATACTCTCCACAATGGTGGCATGCCACAGCAGACGGGATGAGGAGGAGAAGAATTGTTTAATAAAGTCGTTATTTTTGTTTTCTTTGCGCACAAAAAGTATTGTCCTAGGTTCGTAAAATTATGGTTGAGCCACTGATTCATTGCTACGTTTCCAGGCTTGGGAACATTTCAGTTCTGTTGCTGTCTATGCAGGGTCAGAAAGCTCTCAGATTTCATCAAACATATCCTAATTTGTGTTCCGAAGATAAACGAAGGTCTTATGGGTTTGGAACGACATGAGAGTGAGTAATTAATGACAAAATTTACATTTTTGGGTGAACTATCTCTTCAAACCAAATGAAAATGAGAAATGTTGCTTTGGCAAGTAGCTGAAACATGTTTTTTATATTTTATTTTATTTTAAAGGAAATGTGTATATATATATATATATATATATAATGTATATATATATATATATGCTATACACACACTAGATTTCTCCAAGACATCACTCCAAGTGTAAATGACACTTTTAAATAACAAATATTTAATCAGACATACTAATTTAATGTTATTAAATTGCTGTAACTTGGGGGCTTTTCCCAACAAATTTGATATATGTGACTAATTGCAAATGATTCAGTTAAATAATCTGCATATCATGTAATTAATTCAATTAAAGTTTGTAATCTTTTGACAGTCATAATGAATACTCAGAAACACTGACCAGCAGTAACAGGCAAACAGCTACAGATGACAACACGGTGTCTATGTAGTCGCCCTTGGTGGAGAACAGGGAGTGTTCAGTCAGTTCGTGTGTGTGGTGTCCTGTCTGTCTAGTACGTGTTCACTGTCTGAGACGGCCTGTTTTTTACAGCAGAACTTTCTGTTCCTGTAATATATGGTGTGCTGCAGGATCTGGATAGTAAGCTCCTCTGTGTCTGTGGGACTTATAGTTTAGATTATTCTCATTCTTCCTGCGTTTGACAGTAATGGTACAGAATGGTTATAGTTTCCATTCATTTCTTTATATGTTTGCCGGTTTATAAATATTTGTTCCTGAAATTGAAGTGAGCTGATTGAGCAGCAGCATTTTACTTTGTGTTTCTGCTGATAGTCGGTGTGTTCAGCTTTCCGTTTCTGTCATATTTGCTTGCTGTTATTGTTGTTTGTAACTGTGACTGCAGAAATATAGTCTTCACTCAGAGCTGCACAGAAAAAAAATCAATTTTGTAGTCAGTACGTTTGTCTCGTTCTCTAGGAAGAATATGTAAATATCGCTAAAACAAAATACATTTATTTGAAATAAAATTGCATGAGAAGTTAAAGGGTTAGTTCACCCAAAAATGAAAATTAGCCTGTGTTTTACTCACCCTCGGGGCATCCTAGGTGTATATGACTTTCTTCTTTCAGACGAATCCACGGAGACTGGTTTTCGTTTGCTAAAGTAAGGAAACTTTGTTTCCTTTGCTCCTGTAAACAAACTTGCGAGACTAGCATATCTTGGCGCACACAACGCCAACGTCCTACGTCATCCACCGGAACAACTTCCGCTTATGACAGTCAGCGGAAGTCAGAAAAAAGTGTTTATTACATTTGAAATATGGATATTTATCTTACAAAAACACATGGATTCGCTACAGAAGGCCTTTATTCACCCCCCGGAGCCGTGTGAGGCATGTTTTATTATGAATGCTCGCACTTTATTTTGCGTGTTCTGAACTGTTGACAAAAAGCCCTGCTTACCCCATTGCAAGGCTTGGAGGGGCCAGGGCTATTTTTAATATAACTCCAGTTGGATTTGTCTGAAAGAAGAAAGTCATATACACCTAGGATGCTTTGCTTTTGAGTAAAACACAGGCTCATTTTCATTTCTGGGTGAACTAACCCTTTAAGTCTAATACCTTTTTGTTTAATACTTTTATTTTTAAAATATTTTTTGTTAGAACATATTTAAGAAGTATTTTCTTAAAACTATTTTTTTTCTTCTAGACTCCTCTGTAAATGTATCATGTTTTAAGGATGTTTACACGGAACACAGTGATTTCATTACCCTTTCTTCTAACACAGTAAGTGTAAAGCGACATCTATGACAAAAGTAACAACTAAACACAAATATGCCAACTAATTTTTTTTCAGTTTGTGATTGGTTATGGTGTCATGTCTGCTAATTTGTCAGACAGCAATTTGTGTCAGAACGTAGACGGAAATAATCAGTCACTGATAGCATGACAGCTGTGTGCTGGGAGTACTTGACTTATTCTGTCTGTAAGAACTGATGAACAAAAAGCCTTTCTCTAGTTTAAATATTTTTACTGGAAATCATGACAAAAATACAGATAACTAGAAAAAATCCTTTAAAAATGTTGTTCTCAGTGAGTAGTATCAATAAACACTGTGCTCGGAAAACTAAAAACCTTTTTAGATTATTGAGAAAAACACTCAAGGTGTGATTGTGTTACTGTGTACAATAGTATGTTGAGTAGTTAATGAGCAAATAATTGGTTTGCATCAGAGTTCAGTCCAAAAACTAAGCTTCTCTTTATACTAAGCATACTGCTCATTCAAACAGGGTACTGACTTATATTCAGTGAATAATGTACATTCAACGCTGCCTGTCATTCTCGATACATAATTTCTGGTGTCTGCCAAGGCATGCAGTACTATTACTATTACGCATACATAGTCTATGTACTGTATTAAACTCAAGTGTATATGTCAAATCATTCAGCCTGTTGAAGAGAGGTGTTTTCTTTAAGCAATTTGATTTCCATGGACTTCCATTGTGAAAACATATGTACACTTTAGCATGCTTTTAAAAAGACTACTTGTTGCAAAAATCATATACTTCAAGTAAGCAATAAGGTATGAGAGCAATTAGGTCTATATTGTGAATAAGTCATGGCTGAACAGCGTTGTTAATCATGACGTGAAATTCAAAATTATATTCTGTTCAATTGACGTATTATAGTTTATATATTTTATATGTAATTATTATTTTATTATTGTCTTTGAAATATGGTTAAAGTGCACTGCTGAATATACAGTCTAGATTTTTTTTGTAAACAAATATTATTTAATGTCATTACTGTTGAAACTTGTATGTAATGTATTTAAATATATACATTTGTAATAATGAGGTTTGGTACAGTAATATATTAACTTTAAATATAATACTGAATAACACATTATAATCAAGTACTAATATATGTACTTTAGTATGTTCAGTCAACACATCAATATAAGTGTGCTGCTTTAAAGCACTGCAAAAGATTATTAAAACAATGACTTATAATGTTGAAAAAAAATTACAAAGCATGTTTTAAAAATTTACTCAAGTGTGTTAAGAAACAGTGAAACTCTTTTATATTAAGTAGCTTTTTATTTTTATTAATATTATGTTATCTGCGAGTACAGTTTTTAAAAATACGTATGATTTAAAATTGTACACCATACAAGTGCACATTCAGTACAATTAAGCACTTATTTTTTCACATTGAAGGAGTAGCATGAATCATGTGTGGAGACCAGAGTGTCTTTAAGATGGACTCTTTTGTAATTATGTAACCAGAGCATTATAGCAAGCTGCTGCATAGGAAAAGTCTTACAGTAGACATAACATGAGATTAACTGAATCATTGTCAGACTTCACATCCCAAACACTCTTCTCCACAGAATCATGATATTTAATGATTTCACACAATCAAACATGACATTATGAACCTTGATTATGTCTGTCCTATCGGCAACCCAGAATGCAATCGTTTGAGTGATTTATTATGAGTTGAACAAAGGTTGAAGTTGGTCAGCCGGAGTCTGGCTTGTGATGCTCGTTAATTTAATTAAAACAATTTAATTAGGACGAGAGACTGCTCTTTGGGCGAGAGGAGGCGGATGGTGCGGCAGAGTCTGGGAAGAGCCGCAGGTCAGACGTGCGCTGATTCCACTGCTCTGAATCACACACACACCAGCACGATCTTCATCCTCATTCAAGATCTCTGCACCTCGTAATCCTGCGCGTGATGCAAGAACTGCGCAACTGTGATAAATGTTCTGGAAGACGTTTTTATGAACCTCATATGAAAATGAGAAATAAAAGTGTCTCTTGTCTTCAGAGTACGATTTTAAATTTAGTATTATGACGATTGCAAATATATTCATATCATGTATCTCAGTCTGACATCATAACACAGGGTTTATAAAAGTGTTTATGCATTATATTATTAAGCAGTTTTATGGTTAACTCACCTAAAGCCATTTTATTCTGCATTGAAACTGCATCAAAATGGCAAAAAAAAATTTATATATACAGTGTATATTATATAATTAAAATAAATTATATTAAGCCGTAAAGGGGCCCTTTAATATTGGGTCGTTGCTGTATATTTTATAATATGCTGTACAATATAATATGCAGTACAAATTATTTAAGATTATACTATAATATAATAAACAACCCTGTTATATACATTATATTGTAATAATATAAAATTATACCATTATTCTATTACTGTCACAATACCAGGAGACACAGAAACCAGGAACGAGGAGACGAGGATTTCACAAAACGAGAGTCTTTAATATCCAGCGGGGAAACATAGAGCACAAGGAATGATGTTCAAAGACCAACAAACACAAACTGAAAGGACTGGGACTTATAGAGACAGGACAATCAGGGAGGAAGACGAGACCCACCTGTAATCAAAATCAACAATCAACATGAGGGAGAAACGTGGTAATGGAACACATGAGACGAAGGAAGGCTGGACAGGACCAGCCAGGACGAAGCAGAGAGGAGAGGGAGAAAATCGGCCTCTAGATCCCCTCCAAGTTTAGCAGCCCCAAATGTACTATCAGCTCACCCTCAGCCATGATGCAGGGGGCGGAGCTCCACTCTGCGCTCACACAGTCCACGGCTTTGCTCCCTCGTGGCGGGCACTGTCGACAGCTCTCGCACCTGGTCTGATGTGTTGGGCTAAACTTCTGGGGCGATCTTCCGCTCAGTCGCTCGGTTTTGCGCTGGCTCGCAGATCACAGCAGGAAATGGCTCTCCATCATCGGTGGGCTCGGGCTGATGCTCCGCACTGCGGGGAGATGGTGGGCTGGGCTCTGGGTCTGGAGTGGATCTGGCGAGATCATCCTCAGGAGAAACGGTGAGGGGGCGATCCGTTTCTCGCCACAGTCTACTCCACGAAGGCGGTGAAATCCTCTCGAGGACCATCTTCAGACAACAGCGCTCTGCATGTGGTGTTCAGGCTTACATCATAGAATGTGCAGAGTGTGTCGTCCAGGTAGCTGGTGGCATTAGCTAAACACAGGAACAGTCTTGTATGGTCCTTGAGAGATCGGTCCCCCTGCTTCAGCAGGAGGAGGAATTCGTGCCGGAGAGGGGAATCCATAAGGAAACGGAAACAAAATGGAGGGTAGACACACGGAGGTAACTGTTTTAGGTCGGTCCTTCTGTCACAATACCAGGAGACACGGAAACCAGGAACGAGGAGATGAGGATTTCACAAAACAAGAGTCTTTAATATCCAACGGGGAAACAGAGCACAAGGAATGATGTTCAAGGACCGACAAACACAAACTGAAAGGACTGGGGCTTATAAAGACAGGACAATCATGGAGGAAGACGAGACACACCTGCAATAAAATCAACAATCAACCTGAGGGAGAAACTGGGTCACGGAACACATGGGGAACAAAACCACAACAAAACAGTCCAAAATCCTAACAATTACATTATACAGTATTTTATAATAACATATGCAGTATAAATTATATATTAATTATTTAATATTATATTATTATATAATAAAGGACAGGGTGCCAAGTTACCAACCTTATAGAGGGCCCCCTTCACATCTAATATAATATAATATAATATAACATAATATATTTATATAATTTTAAATAATGAATAGTTTATACTGTTATTAATATATTATATTATATTATATTATATTATATTATATTATATTATATTATATTATATTATATTATATTATATTATATTATATTATATTAGAGGGGACTGAATTGGTCAAAACTGCGGTTTCACTTTATTTTGATGGTCCCTTTAACACATTCTATTGACTATAAGTAATGTTGCACCTACATATCTACTGACTCTCATTAGAGTGTTAGTAGTGTATTAGTTGACTGGTAGGGTTAGGGTTAGATTAAGTTGACACGTTCTTGCAAAGTTACTTATAGTCAGTAAAATATCTGTTGGGAGACCAACACAATAAGGAGTTAGTAGATATGAAGCAGACAGTCTACTAATACTCTTATGAGAGTTTGTTGACATGTAGTTGCAACATTACTTAGTGTCAACAGAATGTTCAAAAGGGACCATCAAAATAAAGTGTTACCAAAACTGCATAATGGTGCTGTTATGGTGTTAGCATTTTGCTAACTTCTGCCATTTTGCTAACTTCAACCAAACCCTCCCTCTGTCCAAAACCCTGCCCTCCAAAGTCATGTAAGCAAACCCCAACGAAATGAATTACAGACAGAGAGTTTCATCTGCAATTCCACTTTAGAAAATGCTGTCGTCATATCAGCCAAAGTCATCCCTCTCTTAGACAGCAATAAAAAGGCTAAATTCATGGCTGGTTCTCAGTCAAGCATTACTAGCTGACCCAACCATTCCAGCGGATTTATCCCGCTGAGCCTCAGCGTCACCGGCCAGTGTCTTTCATTTCTCACCTCAGCGAGTCCGTACGCTCGTTACAGAAGCAGCACCTTGAATTAATCCCGCCATAAAGCAGAAAAGTGCTATGAGATAATGTACGACCACACCATAACTGTATTATTGTGCTCAGTTTTGTTGTAGCGGAGGGCCTGAGGTGGGGTGAGCGTATTTGTGTAGTTGTCTCACGTCTGGGATAAAGTCCTGGCAAACAGCTGTGTAAAGGGAATTGGAGGCTATAGTTGTGAAGGCTAGTGAGGGCAGCAGGCCTTGGTCGTCTGGCTGTGACGTTTTAAATTATCTGTCATCTGAGGACTTGTTGAACAGCTGCAGTTTGTCAACGATACACACCCAAGGTTATGAGCCAGAATAGGCTGAGGTAGAGTTATCAGAGGTTGAGAGTTATCAGGTACAAACAATTAAAGAACTCATTATCATCAGGTTCAGTTTACATATTATTAAATCAGCATAAGTAATAATATTTCAGCCCTGTAATAATATTTTCTGAAAAAATCCTGCAATAGCACACCCACACACATACAAAATCTGCAAGGGGGTTATTAAAATAACAAATTTGTCTCATTTTACTGGAAAATGAAAGAAAATTTTAACAAACTTGGATAATTACGTTAACCTTTTAAACAACTGGGAAGTTTAGGGAAGTAAAAAATGTTAAAAAACATGTTATGTATTAGCCTATGTATGTTATCGTCTTTGACAGAGAGGTTGTTGAAGCCGCTCAGGCCACCATTTTCTCCTTCTCTGAAAGAGGTGACGTAGTCAAAACATCTAGTAGTGCAGGCTTCTCGTAAATACTATTGTGTATTGTGCTTGCTATTTTTTGACAGACATCGATATTGTGATATTCAAATGATGTGGGTTTGAAAACAGATGGATCATAAGGTAATGAATATTTATTTCTTAACCGGCAAGTAGCGAAGTGATTGATGCCCGTGAGTGTGTAATGACAATGTTTTTATTTCTAATATTCCAACTAACAGCCAGCTTAATTTTTTGACGGACGTGATAACATGCATAAGGGGTGAACATTGATTGTTGGGTATAACAAAATGAGAATTTACACTTTTTGCATAGCTAATTATACTTCTTTTATGGAATGAAGTTTATGTCATGGCTTAAATAAATTACATGCCACTCAAAAACCGACATGTTTGATAGTCAGATGTTACATTCAGCTGCTGCAAATTCGTTGACTTTCAAAAAATTTTAGGCAGAAAGTAGTCTCTTATGACAAAAATCTTTAAATTAAACCCTTGAAAATGCTGATCCTGTTGTAAAAAAAAAAATAGTGAAAAATCACGTAAAACATAGTATATACAGTATATATATTTGAAGGAGCAGGAAACTTAATTTGCTAAGTGTTGTACACTCTAAAAAAAAATGGTGCTATATAGCACTAAAAGTGGTTCTTTGGCTCGTAATTATAGGGGAACCACTTTTGGTGCTGTATAGCACCAAATCTTGGTGCTTCAGTGGTTCTTCAGCGGTTCTTTGGCATGACTGAGGGGCTATATACTGTAGCACCGTTACCATATACAGAACCAGCTAAGCTCCTGTATGGTTCTTCAGCGGTACTTCTGTGGTTCTTTGGGGTGATTAAGGTGCTATATAGCACCACTGCTGTGTAAGGGTTTTATACATAAATATAATTTAATTTAGCTCAAAGGGAATCATTAATGATTTTAAAGGGAATTTGAACAGAATCACTGTTTTGCGGCTGATCACTGAGCGATTCACTGAACGAGCCGTATAATATTAATTCTGCACTGGATATTAAAATCCAAAATATAGTGAAAACACTATTAATAAGCACAGTAACAAGATCGGCAGATTAAGACATTAACTTGTAAGCACAAAACACAAGATACTTCTCTTTTCGATATAAATAAGACTTTATTTATATAAACCTAAGACATAAACTAATCTAACATGAACACACACATTCACACATTCACACGTTGCAGAAAAAGAGAAAGGATGAGTTTAGAGAATGAGAATGTGAAATCCCAAGTTTACAGCAATATGTGCTATTGCATAGACCTGAACAACCATCAATCACTTAATTAACCCTCGCGTTGAGTTTCTCAATGAGGCTAAAATTTATATTAAATACACCAGCTCAGTTATAATCTGGAGTTTGTACTTGCGTTGCCTTGTGTTACAGGGATTCCCTTTTGTCTTC
The DNA here is from genome assembly GCA_036784905.1 of Acrossocheilus fasciatus. Taxonomy (NCBI): domain Eukaryota; kingdom Metazoa; phylum Chordata; class Actinopteri; order Cypriniformes; family Cyprinidae; genus Acrossocheilus; species Acrossocheilus fasciatus. The sequence goes on from CM071960.1 coordinate 6,900,065, forward strand.
GTCGTCGTTGCAGGAAAGGGGTTTTCCCGAGTTGGTGATTGGCTGGAAGTTCAGTAGTCTTTGAAGCTATGTCTTGGGAAGCCAATGGTTGGGCCGTTGGCTGAGGATGGTCTTGGAGTCCGTTTCTGGTTGAAGTTTGAAGCGGGTGCAGTCGCTGGACTTTGCGGCAAACTTAACTTTTGAAAACGAGACTCAACGGAAAGAAAAGAAACTAAAGCAAAAGAATAAAATGAGTAATGAGACTAGGTGGTTTTTCTTCTCATCGTGGTGTTAAGTAGCAACTGGCCTGTAGGCCAGAGCACGCTCAAAGAGCGCTAAAACAGCGTCAAAACGCTGTGGCGAGAAGAAGAAGGGTAGAAGGGAAGAGAAGAGAGGGCTTTGAGCGACAAAAGAGAGAGATTTGATGGTGTCCTGAGTTCTTAAACTCGGCTTTGGGACACATCCCATTTGGTGTTTTGACCAATTAGATAGGCTATTGTCTTAGCTAGGGTTGTTCCTTCCATCATAAATCAGCCTGTTATCAGTCACATGGTCTGAATTTTACACACTCTTGCAAAGTATACTTTTGGATATGATTTCTATAACCAGAATATGATACATTTGACACAGAATTAATTGAAAGAAACATTTCAAGCTAGAAATGTCAAACTCATACATACCAAACACGACTAACCTTAAAGTCATTCAATAGTTATTAGAAAGACATACATAATATGTGCTTAAAACATGATAATCTAATATGTGATTACATACATAATATAGTGTTATGCCTAGCATTGTCCTTTTAGGATGGTTTTATGTGCATATGAAAAAGAAAGTCTCTGTGTACCAAAAAGAAGTGTTCTTTGGCCAGAGGAATTTCAGTCTGGTTCTTTGTCTTCTATGTGTGGGGGAGAAGTCAATCTGAAGAAGCTTGTGATTTCTCTTGTGGAACGCCATGTGATGGCCATCTCTTTGACCATTAATCTTGACTATTTACCCCAAAGTTGATGATCTCCTTCCTGCGTTGAACACTTATCAATAAGTGTTCTTTTGTCTTAATGTTGCGAGCTGTTCTGTGAAAGAGGCTTGTTAGTTAGGCTTGCTCCAGAAGTCAGAGATAGGAATCTTTACGATGTTGTCCTGGAATTTCAGCTCCTCATGTTTCGATGCTCCGATCGAATCTTAGTTTTGTCTGACTCGTTCTGACGCTACAGCTGTACAAACAACCTGTTAAGCCCCTTTAAAGGTTCTTTATGAGCCAAAGAACCACTGTTGGTACTGTTTAGCACCATTTTTGTTGAAGAAATACAATGCAATATGGCTCCTCTTATGGTTTTACATAGCACCATTTGCTATACAGCACCAAAAGTGGTTCCCCTATGATTACGAGCCAAGAACCACTTTTAGTGCTATATAGCGCCATTTTTTTTTTTTTTTTTTTTTTTTTAGAGTGTAATGAATGTAATCAATCTTTGATGGGTGCTATTCTGAATACATATGAAGTGTAATACTGGATTGTTGATAATGATGAAACTTTTTTTCATTTTTGATGAGAAGCCATCTTTTTCCTGGTAACTGATCCTGTCAGTATGTGAAGATTGAGCTTGGCTAATATTTAATGATGCCTCACTGGCACTGATACAAGCATTATTATTCAAACATAATTGCAAGATTGAAGATGCAATTAAAATGGCTGTAACACTGACTTGTTTTGGATGTACTAGAATCAAATCAATGTCTAATACAAGACACATTGTCAGAATGATTTCATTTTTTTAAAAAACACAAAACAATGCTTCTTGTTAATATTATTTTGTTGTTTTGAGCAATATTGTGCACCATGCACTAACATTGAGCTGTGAATCTGTAGAGACCACCCACTCTCTCCGGATAGCTAGTTTCTGTTCAGCCAAACATTTGGCAGGACCTACAGCTTTTGTGTTTTGTGTTGCTTGCTATCACAAATAAATTTACCTCACTTTGAATAATACCATTTACATAACAGAGGAAATATAATGACCATTTGATTTATTTGTACTAGTTATATCATGATTGATTTTAATTAGTTTACAACAATGTTTCAAAAAACTGAAAGTTGTCTTTTACCTCAAGAACAAAAGAAAATAAAAAATAAAATATTTTGCATGAATAAAAATCTTTCATGTTTAGCACTACAAACATTTTTGAGGACTGTGGCATTCACAAAATATTTTTTTTTACAATTAAACACATCTGGATAATTTGCTAAGGTTGAATTTATCATAAAATATTTCCAGATGTTCCAGATGTGATATATATATATACAGTCATTTCATGACTTTTCACACTTAATTTGCAAAAGCTGTACAACTTTGCAATTTGACATTTCTGCATATTGCTTTTGTTTTATAATGAGAATGAGTGTTGTGCAAAACTATAATGAGAATGGTGGGAGAATGGGTTTAATTATCGAAAAATTAAAATCACAGTGCAATAAAGAAATCTTAACGGACTTCATTTGCAGAGTATCATTTCATTATTTTCATTCTGGGATGAAATATAACCTGGACATGTCCTTGATGGTTTTGTGAATTTCTCCCAAAGACATTATATAGTTGATATGTAAACTTGTATGTGATTCAATGGATCATTGTGGACAATTAGCGTTCTTGATAAGCAATAACACTTTGTTGATGTGTTGATGTGTGGCGTGCATAGAGAATTTCCTCCCACACCAAACAAGAGAAGTTTGGCAGATCCCCTGAAGCAATTATCATTATGGAATTCAGCATTCATATCTAGATGCATCTCTAAAGGTTTGATTTGGTCTGCCAAAAGCGTCCTTTGGAGCAGGTCCATTTCTGCTCCTTCTGTTCCTAGATCTCTCGTCCGATCCTGTTTATTTGCGCTCGCTAAAACTTTGTCTAAGTCAAATGTGTCATTATAGCCAGTGAGTTTGTTGGCAAGACAAAACAGACATCCATTCTGCTGATTACATCTGATTATTCCTAGACATCACATTCACGGACCGCTTTATCTGAGCCAGACTTCTATTGTATTTGTATCTGTTTATTTGTTCTGTTGTATTTACAATATGTGCTCTGGCAGTCGCACAGATAAAACAGCAGGAGTATCTCGGAGAGCCGTAAAATCAGTGTGAGTGCAGTGGAGATAATGTGTCCCATAAAAAGCAAAGTGTCTCTTGTCCTCTAAGCGGTATGCGGTCACCCCAGAGCAAAGACGCGGACCCAACTTCTCATTCACTGCCACACATCTCTATCTTTCTCAATGCAAACAGAAGGATCAATCTCAAGCTCAGTGAGTCCAGTGATCATATCAGCATGTTAAAGGCACACACGAAGAAAAGACGAAGGGAGGATACGGCAAACATTGCATCACATTTTCATTAGGGTCTGGTTTAGACAATGAGTGTGTTAATATGGCCTGATACTATCTGTAAAATCAAAATAACTTGCATGAGCACGTCCGCAGTAGAGACATACCCGAAGCTAAATACTTTATATGGAGTGGCACGGAGAATGGCTTCAAAATGAAAAACTACTGAGCAATAAATAAAATATTTGTCAGACACAGTCACTCCTCGTGTTTGGTGAGCCAAAGGAAAGCACAGTCTTATGCAGTAACTTCTAAAATTATGCATAAACTTATAAAATAATGCAATGATGAGTGTGTGAAGTGAATGAGCGAAATGTATCTTTCTCTGTGCATCTTACCAGAGTAATATCAACTAAGATACTGAATCATACAGGTTTCTCTCAAGCTCTAACTACTTTATTGACTTCCCGTTTTTTGGAGAATTAGCTATAATCGTTGTCAATTTGGAGCGTCTCCATCATTTTACTACACTCATTCAACTGTAAGCCAGTTAAAATTACCTTGGGATCGTTTAGTCAGCCAATTTCCTTAGATCACAGGTCTTGTTTTTTTTTTTCCACCATGAATTAGTAATATCATATAATTGGACAGCTGTGGGCTGGTTGCAAGCTGTTCAAACAAGTGCATTATTTGTCAGTATTTGTTAAATCTTGAAAATGATCCAGACACTGAGTCACTCTGTAAATATGTCAGATGTACCTAATGAAACTGAATCACATTGCATAGTGTTTTTGAATCAGTTCAGGGACAGTTTTATTGTGCTGATATTATGCACTCAAGCAAATAAAAAGTGGTAAACTTGAAACTGTTATTCTGATAGGATAGTGGCGGATGGAAGGATAGATAGATAGATAGATAGATAGATAGATAGATAGATAGATAGATAGATAGATAGATAGATAGATAGATAGATAGATAGATAGATAGATAGATAGATAGATAGATAGATAGATAGATAGATAGATAGATAGATAGATAGATAGATAGATAGAACGACATATAGAACGATAGATAGATAGATATAGAACGACATATAGAACGATAGATAGATATATCGATGAACTATCGATGGATAGATAGATAGATAGATAGATAGATAGATAGATAGATAGATAGATAGATAGATAGATAGATAGATAGATAGATAGATAGATAGATAGATAGATAGATAGATAGATAGATAGATAGATAGATAGATAGATAGATAGATAGATAGATAGATAGATAGATAGATAGATAGATAGATAGATAGATAGATAGATAGTTTTTTTTTCTTACCCACTTCCAAAATGGATTTTTCTTGTTTTAAGCATAAATCTAACAAAATGTGGAGTGTAATTGCATAATTCATCTTAAAATTATATTTGTATTCTATATCTGTTTATACACAAGCTGTATTATGCAGTCTGTTGTTTCTTTTGTTTTTTTTTTAGTTTTTCTTTTTATGATAACATTTTAAAGAGGATTTTCCTCATTGAGAATCTTTAGGGGAACAAATTAACTTCTGTTTGTGTGTGAAAAAGTCTGAGAATGTCAGATTTTTCATTGTGATTTGCAGGTGCTGAAGTGTCATTAATCAAACTGGTGTTCTCGAGAGACTGCCGGGCTGCGGCTCTGACTCACACTGGCGTTTTCTTTCCTTCTTTGCATCTTTTCTTTTGTTAGCTCCTCCTGCAGTCTGTCTGTGGGCCACTTGACTTATGCAATGTCAGATTGCATAACTGCAGCATAGCACATTTTGCCATACATTCCCAGTGCAGGAATGGGACCTTGAATAATAAAACGGCTTATCCCGTGAATTGTCAGCTTCATTAAATTATTCACGCAATGCAATGGGTACAGACAGGCTCTCCACCACTGGAGCAGAGAATTGACGCTTGAGAAATGAGAAATCCTTTTTGTTTGCCCATATCGCTGGGTTTTTTTTTTTTTTTATGAAAACAGAGGGCTAAGTCTCTTCATTATGTTTGCCATTTTTTGCAGCACAGGTGGACCAGCTTCAGTTGAGCTATTTGGAACTTTAAATTGAGAGTTTTATTTTTTTAATAATTTATGCCTAAAACACAGTTAAAACATACACTTGCTTTTACCTCTGAGAAAAACTAGCTTCACTTTGATTTAGAAATTAGTTTACATGTTACTAAGTCAACAGTTACTGTTTCATTATTTGGCAATAAACGGCAAAAAAAAAAAATCTTATATATACTGTATATGTCATGTAAATAATTTAGCATATTTAGATTTTTTTTTTTATTCTGCAACTGTTTGCACAAAAACTTTTTTTTTTTAAATGCTAACATTTTAAATCAGATTTTTGTCATGTGACTGAGAATATTTGGTGAAACAAATTAATTTCTGCTTGTGTGTGGACAGATCTGAGAGTGTCAAATGTTTTCATTTAGATTTGCAAATTAAAAAAATTGTTTATATGTTAGAAAGTCAATACTTACTGATTCATTATTGGGCAATAACTGAAAAAAACTGTTATTTTTATATTGTAATATGACTGTACAGAAAAACTATTTAATTCTTAGAAATTATTAGTAAGATATTCAGTCAGTGTTAAAGCTGCCCTGCCATGTAACTATCCTCTCTATGAACTGTTAAAAATATTTGTTTTAGGGTTTGTTTAAAAATAAATAATTACTTCACATATTTCCTTAAAATGTAAGATCTCTGAATGGGCATTTTGGGGAAATAAAACAAAACATTTTCATGTTTAGAAATAGAGTTTTTACTTCCAACAATAATTTCATTTCATTTCATTTTTAATTATTTAATTTAAGTTTAATTAAATTTTCTTTAATGTATGATTTATTTAAATTAAATAACTTAATATTTTTAGTATTTATTCATTCATTTTTATCATTTATAATTTATTTTCAGTTATTTTTATCTTGATTTATTCAATCCTGCCATACCCTATTACTGATGAAATCCCGCTTACTGACAAGTAGCACATCACCTTTCACATTATAGGCCACATTTTAATAATCAAGAGATCAGACAGTATGTCACTTTATGTTGACGATCATGTACCCACTGTAACTGTCTATGTCGGCAGCATTTGCATGTTTGATGAAGCGAGTAAGTCGTTTCATTCAGTTCCCATCAAAGAGAATGAGATTCAGAGACTCAGGAGCGTCTCATCACACTCATGTCATCTTGCCTCTCTTTTTGCCCGTCAGGGTTTCTGTTGGTGTAGCCGTCAAGCATGAAGTGGAATTTGTTCAAAAAGAAGCCTGCAGCCATGGTGGGCCCCGAGCCCACAGGTGCCAGTGCCCTGACCATGGCCCCTGTTGTTTCCACACCTGCAGACAACTCCACCGAGCAACAGGGCCCGGTCAGCAAGAATGACGTCTTTGGTGACATCAAAAACAAGTTCCTCAATGAGATGGACAAGCTTCCACGTGAGTATTTGTCTATTTGTTGTGCGATATTTCATAATCCCTAACCAGAGACCAACATAACTCAAGCTCCAAACTCAGCTCAGATCTTCAGACTCTGCTGTTTAGTGTGTTGCATCTTCTCTAACCGATTGAAGCATGTCAGGCTCTACTGTACTGTCTAGAAACACCCTAACAACGTCCTAACCAACATAAAAGTCTGTCTTGACTAGGGCTGCCCCCGATTTTCTATATCTATATTGTATATTCTATCTATCTATCTATATTCTAAGATTTTTCTAGTCGACTAGTAGTCATTCATTTAAGCCATTACTTACTGCATGTCAATATTAAAGGGGTCTTATGACGATGCTAAAAAGAACATTATTTTGTGTATTTGGTGTAATGCAATGTGTTTGTGTGGTTTAAGGTTCAAAAAACACATTATTTTCCACATACTGTACATTATTGTTGCTCCTCTATGCTCTGCCTTTCTGAAACGCGTCAAATTATATAAAGCTTGTTTCAAGGTGTGCTCTGATTGTCCAGCTATCCAGTGCGTTGTGATTGGCAGAATACCTCAAGCGTGAGACGGAAATGTTATGCTACTTACCGTATTGTGATGCCGTGTCCCGGCATGACGACGCGAAAACAATAAAACCCATTATAAACGAGGCATTTGTTGCATCCAGTGGTGACATAATTACTGATTATAATGACTTATACTGTCTTTTTACACGTTGCGTTGCATCGCGCCGCGTAAACATTACCATGTCTGCATTTGTGATCGGAGAAACGACAAACAACAAGCGCTACTTTACACAGCTCGAAACCCGCGTTTGAATAGTCAGTGGCAAATTCTTTAAATATGAATACATACTTACAGGCTGTGAGTCAGAAGCGCTAGACTGTCCTTGCAAAGTTGGAATTGCCCCACTTTATAGAAACAGCCTTTGTGCACAGCTGGCATTGTAGGCTAATCTCCCAGGTTCAGGAAATAGTCTTCCGTAAAATGAGCTGCACACACTCTATAATATTTGGGTTGAAGTTCGAACTGTTCTGGAACAGTGTTGTAAATACAACTTAACCACTTTCTAGTTGTGTCTTCTTTTGGAAGCCCAAACAATGTACTTTCGCTTCCACAGTGAAACACAGCATCTCCAGGACATGACGCCGGCAGCAGCAACTACACTACAGCAAGAATAAAAATCACACTGTAGTGAATGTGACATACATAATTCACCTTTGTTGTTTAGCGTAGTTCTACACACTGTTGATTATAAACGCAGCACTTTGTTCTTAGTGTGTTTACTCATGACTACAGGGATTGCGGTCCCTTTAAATTGCGTCATTACGTGGGACGCGGTTGAGCGCCATGTGAGTTTCCTGTGTTTTACCTGCTAAATAAATGACACACGCATTCGTGTGCTCAAAGTGAGAAGTTGTCACTTGCGAATTATTGCAATTTCCACACTGGTGACCCCGACATTAGTCTGCTGGACGTATCCAGAGACACGACACGACACGACCATGACCGCGAACGCTGTCACCCTCAAACTCCCCGAATTCTGGGAATCGTCAGCATCGGCATGGTTCGCCCAGACTGAAGCGCAGTTCGCGTTGCGTGAGATCACCGCGGATACAACAAAATTCTACTATGTTGTGTCGGCTCTCGGAAATTCAACGGCATCCAGAGTGGTGAGCCTTCTAACGAACCCTCCGGCAACTGCGAAGTATACAACGCTCAAAGCCCACCTGTTAAAAACGTTTGAACTGTCGGACGCTGAGAGAGCCAGCAGGCTTTTTTCACTGCAAGGACTGGGTGACAGCAAACCGTCCGAGCTCATGGACCGTATGCTGGATCTTCTGGGCGAGCACAGACCAGATTTTCTTTTCATCCAGCTTTTCCTGCGTCAGCTGCCTTCTCAAGTGAGAGCTGCATTGGCCAACACCACAATCACTGACTGTCGGAGCCTGGCTGAAGAGGCTGATAAATTTTTCCTGGCGAGTCAGGAACATTGTGCGGCCGCGCTTTTTCCCGCGCACATCGCTATGGCGACGCGGGACGACTCCACACTCGTCGCGGCAACCACTTCTCGTCGGCAGCAGCCTTCTGGCCCCCAACAGCCTTCAGGCTTGTGTTTCTACCATGCAAAGTTTGGAACCAAAGCTACCAAATGTCGTTCACCATGCAGTTTCGGCGGGTCGGGAAATGTCAGGGCCGGCGCTCAGCAGTGGCCATGAGCGTCGGCCGCGTAGGCAGGCTGCTTTTCATCCGCGACAGCATCTCCGGACGCCGCTTTCTGTGCGACACGGGGGCACAAAGGAGCGTCCTGCCTGCATCCCGTTTGGACATGGTGACCGACAGCCACGGCCCCCCTATGGAAGCTGCCAATGGTAGCCCCATCCGCACATATGGAACGAGGTATGTTGAATTGTGTTTCGGAGGACAGCAGTTCGGCTGGGACTTTGTTACAGCAAAGGTCGCCGTCCCCCTCCTCGGCGCTGATTTTTTATGTGCACATGGACTGTTGGTGGATGTAAAGAACCGCCGTCTGATTGACGCCGTCACGTTTTGTTCTTATATGTGCACGCTCAGCGAGGCCGACCCCATACGGCTGTCTAGCATGCTCTCAACGTCTGATGATTTCCACCGTCTACTTGCCATGTTCCCAGCCCTCACTCAGCCCACTTTCTCTGCATCTGCCGTGAAGCATGGTGTGGAGCACCATCTCACCACTACTGGTCCTCCTGTCTTCGCCCGAGCTCGGCGCCTCGACCTAACCAAACTTGCCGTGGCAAAGGCTGAGTTTGCCAACATGGAACGCCTGGGCATAGTACGCCGATCCGACAGCCCGTGGGCATCACCCCTCCACATCGTCCCCAAACCTGGCGGCGGCTGGCGCCCGTGTGGTGACTACCGGCGGCTTAATGAGGCAACGGCACCTGACAGATACCCTGTCCCAAACATACAGGACTTTTCAGCACACCTGGCTGGCAAGGTGATTTTTTCCAAGGTGGACCTCGTCCGGGGATATCATCAGGTGCCGGTACACCCACTGGACATTCCCAAAACGGCAGTGATTACGCCGTTTGGTCTATTTGAGTTTCTGCGTATGCCGTTCGGCCTGAAAAACGCCGCCCAATCTTTTCAGCGCCTCATGGACTCTGTTTTGCGGGAGCTGCCTTTCCTTTTTGTGTACTTGGATGACATCCTTGTAGCGAGCATGTCCAAGTCTCAGCACCTGGTGCACCTTCGAACACTTTTTGAGCGGCTTAGCCAACATGGATTAATTGTCAACCCCGCCAAGTGCCAGTTCGGTCTCTCCACTATTGACTTCTTAGGACACAGAGTCACTAAGGATGGGGCAGTCCCTCTCCCATCAAAGGTGGAGGCAGTCACACAGTTCCCACGCCCGCTCACTGTCAAATCCCTGCAGGAATTCCTCGGCATGGTGAATTTTTACCACCGCTTCATCCCTCGAGCCGCTCAGCTCATGCTGCCCTTGCACGAGGCTTTGAAAGGTAAACCCAAGCACGCTGTGGACTGGACTGAGAGCAGAGTCGAGGCTTTTGCTGCCACTAAGGCAGCCCTAGCGAACGCCACCATGCTGGCGCATCCTTCTCCTACAGCCCCCATCGGCATCACCTCGGACGCCTCGGACTACGCTGTCGGTGCTGTCTACGAGCAGTGGGTAGGCGGGGCCTGGCAGCCGCTGGCTTTCTTTAGCCGTCAGCTGCGCCCCTGTGAGCAGAAGTACAGCACTTTTGACCGGGAGCTGCTGGGTCTCTACCTCGCCATCAGACACTTTCGTTCCCTGCTGGAAGGCCGACACTTCACTGCTTTTGTGGACCACAAGCCGCTGACTTTTGCCATGGCCAAAGTGGCTGAGCCGTGGTCCGCCCGCCAACAGCGGCATCTGTCCTACATTTCAGAGTTCACCACGGACTTGCAGCACGTTGCCGGTAAGAACAACCGCGTGGCGGACTGCCTATCACGGGCTGTGGCAGGGGCAGTCCATCTGGGTTTGGATTACAACCGCATGGCGACGACTCAGACCACAGACCCGGATGTTCAACTCCTGAAGACCTCAACTACAGGGCTGCAGATCGAGAACGTGGTTTTTGGCGACGCCGGCACCACGCTCCTGTGTGACATCTCCACAGGTAGTCCTCGGCCGGTTGTTCCCTCGGGATGGAGACGACAAGTTTTTGATGCCATCCATGGTCTCTCCCACCCAGGTTCGAAAGCGTCACAGAGACTGGTTGCAGCGAAGTTTGTTTGGCACGGCCTCAAGAAGGACGTTAGGGACTGGGCTAACACCTGTGTTGAGTGCCAACGGGCTAAAGTACACCGCCACACTAAAGCCCCATTAGAGTTGTTCCCTGTTCCTGAGAGGCGTTTTGACCATGTAAACGTGGACCTGGTCGGTCCTCTGCCTTCCTCTCACGGTTTCACATATCTGTTAACCATGGTTGACAGGACCACCCGCTGGCCTGAGGCTGTGCCGCTGACGTCAGTGGCATCTGTCGAAATGACACGGGCATTTATTGGCACCTGGGTTGCCCGTTTCGGCACCCCTTCGGACATATCCTCTGACCGTGGCGCGCAGTTTACGTCTGAGCTATGGAATGCCGTTGCTCAGAGCCTCGGAGTGAAACTCCACCGCACAACCGCATATCACCCGCAGGCTAATGGACTCTGTGAACGTTTTCATAGGTCGATGAAGACTGCCCTGCGTGCCAGCCTCAAAGACGGTAACTGGGTCGACAAGCTCCCATGGGTGATGCTGGGCATCAGGACTGCACCAAAGGAGGATCTTCAGTCCTCATCCGCGGAGCTAGTTTATGGACAGCCGCTGCGAGTTCCGGGGGATTTTGTCCCTAGCATTACGGTTCCCTGGTCTGCTACTCTCCAGCGTTCTGCTCTACTGGACAATGTGAGGCTTTTCGCACCTGTCCCTACTTCCCGTCATGGCCTCCCTCAGTCGCACATCCCCACTGGTCTTCAGGCGGCTGACTATGTTTTCATTCGCCACGACGCCCACAGGGGGCCGCTACACCCGCCCTACGAGGGCCCATTTCGGGTTCTGGAGACAGGGGACAAAAATTTTGTGGTGGACAGGGGCGGCAAACCGGAGCGACTCTCCATTGACCGCCTTAAACCGGCTCACTTGGACGTGGCTAGGCCCATTGACCTGGCTCAGCCCCCACGACGCGGACGACCTCCTGCTCTGCGCCCACCCTTTGCCCCCCTCACTCCCAAGCCATCCACACTCTATGCCCCACACACGTGTAATGATGGGACTCCGCCTGCAGTGGTTTCTCCTCGACCTCCGGTTCAGCGCAGCCGTTGTGGCCGACTGATACGCCCACCTCCCCGTTGACTGTTCTCTTCTGTTATGGTGAATTCTGGGGGGACGTGTGTAGTGAATGTGACATACATAATTCACCTTTGTTGTTTAGCGTAGTTCTACACACTGTTGATTATAAACGCAGCACTTTGTTCTTAGTGTGTTTACTCATGACTACAGGGATTGCGGTCCCTTTAAATTGCGTCATTACGTGGGACGCGGTTGAGCGCCATGTGAGTTTCCTGTGTTTTACCTGCTAAATAAATGACACACGCATTCGTGTGCTCAAAGTGAGAAGTTGTCACTTGCGAATTATTGCAATTTCCACAACACCCTCTTTATTTGCGTATACATTTGGGCGGTGTTAAGGGCTGGACCAGAATATTCGATTATTCAAATATTCGTTTGGTGGGTTGGCATTCGATTTTCAATTTCGAGATTCGAATATTCTTTTTTTTTTTCGAACCTGGCATCCCCCGCAAAACGGTTCTCATTCGCGCTTGAATATTATTTGCCCATGAGTGAATGTCATGAATGTCATGATTCAGTTCATCTGGAAGAGAAGAGAAAAATGCCAAAGACCTCAGCTGTGTGGAAGCACTTTAAATTGAGTGAGGACACGACAAAGGCAGTGTGTGCCAAATATACGATTTGAAACTGGCTTACCACAACAGCACATCAAGTTTGAAAAAATACCTGAGCTCTGTAAGTAGTACGCCTATAGTTGGTGTAAAAAAAACCGAGCTGCTTTTAACCGGCATGTTAATCAGTAATTTTACACATGATAAAAATGCGCACTTAATTTGCTTGGAAAATACTTGCGAATACGGCAGTCATAAAAATGTAATTTTATTTAAACTGTTCGTTAATCAAAATGTGCGATGCTGTTATTGAAAGTATACTACCGTGTTCTTTATTTATTACAGTTCGTCGAAATTTGTTTATTTATTTTTCATTCTTCTTTTAGTTAAATAGCCTACCCTTACAGTGTCAGTAATTACTGTGCTGCTAATTTCTGATTTGGGAGTGATTTGTTTGTTAGAAAAATGTTAGGCTACCTTATTAAAAATATTGCTCTTAACAGACCTGTGTGTTTTGTATCACTAGTGCAGTGTAGTTCATTAAAAGTTTATTAATTCTGAATGTGTCGCGTGTCCATATTGCACCAAAATGCGACACTGCACTCCTTTGGGTCCGCAGCAACACACCGCCACACGTGAAGTCGATTGGATGAACGGTTCTCGACATAATAAAAATGCAAACAGACAGACAGACAGACACACGCACAGAGATTCCAGCCTTTATTAGAGAGAAGAAAATGTTCAGCCCCCTCCCTCCGAAGCTTCGAATATTCGGTGTTGATTACTACCGAAGCGTCAAAGCTCAAAAAATGGTATTCGGACCAGACCTAGCGGTGTTATGCAAATCTTCCCACACAGTGAGGTAGACATGTGGGGGCTTGTTTAAATGAGCCATTTCAGGAGGGCGTGGACAAGTCTTAACTTTTATAAAAAATATCTCTTTGGGTTTGAGACTTCAGTCTTTGCAACTTTAGGGATTTTATCTATGCATGAACAACTTGTAACTCTCCAAAGAGAAAGGGAAACTTGAAATCGCATCATATGACCCCTTTAATTTAATTTCTTAAATACTGACAAAAAAATGATTACGAATGTGTCGAAAAAAGTAGCTGGAGATATTTGAATTATTTATTGATAAACTAGTGTTTTCTGAGTCAGTGTCGGTTGCAAAGATGAAGTTGATGATTCTGACTCACAATCTCCACAGTACAGTGGATGTGCCTTTACAGAGAAATGCAACTTTAATACGGATAACATAATCAGAGTTTTTGTTTTAGATTTAAATTTGTTTGTTTAAAAGTAGACATTTCAAGCTTTCTATTTTTTTTTTTTCTCATATCTGTAAGACAAGTAGCTATGGAAGCCCTTTTCTGTCACTGAATTTAAAATAAAATAAGGTAATTACGACTTTTTATCTCACAATTCGGACTTTCAAAAAAGTCAGAATTGCGAGATAAAAACTCGCAATTGTAAGAAAATTGTCAGTCTTTTTTATAGGGAGTTGGACTTTATGGGCCAGATTTACTATCACCAAACCCTCATTTGGCATTAAAAAAACTACTGTCAGGATTTACTAAAGACATGCAGTGGGAAATTAGCGCTGAAAAGGCGTGGTCAGTTATTTTTGCGACTCACCTTATTGAATATGCATTTGTAGGAGTTTCCTTTTCGATTCATAAATTTATGGGAGGAGAGTATTTAAATTAATCAAGCAACGGTTTATTAAGATTTGCGCTTGTCAATTCACTGGTAAAAAAAAAAAAAAAAAAAAGCATGTCTTAAAGCAGGCGGTAATTTGCGCTGCTCTTTGTAGATTGTGCTGGTCATTATGGAAATGAGATGTTGCATCTTTGTTCATTAATGTGCACCTTGTCAGTAAATCACACGCAGAATTTTCAGAATTGCGCTCTAACGCTAATTTGCCCTGTTTAGTAAATCTGGCCCAATAACTTGCAATCATGTAATTCAAAATCAGAATTGCAAGGCATACACTCACCATTGCGAGTAAATGTCAGAACTGTGAGATAAAAAGTCATATTTTTTTATTCATTGGTGGAAACGGGATTCCATAAGTAGCCTATACGGTGAGTTTAGTTTCATTTTTGTGATATGCTTCAGTTCACGGAAACCGATACAGCAAAAAGTGCATCCTGTTTGTTTTCTTTATTTTACATGTTTTGTTGTTATTGTCAGTGTACACAAATAAAAGTTGACCCGTTACAGTTTCAAATTATGCATTTCTCGTATCTACATGAGCAAAAATGACAGTATATTTTAGGTTGTTTTCCAAAATGCAAGTGATCGCGTCGGTGCTTCCATGTCATACAGTAGTGCGCTAACAGCTTCCACACTTCACACAAACACTCGGATATGTGCCTAATAATGCACATTTATCTAGGTTAACATAAGAGCGAGCAGCCATGTAAAGTTGCTACTACTTAAATGTTTCAATTTCAAATGATAATCCATATATGAGGTCAGTTTATGATATGCCGTGGGTTAATTACCAGGGGTGTTGTTAGGCCCTATTTAGTGGGGCTTCAGCTGTGGCTTCTTCCCGTCTTTTAGTCAGCGCTATTCAGCGTGTTCTTGGCACAGTGATAGTGTCAGAAGCAAAGGACAAGGTGTGTGCATGTATCAATAGATTGTTATGATATGCATCTGTGCAGTTCTTTGACAAATTAAGTTTACATGACGTGATGCGGGAGCAATACAAAACAGATTTGTTGGTTTAACTTAAATTAAATAACCTAGTTGCCTTAAAATGTTGAGTTCATTTAAACTAAAGAATTGAGTTGATACAAAGAGATTAGATTATTCAACAGTAACTCTAAATATAATGTTATCTGAACAACATTTGTGAATCTAAGCTGATTTTACAAAAGATTTGTGAAAAGTTCTGATAATAAATCATGTAAATATTTTTTAAAGTGTGGTGACAGACAGCTTTCAGTCAATGCATTCATTTAAACACTGCAAAAAATGGCTTATCTTACTTAGTATTTTTGTCTTGTTTCTAGTCAAAATATCTAAACATTCTTAATTGAAGTTACTTTTACTAGATAAGCAAACTGACTTAAGATATTTAGTATTGTTTCCAGGGGGGGGGGGGACTAAATTAAGTGCATTTTGCTTAAAACAAGTAAAATTATCTGGCAGTGGGGTAAGTAAAATGCTCAGATAATTTTACTTGTAATTACCTCAAGGACCAGCCATTAACAATCAGGTTGTTGTTGTTTTTTCTGTGACTAACAGACTAATAAAATTAGCAACTAAGCCTCTTCTCGTCAACCAGCGTTTAGTTGACTATTACGGGTGCTGTCCTAGTCTTGACAAACTTTCATTGTCTAGAATATGCCTGAAGCTATGGCTTTGCAGTTGCATACGCTCATACAAGCAGTGAAATTTAAGCTTTAGTCCTGTTCTGTATTGATGAAGGTAATGGTGAAGACAATCTCGGCTTTCTGACCCTGATGAATCTGGACTTGTATTTCCAGCCTCTGTTCCTCTATCTTTCTCTGTCTTTCTCTCACTATTTAGTGCCTCCCTGGGCCATCATCGCCATCGCGATCGTAGCCGTGGTCCTCATTCTCACGTGCTGCTTCTGCATCGTTAAAAAGACCTGCCTTAAGAAGAAAAAAGGCAAGAAGGGAAAGAAAGGCAAGGGAGAAATGGGAATGAAGAACATGAAAGGAGGAGAGGTACGACCACCCGACACCAGTGCGCTTCACCCTTAAAGGGATAGTTCACGTCAAAATGAAATATTTATATAATACTTACTCATTCTGATGTTTTGGCCCTGTATCTCTTTCCTTCATGACACAAAACGAGATGTTACTGGAAAACGTACAAGCTGTTCTTTTAGATACAATGAAAGTAGATGGCAAGCTCCAAAATGATAGACAAATTCAGATAATAATGTCATACATTTCTGTCTGTTAATCACACCATGCTTATTTGACTTTTTGGAGCTAGGTAGTAAACATCACCATTCGCTTTGATTGTATGTGCAGCTTGAACATTCTGCTAAACATCTCCTTTTATGTCTCACAACAGAATGAATTGAGAGTTTATAAATGATGTCTAAATTTAAATTTTGGGTGAACTATTCCTTTAAATCCGTATGAAGAGACAGAAAGATTAATGTTTTTCCACTTGCTAATTTCCGTCTGTTGCTAATGAGTTTAATAGGGTTCGATATATATCTAATCTGAATCTTTCACTTGTTTAATGCCTTTAACGATGCAATATATTTGAAAGACTCAGCAAAGCTTGTCTGTTTTAAAAACGGCTGTGTTACTACCTCACATATTCTTAATATAGCTTCTAGGTCAAGCAAATGGATGGTTGGTAATCTGGAAAGATTTTTTAGGCATTTAATATTCATGGAATATAAAATATTCAGTGTCGTACGTCATTTGCTGCCTGTAAAGCAGGAAAGCTACATGAAATATTTCCCGCCACGTCATTTCATTTGCCGTGTTCGTATAATTTGGTTTCCAAAAGAATGTATGTGCTGTTAATCTCTTGTGCTTTTGTGTTAAAAATGACACATTTTCCAGCGACCGCGCAGCAGCACTAAATCTTTTTTATCTGTGCTGGAAATATAATAGCTGAATAACTGAAGAGTTTTGCTGTATTTGCCGTGTTGTGTCAGATCCCGCTGTGTGCTGTATGTTTGCTATTGTGACAAGCTAATTTCCCTTTGGGAATCATTAAAGTTCTGCCTGTCATATCCTAATATATCATTTTCTCTATAAAAATATATCAGAAAAAATTAGTTGTGCATAAGAACCTTCAAGACAGGCTTATTATTTATGGGAGACCAAGGGTTATTGTAACACATTTTTTTCCCCGTTCATAGCCTACTGTGTACTGCATATTTATCTGCTAGATTTTTGTACAGTATAAGTGCCATTTACTGTATATGTGGCGAAAGTAACCCTTTAATAGACTTATAATGAAAATGACTTTTATATTGAATTAAATATTTATATCACTGTTAATATAAATGCAAATATATAAAATAATCTAAAAAAAATGTCTAAAGCATTTCATTTGGTACAAAAAAAAAATAATAATAATAACAATTTAAAAAGTACAGTATTTTACCTGATTGTTAATACTGACAAAGTTAAAAATTGGTAACTGCTCACTATTAAAAAAAAAAAAAAAACATGAAAACATTTTTGTTACTGGAAATAGATAAACACTAACTATAAAAACAATTATTAAGCTAGTTGCCGAAGTAACAGTTATTATGTTCAAAGTTTAACTAAAAGAAATAAAACTAAAACTGAAGTGAAAATAAATAAAAATTATATTGGCATATTTTAACAATACCTAATAAAAATGACATAAACACAACAACATGTTTAAAATTAAATATTTAGATGCTATGCTAAAAACATATTTAAAAAATTATACAATTTTATTATTAGTGTCATTATTTTTGTTATTATATGATAATATATATAAAAAATATGTAATTTTATAATAATTATAATTTTATAATAATTATAATTATTTTATCCTGATGATGTCAGGATAAAATTTTATTTTTTAAAAAGTGACCATTTTTAATGTATAATTTAAGACATTTAATGGGTTACAGTAGCCCTCAGTCTCCCTTACTGTACAATAAAAGTGCCTCAAATGTTCCTCTGTTATTTGCTTTTCATATTTCTTTGGTTAAATTTCATGTTTGTATTAGCCAATGACATAATGTGTTTATTTAAACCAAAATGTGTCATTTTTGATACATGTCCATTAAGTGTTACTTGATTTCCTCTACTTGATTCTGTCTTCTGTGAGTTCAATCTCTTCCTCTCTCTCCATTTCTTCATCTCTCTATCCTTCCCGCTTTGTGTCTGATATGTGCTCCGTGTATCTTGACTGTTCTGGACCTGTCTTCTTACGGTAGGTGTGACATGGCTTGCAGCGCCCCTCTCTGACCGCCTGGTGTAAGCTCAGACCAGGGCGGGGGAACTGGGCTATGAAAATTGGCTGGGAATGAACTCTTTGGCTTCTTCTTGAGTCTTGCAAGCTGCAGGGGTGCTGAGGTTGCTTGAGGAGCTAGTTTGGGGTTGGTTTGGGGAGGGCTCGCATTCCACCAGTTTGACATGCCACATGAACACCGGCGGGATGGGGAGTACAGCCAAACGAGTAGAAGGAATGGCCCTTTAGAAGTGGATGTGCATTTGGTTATGAACTTAAACTTCATCCTAGCTTATCGAGAGACACCAACACACCAATCCTCACTAACATGCATGTTGAAAGGGTACGGTTGGTGATTTGTCCTCTAAAAGCTGCTCCACCTATCTTAAATCTGTCCCTTAAATGATCTCTAACTTAAGTTATGCAACATACATGTATCTTCATATACTGCTTTCTTAAAGCAGTTAGCTGGCAGCAAAAGAAACCAAAGAAATGTCCAGATGAGGTGAAGCAGCATTTGAGACAAAGCCCAATGTATGCCCTTCATACAGGCACCAGTGAATGACCATGACTTGACTTGAGAGTAACTTTCCTGGACGACCCATTGTGTGCAAAGAAACTTTTAAAGAAGCTTTTACTTTCTTCCTGAAATGTAGAGATGAGTATATGTAGGGATGAAGTAGGTGGCGTGGGAAACAGCCGTTCACCAGGAGACCTGTTATAATGCTTTAGTTTGTGCCATTGCTTGTGTGTGTGTGTGTGTGTGTGTGTGTGTGTGTGTGTGTGTGTGTGTGTGTGTGTGTGTGTGTGTGTGTGTGTGTGTGTGTGTGTGTGTGTGTGTGTGTGTGTGTGTGTGTGTGTGTGTGTGCGTGTGTGTGCGTGTGTGTGCGTGTGTGTGCGTGTGCGTGTGCGTGTGCGTGTGAAAATCACTAAGGGTGATGTATGTAATATTTTCAGTGTTAGAAATCTTAATGTAAACGATGTGGAAATACGTGACATTTCCTGAAATTTGAGAGAGATTTTATGGCAGTAACCTGAGCTATAAATGTGTGGTATCACTCCAGATCTGCAAAAAAATGGGATCCTGATGTGCTGACAACCGATTGGCTGAATTATCTCAAACCCAAAAATGATAAATGATAACAGAATTTTCATTTTTGGACAAACTATCCCTATAAGACAGCAGATTAGGTAAAATATAAGCCCCCCCCCCCCCCCCCCCACCCCAAAAAAAAAAAAAACAGATATCCCCAAGTTTTTTTTGTTTTTTTTTTCCTTTGGAAGGAATTTAATACTCACCAAGGATGCATTTATTTGAAAATAAAATGTAATTTATTTTTATTACAATTAAAAACAACCATTTTGTTTGTAAATATATTGTAAAATATAATTTATTCCTGTGATTAAAGCTGAATTTTCAGCATCATTACTTCAGTCTTCAGTGTCATATGATCCTTCAGAAATCATTCTGATATGCTGATTGGCTGCTCAAGAAACAGTTCATGTTATTATCAGTGTTGATATAGTGTGACTGTTCAAAAGAACAGCATTTTATATATATATATATATAAATCTTTTCTGTGACTTTTGATCAGTTAAATGCATCCGTGCTGAATATGCAAATGCAAAAAAATAAATAAATACATTTAAAAAATAAAACTGGTAAAGCATCTATAAATTAAATATTTGCAGTTTATGTAAGAACACGTCTACTTTTAAATAGCCATCAATAAAGATGATCTTGTCCCTATGATGATGTAGTTAATATTAGGCTAACAGGGCAGTGGGCTCTTGGGCTCAACCAGTGGTGTGTGTTTGGGGCAAACAAATGACAGATGACATGGGAAACCTGTTTGAAAACAATCATCATCTTTGCAATTCCACAAAGCTACTGGTGCAGAAATTGCATACTTCACCTTTGATATCTCACTGCCCTGAGAATTGAACATAGGTTGAATTTATCATGTTTAAATTGTCTTCATTATTAATAATTCCACTTAATGGGCATACATTTTACTGGTTTCTCACAAATAAAGCACATCATAAATTTTGGACACATAACAGGCTGTTTTTTTTTCTTGGGGCAGTGAATAGCACCAAAAAAAGGCCAGGCTGAACAGGTTTAAATTATGAACTTAAATCATAATGCAATAAACATGGTTAATAATGCTGATTTGATCACAGGGCTGTTGGTGCAAATAATTGTTTATTGTGAGTGATTGATTTCTCCTTCACAGTTTCTTATTCCATCTGCCACCTTTACTAAGATGAATGTGCTGTAACTTAGCATGACTGCCTCTGAATGCTCAATGCAAGTCTCCTGAAGTTACATAAGAGAACCACTGCACACTTCATATTAGCAATACCGCATTAGTCTGTTACATCATTAATCATCCTCCAGATTTAATGCCAGCATTGTTTTATTCACTATGTCTTGAACAATTATGCAATCAATGAGGAATATTTTCAGACTTTGCATTTTGTGGCTTGGCATGCATGAATGCATTCTATCCTGTCAGTTAAGATATAAGAAATGGTGTGTTTTTTTTTTTTTTTTTTTAATGTGTGTGTGTGTGTG
This sequence comes from Acrossocheilus fasciatus, assembly GCA_036784905.1. Classification (NCBI taxonomy): domain Eukaryota; kingdom Metazoa; phylum Chordata; class Actinopteri; order Cypriniformes; family Cyprinidae; genus Acrossocheilus; species Acrossocheilus fasciatus. The sequence goes on from CM071960.1 coordinate 6,921,258, forward strand.
TGTGAGTGAGTGTGTGTTTCTGAGTTTGTGTGTGTTTGTATATTTTGGGGTGAGTGGTCAGGAAGGACGAATCCTCACCCCAAGCATTTTTGTTCTATTTAGAGGCATTCTGATTCAACTCTTTTCGTTCATCTTGTATTCTTGTATTTCTTTTCTTTTCTTGTTTTTCCCAAAGCTGAAGCAGACATCTCCCTCTATGTAAGCTAATATTTGCTGTTTCACTAGCATTGCGTTTGAGGCTGCATAAATTCTTCAAAGTGCATAGCAAATCTCAGAAATGCTTGATTTGATGAACAGTCACAGCGGGGATCCGGTAATGCTGTCGGATGTTCCCACGTGGATGAGCTTGCTGGGGTCACTACTACCCCCAAAGCAGTGTTAGTCATGTAACAGGGTTGTGTACTGTGTTAACTCCATCTCTTTCAGAGGACACAAATGCTAGGATAGCAGAGAGAAACCTTCAGTTATCAGCATAATGTCTGGTCTACTTTGCTGCTTACACCGTGTCCTAACCACCGTGATGCGATGCGAAGATTTCAGCGACAAGCAATTTGTCTGTTCACAAAAGAAGCTACACAGTTATGTAACGTGAAAAAATCAATCAAAAATCACAGCCAATCAGAACAGTGTGTGGGCGGAGTCTCTCCGTAAGTGCACTATGCTTATAATGACATGGATGAATACATAATATAATTCGTAAATATTAAACCATTTTAACATTATTAAAAATGCATACTGAGAGACTGATGCAATCTTTGTTATGGATGCACTTGTTTGTTCACACTGAGTTTATGTTTCTTTTAAATTATTTCAAAACAGGGTACTCTAGGTGATTTGGTTGAAAACATGTTTTGTTATGCTGGTTGAAAGTCTTTTCACATCCCTATAGCAATCACTGTATGGTGTGTTCACACCAAAAGTTAATTTAATTTAGTGCTGTCAAACGATTAATCGCGATTAATTGCATCCAAAATTAAAGTTTTTGTTTACCTGATATATGTGTGTGTACTGTGTATATTTATTATGTATAAATAAATACACAAACATACAGCATATATTTTTAAAATATGTACATGTATTTGCATGTATATATTTATATTCATTCAATTTATATTGTATTATAAAAATATTTAATATATAAACAACATATTTTTCTTAAATATATACATGCATGTATTTATATATGCATAATACATAGACACAGTACACACACATATATCATGTAAACAAAAACTTTTATTTTGGATGCGATTAATCGCGATTAATCCTTTGACAGCACTAATTGATTTATTTGTGTGAGTAGATTACATACAAATTCAATTTAAAGACGCGAATAGACCGCAAGTTCATGCCGGGCGACACGAATCACGCAAATTGGATGATGTGATTGCTGCAAATGCACCTTGCATATACACCTTAATCGCATCTTCCACACAAGTTCAAAAATTTTAAACTCGAGTGGAAAATGTGCATGATGCGTTGTCGCACAAGCCAATCAGCGAAAAGCTTATTGACACATCCGGTTTGACACATCCTGATGTATCAAAAAATGTTTTTTTTTTTTTTAATTGTTTTTATTGATTCAAGTGATGCAAAAAACATCCCACGAGTAAACTAGAGCGAGTAACACGATGTAAATATTCGCTTCAATGTGGCGCAAGTGCGGAGCAAGTGTTTTTGTTAGTTTCAGCCCGACGCAGTTCTCATTTCTCTGTCCTGCGCCGCGTTATTTGAATAGCAAATGCATTTGCGCCCATTTGTGCACCCATGGGCATGCTGGTCTAAAAAAGAGGTGTGTTTAGGCGCATTGTTGGCACGTTGCTATTTTGAGGAACTGAAAATAGACTGCGCCATAGACCAGCTCAAACCTGCTCTAAAGTCTAAAGTCAATGGCGCGATATTTTTTTTAGTTATTTAAAGAGCGCGTTAGTAGAAAATGTGACTCTGGGCGGGTCCACAATGCGCGTTCACTTTGCTTATTACACTCAGGAACACGCAGCAGCACACAAACATGCCAAATATTAAAAATTAAAGGATTATAGTGTAAAAGAGTATTATTGTGTAGGCTACATAAATATAAAAATGTCATACATGTCATAATGGATAGTCACTGCATGTATCAGAATAGGGCTACCTATTTGCTTGGGCACGAGCAGATCCGTTTTCCCTCTGGAGATGCGTTCAGTCTGTGCACCTTTTAAATTCCACCATTTAAATAGCGAATCCGCCATGGCGCGAGCGCAACTCGCTCTTAAAGGGAATGGGCGATGAGACTCTGATTGGTTTATTGCACATTATGCCCAAAAAAACGCCCATTATTCATTAAGAGAATAGGTTTTTCCCGTCGTTAAACTAGCAAAAGTGGATTCGGACACGCCCTGAGTGCACTTGCACCGTGCGCTTTAGACCATGCGCTTAGATAATTAAAATAGGGCCCTTGGTGTGCACATACCATTAGTTAAGTGGTCTAAATGTATTTATATGTATTTATATTGTCTGTGGAAGGCATATGAGCATAAAATGTTTGTCCAATCATATTCCTCGGTCCGAGGGCTGCGATAGGCTGTTCTACCTTCTTGTCAATGTATGTATTTGCATACCTCCGTGCACCCTGTTTGCACAGATATGATACATCATCAATGCATTTTATTAGCTACTGCAGACCGAGCGAGAATGGAAGGCGTTATTTTTGTACTATTATGTGCTTTGTACTGTAATGTTTTCTCACCGATGAATGAGACATGAGGTAATCTGACAGAAAATGCATTCAACCCTCCACCAACGCCATCTCTGATCATGCCGCTGGTTAGCGTCTGGTCTGCCTGTGCACGTTCATGTGTTTTGGAGGAGGCGTGGCTTTGGAGAGTGATTATGCAAGAAGGGTGGAATCTTATGCTTTCAAAGCTAGCTTGCTATCGCTAGCCTCTCTGAAATTGCCTACTCTACTTTTAAGGTCTGAGGTAAATTATCATCATTTTTAGTATGGCTAAAAAGGTCACGCAAAATGATATTCAAACTCACGTTACACATTTCTAGCTTTATAGTCAGTATGCTGTTGTTCCAGCCGTGAAGTCACAGAAATAGAAACTGTTAATAGAATGTGAGTCGCTCATCACATGGTTAGGACAAAAAAACTGAAAAGATGTTTTCATCACGTCGCGGCATCACATCACATCTGGTTGGGGCACGGTATTATTCTGGACCAAGACTGCCAATCTCAAAAGGGAAAAACATCTGACAGACAAGTGACCAAATCCAAGTTTTTTTTTTTTTTTTTTAATCTTGTAGGGATTGGAAAATCTTAAAGGTATAGTTCACCCAAAAATTCTGTCATAATTTACTCACATGAGCTCATGTTGTTCCAAATCCATAAGACTTTCGCTCATCAAAACACAAATAAAAATGTTTTAAATGAAATCTGAGACATCCTGAAAGTCCATTCGCATCAAAAAATTCATAAAGTATATTTGGCATATTTTACTCAATAAAACAGAGCTTGTGGATTAATATTCATTTGTGAATAAAAGCCTAAATTAAATATTCGTTATTCAGAAGACTTGGATTAAAGTGCTTCATATGGATTTTATTTTAATTTTATGTTTTTGTCTCTTTATAAACTTTTCAAAGCAACAGATTTTTTGGTGGAACAGATTTTCAGTGGAGAGACAGAAATCTCTCAGATTTCATTACAAATATGTGAATGTGTTTTGAAGACGATTGAATGTTTTATCGGTTTAAAGAATTTTCATTTTTGGGCGAACTATTCCTTTAAATTGGTGATAAACCAGGATGGAAAGATCTCATTCAGATAATGGTACATTTGACAAACAGTTATACAGAAAAGACAAGAGAAGTTAATGTACTCTACTCAAAAGTAATAAGTACAGACTGTTTCCAATATATACGTAGATGTGCCCACAGATCACAGTTATTCACTTCTAAGTGCTTCAAACTAAATTTTGAATAAGATTTGATCCCACAGACTCCACTTATTTTGTCAAATCCAGTGACAAATATGCTATAGACTGCCCATATAATCCAAATTACTGGAATAATTTCCAGTGTGTTTCTTTCTCTCGTTTCTTATTTTATGATTTCTATTATGTTTAATTTAATCAAAAAAAGTCATGTTATAGTATATTTTGCAGTATGTAGCACACAATAGACAACCTTGTCAAGTAATATTCAATTACAGCACAGGGCACAAAAGTATTAATTACAACAGAATCATTAAATGAAATTAAATGACAATATGAGTTCATTAAGATTCATTTCAGCTTTTTTCCATTGTCATTTTAAAGAGCAGCAGGACCGTGAGAAATGATGATGTGTAAAATAACACTTATTCTGCTCTTGTACTGTAATCTGTAGTATCTGTCTGCAGCACGTTTCTTCCAAATTGTCCTTCATTTTACATTGCATGATATGAATATTGGCTTTAAAGCACCAACACTTCGCTTTTGTATCTTCGAAATCTTTCTTCCTGTGCAAAAGCGAGTCCTTTAGCCTCAGTCATCATCTCTCAGGGTTTTATTATACCCTGCAGACTCAGAATCAATTTATGGACAGACTGCTTCAGAAAGACTAGAAGCCTTCTGTCTGTCTTTCCCACCACAAAAGTAATGTAGATGATTGCAAATGGTGTCATGAAAGGAAAAGTGAAATCAAGTCATGTTGCTATGAAGGTCATCGCTGACACAGTTACATACAGTAACACCCGGGTGGTTTGACACCCGGCAAACTTCAGGTAAGCTGAGAAATGGCCCAACGAACCATGTTTGGGGAACATCATTTACCTTCCTTTGCCTTCGCTCTAGTTTCTCCTCTAATGTCCTTCTGTGCTTTTGTCTCTCTAGAAACAGGAAGAGGATGATGATGAAGAAGATATAGACATGGGAATAACTGAAGAGAAAGAGGAGGAACCGAAAGAGAAGGAGAAGCTTGGCAAACTGCAGTTCTCTCTAGACTACGACTTCTCTGACAACAAGGTAAGACCATGTTATGCTTTACAGTGTGTTTAAACACATCAGTTTGAATATCTAAGTGAATTATGTCTTAATATTTCTGTCTATCAGTTGACATTAATGCCCAGGCTTTCCCAGATTTGTCCTGCATGCACATAACATTTTTATCTATTGTATGAACTTACTATGCAGTTTTTTTTTGTTTTTGAAGTATACATCAAGTGCATATTTTCATGTAAAAATATTTTAACGTACAGCAAGCAACATAACATATATCTATAAAGAAACTAAACACCTAGAAGTGCTGGCATGGATTGGATAACACTTTACATTTTATCCAATGGTTGTTTAAAGCTATTCCTAAGGTTGTTTTAAAAAAACACCCTTTAAAACCATATATTATCACTCCGAAATATTTGCAAATGGACAAGAAGTCAGGAAGTCGCTGTATCTGCATTCTGAGCAGTTTTGAGATATTGAGCTTCAAAATTGTTGTGCTCCATAGACTTCTGTAGATAGAACAAGTTCTGTTTCCTAAAAAAAAGGCCCAAAATGTACACAGCTTACAAAAGAACACATAATGTAAACAAGTTGTCACAGAATAATGTAAATAACTCAATTTTGACAAAAATGACAGATAGATCCTTATTATTCAGAAAGTAAATGGCACGTGACAAATTAAGTCCAGTATTATTTTAATATCATAGTATTATAGTTTTTATTAATATTTTGAATTATTTATCATTTTAGTTAACATTTTAGTCATTTTGTTGTTTTTGTCATTTTATTAGTTTTTTAATGTCTAAATAGTTTTTTTATTTTATTTAAGTTTTAGTTATTATAATTAGTTATTTGTTTTTTGCATTTCATTTTATGTGAATTTTATTTAACTTAAGTGTTTTATGTTGTATTGTATTTCAGTTACAAGCATTTTATTTATTTTATTATGAAATTATTTTTTTCACAGGCAAAATCCAGTCATTTCAAACATGCATTCTAGAATTTAGCATGAGGGCGTAAGATTAAATGAAGATTTTGCAGCTGGTTTAAATTTCTCATGCAAATTTGCCATGCTGACCAACAGAAATAGTCTATTTGGTTTAAAGATACTGGATTTTTTTTGACCACGAAATTTTGCTAATGCGATGCACCTTTAGATTGTGTCAGACCACCATCATACTGAAGTTATAACAGATTTTGCTTGCACCTTGAATGCACTGTAAAGACTGTCACTCTTATCCTGTAGCTGACAGTGGGCATCCTGCAAGCCGCAGATCTTCTCTCCATGGACAGTGGCGGCACCTCAGACCCATATGTTAAAGTTTTCATTCTCCCAGACAAGAAGAAGAAGTATGACACCAAGGTGCATAAGAAAACCCTCAACCCCGTCTTCAACGAGACTTTCAACTTTAAGGTACAGCATCTATTACAGTACAGTACCAGTTTATGTCATTATCAAGTGTGCCTGTCAAAGCGCTCATGAGCTGATGTTGATTTCTAGATTCCGTTCACTGAAATGGGAGGAAAGACTCTGGTCATGTCTGTGTATGACTTCGACCGTTTCTCGAAGCACGATGTGATCGGTGAGGTGAAGATTCCCATGAACACCCTGGATCTGGCACAACCTATCGAGCAATGGAGAGACCTGGATAGCGCAGAGAAAGAAGAGGTACTCCTGTCCTTCATCTCGCTACCGTTTCACATTAACTAGCAGCTGTCGTCCGCTAATAATAATGAGAGTTAATGAACCAGCACCTCTAAACATGCTTTTATGCCCGTAATGTTACATAATGCTATTCTTTTCTACCTTACAACGTTTCCATTAAAACGACTGTTTGATGAGACACTATTGATGTGTTATTCAATCTTCATTTACCCCATGTTGTTCCAAACCATAGGAAACCAAAGATGTTTAGCAGAATGTTTAAGCTGCTCTTTTTCATACAATTAAAGTGAAAAACATGAAAGTGCATAAAACTACAACCAGTCAAAAGTTAGGAATAATTAAGAACATTTTTAATGTTTTTAAGACTCTTATGCTCACCGAAGATGTTTTTATTTGAACAAAAATACAGTAAAATAACCGTTTTATGTGAATATATTGTAAAATGTAATATATTGCTGTGATGCGATGCTGAATTTTCAGCATCATTGCTCCAGTCTTCAGTGTCACACGATCCTTCAGAAATCATTCTGCTCAGTTACTATCAATTATTATTGGTGCTCAATTATTAATAATGGTTATTATTATACAGGCCTATGCTAAAACTGCGTTTGCATAATATTTTAGTGTGAGATACACTGATGCAATTTTTTCAGGATTGTTTGATGAATAGAAACTTCAGTTATCTTCTGCAACTTTAGAAATGTTTTATAACATTAGGAATGTCTTTACTGTCACTTTTGACAATTTAATTCATCCATGGTGAATAAAAGTAATATGTAAGATTTAAGTATCTAATTGGGCATGTCACGACTCATGATTGGACACCTAACATTGGCCATTATTGGACCCTCATATCATAATGGGATTTAGGCAATATTGTGATTAAACTTTACCTCATGTAAACACAATATGTAAACACAATACTTTGATCAAACTAATGCAATTAAGCTCCATAATGTGGCATACACCTATTTTAATCAAAGTAAACAGGCATCTAATCATCTTAATAGCATCATTACCGCTCTGACCAAAGTGTGCATGTGTTCAGACGTACACGGATGCCATGTTTTGTTCTCATAATTTCATAATTGAACTTTCATTTTTAAATGATTTTTCATTTGTGGGTGAGCTGTTGCTTTAAGGCTGCCTGTTTCATTTTTTCCCAACACAGCCTGAAAAGCTTGGAGATATCTGCATCTCTCTGCGCTATGTACCTACAGCTGGAAAACTCACCATCTGTATCCTTGAGGCTAAGAACCTGAAAAAGATGGATGTTGGAGGACTCTCAGGTACACACACACACTGCACTGCCTTTTCTTTTCTCTCTCCTCCAGAGAGTGGGTGGAGATGAACTCGTGCAGAAGACTGGATGTTCCTGCACATTCTATAACCAAAAATATGTTTTGATTTCTGTTTTCTCTTTTCTGTTTGCACTTATATGTTATATATTTGCATACATTGCACATTCTTTGTTTCAGTTTTAAATTCTTCATTAATTCGTCATGTTTCTGCCAGACACGCACTGCAGGCCTCTGTGCCGCAGCAGTGCATTTGTGTCACGCCTGTGCTTTAGTGTCAGTGGTAGCCATGCAGAACAGATAGTGCTCACGTGCTGACTCTGCAGTCCTGCCTGCGCAGCACACGCGTCCCCTACAGTCAGTCCTCACTGCTTCCACCTGCTGGCGGCTCTGAGAACAACCCGCTACACCAGCATAAAAGAGCCCAAACAAGTCTTAACCTTCCAATCTTCAGTAAAATTGGAGGTGATTATAGGACAGACCTGGTGTTGGTGGCCTAATAGTGTAAGCATTGGGTTGGTTGTAGGTTTGAACCCTGCAAAGGTGATCCATGAGCTTGCACTATTCCTTCAGGGGGGGTTTCCCTGTAATAAATGTTTATATGTATAATCCTATTACTGTGTAAAACAAGACCTGAATAATTACTGTATTCAATCACGTTATCTTATACATTGTGCATTCATATTAATCTGTGACTTAGCAATGTGAGAAATATTCACTGGCTACAGAACTGGTTAGCCTGCTTAATAGAGTGCAGTGGGTTACAGTCTTATTTTAGTAGTATTCATATATTATTATGGTATTTATTAATATTTTGAATTTGCTTTTATTTTTATATTTTATATTTTCATTTTAATGAAGCTTTAAGCTTTTTTTATTTTTAGTTATTTTAGTACTTCAACTTCAGCTTTATTTCATTTATTTGAGCTTTATTTCATTTACTGAATATGATTTTTTAAATAGTTTTTGTTAACAATGTTAACTGGATTATCTGTGCTAGAATACAGAGGAAGTTTTAGTTATTTATCTAGATAGATGGATGTGTGTGTGTGTGTGTGTGTGTGTGTGTGTGTGTGTGTGTGTGTGTGTGTGTGTGTGTGTGTGTGTGTGTGTGTGTGTGTGTGTGTGTGTGTGTGTGTGTGTGTGTGAGTGTGAGTGTGTGTGTGTGCGTGCGTGTGTGTGTGTGTATAAAGCTTTATTTTTCAGTTTTAGTAATTTTAGTACTTCAAAATTATTTAATTTAATATTTATATTTTGTTTTTATTTCAGCTTTATTTCATTTAGTTAATATGATTTTTTTAATAGTTTTAGTTTACAATATCAACTGGATTATCTGTGCTACAATACTGAGGAAAATTCGATTGAAGTCTTCTAGGTAGAGCTCATTCCTTTAAGGAAAAACCTAAGGACTCTAGTCACACAGATGACAAAAAAAATCATCTACAGTATAAAAAAGCATGACTTCCTGTACTAACCTCTGCAGATCCCTACGTGAAGATTCATCTTCTGCAAAACGGCAAGCGGCTGAAGAAGAAGAAGACGACCGTGAAGAAGAACACACTGAACCCGTACTACAACGAGTCCTTCAGCTTTGAGATCCCACAGGACCAGATGCAGGTACGCTTTACACAGCTCAACACAAGAGTTTTACATTTTCACGCTCCTTCAAACTTTAATACCAATATCCGTTTTTTTTTTCTCCCAGAAAATACAAGCTGTGGTCACGGTGCTCGACTACGATAAGATTGGCAAGAACGACGCCATCGGGAAGATCTGGGTGGGCAGCAAAGCGCAGGGCACTGAGCTCCGGCACTGGTCCGACATGCTGGCGAACCCACGCAGGCCCATCGCTCAGTGGCATCCACTCAAACCCGAGGAGGAGGTGGATGCCACGTTAGCAGCCCTCACTGCCAAGAAGTAATCCTGTTCTTCTTCCTTCCCTCCCTCTCTCCTTTCCCTCCCCCTTTCCTTTCTTTCACTTTTCAACATGCACAACACGTCATCTTACCCAATCAGCACTGAATTACAGCCATGGGCCACCAGACTAGAGGTATTAAAGAAGACCAGCTCAAATGAGATAGTGGATCAGAGTCTAATGAGAGAGACTCTTTCCACAGATGTTCCTGAAGACAGGCCGAGCTCATAGGTGTGTACATCCTTGAGGTTTATTCACAGAAGAGATGTAAGCTCACATTCACACCCAAATATCCAACAGCATTCCAAAGTTTTCCATCGGAGACCAGGGATAGAAAACACTGCCTCTTTCACTGCCTAATTTAACACATTCCTTCTAGATTCTCTGGTCATCTAGATGAAATCAGTTCTGTTACTTTTGTTGAGTCTGAAAGGACAGTGAAGAATTGTTTATCATTGTGAATAATAAAAAAAAAAAAAAGTGGGAACTGGAGAGATAGTTGGACTAGATGCTCCTGCCCAGCCAGAAGGAATCTTTCAGGTGTCGATTACACTGCCTGCAAAACAACCTCTTCTTCCATTCTTCAGTTCCAGCCATCAGCTGGCTTCTTCCACTGCCCAACATCCTAACAAACCCTGACAAAAAGGAGACAAGCCTTGAAACATCATGAAATAAGCAATTCTTAGCTGCCAGGGACGTCTTCCTGTTAGCATCGGTGTATTTGTTTCTTTGCTTTGATTTCTTGTAGTAAATGTATTCTGCCTGAGCACTTTAAATGAAGGTGTGTTTTTGTTCCAGTCAATGCTTCGTTTTCAACCTGCTTTTATTGTTACCTGCAGTTTTTGATGTTCTGAATCCTCTCATTAAAGGAATAGTTCACCAAAAAATGAAAATTAAGTCATCATTTACTCACTTTTCTTTCTTCCTGCAGTGGAACACAAAAGGAGGTGTTTCAAAAAATGTTCACGCTGCTATCTTCCATACAATGGATGTGAATGGTGACCAAGCTTAAAAAATATATTAAAAAAAAAAAAAGGCTTCTGACTTCGTATGATCTGACAGACTAAAATTGACTCGGTCACCATCGACTTTCATTGTGTGGAAAAGAGCAGTGTGAACATTCTTCGAAATTTCTCCTTTTGTCTTCTATGGAAGAAAGAAGGAATGCCATACGGGTTTCGAAAAACATGAGTGAACTATTCCTTCGAGAACTTCCATCACTTTTTGTTTTCATATTTTATTCATGGTTTAAACCAGAAGTTATGGTTTCACGAGAAGAGCTGATAGAAGGCACTGTTACCTGTGTATTTAACTGCACATCTTACCAAACCGCTGAACTTATTTGCACTACTGGAACTGCATTCTGTACATATTGCTCTATCAATCTCAATACATGCTTTTGAGATAGCGCATTCTTGAGACAAGTTGTCAGAGTTTGCATTTGTTTAAAAAGGGAGCTGTTATCATTTGAAAGCTGCTTTAGGGCTTACAGTACGAGTCATTGTGTGAGGATGTGCATCGCAGAATATCATTTTGCTTAAGACCGACACAGAACTAAATCTTTGTGCATTTTATCCTCATATTTCCTGGGGAAACTCTTTTGGCAATGATGATACCTTGTGATATTTGTTCAATTATTAAGTAGTTGGGAAATTAAGCAAAATTGCAAGCCTGAATTGGATCAAGACTTTTTTGGAGCATTAAATATTGTGTAGAGACTTTTAAACCAGGCCAAAAACTACATGTAAGAGAGCCAAGAATGGATTTGAGAGAGACTTTGTTATGTACATGCTGTAACCCAATAAAAACAACTCATTCTCAAAAGGAAAACGTCACTTTAGCAGCTTTTATCCTGCTCCGCTATCACATCACTGCAACATTACGTCATTTATCCAGTTACTTTTAGGGTTAAAATGAAAAGTCTGTCATTGTAAAATGTAAAAACCTGTATGATTTTCTGTCTAAAGCACAATAAAAGTAACTCTACTCATGCTTTATATTCAAAGTCTTCATAAATCCCGTAATAGCTTTTTGTGAGGAACAGAAATTTACATAGATCACCCAAAAAGTGAAAAATCTGTCATCTCATTCCAAACCTGTATGATTTTTTTTCTTCTGTGTAACACAGAAGATGATATTTTAAAGACTATTTTGTATTTGTCCATTCAGTTCAAGTCAGTAAGTTCCAAAACAAGATTGGACCCCATTGACTTTCATTGTATGAAAAAAAAAATGGAAAAAAAACGTCAAAATATTTTTTCAAAATGTCTTCTTTTGTGTTCCACAGAAGGAAAGTCATACAAGTAAACAATAATGGAATTTTCCATTTTGGATAAACATTCCATTTAAGTTTTAAAGTTTTAAATATTGTTTTGCGTCATTCAACCATAAAAATCTCTGAAGATTGCCGACAGAATCTTCTTTTAAAAGTCGCTTTAGTGACGTTTCCCGTATGAGATTCCCCTGGATAAAACAGAAGCTGCTCTTCTGACAGGCTGTGTTCAGTTGCAATAACTCTGTTGTTCGATTGTGAAATAGCAGGTATTTCCATCCACATTCACAGTGCAGTTTGACATTTTCATGTCTTTTTGCAGATCTAATGAATGTGTGGTTATTTATCATTTGTTTATGTGACATCATGCTTTTTTTCCCCTCTAGTATCGTATTGAAACCTCATTTTTTTTACCGTTCTGTACACCATTTGTTCTGGTGTAATCTCTTTCACAGAAATGTCCCTTATTTCGAAGAACTTTCACAAAAAAAATCGCAACTCGCAACTAACACCCCCTCCCCAAACCCATAGGCGTGTAGTTTGACCTATATATGCTTAGTTCCTACTTTATGATACTGCATGTTACAGTACAAAAAGATGCGCATGTTTCAGAGATGAAGCAAAAAATATATTGTGTACCCAAGTAGGTGTTCTTTGTCATTTTAATAACAAAACGGAGGGGGATAAATACTGTGTATATTTTCTAATCAAATCAAATATGTATTTATTTTCTGTGAGTGGGTACTGGAGAGAATATGAAGTATACTAGACTAATCTTCATTTTCAGATTCAATCCATGCCTGGACATCATGAGCAAATACTGTATGTTAAGTGCTTTGTGTGAACTAATATAGAATGAAAACGTAGCCGCATGCTTGCCGTCTACTAATATTGTTAAGGAACAAAATGATTATGTATTGGTTTATTTATTTATTTATTTGAAATTAGTTATTTATATTTATTTTTCAGAGTAAAATTTGTATGTGTCTTTGTCAGAATACGTTCGTGGGAAGTCAAAACTTCCAGCGGGGGCTCCAAGTGGATATTTTCCCCCATCTTATAGGATCCTGTAATCAGCAGAGTATCTCTGTTGGAACTACGATGTAAAGTTTTGGATCATACAGAATCATTATGAAAAAAAAAAACACTTTATTATCATTTTTCGTCTTTTCGCTGTCAGTGCCAATGAGAGAAGTCACGTTTACTGCCATTTTAGCTGACTTTACGTCATTCTTACGTGATTTTTTCGGACCAACTGATTTCTACCTTGGCAACGAAGTTGCCGGAGCACAATACTATCAATCATGTTATAGAAAACTTGGAGTCCCCATTGTTTTCTAAAAAGCTTTTATTTATGAATCTTTTACATAAGAACAGCGTTTAACTAGCCAATAAAACGTAAGTTTGTGTGTGCGAGTGTGAATAAGATAAAGCCATAAGACTTGAGCTAAATCTTTGGAGCTCAGCTATATAGATGTACTTAAGATGATCCTAAAACGTCTATTCCTTTCATAGGCCGATGAACCTCCTCAACATTCCACATAGTCTGTGAAGCTACGGGGCCACACTGTTTCCTAAAATGTGCTAAGTTAAGCATTATTGGCAGTTCAACTTGAAACAGTCAGTCTTTCTGTTAATAATATGTCTTTACGATGGTTTTTTATTGAGTTTATGATGATTTCGGTGTATATTGGGTTTTGTAAACGCCTCGATTTAACACAAAGTGTGCTAGGGACGTCTGTATGAACTTATACATGTGGTCTTAGTTGTTGTCATTCCACTATGTATGTACACACATGCATTTTTGGGCAAAAACCGTTTATCTCTTTAGTGTTTACCATTTTAATAATAATTCACAATCCAAAATTCAATATGGGATACTTAAAAAGTATATAATTTGGAAAATTGAACAGAAATGTGCAGAAATTCGGCTTATCCAAGTAATTTCAATCAGCATTGCTTGAGGTCTGAGTGTGAATGCGTGTGATTTTAATAATAATGCATAGGCCCTTTAATAAGGAATAATCATTTGTTGCGAGTTACTCAAGCACTGCCATTCTGCCTATATGGCAGCGTGCACAATGAACATTTATTTGAAACATTCCTGATCGTAAACCACGGAGTTATTACTTGCAAGCAAAGGTTTTTGTGGCAGTTTAAAAACTGCTCATGGATTCCGTCTATAAGTTGCTCTCCATGTATAAATCCGCTTACGAAACCAGCTCAGTTGTCTTTGTAACTCTCTGTGACTGTTTTATGTCATACAAATCAATGAGAGACTGCTCTAACGCCCATAACAGAGATGTTTTCTTTTCTTTTTTTCGAATGCTAGCTGATGCCTTTATGTCTGCTTTGGCGTGCTCACATAGCAAGGCTCTGGGGATAAAAGAATCAAAAGCCTGCCATTGTGTCTCTTTAATTTGATTCTTCTCTTGCACTTTTCATTCTGCTTATCTAGAGATGTAAAATGCTCTTTTTTTCTATTTGTATCTATTTGTGATCAGTTTCTTTTCTTTAGTCGGTGGGAGATTGTGAGGGTTTGTCCCTCAGGCTATGTTTGTACCTGTTTCGGTGTTCTCGTGCGTGTGCGTGTGTTCATGTCCGTATTGTCGTGCCTAGTGTGGATCAATCGCATGCTTTAGCCCTTGATGGGACACTTTGAGAAAACGTTGCTCACAGACTCTTCCCACAACCCCCTAGTGGACAGTACATGAGCATCAGCAATCCTTGTAAAGACGTCAAGGGAACCAAATAGCTCTACAGATTTACCATGTGTGTTACCAGCTCTGTACTGAAACAAATGAGAAAATAAAGGCCTTTTAATTACACTTAACTCTGGGTGTGGTGTTAATATGTTTGCTTTATTTAATTTTGACCTACAATTACAACTCTGATGGTGTAAGCCTTCACTCTAAAAAAAAAATTAAAAAAAATGGTAGCACTAAAAGTGGTTCTTGGCTTGTAATCATAGGGGAACCACTTTTGGTGCTATATAGCACCATATCTTTAAAGGTGCTATATACAGCACCTTTGTCAAATGGTAGAACCATAAGAGGTGCCATATTGCATTGTATTTCTTCAACAAAAATGGTGCTAAACAGCACCAACAGTGGTTCTTTGGCTCATAAAGGACCTTTTAAAGGGGCTTAACAGGTTCTTTGTACAGCAGTGGTGCTATATACCTTTTGAAAAGGTACCGCCACAGTGACAGCTTTTGTACCTTTATTTCTGAGAGTGTACACTAATAGAAATGTACTTGTAGTGTACTTGTGTATAATTTCAAACTATTTCAAACCTCTTGGGACTAAACTGGCCTATGTACTTTTAAGTGTATTTTAAGTATAACAGTAGTAAACTTGATTAAACTTGAACTAGTTTATGACTAAGTGTTTCTTTAGTATCGCAACAAACTTCGTATACAGTTTAGTTATATACTTCTAGTCCACATTTTATGAAAGTACACATTGAAATACACTCAGAGTAAACTATTAGTTTTTCATCTAGACTAAACTAGTCAAACTAATTGTGTACTCAGTTACTGTACTATGGTTGCACAAAATTTAGTCCCAAAAACTATTGAAATAGTACAAGTATACTACTAGTATATTTACTACATAAAGTATACTTAGAAAATATACTTGAACTTTATTTAAAATGAAGACTTTATAGGTCTGGTGAGAAATGGCTACTTGAAACTGAAATGGAAATGCATATCTGGCATTACACATATATTTCTAGTATGTAGCCTAGTTCAGAAGCACATAAAAACACTAAAAACAAGAAATATATTTCAGTGAAATGTAAAATGATAATGGTGGAAACCATATAATGGCTGTAATGATCATACAGGCAGGCAGAGGGCAGTACTGCACCTAAAAAGCCACTTAACTACATGTTTTGTATTTTACAGTGTGTTTTTAATACTCAGGCAAACAACAAACAATCATAAACAAAGTGCTGTGAGCATTGGTTCAAGATTACAGGTTAAAAACTGTGGACAATTAAAAACTAAGCATTCGAAATGGTATTTGTGTGATGTGTTTCTGTTTTATCCTTATAGATACTCTTAATTACAAACAAAAGGCACAAATAAATATAAAACACATTCGATTGGTTCGACGTATCCATTCTTCAGCCCATCAGGTCATATATAAACACTACAAATGTAAAAGTAAACAGGACAAATGGGTTGATATGAGGAGCGTGACGTCATCTCTCAGTGGGAACGTTCCTTTTAGAATGTTCTGGCAGAGCTTCTGAAGATCATATTGGACCAACTGACGGCTTCAGGATAATTCGATTTGATTGATGATCAAAAACTCTTTAAACGAATGGCAGTTTGTTCAGCTTTTCCCTGCTGAAAAGACCAGAACAGTTGGTGACCAATGCTGTGGTTTGGCTGCTTATCCGTAATGTGCTGGTGTTCTTCATCAGAAGCCTTGACCAGCCTCACAAACTAATTTTTGCTGGTCAAGTGAATGTTTGTGCTGGTTCCACAGGGAGACAATGTGACAATCTGGTTCCAAAAAGAGGTTTTCCCTCCAAAGAAGAACCATTTTGGGTTCCCCAAAGAACCTTTAATTAAACAGTTCTTACAAGAATTTGTTTTTCTTAGTGTGAAGAACATTTTAAGAACCATTTTCCTCTATAAATAACATTTTGTGCAATGGAACATTTCCATGGATTTTGAAGGTTCTTCATGGAACTATCGATGCCAATAAAGAACTATTCATTTTAAGAGTGTAATAATATTCTGAAGAACCTTTTTCCACTGTAAAGAACCGTTTGTAAAATGTTCCAAGGATGTTAGAGGTTCTTCGTGGAACCACTGATGTCAATAAAGAACCTTTTTTTTTAGGACCTTTAAACCAGCCTGGACTAGCATGGACATTCATTGTTTTGTTTTTTGTTTATTTGTTTTAGACAGTTTAGAAAGCTGAAATTGAGAAGCCTTTCAATTCCTTGGACATTTCTGTGGGAGAAACCAACACTGTTCTTATAGTGTGATTGCAGTGTGATTGGAGTACCCAAGTCAACCCAACTTAAGGTGGTAAAACCAGTTAACTAGTTCAAGTTATGTTTTTGAACACTGTTAACCATCTCAGCCAGGCCTTCGCCAGCAAAAATGGATGCACAGCTCTAACCAAGTCGGTTATGATGGTTGACCTCAGCTCCAATAGCTGGTTGTCTTGTCAGTCAACCATCTAAACCAGCTATAAATGATCTAAATCCGGCTACCAGCTTATTTTGTAAGAAAGTGGTCACTTGCTTTCTTCTCTGGAACACAAAAGAAGATATTCTGAAGCATGTTGGTAACCAACAATTTTGGTGATGACTGACTTTCATTGTATGAACAAAAAAGACTGAGACATTTCTCAAAATATCTTCTTTTGTGTTCCAGAGAAGAAAGAAAGCCATACCGGTTTGTAACTACATGAGTAAATTAAAAAAAATTTTGTGAGCCAACCCCTTTAACCCTGGAGCTGCTGCACCAAGAGCAGGTCAATGTGAAGTCAGTGTGAAGTTCTCAGATTCGGTCTCTTTCTGTTCGGTATTTCTCCTCCCCTTTAACCGGTCGTCCTCACTTGGAAAGTTTGCTGATGACTCTGATTAAGGCTCCATTCTCATCTTTCAGCCGCTGGTTATCAGACTTGAGTTCTGTCAAAACCTGAGATTGATTAAAGATGAGAATGAGTGAGAAGAATGCATTCATTTACTTAATTATTTAGAGGTCAGGTGTTTGGTCATGTGACATCAAAATAACAAAATAATACACCATAATTTTAAAATGGTTCTTCTAGACCAATATTATCTTAATCTCATGTGACAGTACTTCATAATAAAGCATGCAAACATTGCTGTATCATAACACCACAGAATATTATTTTCAAATATGATTCCTTTGTAAAGGAATGGCAGTTGGCAGTGCCATGTGAATGTGAGCTCATGCATAGAGAGGTTCACCTCCTCCTACTCCAGTGAGTGAAAAAGCATTGCCAGAACTACAAAAGCTTTAACAGGAGAGCAAACCCAGCCACTCATGACTTCATATCACATCCTTCCAACCATCGGATACAACAACAAAGCTTTTTTGTCCTCCCTTTTAGAAATAACCAGCACACACACAGAGACTCGCAGCACTGTGGATAGTTCTGTGGATAATTCTGAATATGAATAGGATACAAATTGGTGTCCTGCTGCTTTTAAACCATAAAGGCACAAATCCCATGTTCTTTAGAAAGAGATTTAATAAATGTGTGTGATAAATCATTATTTAACATAAGATTTACATAGCATGTAAATTGCATCAAAGATTCTGGCCTGTCAGTGGTCTCGATCCTCTCAACTATATCCAACAATTAAAATCATTATTTGTAAAATCAGCTGCTGATCTGCATTAAATTACTTGTAAAAATACTATCCATATTTTATCAAAAATATAACATAATATTTTCAATAATAATTAACGCATATTATAGTTTCATCTTTTTATTTATTTTTTTTTATCTGTAATTGTTTTATTATCTGTTTTTAATATAGACATTCAATAGTCTATAATATCAGACTAAAAATTTTTTTATTCATTTTTAGTTTCGACTTTAAAAAATTGTTTACTTTTATCGCTATCTGTGAATAATATAAACATCCAATATTCTATAATGTCATTTCTAACCAGTTACATATTCAATGTTCTCTATACACATTCATATTCTTACATATTCTGTTTGTAATTTAGGCATCCAAAAATCTGTATTGTTATTAATAACAATTGAGTTACATATTCTATCATTATTCTATTTTTGTAAATGTACAACTTTAATTTTTAATTTCATTTTAAAAAATTATTTTTATGTTTACTTTTTATAGCTATCTGTGTGCAATATAGGCATCCAATAGTCCATAATGTTATTAATAACCAGTGAGCAGATGTGTTGGCAGAGACTAGAATGTGACGCTACAGTGGCTGTGATTTGATTTGGACACTACTAGAGTATAGAGACATTTGGTCATGCATTTGGATGATCTATAAATATCTTCAAAGCCACCGCCTGCAGCAGGAATGTGAGGGGTTGCCCTTCCCCAGACCCAGGAGAGAAACAGGGAGAAAGAAAGAAGGAGCGAAAAAGCCTTACCAATGCAAAACAAAGGAATGAAACAGAAAGACCTGCCTGAGAGGTGAGCAGCACCGGGACAGAGGAGGAGGACTACAGGGTACAGCGGAGAACGGGAAGGAGGAAGGGACAGAGAGAGACAGAGAGGAGGACTAGAGATCGTCCGTCTCGGGGAGAGAGGCCGTCTGAGAGAGGCGAGTGAGGGAGCACAGCATGGCTTTGTTCTCCAGTAGGAGGCGCGCGTTCCCCCTGCGGAGAGCCTGTAGCCGAGCCAAAGCAGGAAAGGTCTGGAGATACAGAGAGGCCCGAATCATGAGAGCGAGTATGAGAGAACATCAGAGAGGATTTGGGAACAAAAATGAACAGCATTAATGTGTCATTAATGAGTTACTTAAAACAAAGTCAACATGAAATCAAATTTATTGTGTTTCTAATTCATCATTGCACATTATTCATGAGAAAAGTGTTTTATAATTGTTCATCCAAATGTTACGGTGGCCCAGAAGTGCATATATCGAAGAATGTTGGTAACCAAACAGTTCAGGTTCCCATTGACTATGGACAAAAAAAAGAAATACAATAGAAGTAAATGGGAACTGAAACTGTTTGATTACCATTAAAGGGCTAGTTCACCAAAAATGAAAACTACCCCATGATTTACTCACCCTGAAGCCCTCCTAGGTGTATATGATGAATACAGTTGGAGTTACATTAAAAAATGTCCTGGCTCTTCCAAGCTTTATAATGTCAGTGAATGGGGGTTGAGATTTTGAAGCCCAAAACAGTGCATCCATCCATCATAAAAAGTGCTCCACAAGGCTCCGGGGGTTAATAAAGGCAAAATGTCAAACTTTATAAACCGTAATCTCTAGCTTCCGCTTACTGTCATACTCACGTTCACGAGAGAGTGGTGTCCAGCAGATGATGTAGGACATTGGCGTAGCGTAAACTCCGGTGAGAAATAACGAATGCGGAAGCGCAGAGAAGAAAACAAAACAACATTGGTCACGAATTAGAAGTACAAAACGAGGATTTGTAAAGAAAAATGTTGGAGGATTTTGATATAAGCCAAGAGGAGACTGGTTTTCCTTTGCTGTAAACAAAACTTGGTATATTAGTATATTCTTGCTCTCTCGTGAACGCGTGTACGACAGTTAGCAGAAGCTAGAGATTGCGGTTTATAAAGTTTTAAATATGGATATTTTTCTTACACAAACACATTGCTTCATTCAGAAGCCAGGTCATTTTTTAATATAACTTTGACTGAATTTGTCTGAAAGAAGAAAGTGATATAGACCTAGAGGGTGAGTAAATCATGGGATGATTTTTATTTTTGGGTTAACTATCCCTTTAACAACCTTCTCAATATCTTTATTGTGTTCTGAAGAAGAAAGAAATGCATATAAGTTTGGACCATCATGAGAACAGTGTTCATTTTTTGAGTTACTTGTCAATGCAAGAATCTCCCATTTATATAATGCAATGAGTCCTTTAATTATCCATATCTTTAATTCTACTTGAATTAAACTCTGTTAAAGTCAGAATTTCTCTACCATCAGTAAGGGGTGCATTAAATCTGACAAAGTGGTTTAATAAAAGGGTCCAGTGGTCTAAGGATATCCAACGATATATTGTACCAACCTTTTTTTAATCGACACTTGAATTTTGCATATAATAATGTGGCTATGTAATAATACTACTTTTGAATGAGCCAGTCAGTTCTCTACCCTCTTTAATTGTGCAGTAAAACACAATGGCATCTTGCATTTTCTAACAGTCTAGAAAATTACAAGTATTGAACACTTTTACTGTGCCAATCTTGTTTTTATAATCACTTAAACTTCCCATATGGGATAATACAGGCATTCTATTGCACCATCAGCCCATTTCGTGGTGCTGTTTCTCAATCACAATAGAGAGCATGTTAAAGTTAACATACTAGTGAAAATGCCTTAGTGGCGTCTAAATATTAAACCATTTTTACTGTACCGATCTTTTTTATAAACACTTCCTTCTAGGGGTAGTTGACTAACGAAATCCAAATACTGATACCAATTTTCTATGGACCCTTTTTTACTACTACTTTAACTGTTAGTCCAAACTTTATCGGGTTCATTCTGAATGGTTTACAACCCTGGTAAAACTCCATATAGCCACATTTAACTGTAATATATTTGCTTGAAATTGTTCTTATTTCTCCATCTTCCAACCACCTGTCATATAGAGACTACTTTCTGGTCCTATATCTTTCTTAAGGACATTCAAATATGAAACAAATATTATTTTAAATGCATTAGAATATAAATCATGTTTCACTCTTAAATGTCACATTACAAATAAAATGAATTTCATGTTGACTTTAGAACGGAACAGTTCTGTTTAAACAGAAATATAAGCATGCAAAGACGATCAGGTGAGAACAGAAATTTGTGTTGGATGAACTCACTGACACACAGCATGTGCAACTGTAGTCATTCACAAAAAGGATGAGGAATACAGGCTTGCAAACATTTTCATGACCACTTACTTTAAATAAAATCAAGCTTTTTATTGGAGGACTTTTAAAAAGTAGTAATCACCACTATTTTCTTTCATAAAAGCCACACTGTGCAGTGAGGAGATTAATGAGCGGTGTGAGGCATCTGTGGTCAACCTCAGAAACTTCCTGAACCAGCATGTGGAGAAACCCTGAGGTTTGACACCGTTTCCAAACATGGTTTCACGGCTTACGGATTTGGGACCAGGCCATCGAGTTTCTCCAATGCATGAAAAACCAACAGAGAACTGGGAGGCATCCGGCATCTGTTCAGAGCTCTTTCATGATTCATTGATTTGTCTCTACAAAGAGCATCTGTAGTCATATTTAAATGGTTAACTCTATGAAATGACACACTGCTTTGATAAACAGAGGTTGGCATGTCATAACGGCCAGAACAGATGACCAGTACAAGTGCTGTTGTGCTTCAAGTCATGACTCACTTTGTCACAACATGGCTTTTAGATGGTGCTGAGACTCTCGTCACTTTCTGCTGAGCCATTCCTTACTCATGTAGCCTATGCTGCATAACCTGCTATCTACCTAAAGTGCTATCTAACCTAAAGAAACATCCTTCAAAAACAGCCACGTGAAACACTCTACATAGGCAGCAAGACTCGCTAAAAACTGATTCCAACCCGCTTAAGTTTTATGTCACACGTCACTATTTCCAGATCCAAGCGCTCCTTCAGATCTCAAAAGCAAACAGCAAGTGGTGCTAATATACATTCATGGTGTACTGGAAAAAGTATAATCCTAACCTTTGTCTTCAGACTGAAATCATAGTTGGCCAGAGAGTGATTAATTTTTTTTATGAATTGTTAAAACCTTGCACAGAAACTGATACTGTGAGTTCTTAATAACGTGCTATAAATAATGTGTGCACAAAATAGCTGTTGAGATAGTGTTCTCAATTGCAATGGAATCGAGGCTTGGACCCGAAAACAGTATTTAATTCGTTGCAACTTTTGCGGACAGAGTTTGCCATTAGCATGTTGCTTCTAATGTCCCTCTAAACAAACTATACTTTTATTAATAAGGCATTAGAGTGCATAGAGTGCTGTAGTGATGGCATATTTTTCGGCGAACCGAAAAGTTTGCATCACCGTGATTTACTCAAAGATTTTCCAATTGGCTTTTGGATTACTGCAGAAAATTAGCTTTGTGACCAACAAAAGTTTGTGACTGTTACATGTTTTATTCACCATGATAATATTCACAAATTAACAACTTTTATTAATAATAATAAAAAATTGAAAGAAATTGAAAAATTTAAATACAATCACCAGAATTCAAAAGCTAAACATAGGCTATGTAATTAGCCACTTGTTAGCAACCACATTTTTGAGGTATTACTGATATATTTTATGTCGCAGAATAAATTGTGAAAATATCTTGAGCTTGTGTGAATCACAGACCTTATTTCAGGCATGTAATCAAAAACCCATTGACTTTTGGGAAGAAGTGTTAAAATTCAAACTTATTTCCATGTTTCAGCCTACAAAAACATGTCATCCTTCCAGCACTCCATTGTGGTTTTGTCTATTGACTACTCAAATGACACAGATTCATTTTTGGCGTTAATAGTGTACCATAGAGACGCATAATTCAGAGCCTGAGGAGAACAGCTCAGAGCAGGACGTCCCGGGTTGTCATCTAGTAATTGCGTCATGGCATTAACACAGCATTTATAATCAACGTTACGCTTGAGTCAGCCAGTGCATTCTGGGATTGTCAGTTTATTATTTGGTCACAATGAGTAGCAGTTTTTCAAACAGTGCTCGCTGTTGTCTTCATAGGACAGTAAGCCTGCTGTTGAGGAATTACAGTAGAGTTATTTCGAGAGCATTCAAGGAAAAAAAAGTATGGATACAAATCTGTGACTAAGAGTGATCTACATGACCCACACCGTGGAGTAATGGGTGTGTTTTGGTGTGTGTGTGAGCAGGCAACCACGCGTGGGGCAAAACCACTCACCATCTGCCCCCTTTCACCCAGTCCAGCTGAGGATGAACTCAGGGCTGGTAGCGAAACCTCACTGAGGGCGTCTGCTGGGGCAACAGTGACATCACTGATCAAACAAACACAAGTGCTTATCATTTTCTTATGTTTATGAGCTCGATGAAGTGAGAGTCTGTTGGACCTACCAATTAGTGTTTGAAAAGCTGCATAAATACATTCTATTGAAAATAAAGGTTCTTTAATGGTATTAATAGTTCCATCAAGAATCATTATTTTAACATTTATGGAACCATTCCATTGAAAAAAAAAAAAAAAGGTTTTTTACGGTGGACAGAGTTTCTTTATAGGCTCTTCACACAAACGGTTCTTAGTGATAGGGATAGTTCACCCAAAAATGAAAATTCGCAGTTCATTTACTCACCCTCAGGCTGACCGAGACGTATACAGGAAGTGGCTTTTTTTTCTTGAGTAGAGCAGTAAAGAAGATTTTTAGCTGAAACCATGGTCCTTAGTGATTCATAAAATGCAAGTCAATGGCTACCGTCACTTTGAGAGTGACGCATAAGCATATCAGGCAACACAAAATTAATACCCTTGGTTTTTAACGATATATTAAAGGGGACATACAGTTTCGCCCAATCTCACGTTAACCTTGAGTACCTATAGAGTAGTACTGCATCCTTCATATCTCCAAAGAGTCTTTAGTTTTATCATATTTATAAAGGAAAGATACAGATTTACAATTCTCTATCTTTAGCGGAGCTAAAGAGTCGCGAACACTCACGCCGACTGCCAACAAAACACCTGTGGTTCCAAATTATGACCGGGATCTTTTATTACTGGGACCGCTCCATCTTTCGGTATCAAACAATGTGCAAATCCAGCATCAAACTGGGCCTTGTTCATAAATCATTCATCACCGAAATGATGGGAACAAACACTTGCAAAACTCCGTTGCTGCCCCGGAAAAACAAACTGCATCCACTGTTACGTAACAATGGGTTCTTTAGCAAGCTGAACAAGGTCATATTTCCTTAGACAAACTTCTTTGGAAACATTCTTCTTGAGCAAGTTGGTGTACTGGTTCAACTAGTTCACTAAAAAGAACCAGTTCTAAAGAATGATTAGTTTTTGAACCAAACACCTCTTGGGACTGTTTGTCTGAGGCTCTGGATTACAGGTAATAATGTTGTAAACAATGTTCAGTTTCTTGCACCGACTGATTGCTTCGCTTCATAAGATCTCAATATATCATCAGCAGCCACATGTATTAATTTTGAGTTGTCTGATATGCTTTTTTTTTACTCTCAAATTGACGGTAGCATTTTATGCTTGCATTTTATGAATCACTAAGGACCACGGTTTCAGCTAAAATTCTGCATTATTTTTCTACTGACAAAAAAAAATAAAGTCACCTACATCTTGGATTGCCTGAGAGCAGGTAAATTAACAGCAAATTTGCATATGTGGGAGACCTATCCCTTAAAGAACTGTCCACTGAAAAATTATTTGAGAAACCAAAAACCCCTTATTGAAACCTTTATTTTTTAAGTGTATTTTATTCCCTCCATGGTATTCTGAAGCTAAAGATGTTTGCATATTTGCAATATAAATGACAATGTCATCTGCATATCTTGGCTCTAATCTAATCAACTTTGAACTAATTTGAACCAAAACACCCCAGAGTCCATGTTACCTCAATTGCAACATGGATCAATTATCCAACTGAGCCTGGCAGACTACAGCAGCCGCAGATATCTCATCTCCCTCACATTGATTTGGCCTTTCATATATTTGGCACCACGCTCTTCTTGGCCCCTCAAAATGCCAGCTATGTGCAATTACTGCTGGAATGCTGAACAAAAGCCGTGCCGTGTCTCTGTGCTGGATTCAGTCCGGCCCTGGCGTAGCTGGAACTAGGTCACCATGTACTGCTGCAGCTGTGAGACGCTACAGAGCCGATAGTAGTGGCCATGACTCTGGTGTGGGCTAGTAGCAAGCGTTGTGGTGTCTGAGATTGACTAACATGGGTCAAAACAAGCATGGTAGTTACACTAGCTGTTAAAATCTTGTGATCTAACCTTTTTAACAGTCAGTTCAAACAAACTGTCCAAGTAAATTTTGAAGTTAGCATCTTTGAACATGCTTTCATAAGTCACCCCATCTCATAATAACACAGAAAAACCACATTTAATAGACATCTTCCTTTTACCTTTAATTCTTCTTCCATGTTTGAAACCCTCTTCTCCAAAGCTTCTTTTTCCTACACAAGCACAGAGGGGAAAAATACTATTACGATTTTTTTTTTTTTTTTATAAATAATTTTTTATATTATAAATTTTTATATTTATATATTTTAAATTTATTTATTTGTTTAATATTTATCCAAATGTAACAATTAAATTAAATTAAATTTGAATTTAAAATGATTGAAATCAAGATAATAAAAAAATTAAAACAGCTTGGAAACAAATTACTATGAGAACAGCATGGAGGAGGAATATCAGTTCAAGATCTTAGCCAGCACTGAAGAGAAACACATCGAAATTTCTCAGAAAGTGTCAATAATGATAACATATATACCCTTTTCTCTGATTCAAATACAGAGGACCTCTCTGATATTCTGTCCTGCTTCTGAAAAACATTCACGGAAAGATTAATGAGCAAAAGAGAATAAATGCACGTAGAAACAAAACCGTAAAGGGATAAAATAACACTGTAATTTCATATTCAAAGCAAAATATGTACAAAAGCTGAACGTTTTAATAAGCAATTACTGCTGGACCAGTATCTAGATATATTACTGGCTTTTCACAGACTCTAATTCCTTACAGATGCTCTGAGCTACACCAAAAGCCAGACCTTTGGGAGCCTGATTGTTTTCAGAGAGCTGGTTTGTGCTATTATTTTTAACACAGGTCTCTCCTCTGGCGGATGATGGTCATACGGTTGATTCAGGCCACAGAAAATCTCTCTCCTCATCTGCTGGGATTGTTTTCTCACCTGTGTGACTCTGTCAAGCTGTGAGCGGATTTTGGTGAGCTCCTGTTTGCTGTCCTGCAGTCGAGACTTCAGTTTCTCATTCTCAGTCAGTGCGTCCTCATACAGCTGATAAAGTGAAACAAACAGAGCTTGAGTTCATCTGACTAATTTAGCATCTCCACTGGGAGCTGCTTTCCTGTCGCTGGTCAACAGAAGACCGCTAACGGTCTGCAGACTCTGCACTGTATAAACACATTGGCATTTAGATATATGTACTACTGTATTTTGATTTTACTAGATTTGTACTGTATGTACATGCATTGTACCCTTGTCTCTAGGGATAGTATTTGGGGGAGAATATCTAATGTAATGAACACACAGTAAGTATTTTATTAATCAAAGTTATCCTGACCTTCTTATAGTCCTTGCTGGCCGAGTCGTCCTCTGTTTTGCTCAGAGAGGCGAGTCTGTTCTCTCTGCGTGTGTATGTGCTGGTCCGGGCTGTCAGTCTGTCTGACGGAGACTCCACACCACTAGAGTCTGACCTGTTTTTAACATCAATCATCAAGTAAGTGTTGATCATACCAGTTTTTATGAATTTATCTTTCAGTAAACAGAAGCAAATGAATAAATAATGTTTTTAGACAAGGAATAGAGCAGCTTACCTTGACACCCGGTCTTGCTAGAAAAAAAAGAAGAAGAAAAAAACAAGTTAGATAAAATATGCTTAAGTTGTCATTTAACATATAAAGGTGATAACCACATTACATTCACAAAGTACCACTTTTTTAATACATGTACCATGGTATTCCATGTTATTCATTGATAAACCATACAAGCACATGAATATGCTACTCATAGCCCCACATCTCCAAAAAAGAGTACTTCCAGAAATAACATACTTTAAAATGATATATTTAAGTATAAAATGAATGTAATGTTTTCAGATACTAATGCAATTAGTTGCACTTTAGATTGCTTTTTTGAACTTAAGCATGTCTTCATATGTAATTTAATAATTAATCTTTGAAATATGGTACTGCTGAACGCACTGACAAGCATTAAAGGTAAATTAAACATTGTTTAAATGCAGTTTCTATTGAAACTTGTATTTCATGTATGTATTTAAATATAGTTGTGATTACAGGTTTGTATAATGATGAAGATGCAATTTAGTACATTAAAAATATTTGTATATACAAAATATAGACTTTAAATGTAATAAAATGTAATGCAATACAGTTAAAATTTTAATCAAGTACTTCACATGTGCTTTAGTATGTTAGCCAACACATCAAAATAAGTGTACTTCTTTAAAGCTTGACAAGCAATTAAAGTATAATGATTTAAAATGCACTTTGAAGTAAAACTTTTAATTTGACATTGTTACAATGTGCACTTCATAAATGCATTTAAGTGTAACATATTCAAAGTAAATGTGAACTCACTTTAATTACACATAAGTGGCCTTATTTCATGAATATTATATATATAATTAGTGCTGTCAAATGATTAATAGTGATTAATCACATCCAAAATAGATGTTTTTATTTACATAATATATCAGTGTTTACTGTGTATATTGATTATGTATATATAAATACACACATATACAGTATATATTTTGAAAATATTTACATGTATTCACATGTATGTTTATATTTATATTATACATAACTATATTTAATATATAAACGTAACATATTTTTCTTAAATATATATACATGCATGAGTGTGTATTTATAAATACACAATAAATGTACACAGTACACACACACATATTGTGTAAACAAAAACTTTTATTTTGTATGCAATTAATCGCAATTAATCATTTGACAGCAAAACATATGAACAGTTTGGTTCCAAAATGCGATAAATGCCATTAAAAAAAACAAAAAATGAGTTTCGCAAAAATCTTTATTGTATCTGGTCGGTATTGAAAAGTCCATTTTTAATTGTATGCAAAATGTGATATCCGCCGTGTTATTCTGTCATGTTTTCTCCCTATCTTTCCAAACCAGGACAACAAACGCCAGTCTCCCTTCTCTGCAGAATGCGATACATCCTCTCAACCAATCACAGCGCACTATTCCACGCACTGTAAACAGTAATGGTGTCGCTTTGAATACACCCGGCATCCAGGTTTTCCTCGTCTACAGTACTTTGTACATTGTGATCAACAAACAAACAAACAAAAAAATTAGGACTGCACGATAAATCGCATGTGATTGTCATGTGCATCTCATCAGTAAAGCCGGTTCTGTGATTAGTAGTAAATCTCCATGCACTTTTGGAAGTTGAATGTAAGGGAAATGTCATTTTGGAATTTCTGTGGTCTAATGTGATATTGTTGTTCATGTACTTGTTCATGATGAACATTTATTTTATTGTACCGTTTTTGAATCCATTCAGCCGATCTCTGGGTCTGGCGATAGCACTTTTAGCATAGCTTAGCATAGATCATTGAATCCGATTAGACCAGTAGCATCGCGTTCAAAAATGACCAAAGAGTTTCGATATTTGTCCTATTTAAAACTTGACTCTTCTGTAGTTATATCGTGTACTAAGACCGGCGGAAAATGAAAAGTTGCGATTTTCTAGGCTGATATGATTAGGAACTACTCTCATTCCGGTGTAATAATCAAGGAACTTTGCTGCCGTAACATGGCCGCAGCAGGCGTAGTGATATTACGCAGCACCTGAAAGTAGTCCCCAGCTAGATAACTAGTTATAATACAGCCGGGGACTACTTTCAGGAGCTGCATAATATCACTGCGCCTGCCGCGGCCATGTTACGGCAGCAAAGTTCCTTGAAAACTCAACTTATTAACTCTGGGGGAGTTGGAGAATGAGCCTATTTCCAAAAAAAGTGGAGTGTTCCTTTAATATTTTAAGTACACTACAAGTGCACATTCAATACAATTAAGCACACTTCTTTTTCATGGGAAGGTTTGCATGCACCTGATCACTAATCTGGATACAAAAGCTATTGAATGTGGACACATCTAAACAAACTGTTTTCTGATTGGGTGATTTTTCGATCTTCTTGATCAGATCATAGTGATCGCATCTTAATGTAAACATGTTTAAATGAAAACAGTAGAGTTTTTAAGTGTGACTGATATAAGTGAGCTAGAACAGCAGGTCAGACTGAGTCTTCTAGACCTCTCAATCTGTCAATGGAAGTCTGCCATACAAACGCCTGGAGCAAGAGTATGATATGTTGTTGCAAACTTGTGCATGTGTGTGTCTACATAAAAATGTCATGAAATGTTTTTAGTACACCCACTTCCTCTCACATCTGAAATCACACCAACTCCATTTAGCAATGACAGCAAAACAGCTCATTTCAAGAGGATTTGTGCTTTTTGTTCTTTTGTAATAAATTGCTGCTCATTTTTGTCCACTAGTGATTATTTTCCTACATTTTCATTGTACAAGCACATAAATCTAGTTGTTTTTATGGGAGCACATCTTGCACACGGTAAATCTTCTGAAATAGCATTTAATTTCCATTTTAGGTACATGTTGTACATAGTCACATATTGTAAACATCACTGTCCACCATCGCTGTCTTGATGACCTTTTATCCTGAGGATGTGCATAGATGGTAAATGACTCGTGTAAAAGTCTGACAGTCCAAGCAGAAACATCCATAACAAAGATGGCAAGCTACAAGCCACTCGTAATTTCAAGTAGTTAAACTACAGTCAAGCTACTCGGCGGGTGCAGATTCCACACGGGTCTGGTAATATGTTCTCATTGCTTCAGATTTAAGGCCGTTCAGTCCAGAGAGAAAGAGAGAGAAGGAAAGGCAGAGAAAGAATCCCCTCTGTTCCTCTGCTAAAGACAGCACATCCTGTTTGGACACTCGGCAGCACACTTGATTATGCATCAGAGAGGAATAACAGTCCACTGTCTGAGGGGGACGTCTGAACAACGCCAAAAAAGGTCATGCAGAATCAGTCACTACAGCCGGACAAAGTTTGGCAGAGAAAAAGAAGAGCTTTTCGTGTGCTCATAAAACTAATTACTGCAAATGAGATCTGTTAAATGAGATCTTTCTGTAACTACAGTAGCTTTAATCACTTTTTACACTCTCATTAGTTTAATTGGTCCACTAACAATGTCCAAATATACGCGTGCACCATTGGAGATATATATATATTTTTTTTTTTTTTTTTTTTTTGCCTGACAGTTACGCTCATTCCCTTGTGAGTGTGCTTAATTGTGTTAAATGTGACCTGTAGTGTACCTCAAATCTTAAAAGTATATTTTTAAAATCTACTTTATTAAGATAATATTACTGAAATAAAAGGCCACTCAAATGTACTTAAAGAGAGTTCACATTTATGATTGTTTTTAAGTACATTTTTACAAAAAGTGCACTTTGTAATTAAATTGTAATTTATTTCATGTCAAATTAAAAGTTTTACTTTAAAGTACATTTTCAATCATTATGTTTTAATCATTTATTGTCATGCTTTAAAGTGCACTTATTTTGAAGTGTTGACTAAAGCAAATCTAAAGTACTTAATTATCATTTTAACTGTAATGTGTTATTCAATAATACATTTAAAAGTAAAATATTGTAATAATATATTAATAATTATATAATATTATTATTATTATTATTATTATTACATTAAAAACGTTTGAATACACAGCATGTTTTAATAAAAAAGTAGTAAAATTTAGTAAAAAAAAGAAATATTTTATTTTACAATCAGTGCATTGTCAGCACACTTTATATTTCAAAGACATTATAAGTATTTATGAAATTGCACAAACACACAATACAGTGGAAATGCACTCTAATGTTTAGCTAACTAAATTTAATACACATGTATATATAAACTATAGTATATGTTCACTGAATTGCAATTAACATGCTATTTAGTGTCTAAAAACATTACATTCAGGTCGCACTTAAGTATATTCTTTCAAACTATATTATTTAAGTACTGTTTTAAAAGTATGCTAAAGTGTACTTCTTTTTCACAAGGGTTTACATAACATTTCAAATTATGCCTATCAACATTCCATGAGGGAAATGATGGTGATGGAAATGACATTTTAAATGGAAATCAATTTTAAATTTGGAGTAAAATGTCTGACTCCAATATTAAGCTAATTTTATAACTACCATGTATCATTATGTATCACACATATACACAACTAAATAATATTTCATTCTTTTTGCACGATTTAACAATAAAAATGGTCATATCATCTGTCTCATATGTCCTTCAAGCTCTGAAACTTTTGTCTCTTTGGTAAAAAAGTACACTACTTTTGAAACTGTTGCTTGTAAAGGAAATTATGGCACAAATGAGTGCCAGTCCTAATTTTTGATATAAATCTATTTTCTCACAATGCATTTTGAAATTGTTTATTTTACTCTTTGTTTGGATGATCAAACTTTAAAAATGTAATATTATATACTTTATGATGGACATTTTATCAATATTTTAAGACTAATTCTGGCACAAGTGTAAAACAACCAAATCTAAACAGACAGGACATATGAAAAGTAGATCATATAAATGATTAAGGCATAGATTATATAGTATTAATATATATATATATATATATATATATATATATATATAGTATTAATATATATATATATATATATATATATATATATATATATATATTCAATATGTGATCGTTTTGGTTGATTTTAGAATATGTTTTAAATCAACCTAAAAGATTTACTTTTAGCATATATGCATATACGAGCATATATGTGACAGTGAGAGTATCTTACTGATCGTAACTGCATCTGCTATTTTCTGGCATGATTCTGTGGTGTTTTTACTTGGAAATAAACAGAGGGATGAGAGCATGGCCCCTGGCCACTAGAGAGACGGGCCCATCTGAATGTTTACACAGTATTTCAGAGACGTCTCTCCTTATGTGGTTATACAGAGCGTCCCCAGGAACCTGCTCTCTGACCACATCACAGCAGCACTGGAGGAGAAACAGAGCTTGACCTGCAGCACTCACTCACAATAACTGCTGTAATATTCGTGGCTGCTCTGTGTTTTACTGGCAATCGTTATGATTTCTCAATGTGAGGCAAGATGTCTTATTCAAGTGTTTACATGTAGCCACAACAACAACAACAAAAAAAAAGTTCTTGAAACGTTCACAATGTGTGCTGGTGGTCTTGTTTAGTTCTGTGTGGTCACGTCATGTGGGATAGATGAAGTCTGTATTTAGTGGATATGTGTTCTGGTGGTCTTATTCTCATGTTGGGTCATTCTGGGATCTGAGGTTATTGTGATTTTCTTGGTTTGGCATCTTTTGTTGGCCCAGGAAGAACATTCCTATCAAACCATAAACCACCTTAACTTACAATCAGTGAAAGTAATAGTTCACCCAAAAATGCAAATTTGTTAAAAATTTACCCCCAGGCCATCCAAGATGTAGATGAATTTGCTTCTTCATCAGATTTGGGGAAATGTAGCATTATATCACTTGCTCAGCAATGGATCCTCTGCAGTGAATGGGTGCCGTCAGAATGAGAGTCCAAACAGCTGATAAAAACATCACAAGTAATCCACAGCACTCCAGTCCATCAGTTAACAGCTTGTTAAGTGAAACGTTTATAAGAAACAAATCCATCATGAAGGCATTTTAAACATCAAACTTTTGCTTCCAGCTGAAATATGAGTGTTCTATACATAATATTGCTTTCGACAGAGAAAAAGTAATCTCATCTGAATAAGGAGAGAAATATACACAGATCAAGCACTGTTAAGTGAAAACAGTACAAAACAGTTCGAAACAAATATGTCATGGGTTTTTATGTGAGAGGACAACAGGGGATGGACTTTTTCACTGGAGAAAGCAGATTATGGATTATGGATTCATATTTTGGAATGTCTTAATGATGGATTTGTTTCTTACAAACACAACTTTTCGCTTCACAAGCTGTTAACTGATGGACTGGAGTGGTGTGGATTACTTGTGACTTATTGTGATGTTTTTATCAGCTGTTTGGACTCTCATTCCAACGGCACCCATTCACTGCAGAGGATCCACTGGTGAGCAAGTGATATAATGTTACATATCTCCAAATCTGTTCCCATGAAGAAACAAACTCTTTCGCATCTTGGATGGCTGGAGGTTGAATAAATTTCAACTATTCCCTTAACGCTATACTTATCCTCCAAATCTTATTAGTTAATAGGAGTGTTGTTCCAAGA
Organism: Acrossocheilus fasciatus; assembly: GCA_036784905.1. Classification (NCBI taxonomy): domain Eukaryota; kingdom Metazoa; phylum Chordata; class Actinopteri; order Cypriniformes; family Cyprinidae; genus Acrossocheilus; species Acrossocheilus fasciatus. The sequence continues at coordinate 6,955,182 of CM071960.1, forward strand.
ACAAGTTCTACTTTGGGTAAAACATGGCACAAACTTGTGCTGTTGCCGTTCTGAAGTTTTAAGGCCCTCAGGGGGCATCGTTACCCATAGGCACCTGCTGGGCCTGAGCTCACTGTCTACAGAGCGAACGAGAGGAGCAGAACTTGAGCGCACACTTTCACCACAGTAAACCATGTAAGGCAGTGCTGATGCTGCTGCGCACATTCCATCCCGCTATAAAAATAACACTGAATCAGATTAATGGGGATAGAAGCAAGCAGAAGAGAAGAGACGCTAACCCACTGTTTCATTGTGATCATCATCAAACCCCCACAATTGCATAATAAAGTGACAAATAATGACAGCGTAATAACATGTTGTGTCTGTTTATCATTTGATACTGACGCTAATGGAAAGCACTTACTGTCGCACTTTCAGTTTCCTGCTCAGGTAAACATGGGCTAAATTGTAAATTATAAACTTTTATGATTACTGAAATGCTGCTACTATATATATATTTATGTGATAACTTTTGTATCTGACTATTCATATCATTTTTACTATGAGACTTTTAATATTATTGGCAGTGTGTATCAGGGTGGGAAATTGTAATATTATGTGATGTTTAATTTGGCTGCAAATTTTCTGTGGAATATTCTTTGGATGTTTTTAGACCTCTTTTTAATCATGTGATATTGAATCGAGTTGATTGTTCCAGGTTATTAAGGATTGTCTCTTTTTTGGTCTGACGAGTTGTGGGGTTCAAAACACATATGTGCATGCTTTGGTTTATTCTTAGCATATTTTAAGGCCCTTTTATATTGGCTTCCTTTAGGGGTTTAAGCCTTATTGAGGGGTCAAATCCCCTGGAATTCACACCCTGACTAGCAGAGCTGGCAGAGCTTGTCCTTTTCACTGTTAAAGATCTGTGAGCAATTATGTCAATTCTCTTACAGTGGATGAATGAGGATTTGGGTAAAGCTGGATCAGAGCAGCAGGACAACTGTACCTTCACTGCACATCAAAGGCATGTGAACTGTGTCGGGTCACAGCATGAACACCGCAGGGCTGCTAAATTCTCCATGCATTTAGCACATATGAGCTCTATAACTCATATACACTATGAAGTAACAGACTGAGACTGCTTCACACAGCTGTGGGTTTCACCCTGATCCCATAACTCCACAAACTGTAACATTTACAGGTTCTGGCTCATGCTGAAGTATTTATACGCAACCTCTTTAATCCTCTCTTTCCCCTCATCGCTTCATCCCCCCCTTCGAGAGCCAGCTAGTCCGTCTGCCAGCATGCAAAATGGAAAATGTGAGCATCACCGTACTCAAAAGGAGTATTACAACATACAAGTCCAAAAAAAGACTTTTCTGCCTTGCAAATCTTTCTCTTCGCCGCTCCCACCGCTCTTTGTGTGATAAGCCAGATATATTAAGAGAAAACAAATCAAGTCATTTGTTTTCATTTGCTTGATTACTTTATAAGGGCTGGTTTCTTCTGATCTGATCTGCTCTGTTCAAGGAACGGTGCATCAAAAAAAGAAAAGAAAATTCTGAATCATTTACTCATGTAGTTTCAAACCCACACGAGTTTCTTTCTTTCATACTGAAATGTGTGCCGGTTGCTCTTTTCCATGTAAATACAATGAAATTAAAAAAATGCCAAAATTCAAAAAAGGATACAAATGATTCGTGATTTATTCAGAATGGTTTCATGAACTGAATCAACCCATTCAGATCGGACTTATGAATTTTCATGAACTCTCATTTTGTTTATGGACTCTCATAAATGGACAGAAAAGAACAAGGGTAGATTTCTATTTTCAGTGAACAATGACAGTTTCAGTCAATTCATCTTATGATTTCATATTCAAATGACCTTATGACTTAATACTGTGTAGGATTTACTAACAATTTACACTCAGAAATTGAAAGCATCACATTGAATTAAATTTGAAATACTGAAGTACAAAGACTGAAAAAGGCTTTCTACTTTGTAATGAGAAGTGCTTTTAAAAATGAAATAAAAAACAATTTTATTGCATTTTACAGTTAAATATTACGATATTATGATATTTTTTAGTAATTTTTATTACAATTTTATTTAATAATACAAATTATTATTATTACTATTATTATTATTATTTAGCCATTTTGATACATAATCAGAAAACAGTTTTACAGTGTACAATTATACACTGTAATAACAATTTTCACTCAGAAATTACTAGTAAATTTCACAATTACAAAGGAGCAGAATTCAATGTGAAATTTTGAAGTAGACAAAGAAATTTAATTGTAAAATGACTCCATTTATATATATATATATATATATATATATATATATATATATATATATATATATATATATATATATATATATATATATATATATATATATATATATATTAGTGCTGTCAAAATTAGCGCATTAATGCAGGAGATTAGTTTTTTCAGTTTAATGTGTTAAAATTATTTAGCCGTTAACGCAGGAACAGAGCCTAGGGTTGGCCACCCCACTCATAACTGCTACTTCTGTCTCTTTTTTCTTGACAAGAAGTGCATTTATTCAGTCGCAGAACGTCTTTAAGATCACATCAAACCGGATATGTTTCAGATGAGCTCCACTTCACTTCAGCAGCAGGCGTGAGTCAAACGAGCGCGAAAACGGTACTGTGCTCATAGCGCCAGCTCTTCAATACACGCACAAAGGCGCCGGTGCGTGCTGTAGCCTGTATCATTTCATATCAAATCGTGAAAGAAACTACGAGCATGCAATTTCGTGGTCAGTTAATGCATTAAGTTACCAAAAAGGTGATTAAAGCTGCTGTAAAACTGTGCATGCATGTAATATGTTATATATGAGTCGCATTTAAGAACATGTCTCTGAAATGGTTTTTCAAACTGTCCTGGAGCAGCTCTGCACTGTCTCCCTCATCTAACACACCCGATTCAACTCGTCAGTTCATTAACACCTGAAATAGGTCAGAAAAGGTAAGAGATTTGAGAGAAAATGCAATGCGTGTCAGACCCTCACGTTCAGCAGCTACAACTCTTAAAGAAACAGCAGCCAAAACAACCTAATAACCAGCTGCTGTGATGTCTGTTCATGAAGAACAAAAGAAAAAAGAGGAAATCAATAACTTTTATAGCTTTAAGGATTCATCTGTGTTTAGTTTAGAATTTAGTGTTTGATAACTTTATTAAATTTCTGTATATTTCTGCTGAGGGGATAATGAAGTAATATGACATTTATTATAATGGGTTTATGTGAAGATTGTTTTAAGTTCACTTAAATTAGAAGTTATTTTTAAAGTCCAATAAATTTTAAAATTGAAAGCTCTTAATAATGTAATGTTGAATGGCTATAGTCAATGGTTAAATATTGGGGGGGGGGGGATCAGTATTAAAATCAGTAATACCAATCAGTATTGGTATCAGTGATCCCGGCCTTCAGACATAAAAAAAGATGCCATTAAACTAATATTAAAAATATACTGTATTTATGTTGTTTGTACATTAATTTAAAGATTGAATGTGCAATTATTGCAATAAAAAAGTATATTTAAAAACTTTAATGTTAGGTGGGATTAATCACGATTAATCGCAATTAATTAAAAAAAATGTGTGATTAAGTAGTTAATTTTTTTAATTGATTGACAGCACTAATATATATATATATATATATATATATATATATATATATATATATTACAGTGTACAGTATAGTTCCATAAACCACTTTCATGATATTTTTGTTGTGTTTTGGTCATATTAGGAGTTTCTGGAGCAGGTCCAGTCCTCATTCACTTTAATTATAATGACAAAGTGGACAGGACTTTAAAAAAAAAAGAGAGAAATCACTTTTTTTTGTTGTTGCATGTAAGAAGAATTCATACAGTTTTGATTTGACATGAGTGTTAGCAAGTGATGACAGACTTTACATTATTTTTATGTAAACGACCCCTTTAAAAATAGTTGTTTTCATACGCCCAGTCAGATGTGTTTGTCTGTTTATTACCCTGTGTTCTGTTGTTTGGGATAAAAAGTCCTTCATAAACATGGATTAGGAGACCACTAAAAACAAAACACATGTGTTTATTCTTTCGCTCTCTTTAACTTTCGCTCCCAAGGAGACCTCACGCGCTCTGTCTCCACTCGTCATGGAAACTTCAAGCCCACATGTGCAGCTTTGTTGATGGGAAAAAAAAGCATGTTATGATTAGAGGAAACATAAAACGTCATGAGCATTTTCTTCAGCTAATCTTGTCCTATTATGTGGCGAGCCTGCCGTTACCATCACTAAACATTAAACCTCTGTAACAGTCTGCAGACCAATGCTAGGGAGTAACTATGTAAAAGTGGATGGTAAACTTTGCAGTAATGTGACAGTCGTTCAGCTGCTTTAAATATAATGTTGCTTTTCCAGTAACAAGCTTTTTTTCCCCCAACAATAGCATGACCAAATGCTACATCGCTGTTTTCATTTCACACTGTTTGCTCACTCTGAACTGAATAAATACTTTTACAGGTAGTAGGGACTATTGCTTTGCTTATTCTAATTTGTGATAATGGGTTTGTGTGTTAGAAATTTATTTAAATTTATTAAAAAACTAAAAGGTAGTGCTGCATAATTCAGCAAAAAAAAGTCACAATATGCCTTAGTGTAATGATCAGACCTTGAAGACTGCAATTTAATTAAATAAATATATGCACTGCATGTTTCAGAGTAAAGCGTAGGACTGTGTTCAATTACACATGAGCAGCTCGTTGACTGGTGTTTTCAGCATCTCAAAGCGGTAGTAATATTTTTTTATATTTAGTTTTTATTTTTCAGTATTTCTTTCTATTTTTATTTATTTATTATTATTATTATTTTATAGTCAAATGAATATATAATCACAACATTTTGGTTAAATTGTGCAACCTAATAAACAAGCACAGCAAACCTGTTTTATTTATTTTTTATAATACCGCAATCGCAAATTTTATCAGAAAAATCCCTTTTTTCCAATGCATCACTATTAGAGTTACGTTTGAATACAGTTTGTAATTGTTATTGATAAATGATAAACAAGGTCAAATCTGATCATTTGCAAGCTATATTACATTTTACAAATGTTCACTTTTAAATATATTGTTAAATGGCAACATTTATCTTTACTTGGTATAACACTTGGTGTAAAAAATACAATAAATTGTGTAACCCATCCCATTTCAGTTCATTCTGGTTGTTTGGTCCTAAACAGTCTTCTATGTAGTATTGGAAAGTCTGATTCATTTTAGTGAATTGTTTCAGTTGTTTGTGTAAATTACTTGATTTAAGTAATTATTAACTACCGTAAGTACAGCTCCTGCAAAGTATTTTTGTTCTTTTTTTTACATAGAGGTATATTTAGTTAAATGTTGCTGTTCACTACATACACGTTTTGCCATTTTGACTCAGTACTGTAAATCAGGACTTATTCTATTTATTTTTAGCTGTATTTAATGTAAATGTATCCACTCAAAGTTTGATTTTAACAACCAAATTGTTCATTAATTTTAAAAAAAAGTCATTGTTTCTGTGTCAAACAAAAAACACAGCTTGATTAATTTATGAATTAAATCACTGGCTAGTAGTAGAAAATACTGCTTCAATGTGGCAATACCTTTACTACAGTAAAGTTAGTAAAGATACAGCTTGCAGTGAAGGAAACTATTGTATCAAAAGAGTTGCTTGACTAGTTTTATTCACACAGAATACATTTTTCAGACCGGAGGAATTTTTCATTTTTCAACATTGAACTTGAGCTCTGTATATTTGAAATGCCTCGTCAAGCACAAGACACTGCAAAAGATGCAAGAAGCGAAAGCAATGGGTAAAAACATCCTTTGAGCATATGTTTATACAGAAAGACAATGGAAAAGCAGAGCTATGCAAAAATGTGTTCTGTATAAACAGCCCCAGACTACTTGAAGTTATGAGTAGCCTGACAAACTACAGAGATGAGGGACTAGTGATGTCATACATGAAGCAGCAGTTTTATGTCAAAATTGGACTGTCACACTCAACTGAAGGTTTGTAAAAGCATTAGACTAATGGCAATCTGTTTCTTCTTCATTCAGTGCTTGCATTACCTTGCTAAAGACAGAACAGCTGCAGCACCTGCTGATTTTATAGGCATTTTTAAACTGAAGTAAACACAGTCTCCACACGTCAACATGGCCTTTATTGGTCTCGTTCACTCACAGACTTTGAGTTTGTTTATGGGGTTTTAAAGTGGCAATACAGCAGCCAAAAGAAAAACTGAAACAGCGAGCGTTTCAACAAATGCTGTCTGATTATGAAACAGTATATCCCGGATTGGTCCGGTGAGATTTAAAAACTTAGTCTTATGAAATGCATTATGGTAGCACTTCTCAAACCAAGCCTTTGCAAGCCACGTGGAACCGTTTATGCACTTGTAGTTACAACTCAATGACTGTGTAAAAGGGAACTCGCAGTGTTCCCATCACACACAGATATTGGTTTATCATGTCATAATTTGACAGAGAAGCTGACAGGTTTTTCCTGCTGAAAAAATGGTGAGGAATTTTCAGTTTAATTTTATTCACATTAATGGTTATGTATTATCCAGGAAAGGCGTTTAAATCTATTAAGGGGAAATACTGGATTATCTGGGTGCATTGTTGGCTTATATGTGAGATCAGCTCAACGCCTAATAATACAGGACAAACCCTGTTCGCAAATACACACATAATGACTCAAACTGGATCAAAACCTGCCCCACACTGCCGTAACTTCATGCATTTAAAAGACATTCAGAAATGGCCAATGCATGTTGACATGAAATATCAACCAGTGACGGCAACGTCTTTCAGTGCACTGTAAAAATAATAATTAATATTCACTGTAAATTATACGTTCTTTTTCACTTCTAAAAATACTACCGTAAGATGTGATGTCCAATACAGTTTATCACCATATATAGTAGGGGAATTTACCATTAACCATTCAACAGGCTTTGGTAACACTTTATTTTGATAGTCCACTTTAGACATTCTACTAACAGTAAGTAACTTTGCAACTACATGTCAACTAGCAGTCATTAGAGTATTAGTAGACTGTCTGCTTAATATCTTCTAACATTTTATTTTTATGGGTCCACAACATACAACATACTGACTATCAGAAACTTTGCAGGTACATGTCAACTTATTCTACTAATCCTAAACCTACCCTACTGAGAGTTAGTAGACATGTAGTTACAAATTAATGAGAATTAGTTGACAAGTAGTTGACATGTAGTTACAAAGTTACTTATAGTTAGTAGAATGTCTAAAGTGGACTATCGAAATAAAGTGTAACCCAGGCTTTTACTATAGCATTTTTACAGTCTTTTACCATTAAATTCACGGTAATTTTTTACAGTGAGTGAATAGTATAGGCCTACTATCTAAAACCGTTTTTCTAATCATTTAAGACTTATTCTGCAAAACAGAAAATACTGTGCACCAACTGAGAAAAGTTTCTGAATGAATTGTGAGTGATGTGATATCAATTATCACACTATGTTTCTCAGAATATGAGCCAAGTATGAGCAAGAACACAAAATATGTTCCTAAATTAACTGGTTTTATTCAAGTCTAAAATACTATTTATTTTACAGATATTAAACTTCATTGTTTATGCTGAATGATTCCTCAAATCATTGTTTTGTTTAGAAGAGATGTGCTGTTACTTCTACCGCAAACCTAAGCCAGTCTTATGATTTCTGTCTGGTGGATGATGAAAAGAAACACCCAAAACACCTAGAAATGTTCACGCAACCGCAAAGCAATCACTGGCAGCATCCACAACACTCTAGCGTCATGAATTAACATTCTTAAGAAAACCTGACAAGAACTTCCTAAAAATCTTCACATCATTTGTCAACTATATACCGTCAACTGAATACTATACCATATACTAAGCATTTGAAGAGCATTTTCATAATAAGTCTTTTGTCTCTTCTGGCAGTGCTGCAAACTGTTTATGCTCTGCAGTAATTATTAGCAAATCACTGGGGGATGTGTCCAGAGTCATTTAAAAACTGAGTGAACCGTGATGGCTGGGACTGACTCCCACTACATCCTGAATCAGTGTTTACATGAGAGACACTGAAGCTCTGTTCACTCGCTGACATCAGCCTTCAATCACAGCAAAACAACACCATCTCATGAGCTCAGAGATGCTCTGCTGTCACACAAGCACCACAGCTTCCTTTACAACATGATTATTGATTTGTTTGCTGTAAGTTAAGGACTATTTCATGCAACTTTGTTCATACTGTGTACTGATTTACCAATAAAATTAGCTATTGTTTGCCTTTACCCTATAAAACCTGCTGTAGCATGTCTGATACATGCGGTTTCTAAATAACCAACACGAACAACGCATTGCTGAAAAACCTGTTGTACACATTCTGTCGAATGATTGATGCTTTGTTTAGCAAGTATAGTTGTAAAAACGTCAGGTGTCATTTTGCTGTGAAAAGTAAACTGAAGAATAACTGAAGAATAACTGAAGAATAACTTTCATATGGTTAGTAATATTTCAAGATGAACACTTACAGGGCCGAAGCAGCTTAAATTTATTTAATTATCCATACATCATTTATTAGAAAAATCATGTTATAAAATCAAATATTATCCATAAGGCTTTTAAGGAATGTTTACTGTTCATCATCATTGTATTGCATTGCATTATACGTTTTGACCAGCACAATAAAAACTAAAGTTTTGATCATAAAACTAAGCATTTAAATATCATCTTATTAAAACATTATATTGAGTGACAACTGATAATTATACGCATTTTATGCAAGTAATCTTCAATATTGTTATAAAGATCTCATTGGTTTACATTTAAGCTCATTTAAGATCAGAAATTCATTTTAATTTTTGGGCATATAAATATCAGGAACTGCACCATATTGCATAATGAATGTTTTTCCTCTTCGAGTATGAGCTTCATATTCTTACCATATCATATGAGTCATATACAGTAAGCTTGATGTATCAAATATGACACATCAAAACAAAAACAAACACATTTTTATATACTTTTTTTTTTTACTTTTATATTTTCCATTTTGTGTAAAGCTTCAATAAACTGTCCCATTTAAAATGTATATAGATATATTTTTTTTCTGATTATTATTTCATGTCAGGCTTTACAGGGTTAATGACAGCAGCACTCAAGCTGCATGAACGCCATAAGTTTTTAAAAAACCTGATGATCCCGTTCTCAACAGTCTTCAAAAACAGTCATACGATCGTTGTCACAAATTTAATTTGATTAGTGACCTAGAAATACTGCAAAATCTGAAATTTAGAAAGCATTACATTTTAATAGCTTAAAAGTGCTCAGAATCCTAAAACACTGTTTGAATGAAAAACAAAATCCCAGATTTTCAACGTGGACTTTTGGACTCCACTGTATAATCACCGAAATGAAGAAATAAGCACTTGAAAACTAAAAAGTTAGGTTGCTTCTGACTGCTGTTGAAGACCAAAAACCCTAAAATATAGCCTAAAACACTGTAATACGTGAACATTTGTATCCTCCAGTGACAAATGGCAAAGTTACATCACATCAAACACAATACTGCCTATTGAAACGTCAGTGTTATTGTGACAAACACAAAGCAAACACAGCTGGCTCTTACTCTGAAGGTTTTGGTGCTGGGGGACGGGGAGGAGGGCGGCGAGTCCGACAGGGACTTTCTGGAGCGAGAGGAAAGGTCCTTGCTGCGCGAATAGAGCGATGACATCTCTCTTGTGTGATAGGAAGACCCCTGATAGACACGAGTACCCTCTCACACAGCTGTGGAGACGGCCATGACTGCTGGACGTGAATAGATATGCTCAACAGGTGCAAACGCGCGCGCGTGCGTCCAGAGGAGTCGCTCCCTCTGCAGTGTGTGCGCTGAGACTGACAGATCTGTGTTCCCGTTCCTCCTCGATCATTACAGAAAAATGAAAACAATTAGAAGCACCTCTCCGCTTCGCTATCTCCACTCCCTCTATCTATCTATCTCTATTTCCGTCCCACTCCCTCAGTCACAAACACATAAACAACAGTCGTGTCTCGTCCAGCTGACGTTCTCTCTTTGACACTCACTCATTCATACGGACGCACAATGAGAGCTAAATAAGGAGAGGACTTTGCTTTGTTAACTTTACAGACGGCTGAAAGCCTCCCTCACTGTTCTGTCTACTTACAATCACTCCACACAAACACTGAAAGAACAAAACTGTTTTCACTCGGACCCACTCAGCTCCGTCTCTCTCTCTCTCTCTCTCTCTCTCTCTCTCTCTCTCTCTCTCTCTTTCTCTCTCACACACACACACACACTTCATAAATCTCAGTCCTTTCACTTATTTGTTCTCTCATATTCCTTCTGCGCTTTCTCTGGCTCAGTAGCAGGCGGTTTAGGTCACTATTATATCGATTATATTTCAGTACTTTAAACAGAAAAGGACTGTAAAAATATTACAGTAAAAACGCGTTCATTGTTTGAAGGGATAGCTCACCAAAATTTTAATTCTGTAATCATATGCTCACCTTCATATTGTTCTAAAATCTGTTTTCTGTCAATTACAAAAGGAGAGATTTTGAAGAAAGCGCTGGTCACTCTTTTCCATGCAGTTACAATTAATATGGAAACAGGAGAGTTCAAGCTTTAAAATGGTGCTAAAACTTTTTTGTTACTGTATATTGACTTCAGAGAACTTGAAATATAGTGCATGTGTAATATGAAGTACTTTTTTAGGGATTTGTTTTCAGTTTGAATTCTCAGCCCCCATTCATTGTACAGTAGCCTAATATTGTTAAAATATTTTATAGGCTGTAAAATAAGTGTGGAAGAATAAAGTATTAATTACCTTATATTGTACAGCAAACAATACATGTACTGTTACAGTAAAAGATTGATTAAATTGTTTTTGTTAACTATTTTTTTCAAATGAAAGCTCTCAGAAGTGCCTGTGTGTTGCATTACTTTTGATTATATTTTATTTAAATAGTTAATAGGGTTTTTATCTTACATTTTATTTTATTTGGTTAATGTTATTGGTGTTTATCAGTATATCTAAAAGTGAAGCACAGATCAATGCATTTCAAGTACAGTAGGCTGTAATTTTAACATTATACAGTATATGCAGTTATGAAATGTAAAATAAACAGGTACCAAACAAACATTTTTGACAGTTTTTCAGTATGTGAAAACTGAACAGTAGATGTGGACTGACACATACTGGAAACCATGATGAATCCATGATGAAAATGTTGTACTGGACCTAAAAATTGTCTACAGCGGTCCTGCCCCTAACTGCCCACTAGCATTTTCCAGTTGTGCCGTATGTGTCATGGAGTTGGTCTGAAATGACATTTGAGTGAAGAGGATGAATTGAATGTCAGATCTCATGTGAGTTAACGCTCTGTCAGTGAAGCTCAGTTCATATCACGTGTATCGCACTCCCTTCCTTCAACTTTAGTCTTTGTGCCGAATTAAATATGACACAGAAGTCAAGTCAAGCAAAAAAATAAAAGCAAATACATTTCGTTTTAAAGGAATAGTTCATCTAAAAATGAAAATGTGCTGAAAATGTACTCACCTTCAAGTCATCCAAGATGTAGATGAGTTTTTCTTCATCAGAACAGATTTGGAGAAATGTAGCATTACATCATTTGCTCACCAGTGGATGCTCTGCAGTGAATGGGTGCCGTCAGAATGAGAGTCAAAACAGCTGATAAAAACATCACAATAATCCAGAAGTAATCCACACCACTCAAATCCATCAATTAATGCCTTGTGAAGCGAAAACTGTGTGTCTGTAAGAAACAAATTCATCACTAAAACATAATTCAAACTGTTGCTTCCTCTATCTATAATATTGCTTTCTTCAGTGAAAAAGTCATCTTGTCTGAATCAGGAGAGAAATATGCACTGATTAACACTGTTTCCAAACAAAAAAAAAACAGTTCTAAACAAATACATTGGTGGATTTTGATTTGAGAGGACAACTGGGACAACTTTTTCACTGAAGGAAACATTATTATGGATAATGGTCTCGTATTTTGGTTATAAGCGAAGGTTTAAAGTTAAAAACATCTTAATAATGGATTTGTTGCTTACAAATGCACATCTTTTGACTTCACAAGACATTAACTGATGGACTGGAGTGGCGTGGATTACTTGTGGATTATTACAGTGTTTTTATCAGCTGTTTGGACTCTCATTCTGACGGCACCCATTCACTGCAGAGGATCTGTTGGTGAGCAAGTGATGCAATGATACATTTCTCCAAATCTCTTTCCAAAATACATTTCTCAACAAAGTCATCTTGGATGGCCTGAGGGTGAGAAAATTGTAAGTAAATTTTCATTTTTAGGTGATCTATTCCTTTAATTTTGAGCAGTATATCTATTGTTTTATCTTTTAAAGCCTGAACAATTACTTTAAATCTGTAGTTTTACAATCTTTCAAGATTGTTCACTGTCATTAATGTCTGCAGCACAAACGATGCAGAATGAATTATGTATTGAAGTTTAATATTAATGTATTTAACATTAAGAGTTTCTGCAAATCCTTTTCAAGTGCATAAGTTTTGGAGCTGGTCCGCTCTCTAAAAGCAGTTCCCATGCTTTCTTCCTGTCTGTTTCTGGCTAATAATGCAAGAGAACTCAAAGCCATCTGCAGAGGTGAACTTAAGCCATACAGTGCACCTCATCACAACGGCCACAATGGCTTTCCTTTTCCACTGGCCTGAACAGAGTAAGCCGGTGGAAACTGGCCTTGGGAGACTTGTTTAAGACAGTGGATTTCAGTCTGGAAGCCAAAGTTTCAATAGCTGCATCTGCGTTTCGGGTTAAGCAGACTTGACCTATTCTTCTTTTTATGACTTTCCAAATGGAACATTCATATCCGCGAGCGCTCGGGTTCAGTGCGTGTCCTCTGCTTGTCCTCTCGATTCAGGACACAAACTAATCTTTGAGATCCACATCCCAACAGTGAGATAAAATGAGATGAAAACAAAAGGGCCGTTGGAATGAATCGTTTGACTCATTGGGCTTTTTTAGGTTGAGTCTATCATAACATGTAAGACAGATGAATATTCACTGTTGCAATCACTCCTTGTTTCACAGCTCACATATATGAATGAGTTTATGAGTGTTTTAATATGGTCTCTAATTTATTTATTTTTTTTTAGTAAGAAAATTTAATATGTCAAAACTTACAGTAAAGACATTTACAGTGCAATGCAATAAATCTCAGTTTCCTCAAAAAAAATTATATATATATATATATATATATATATATATATATATATATATATATATATATATATATATATATATATTAAGCACAACTATTTTATAAATAAATAAATTAATTAATACATAGAAATAAATTGGTAAATAAATCAATTTGTCTTGAGCTGCAAATCAGCATATTAGAATGATTTCTGAAGGATCATGTGACACTGAAGACTGGAGTAATGATGCTGAAAATTCAACTTTACATTACAGGAATAAATTACATTTTAAATTATATCCATATAGAAATCAGTTATATTAAATTGTAATAATATTTCACAATATTACTGTTTTTACTGCATTTTTTGATCAAATAAATGCCGCCTTGGTGAGCATAAAGGACGTCTAGCTTTAAAAAACATTTAAAAATCTTACACACCCCAAGCAGTAGCGTAGTCTATATTTGATTCCTTTCTGTGAATCAGTTCAACGGTCCATTTACTCCGACTCGATGATTCATTTGGATTACAACTCAAGAATTCTCTCTGTGACAGCTAGCCCTCACATTCTCACAATAAGAACTCTATATTGTGTGTAAACATATAGTTTTAATGAAAACACATGGTAAGAAGGCTGATGTCTTCTGTATTTCAACACTATACTGTATAGAACGGGTGGTGTGGCATGTTATGAAGGGTCAAAAAAAAACATAGAAATTACAATGCAAAACAGAGGAGAAATGTATGTTACGGTACGGCAGGAGATTTCAGGCCTGTGTGGAAAATATGAAAGGAGACACAAGGATGGAAATGTTTCTAGCAGAAAGTAAACTTCCATTGCTCTCTGCTGGGGTCAAAAAGAGGCCGTTTCCACCATAAACACACACACACATCAAGATTCACACACACTTTGTGCCATCTATTCCTAGAATCACACACAGATCCATTATAACACAATAAATAAACAATAACCAAATATAGACATATACAATCACAACAGATTATTATAAATACAAACTAACTCGGTTGCTTCTGCATAAAACACACACTCACATACACACACACACACACATACACACACACATATACACAGCGTCTTCACACTGTAGCTGGTCTGTCAGATCATTTAGCTCTTTTATGAGAAGAGGCAGAGTTTTGGCTAACCACAGCATCCCTGATTTGCAGCTTTCTGGCTCATTCCCAAGATCTCAGCTTACATATCATAATACTCCATCTCCAAACCTACAGCACCCAGTATAGCCTTCCTTTTCAGCTTGTGTGTTTATATAATAATAAACAACATAGTCATAAATGTGACCATGTCTCACTATGGAGCAAAAACTCTATTGTGTAAAATGAGAAATAGTTCAACTGGAATAAATCATTTTTACAGTCAAATTATGATTTTATGTGACATTTAAGATTTAAGTTCAACTTGAAGTTAATGTTTGGATTTTCCATATAACTACACAAGACCTAATTAATTTATTATATTTACAGTATATGGACTATTAAGCCACACAGTACAGTATATGGACAATAAATACCTGTCTATAATATAATATAATATAATATAATATAATATAATATAATATAATATAATATAATATAATATAATATAATATAATATAATATAAAGTTTGTTGAAGGCCTGTTTTCAGATTAAAATATCACAAATAAAATAGCTTAATATAAAAAAAAAAACAATTTTTAGATTAAAAAATTTTTAATACAAAGAAAATGTGATTAAAATTTAAGTAAAATTTAAAATGTGGTCACTGTTTATATTTATTAAGTTTTATTAACTGTTAAATGTGATTTTACAAAATATTTTAAAACAGGTTTACTGCTTGTTTTTAGGACTGCACAATTTGGTCAAATTTTTGTGATTATATATCAATATGGCTATAAAATAATAGTAATAATAATCATCTAATTGTCATCGTCATCATCAGTATTATTATTAATGTTAATAATAAAAAATAATAATATGTATTATTATTACTACTACTACAACTAAATATAAAAATGAATAAATAAAAACAAAAAAAATACTATTGTAGTATTTCACTGTAAAATGTCAAAAATCAAGTGTTAAAGAATAATAAATAAATAAATAATACGAATTAATAATATTTTGATTAGCATTACTGTAAAATTACAAAACTAATATTTGATCACATATCTTAATTACTTTATTTTCAAACATAAAACCATACAAAATATATATATATATATATATATATATTTTTTTTTTTTTTTTTTTTTTTTTTTTTTTTTTTGTTAATTAAGAGATATATATTATATGAAAAACCAAAAGTAGCCATAAAGTTTATCTTTTGTTGATATGCATGTTTAATGCATGATTTAAGATTTAATAATTAAAATGAATTGATGAATGAATTGTGTGCTTGATGTTGGCACACACTTTGATAGTGTTACAGCGATACATCTGACAATGAGCACTGCTGCCCATAAAACACATAGAAGCAGATGCACTAAACACACACACATACATTTCCCTCATCAGTAACAGTAATATGACTCAGTTTACATTCACGCAGCATGCTGAAGCAGGCTCTGTCCTGATGAGCATCAGTGTTAATTATCAGTGACCGATATAGGCCGCAGCTGCACAGAAGCTTTCTCCTATTACACACCGGCTTCCCCAGAGTCATTCAGCACTTCGACTCAGAGGAGAGCCAGCTGACGGATTGAGACAGGGATTCACTGTACCTTTCCACTGCCACATATAGGTTGTGTTCTTGTTCTCTCTCTCCTGCACCTATTTTGTTGCCTTACACGTCAGCCTTGCAGTGCAGGCTGTTTCTCATTGTTTTATTTTCATTAGTTTACCTCACTTTATGTGCTGCATTAAGCTTATAGTGCTGAAGGCTTGGGGAAATAGAAAAGGAGTGGGAAGAGAGGCTGTAGACGGCTCGTTTTGCCCTACATGGTATGGAATGTCAGGATACCTCTCACACTCTTCAGGGGTTCATTAAGGGCGGATAGCAAGATCGCTTCACCAAACTCAGCTCTGAGCCTTACCATCTCTATACATAAACAGAGGAAAACATTCAGCCTGATAAGAATGTATAATGGGGATATAGTGTGAGAATTTAAGGATAATAGATTACTTTAAAACAGAGCTTCTACCGGGCCAAAGATTATATAGACTACAAAGAACTATGCAGCAGTGCCATCTAGTGGTGTGAAAGTGCAATAACGATTTGTATTGATTGATTGATTGATTGATTGATTGATTGATTGATTGATTGATTGATTGATTGATTGATTGATTGATTGATTGATTGATTGATTGATTGATTGAGAAAGGAAATACCAAATGGTCAAGGTTATTATTGACCTTCTTGGGAAATACTGAGAAGATTAGGAGATGGTCTCATTAAGTCTGTGTGTTATTTATTTATTTTTTATTTTTTTGTCAAATTTAAGAGAGACAAACACACTGAATACTGAAGTCTGTGTACCGGTGGTCAGTTTTGCGGTTGTCACTGCATCATGCAAAAGTTTTTAAAGTTAAATTCATTATCGAGTTATTGACATTGCTCATGTGGGAAGCACAAGAGTAGCAATGTATAAAATATAAGAATATACATTTGAAACAGCAATGAATGAAACCCACTAGTGGTACCTCAGTGAGCGGGCCGGTCAGCTCAGCGCTGAGATCTTCGGTCAGCTGCTGTGTCAGAGACGCTTCCGAGGAACCGTAAAGGATGTTGTCATTTTCATCTGTCCACTCAGACTCTGTAATCAATAGACAAGACAGACATCAGTATGATAATGATGCTTATTGCACACTTTGTCAGATGTTAAGGTGCAGTAATACCAGTGGAGGTGCTGTGACTCTTCAGACTCGGGGTGAAACCACACGCTCCTTTAACTGATGAGAGGCAAAAAGATGACCCTTCAGGTTTGCTTCTTGCTCTTCTTCTCCAGTTTCCTTGCTTTGAGAATTAACAAATCAATAAATGAATTAAAAACATACTACCACAATAAAAAAAAAAATCACACTTTAGTGTCACAGCTTTCAGTCAACGGCAGATTACAGGTGTGATACTGCTATTATACAGGCATTTAGTTAATAGTGAATAACTTACACTGAACATACTGTAATATTTCCAGTAATTTCCATTTTTATTCTGCCAATAACTGTAAAAAGTGATAAGTTGACTTAACTTAAATAAAAACCCGTTGCTTTAAAATTTTTAAGTAAATGATAATTTAAAAAATAAGTTAATTGAATTGTCAAGTTCACTTAACTTAACTTAAGTTCACGGGTTTCCTTAAGTGATAAGTTGACATAACTTAATTTTTTTTTTACAGTGTATAAGCATACTTAGGGAAATTACAATGTAAGTGTAAATGTAATGTAATGTTTTTTTTTTTTCAGATGAATTTCAGCTGAATTTTATTTATACTGTAATTAAATTAAAATAGCTTACATTTAATTAAATGTAAATTACATTGTTAGATGTAATTTCATAATTTCTTAAATTGTCTTTTGAAATATATAATACGTATGATAAATTAAAATATATTTTAATATTATTTACACTTTAATTTGTATGCCATGTATTTAAATATATCAGTAATTGTGCATTTGTAACGAAGCTGCAGGTTAGTACATTTAAAATATATTAACTTAAATGTCACTATTAAAAAAAATAGTTTTTTCAACTTAAAATAATTTGTTACCACGCTGACTTATAATTTTTAGTTTAGTCAACTAAAATATTTGAGTAGTTCCTTAAATTAACATTGAGTAACTTAAAATTTCAAGTTGACTAAACGAAAAAAAATAAGTCAGCGTGGTAACAAATTATTTTAAGTTGAAACAACTTTTTGAAACAATTTTTTTTTACAGTGTAATATAAAATGACACACTACAGTTAAAATTATAATCAAGTACTTTACATGTTAAGTACTTTAGTATGTTAGTCAACACATCAAAATAAGTATACTACAAATGACAAAATATTATTAAAACATTTGAATTTAAAATGTAAAGCTTTTCAAAAATGTTTACAAGTAAGCAACAGTCATGAAATTGAAAAGTGGCCTATATTTCAGTATTATTATTATATTATCTGCAAACATAGGTTTGAAGTGGTACACTACAGGTGACAAGTGCACATTCAATACAATTTACCACATTTCTTTTTCAAAAGGTCTAATAGGTTGAGTAAATTATGCAATGACGCTTCTTACAGTAAAAAGTATTTTGATTCAAATTCAATAACATTCATACATTTTAAAGTGTGATTTACGTGTGCAATACTTTTGGGGTCACTACATATGGTTTTAGACTTCGGAATAGATTTGATAGAGCTGATTATTTACACCTGTCACTGTTTTACACGAGTAAATTGCATATGGTTGTGCTGTCACCTCATCCAGGTGTTTATCAGACAGCTGTTCCTCCCTCAGAGACGGGCTGGTTTCTGCCGGGTCCTCGGGGACTCTTCTCTGGAGACACAGTCCCTCTGCGGATCTACACGCCTCGCCTGCGTGCGTCTCCAGCTTTGACGGGCTGAAGGTTCTCTTTGCCTCCAACAACTCTGAGAGGGTAACTCCCTAAAAATAAGACGATTAAAAATGAGAAGATATATCTAAAACAGGTGTACACTATAATTCTGAATGATCAAACGCTGCACTAAGCGGTCAAATATTAACAGTTGACAGCATCCTGCACGACTTTCCCGTGTGTGCTTTTTATGAAGTTGGCGCAAATTGGCGCCATCTTCCGAACCATAATAGTTGCTGACTTGCTAAAATGGCATCAAAGGATTGACTTTTCATTTTCTATTGAGCATAAGGCATGAATAAAAGAAGACTTGTTGAATTTGAGATAAAAATAAATGCTAATTTAGATTATATTAACAATGTAATAGTAATTGTTGCAGTATTTGTCTTGATGCTGCCTAGACCAATGATTTTCTTGCATTGCGGCCATGTTCTGGACTCCTTCGTTTTATGATAATTACTAGCTGACTACACATTAACTCTTATTTCAGAGTATACGTGATCCAGTCTAATCAGAGCATACAGAAGAGTCATATTCTTCCTCTCCTGTGTGTTTTGTGATTTTGACTGTGTCTATGTACATCATACCTGTGTGGCTCGTCGAGTCTGTCTGGCCTGCCGTGATTTGGCCTTCCTCTGAGACTCAGCGTCCTCATCCCTCACCGGGATCATGCGTGTCCTGAGACAGGAGACAAGAACTGATCAATCTAAACACACTGAGAATACATCTTCACAGTTAAAAAAAGGATAAGAATATACCCAATTATAGGATAGTAGCCTATAGAATGCTTACGTTTTTCTGCCCCTGATTAAGTATTAATGGATCATTGGTTTTAGAATTAACTGCAGTTGAAATTTCTATTCTTTACCATTTGTAATTTCAAAATAGTTATAAAACTCAATTTCATTAAAAAATAAGATGTGCGAGCTGCAGTGATAAACTGTCATATCGAACATACAATAAGTCAATTAGATGTTTTTTTTTTGTTTTGTTTTTAATAAATGCTAAATAAATGCTTTTTTTCAGCAGGGATGCATAAATCGATCAAAAGCAACAGTAAATACTTTTATAATGTTTAAAAAGATTTCAAATAAATTCTTTTTTTTTTTTTTAATATGAAGCAGCTCAACTGTTTTCATGATTGATAATAAAAAGAAATGTTTCTTCATATTGGAATGATTTCTGAAGGATTATGTGACATTGAAGACTGGAGTAATGATGCTGAAAAATTAGAAAAGAAATAAATTACATTTAGATATATTCAACTGGAAAATAATTTACATTTGTAATAATATTTCACAATATCACTACTGTGTTTTATATATGCTGTATTTTTTAGATAAATGCAGCCTTGGTGAGCAGAAGAGACTTTTTCAAAAACATTCAGTTTTACTGACACCATACTTATGCAATTTACATACAATACACTCATACACACACATGCACAGACATATGGTAACACTTTAGATTAGGGAATATATTCACTATAGTTGTTTATAAGCATGCATTTTGCAAGCATATTGGCTGTTTATTATTAAAGCACATGCCTTATTCTGAATGATCATATTCTAACCCTATTTATTTTGGGGCAGAAATATGACCTGCACATGTTCTTGACAGGATTTATGAGATTCATCCAGTGATGTCTGTGCTCTCAACAGATTGTTTCATGCTGCACAAGAAGATCAATATCTATAAGTGTTGAATTTCCCCACCAGATGACATACTGTCCCTCTCAGATGAGCACAAAGAGATGAGTAAGCATTCTGACTAATGGCTAAATCAGAGCACTTAGCACTCCGCATGTCCCCCACCCTTCCTATCCAGCAGAGTTATCGATTGACCATATCAGAGCATTACTGATGAGATGATTCATTTACATTCAATTGCATTAAAACTATGTCGCCCTACCTCTCTGAATACACTAAAAACAATACCAAGTATATTATAAATAATAATAATACCAATATTGTATGTATATATATATATATATATAGTGTGTGTGTGTGTGTGTGTGTGTGTGTGTGTGTGTGTGTGTGTGTGTGTGTGTGTGTGTGTGTGTGTGTGTGTGTGTATGTATATATATATATATATATATATATATATATATATATATATGTAAGCAATATTGTCCAGTACACAGTATGTGTATTGCACTTCTAATCTACAATTTTAATATACAATGGCATTATAATATAATATCACCCTAATCAGACTAATAATAATAACAATATTAATAATAATAGCAACAGTAAAGGTAGTAATAATAAACAATATTGTCCAGCATACACATAATATATGTTTTGTATTTCTAATCTACAATTATAAAATACAATGGCATTATAATATACAGTAGCAAACATTGCAAAAAAATAAATAAAAAAAAAATCATATGCTTCTAATATCACCCTAATCAGACTAATAACAGTGATGATAATAATAATAATTTATTATTTAAACTATTTCTGATCATAAAAAATGTATAGTCCATTATTGATGATTATATGGTCACCAATATGGTGTGCTTCTTATAATGACATTCACACCCTTATAATAATAAATAAATAAGTAGTCTGATTAACATGCATGCTAAACTGATCGTTCAGACTGCTCACATGCAAAGAGAATGTAACATTATGTACTAATTATGGCATGTTTTTATTATTATGAATACCAATTCCCTCAGAGCTTCACAAAAAAAGTGGTAAAAGCACAGTGTTGAAGACATCGTTGGTTCCTCAAGGCCACAGACACAGCAGAGTGAACTCTTACAGTGTATCAGCGAGGATAAGGAGGAGCATGCAGCTGTTTGAGGGAGATAAAGCAGATGAATACTGCACCTGAGCAGACAGTCCTGCATCGTCCAGCCTGATACTACACGACTCGTGCCGATGCCAGCGGAGGAGAGAGACTGCAGCGGGGAGGAGAGGAGGGAAAGAGATGGATGGATGGAGGGGGAGGGAGAGAGAGACAGGACACAGGATACAGTGACTTTCAAGGGAGGAGATTAAACAGCAGCAGGACAGAACAGACTGTAACTGACAGAGAGATACAAGCAGAGACTAGTCACATGATGCTCGCTTTATCCGGATTTACGCAATTCAGAAATACATTAACAAGACAATGATTTGAATGTTTGTCACTTCAGTTTCTGTCTCATGTTTTCAGTTTATTTATATTTTTGGCATAAGCATATTAAATATTTTATTGCTATTTAAAAAAAATTAAAACTAACTTAAATACTGGAAAACATTTTTTTTTAAATAATGATTGCATTTCAATTAGTAATTCAGGAAAATTTGGCATTACTTTTTACTTTATGCTTACATCAAATTTTTTTGTGTCATTCAAAAAAAATTTAAGTCGAAATTATTCAAGCTAAAAAATGAAATAAAAAAAAATCTAATTTATAACAAATAGAGATAAAAAAAAACATGACATACCATGTCATAATTATGAAATTAGAAAGTCTAAATTATGAAGGTCATAAATTCATAATGTCATAGTTAAATGTTTTTCTCTCATAATTTTGACTTTCTCATAATTGCAATTATTTATGTCAATTATAATATACTTTTTGTCCTTGTTGTGACAGAAATGACTTTCCATATTTTTGCATTCTGATACAGCCTTATTTGTTACTGATTTTTCTTTGACACTGAAGTCTGCAAATACTGGTGTATCTTGTTAAGTGAAGCACAAGAGCTTGAGATGCTAGAGTTCATGTAGTGACACTTAATTGCCAGTAGAGGTCAGCATTATTCTCTCCACACACAAATTGTTGGTAACATGGCCTTGTGAAAAGATTTGGCTGGCTACTTTAGTTAGATGTTAGATTACATCACGCATAAGACACAGGGTTTCTTCTACCTGGACGTGTACAAATGTTTACAGCATAGTATGATTGCAAATATGTCTTGAGTTTAGAATTCTCTGTGATTTAAACGTGAGCTAATTCTACGTACAGTATGTCATGTTGCAATTACCAAAATTGCAGGGATGAGTTACATGAATAAAACCCAGCATAAAATGCACAGAGCAGTATGTCAAATGAATAGGATGTCAGAATGCTCAGTATTTATGATGCACAACCTGATATTGCCAAGTGCAACATGTTCCTGGGTCAACATCTTTGTTGACCCTGGTACAACATTGTGATTAACCAATCAGATTTCAAGAACCAGTTTATAATTTTTGTGAAGTTTAGGATTACAATCAGTGTTTGGTGCCTGTACATCAGTGTAATTCATCTATCAGTTCCTCTGATTTTAGGGATTACTTATGGGTAAGGTTAGGTTTAGGTGTAGGAATATGGTTAAGATTATATTTTTGGATTAAAATGTTGTTCCAGGGTCAACAAAATATGTTGACCCTGGGACACGTCGCACTTGGCAATATCAGGACGTGCATTTATGATACAGTAGGTGGACAGATGACCTGCATGCGCTGATGTACAAAAGTAGCCTACAGGAATTCAAACTCAGCCGAACTCATTCAAACTGGCATGTGTCATTTCAACACAGCGAGCATCATGAATGAAAGAATGAAACGGCATGAATGACAAAACTCTGTGTTCTTTCTTTCTTTTTTCTTCTTCTTTTTTTTTAAACAGGTTTTAAATATATCTCTCCCTCCCTTTTCCCTTTTTTATTCAACAAGAATGAATGAAATTGGTCAGTTGAAAGTGACAGCAAAAACATTTATGATGCTACAAAACATTTAAATGCTGTTCTGTATCCACTGATTCATTCTATATATATATATATATATATACAAAAATATTAGGATTAATATTATACCATAGATTAAGCATTTTTGAAGGATCATGTGACACTGAAGACTGGAGTAATGATGCTGAAAATTCAGCTTTGCATCACAGGAATAAATTACATTTTAAGATATATTCAAATAGGAAACAGTTATTTTACATTAGAATTTATCACAATTTTACTATTTTTACTGCATTTTTAATCAAATAAATGCAGCCTTGTTGAGCTTAAGAGACTTCTTTCAAAAATATTATTACATTTTACCACCCTTGAACAGTTTTGAACAGTAGTTTAAATATACAAATTTTATATTCTGCTCACCTTGGATAAAACAAGTGCCAGTTTTTACCGTGTGTATTTCTATACTTTCTCAGATAAAATTACCTTTTGTAAGCAATTAGCGTATACTTGCTAATAAACACAATTTTAACCTGGATAATAAGAATCTTTTGACTTGCGTCACTAAGAAGCCAATGTGCTAACAACCATAAAAAAAAATAAAAAATAAAAAATAAAAAAAACATGTTAGCCACAGCATAGCAGCACCTCAAGAAACACAAAGATCAAACACTTTTATGATTTTATTGGCAGGTGACAGCTCATCTGACAAAGTTCTCAAAAATGTTTGTAAATTAACTAGAGATTAATAATCGATTCATAAAAAATTGTATTTCTGAGCCAGGCATGACCACATGTTTTGTGTGTGTGTGTGTGTGTGTGTGTGTGTGTGTGTGTGTGTGTGTGTGTGTGTGTGTGTGTGTGTGTGTGTGTGTGTGTGTGTGTGTGTGTGTGTGTGTGTGTGTGTGTGTACTGGTTTTTGTGGTTTACGGAGACACAAATTTGTATAATGACATGGGTATGACAGAGGTATTACAATTTGAAGGTGGTTTATGAGGACACTGCCTATGTCCCCGTAAATCAAAAGGCTTAAAAAACATACTAAATGGTGTTTTTTTGAAAATTTGAAATAGCACAAAGTCTCCTGTAAGGGGTAGGTTTAGGTGTAGGGTTGGTGTAGGGCAATAGAACATACAGTTTGTACAGTATAAAAACCATTATGCCTATGGAGAGTCACCGTAAACCACAGAAACCAACATGTGTGTGTGTGTGTGTGTGTGTGTGTGTGTGTGTGTGTGTGTGTGTGTGTGTGTGCGTGCGTGTGTGTATGTCTTTCCCTGGACTGGTAGAGGTCAAGGATCAGCGCTTGAGGTGGAAATAAATACCCACCATTTCTCATTCTCCTCATCAGTTTTGGGAGCGAGCAGGAGACCCATGGGTTTGCAGAAGAGGAGGTCATAAAACAACACGACACCGAGAGGAAGTCCACGTTAGGCGTGCTGAAAGATGACAGTATTTGTGAGACTGCGATGTTAATGGTTTCTGGGGGTTGGCGAGGGGTGGGGGGGCAACGTAGAGATTTTCCCTCTTAGTCCCACATTACCACCCCATTAACCTCTGACCCAGTGCTGCCGAGAGCAGAGGAGGGAGCAGGGGTTCAGCGGAGGGCAGAGCGAGGGAGATGAGAGGAGGAAGAGGAGGCCTCTCGGGCAGAATGTGCCCCTGGCCTCAGAAAGAGAAAGTGGGAGTGCGGCCTGTGACCTCGCACACACACACATGGTCTGCATTTGGATGTCTGCGGGTGGCACAGAGCGAGCGCTGATCTGAAACAGCCTCCGCTATAAACAGGATGTCGGAGAGTGGATGAGAGCGAGAGAGAAAGAGGAAAGAAGGTGAGCAGGAGGAAGAGCTTGTCTTGATAAGGGTGTTGGTTTGGTCTGAAGTCTCACAACTTTTTTGCCCATAATTTCAACTTTATTTACTTAAAGGAACACTCCACTATTTTTGAAAATAGGCTCATTTTCCAACTCCCGAAGAGTTATACAGTTGAGTTTTACCATTTTCTAATCCATTCAGCTGATCTCCGGGTGTGGCGGTAGCGCTTTTAGCTCATTTTAAAATTAGCCTATTTTAAAAAAAATAGTGGAGTGTTCCTTTAAACTTACTTAAGTCTAACAAATGCAACTATTTCTGACATTTTTTCTCTCTTTTTTTTCGTAATTGCAATTAATTTTGGGCATTTTTCTCATAATTGTGACTTTATAATTCAAAGTGTGAATATGCTGTATCTCACAATTCTGAATTTTTTCTCAAAATTACAAATGTTATGGCACAATTTTTATGTAGCTATTTCTTACAACTGCAAAAACTTTTTTTGTAATTGTGATTTTATATCAGTTACAACTTTGTAATTATTGCATCTGTTTTTCATAATATGACATTATCTCACAATTGCAAAATTTAGTTTTTTTTGTATTTGCGACATTTTACCATTATTTCTACTTTATTTTTTTATTATTGCAACTTTTTCTCACAATGTGACTTTATACAATTGTGATTTAATTTGTGTTTTTTGTAAGTGCGAATTTATTTCTCATAATTGCATATCTCAAAACTTCAGTTAATTTCAGTTAATTGCAATTTAAAAAATTGCACCTTGTTTATCATAAATGTGAATTTATATCTTTCAGTGTGAATACAATATTCACTTTTTCTCACAATCACAAATGTTATATCCCATGTGACTATTTCTCACAAACTGTATTTTTTGCAACGTTTTCCTCACAACTGCTTCGCAACTGCTGCATTATTTCTCATAATTGTGACTGTCACTTCATGTAATTATGACTTTTTCCTCACAATTATGAATGTTATATTGCACATGATGTGACTAATTCTCAAAATTGTGACTTAATTTCTTACAAATTTATTTTTCATTATTGTGACTATTTCTCATAATGTGACTTTGTTCAACAATTTGACTTAATAGGTGATATTTCTTATGTTATACTTGAGGTGAAAACTCTCTCTCTCTCTCTCTCTCTCACACACACACACACACACACACACACACATGCAAAAGTGAGTACTTTTTAAAAATAGTATTCAAAATATTTTACCTTAAATGTTCATATATTGTCATGTTAACAACAATATAATATAGAATTCCCCTACATATAAACCAATTAACATGTTGTCGTTAACTGTATCCAATTAGCTAATCAACTGGTACAGTTAACAATTAATAGTTAACGCAGTTTGTACAGCTAATTACATTTTTCAGCTGAAATGACTAACTTTTCCCCCGTCACATGTTCAGCAGTAGTTAGCTTTCTTACGAGTGCACAGACAGCACATGTGCACAATCTGCTGTCGGCACGACTGCTAAAGCCACACAAAAGCACTGCTGGAGCGAGTTTACGGTGACAAGGCCTGATTAGCCAGTTCTCCTGATGCTCCACAAACATGCATTTGTGATTAGCACAGAAAACATCTTGCATGCAAATGGCACACTTGAGTTCTCACTTTCCCCTTAAATTATGTTAGCATTATTAATAGTACATGTTTGTTAGTGTTTCAAATTTCTTTAGTGTTTGCCCAAGAAGAGAGCAAGAATAAAACGCAAAGGGACTTTCTACCAATACAGTGTGGAAAAAAAAGATCATCCTGAATAAACCGAATTTCCTCATGTCAGTTTATCCAACAGGACCTTAGTTGCTTCTAAGATACTATTAGAGGATTCTGATTTGATCCTATAAGAGTTATATAGTTGCAAATTATATATGGATAGAAATGCCATAAGCATCCCTTTAGGATTTTATGTCAAGGGAAAAGGTGGGCAGTATAAACTGAGAGATGTTCTGTGTGTGTGTCCTCGCTAATACACACACATGTGGCGGCCGCAGGTCTCAGGTCAACGCTGGGCTATGAGGTGCTTGCTGTACTGAGAGAACAGCCTGTGTTTATTCAAACTTATTTATTGGGCTAAGCCTGCAGTAAAACACTATCAGAGTCTGGAATGATATCCTTACCTCACATGCTCCTAATAAATGCCCCTCTGTGGAAATAAGAAGGGAATGTACTCTGCCTTTAACTTAAGGCAAGCAAATGAAATGGCAGGAAATCAATCTCATCTTCTTATTATAAAGAAATATTTATGGTCAGTACATTTTCTTAAAGGGATAGTTCACCCATAAATGAAAATTCTGTCATCATTTTCTCAAGCTGTTCCAAACCTGCATGAATTCCTTTCTTCTGTTGAGTACAAAGATACTTTGAAGAACGTTGCTAGCCAAACAGTTGACGGTAGCCATTGACTTCCATAGTATGGAGACAAATAATATGGAAATCAGTGGCTACTGGCAACTGTTTGGTTGACAACATTCTTCAAAGTATCTCTGTGTTCAACAGAAGAAAGGAATTCATGCAGGTTTGGAACACCTTGAGTAAATTATGACAGAATTTTCATTTGGCAGCCGGTAATATTTTATATCATGGAACGATTTAATTTTCAAAAATATTTTGGACAATGTCTTTTTTAAAACAGTGCGGACACATTAAAAAACACACCAGACGACAAGGATGTTTTAGACTCCATGTTGGAAGACCAGGAAAATAAATACACTTTTGTTTCTTTCATTGAAAAACTATTTACACAGTAGAAAGCACAAGTATCATATAGAAGTGTGTACATGTGAGCATGTATATGTGTGCATACATATGTTGGTGTTTGTGTAAGACAGATTTCACTTGTGGAAATTTCCTTTCACTTTTTTGCCATATTTAAACATTAAACATTAATTTTTGTACATATAAGACAGTTTTGCATATTGTCCTTGGTAGACGAAATTCTGGAATTGGCTTGAGATCTTCATATGGTTTTGCTGGGAACTTGTTGGTGCTCCTTTTTATAAGCAAATGAGGAGCAGTCAGATGTGTGACTGTGTGTGTCTATGTATGTGTGTGTGTGTGTGTGTGTGTCTGACAGGACTCTAGTGGCAGCCACACGCTCTGACCACCATGTTGCGGTATTTCTTCAGGATGACATTGGAGCTGTCGTCGAAATACAGGACGGAGATAGCGTGGAGTTGTGTAGGGGCGCAACATGGTTTTGGAACCGTTTCAGGGTTGATAAAGTGAACCTGAGAAAAAAATACAAAGGTCAAAGTTAAACAAAAGTACTTTACTTACAGTAGATGTTAGTTTTATGAATGCCAACATTACATGGTTTTAGTCAAATTGTAAGAATGAAAGTCTGACTCTTTGTGAAGTGCTTGATTCAAATCAAAATTTTTAAAACTTTCGTAGCTTGTGTGCCTTTCTTATTTAAAATAAATATCTTATAAATATCTGTATTCTATAAATTTATACATCAGTTCTTTCTGGTCCTCAAATCTGATTGGCTGATAAGAGTGTCGATATTAGAGTCTGACAGCCATTTCACCATTTGTATCACTCCGCTTGCCGAAGTTGCCATAATTCTCAGAACGAGTTTCAATATCACACTCATAGACATTAAAAAATTAAACTTTTATAACATTATGAATGCCTTTACTGTCACTTTTGATTAATTTAATGCACGTTGCTGAATAAAATAAAAAAATAAAATAAAATATAAAATAAAATAATGCAAGATAGAGCTTTAGAAATATTTGTGATTGGCAGCTGTGGTAAAAGTACCAGACTTACCAAAGTCTGTACAATGGCATGGTTTGTGGCGTTCATGTAAGAATTGAGAGGAAAGGCACATTCTCCCATACAGTAATATGCAGCGTATCCTTCAGGAGCTATAATCCAATCCTGAAAGATGGACAGAGCATAAATCTGTTAACACAACATCCACCTTCAGTCATAAAGGAGTGTCAGATCACTCCAATAGTGAACAAAAAGATCACGATAAAGCGTAATCGTATTCTGAACTCATGTTAAAGTATGTGTAAAATATTATGATTCAAAAGGGAATTTGAGGGTAATATAAACCCACATGCTAGAGCCAGGGTCTCAGAGTCCTCGCCAGCTGCTCTGAGTGAGTGTTTATGTGCTATGATCCAGTGGGAGAGACAGATATGCTACAGGTGGCAAGACTATGGGTGTATAAACAGAAACGAGGCTCTCCTATCCCTGCTTGACTGCTGGTGCTCGTACTCTTGAGGTAATGCAGCCTAATGGAGAGACTGACTTGAGCTACACAGACTCATAAAACGGTTTGAGCCATAAACACAGTGAGAGATAAAGTGGAATGTCGAGTGAGAAGGAACAGAGCTGAGAGAGGGGGAAAAAAATCAGGTTAAACCTGATTAAGACCATCAAGCTGGTTTTTGAAATATTTCAGCTGGTTTGTTTTTTGTTCTGGGCTAGTGGTTTAGTCATCCTAAGCAGATTGACTGAACTTGCTACTGCCAATACATCCACAACATGCTGCTGTAAGCATGTAGAAATACTGCTGCTGCACATATATCATATATAAAATAAACCCCCATATATAGCATACATGAAATTACCCCATAGCAGATCTATACAGGTGGAGCTGGGGAGGTGGAGGGTTTCTAAAGCGCACTGCAACTGCTACAGCAAGCACTAGCTGAGTATTTGAATGTTGAACAGCAAGATCACTGGCTACTGATGAAAATCAAGCAGCTGCGCTGTGTGAATGATGATGTTAGAAAATAGCGGCCAGCGCCATCTAGAGTTTCATGACAGAACTTCGTATATATATATGAGGGGAAATTATTTTTTAAAAAGCAGAAAATAAGAATGAGAGAGATGACTAACAAAAAAGAGAGATGAGAAAAGAGAAGAGAGAGATGAAGGGGTGAAGGATAACACACCTGCCATCCAAGGTCTCGAAAACTAACGTACAACTCATGTTTCTTACAGGCCTGCTTCTGATCCGCACTGCTGTTCTCTAAAAACAAAGAGAGAGAGAATTGCTGTAAAGAAACAGAAATGATAATCCCTTATGATGATGTTTAAAATTCAATGAAAACAAAAGTTTGCATGATTAGATCTATGTCTGTTAGTTTTAAGGTCATATGCAAGTGCAGTGATCTTCCAACAATAATAATTTGAATAAAAAACGAAAAGAGAAAAAAAAAAAAACACACTATGCTAGTTTCCTCCTAATGTTGAGTGTTGACAAAATATACGTTTAGCAGATATGCACATTTAAAATAAACCAGGGTTACATATTAATAAGTCATCTTGTCCAATGGAGTGTATATTTAATTAGAATAAATGAGTATTATGAATATTTATGATACAATACTTTGTAATATTATAATATATTACTTTATATGTCAATATTATAATATAATACTTTTTAATATTATAATATTAATTTACAATTAAACATTTTGATTGTTTTTTTAATAAATATTCTCTATTTATATTTATATTTACGCAGACGCTTTTATCCAAAGCGACTTACATTGCATTCAAGTTATAGTTTTTACATTTTATCAGCTCTTGCTTTCCCTGGGAATCAAACCCATGATCTTGGCGTTGCTAGCGCCATGCTCTACTATTTGAGCTACAGGAAAGCTACATTTTATTCTCTAAAATGAGAACGTCCCCTTCTAATACCACCTGTCACCAACTGGCAATAGCAAGCTGCAAATCATGGCTGTGACATTAACTAAAGGCTATTTGATATTTTAACAATATGGTATGTATAGTCCACGTGCTGGTGACATGCTGCCATTGATGTAAGAAGAATGTTTTACACAGACATTTTCTGCTCAAACAGTATTTCAAATATGGGCACTGTCTGACTTTTAAAATGTGTGAAGGGGTATTGAAGCTAATGCACTGTGAGTGACATGGAGAAAAATGAGGAGTAGGTCACTGAAGTCGCCTGGAATCATTATAACCTTCATACCTAAGCAGAACATCGACCCAGATTCATTTAATATCCATTTAACACTGTAATGCTATTACTGTGCAAAATGACCTGCAGAGAATTACACAGTAATAGGAACCACATGAACACACACACTGACGCACACACATTTTAGCTGTGGTTTGCCTTTGCCTTAAAGGGACAGTTCACCTTAAAATGAAAATGCAGTCATTGTTTACTGAAATCATGTTGGGTCCAAGCCTACATGCCGTTAACTTTCTTTCTTCTCTTTTTAATCGATCTTGAGCTGTGATTATTGTTAATAATTTGAGATTTTGTGTATCCTGTTAAAACTCTGACCTCACTTTTATGTCAGAGTAGCCCTTACAGTTTTGGTTAGTGATAAAATAATCTATTAGTGAAATAATCTATTGCCAGCCCTTGTGAAAAAAAGTACACTTATATGGAAGCATATGTGTAGCTAAATTCAATTTGAAATGTAATATGCAAAATGGAAATGCAATATGGTGATTTAAATGTCTTTTATTTTTCTTAAATGCATTTACACTTACATATATGACGTTTCAATTGCATTTTCATTAAATACACCACGATGAATATAGTTTAAGTCTATTCTACACTTATTTACTACCTTACCTTATATTTTATTACTCTTTTATTTTTAATCTGTATAATAGTGTGTGTTGCATGGCACCTGAACAGGGACGTGCAGAGAGTTCCTCAGGGGCCCTTTTTTCAAAATTATTCAAAAGTGCCCCTCTCAGACGAATATCAATGATATTGTGGTCAATAAAACAAAATGCATTTCAACTATAACTAACATGACAATGTGTACAAAATGGTAACTAATCGCTCAAAAGTCTGAAAATTCCTGTTTATTTTTACATATCTGTCAATCTGAGGCGTTGCTATGGGTTGCGAGCATTTTGCTTGACTGACTGATATTCCAGTCTGTTCAGAAACCATAAGCTCTAGCCATATATGGTTCTTTCAGTGATCGAGTCAACGGAAGGGAAAAAAATAAACCAAACAATATTTTAAACTTTTTTTTTCATCAATAATCAAAGCTAGTGTGTCGATTTAATTAAAAATCCATATATTATATATTTTAGAATATTAGGCTACATAATTCATCAATGCCTGTCAAATTTAATTGGACAATAATGTGAAGTGGAGCAGTCAATTTCCGTTCTTATTCATAAATCGGTAGAAAATTACATGGGATTTGTGGAGCAGTCTGGACCTGCGGTTTGTCTCATTTTACAAATCAAATTAGCCTACATCGCTGAGAAATTAGATGCCGAATGACTACAAAAGCACTGCACAAAACAAAATGCTAATCAGTGGGCTATTCAATTCACTTATATGAAAAAAAAAATGACTGGTTTCCAACATTGCTAATAAGTCAGCATTGCATTAAATGTATTTTAAAGTATATTAAAATTTGTATCAAATAAATGCAGGTTTGGTGACCATAAGTGACTTTTTGCAAATGTATAAAATAGTAATGTATCCGAACATTTTTTCACATTGCCCCTTATTTTTTTTTTTTACATTTGAGCCCCTGCCCCTGAGGAACTCTCTGTACATCTCTGTTAAGGTGCCACGGGACACGCGCTATTTTACGGATTAAAAATAAAAGAGTAATAAAATATAAGGTAAGGTAGTAAATAGGTGTAGCACTGTCTGTTTGCTTATGTGCATCAATCCGAGTGTAAACATATCTAATCAATTTGGGTAATACATTTTCATTTTCATTTTGCAACTTATAAAGCTTTTAAAATATGTTTTTAATTTGCATATTAAAACTAGTGTAGAAAATGGCACATTTAAGTGATATAATTGAATTTTCATTTTCATTTTGCACTAAATGTTGCACATATGAATGGGAAAATGTCAATTTAAATACAGAAATACATTGCCATTTTGCATATTACATTTCAAATTGAATTTAGCTACACATATGCACTTAAGCATACTTTTAAGATGAGCACTTATTTTGGAAATGTTATTCTTAAATGTGAACTGAATGTAATGTTTTCAGACACTTGTGATTTGTGAACAAAAGAAAATGTATTATAGTTTGTATACACTGCAGCAGTCTTAGGCCCACCCCAAATGCTCTCATTGGTTGAGACGCGTGATGACGCTCATCCCAAGCCAGTACTAATCAACATCCCACCCCTCCTGTGACTCATGGTTTGTCTATGTGTCTTCAGAGCCAGTGAGCAATGGACTTTAATAATAATTAAAAAACGTGTGTTAACATGCGATAAAATAATTGTCTGCGTTAATCAATTAATGCGTTAACGTGATAATAATGCGTTAACTTGCCCAGCCCAAATATATATATATATATATATATATATATACATATATATATATATATATATATATATACATATATATATATATATATATATATATATACATATATATATATATATATATATATATATATATATATATATATATATACATATATATATATATATATATATATATATACATACATATATATATATATACATATATTGAAATATGGTCAAAGTGAACTGGTGAATGTACTGACAAGCATTTATGATGAACTAAATACTTTCATGTCATTTCTAGATAAACTTGCATGTATTTATTGCATGTAGTTAAAAATATTTGCAATGACACATTTGTAATAATGAAGTTGCAATTTATTGTAATATTAAAATTATTCAATCTTAATGTAATATTAAAATTAACACTAAAGTTGAAATTTTAATCAAGTACTTTACATGATCTTTAGTATGATCAAAACATCAAAATAAGCGTACTTTAAAATAAAAAATAAAAATAGTAAAACAATATCTCAAAATGTAAAGTAAAACTTGGCATTATTACAAAGAGCACTTTTTAAAGAAACAGTGATAGTGTGCTGTCTTTAAGTACACTTAAGTGGCTTTTTGTTTAATTTATATTGTATTATCTGCAAGTACAGGTTTTTTTCTTAAATAATATACTTTTAAGATTTGAGAAGTGCACATTCACATTTCTATCCTTGCATTTGTCTTTCTTCACCTGCCTTCACACTTCTGTGCTCAATGTATTGAAAACACACACACCTGCAATATTGGCAACACGCAGTGCCTCCTGGCCCTTGGCGGTTTTGGAGCGGTTGGGATTGCGCTGCTTGTTGCCGCCCTGTGCGGAGCGGATGCTGCGGATGTGGACCTCCGTGGCTTTGAAGAAGGCCACCATGAAGGGTTGTTTGCTCTGGGGGCCGCTGCGGCCCACCAGCCCCGCCACCCATGGGTTCAAGCTCTGACCTGCAGGGGGAGACAGAGAGACTTCAGCGCATACAGAGACACAGTGCATCATTCATTTACAATTAACTACTCATTACTGAGATCTGAGAGGAAAGAAATACATTGTTAGTGGAAACGCTGACAGGTACAAATCCCAGAAGAGAAGTTATACAAGCCTATTGAAAGACGTTTTTCACCTATGTAGCAGGAGGAAAATCTTTCCGTTTGTGTTTCTGTGAATTGGCTCCTAAGAGAGACCCACACATCACTCAACGGGACAGTTTAGCAATCTTTTATTTTGCCAGAGCCCTGTGGCCTAATAAATCGTGTAATATGCATTATATAATAATCGGTTTGTGTCGGTCACAGTCTTATAAATCAAGAGAATTGTGTAAGAGAGTGTGTATGTGTGTTCTCCAAGAATATGCAGCTTCTGATGTTTATTTTGTGTAATCTCTCTCGCTCTCAAGAGCGCTTTTAGTTCGCTGTTTACTCAGAAAATTCCTGCACTTACATCTGTTTCTGTCTCTGTGCCATTCTGGACTCCTTTTACCTACACACCGGCTTTAATGTGTGTGCGCGTGTGTTTCTTACAAAAAGGAAGGAATGCTCTCTCTGTCTCCGCGCCGAGGTAAAGCCGGGTTGCCGGTTGCCTACGGCGACAGGCTAGGCGTCCCGCAAGCATGTCTCGACAAGCTCGCAGATCTACGCAAGCCCCATAATACACTGCACCTGTTTTCATGCTAACACTTAAAACCTGTAACATCCTGTACACACACACCATCCTACTCGCACAGATACGGTACAAAACACACTCCCACTGCGGCTGGCAATAAAGTATGTGAGTGAAAAACAGTAGGTTCAATTCTGCATTAGTTAGAATGTATTTAGGACATCCAGACCAAGCACTGATCTTAGACTAAACTAGACCTCTAAGCTTTAGTGATCAACACATCTGAATTAGGACGGATCAGTTCTGCGCATTATCTTGTATTATTGGTCTTGATTCTCAAGGTTAGTTGAGGAAAATTAGCGCTTGTCTAGGTTTGTGTGCGCACATTTGACTGGATCTTCCCTTTTAAGATTATATATATATATATATATATATATATATATACAGCGAGCTCTAAATGTTTGATACTACATTTAATGTACTGTACACTTGTTGTGCATTTCAAATATTAATAGTATTTTTTAAACTGTACTTGCAGATCATATAATATGAATGAAATAAAAGTCCACTTAAGTGTGCTTAAAGACACACCGATAGACACTTTTTAAAAAGTTCACTTTGTGATAATGTCAAATTAAGAGTTTTACTTTAAAGTACATTTTAAATCATCACATTTTAAATCATCATTTTAACAATCTTTTGTCATGCTGTAAAGAATACTTGTTTTGATATGTTGGCTAACATACTAAAGCATGTAAAATATATGATTATATTTTGAACTGCTGTGTTATTTGGTATTACATTTAAAGTAAATAAATTACTAAACTGCAATCGAAATATATTTGCAATGTAATATATTTGATATTTGTATATGATATTTGTAATCTAACAAAAATGACACTAAAGGATATTTTAATTCATCAAAGCTTGTCAGTGCATTCAGCAGTCCACTTTAACCATATTTCAAAGACAACAGAAGTACAGTAATTATGAATAGAAGTAATTACATATAAAGATGTACTTAAATCCTACTTAAGTGGCTCAGACAAGCACTCTAAATTTCAGCTAATTGCATTATATTAAGTTCACACCTAATCTTAAAAAGTACATTATTTCTGTAATAACTCTTTCTATTATTATACTAAAGTGCACTGCTTTTTCACAAGCTAATGCTCTTTGAATCTTAAATAATAGTAGTAATAATAGTAGAATTTCTCTCCTGGTCTCAGACTTTTTGGTTTTCTTTGAATGGCCTGTAAATGCATTATAATAAATTGCCCTTCAAAGACACTGTAAACATTTACTGAACTGAACTGCATTGAACTGAAGTGCTCTGCAGTGTGGCCTCAGAAACGGTTTCATTTCTGCAGTCTCTGTCTGTGACGCAACACGATGTACCCGTTTCATATTTTGACCTCTGTGACCTGCGGCGTGTGCACATGCACTTACCGTCCAAACTCTCCAAAGCGAGCTGCAGGCCCAGATTCCTGCCTGGGTTCAACACCCAGTGGTTACTGGTGGCTGTGATGTCGAACACCAGCCAGCCCTCTTCTGCTGCCCAGATCACCCGCGAGTCCAGCAGGAACAGATCTGAGTCCCTGACGGAGAGAGAGAGAGAGAGAGAGAGAGAGAGAGAGAGCATATGAGCCTGCTGAAAACACCAGCCTATCATGCATCTCATATACAGCTGTTTGCACAAGAGAAAAGTAGCATGTTTTATTTCATTTCTTTTAAATGAAGATGCTGGGTTTCAGTTGTTTAGCGGTGTCAGAAATAGAGTTATTACTGTTGTAAAACTAAAACTAAACCCATTAAAAAAAAAAAAATTAAAAAAATTCTAAAACTTACAAACAAAAATGCAAAAATCTAATTCCAAAACATTTACAAAAACAAAATCTATTCATACACTGTAACTTCTAATACCACAAAATGAATTGTAGATATTTCAATATATTAAATAAATTAAGCACATTAGTTAATTCAACATATCAATAAAAAGGTTTTAAAACAAGAAACTTTGTCAAAATTACAGCAGAAATATCTTGCTGTATATGGAAGGGGAGCTTTGAATATTGTTTTTAAGTCAAAAAGGTCAAAAATCAGAGGCATTCAGATGATGCTATCTTGTTTGTGTCGGCTAAACTGTATCCAGCACTTTCCCCAGAGACTTGACCCCCAAACTTTGCATTTGCCAGTGAAACGCCTCAGGGATGATCTGTGACAAGCTAACTGCTCCACTATGTGTGCGAGACAACTGAATCACAGTGACGGATACGTATCCAATCAAAGACGTAAAAGAGGTCCAGAGATGGAGGGCAAATGTAGTGATCCACAACAAAAAATACAATCAATGGCATCCTGATTCTTTGAATGATATAAAGGTGTGACATTTGAATTATCCTGTTCATACAACAGCTTGAATACTTTGAATACAGCTTTTCTACTCTCATAATAGCTGTGAATAACATCCGGTGACTTCATACAGTAACACCACGAAGTCTTACCACAAATAGAAGTGTCAAAGCAAATTTAAACATATATGATTCATGTTGATGAACTGCAAAAAATTATATAATTAGTTATTATATTATATTATATTATATTATATTATATTATATTATATTATATTATATTATATTATATTATATTATATTATATTATATTATATTACTCTATACTATACTATACTATACTATACTATACTATACTATACTATACTATAGCTGTGAAAAACATCTGGTGACTTCCATGCAGTAACAACACAAGGTTTTACCACAACTGAAATGAATTAAAGTGTCAAGGCAAATCTATCCAGGTCTGTACATGTTGATAAACTGCAAAAATTATTAAATGTTTCAAGCTTCACCTTCACTGCATTAACCAATTTTCATGAAATCTTGATGTTGTACATTTAACCAATGATAATTGAAAACTTAATTATTTTCAATGCACTGATTGGAATGACCATTACAGTGAAAGACGGAGAAGGTGGCAGATAAAGTGAAACGGAGGGAAAAGCGAATTAAGTGGAGAAATGGGAGAACGATAAACAGAGCGCTCGCTCCAGATGGTAAGACCCTGGGGAGCACTTCATTTTCTTAATTGACAATAATGGCTTTATAAACGGCTGTTGATCTCACAGTGTGGCTGCCCAGCACTAAATCAAACAGAGGAATTTAGAGCAAGACAAGACGACAGCGTAAGAACAAGACTGAAGGGCAGTATACAACAAAAGACAAGGGAACCGCTATAGGGAGAGAAAGCAGAGCGACTGTAACCACATGAACACACTTCAGACGTTTCAAAGACTCAGAGCAGTTCAGGTGCTCAGTGTGTGTGATCCAAACACCTGTTCTGCTAAACATCTGCCGCCTCAGCCTAATCCAGTCTCATTTATCCCTCCATTTTTGTCTCTTTTCTCTCCCTGATGGGAGCACAATGGGGTGTGTTGTTCCCCACAGACCTGTCGAGGCAACTGAGGCCTTCAAGAGGGGTCGAGCAGCACGTAGGAGGAGCTAGACGTTCTTGAACCCAATTCACAGAGTGGGTCATGCCGATATTCTAGAAGGTCCCAAACGTGCGCTGAAGGGAAGCCCTGTGGCGCACAACTGATTCTTTGAGAGGAGAGCTGCTGAGTCGGAATAGGAAACATGGTGTGGTGCAACAGTAAAGTTTGCATTGGGATGCTTAGATAGAGTGAGCACTGTGTGTGCGGCAAAAAGAAATAGAAGGAAAGGAAACACAAATCAAATGTGTCCAGCATTTACAGACCAGAGGGGTTGAGAGCATTACAGCCCTCAAGAGGAAAGGATTTTCCTTGGAAAAAAGTCACAGGCAAGAAACACCCACCATAAAAAATAGTAAAGTATATCCAGGCCCACATGAAAACTGCAGACATTTTCCATATGTTTGATGCTGATTTGGGGGAAAATCTGCAGAATTTTGTTGCTGACGTCAAAGGTTGAATGTCCAATCACTTTTTTAGTGCAAATTCAACTGTCAATTGGTGGAAGTGGACAGGCCGAGTGGCTTGTCTGCATCTTCATAAAATATGAATAAACCTACACAAGGTAGCAGAAAAACTGACCTAGACTTTTGGCATTTTGTCTTTTTAAGTAGATACTTGACAGGAATGTTTCCTCACAATGTTCTTTTGTCCATATGTATAAAGTTTTCTGAGGTTTGGATGATACGATCACAAGATATAGGCTAATTAGTCATTATGAGCTTCACCTATAGACATATCGGTCTACATTTGCTAAACAGTTAAGTGAATCCAAATTATTTTGATACATTTTTGTCAGGATCATGTCTAAATGATGCGCACCAAGTTTTGAGCAAATCAGACAATTGGCCTACTGTAGGACAGGTTCGAAAAACCTTTTTTGTTGGCCTCTCTTAAATGTGGGATCCCTCAAGGATTTATTATGGGACCCATTTGTTTTTTTTTTTCATTGTACATGCTTCTGATTGGGTCTATATTTAATAAACACGGAATATAATTTCATTGCCAATGATATGCAAATATATGTAACAGTAAAGAATGAAGAATTCCTTTAGGGACTCTTCTTGGATACTTAAAGGACTTGAAAACATGGTTGGCTGTGAATGTTCTACACCTAAATGAATGTAAAACTGAGACTATTGTTTTTGCACCCTCCAATGCATCTGGGTCCATTAATATTGATTTAAGCCCTTTATCTATTTATGGTAAATTTATGGTAAAAAAAAATGTAAGTGTAATTTTTGATGATGCCTTGAAATTTGACAAATAGATTAATGGTGTTGTCAGATCAGTTTTTTTATCTAAGCAAAGGTCAAGCCATTTTTATCCTTTTGTGATTTTGAAAGGGTGATGCATGCTTCTCGCCTGGACTACTGTAATATCCTGTATGTAGGGATTAGACCGTCCATGCTGTTGCGATTACAGATTGTGCAGAATACCACTGCTAGATTGTTGACAGGTTGTTGGAAACGGGACCACATTACTCCCATTTTGTCATCTTTACATTGGTTACCGGCCTATTATAGAATTGATTTTAAAATTGTGCTGTTTGTTTTTAAATCTTTAAATGGCCTTGCACCATCTTATTTTTCTGATTTGTTACAACCTTACTCACCATCAATATCACCCAGGTCCTCTGACCAGAAACTCCTGATTGTTCCTAGGGTGAGACATACAGTAACTGTGGGGGGACC
This sequence comes from Acrossocheilus fasciatus, assembly GCA_036784905.1. NCBI lineage: Eukaryota > Metazoa > Chordata > Actinopteri > Cypriniformes > Cyprinidae > Acrossocheilus > Acrossocheilus fasciatus. The sequence continues at coordinate 6,995,619 of CM071960.1, forward strand.
ATGCTTTTGCAGGGATCCAAGAACTGGCACTCTACATTGGTGTCATTTAAGTCTCTTTTAAAGACTCCCAGGCGTTTTTGCAGAATGCTGCTCAGTGGCTTGTTGTTCGAACCTCTTTTTTTTTTTTTTTTTTAATGTATGTGTTGTATAACAGATATTGTATTGTGTTGAATGTTTATTTATGTTTTAGAATCTGTACAGCACATTGGTCAACGGTTGCATTAATTTGTGCTTTAGAAATAAATAGCCTTGCCTTGCCTTTTCAAAAAAAAACTCAATGGCTGAAAAATTTACTTGTTATGTGCATCCTCAATGCTTTCTGGTTTATGCTCATAAAGCTTTGTTAAGTTTGGACATTGCATTCAGGAGATAATGGTCAGTTTGTAAAAAACGAGTGAGATCTTCTTGCCAGCAATGTTCCTAGCTGTTGTGTGCAAAATTCGGTGAGGATCGGATTAACAGCCCAGATGAAAAAAACACTCTAAATAGAAAACAATAGCATACAATTTTAATAGCAGGGAATGAATCTGGCAAGACCGTGATTTTTAGATTTTGTCTAGAGTTAGAATATGCAAAGGACCTTATTATAGCGCCACCTAGTGTTCAACAGATGTGTGTTTGCTTGCCTAAGAGCCTTAAATATAACTGATACTTAATATCCATGGTATATTGTGTAGATGTACCTGTCTGAATGTTCTTCCAGCACCTGGTAGACGCTGATGCGGAAGGTCTCATTATCAAAGCGTTCTGGAACAAAGTCCTTGTAGATGCGGAACTCTGCAGCAGTCACCGCTTCACCCTCCGGAATCTTGGACAGGTCAAATCGGAATTCTCTGTGATGGCGCCTCACAGGCAAAAACTCCTTATCATGTTCAACTGTATAAAACAAACAGTGAAAGAGATGCGTCCGTTTTATATCAGCGCTTCAAAACAGTGTCAAAACGTTCAGTGAAAGGTTAGCTTGACATTTACACCGTTAACTCAAATGTCACCTTCATTTGCACTATTGCCACCCGCAGGCAAGTCAAGCCGCCCCTTTCTGGTTTTTCATGCATAAACACAGAGCACATTTCTAGACAGATGTTTGAACTCTCCAGAGCCACTGATTGAGACATAGTCCTGCAGACAGCTTTATGTGTCTCTTATTCTCAAGCCCTTTTTCACTACTGCCTCCATCATCTGGACTCTGTGAGGCAGAAGGCATCGCTCACATTTTGTGAGTTTGGGACTTGATTCAAACTGGCTGACCAAATTGTGTTTACATTTTATCGTCTTGAAAACTGTCTGAATGTTTTTCGCAAAGAGGGCAGATTCTGACATTGAGCCTGGAGTGTTTTGGTAGCCAAAGAACTCGAATTAAAGGGATCATTCAACCCAAAATGAAAATTCTGTCATCATTCACACACCCTCATGTGTTTTTTAACCTGTATGATCTTCCCTCTTCTGTTGAAGACTAAAGAAGATGTTTTGATGAATGTTCATCCTGCTGTTTTCCATATACAAGCTTACAGTAAACAGAAGGCCTGTCAAGTCTCATAAAAATCTCCATACAACTTTCAGTTCATGGCTAATTAGTCATTGATTTTTTTTTCTCCTCCGTAAATGTGCAGTTCCACATTTTGAACACCATGATAATTACTGACAGAATTTTCATTTTTGAGTGGCCGTTCCCTTTAATACTGAATCATTACTGATTTACACTTTCTTTACTTTACCAACTAACTTACCAACTGTCCACTTAAAAATAAAAGTCCCAAAAGGGGGGTTTTGCAGTGATGCCATAGAAAAACCATTTTTGGTTTTCCAAAGAACCAGCCTTTCAGTGAATGTCAAGTTTTTATTATTGTTATTTTGTACTGGTTGCACATAATGAACTTTACAGCTTGATATGCTGTATTTGGTGTGCAATGTGTTCACTGTGTACGTGCATAGTAATATTTCAGATACATGATAAGATGATGTATGAAGAACATGTCTATACAATGTGTTGAACTCTCACTTTTCAGTGATTGATAAGCTCTGTCAGGAACTGAAGATAGCTCTCTGTGTCTCTCTGGCTCTTGTTCTGTCTTTTATCACTGTCTGAGAGTGCTACACACACACACACACACACACACACACACACACAGACAATAGCAGCCTTGTTGACTCTTCAGTCAGTGCATCAGAGCCAGTGAGAGCAGCTGTCATCCTCATACCTCTACTGAGAGCTGTGAATCATGGTCTGAAGAGACTCCACTGTGTGAAAATGAAGCTGTATGTTTCTCTTTAGACAGTTCCAGAGTGGGATCTATTCTGGTGGTTCTCAATTGCCTTTGCTTCAGGATCAAGACTGTGACCCGACACAGTACCAAAATGAGTTGGGTCAATGACATACAAGACAGTTCATGTTCTTAGAAATGTGCTCTTTGTATTCATATTATTTTAAGATGGTTTTAATTTAAAAAAACATATACAACTTTTAAGAAAGGTTCAAAATTAATGGCATAAAAATGTCATGTGGTATATTGAATATATATGTGTGTGTAAACAGTAATGTTGATTAAAAAAAAAATATATATATATATATATATATATATATATATATATATAATTTTGATCTTTTCATTATTATATTATTATTATATTTCTGCACTATATTCCAACTTATTGCAACTGCACTTACATTCTTTGGCAATACTGTATTTTTTACAGTCATGCCAATAAAGCAATTTTGAATTTGAATATATTAAGTTAATATATTCAAGGTTAAATGGTAATAACACACATGTAAAATGTAAAATGTCATCGTGACAGCATTTCACACACACACACAAACACATTAATAATTCATGATATTTATAAAAAATTTATAAAAAAATATTTTATAAATTTATAAAAAAACATTTCACACATTTCACACACACACAAACGCACACACACACACACACACTCACACATATTTGTGTGTGTGTGTGTGTGTGTGTGCGTGCGTGCGAAATGTGTGAAATGTTTTTTTTTTTTAAATATCATGAGTTATTAATACAATTTTAAAGTTTGAGCACATGACATTTTACATCCTTAACTAACATTGCCTTGTCCAAACAAGGTCAAATTATGTAATATTACAAGAAAATTATTGACAGTCATGAGGGTCTGCAGGGGTTGTATTATTTATATCATATATTATATATTTAATATAAAATGAAATTTTATAAAAATGTTATATAAAATAAAATATATTTTATATAAAATATATCCTATTTGTTTTCTGTATTTTTCTGCATGTTGGCCAACTTTGTCTTTGAACATGACTTTGTTGGTTGCACTACTTGTGAAGAACTTGTGAAGCAATGAAGAAGTTTTGTTACAATGTTGTTTGTTAAAAGATTTAACCCATTTATCAAATCTAAATATACTGACATTTATTTACATATAATTTCTGATAATAAAAATGAATGAAACATCTTTGACAGAAAAAAAAAACAAATTGAGGTGAGATACAGAGGTTATCGTAGTACACAAAGCCTTTGCTATCCTATGTATGCATTCATTTATTACTGCAGTTTATTTGCATTTGGGATTGCTATCTCCCGGATGTACCTGACAGAACACCCTCCAGGTGTGTAGCACTATTCCCTGCTCACCTCATTTATCCTCAGTGACTTTCTATCCCTCCATCCCTTTCTCTCATCTCCTCCTCCAGATCCTTTCATCATCTTTTCCACCCATCCTTTGCCCGGTCCGTCCACCACTACCTGTCCTCATCCTCCTTTCATAGCGTCTTTAGAACGGCAGCAAACAGCACAAAGGCCCTACTGTGCAGTAAGGTGAAAGAGAGCGAGGCAGAGCGCGCATGGATCCGGTTACCCAGCAGTGACGATTAGCAGGGGGCATTCCGTGTCTCATTGTCCCGCTCTTCTCAGAGGACTGGAATTGTTTACACACCGTTCTAATTCAGAGCTGCCCTTCCATTGAACCCCCTGGGTGCCCCCTCACAGGGCAGACGCAGCACCAGGGCCACCTGTGCCCGCTTGGCACACAGCGACGCCTCTCACAGAGACGCACAGACCTCTACAGCAGCTCTAAGGCTCCGAAACAATGATGGCTCTTTCTTATTATGCAATACTTTATGGGTTTAAAGCCAGAAGAAAATAAAGAGTTATAGAGTTATTGCACATCTGAGAGCTGCACTAACCTGTATCATTCAACACATGCTGAAATGGATTCCAAGGAATTGGATTTACACATTTCCCATAGTTCATCTGTTCACACCTACAAAAAGTTTCATAAATCATTCTAAAGGCCCGTTTACACCAAGGGCGATAACTATAATAATGAAGTTAAAAACACTGACCAATCAAAGCTCAAGGATTTAACACTTGTGTTGTTGAAACTAACTACTAGGCCTACCTAATTTGGTGTCAAAAATGACTGGCCTTTTAAAATATACTTGTAAATCTCTTATTTGGTAATAATAGCCTATAGCATAACAAGAAATTTATAAGCAATTTTTTGTAGGTCAGTTATTTCTGACAGGGAACACCACAAATGTAACCAATGTGATAACCTTTACTAGCATTTTCGAGAAAAAACTTATCTCCGGGTCAAAATGACTCAATAAAAATGGAGGGTTAAAGTGGCAGATGACATAACTTTAGCACATGATCTTAAGAAATAACACATTAACAATTTTAACGTTTAACGTTAACACTTTTTTTTAGCTGATCAAACATTTCAGCTGATACAAACATTGACAGCTGACTTTAAAGCAAAAAGTGGTATACAGAACATTATCCTCCACTGGCGTGAATGCAAATAAAATCCCTTTTAACTGCTAATTTCTTTAAAAAAAATACTCTGAAATGAATTATAAATGTAACACTTTTGTTTTTGCCCCCATTTTTCATGAGCTGAACTCCAAGATCTAAGACTTTTTCTATGTACACAAAAGGCCTATTTCTCTCAAATATTGTTCACAAATCTGTCTAAATCTGTGTTAGTGAGCACTTCTCCTTTGCTGAGATACTCCATCCACCTCACAGGTGTGGCATATCAAGATGCTGATTAGACAGTATGATTATTGCACAGGTGTGCCTTAGGCTGGCCACAATAAAAGGTGCAGTTTTATTGTGTCCCCAAGGTTGTCATGCATGCAAGGTTAAAAAAAACACTTTCATTTTCTTATAATATGCATTCATTTTTACCTTATTTGCTCAACGTCTCCCAAACGATTCGCTCAACGATTCATTTTTCCAAACCCCTCTTTGCGTGATGCTAATCTGCGGTGATTGGTCCAATTGGTCGATTTCATTTAAAGCAGTGTTTGTGATTGTGAGCAGTGCTGATTTGTGTACAGCCGTTACCAGGGAAACAGCTATTTTGAACGCTCCAAAAGCAGCACCTAGTGGCAACAAGTGGGCGGGCAATATGCTAATGTTTCATTTTGTCGTCAACGTGAAACAGTTTAAGATTCGTTTTAAAAATGACTCATTTAAAATGATTCAGTCGACTCTTTTTTTTTGGGAGACAATAACTTTATACACGGTGCACTTTCAGATTTAAAACTTTGCAGGATGTTTTCATTCACTTCGACCTGAGTTACACACTGCATCAAAGGTCATTTTCAAAAATCCATAATAGGGGCACTTTAAGATTGTTCTTGAGACATCTGAATCTGAGACAAGTTCTTATATTAAACATGCCATCATGACACACAGAAATAAACTCTTGTCAAGCCAGTTGCAACAAAAATGCAAACTTATCATTATAATTACGGCAATCTGCAGGCAGAGCAAAAATATGAACTGTGGTTATTTTCCGCATGAACTGCCATACGATCAGATAACAGCAAAGCCTGCAAATATATTCATAAGAACGAAGAAGAATTTAGATTTTCTTGAGAAATTATTTAAGAACTTTTCAAAAATTTCACTCCTTATGAACATTCTAACCAACTTCTAAGAATGTATCTTTCATAAGAAGACTTTTGTGAAACCAGCCTCAGAATGCTCTAGTGACATACAGTAGAGTAGTCTCATTTGACTAGTCTAAACATTTAGATTGTTATAGAAGTGAAGTGAGGCCAAGTATGGCTCTGAATTTAACCCATCCAAGTGCACACACAGCAGTGCACACACACACCCAGAGCAGTGGGCAGCCATTTATGCGGGTGGAGAGAGCTCTGGACATTCACTCCCCCCACCTACAATCCCTGCCGGACCTGAGACTCGAACCCGCGACCTTTGGGTTATAAGTCCTTGCATTTTGGAACACATGTGTTTACTGCTAAGCCACAGATCCAACAGATGCTGGCCAATTTAAGAGGGAGAAATGGGATCAGAAAATGTTGCAAGCTAAATCTGAACTCACTTCGCTCATATAAGGCTATACAGATCTAGTAGGTGCATGCAGATTTAAGCATCCCTTTAACCAACCGAGGAGCAGGGAAATATGAATTATGCATTCAAAAGTAAAAGTATAGTTCATTTACAGAGCTTTTTCTTCTTCTTCCCTTTCTTCTTTATTCTCTTCTGAAGTCAACATTTAACTTTTTATTGTATTTGTGTATCAAAGCAACACTTTTTTAACAACTCTATCTCTCTCACTCTCTCTCTCACTTCCTGTTTTCCTCTCTCTGTCTCTCCCTGAGTCTTTCTGTACTTCTGTCAGGGAAGATCAAACAGTTTGCTCTAAGTGCTTTTCCATTTCTCTGTAGATTTTAATGGATGACGTGCACAAAGCTGTCATTGCTTCACCCTTACACCATTTAAACATACCTCCAGGAATGTGCTTAAACAACAGACACACACATACACACACACACACACACACACACACACACACACACACACACACTCCTGATAATGTAGACCAGAGCACAAACACCCATAGAGTGCTGCATGCTGCATGCATGTGTACACCAATACAATCACCCCAAAAAGCACTGGAACACACTTAAACCACAATTAAAAATATGATTTTAAGTGGATTTCAATTATTAAAAATCAAACCATTTAAATGGTAAAAATAAGTTTAAGTCAAGTCTGAATGATAAAATGCTAAATATACTGTTCAAAACTAACACAAAAAGTTGTGGAACATGTTTAAAGTTATTATAACTAATGCTCCCTTCTGTTATTTCCTGCTTCCCACTTCTGAAGCCATTTCGCCACCTCACGAAATACTTACGTTTACGTTTTCTTGGGACATGGGGTGAAATGGCAAGAGAAAGCAATGTTAAAAACGAAACAGTAATAGTTCTCTTGGAACTCAAAATGAGTTTCCCAGTCATAAATACGAACTGAGAGGCTGTGCATGCCCAATTTCTGACTAGGAAACTATTTACAATAATTCTGATAAAATGTGAAGGCAACATAACTACTAGGACACCTGTGTGAACTTGTGGAGAACTGACTTCATACATCTTCTAAAAAAAAAAAAAAAAACAGCTGGAGAATATGACATTAATTCTGAGAATCATTTGCAGATGCCACATTTTGTCATCTAATTCTATTCATTTTTAGTGTGGCCAAATACTTTTTGGATGCACTGTGTTTATGCCGTTCTAGAGAAGATCCCATGAGAACTGGAATCTAGGTGACGGCAATTTGGCTACGTCTTCAAAATTACACAGTGTTCTGAATGCTTTCGACCGAACCAGAAACAAATGATTCAAACGGCCACCTGTTCATCAATGGCATCAGCAGAGCGAGACCAGAGGAGTGTCATAGTTGAGCTATTTAATAAGAGCCTCTTCACATTTTTCCCCTAGTTCATTTGGCGTCATTGTCTGCACACATGTGAGGCTTAACAGTAAATGGGATCACATACACACACACACACACACATCTACTCAAAACAACACATGGCTAAAAACACAATGCACGTGGCTACAGATACATCATGGCAAATCTACTCTAAGAAACATCTGCAAACGTGGACACACTCACACAGAGTGAATGATTGCGGCAGTTGTTCTGTTCCACCCTGTAACCAATAAATAAGATCTCCAGGCTCAGAGCAGCCAGAAGTGATGACACAAGTAAGCGTGCGTCGCCCATCCATAAAGCCCTCAAAAGCCAAAATCCAGGCTGTACCCCAAACCCGTGTCCCAGCGCAGGTGCACTCCCACTGCGGACAAACACACCCTCCCTGAGCTTGGGCTGCGGCAGGCTCTTAATCTCTCTGTCAAGGCTTCCACATTAAAGAGGACTTTATGGACTGTGTGGAGCAGATGTGAAGCAGCCTCCTCTCCAGCCTCCTTCAATCTTCAATTCTTTCACAGAAGTCCTGTGATGCTGTTTTGTATCATTTTTAAAGACTGTGAATTAACATCAAAAGCAGCAGAATTAAAAATTGTCAAGTCATAAAATATTGACTAAGGGTGTGTGTACACTTTGCAGATTGTCTTAGTTACTTTGGTCTGAACCGAAAGAGAAAATTATACATTTAGTCCTGGTTCGCTTAGCGTTCACACTATCATTTTTAACACCAAACCTAAAGATAGAAAACTTAATGGATTTGGTCTTGGCTTAAGGATATGGTCACAACCTTAACACACAGCTTTTAAGACATATTTTTGTGACAGAACATCCAAAGAAAATGCTATGTGCCGGGCTAAATATGCTTGTGTTCAAATGGTGGTATTTTTACCAGCTGATAACTCACAAAGAGCAGTGGCAGTATTTCCAGATCTGCTGCAAAGACACAGTGATTCAGATGCCTGTACTAACTGTAATGGGCAACATACTCCATATAATCAAAAGAAGCAGGTATGCTTTAGCATTCTGTCCTTTAAGGTTGCATCTTGTGACATCACATCTTATTTTTGGTTTGTTTAAATGTCTTTGGTCCGTGTTGCATTCATATATCAGTCGAACTGAACCAGAGTTCATTTGGAAATGGACTGAGACCCAATGTTGGGGGGGGGAACAATACCGGTAACGCGAGTTATGTAATCAGATGACTTTTTTCAAGTAACTAGTACTTTTAAATTTTAATGCAAGTTACTTTGTTTTTCCGTGTATTCATTGACACCTTTCCTGTCCCTGTGTTGAGAGAAATTGGGAGTGAGTTGCAGAGGCACTTCCTTCTGCCTGAGGCTTATTAATTTAACTTCTGGTGTGAAAGGGTCTTTACAGTTGCCAAAAATATATAACTTTTGGGGTTTTGTAATTGAAAAACAAATAAGCTAACCCAGCCCAGGTGACAAAAGTAAAGCAATGCATTACTTCCCATAAAGAGTAACTAAGTAACACAATTAGTTACTTTTTAATGGAGTAATGCAGTACTGTAATGCATTACTTTTAAAAGTAACTTTCTCCATCACTCTCAAGACCCCCGAAAAGGTGGGTCTTGGTCCATTTGTTTAATGTGCATCAAGATTCAGATGGCTGCATTCACACTTATTCAAATGAACCGCACTAACAGAGCAATTGCACCAGAGTTTGTTTTAATCTAACCAATCCCGCCAAATGTTAACATGCCCTATAATATAATGCTAAATATTTTCAGAATCTAATCAGAATGAAGTGCAACTTTTATGTGAGCGTCAACTAAGAATGCTGTTACAAAATCTGCCAGCAGTGGCTAATAGGGCTATGCTAAAATCCTAAAGTGTACTTCAGTTTTGATGCAAATGCATAATCTTTCAAAGTATATTCCATTCAACAACATGTGAGAACACAAGCAGTCCACATATGTGTAGTCCACTGTATGTATATTTTACTGTACACATAAAAAACAAAGTATAATTTGGGCAAATGTTGATCCATTCATTGTAATTTACCTTTTGATAAGCTCCGCCCCCTTTGGTTACAGGTGCTAATTTAGAGCTACAGAATATCTCATAGAAATGAACTGGAGATTACCTTGAGTTTTCCAGAAAGTTTGCACTTGCATGCTGTTTCGTACGGTGGCTGAGAGAGCTCAACGCACTGCAAATGAAAAAACACCTGCAAATTAAGAAAACATCTTCTTCAATTTGACAACACACACGCTGCAACACAAACAAATAAAGAAGCACGTTGCAAAAACAGAAATATGCTGCAAATAGGCACAGACCACCTCGGAAAATGTTTAAGGGAACCGCAAAGTAACAAGCATGGCTGGGACATATTTATCAATGTTTGCTCTGAAAGGTAAGATTTTTGTTTGTTTTACCATTCTGCTCACACAATTTGGTTAATCCACAATTATTGGATATTATTACCTAAATAAGCTAACGAAATACACAATTACTGAAAGGTTATGTAAGTTGGCAAACATACTTTTACAACATCCCTTACAAAACTTAACCATTGCCTATGGTTTTACTATTTAAATTAATTAACTAATAAATACATTTATTATATTAAAAAAAAAAACAACGAATTTAATTTACTACACTAACCATAGTATTTGTACAACTGTGGCTATAATAATGGTAATCATTACACCAAAAAACATGGTTAATTTTCATTTTGTTGGGGCAATTTTGTTGTGGTCTGCGCTACTTGGGCGTTTCTTAATTTTTTGTGTTGTAAGTATTTGCAGCACATGTGCTGTCAAACTGATAAAGATGTTTTCTTAATTTGCTGGTGCTTTTAATATTTGCATGTGTTTTCTGAAGTCGCAGCGCATTGAGCTCTCTCAGCCACCATAGTTTCAAACCACCGAAGCAAACTCAAAAGTACCTTCATTTTGGCCAGATTTTGTTCAAAATGATGTCACGCATTCAATTTCAGTTAATATAGTGTCTTCTCCATCTAGCAAGCATGTTTCTTCTGCCTAAGGTAACCCGAATGTTTTTTTTTTTGTTTTTGTGAACAGGGCAAACTCCTCAAATTCCTTTAGAAAAGGTAAAAAGTCTGGATGAGAAACTGGTTCAAAATCGTTTCTGGATGAACACCAGAACAAATCCCTGTGAATAATCTCCTCACCTTTCTGTGATGGCAGCAGCTTTAAAAACATCACCTCTTCATGTTTATCATCCCTCCATTTCCATCTCTTTCTCTATCTCTCTTCCTCTACACATATATGGCAGTCATTAGCAGCGGGGCTGGGCGCAGTTAAACCCAAGCGGGCACATTTATGACTTCCTTTGGGAGGAAACAAGTGGCTAACGGCATGTTCGCCCTACCTGTGTTAAATAAACATTACTGAGAGAGAGAAAGAGAGAGAGACAGCATTTATATGAGCAGCTAGGGAAACTCAATCCACAGGCATCTGAACAGCTGCCTGTTTCCACTGCTTTTCCTTTTCATCCCAATACACGCAAACACACAAACAATCCCATTAGCAATGGCCTGCATCACTCCTGCTTCTGCAGGCGCACACACGTGCACAGCATACGCAGTGTTTGCATGCGAGGTAATGATGGTGACCCCGCAGGCCTGCTGAACCTGTCGCCCACCTGGAGCTCTGCAGATTGAGCGCATGTGCTCCTAACCTATAACATTTATACGTTTCATACCTAAATAGCACTGTAAAAGTACTGCATAGTTCTGTAAAAGTAATAGTTGTGGATATGGTTTCATAATTCTGTCACTGTAAATGTCAGCGATAGTCACAAATGAAAAAGTTGTGATTTATTGATTTGTCTATACTCTTTGGACTGTTTATTTTAATAATGCATCTTTAGGTCCTCTGTGCCTGCACAAAATTCAGTGTTAAGATGCAATGCTGAATTAAAGCCAGACTGAATTATGCCTGCTCTGACCCACTTCAGCCCCTAGTATATAGTATACAGTTGTAATTGCTGTGTAAATGCATTCATGCCACCTCTGAGCAGCATTAAACAAACTGTAGACACACACCTAAATTCCACTTCAGAAGCGCGTCTGTGCCACCTTTGCAGGGTAAAGACCCATTCACACCAAGCACAATAACTATAAAGATAACGATAAAGATATAGTTCTAAAAATCATTCTCAATATTAAAGAATAGCAGAGTCTACACCACAGCTATAACGATAAAGGCACAGAGAAACGATATAGTTGGAATCACTTTCAGAACGATTTTTCGAGTTGATGAACGATAAAAACATTGACACCCAATCAGAATCAATCCTGCTATCACGAGCTCTATAAATTAAAGCGGCAGACGAGTTTCAACTTAGAAAAAACTGAAGTTATTTTCCACTGGTGTGGGCGCTAGTATCGTTATCTTTACAGTCATCGTTCTTGGTGTGAACGGGGCTTTAATTTGTCAACTAGAATAAAAATATTAACAAACTTGTATCAGAAAAACAAACAATGCTACAGCTTTACACCCTACTATAGCCAAATTTACAATGCAAAGGTGGCACAGAAGCGCTTCTGAAGTGGCATTTAGGTGACTGTTTAATGCTGCTCAGAGGTGGCATGAATGCATTTACACAGCAATTACAACTGTATATGTTGATACTAGGGGCTGAGGTGGATCAGAGCAGGCATAATTTAGTCTATCTTTGATCGGACATTGTGTGTTTACACTAAACTTTAAGCAGGCACAGAGCAGTCTTAACTTAGCTGTGTGAAGATGCCAAACTTATCTTTAGCAACACATTTTCAACATGAAAATTTCAACAACCACAAAGTGTTCGACACCTTATTTTGGGAAAAACAAATAAACAGTATATTTATCATTTATTTACATCTTTATATTTTTATTTATATCTTTATTTAGTGTTAATATTTAGGAACTTTCATTACCTTTTCTTCTTTTCTACACATTTTTTATTAATTATATTACTATATTATATCACATAATACAATTATAATATAATATAATATAATATGTCATGTCAGTACAAACAGCATAACTGTGAATGTGAAATTGATTTTATACAACAGTTCAACATACAACAAGTTAATATTCAATAACTTAAATTTTAGATACAACACTGTCAGTTGTTAACTATTTTTTCTTTGAAACAAAGTCAAAGAAGAATCAAATAATCCACCTTGGAGTAAACAGCATTGGTGCTTCGTTCCTGAATGAATCAATATGTTGGCATGAATTTTTGAGTGCATGATTCAATGACTCATTCATTATATAGTCTATTGTCACCACTACTGGTGTATTGATGTATATAACCTGCAGAAAGAATTACTGAAAATCCCCACAACTAATACACAAATGAACAGTACGTCTGGAACCAGCTCAGCCAATCAAATTTGAGGACTGGAACTAACTATACAGAAGGCAAAAAACAGGATGTGGACATAGTATATCCAAATTCATAGTTTTCACAAAACAGTAGACCAAAAGTACTTGGATGACTACTAATGCAATGACTTTCATTCTTTTGCAGAGTACTGAAGAGAAAATCTGTAACTAACAGAAAACATTTTCTTTTTGTTTTATGTTACAAATTTAATTTTCCTGTAATGTGCTGCATTTAATTACTATAGAAATCAAGCTTTCCTTCCTCCACTGAACCACATCAATACAGCCAGACCAAAACCCACTGATTCATCACACACTGTGTGTGTGTGTGTGTGTGTGTGTGTGTGTGTGTGTGTGTGTGTGTGTGTGTGTGTGTGTGTGTGTGTGTGTGTGTGTAAAGCCATTATGAGATGAATGTGACCTCTAATTGGAAACACACCGTCAAACGTAGACAAATGAAAACACGCATTATTTATCCCTCGTGTCTTTCTAATTCCGTTTGTCTCTTTCTCATACACAGACTTACATTCCCCTCGTTGTTATTACTGAATTACTGTCGCTCCATTGTTTTTGTTTTATAAAGTATGAGGTACATTTCCTGTCTGTGTTTTTTCTGCCGTAATAAGCTGTTCTAAAGGGCACATGCTCAAACCACTCAATTTGGCAGGCGCTCTCGGTCTCTCACATGTGTTGGCCACAGGAAAGAATCACTGGAGCTGTTGAGCATCTCACCAAGCACTTCCTCCACACACACGCACACCCTGTTTAGTTGTGGGATTACGAGCGGACCTCTCACATTTAAACTGAGCGCAGCTGCTCTTGATACACACACACACAGAGAATAACCGCAGAGATGATGTCACTCTTCATCACTTACAACCTACACCAAACAGCTCACCAACATCCTCCCGATCGCCCAACAACACCCCGTATTTCAAATCCAGTTTGTAACAAGGCATTCTGGGGCAACCACATCTGTGCTGTGTCCTTATATCGTTCAGCTATTTTATAACATTTTCTTTCTCTTTCAAACATTTTCTTTCACTGTATACTACACTTTTCACCCATAATGCATGCTGAATTACAAGAATAGTTTACACAGAAGAAATGAAAATTTGCTGAAAGATTACTGACCCTCAGGCCATCCAAGATGTAGATGAGTTTGTTTGTTCATCAGAACGGATTTGGAGAAATGTAGCATTACATCACATGCTCACTGATGGATCCTCTGCAGTGAATGGGTGCCGTCAGAATGAGAGTCCAAACAGCTGATAAAAACATCACAATAATCCACACCACTCCAGTGCATCAGTTAACATCTTTAGAAGTGAAAAGCTGTTCTGTCATGACAACTCTCAGAGGGATTGGCATGGTAATGTACATGACAATGTTAATGTATTTGGTCTTGGCGGAATAGATCTGCTACACTGCTGCTGCTGCGGCAGAGCAAGTACCGAGACTTGCTACCGCCAATACATCTACAACATGCTGCTGTGAGCATGTAAGGACCACTGCTGCTGCAAATATAACATACGTGAAATAAACCCCATATAGCATACATGAATCACCTCGTAGCAGATCTATACAGGTGGAGCTGGGGAAGGTGGAGGGTTTCTGAAGCAAGCTGCAAACTGCTAAAGCAAGCACTAATCATATATTTGAATGTTGAGCAGAGAGCTCATTGGCTACTGATACAGGAGAGAACCAATCAGCTGAGCCATGTGATAATGATGTCATTAGAGTTAGACCTATCGAACTGCGCCATCTAGAGTTTCATGCCTGTATTTTGTCCGTAAGAAGCAAATTCATCATTAAGACTTTTTTTTTACCTTCAAGCTGCTTCGTGTGGCTAAAATACAAGACCTCTATCCACAATATTGCTTTCTCCAGCGGCAAAGTTAATCAGGAGAGAAATATGCACAGATCAAGCTCTGTAAACAAGTGAAAACAGTCCAAAACATTTCTAAACAAATAGATAATAGGACAACAAGAGATTATCTTTTTCACTGGATGAAGCATTATTATGGATTATGGACTCGTATTTCGGCCAGAAGCGACGGTTAATGATGAATTTATTTCTTCCAAACAAGCAGCTTTTGCTTCAAAAGACATTAACTGATGCACTGGAGTGGTGTGGATTACTTGTGGATTATTGTGTTGTTTTTATCAGCTGTTTGGACTCTCAATCTGACGGCACCCATTCACTGCAGAGGATCTATTGGTGAGTATTTCTCCAAACCTGTGCTAATGAAGAGACAAATTGTATGCTTATACAAGTTATTCACATTTTTGATAACACTTTTAATAAGAAATTATAAGAAATGAATACTTATATTTAGCAAGGATGCATTAAACTGGTCAAAAGTAACAGTAAAAATGTGTAAAATGTTATAAAAGACTTCTATTTATTATCACAGAACTTATCACAGTTTCCACAAAAATAGCACAACTGTCTTCAAAATGGCTTTTTTAAACAGCAAATCAGCATATTAGAATTATTTCTGAAGGATCATGTGACACTGAAGATGCTGTGAAAATGCAGATTTGATCACAAGCATAAATTAAATTTTGAAATACATTCAAACAGTTATTTTAATTTTACTGTATTTTTGATCAAATAAATGCAGCTTTTGTGAGCATTAGAGCTGTCCAAAAACATTCAGAATGAATAGTGGAACAAGTGAGTGGTTTATTTGTAGCAAAGCATTGTGGGCCATGGAGTAGGAGGGTAAAAAAGGGCCTTGTCAAAGTGTGACATGTTTCAGGAGGTTAACACCTCTGAGGCAGGATGAGAGGAGAGTCCGGGTGACACAACAGATTAGTCCACACGCCTGTCACCCGCTTCACACCCACCGCCCCAACCGGTGTTCTTCCTCTTCTCAGCAGGACACCTGAAAACTCCTTCTCCATCCCTCACTCTTTCTTTCTCAGCTTCTCTATCCTTCAGTCCTTGACACTATGTTACATTCATCTGCTCTTGTTTGTCCCTCTTGCAGAGCTGTATATTAGACTCTGCCACTAAACTCATTGTTGATCCCAGATCTCATCTAATCAATTAGGTTCAAAATTCAAACTCATCAGTGAGGTTTTTCAGACTGGGGATGCACTGATGTCAAATTTTGGCTCATTAGCTTGCAAATAATAGATGTAAGGTAACACCTAACGACTGAAAGACAGATATATCTTCAACAGAGAAGATTAATATTATAAAGAACATCCATGCCACAGCCGCTGAAATCACTTTAGTCAAACACCTTACAGATCAAGCTCTGAACGAATAAATAGCACCATAATTACATGCTAAAATCCAGCAGGTGCTTTTCTGAGACTAAAACATCGCCTGGAGACCACCAATAGCCTATATATTAACATGCACACAAATGTACAGATGAATAACGTAAGAACAGAAATGCAAAATAAACAACAATGCGCATTAGCAAAGGCCCCATCACACATAGCACAGTCTGTTTGCGTTGTACTGTTGCACTGTTGTTTTTTTTAGTTTAATTAAATCCAGAAACTCTTAGTGAATTAATGAAAGAATCCCGTTTAGCTCCAAGCTGCCTGCGGTTTAAGCAGTTCCTAAATAAACTGATGTAATATTTGCCGTTTTCATTTTTCAGACTAATCTGACACACGTTTTAGGTCCTCGTAAATGATGGTTTGCAGTTATTGCTTAGCCTCAAAGTAATGTGCTTTCATTTGGCTCATTAGTATGTGCTAACGTCCTGTGATGCATTATGGGGTTCTGTGTACGAAAAGATCCTGTTTACACACACATGCAGAAATACATGCAAATACACACACGCTCTGCCACAAAATGTCACACAGACTTTGTTATAGTTTTTTTTTTTTTTTCTTTTTCAAACAAATGATCTTTTCTTGTGTTTTGCCGCTGATAGTATAACAAAGGTTCTCTTTGTGGAAGTCTTTTCATTTAAAAAAAAGTTAATTCTTCTAAATGAAGTGCAGATCTCAGGCTTTGGTTTGGCATCAGTTCAAGGAGGCAGGCATCTGAGCACAAACAGTGCTACTAATACATCCTTTATCTCTGGCTCTCTGCTCCTCTCAGCTGTGAAGAGTCAAAGAATTATGCATGAGTGTGTGTGTGTTTATTTTTTTAAATGCCTGTGATCGGTTATCAGGTCACTGGCTGGGTTTTAGCCATCTTCTGGACTCTCTGAAGTGCTGAGTGAGTCTTAAGCCTGCAAGTCTGTTTGGAAACTAACGGAGACCATGTCAGGCTGAGCCAAATATGTCAATTGCATTTATTGCTAAGGTACATTTTGTGCATTTGCCACATTCTTTACTCAAATTATAAAGTATAATATAATAAAATAACATTTTCCCTGAATTTACTTTTTATTTTTCAGTAGGGCTGTTTGAAAAATATTCATATGAATTATATGATATACCAAATGTATGCAAGCTCATTTTGTACCAAATTAAAAAAAATAATAATGCTTTGGCTAATAATTCTAAGATTAAAAGTATAAATTATGAGATAAATAATTATGGGATAAGAAGTCAAAATTATTACCAAAAAAATTATGAGATACTAAGTCATAATCGTGAAATAAAGTCAATATTATGGTTAAAAAAATCTAAAATATGGGACGCTATGTCATAATGATGAGAGTAAAATTCAATATAGTCACGCTAATTCAATTATGAGATAAAAAGTCAAAGTTATAGCATAACTCAGGCTTATGAGACAAGTTATATTTATGACATGAAAAGTCTAAATTATGACAAGTAATAAATAAAAGTAACAATTAAAAGATAAAAACTACTTTTGACAAAAAGTCAAAGATATCCGAACAGTTGAATTGTTATGAGATAAAAAAATAATCATGATTATGACAAAAATTGCAACATTTTGTCAATTATGGCTTTTTGTGTCATGAAATTTGACGTTTATTGCAAGATCGTGACTTGGTATTTTAATTTAAACATTTTTTTTTTATAATTTTGACTTAGTAACTCAAAATTTAGTTGTTTTTTTTATCTCATAATTATGTATCTCATAATTTTGGCTTTTTATCTCATAGTTATTAGCCAAAAGCATGTTTGTTTGTTTGTTTGTTTGTTTGTTTGTTTGTTTGTTTTTATGTTAATGGCCTTCCATACATTTGGTAGCCCCAACATATCAAGTAATTCATTTAAAAATTATTACTGTATGATTTACCCAAGCATAATGGGCTTCAATACAAATAATAGCCATTGCAAAAAGTGTTAATAAAAACACATGTAAAGTTACAAGACAATGTTTTGTTTGTTAAATTTCTACTTCATTGAACATATGTCTGTGTTCTAGTATTCTGTTATATTTTATTATTTTAACTTTGCAATGACATGAGGGTGAGGGAACAATGAATTTCAAAACTCCCATCAATGCGCTGATATTCCTCTTGGTTGTTCTCCACATTCTTCATGTCCTTTTTTATATTGTGTCAATTGGACTAAAGAAAACAGCTGAGGAATCTTTTGTTGTGCTTTTTCTGATATTTCCCAGCACAGCAAGCCTGCTTCTCTGTAACAATGTTACACAATGTTGATGCTCTGGAGCTGTGTGAGGGGTAAGAAAAAACTGCACTCGGACCAACAACAAACAGGCAGATCGTGCTTAATTTTCCTCACAAGGGGAAAAGAAGAGTGGAAAAGCAACAAAAGCGATAAAACAAAAGCAATAAGAAATACATTAAATAGAAAGCAGCGTTTATGATCTCCAAGTGGTAGAAAAGTAACACTTCAGTTACACAAGACAACATGTCAAGGCAAGAGTACTAATCAAACTCAACAAGAGGAAACAAATTCTGTCAAAAAAATCCCTTTTATTTGGTGCCAAGCAGGCCGATGGGAAAATTTTCTCCTAATAAGAGGTAATCTTCCTCTCACTCACTCTCTATTGTTTGTTATAACTTCCAAGACTTGTCCATCTGCACCAGTCACATCAACAACCAGCAAACAAGCTCTGCACAGAAGGAACTGACATGTCTAGACCCACAGTTTGTACACTTAGAAAAGAGTGCTGGAAAAGCAGTGCTGCAAATTAGATTGTGTGTGTGTGTGTGTGTGTGTGTGTGTGTGTGTGTGTGTGTGTGTGTGTGTGTGTGTGTGTGTGTGTGTGTGTGTGTGTGTGTGTGTGTGTGTGTGTGTGTGTGTGTGTGTGTGTGTGTGTGTGTGTGTGTGTGTGTGTGAGGAAACAAGGACAGAAGGAGGTGGGGGGTAAGAGTGTGTGTGTGTTTGGACTTTGAGCAGATAAAGTTCCCCACACAGCTGCTTTGGCCAGCAGATGCACAGAAACATCTGTATTAACCTCTGGCAGTGTCCCAAGGGCAGCCCGCTGAGAGCAGGAATGCTAGGAAGGCCCTTCCACAGACCCAGAGACGGAGAAACAACAGAAAGACACGGAAAAGAGGCACAAAGAAGAAAGGAATTAGAAAGAAAGATACTATGCTTGATATTTTAGCATTTAGCAACAACAGCTATGCCATAACTGACCATCTCACATGGCACTTTAATCATTTCTCTGAACATTTATGAGCACACGGTGAGCCAGCTGACCTGTGAAGACTGGACGGGACGTATCCGACTGGCCTGATTTAACAGTGACGCATTTTACAGTTTTGTCTGGTGTGCTTGGGTTAAAAACGTGTAATCCTTTTAAGTGAAAAAATGGAAAATCACATATAAATGGTCCCACATGATTCTGTGCTGAAAGTGTCCTACATTTCAGTGTCAACGGTTTGTCTCATTGTAGAGACACATGAGCAATTATTGAACTAAATATGGATCTTTTAGTCTGGAATCTTTGACACAAAACTGATTCAAACATGCAAACCTGACTTTACTTGTTGAGGCACATGACTAACTAACTAATTCAAAATCTATAACCACAATGACATGTTACTTAACAATTAGTTAATAGTCTTGTGCCTCAATAAGTTCTAGTCATAACATAATGACACCCATGCAAATCATTAGCTAATGATTAATTAAAGCAGACAACTGGAAGTTTAAAGGCATGGCTTCGACCCAATGTGGTAATTAACATATGAATTTACTTCATTAGTTAATAAAATAAGTTATTAGGTAGTTAATATATTATGACGCATTTAACTGATAATAATTTATTGATTACTTACTCTTTAAATAATATTGAATGTTCATTAGTTGCTGATGCAGTAATCATTAATGGTTTAGTTCATCATGAGTTATCTGTGCATTAGTTAAGCATTATTTAATGCATATTTGTGCACCCGTATTGTAAAGTGTTACCCTGACCTTTTATTTAATTAATATTATATGTGACCCTGGACCAGAAAACCAGTCTTAAGTCGCTGGGGTATATTTGTAGCAATAGCCAAAAATACACTGTATGGGTCAAAATTATTGATTTTTCTTTTATGCCAAAAATCATTAGGATATTAAGTAAAGATCATGTTCCATGAAAGTGTTTAGTAAATTTCTTACCGTAAATGTTAATTTTTGATTAGTAATAAGCATGGCTAAGAACTTCATTTGGACAACTTTAAAAGCGATTTTCTCAATATTTAGATTTATTTGCACCCTCATATTCTAGATTTTCAAATAGTTGTATCTCGGCCAAATATTGTCCGATCCGACACTTAAGACTGGTTTTGTCGTCCAGGGTCACATATTATCTGCAAGCACAGCTTTTAAGTGCACTTCTTTTCTTTCTTTTTTTAAGTTTGGATACAAGCCCAGATCTTTAAAGTGAAGAAAAAACTGAAAATGAAACTTCTGTCATCATTTACACACCTATAGGACAAAATAAAACCTTTAGCAGAATGATCTGCTGAGCTCTAAAAAAGGATAAAAGGACCATTAAATCATCACAAAAGAAGTACAAACAAATCATTTGATGGAGAGGAAGAACTGGAGTAAATCATTTCAGCCTTCTCTCAGAGATCTGTGTCGCTTTAGAAATCTTGCACCCTTTGAAGCTCAACAGAATGAATCAACTTTCATTTTCACTCTGTGGAAAAGAGCAGCTCAGACATTCTGCAAAACATCTCCTTTTGTGCTCCATGCAAGAAGGTCAAATGGGTTTAAAATAACATGAAGAGTAAATGATGACAGTTGCAAAAACTGACATGTCAGGTGAGGCAAATAGTTCATTTAAAAACAATGATCATTCAAGTGAGATTCAAACTCGTGACATCTCTCTATGCCACATCGGCTCATGATCACTTTAGGACTAAGGCCTCAATTGGACTGAAATCCTACAATCCCTCCTGAATGGGGCGTCATTTATTTTCCATGACAGAGACTGGTAATAGTCCAGGACAAAAAGTTTATTCCTCCAAAACGCAAACACACCATGTAAAAACAGCAAAACAATGGTATGATGTGTTCACTTGTGAATGTGTATTGAGTCAGACGCCTTTTAATGACAACACATTGCTAATCCTAACAAATTTACCTATTACATCATGCTTCCCCAACTAAGCTCCTTATTACCCAGCCGCTATAAAACATTACTGACTGCCAGCCATGAGCCTGAGTGTCCAAAGAGATCTGTCTGTCTGTGTCTGTGTGTCTGCGTGCGTGCGTGCGTGCGTGCGTGCGTGCGTGTGTGTGTGCGTGTGTGTGTGTGTGTGTGTGTGGAGGCAGAAAGCAATGTCCACGTGGATTACCCATTGTTGTAGTGAGACTCCAGAGAGTTTGTGCAGTAACGAGAGGCTCACTGATAGATATATATATATACATACATATATATATATATATATATATATATATATATACAAACACACACACAAACACAGACACGCGTCTGCTTTCAGCAAACCTCAGGAGACAGCAGCTCTGGCAGACTCACAACAAAAGGTTAAAGGGACAGTTCACCCAAAAAAAGAGGACCGTTATGTAGTAGAATGTCCTGACTGCTAATTTATTCAAAAGTGCATTTAATTAATTCTTACAATGAATTGAATACATCTCTTTTATGATCATCTTGTGTGTGTGTGTGTGTGTGTGTGTGTGTGTGTGTGTGTGTGTGTGTGTGTGTGTGTGTGTGTGTGTGTGTGTGTGTGTGTGTGTGTGTGTGTGTGTGTATGTGTGTTATTTTAGGGCGTTAAGTTAAATAGTTAATAATATAAGTGATACAACTGTCCTGATATCATAATGAAGAAAAAGCCTAACTAAAAGAATGAAACAAAACTTTATTAAGTAGTTATTAAGTAATAATATTTATTTTGTTATACCGAACTATAATAATAATGATAATAATAATAATAATAACAACATTTTAACAACCTGATTCGCTGATTATTAATATTTTAAAAGTCATTAGAAACCATGAGAAAAAAACTCAAACATGAAATTATTTTATAGAGATGACCTTCATTCATGTAGACCTTCATGGATGTGTGTGAAAGTCATCAAGTTTCTTAAAATAACTGAAAATTGTATCTTTTCAGTTAACTATTATTATTAGCATCATTATTAACGGTAACAAAAACATATTTAGGTGTGGGGAAATATTTGCTTCATTTTTACTTGACGATTACACTATATGAAATTTAAAGAGAGTTTTTCTTGAAAATAATACTTTTTTTAATTACATTTTTGTGTTCCATGTCGACGATAAGTAGGAGATAATTTTCATTATTGGTTGAAATATACTTTTAATTGCATTATGTACTTTTTGTTTTTTGTAAAAAGATGCTTAATATTCAGTAATATTGTCAACTTGATGGCACACATTAGATGCAAACAAACACTGAACTGGATAATAATGAGTTGTTTTCTGTAGAGCTTTGTTTCATAATCGATGAACACTGAACTGACTTGAGCTGAATAAGGACACGACTGGAATGCTGTAACATTAATGCTGTTATTTTCTTGTTTATGACTTTGAATCCACTGTGAAACAAAGTATCATATAAAGCACTATTTAAATAAATGTGACTATTTCTTAATCACCATTGTCTGTTTCCTCTAAACATCTGCTAAGTATTAATGGTAACGCACACAAGTTCATTCACCTTTATTCACTGTGTTCGGATGATGCCAGGAGCGCTGTTTAATTTTTATGAATCCTCCAGAGACTGCGATGTAAATGTGACCTATTACAAGAACAGGAATCAATTAGAAGCGTAATAACTAAGAAGCCCTGCAAACGTTTGGTATTTAGTCTCCCTTCCTCTCATCTATCTATCTATCAGAGATTCCACTCGCATGCTAGCCAGAGGATCGCATGAGAGCGAGCTGTGACTAATGCTCTCAATAGCGCATTAGCGAGGCTGAGAGACGGAAAACAGACCCATAAAAAAATTGATGGGGTAATGACGTCTCTTTCTCGTGGCAGGTAGCAGACAGGCCATTTCCTCAGCCGACGGGACTCTCAGCACGGGTCGGCCGGTGTGTGGAAAGTGTTGGGGTGAGGTTGAGCTAACTGCGGGGGTCAGGTCAGGTCATACGCATTTCACCTCTCTCCGTCTTACTCTCAGACTGCTGGAAGTCTGAGCGCTCACAGGGAGAAGTTTCATCCGTAATAGACGAGATCCTGTCAGGTCATCAGGACCAGTTCCTGCTGCAAGTCTGGTGTTGACTGAGCTGTTCAAATGCACCTGGATGTACATCTTTTAGAGAAAATTAGTGTGAAAATTGTTTGATGTAGTTAAAAATGCGCTATTTTAGCCAATATTGATTTATTCATGAATGTTTCAAACAGTGAATGTGAGTAGACATACACTGTAAAAAAGAAAAAAAAATAAGTTGAGCAAACTTAAAAGTTTAAGGCAACCAGCTTCAACAGATTTTTGAGTTTTCTCAACTTTTTGTTGAATAAACTTAAAACAACAAGTTGAAAAAACTCAAAAATCTGCTGAAGCTGGTTGACTTAAACTTTTTAAGTTTGCTCAGCTTTTTATTTTTATTTTTTTTCAGTGCTGTAAAAAACCAAAAGTTGAGAGAACTTAAATGTTTAAGGCAACCAGCTTTAGCAGATTTTTGAGTTTTCTCAACTTGTTGTTTTAATTTTATAAAACTTAAAAGTTGAGAACTAAAAAATTTCCTACAAAAATAACGTGCTGAAGCCGGTTGCCTTAAACTTTTAAGTTTGCTCAACTTTTTTTTTTTTTGCTGCTTCTTAATGTGATTGTAGCTGAGAACTCTAGCACACTATTTTCCAAAGAAATGTTCAACACACTGAAAAAAAATAAATATATATTTATATTTTTTTCAGTGGATCTCAATCTTTTTGTCTCGAAGGCTCTCCGTTTTCCAACAAATTTTTTTAAGAAATATAATTTCAGGACACATCTTGATTTTATTCAGCATTTTAATTTTCTATAGATTTTAATTTTCCTAGATTAATTTTCTAGATTAGAGTTAACTCATTTTAAATTATTAATACAATTAATAATAATAATTCAAACATTAATTTAGTCATACTGCCCCAGATTAGAGTTATATTATTTTAATATTTTAATAATAGTTTATTAATTTAAATATTTAATTAGTCATCCTGCTGCCACAATTAGTTATTTTATTATTTCAATAAGAATTTATTAATTTAAATATTTGTTTAGTCTCCTGCTGCCACAATTAGTTATTTTATTATTTTAATACATTAATATTAATTTATTCATTACAATTTTCATTTAATCTTTCTGCTGCCCCCTTGGAAGTGTGCTGAAGCGCCCTAGTGTGCTTAAAATTTTGGGTAACACTTTAGTTTAGTGACCAATTCTCACTATTAACTACCATGCATATTACTAGCATATTGATTGTTTATTAGCACTTATATAGCACATATTAATGCTTTACTCTGAATGGCCATATTGTACATCCCTTAACCCTACCCTAAACCTAAACTTAACAACTACATTACTAAATATTAATAAGCAGCAAATTAGGAGTTCATTGATTGAGGCAAATATTGTAGTTAATAATTAGTTAGTAGTGAGAATTGATCCCCAAACTGAAGGGTGACCAAATTTTCATTTGAATAAACAGCTCTTAAAGCATCTGTTTAGACTGGCATTAATGTTCATATGCAGACAATACAACAGATTTTGCACTGAGAGGGATTCAATACGATTTGCACTTCAGGTCACACGTCAAGATCCGCTGTTGTTACATAAAATTATGATTTAGTGGCACTCACAAACAGGCTAGTTTGCTAAATGGCCGTGAATAGCACCTTGAAGAAGAAGCCATGTCTGCACTCTATAGTCAGACTGCATTTTTATGCTACACTTGTGTTGCTGTGAACAGGGCTTTTAGACTTTGCAATCGGTGATTTACGAAGATCCATTTCAGATAAGATTGCTTAGATGTAGGCATTAGAATGTAAGTCAGCATGCTAGTTTTTGGAACAGACCTTCTTCACATTCTCTTTCTTACTACTATATAGCTCTGGTGTTTTAGTGACCCTGTACAAAAATAAAGTGTTGTCTGCACTTGTTTACATCCACATAGATGAAGACAAGAATATGGGCTGTCACAACATATGAAGAAACAAAACATATCAAATGACTACACAGCAAGTCCCTCTTCCACTCAGTCATGCATTTCAATCAGAAGCACCTCGTGTGTTTGGCTCTACCACTCATCTTCTGCACATCTTTTCCTTCAATGCCTCATTCTCGTGGCTTTTTGTTGCTCAGCTCCCACATAAGGTGAATAGAGCGAATCTTGTAGTGGCCAGAATTATAGATCTCTCTTTGGACATATTTGTATGTGTCCTGACACTCTAGGATGGGGACATCTCACCAAAAAATTGAACTGACTTTAAAGGGAAAAAACACAAAGTGTTCTGACTCGATTAAAGACTTTGATATCTGCCCTGCTTTTCATGAATACATGAACTCTTGTGAAAAAGTAGTGTGCTTAACGGTATTGCATGCGTGCTTGTAGTGTACTTCAAATCTTAAAAGCATATATTTAAAAAAAAAAAACTGTACTTGCAGAAAATATTAATTAAATAAAATGCCACTAAGTGTACTTAAACAGATTTTATTTTCAGTTTCGTAACACACTTAAGTACACTTTTAAAAAGTAAAAAAAAAGTAATTGACTTTTAAGTAATATTGACTTTAAAGTTCCATTCAAATCATTGTTTTAATCTTTTTTCGTACTTTAAAGTATACTTATTCCAATGTGTTGACTAACATACTAAGGCATATGGACGGCCGTTATTGCCAGTGAAAAAAAATTATTGCGACTTTTTATCTCACAATTCTGACTTTTCTCGTAATTGTGTGATATAAGTTTGCATTTCTGATTTTTTTTCTCCGATTTGCACAGTGTAAACTCGTATTGCAAGTTATAAAGTCAGAACTGCATGATAAAGTCGAACTTGTGAGTTATAAAGTCAGAATTGTGAGATGACTATTTTTCAAAGTTCTGAATTTTTCTCATAATTTTGAGTTTATATCTTGCAATTCTGACTTTATTTCTCACAATTGCAAGTTTATATCACACAATTCTGGAAAAAAAAGTCATACTCGTGAGATATAAACTTGCAATTGCAAGAATAAAATCAGAATTGTTAGATGTCGTAATTACCTTTTTTATTTTTAATAAGTGGCAGACTCTGGCTTCCATAAAATCATGTAAAGTACCTGATTGTAATTTCAGCTGTAGTGTGTTATTAGATATTACATTTAAAGTTAACATAGTTTTAAAATATTAAACTGCAAAGTCATTATTGTGTAACTACAAATATAAAGCCATTATTGGCTTCCATGGACTTCTTTGGTTAAAAACATATATTTTTCACATGCAATTAAGTGTCTGAAAACTTTTTGTCCTTTAATGTTCTTGACAGTCACCATCCACTTTACTTATATGGAAAAGAGCAGCCTAAACATTCATCTAGGAATCAACACTGATTAGTATTCCTCCATGTGGTTTTATCTGAGTAGTATCTTGCTGAGTGTCTTGCCGAGTGTCTGCATTTCACACACTGAAAAGCATGCTCTAGATCCCTGGAGCGTTCACACGCCCTCCGCAGTGTTGACTCGTGTTGCGTGCGGCGTGTTGCATTTATATTTTACATACATGCTGTAAGCCATTTACACAGCTGGGCTTTTTACTAAGGTGACTCAGAGACAAAATGTCCCGGTGCCCTGGGGTCCAAAGAAATCAGAGATCCACCCACTTACTCTACACACGGGATAGCATCTCTGTTATCATTAAACCTAACAAAATAAGACCCTTTAAGGGGCGGAATAACATGACAACTAGAACTGGGATATTAACTAAATATTAAAATGAATTACATACAGTGAATATCATCAAAATATCCTAAACATATAACTCAGAAACAGATGGCTCTATAAAACTCTGAACTCAAGTACAAAGCAGTTGCCTCCAGTTCTACTACAAACAGTTTTAGTGAATCACACCTGTGCTGGAATTGAAACACACTTCATCTGACAGACGGAAAGATTCATTCTCTTGGAGCAGCGAGACACCCACATGTCTATCGTAAATTGTGCCCCAGCCTTATGAAACATTTGTAGGAATGAAGAGGGTCCGGCCGTGCTAAACAAAGCTTCTTTAGAGCCTGTCGTTCAGCAGACCTCCCCACCGTGCTTTAGAGGAGTATCTGTGAAATCAGATCCACAAGTGTTGTCATAATATTTTAGAAGCAGCGAATGCCACCCAGCTTCATTCAGGAGGAAAGAGTACAAGTCATCCAGATGGAGGGCACAAGAAGTACACTTTCTTTTCATCATTTATGAGAAACGCTGAAGTCGATTCATCTGAAAATGTTGTATGTGTCTGAAAAGTTGAAAAAACTTGTATGTAAGAATGTAGGTTGTAGGTAAGAAGACAGTAAGACCTGGTGTTGAAAAGCATTTAAAATCTGTTTTAAAAAGTATTCAGCTAAGTTTGTGCTGTATGAATCAATTTCTTCAGATAAAAATAAGAATTGTACACATTAACCCTCCTGTTGCATTGAAAAACCTCTGTTTTGCAAGTTCAAAAAACGTCTGTCAAAAACATTAGTTGCAACTGACCCTTCGCAAAGACCTGCCCCCCTTATTTACTGTTGCGACGAGCCACGGCGCTCTCATGCCACACATCATGTTCTCACGCAGTGAAAAATACATCGCGGGGCAAAGAAGACACTGACAACATGCCGACAAACAGAGCAGGTTACTTTAGGTATGAAATCAGCTTCCAAGTTTGAATTTTTTTTTAAGAAATTCAAACAATAGAGACTATTTTGTGGCTCTTTCATGTGTCGTGACAGATCACTATAGTGCCTCAGTTCAAGCAGCATATGAACAGATCATAGCATGAAATAAACAGGAATGAACATCAGAAGGTATTGTTTCAACCGCGGAAAGATGTCAATACACATTTTCAAGTTCAAGTCCACCTACGTTAAGCTGGCTGCACAGCTTAAAATCTTAACCGATTTTAAAACGATGGGAGACTACAGACATGAAGACAGTTTCAATTGATTTTTAGCCTTATAATCCTCTGAATGCGCACACTAGACGATTCGACCAGACCGCAAGACCACACACTTGTCAATTGTAGGGACGAGTGACACGAGATCTCACAGAGACTCGCGAGATCAAACGTGACTAGAGAAGAAAAGCAAATGGAGAACAATCAACGTTGTCAGCTGGCTCTCCTGGTGCGTGTTCTGTTTCACAGTGAAAAACAACGTATAAAAAAAAGATTATGAGTATTTTGCTTTCGTGGCATTTTTGTGGCTGCCAAGTTTCAAATAGAAGCACACAACATCCGGTAGGTGACGCTTGCTCGCTCTCATTGGCTGTCACGGGTATCACATCAGAGGCAGCCCGATCAAGAGTCGTAAATATCAAACATGTTTTTGAGTTCAGGGACGATCTGTCTCGATCGGGAGCAGTTAAATACTCGTGATGACACCACACAATAGTGAAAAATCGTGAATCGGGTTTAAAATCCTCTAGTGTGTGGCCAGCTTTAATCTACTCTCCTGTCTGGTTTGTTTGTCAGACAAAATGGCATATTCCGCATTATGATTGGTCAGTTCGCCTGTCAATCAAACTGCCAGCAAAGGGTCAATTTAGCAAAACTTAGCAATATAAAAAATACTAAAGATTCATGTTGAAACACAAAACTTCTATTGTAGCTTGTCAGAGACTAGAAATTTAATAATTCCCTTCTATTTTTATTGTTATTTCTATTGTGTTAGAGGTCAGTTTGACCCACATACTGTATTTCCAAAATTTGCTTTTTTTCATGACTGCTTTTAGTGACTATTTTGAAGGTGCAAATAACTACGTGTATAGTATCTTACATTATTTCAACTTAGTGTACCATATTTCTTACTATTTGTACTTCATCTGCCTTTTTGTTATTCTCATACCCTTGTGAGGGTAAAATGGGTTTCTCACACTTCAGTGCTGACAGACTTTGAAAATCAGCTAGATAAAGAAAAGTGAATTTTTTCTTGGATGATTCAAAAGATGAGTCTCAGTTTCGAGTAAATGAGTCTTACATTTCATAAGTTTGCATGTATTTCATATTTTAGCGTATGACAAGCAGCAGCAAAAGTTTTCTGCTTTTTACCTGACTTTTTAGCTGGGTTTTTCTTTTTTCAAAGTGTTGCTTTTTAGCAGTTTGTATGGAAACCAATGGTGCTCAAAAGTTGTAATAATTTCAAAAACACATCTGTCGAAACTTTGCAAGCACAATCAAGTCCCTAAATGAGAAACGTTCACAAAGTTTCAAGAAGTAGTAAATAGTTTAACCACTATTTTGACTAATTTGAAAATTAAGTGTTGGTTAAATTGACCCAAATACAACAGGAGGGTTAAATATCTGTTTGATTAACTCTAAAATATTTGAATTTGTTCTAGATCATTAGGCGAGATGGCGTTCATACAAAAACGCTGCCAGTCACTGACTGGCTTGGTAAAGAAGCAAAGACACTGACACTGACACCTCCATTCCTTCTAGAAAACAGGATATATTCATAATTGTAAATCATCACTTGTTCTCAAAATGCTCCAGATGAATCAGCGTATTTTTCAAAAGATTCAGAGAGTGGACTCACAAAACAGCTTTCCTCTCATTGTTTTAAAGCCATGACACAGATAATCAAATACTATTTGAGGGCATCCAATCCACACGTGTGATTTCTTTTCTTTAGGAAAATGGTTTAGGAAGAAGGTTCTTTGATTGAAACATCGGTTTATCTGAATTAAACTTCAAATAAATCTGCAAAAGAATGCAGGAGCTTTTCTTCACTGAAAGGATCTCTAAAAGTAAAAAAAAAAACAGCTCAAATAATGCATTTCTTCTTAAAACCATTGGAAACATAATTGGGCATTTCATAATTTGAAGGGATTTGTGGAAAATCATATTCCAGTAAACATTAAAAACTCTTTAGATGTTATTGGATCGCATGTGGTTTCTGTGTGAACTCTTTTTGTTTTCCTTGTGTTCATTTTGCTTATGTAAAACATCTTTGTTATGATTAACTGTCAGGTTTATGGATCGCAGATTCAGTGAAGAAAGCAAAACCCTGGTATCGTATGGCATCCATGCAGTGTTCTCTGGGCCTAACGTAATATAGCAACTACGTAACCACCAAGGTGAAAATTAAGTAAATATATACACATATCTGCACATTCTTCCTGCAAAATGCCAAAGGGGAAAGTCTCTGTTGACACTGTGTTTAATATAAAAGGTGTGCTGTGGCACTTCAGTTTGGTTGAATGGAGCAGCTACAGCAGGTTGTTTCATTTAAAGCTGGCGGGAAGAGCGAAAGCAGAGCAGAAAGAGAGAGAGGCCCTTGATTCTGCGAGCCTCTGTGGTTAAATCCATCTGTGTCAGTGCTTGTCCAAAATAGGCACAATACAGCAGTCCTCTGGATAATTACACACTTCAGAATAAGAAACACTGTCACCTCCCTCCTTATAGTCATACACTTACTTACACACACACACACACACAAACACATTAGCTTTTCTCAGATTAATCATTTATTTTCACTATAATAAACAAAATATGTTTGCAATCCTTTAACAGTATTTAAAGGGCCAGTTTATCCCCAAAAATTCAATTCTGTCCTCATTTCCTGACCCTCATAACACTCCAAAGCTTTAAATCAGCCCAAATATCTTCTTTTGTGTCCACAGAAGAAAGAAAGTCTTTCAGGTTTTAGACGTCACAAAGGTTTTATAGCTTCAAAAGAATTCAGATCGTCACTTAACTATCACATCCAACCCATCTTACCAATAAACTGTGATACAAATCACACCCTTAACAACATAATTGCTCTTATCGGACAATAAATCACACTTTCCATGGCAGTGTTGTGCTTGCGTGCAGATGATGACGGTTTAATGAGGAAACTAACTGGCCTGCTGATAAGACAAGTCAAGTACTTAACATTAAGGCAGGCAAAGTTAGGCGGTGTCAAAGATTACACTTTAGGTGGAGGTAAAGGTGGATGACTAAAAGCTGCTTGAATGGTGACCTGGGAGCGTTCATGCAAGACGTGTTGCCAAAATACCAAAGTTATTACCGTTTTTGTTTTTATAATAAAACAGTGAACCATAGCTACCACGGTGCTGAAGAAAAGGCATTAATCAAACTGACATGTATATATTATGTGTCATGGTTTTACAGTAGCAACACTAAATGTTATTGGCAGAAACTATATGGTTTCCATAGTTAAGGGTCTGTAGTTGTCGCTTTTGAATGCAAGAATATACGT
This sequence comes from Acrossocheilus fasciatus, assembly GCA_036784905.1. Taxonomy (NCBI): domain Eukaryota; kingdom Metazoa; phylum Chordata; class Actinopteri; order Cypriniformes; family Cyprinidae; genus Acrossocheilus; species Acrossocheilus fasciatus. Next base: position 7,027,438 of record CM071960.1, read on the forward strand.
GAGCGGCCCCATAGGCTTTCTCACTGCAGTTGAGCAAACGAGTCATGAGACGTACTTTGCACTTAGCAAAACACTTGTGCCTCTGTCAGCTGATATCATTACTGCAGAGAGAAAAAAAAAACTGAAGATAAAGAGGCCGTTGAGCTCCCAGACAGCCAACTCTGAACACCTGAACATTAGCGGAGGACACAGCTGGCGCTGAGACAGCAGACGCTTGGGAATGCGACAGCGCTTTATCATCACTGCCCAAAACACACAATGCAAATACAGGTTTGCGTTCACCAGCATTAGGAGCTTGGAAATCATGCCAAGGTTAAGACTTTGCACAGATAAGTGGCCTAATAAAATCAAATAAACAATGAAGGAGAGAACTATGCATGCTATTTGGCCCAGGAACAAATAAAACATCTAAGACTCTCGGGGGAAAAATCCCCATTCTTAGGCCAGTTATTATTCACTCAGCCCTGTTATTATCCGATTTCTGTGGCAGGTCTTTCCTGTCGATGCCAAAACATGGAAGAGGCAGAGGATCAATTTGATTTTTGACTTTTATTTGAACTGACTATCAGATAGAATAGAAATGCAATCCCCATCATGATGTTTCACATTCAAGCGCTGCAGTTTCATTAGCCACTCTTTGTCTTCCAAAATAAACCACATCGTTTCGCTTTTAGAACCAGACTTTGTGACACTGTCAAGAACATCTAAACAAACACTAAAAAGCAGAGTTATGCCTGTTATGCAGCTTGAAATTGTTTCTTGTAAAACTATCAATCAAATTTGACCCAAAATATGTTGTTTTTCTAAGTTTTAACCCACATAAATTGTTCTCAATGATAGGGTACAATGGGAATAAAACCTCAAGGATGTGATTTTCCTTCGTAACCGTAGCATGGTCTTACTGATTTTATCAAACGGTTACTTACATACAAAAATACTGAGGGCACAAATTGTTACTAGAATATTCGCTTTTCACTTTTATTAAGCAAATTCATGAAGGGGCCTCAACAAAGTAGAATAAAACGCTGTGATTGGTGAACAGGTGTTTTGCCGCACAGCTGTTTCAATATATTGTGGAAAATAACACAGCCTGATGGCCAAGTCGACCAATCAGAAGCTGAACTTTCCGTTTTATAAACAAAGATTTTTGACTGATGAGTTGACCAATCAGAATCAAGTATTCCAGAGCGCCTTGCAGCCTAATAAAGTTCATTAAATGGACATTTTTGTCAAAATTGTGTCCAGATATTCTTTAATGCTTCTTTTACCTATTGACACCATTCATATTTAATGACTATTTCATAGTACACATTATGACCAAATAAGAGCGTTTATGTAAACCATCTGCACTGTATGGATTTTAATAGTTGAGTTGGTTTCAAACTGGTTTGATTTAAGCATCATAGGTGGGCTCAGTTTCACTTGGCAGGTTAAATTATGGCATTTGACATCCAGAACTGTCAGTGCATCTTACCTAGATTAACAAAACTCATGACCATGTCCGCGTCGTTCAGAAAGTTGTTGTCCTGAAGGGTCGCGATTGGCGGTCCCTGAGTGGTGAAAACGGGCTTGTACGGGTACGAGAAGCCCTCCTCGTCTCCCTCAGTGGACATGGCATTGTACAGATCCAGCATGAACATCGGCGCAGCGTTGTGCTTGCCGTGGAGGTGCGGACGCGGCCGGTGCGGTAACCCGAGGATTGACAGGATCTCCCGCTGCATCTCCCGGCGCTCCTGGCTCTTCAAGCGCCGGTGGATGAAACTAGAGTGGACCTCGTTGTCCAGAGTAAAGTTTGTAAAGACCGTGTCCGCCAGGACGCAATATCCCCAAACGAGCAACAGAACAAGAGCGCTTAAATCCAGCAACGAAACCATGATGAACTTTCGCGCAGAGTTTCACACTAATGCAAATGAGCCAATCCAAATAGGTGATGACTGAAACGTTAACGCTGGTTTAATTAGTTATTTTGCTCCCACATTTCGCCCACTCGAGAACGCTCTCGGATTCATTAACGCACTTGTAACCTGTTGCGTTTGTTTTAAACCAGTCCTGGAGACGCTCAACCTGTAGACGCACAGAGCTCTGAGTCCAGATGGCAAACTGGAGGAGGAGCGAAGCGGAGCCGCATAAACTCCGCTAACAAAGCGGAGAGTGGGAGGTATGAGAACACAGGCACTGATAACGGCAGGGTTATCTCCGCAGATGCTTGTCTCTGAACTGTAATGATGGGTGGAGGCTGCTTTACGCGCTTCGTGGATGCGCGTTTTCAGAAATGCACCTGCGGCGACAAGTTGCCCCGACGCGCATCTCGCTGTGTAAAGATATTGCAACATGTCAAGGAGAGTGAATTATACTGCTGTTATTATCTGTAGTGCTGGAGATCGTACCTGAGGGTACAGATTACAATCAGAACATCCCAAAAGCAAGTAGAAAACGTTAGTTTCACGCTGGCTGTAGGCTAAATTATGGGAGGTTTGTCTGACCCCATGTTTCAAACGTGTATAAATAACCTAAACGTCTAAATATAATAAATTAACAAGCAGATAAATAAATTTTAAAAAGTGGTAATATTCAGTGCTTTGAGCAAACACTATTACAGAAGAACCAGTAAAAATATAGGCCTACTGTTAGCCTATTATTAATCACTTTCTTGTAGATTACACAGATCAATATATTGCAAGAACTTTTAAAACTCTTGTCCTTTAGTTTAAACAGAGCATATGGCTGGAGGTCATGGGTTCAATTCTCAAGGAAAGCGAGAACTGGTAAAACGGTGTTGAATACAGCTGAAGTCGCTCTGGATTAAAACATGCCAAAACAGAAATTCCTCTAAAAAGTCCACTATGCTGAAAGCTACTGAATAATTTGCACACTCGTTACACAGCTGCATGTATACACATGCAGCTTGATCCGGATGGGAACACCTTATTCATATAGGCTACTGTAAAACAAACTGGAATGGTGAAGATTTTTCCTTTGAATGGTTCATTGAGGATGTTACAGTAAAATTGATTCTTCTAACTGGTAAGATTGTTGTAGCAAAACTTTTGCTTCAAATATTGCCTCTTTGTGACTTTAAAGCCGGTGATCTAACAAATAATGCTACGTATCAGATTATGCTACCATCACTAATTTACATATATATATATATCACTTTTTTAATACTGTAAGTGTAGGTTTAGGGTTGGGGTAGGTGTGCACGTTAATAAAGCCTCACACCACATTAATATCATACTGGAAGCAAAATCTGATAGGTAGCATTTTTCGCTGTCGAATTATGCTACCATTTTAATAGCAAAATCTGACAATGTAGCACAAATCGTCAGAACACCGGCATGGAATGAAAAGTTGTCTTTTCATAATGTCATAACTGCACCTTCCAGTGAAAATGACAGACTTAATTATCTCTGGTGATGTATACGCACTCTGCCCCTGCAAGTTCTCGCTTATCTGCTGCTACCTTTGAGTGCAATACAAGTGTTGCCAAATGCCTTCAATGAAAAGTAGCTAAAGCCTGCTTGAAAAGTTGCTAAATGCCATCAGATGACATCATGCACTAATTAGCAAATTCCAAATTGGCAACAGCAATGTCCACATATCAAAATCCAACAATTAATGCTAGAACCAAGTCCCAACCTACATTTTTTCTTTTTCGATAATCTGTTAGACGCGGATGTACATCACAAAACGGAATTAAATATCTGTCGCTACACTGAGAAAAAAAATAAAAATTATTTACTTAAAAATAAGTTTTCATACAGAAATTTTCAGTAAACAGTTACAAAGGAATTGTCAAGTAACACCTTGAATTAAATGCTAAATTTTAAAGTAGAAAAACTGAAATAGTATTTTCTTGTAAAATGTACTCATACTTCAGTTTCATTGCAACTTTAAGCTATTTTACTACACTTCATGTTGCACTTAATAAAAACAAACAGGAAATTAAGGAATATTACATAATTTGGTTTTAAACCGGTTCAAATCTTCAACAAATGAACTCAAATATGAATCGTGAAGATGTGTTGATCGTATGATCATACAAATAACTTGCTTTAAATTATCATAACATGTAAACTTCACCAATAGCCTTTTTCTCAGGGGAAATATAAGACGCAGAAGGTTAAGCAAAAGTCTTCTTTTATTCTCATGCCTGAGAAACAATGAAGGTACAGAGAACTCCTTTGTGATTTATATAAATGCTCATAATGACCGAAACAGCCAGATATATAGGGACTCAGATGGCGGACAGCTGTTGTGTAAGGCCAATCCCACCTGCCCCTTACGGCTCAGCACCTCTTAAACACTCAGTTTAATGCACCGCTTCTGAAGCTCACCTGAGCTGTTTATTCTGTCACCCCAACACATTAACCTCCAGACACTCTGTACAGTTAAAAGCCATGCGTAAAAGGACCCAATCACAGAGATATTGCAACAGCTTTGCCTTGAGCACAGGTGTCAGGTACACTCATTAAAGTGGCTTCAGCACCAGGGGAACAGGGCAGTCCCAGATGTGAACAGCAGCTGCTTTTATTTAGGTTTTGGAAAGATGGATGGAGAGGAAGTTACTCTTTGCTTTACGCCCCTTATTGTGTGCATTTCTCATTTAAGAATACTTTCAGTCCTTTGATTTGCAATGAAAATAAATGTGCTTAATCTGCACCGAATATCCGTTTAGGTCTCCATCAGTGTTGAATGCCTATTAGTAGCAGCCTGAACCATGAAAACAGCGCTCTCCGCTTCCATCAGATAGAATCAGTGAATGGCTGCAGGTGTTTACATTGAGGCAGCGTCTGATTGAGGGCTTAAAAGCAAAAGACATGGTTTCAGTTAAAACTGTCCTCCGTTCCTGTATGTGGGAGCCAGGGCCCCCCGGTCCGTCTCTCGGCCCAACAGAGTGCTGTCATTCTGGGGAAGGACAATAGGAACAGACCCCCCTTTGTTCCAGCTCTGGTGGCCCTTGTGACCGGCACAGTAAACAGCGGGCACAGGCTGATTTGCCGGCCTGGATAGCCACACTGAGGAGCTTTTGACCGGGGGAAGTTAAGCAGAACAGCACCCTGAGATCTCCCAATGACTCTCTCTTTCAAGCACAATCTCTCTCTCTCAGCTGCACTCACCCTCTTGAAAACAAACTTTTATTAGCAGGGAATGTACACAAAAGTCCATTTACCGTCTGTAACCTATAGCAGTCCAATTTTTTGGTGTTTTAAGAACAGTTTTGACTGCATACGCAAAGCTTAGCAAGACGGTACTGGTAAAGAAGAATAGTGGGCGAAAAGAGAAAATGAATAATATAGGGATCATTGAACACTAAAGGATCGTGTCCAAACATCACAGAACTATACTGATGCAGAGAGACAGTCAACCTCAATATTCACCTTGAAGACCCATGTTTCCTCAAAAACTAGGGTTACTATCCACTTGCATTATATAGATTGACAGAGATGGATTCGTCTTCTAAAAGTCTTCATTTGTGTTCATCTGAAGAAAGAAAGTCATGTAAATGATGAGAGAATTTTCATATTGGGCTTTACCCTAAACTATTAATTTGGTCATAATTTACTTGTTCTGACCCTGTACAGTTTTCTTTGTTCTGTAAAACACAAAAGGAAATGGTTTGGCCAAACTTCAGAGCAGCTCTTTTCAATGTAGTGAAACTTGTATTGATGGTTATTTTTATGTTTTACTGCCAAGATCCAAAAGGGACAAAAAACAGGTTCACACCAGGTTTTATTTAATTAAAATGGTATTGGTTGTTGCATGTCACTTGACGAAATGTGACAGCTTGAAAAGCACAGCCATAAATGAGATACAAGAGCTACAACAGAAGGCACGATTGTAATTGAATAATAGCTTAAATTAGCTTAAATTTAAGTCTGTTCTTAATGCAAAGCTATCAAATGGCTTCAGGAATATAAGTTGCTAACATCCACATTTGTTGTATTGAAAACTCAGCCAGCTGGAAATACATAGGAGGTAAATAAATGGCAATAAAATGACAAAATTATATGACAAAATTTTCATATATTAGATTATATGTTAGACTTATATGTGAATGAGAAAACAAAAGTGATTACTTCTAGTTACAAAACATTTTCCTGACAATGCTGGGTAACTTAGCCACCCAGATCACATGAAAGGAAAATAATGAAGCTTTCCTGATTGTTTACACACTATGGAGGACTGACATTGCATCATGTCTTAAAAGCAAGATAAAAAAGGTCACAGTTCTTCTCAGTCTAAACAAGCTGCAAACTGTTGAGTGATAGAAATTTGAGTAATCAAGTGAACAAAAAAGGACACAGTCGCCGTGAAACACTACAACAGAGCCACAGCAAAAGATGTTATTAATAAATATAACATAAATTCAAGATATTTTATATTAAGTTGTGAGATTGCAGCATTTGCAGTCAAATATACAACGACTTTCAAAAGTTCGGTAATTCGGGGTCGGTAAGATTTTTTTTTTTTGAAAGATGTCTCGCCAAGCTCTCAAAGACGGCATTTATTTGATCAAAATTACAGTAAAAATAGTGATATTGTGATTTTTATTTTTATTTTTTTCACATGATCCTTCAGAAATCAAATATTTGTAGTTGTGCTGATTAATGTCTATGTGTAAACTGTGCTACGTTTGTTTTTTCAGTACTTTTGTTGAATAGAAAATAAAAAAAAACAGCATTTATTTGAATAGAAATATTTTGTAACATCATAAATGTCACTTACTTTATCCTTGCTGAATAAAGCATTCATTTCTTTCAAAACCCATCCCTCTGTCTCTTGAATCTGTCTGCCTAAGTTATAATCATTTTAGCTCCTGCAGGTTGGAGCATGACGCTGAAATCAAAAGATGTGCTAATTCCAGTCTGAAAAAACTGAAACGTACGCTTGCGTTCACACTCTCCCACACCACCTCAAAGGCCTTCTGAAGCTTCTCTTCTTTTTTTTTCCCTTTTCACTCGCTCTGTTTGACTCTGGCACCAAGAGTTGGAGACATGGGTCAGAGTAATATTTATTTCGCATGTTGTCTGGTTCAAGGCGGGGGGCGGCCTTTTGAAGGCAGCGGGATGGGAAACAGTGGGGCGGCCCTGTGAAGGATACAGTAAAACTCTTTCAGGGTAAACTGACCCTCAAATGAAGCAGTGAAGATTTGAGGAGCGTCGAGCAGGGCAAAGCACGTTCCTCCATCCGTTATGTCCTGTCTAGATTTTTGGGACACCCTGAAGGTGAGCACCCAGCATCACGGCAGGCTGTTAAAACACTGGCGGCCAGGTGGGACTGAGAGATAGCAAAGCTGACACCGCGAGAGGCCGCACGAACATATGAGAGACAGCTGTGAAAAAGGGGAAGGAAGAAAAAAGAACACGGGCTTCAGATCTCTGTCCTTTGGGTTTCTCACATGCAACGACTGGAGCACTGCATTTCTGCCGTGTGTTTTACATATTTGTGCAAGATGGCCACTCAGGCAGCTGTTTGAAAGCTTGGAGAGATTCATGTTTCCGCTCATGTGTTTGTATGTTATTGCATTAGGTCTCTGATCTTTAGTTTGCCATACTTTTATGCTTTGACAGTTTCTACAAAACGATTTGGACTTGCACTCGCCCTTCAGTCTGAACCCTGCACTTTTAGCTCTTTCTGGCCTACTTTGTTTTGCAGTTATTTAAACATTGCTTCTTATATTACGAATCGCTTACATTATGTTGTACCATTCCTCATCCAAATGTAAATATTCACTATGTTCAGAATACTAGCTTCAGGGCCCATTGAGAGACTCATAACAAAAGGTCCAAACAGCTCAAAAAGGTAACATAAAAGGTGAAAACTTCTTGAAGATGATGATCAGGGTAAATTGTACTTATTTTGTGTTCTGGGAATCTTCTAAAGGTGAGTGCTAAATGGAAAAAAAGTATATAAAAATTTGATATAATTTTTTTTTTAATTTTTAAACAAAAAACAACAATCATCTTCATCCTTTTCAAACGTTTAATGCATCATGTTGCCTTCGTGAGCATCTGCGAATGTTTGGACCTTTTGTATAGTTTGACTGTATGAGTCCCTCAATTGTCCTCAGTGTGTAAAGACAGATCTCAAAATCATACAGTCGCTCCTGGAAAGCGTTAATATGCTGGAAAACCAAAAACTGTGCAGGAGGATTTTCCTGAAGAGCAATCGGAGGTTTAACTGCTCAGGACAAAAAAGGGACTCATGACCAAATATCCCAAAACATAAAAACAGTCATGGATCATACAGGTAACAACACATTAAGAATCAAGCATATGTCAGCTATCGCCGGGAGTCATAATCTCATTGGCTGAGAGGATATTCTAGTGATTACAGCCCTCCAACCGTTTCACCATTTGTATCACTCTGTTTGTGGCATTTCTTACAGCGAGTGTCATGGCAGATGCCCAAATGCACTATAATTAAATAGTATACAACAATACAATATTATATAATTCTGTTTTTGTGTCACATAGTTTTAAGACTTGTGAGAATGTACTTGTTTAGACTTCAAATATGCGGTTTGTTAATACAGATAAAGTCTATTTGAAAATTTGAATACGTGGTGGAAGGCAGTAGCTCCGGCCAAGAGAGGGTTTTTTAAGACACACCGCTGTTGTTTCTTATTTGTTTACACACTCGTGCCATCAAACTGTTGTAAAAATGCTCATATTCGTAGCAGTGTGATATGGCTGTATATCTGCTAGAAGTGTGATATTGTTCATATATACAGTATATATATATATATATATATATATATATACTGTATGTGTGTGTGTGTGTGTGTGTGTGTAGGCTATATATATATATATATATATAAATTCAGCTCTTATTTTGTCTTGTGGACTACATGTAAACATCTGCTGTGTGAATTAGCTTATTCAGGGTAGTATAATTACATTGAAAAAATATTTGGATTTTTTTTTTTACAGAAAAATATTGGTAAGATTTTACCTGTTTTTAAAATTTTAATGCAAATCAAAATTTCATGTCCTTATTATTTATTTGGTAAAAAGCTGCGTAATAAGTGGTACTGTACATTTTACCTTAAATGTCTGTCTTGTTTGAACTTGTTCATTCGTCTTGCCTCAAACTGAACTGTTTTTTTTTTCTTCATGGAAGCTTTTAGTTTTGAGCTTATAAAATATTTTAAATTGATATTTCATACCCATTTATCTACTTATGTGGAAAGTACCTATGTAGGTGGGGAATAATGTATATTATCACTTAATGCAGTTATAAATTTATAAGCCAAATTTGCTGGCATGTTGTAATAGCAGAAACATTGTCAACCACAGCAGTTTAAAATGGCAAATTAACAATGCAAAGGTGACACAGAAGCGTTTCAGAAGTGGCATTTAAGGTGTCTTCACACAGACTGTTTAATGCTGTTCAGAGGTGGCATGAATGCATTTACAATTACAGCTGTATACTTTGATGCTAGTGGCTGAGGTGGGTCAGAGCAGGCATAATTTAGTCTGACTTTTATGTACCATTGCATATTTACACTAAATTTTGAGCAGGCACAGAGCAGCCTTAACTCTGCAATGTAAAGACATATTTACCATAAATTTAACAGGATATTTTATTACAGTGATCAACATGCAATTTTTATGATCCCTCATACACCAAATTCACACCACAATGGTGGCACAGAAACACTTCTGAAGTGGAATTTAAGTATCTTTACTCAGAGGTGGCATTAATGAATTTACAAAGTAATCTGTGATACTAAGGGCTAAGGTGAGTCAGAGCACGCATAATTTAGTCTGGCTTTTATGCGGACTTATGTCTTTACACAGAATTTTGAGCAGGCACAGAGCAGACTTAACTTGGCTGCGTAAAGACACTTTTATTTAGTTAAAATGTTAACATTTCCCCAGTTCTGCAAGGTGTATGACCACAACTATATTATATAAAGTGGAAACAGTAGGATTACTGAGCCCAGGACCTGAGGGGCTGCACAGCTCTCATCGCTAATGACAAAGCCCTCCCACATTCTTTATCTCATCCCTCTCTGAGGCTATGCAGAGCTGTCCATTACTGCCAGAGCCAATAAGTCACTTCCTCCTTTGGGATGCTTCTCTGGGTCCTATTAACAGGCTGAGGGCAAGCAGTGTTTGGCAAAGGGCAGATGTGAAAGAGATGAAGAAGTGGTGGGGTATGTGCCAAATGAGAAGGAGAGCGAGGCAGAGTCGAGGCAGCTCTGTTTTCTATTTGTGGGGATTAGACTGACAGATCTGTATTTGGTTTCGGAGGGGCCTCTGGCTTCAGCTAATCCTCATCACCTGCAGGCCGGTGCCCTCCTCCCTTCAAAAAGTCTCAAAAACTCCCCCTTCTGCGGCCTTATAACCCTGCACTTCGGCCCAACAAAGCAAACACTCAGCCTCAGACACAAGCTTCACACTTTGTGAGGTTTGCCTACAACCTCAGCCCAGAGGAAGAGAGATAGTCTTTCTCTTTGTACCCATTCACAATCTATTAGAGCCGGCTGTGAGGTGTTGCTGTGTTGGTTTTGGAGAGATAGCAATTATCTGTAGATTAAACTCAAGTGTTACGGAAACTGCTTGTCAATGTCACTCAAGAAAAGAGGAGAAGATGCCCAGATGCTCAGTGAGGAGCCGTAAGGAGGTTTTCAGGTCAGGTCAGGGGGCAAGGACCTCTGTCTCCTTTAGTCTCACAATTTTTTTCACACATTGTCAACAAGATCGGATCCCTCTCTTGACATACTAATAACATAAAATTCTGCTACTCATTTCAAACTAGCTTCCTACATTGCTCAGTAACAGCACAACATGAAATTTGTAAGTTGCTTTTTATAAAAGTGTCTGCTAAATCACTAAATGTAAATGAAATAACAGCTGTATTCAAATAATTGATTTTTTTAGGTCTATTATAATACTATACTGTATGTAATAAAAGACCACTTTAGTGCACTTAAAGTACTTTTAATTACATTTTAAATCATGTTTTAAAAATCTTATGTTGTGCTTTAAATATACACTTATGTGATGTGTTGACTAAACACATGTAAAGTACTTAATTATAATTTTAACTGTAGTATGCTATGTAAATGTGCTAAATTATCATTACACATGTGTTTACATACATGACATACAAGTTCCAAAAGAAGTAACAAAAAATTTTAGCTTACCATCGATGCCTGTCAGTACATTCAGCAGTACACTAATTAAAGACAATAGAAATAATTATGAAATTACACATATATAGCTATTGAGTCCAGGGGCCAGTTGCATAAACATAGTCATCATGTTAAGACTGTGTCTTAAGAACTAGTTTGACTAACTAGCGGTTAACCAAGTAGTTATCAGTCTTACTTTTCAGATTCAAATGAGATCAATCTACGTTTTTATGTAACTGACTTTAAAAAGTTAGGTTATGCAGAAAAAAATTAGGAGTATAACTTTTAGGACTAGTCAAGCAGTTTATGCGACCAGCCACAGATTACATATGTGGGTCAAAAACACTCAAGTTCAACTAACTGCATTTCAAATCAATTTAAACTGCAATTGATGGGTAGCTGGGTAATAACAGATTACGTAATCAGATTTAAAAAATCAAGTACTTGTATTAGAGTATATTACATTTCATAATGCTCATAATCAGATTACAGTTACTTTTTTATGGATTACACATTTACATATTATTCACACAGTGGCAGTAAATAATTCTTTATTTATTAAGAAAGCACCTCTCAAGATATTAGACCAGGGATTCCCAAATTTTTTTGTCAGACAAACCACTTTGACATATATTATTTAAGGTTATATTAACAAAATTTAATAACACATTTGCATGTTTACAGTTCGATGTCGCTTAATGGTCACATTGACATGCAGGTAAACAAATTAAATATTTCTATTTTTAGTGTTCAAGGGTTTAAATTATTTATTTTACATTTTTATGATTTAATTTATTATTACCTTTTTATCAACTCGCAAACCCCCTGCAGTTCTTACATTTTCTTTCTCTTTGCTTTTTTAGTCCATATCAATATGGTATGTTTAATGGCAAGTTCAAATCAAGTTAGATTTTTTTTAAAAAAGTAATCTAAAAAGTATTTAACTGTAAATTTAAGTTAAAACCAAAAAACCTAAAATGCTGCTACCGTATTTTTACGGTAGAATTCCGGCAACCACAGCTGCCATTTTTTTACCGTAAATTATATGGATTTTTTTTACAGTGTAGATTAAAAAAAAAGTAATCTAAAAAGTACCATTGGATGACGTCATTATGTTACCGCAACACAAAACTGCATCATTTCACAGAATACACATTGAAATTACTCAAATATCAGCAAAGAATATAATTTGAAATATGTTCATTTAGATTTGTTCATAATATAAACATTTAATATTATTTGTGATGCCTATAAACACATTTTATTACATATTTTTTATTGCCTATTTTATGTATTTTGTATATGTAACTACACATTATTAACAATTATACTTTTAAGCAGTGTATTAAATGCTACACAAGAAAAGTCCAAAAATAGGGCACAGCGTACTGTGTTAATATGAAGGAATTTTCTGTATTCATTTTTCTCCAGTATTTTACCTGTATTTTAAATTACAATATAGATAAGATCGATTTTTGAGATAATAAGATCAACAGCGTAAACCGATTAACTGAACCTAACAGATTATAGGTACAAATTAATAACTGGGTCAATATCACTGTAGGGTGCCTTTTGGTGTCCTGTACATAAATAACTCATTTGCCATGATAACTTAAAATACAAATGACTGTTATATTAGGCTAAGTTTTTATATTCATAACAAAAGCATTACTTGGCTCTTTAGATACATTTTCTAGATTTTTTTATAGTTTTGTATAAGAGGATGTGTGTTATTTTGCTTTGTCCCATGCACTGCTCATTAAATTTAAATGAGAGTAGAATACAGTCAAATCATAAAATTTAAAATTTTTGTTCTCTATTAATATTTGGTTCATTTTTTGTTAACCTCAATTTGAGTGTATTGGTCATTTGGTAATAAAAACAATATTTTTATTTAATAAAAAAGAAGAGTTTTTCCATGTCAATTGAATGGTTGTCCACCCTGTCGTGTTGGGAAATCTGCCCATTTAAGAAAAGGCCGTCCCCTTTAGTGACATCAGGACAACAGATTTGGTGGCAGGAATTTCAACGGCTGAGGTGAATAAGTTGGTGACTTTTCAATTGACAAATTTTCTTTGTATGAGTTTGCTTACTTGCTTTTCCCAAGTTTAACATGTCCACCCTGTCGGCATAAAACATGCCAGAAGTGATTAGAATACAGTATTTTCGAAATATGTATGTTTAAATATACCAAATTTTCTTCAACATCCAGACTAAATATTTAGCTAGTCACAGTTTGTTGTAAGCTAATATGCTAACTGAAGCTCAAAATGTCCACCCTGTCATTGCCACTTAGATTCAATAGAGTGGACAGACGCATGACAGGGTGGACTGAATGAAAATGAAGGGGGAGGGGGCAGTATATCAATGTGATTGAGGATGTAATTATCTTGTATATTATTATTATATAAAAAAAAATTAGAAGTTGAATAAATGTTTCATTTTCATAGTTTGTCATGATTTGTGTGTCCTGCATTATGTGTCCACCCTGTCATCTTGATATTTTACAATAATAATAATAATTATATAACAATAACAATTCATATCTATATATAATCCAGAGTGTTCAATAGCTAGGTGTGGGGGCAATAACATGCAAACAAAAAACTTTCTAAAAGTTTTCTCCAAATAAGAAAAAAATACATGTGTTAATTGTATGAGTTTCTTTAAAAACACATGGTTTACATAAAATATTTTATGTATTTATGATTTGAAAGCAAACAAATAACCCTGTTTAGGAAAGGGACATCACCTTTCAGAAAACATCATTGTGCATCTTAATTTTGCAATAAAAATGTATTTAACAGTAATATATATGTCCATGACAGGTTTATGCTTCGAATAATGGCCCATAATTATCTAAAAAAATAAAATAAAATAAAATAAATAATGTGTGGGAGCTCAGCTAATATGTTTCTATAGTACTTGAGTGTCTATTATTTATGATATGACAAAGCGAATGGGAAATTAAAACCAAAATGTTTGAGTATTGTGAGGGTTGAAAGGCGCTCTGTGGTGATATTGACCCAACTAAGGTGTATCATAAATGAACAATTATTATTGAACAAGTGAAACTAGCAACTTGATTCGCATGTGTTAGGCACCTTTCTCCAAATTCTCTACTGATGTGCTGCTTGGCTGGACAGCTGTTCAATAATTTCTTCTTTTTGTGTGGTTAAGAGGAAAAATGCCTGCCTTTTTTATCATTTGATTCACATTTCAAAAGTTGCTAAAAGTTGCCAAATACATTTTTTAAAAGAGCCAAATTTGTCACAAGCTGCTTTTTTGAAAAAAAAAAAAAAAAAAAAAAAAAGTTATGGTACACTAGTCTGAAAAGTTGCTAAATCTATTAAAAAAATAATAATAATAAATAAATAAAAAAACTGCTAAATTAGCATCACTCCACTTCTCTTTAATGATTCGAATCGCGCGCGGCAGATTATGATATCGTCACAGAGCAGCGCGCGCACAGCCGTTATCTGCTCACACCTGAAGCATTCCGCTTTAATTAGATTATTTTAACTAAATACATACCAAAACCTCGTTTAGCATATTCGGTGGTTTCACCTTCGTTTATTTTCTCACTTGGCCGATAATTTCCATAAAGTGTCTCCCATTCCGATGATTTAAATAGCTTCATCACTTCAGACGCTAATACGCTAACTCGCTGCAAACCGCTAAACTGTTTTCAACTCACAAACAAACAACAGTTACAACTGCAGCGAGACAAAACATTAGCAGCCATTTCGACTACGGTTCTTCTAATTCTTCATTTAAATGTCTGACCAGCTTATTGAGGTGGATAAATTAAGAGACACTCTGCGGGAGAGTCTGGAAATGGATGACAAACGCCAGGAGGACATCAGCAGGTGACAGCAGGAGCATAAATACCAGGTTTTATTTCCAGTTTACCTCATCTCTGGTCTGTTTGGTCCGTATAATTGTATACGAATTCTCCCCCATCCACAGACAGGATGTTTTGACGCGCATTGAGAGAGTCATTCAGACGATAGTCATCAGCCTGTCTAAAGGAGAAGCACCTGTGCTGAGATTGATGAATAGATGCAATTGGTCCAGTGTCAGGTGTGTGTGTGTGTCTCATGTTTATTTAGAAAGCCTAATTAAAACATGCAGTAGCCTTCTATCTATCTATCTATCTATCTATCTATCTATCTACCTACCTACCTATCTACCATTATATTGTTCATTATCTATCTATCTATCTGTTTATATAACTGTCTATCAGTCTGACTGTAGTACTTCGTCTGAACTTTTATCCTCTCAAATAAAATAACTTCCTGACTCTAAATAGGTGTTATTTCATGAGAGGATTAACCCCGCCTCCCCCTTTCTCTCTCTCTCTTGGACATAGACAGACTTAAAATCCTCTGAAGAGGTTTTCACTGTGCACGCTGTGTAATAGCTCTTGTGCAGAACAAAGAAAACTGTCTGGTCAGATCTACATCAACCCTCCCTAAGGCTTAAAGCACGTTTCATCTGGGCCCCTCTGAGGCCAGGGGCCTGACAACTTGGAGAATGACTTGGCTTTTGCCTTATTGCTGTTATAAAGGGATCCTTTGGGATAGCAAAATGACTGATAGTTTTAATAGCAGATATGAGAACGAAACACTCATTTAAGTGAATTATTTCATCACGCGCAACAATAAAACAGAAATAAAACCTCACAGTAATCTTTCCCAGAGCAGCATTTGGTTATGATCATCATAAGATTTCTTTGATGAGACATCAAGATGTTTTCCCCAAAACATTTCACTCGTACACCCAAACATGAAGTAACTCCTGAAGTCATCTTCATTTTTTTGTGCACATTTCAGAGCATGTTATGACTTAAGTGATCTTAGCCAACAAAAACTGATTTTCAGAAAATAAATAAGAGAAATGGAAATGAGTAAAACCGATGTTGCTATTACTTTCAGATTTCACAAGTCTGTTGGGTTGGTACGGAAGGCAGATGTCCCTGTGACGACTCTCCGGTGTGACTGCCCTTCATCAGCCACCAGATTTGGTAAGGTCACTCTGGATTACTTGCTTTTACATATTCATATTTACAGATCATTTAAAAATAATCACATACCACAAAAATCTGCAAATCTGTTTTTTATGTGGATATATTCAAAATTTCAGTTGTTACTGTAAAGTACTCGGATGGGTTTTTGCCTGGCGGACAATAAAACAGGCAAAAAAAATCCCATATACTTGCATTTAAACATGGACCAAATCATATATAGAGACCAAAATACACTGTAAAAAAAAAAAAGTACAGGTAATTTTCTGCCAAGACATTATCTGTTAAGTTAACACAATGCAATCTGCAATTCAAACTACAGGTAAAACAACTGTGAAAAATCAATACAAAAATTCCTTGTTAACGCAGTACATTTGACCTTGTTTTTATGGACTTTTCTTGGAGTGTATCATAGAGGCTCTTTTGATCGGGCCAGTAAGTAACCACTCGCAACATCCTAGCAACTACATAGCAACACACCAAAAACCACTAAGAACATCTTAAAGGAACACTCCACTTTTTTTGGAAATAGGCTCATTCTCCAACTCCCCCCGAGTTAATAAGTTGAGTTTTACCGTTTTTGAATCCATTCAGCCGATCTCCGGATCTGGCGAGAGCACTTTTAGCATAGCTTAGCATAGATCATTGAATCCTATTAGACCAGTAGCATCGCGTTCAAAAACGATCAAAGAGTTTCGATAGTTTTCCTATTTAAAACTTGACTCTTCTGTGGTTATATCGTGTACTAAGACCGGCGCGAAATGAAAAGTTGCGATTTTCTAGTCCTATTTGGCTAGGAACTATACTCTCATTCCGGTGTAATAATCAAGGAACTTTGCTGCCGTAACATGGCCGCAGCAGGCGCAGTGATATTACGTAGCGCCTGAAAGTAGTCCCCAGCTATATTATAACTAGTTGCCTAGCTGGGGACTACTTTCAGGCGCTGCGTAATATCACTGCGCCTGCTGCGGCCATGGAGAATGAGCCTATTTCTAAAAAAAGTGGAGTGTTCCTTTAAACCCAATTCAGACGGTAATTGTTTCTCATGTGGACGTCTCTAAACATAAATTTACATGGCACCTCAGTGATAAAACTCATGGATTCGGATAGAGATTTATTCACAGTGGAGAAGCGAGTTCTGTGATCCTAGCATCCTACGAACCTAGGAACTAGTCAGGCTAGTCACATGATTGTCTGCTGTAAATAAAATGGATTTTATTTACAAATTTTTTTCTTATTATTGTGTAAAATGTATTTAAAAATGATTTATGATGTTAAATGTATTCTTATAATTCCAAGCATATTCCAAGCACATTTTAGAACATAATCCTTTTTATTTGATTATTTAAATCTCCTGTTTAAAAATAGGACTATAGTAGGACTAAATAGGACTAATAGACACACTATAGTTGTATATAATTATACGCAATATAGTCATAACTGTATATAATACACATTTTAATACTGTATTGCATACCTGCTTCTGCCATTATTAACACCCATTTCGAATGTTTATGTGCTTTTCTTCTCTTTCTGCTCCTGCTCTGTGGTGGAGCAGTTATAAAATATTCTTCTTGTAAATACTTTCCAGCATTTCAGAAATAAATATGTACAACAGTTACCATACGGCAGTGGTCAAAAAGGATTTAAACACTGAATATTGAATTGATTTGTTCTTGCAAACTTAAAAATGTGGATTCGTAGGGCAATTAAATTACCACACGACCCTGGTGTTGTTCAAAAAACAGTAGGTAATTCAGCCGGGGATTTTTACGCGGGTGGTGAGAGAAAAACACTGACACTCTGGGTTCGGGTGGCGATGAAATCACAGACTACCCCCTGTAAATGGTGAAAATAACTTACTTCACCTTGAGAAAAAATTACTGTCCGAATAAGGCTTAAGAAACCATACAGCAGCCCTCTGGCAACCATGCACACATAGCATTGTGATAGTGAGTTTTGCAAAGGCAAAATAATATGACTGTATCTGATATGTTTTTATTTTACAGCCCTGGTTTTGAAGCTCTTGTCTGTTATTTACAAACTTGTACAAAGTGACTCCTATGCTACTAAAAGGTAAGGGATATTCGATAAAAACTTTATAAGTTAAAATGTGGTCACTGTTTATATTTATTAAGTTTTATTTAACTGTTAACCTTCAATGGTTCACTTTATATGGTTTGTGGCGAGACAATTGCATTTTTTAAAGTACAAAAAATCCATATTTGCTTGCATAAAAAGGATTTTTTTTTTATGTTAAATGCTGTTTAAAATAGTTTTAGATGGAGTTCAGCTTGTCGCACTGCAGGACTTCTTAGAACTATTTCATGTCAGCTAACCAAGATCTATATTTTGGCGAGTTTTACTCCAGCGCCTTTTAGTTATTGCCTGTTTCGTGTCTAAATATTTAACATTTTTGTCAGCTTTTGCCGATGTTTCATTGAAACCACCTGTGGATGTAAGTGATGATCTAATTATAAATCAGCAAACAGCATCATAAATCATCTGATATAGGGAGCAGGTGGAACCTTTGATTTTTATGACGTGATTTGTCAAGTGCACCTGTGCACTGAAATGTTTTCTTTTCTCTCCGTCAGGGACATATACTATAATGATCCACAGCTGTTTGGGTCACAGAAGACCTTGGATTCCGTCCTGGATGACATTTCATGCATGCTCAAGGTTCCTCGCAGGAGTTTGCATGTGGTACGTGCATGTGTGTGAGATTTGAATTTCAGGAGACCTTTATACACCGCATTTTCATGAGCACTAAAGAGAATGTGTTCACAGTAAATCGCTTATTTTAATAATCCTCACAGTTTGCAACATCCAAAGGCTTAATCTCAGGTGATCTGTGCTATTTGGAGGAAGATGGCACAAAGGTGGACTGCAGTTCCAGCTCCACTGTAAGTCCAGATCGCCAGCCAACCTTTCTGTAAAACTCACTTAATGCTCACTGTATGCCAGTGCATGATTTATATAATCCCCTTCTGCCCACAAGCGTTCATCTATAATTCTACTTTCAACATTTTTAGACTGTATCTGTCAAACATTCGCATCAGTTTGCTGTTCCACTTTACCACTGGTCTGACACACCATTCTGAATCTACTCTGAAGTTATGAGTTTGTTTTTCCATACAAGACTATTTTTGCTGTGAAAAATGAAATGTTTTTATAATTTTGTTCTTGTTTCTCTCTAGGCGGTTCCGGTGTCTTCCAATGTTAATGGGATCAGAAGTATCCTTCCTGTTTACTTTAACCATGTCATTAAATGAATGCCACCCTACGCCCTTGTGGTGATCTATCTTTCTGTTTGTCTCTGAATCCCTGTGTGGACCAGTGTTTGGACCAGTTGTTTTAGTATTATTTATATGCTGTTATAGTATTTATTAATATTTTGAATTATATTTGATTTTTTTCATTTACATTTTTATTGTAATTTTAGTAACTTTATGTGCTTTTTGTCATATATACATATAGTTTAAGTGTTTTTTAGTACTTAAACTTTATTATTTCGGTTAGTTTCCAAGGCAGCTTTTCTAATTTTAACCTTTTTAAGTGTAATTTTTACACTTAATATTTATATTTGATTTAATGTCAGATTTTTTTCAATTACCAAAAATAATTTTTAAGCGTTTTAGTTAACAATAACAACACTGATTTGGACGGTCCTGTGCGTTTTTCTCCCAGCACCCGAGACAGAACTTTGGAAATATTTTCTGACCAGTGCCAAGTGCCTTACAGTTGTTCTGTGCGTTAATGTGTGGATTTTTGGCACAATGGAAGCTTGTATCACAAAATTTTTGAAATTATTCACATTAAAGTTACGTCACTGCTGCACAAAATGAATGGGAGCTTTTAAAGGGATAGTTCGCATAAAAATGAAAATCACCCCAAAATCAGAGCTTTTGAAGAACATTGGAAACCACAACAGATTGTAAACTTTAATATATACAAATTTTACAATTATAAAGACTGTATGATCATTATGCTCTCTGCTGTATTATCTGTTACATTCCTCAGCAATGTGAAGACATTGTATCAGCTGCGAAATTCATTCTGATAGTGGAGAAGGATGCAACTTTACAGAGACTACTGGATGATGACTTTTGCACCAGACTCTCTCCCTGCATCATCATAACTGTAAGCATCTTTGTTAGATCAGTGCTACTGTGTGTTTTCAAGGTCTGAATGTTTGTTCTTGTGTGTCCATCAGGGTAAAGGGGTGCCTGATGTCAACAGCAGACTGATGGTGAGGAAACTGTGGGACACGCTACACATCCCCGTCTTTGCTCTGGTGGATGCAGATCCTCACGGTACAAACACACGCACAGGGTCTGAGATGATTATTAAAAGAATAGTTCACCCAAAAATGAAAATTTGCTGAAAATGTACGCACCCTCAGATCATTCAAGACATAGATGAGTTTATTTCTTCATCAGAACAGATTTGGAGAAATTTAGCGTTACATGACTTGATCAACAATGGATCCTGTGCAGTGAATGGGTGCCGTCAGAATGAAAGTCCAAACAGCTGATAAAAACATTACAGTAATCCACACCACTCCAATCCATCAGTTATTGGCCTGTGAAGTAAAAAGCTGCATGTTTGTAATAAATCAATTATGATATAAGATGTTTTTAACAGTTGATTCATGCTAAAATACGAGTCCTCTATCCATAATATTGCTTTCTCCAGGGAAAAAGTAGTCTGAATCAGGAGAAAAAATATGCACCGATTAAGCAAAGTTCCAACACTTCTAATCAAATGTGTCAGATTTTGATATTAGAGGACAACAGGGGATAGACTTTTCACTGGAGGAAGCTAATATTTTAACCAGTTTGAAATTAAAAACATCTTGATGCATTTGTTTGTTTTTTTTACATTCATGCACTTTTACTTCACAAGCCATTAATTGATGTACTGGAGTGGTGTGGATTACTTGTTTTTATCAGCTGTTTGGACTCTCATTCTGACGGCACCCATTCACTGCAGAGCATCCATTGCTGAGCAAGTGATGTAATGATACATTTCTGTTCTGATGAAAAAACAAACTCATGTACAGCTGGTATGGCCTGAGGGTGACCAAATTTTCATTTTTGAGTGAACTATTCCTTTAATCGTGCTTACTAGGTCAAGCAAACAACCTCTCAAGGTCTCAGTGAAAAGTCTTGAATTATTCAGTGTTAAGGTCACTTCGCAAACATCATGTTCCCTGCAAAATGTCATTTATACTCATTAAAGTCAACGAACTATGAACACACATGCACTTAATGCAAAGACAACAAACACAGGCGTACTCAGCGCTGGTTATTTCTTTGAGAACAACCAGCCCTGCAGTGATTTTCATTTGCGGCAGGTCCAGTACAGTTTAGCATGAGGAGCGTTGAGGCCCCTGCTATTTCTGACACTGTCATTATCAATGACTCCAGCGCTCTCTGTGCATGTGTAATGCTTTACTTTGTTCTAGGGTGAATTAAGCTGTCCCAAAGGATAATTGCAAGGGTATGGTGGTGATTGCAGAATCAGTCTCTCTTTTTTTTTTCTTTCCCAGGCATTGAGATCATGTGCATCTACAAGTACGGCTCACGGGTAAGTCCTTGTTTCCTGCTATTTCTGTGCAATTTCCAGTGAGGCTTTTGCATTGCGGCGACATGTAATTATTCTTCTCTCTTTGTGGCAAGACAAAAAAGAGGAAGCACTCATTCATGAACTTAAAATTTACCCTGTGGAAAAAGTAAAGCGTTTCTACATGTGTGTGTGACACATCTGCAGAGTATGTGGCAACAGTTTGGCTGTTTAACTCGCTTTCACATAAAGAATCCTGCACTGTAAAAATCATTTTCTTAATAAATATTTTTTGTCATTTTTCAAAAAAAATTATCTAAGCATCCTAAAATATATATATATATATATATATATATATGTATATATGTGTGTATACTTTTATATTAAATATAACAATATTATGTATTATGTAAGATAAATATCAAGATAAGTTTTCAAACAATCTACAATTCAAATGTTTGGGGTCAGTAAGATTTCATGTTTTTAAAAAAAGTCTCTTATGTTCACAAAGACTGCATTTATTTTATCATAAATACAGTTAAAAAAATTATCATTTTAAAATAAGTCTTTTCTATGTTAATGTCACATGATCCTTCAGAAATCATTCTAATATGCTGATTTGCCCAAGAAACATGTCTGATTATTAGAAATGATGAAAACGGTGTGCAGATTAATATTTTTGTGAAACCATTTGACTTTTCAGAATTGTTTTATGACTGGAAAGTTCAAAAGATTTAATTAATTTAATATTGACCAAATAAATGTATTAATTAAAAATCTTACTGACTTTTAGTACTATTTTAAAACAGATTTTTTTTTTTCTTTACAAAATTTAGAGAGATTTATTTTCAAAACAAGAAAGAACTAAACTAAAAACTTAATAATTGTGCATCTCAATTGAATATATCCTGGTTTAAGGATGCTTAGATATTTGGTCACTTTATTTTAAGGTCCAATTCTCGCTATTAACAAACCACTAACTATGACTTTTGCCTCAATAAACTCATAATTTACTGCTTATTAATAGTTAAATTGTTAAGTTTAGGTATTGGTAGGATTGTGGATGTAGAATATGGTCATGCAGAATATGTGCTTTATAAGTACTAATAAACAGCCAATATGTTATTAATAGGCATGCTAATAAGCAACTAGTTAATAGTGAGAATTGGTCCTTATACTAAAGTGTTACTAATATTTTTAATGAAAATGATTTTTTGCCAGTGTTCAGCACATGAAAACATAAATGTGGTGACGAACTGTTCTGTCACACATCATATACAATCAAATAAAAAATTATTCAGACACCAGATATAATTGTTAATATTTTTTTACTAGTGGGTGCAGGACACTATAGTTCATTTATATAAGTGAGGATAGCAAAATAAAGTGAACTGTGACACATTATACCCCAAAATTCTTCATACAGTGGACTACCAGTAAAATTTGGGATCAAAAAATATTCTGACCTGACCATGTTTTGCTTAAGTGTTTATTCTTTCATTACTAATGCAGCCTTTTTACACCACAGACTGAACAAAATTAAGCATTGCTTGACCTAAATTGGTATTATCTAATTGTGTACTTAAATTTAACAGCTGAATAATTTTTGGTTGATTGTAATCCACCTTTCTATCAAAGTTATCTGACATTATCAAGATTATCAGTTATCTGACATTATCAAGATTATCGTTCTGACACTGTTTAACGCTGAGTTCTTGTCATACTTTATTACCACTTTCTAAACTATAGCAATATAACGTGATAATGTAATAAAATATAATGTGATATAACGTGAGAAATGTTGAAGGTGTCTGAATAAATTTAGGTTTGACTGTAATTTGCTTTATTTAGTTTTGAATTGTTCAATACTCAACTGCTTTAGTGAATCATGTAAGCTCATTTAATGTCCGAAATGAAGTCTGTCCAGCTTTACGAACTGTCATTTGTCCTCAGGCAATGGCCTTCGAGGCCCACAGTCTGACTGTCCCCAGTGTGCTGTGGTTGGGCCTCCTGCCTTCAGACATCCAGAGGTTTGGGAAACTCAACTCATTACTCTGCTTTGTGGTTCGTGATTGAGGCTGGGCTTGCTCTGGTTTCCGTTTTCTGGGTTTTTTTGTTTTGGTTTTTGTTGCTGTTGCTGTTTTTTATTTCCTTCCTCTTGAAGGTTATTTTTAAGTGGATGTGTCAACTGTCATGGACCTCAGAAATCAGAACCTCTTTTTAGAAATACACAGTAGAAAGAAATCGTGGTTGCAGTTGTTGGCACCACGTACATGATGTGTTCAACACTGGCCAGTGGCCACTTTACATGGTACACTCTCTAGTTTCGCTTTCATCTCTTTTGTGCTTTTAAAAGAACAGGCGTGGGTAATTAATGCCACACTACCAAAAAATAATTATTCCAGTGTGCAATTTTCCATCTTCCAATCCGGATTCAGCAGTCTACCGCAATCTGGCATAGTTTACTGGGTCTGTACAAACTCTATCTGTACTAAATCAGTTCTTTAAAATTATGTCCACTTCATTTAATGATTTTAATTGGATTAAGGTCATCATTTGATGAAGAACTGCTGCCATGATCCATAAAAAAATATACATTTACAAGTAAAATTCTGTTTTATGCCAGCACAACATTAATTCTGGCAAACAGTACTTGATGAATCTATATAATAAACCTCATTTTCATTGGAGAGTGCAGTAAAAAGAATGGCTTAGAGTCTGGATTGTGATCAGATTGCAGTTTTTGTACTGATGCACAAATGGCCAGCTGTTTAGTGAATTCAGCATGCATTCAAATAAGCACTGGAAACATCCTCAGGTATTTTCGTTCTGATTCCGACAGCATCAGCACATTCATGCTGCCAGCTTCCTGCTCCACCTCATCCCAGAAACACAACTGGACTCAGATCCTGCATGTGTGCATACGACTGCAATACACTGATGTCATGTTTGTGAAAACAGCTTGAGAAAAAGCATAATTTGTAGAACAAATCTACATGAAATTAAAAACAGTTGTTTTGGCCAAATACTGATTCTACTGCACAAATGTATTGGATTTTAATCTGCTACAGCACAGTATGATAAATGAACAGAACTGGTCTTAGCACAATGCTATTGTAAAGCGAGCACATTTTAATATTTGTGCCTTCTAAAATGTGAAAATGTCAGCACATCAGTAGTTTCTCAGATGTGGGAACCAGCATATGGTGTATCCAAGTTCACACGCCTTCCCAATTTTGATGTTTTGTTCAACATCTGCGACACTTTAGGATCGTGTCTGAATGCTTAAAGGAATGATGACCACAAAAACTAATTTTGATTTGTCCCTTTCTTTATAAGAAGAATAGTGAAGCGTATCATTTTATAAAAACACATACGGTTAAAACGTGCTTTATTTGAGGTGTTAAGTTGTTAATAACGTGTAATAATGTCAAGTTAAATGTTTGACTTCAAAGGAAATTTTAAATAATTATGTTTTAATAATATTTGGTTGTGCTTTAAAGAAGTGCCCTTGTTTTGATGTGTTACTAAATCACATGTGAAGTACTTTATTATAGTTTCAACTGTAGTGTCATTAAATATTACATTTAAAGTTAATATATTCTAAATTGCACCTTCATCATTACAAATGTGTAATTGTATCTAAATGCATACAAGTTTCAAAAGAAGTGGCATTAAAGTATATTTTACTTTACCATAAATGCATGTCAGTACATTCAGGAGTACACTTATATTTCAAAGTCAATAGATTTAATTATGAAATTGCATAAAAGACATGAGAGTCCTACTTAAGTGTATCAAAAGCATTCTAAAGTTCAACTAACTGCATTTAATTTCAATTTAAACTATAATACATTTTCATTTAATTGCAGTTAAGTGTCTGGAAACTTTACATTCAGCTTTGACATAAAGGGATAGTTCATCCAAAAATGAATATTCTGTCATAATTTACCCTCAAGTTATTCGAAACACTTGTGTCAGACTGTTTCTGGTGCAAGGGAAGACCAAAGTATTTTATAGTATCAACTTACTTAACACTTACCTCTTATTAAACCTAGAATTAACCCCTACATTAGTTCCATTCACATACTTTTCTATTTGGCTCTTTCTACCTTTATTAACTCTGTGATCTAAGTGTAAACTGCTTAGATCATGTTTGTTTGTAGATTATTATGAATGCATGAGTTCTCATGGTGTCTGTATATGCATATGGCTGTCACAGGTACAGAGTCCCAGAGGAAACGCTGATTCCATTTTCTCAAGCAGATGAGAGCAAAATCAACAGCTTGAGGAACAGAGACTACATCACCTGCCAACCTGCCTGGGAGAGAGAGGTGCCTCGTGCCATGCTTGTCATTTTAAGATATCACAAAAGCAACAGAAGATCAGCCAAAAGATGTTTTCTCTGAGAATGTGACAGTAGTGTGTTGGCAGGTCCCAAGAATGTGCGTGATGTAATCTGTGTGTTTGTGTGACTTCTCAGATAGAAACAATGCAGAGGCTGAAGCAGAAAGCTGAGATACAGTCCCTGGCATCCATCGCCCCACATTTCCTCACTCGAGTCTACCTGCCAAATAAACTGCGCTATGGAGGCTGGATATGAGCATCTGCTTCCCTCTACTGGATTATATATGCGTGTTCTGCATGAATCGCATGATTGAATACTGTGCAGATGTTCCAGTGTGTTCTTACTGAATGTTAGATGAGCTGTTATGTTAGATACCCGTCACCGTAGACTGAGTTATGAGCTCAAATATGCCATAAATCATTTGAGCCGTTATGTTGCAACTGCTCTGGAATGTCACTTATTTTGTTTGGCTGTGAATATAATGCAATGGAATAACCTAAATAAATGAACTCTTCCCTTTCTTTGCTAACTTCCTTGTGAAACAGACTAATTCATTTTTTTTTTTAAGTAATAAAGTATTAAACTTTGCAGTGGCTGGTGTATGACATTAGTGCAATACAGTATTTACTATGGAGGCATTGGCTTCGCACTTATTGGTTTATTCATTTTTATTGATTTTTATTTTGTTTTGCAGGTAAATAAATGAGTCTGTACGGTGCTTCAGGTGTTTGACAGTCCTGTGGATCATAATCTCATGAAGGTAGCCTAATGACTCTTGTTCAGCACCAGGGGGCGGTGTTTACTCAGTTTTGTTGTATTCAGAAAACATTTACAGCACCTTCTATCCTTCTAAGGTTGTGAGGTTTAAGCAAATACCAATGACAGTTCTCAGGATATAGTCATATTTTTCATTATAAAGCTTCTGCGTTCAGGAAAAAGGTGGATTGCAAAACTTTCCTTTTTTATTATTGATGCATGTTATTTGATTAATTTTAGGACGTTGAGGTTGCGTGTCCTCCAGATGACATTATCTGTCTGGCCTGAGTCGACTGCAGTGCCTGGGAGCTTCCTCATTGTGGTCCTGAGCCAATGATCTGATGAATAAAGAAACTGACACTTTGCACAAACAAGCTACAAAATCAAGCCTGCAACACTTAAAAGGAAGTCTTCAAAAAACGTCTTTTTTTTTTTTTCCTTTTCAGCAAAAGATCAGGTGCCTAACCTTCAGAAAACCATGATTGTCCACCGAAACAATTCTATAAACTATAAGCTATTATATAAACGACTCTGATTTAAGTGGTTTTGTTATTTTCTTGCACTAATATGCGAGTCCATAATAATCCAGTGGAAAATCCCATTATCCTTCTCGCATCAAAATCCACTGACACATTTGTAATTGGTGCTTGTGCATATTTCTCTCCTGATTCAGACGAGATGAATTTTTCGCTGGAGGAAGTCTTGTGAATTTCGGATTCGTGTTTTAGCTGAAAGCAACATTTTGCAGGTAAAAATGTCTTGATGGATTTTTTTTTTTTTAACACGCAGTTTTTCACTTCACAAGATGTTAATTGATGGACTGGAGTAATGTGGATTATGCATTATTGTGATGTTTTTATCAGCTGTTTGGACTCTCATTCTGACGGCACCCATTCACTGCAGAGGATCCGTTGATGAGCAAGTGATATAATGCTACATTTCTCCAAATCTGATGAAGAAACAAACTCATCTCTTGGATGGCCTGAAGGTGAGTAAATTTTCAGCGAATTTTCATTTTCAAAAAGTGGGTGAAAGGGTTGCAAATTTGACCTAAATGAAGCTGAAAAAAAGGTCAATTCAGCTAAAAAAAACAAACAAAAAACAATAATTTTGATAACATGGTGGAATAACTGAGATTGACGAATGCTGTACATTTTATCAGGGTTGAAGCAAAATCTCCTGTGATTAAAAAAAATTAAATAAAGAAAAAGCCAAGGTGCTGGACCTAAACAGTACAGGATTCACAGGTAATGAATGATATCTATCTAAAATCTTCTAATAAGTATTATGTAAATTCTAATCTACATGCCAGAGGACTAGTAACAATTCAGCCAGGCCTCACATGATTATTGTCCAGTACTAAACAAGTCAACAATACTCTACAACCAGTGGAAAAATAAAATAAGATCTTTTGAGATGGGGGTTAGAGTCATTGGATAGAGACGTTTGTCTGCAGACAAAGGGTCTTTCAGTCCCTTTCAGGTTTGGGAGGTGTGAACAACTGCAGGTCGCAGTCTTTGAGGCTGGAGAGGGTGTGAGGTCTCCATCAGTGCTCAACACCAAGGCCTTAATACTTAGCAAAGATGTGCTAATAAAGTCACTTCTACGTCTCGCTCTTCTTAGTTATTCTCAACAAATTTGCCAGCAGTCTTACTGTGTACTGGACGTATAACCTCTCAAGATGTTTCACTTGTTGTGCTGTCCCTCCTCAAGAGCACTGAGGTCAAACTCGACTGCAAGACACAATTGCTGAGGCAGAAGCGAGGAGCTGAATGCAGCACAATGCTGTGGAGCCTGTCTGCGCCTCGCTCTGACTTGCACCATTGTTGCTGTGGCGTATTAGACTGATAGATGTGTTGGACACTGGCATTTGCCATTGTGGGTCTGGTTTATTCTGATGTATAGAGGGGAAGAGATGTAAATACACAGCAAAAGCTATGTTAAAGAGATAGTTCACCCCAAAATGAAAATTCTGTCATCAGTTTACTCACAGTCTCTCCAAACATGTAGGATTTTTTTCTTTTTTTGTCCTCAAAATGGGGTCCAAAAGAACATTTTTCACAAGACATTTTTTTTTAAATCATACAGGTTGGGAACAATATGGAGGTGAATAAATTATGACAGAATTTTTAGTTTTGATTGAACAATCACTTTAAGATTTAAAAGTAAAAATGTGTTCATTAAATCAGTGAATTTCAGCTGGTTTTAATCCAGATGTTACATTTCAAATGAATTTGTGAATCAAAACCAACATTACTTTGCAGTGATGTTGTTAAATGTCATAATTCCAATAATTGAATGTACTTCATAGTTATCTTTTTTTTATGACTTTTTTAGTCTGATTAAATTTTTTAATTATTGTTTATACTTACAAATAGCAATTTCCAGTTAAAAAAAAATAAAAATACATGTTTAATATTTAATTTCATTTAATTTATACATGTAAACATGAAATTAAACGAATTAATGAAAAGAAAGTGTATTAGTTTTCATGACTTTTCCAGCTTTATAAAAACATCAATTTCAAAATTCCAATTGTTAACTAAAATTAAAACAATTAAAAATATGTTTTGCTCAATTAAATCAAGCTGAAATACAATAAAAATATAAATACTGGATTAAAAAAGGAACTTACAAAATTAGAAATGTGGCCAATTAACTGAAATAAAATAAGTTTAAGCACTTAAGTTATTAAACAAAAACAAATAAAAATAAATACTTAAAAAAAATGAAAATGTCAAAAGCACAAAATTGCTAAAACTGAAACATGAAATATAATTCAATATATTAATAAGTACCATAATAGTGCATAAATAATACAACACTTTTTTGCCAAATAGGAACTGCATACATAATCCCAACAAGATTATTTTCTTATATGTATTTAGCATTGTTTTTTCTTTCTGTCTGAACAGACATGGAACCATCTCAGAACCCACCAGCTGAGAAAACATCTTCCTGATGTCACAAGAGTGTTTGCATGTAAACAGATACTGAATGCAACAATGTGACTGGTTAAAACGAACAACTGAAAATTTATGCTTCTGGTCTCTCATTTCTTTCCTTCCCGCAGCTATCTTTAAACTTTTGTTCCTTTTTCTTTGATCGCCCACCCCTTCAGACTTGCAGGCTGCAGGCGTGAGAAACGTTTCCCTCAGCCTTCAGGCCAGAGCTGTAGTTCCTGTGGTTCCTGTGAGCAGCGTGTCAGGGGTGTTAATGTTCCCACATAAGGCTGCACTGTAAATTTAAATGACAGTATGTAAGTGACTGACAGACTGGTGTTGAGTTCTTTGATGCTGATCCCTTGATCAAGCATTTGAAACTGTCACCTAGCAGATGAAGAAAAAAATGCATATGTCCCTGGCACAAAAAGGTCACAAAATCTGGGTCTATATATATATATATATACACATTTATGTACCTTCAACTGTTTCTTGTTTTCTCTGTGGATGTTGCAGGTTTTCATCTCCTGCTCCTCCTGCGTTAGCTTGCTGCTGGCAGGTCACTTCCTGCATTCACTTGTGGCTGGAAGGTCACCTGCTGGCACAGACGGATCCCGCGTGACCGCTGGCAAATCACCTCCTGAGCCGCTACTGTACGCACCCCCGCTGCTGCCACCAGCCAGGCCAAGACTGAGTTAAATCTGCTACAGTACTGAGATTAGTGACACACCTATCATAGCCTGATTAACAGGCCAGCCTTTGGCCATTTTCAGATTATCTGCATCAACCGATGACTGTGCCCAAATACCTGATATCCTGGGCAGTAGTTCCCCCTTGTGACAGCTTCAAAATATACACACTCAAAAAAATATTTAAGCCTAAAAATGTTTAAATGCATTTAAAATTTTCATCCATTTGCATTACACAGTTTTAACATGAACTGATGAACTTTGTGATACATAAGTCAGTCATACATAAATATAGCAGGTAATATTTCTGTAATATTACTAATAAACAGAATGTGTTTTAGATGCACGTGCAATATATATTAATATATGTGCAATATAATATATATAATGTAATAAATTTGTACGTATTATAATATTATGTCCTCATTTATAAGTTGATGAATAAAGAATAAAGAAACTGACACTTTGCAACTAATTGTATTTTAAAAATGTGATTATTTAAATGAAATCAAATAGATTGCAAATCGTTAATAATAAACAATGCCAGGATTTTTTTAAGTGCAGTAATTTTACCCTTTTTATTTATTTATGACTGATAAATATGCATTTAGTTTGTCAGTTTATGTTAAAACTGTTTAAAATGGATTGAAATTTTATAATGAATTCAATTGTTGAGCACAGACCACCTTTCCATGAATAATTGCATATTTGCATTCAAATACACGATACATGATTTTTTTTTGGTAAATATTTAGTAAATATTTGTTAAATGTTAATTTAATTTACAGACAATCAGTGGAAATGCTTCTACAAAAGTACAAATGTTAAAATCAGCAAAATAGTGCTC
The DNA here is from genome assembly GCA_036784905.1 of Acrossocheilus fasciatus. NCBI lineage: Eukaryota > Metazoa > Chordata > Actinopteri > Cypriniformes > Cyprinidae > Acrossocheilus > Acrossocheilus fasciatus. The sequence goes on from CM071960.1 coordinate 7,058,757, forward strand.
GAGTGAAAATACAATTGTAATCTAAATCTGAAAAATGATTCATTCACGATTCAAGAAACAGACTTTGAATTCCAGATTTTCAAAGTGATACTAACATCAGCTATTTAACACATAATTTGACACCTATAACAATACACTGACTTACAGCCCTTACGAAAATTAACCATGATTATACACTACAAATAAAACCAAAATACCACGGTTACTATAGTTAAATCACGGTAACCACAAATTAACCATGGAATTTGTAGTAAAAATGTGGTTATACAAATGGCAATCAGTATACCATAAAAAAAACAAAAAACACTTTTACTATAATAAAACCATGGTTAATTTTCGTAAGGGTGTGGCTTATATAGACTATGGGTCATTTTTCAATGGAAAAATCTGTTAGTAGCTGCAAAAAGAAATACAACTGAGCTAGATTGTAAAAAAAAAATAATAATAAAATAAAATAAAAACATTAAACCAAGTATTCACATCAAGAATACAGCAGCCTGCCATCAAAAGCATACAGAAGACTCAAAGCCAGAGTTTCCTCAGAGTCCCAGAACAAAGACAGGTGCAGTTTGGAAACAAGGTGAGGAGGCAGAGGCAGAGGAAGGGTCTGTGAGCGTCACAGATAGGAGGGGTGTATTAGACGAGCATCGCATTGGATGTGAAGGCAGGAAGGTGTGAGCTGCTCGAGTGCTGCTGTAGCTGAGAGAGACTCAGTCACCTGCCGCCACTGTTCCTCCGATCATGGACTAGCGGAGTAGTTTGGCACATGACGGAGAGCAACGGGAGCCACAAGCCAAAGGACTATCTACCTCGCTGCCTTCGCAACCATTGTAGAGTAGCTTAAGAGTCGCTCGTTATTTATGTTTATTTATATTTATTTATAACGCGCGCGTTTCGTATCTACATTGCACTGAATTTCGCGCCCCGATGCTTTTACATCAGTTCGTGAATGGGACGTTGGAAACGATGTATCCCAGTATTCAGAAAGACACGACTTTCACCAAGATCTTCGTCGGAGGTTTGCCGTATCACACCACAGACGCGTCGCTGCGAAAATACTTCGAGACTTTCGGCGACATCGATGAAGCCGTGGTGATAACGGACCGGCAGACGGGGAAATCCAGAGGATACGGCTTTGTGAGTAAAACATACCGTGCGTTAATTGTTGTTTTCGTATAAACCTCAGTAGCTTTTAAAATTATCGCGAAGAACAATAACGTTACTTTGTTTTTCTTGGTTTTTACTCTATTGGCTAGCTACTAAGTTCTTTGCGCAACGTTTAAATAGTAAATCGGACGCGTTTGTCTCTATCACAGAAGTTTTGAAAACACAATTGATCGTATAAAGAATAACAAACGCTATCGCTGTTGTGGACGTGAGCGCGGTGTTCGATTCCTCAATGAATTGTTCTTGAGAGTCGGATCGTTTGAACGATCAGTTTGATCCGGTTAACAAAACTGTACTGAACTATTTGTTCTCCGGTCAGCTGACTCACTGAACCGAGTAGTAATAAGCTAAAGAACTGTAAGTGAGCTGAGCTCTTATTTTATCGACTTGTGGCGAAAAGTAATTTGAATAGCGGAAATGTTAGAAATTTGTTTGTTCTTGTATGATAGCTTTTTATTAACACACATACAAAATAGAGCCGGGTTTAATACTATAACAAGGGACCATGTTGATATAAAAAAATAAGAATTGAACCGATTCTTTGAAGCGAATTGTTCAAACGAATCGATTCGCAGAAGTGTGTCGAACTTCACTTGAATGAATCGCTCGTTCGCGTGCGGTCTCCAGGTGACAATGCAATCGTCGCGTGCCGCTGGCGCATGTCTTTGTTACAGTTGTGAAGAACAAAAGCCAGTAGATGTACAGTAGAAACTCCTTTAATTTGCCTTAAAGCATATGCTAGTCACAAATGATGATCTGTATGCTTGCTATGAGCCTTTTTAATAGGCCTAAATGTTTTTTTCCACCTAGTCCGATTTAGTGCTGAAGGATCTTAAATGTAATCCTTAGATATTGCGAGCTTTTCAGAAGCACAATATGCTCTTACATCGCATTGCTCCACAAGTGTGTGTGCCAGTGTGATGTTGAGAGTCACATGTGGGACCATAAGTGGATTATTTCTAAAAAAGCATGTCATCAATTATCTTCTTAGCCTCTTGGATGAAGTTTGAAAAGCAGGGTCTCAGATTTCTCAGAAGTGGCCCCTTTTAAATACTTCTTTTAAGCATTGTGAGTGGAAAGCGTGGTCCGGTCCAAGGGTTTATCTGCTGTGATATGCTGCAAGGCCAACCTCTGCTCATTTATAAGGAGGTTATGAGGGGCCCAGAGGAACGGCCCTAATGAGTGTTCAGCCAAACACATCTGACTGCGTTTATAATATCAAATGAGTGGCTTTTCCTGTATTTTCATTATTTTGCTTTCACTGGACCTCTTTGCATAGGCTATACAAGGGATCATGTGATAACATGGTAAAGTGATATTATCAAATGGTAATATCATGGTACTTTGATATATATGCATTAAAAGAACACCATGGTACATATCAAATCACACCCTATATTACAGAATAAATACTGTAATAAAATAATTTATTAATTTACTGTAAATCAGCTTTAGTCTCGGGATGTTTGTTATTTTTTAAATATGGGATTATATAATTATACATAGCTTGTTTCTACTGTGGAATAAAAAAATACAAGAATTGTGGGATAAAAAGTTGCATTACTTTTGATATTTTTTATTGTATGGTGGGAAAAAAATAATTGTGAGATAATATCTATGAGAAAAACAGAATTTACGAGTTTATACTCCCAATTTTGAATTCTCTCTCACAGTTGTACGAAAAAGTCTAAATTGTGAGATAAAAGTGGCAAATAAGTTTCTTTTTTTCATTCTGTGGCAGAAATAGGCTTCATTACGTGTTAATGGTTCTAAATTAAAATAATCTTTCTAAAAGTAAAATTTATTTTTACACTTTTTTTCTTTTGGTTTTGGGATGAATATGATCTGCACGTGTTGACAGGTTTTTTGAGTTTCGCTCATATAGATACAAAACTGTATCGTGGTTTGCCTTCAAAAGCAGTTGGAAAGCACAGATAAGACCACACAGTTTCACTTCATGCTTTTTTTTTTTTTTTTTTTTGGTATGTCATCTGCCAAGGTGTAAACATGCACATTAGATAAACCGAAGGAGGCGGTGGGGGGTCTGGGGTGGAGGAAATAAAAGAAACTGTACGAGAGGGTGACAAATTTTGGTGGCTTTGTCGTAAATGATAGTCTTTAATATCCTGGCTGATACGCTCCCTGTGTGGGAGGCCTTGTCTTAATAGCTGTATTCTGGAATAAGAAAAAGAGGGAGGGTTACCAAAAGAGTTCCCAGAAGATTACAACACAACCCTAATGTTTTCCCAACACGCTCACTGAGGCTTGTCGCCTCATTTACTAGCCTGGTTTTGTGACTACTGAGATAATGACATGGTCACAGCTATATGTGTGTGTGCTTGTTTTGTTCATGTTCAGTCTGAGACGCTCTCCACACAAGGGCTCTACAGAAACGAAGTGTACACTCTGGTGTTTACCTGACAGAAACCAGATCCCATGAATTCTCTTCCTAACCGCTCACTACTGCTCTGGCTGTCTTTCTCGTTCCACCAGCCCTGGAGAACACAGCTGCCACTGGGTCTCCACAGGGTGGGGCGTTTGTGTGTGTGTGTGTGTGTGTGTGTGTGTGTGTGTGGCCATGAGCAGCTCAAACCTAATATTGCAGCGCACTAGAAGAGCATTTGTCACAGAGAGCCGAGCTGTGAAAACAAGTCAGCAGTTGAGGCTGCATAACCGCTTCACAGAAATAACCATAAACCCCTTCTACTTAAGCAAACTGGCATGGTATTAATGCCATGCTTGTATTTGTTAGATTAGTTTTAAGATGAAAGCCAATTTAAATGGGTTAAAAAAAAAAACTAATTTTTGGCAACACAAACTGTATAAATTGGATTGGAATGAAAAATAAACTATTATTATTTTTCCGTTGCAAATAAATAAATGAATAAATAAAATAAGAAATAAATGCATTTTTATGAGACAAGTTTAGGTTTATTAGACAACTATATATATATATATATATATATATATATATATATCTATATATCAGGGGCGTTTCCTTCGAGGAGGCAAGGGAGGCAGTGTCTCCTCAAAATATTGGATTGAGAAAAGTAAACATTTTTTGTACAAAAATAAAACTACGCCAAGTATTACAAAATATAACATTGAATATAACTGAAGAAACTTTGTCCAGCAGCGACACCAGCAGGTAAAGATATAGCGAGAGTCAGTACTCTCTTGCCTCCCCTGAGCCCATTAAGTTTTAACAGACCCACTAAAGCATGTGGTGAGTTTGGTGGGGGGTAATTGAGAATGAATGACGGAAAGTCACGTGAGAGGAGGCAATGCGTCCATTGCAATATGATTGGATATGACTGGTTCGGCTGTGATTGGTTCATGCAATAAATCCTGCCTCTTATGTTTGTGTGCATTTGCAAATCAGTCTAAATGAACAATATGATGGCGTTAATGGGAAGACTAATTTAAAAAAGTATGTAAACAGCTCACACGCTTAGATATAACCACTTAGTTACGTTAAAATGAGACTTAAAATAGCATGAAAACATGATCTGTGGGAGTAATCAGCTTGGTGAAATTTGAAGTAAGTGTCTGTGACCAATATTTACAGAGCTTTGATAGAACAAAGAGAAAACTATTTAGAATTTTTCTAAATATATAATATTCGAATGCGATTCATCTGCGAATATGAACGCGATATTGCGTAGCTTGTCAGTAATTTACGGCTCTGTGTATTAAATGCCGCGCCATCTGAAAGCACGTGATGGAGATTTACTACTAATCACAGAACCGGCTTTACTGATGAGATGCACATGACAATCACATGCGATTTCTCCTGCAGCCCTACATTCAGGTAGAGCAAATCATGCAGAAGAAATTGTATATTGTTTTACTAAGCATAACAGACATGACGATCACTCTGTTACTGATTTCACATGTGAAGGAGGTGTTTCTAAAAGGCGCAGTGGAGTGTATGTTTACACAACAGCAATTGTACTAAAAACGGAAAACGTTTTCCTTCTTTTTAAAAAGTTGTGCATACAGACTACAATGTTGTCAAAATGATCCCCGTTTACATGAATCTGAGAAAATGACTAAAAATGCTGTATTTTCATGCCAGGCCAGTAGGTGGCAACATACGAAGACTATGCGTCTGTGCACATACCTATAGACTGAACTCATGCTACGCTTTGCATGACATAACTGTTTTCACAAATTCACACTGAGAAGATAATGGTATTGTTTTCAAAAACATGCACTTTGAAACCGTTTTCAAAAGTTTGCTTTTTCAGGCTCCCAAAACGCTGTTGTCATGTAAATGAACAGCCAAAATGCAAACGGTTTTCAGTTTTCATTTGAAAATAACGTCATGCAAATGCCCCCTAAGCTTATAATATGGTCATATAGAATTATAAAAAAAAAAGAATGCAAACAGTTTGACAAAAAAGTTAAAACATTGTATGAAATGGCTCAACAAATAGCCACAAAAATAACACTCATTCATAATGCGTCTGTACTTAATTTCTCTCTTTCTTCTTCAGGTCACTATGATAGATAAAAGTGCAGCTGAGAGAGCTTGTAAAGATCCCAACCCTATTATTGATGGACGCAAAGCTAATGTCAACCTGGCGTACCTCGGGGCCAAACCACGCAGCCCACTGACAGGTAAATACCAGACACAAGCTTTAAACGTACTCAAAATATGGTACTTACCTTTTAAATCCTATAGTTATCTATTGTTCTGTCACTTTCAAAGGCTACGTGTGTAATTTAAGCACCACAGAAATGCAAAAATAATGACTGTTTTCAAACAGGTTTTCTCACCATTCCCCCATCTGCCGTTGGTCTGTCAAACAAATAAGTCTGTCCCAAACTCAGATAATGTTGCTGTGTCAAGCTGGTGGGGATGTTCAAACAAACACAACAGTGTTTTGAAAGTGATTCATTCTGTTTATTCAATTCTGTTGTGATTAATAAATTGTACACTTCCCCTTTAAGAATTCTAAAGCTGTTTGAAGTTTTTTTGTCCTTATATGGAAAAGCAGTTGTTGCAGCTTTTTCTTGTTGACACTTTCGCTGTGGATGATTCATACTGGCAAAAACTGATGTATGTTTTCATTATATCATGCTCTCTGTATCATAATAATTTTTTGTACTCTAACACACAACTCTCTCTGGCTGCCACACACACAATATCACACTTATTTTAACGGGTTGTTTGACGGGTTAAGCCTGTCAAGAAATTACTGCCATCCTACATTTGCATCTATGCATGTGTGTGAATGCATTGGCAGAAAGTGATATATGTTCAGTCAGCACGTCTGTCTGTTCGTTCGACCTCCAACTTTGCATTTCTGTGTGTGTTTTGTGACTGATATGTGAGAAAGAGGAAGGGTATTGTGGAGGGAACCTAAAGCATGTACACCTGTCCTAACACACCATATTCACTCAGGAAAAGTGGATGTTTTGGCCCCTGCTCTTGTTCTCGTCCAAACATGTTTGAAACAGCAGTCCTGTATCACTGTCTCTCTCTCTTTCCTCTACCGTTGCAGCCATCGTCACATGACTCACGCCTTGATGTACTGTTTTTTTGTTTTTTTTTAAGTCTTACATGTTACTCTGGAAAACATATTGTTCAAGCACGTTTTAGTTCAAGAGTGAATGACAAATAAAGATCATTAAAAGAAGAAATCTTAATTAAAAAAAAAAACAAATCTAAGTTAAAATACAATGCCAAGTTCTTAAAAAAACATTTAAATACATATTAAATAATATACTTTTTAAAAATGTTTCTATTTTAGTTTGTGATTTTAGTAATTTTGCTTAAACTTATTTTGTTATTTTGCTTATTTTTGCTAAATGTTTGTTAAAGGTTTTTTTAAGCTCAATTTTTTATATATGTTCTATTTCAATGATAACCAAGATCATAAAATAAAGAAATCATTAAATAAATCGAGCTAAGTGCCAAGTTCTTAACAATGTTAAAATCAATGTTGAAAAGCAAAACAATGTGTATATATTATTAGTAATATATTATTTCTATTTCTGTTTTAAATTCTAGTATTTCAAATTGTTTATTTCAGTTAGTTCTTAGTTCAGTTAAATTATTTTTATAATGAATATTTTCAGTTATATTATTTATTATAAAGACTATTTTTATAAGTTAAATTATTTTATATATTATTATTATTATATTTATATTTTATTTCAGCTTAAATAAAACAGAATAAAAATAAAATGATTAATAGTTATTAAATAATAGCTAATAGTTTTATTTAACACATATTCATTATGCAATGATTTGTAGATTAATATTTTTGCAAATTATAATAATAATTTAAAAAAAAACTATATTTATATTTACAAATTATGCCAAGCTATACTGGTCCCAAAGCCTTTTCCACAATAATTTCAGGCTATTAATTCCAGGTTATTAATATAGTTAACAACTATTAATAAACTTTTGGACCACCTATACGCTTTTTGATAAAAAGTCATAAATTAAAAACATGCTCAGTCATTTTCTGTATTTGAATAACACCATACACAGAACTGAATGTTACGTCATTGACTTGTGTATAATGAACATAACACTGAGAGAAGAAAGCTTTTTTTTGTTGATAGACATAGAAAAGACAAGTTGAATTATGTTCACCATAAGGTTTATGTAAAGGGTAAAGTGCTTATGCAAATGCTGCAGTGCTGCAGAAGAGGCTGTTGAGCGTGCCGAGCCGGTCGTGTGTGTGTGTGTGTGTGTGTGTGTGTGTGTGTGTGTGTGTTGAATGGGCATCCAGGCGAGAGATGTTTCTGATCTGTGTCCGGGCAGATACACTGTTACACTGCAGAACAGACAGCCTGGAGTTTTTCACATGAGTGACTTCATGAGAGCATACAGACAGGACGAGAGGAAAGAGAAAAAACAAAAACAAAAGTGCATATTTGGTGAATGGAGCGAATGAGTGCCAATTAAAACCTAAAGAGTGTGCGGTTGTGGAGGACACAGAATTACAAATGTGCATCATGAATGTCAAACACAGGGCAAGCAGAAAACTGGAGAATGAATGACTCAGAGGGCAAATGTCCAGAGAAGATAGTCAAATAATTATGTAGCGTTTGTCATCTGTTCCATTCGATTTCTGCTGCTTAACAACCATAAACTTTCATTTATTGCCAAGACGTCTTAAAGGGGTGTTCTGGGTTCAAAATGTTAAGAGAAGCTCTATCGACAGCATTGACTCATCCTTTAGTTTGTAACAAACAAAAAGCACATGTACAGTACTGGACTTAAAATAGGAATCTATGTGGCAAAACTTTCAACAGGGTTTAAAAGCAGAAATGTGCAGCTTGTATTTTTGTGCTTATTAATGGTCAACCGATATGGATTTTTTGATGGCTGATCTTAGGAAGCAGGGTAGCCGATGGCCGATAACATCAGGTCAAGGGACCACCAATGAAAATTAGCTTTTGAGCTGACTTTGGTGCATTTACATTCATGAATGTTGATTAATGTACACGGACTCTTTTTGAAATTAAGTTAAATAAAAATTTAATTTATCAGAACATTTATTTTAAAACATGCTGCAATGAAACGTATATATTTTACATAATATTTAATGAATTAAAATTAAATCATTTGAAAGTGGTTCAATATGAAAAAATGTGAACTTGATCAAATAAAAGTCCTGTTTCTGACACTCGACCAAACCGAAAATCTAATCGGCCAATGCCAGTAATTAATGCTGATACATTTGTCTTGGTGTATTAATATTAATATTGTGATAATACTCAATAATCCTTTTAGTAGTGGAACTGTTTCAGGCAGATTATGGTTATGTTGTTTATAACAGCCCCTTTGCGTTCTGTCCTTGGGTTTTACGTGGTCATATTTTGAACGGATGGAATAGTTTCATGATAACACGTATAATAACTAGGTTTTGTGGCTGTATTTTCCAAATCGTGTGTATTTCAACATGCCTCGCAATATCTTGACCCTTTACAAACTTGACTTCCATGTACGAATAATATTTGTTTGTTTTTACAAACTGGAGGATGAGTTGAAATTTAATTTTAAATCTGGGTCGTTCCCGTAAAGGAATAGTTCACCCCCCAAAAATACTATAATTTCACAGTTCATAGTGAACATTCAAAATCCAAAAAGGACCGAAAAAAAACTGCAGCTTGAGAAAAGCTAGACATATGTATTGTAGTTGTACTAAAAAAGCAGATGGCATCCAAAACAACATTTTTTTTCAAACTTTCTTCCTTTGGGCTCCACAGAATAAAGTCAGTCATATAGGTTTGGGACTAAATTAAACTCATCAGTTCCTCGCCCTCATTTGTGGATAAACTCTCAGAAGCAGATTTCAATCTCTTGCTTTGCTCTTGTTGTCACAGGATACTCGACTGGAGTACAGCAGGTTCATCCAGCCCTGATCCAGAGGCAGTATGGGTAAGCATCTCTTCTCATTCTGCTAATGTCAGGGGTGAGGGAATAACATGAAATCCTAGCACGACCCCTCAGAAACAGTCCTGTCAAAACTGCAGTTTCGTTTAGCCCAAAACTGTCAGTTATTCTTAACAAGCAGGCTTCTTCCTCTCACACATCCCGTCTCTGCTCGTCTCGCTCAGATCTGAGGACGCGAGCGTGAACGTTAGTGCAGCTCTTCCTCAGTATTTGTTGTCATGTGTTTACAGTAGCGTCCGCGGTTTATATCTCTCTGCCTCCTTCCCAAATTCTCTCTCTTACTGTCACTCGGTCTCGGTTTCTCTCTTTTTACTCTCTTCCTCTTTCTGTGTTTCCCTCTTGGTATCTTTCTGACTGCATTTCTCTTTCTTCTACTTTCTCGGCTCTGTCTCTCTTCCCTATCCTGTTTGACCTGTTTGTCTGTCAGTTAGGTCACCACCTGCCTCAAGTCTGCTAACCAGCCAGGTGTTATGCAAAACAAACCTTCGTCTCTTTCTCTCTCTACACACGTTTCTTGTTCCCTATCCCACCCACACATACTAACCAACATCTGAATCTTATTTTACATATATTTCATTAAAAAACTAAATACCCAAACCCGTTGTTTTTTTTTCTACACAAAGGTAGATCTTAAGTCATGAGTGCTACATTTATGATTGTTATGATTTAAGATTCTTAAAAAAGCTTTTTGGAGCATTACAAATTTCTATGGCAAATATAATCTTGGATTTATGGTCTAAGATGCATAATTTCCTGAAGATGCTCAATTTTAATTGTCAGTGAATATAATAATATACACTACTGTTTGGGCTTGGTAAGATTTTTTTATGTTTTTGAAAGAAGTGACTTATGCTCAGCGACGTAAAATTGTTAAAATACAGTTAAATAGTAATATTGTGAAATATTATTAGTAATTTATGATTGTTATGACTTTTATTGCACTTTTTTGGTGCTGTTTTGAGCTTGACAACTTTCATTGGATAAAAAGAGGTGCAAAAATGTTAGAATATATCAAAAAAAGTATTTATTATTATTAACAATAATGAATGCACTACTGTACAAAAGTCTGGGGTCAGGACACATTAAGTTGATTAATAAAGACATATTGTTATATGTGTGTGTGTGTGTGTGTGTGTATATATATATATATATATATATATATATATATATATATATATATATATATATATATATAGTCTGCAAAGTATTCAAAAAACCCTGAAAAAATATGCATCATGGTTTCCACAAAAATATTAAGCAGCACAACTGATTTGCAATATTGATCATAATGAAAAATGTTTCTTGAGCAGCAGATCTGAATATTAGAATGATTTCTAATTATTGACTGTATGACTGAAACAATAGTCAATATTGAATTTATTGATCATAAAATGATACAAATACAGTTCATTCACTAGCTGAATTTTACAGATGTGAATCTGGTTGTAGAATGAGGTTGTAAACAAACAGCGTCTGTGTATTGAGTGAGATTTAGCGTGTAGAAGAGGAGCGAGTGCTGTATTTTGTGTTCGTAGCCTGTATGTTAAAGGGTCTTGTCCATATCTGTGGGGGTCTCTATTTAAGCTCACTAGCTTTTGTTTGAACAGGTGTCCTGTACCCATTGTGTGTCTGTATGCATTGTTAGTTAATAGTGCTACTAAACATTAACCCTAATCATGAACTTCTTCTTTGAGAAGGCCAATGCTAATAATGAGAAACGCATTAGAGGTGAACTTAACACCACTACAGTAATAACAACAGACTGCAAACAAACAGACCTACAACAGTATGCTAGCTAAAGGCTATTCAAACATGCTAACAGTTAGCATAAGGCCTGATTAAAGAAATACTACACCCAAAAATTACAATTCTGTCATCATTTAATCTCCCTCATGCCGTTCCAAAACTGTAACTTTCTATATTGTGGAAAAGATGATTGATGTCCAAAAAAACAATGAAATGTATGGATAATGAAAGAGATACAGGTGTAAATGATGGATTTTCATTTTTCAGTGAACTGTATCTTCAAGGTAACTTAAGAGATTGTATGTTCTGATTAGGATCAGTATTGGCTCTGAACAAAGCATCCATTGTCAGTTTTGCTATATATGAGGCACAGTTAGTCGGTGAGTAGCATGTCCTCGATGAGAGGAAGACACTCCTGCTGTCGTTGTGGGTTGGCACTCTCGCCATCTGTTGGCTGGCATTAGAGGGATTTCTCCCGTCTGGGGAGTCGGGTGTTGGTGTTGGGGCTTCCTGAGGTAGGAGGCTTTATCAGGGTGCAGGAGATGGGGATTACGAGAGCGGAGGGTGCCGCTAACAAACCCCCTGTGGTTGGGGGTTGGGTGTTTGCCAGGAGGTCTGCCTGCTGAACCAGCACAATGAGGATCAAACTACTTGAGCATCTCAGATTCACATACACGCTCATGTCTCTCCTACACCGTCAGCTTGTCAAAGATAAAGATAAACTTTATTTGTCCCCGAAAGGAAATTTGTCTCGGGCAAAGTGCTACGGTGTTGCTCTAAACACGTTCAGTAACGTGCCTCGAACCGAATATATGTTCACTGACATCTGACCTTTATCACTTGGTGGCGACATTCACACCACTGTACCAGCGAGCAGCCATGTGACATTGTTGATAATCTAGAATTAATAATATTTCATGATTCATGTATAAATGTTTTTGAAAGTAGTCTCTTTTGCTCACCAAGGCTGCGTTTATTTGATCAAAAATACAGTAAAAACAGCAATACTGTAAAATATTATTACAATTTAAAATAACTGTTTTCTATTTGAATATATTTTAAAATGTAATTTATTCCTGTGATTAAAGCTGAATTTTCAGCATCATTACTCCAGTCTTCAGTGTCACATGATCCTTCAGAAATCATTCTTATAGGCTGATTTGCTGCTCAGGAAAATATCTTATTATCAGTGTTGAACAGTTGTGCTGTTTCATATATTTATGGAAATCTTTGATGAATTTGGATTTTCTGATGAATAGAAAGTTTAAAATAACAAAATCTATTGGAAATAGAAATCTTTTTGAACAATTCCTTGCTTTGGAAGCCTGTTTCAGCCATTGATTAAAAAATACTGATTTTTGTTTTCTCAGAATTGCGTAATATAAATTTGTAATTGTAATTTATCAATTTTTATTCAGAAACAGGCATCCATGCATTGCTGAATACATGTAATTTCTTTCCATTTTTTCTATTCTCTGGATAGAAAGAAAAAAATATTATTTATGTTTTGCACATTGGTTATGTTTTTAGGGTTATGCATATTCATTTCAGATCTCTGTGCCCTATAATGTCACACAAGCTCTCATTTAAGCAGCGAGTGACGTGACAAGGGTGGCCTTCTCCCAAATCGCCCCCTTCACTAATTCATCAGTAATAAACTGATTGCACTGTTTGTTTCTGTGTTTGACTGGTAAGATATGACCTTTAAAAACCCCTCTGTCTCTCGCTGTCTCTGCCCCACACCCAACAGCTGGGGCTGCTAAAAGTGATATTCTGCTCTAGGCATGACGGCACGACCTAAGATCATTCGTCCTTCCTGTTTGTCGTCATAATTTGCTCTCCCTTCCGCATCTCTTCATTTCTCTTTGTGCTTCTGCTCTTTGTCGCTCTCATGCACAGAAGAAAAGGCTTCCTGCATCCCCACATCAACAGAACCACCTAAAAAAATTACAGATATACACTCAAACATACTAAAATATCACAGATATTGTGTTTTTAATACTGATAAAAACACGTACGCTGCAAAACCCAGTGAGCTGTCTGCAGACACAGCATTTAAAGTCACAATGAAATCAAGAAATTTCAGTGTTTATTATAAATGATTTATGCATTCACATCATTACTTTTTTTTTTTTTCGATTTCATGTGCCATTGTAATCTTTAACCAAATATATTAACTTTCTCTAATGATGCATACACTTTTGAATGCAAGATAATTTAGCAAAAAATATATTTTAGTCAGTCGCTCCATCTGAAGGTCCGTTTTCCAAAATGGAAACACTCACATGACTTTCAAGGGATAGTTCACCCAAAAAAGAAAATTCTGTCATTACTCACCCTCATGTCGTTCCAAACCCGTAATACCTTCATTCACCTTCAGAACACAAATTAAGATATTTCTGATGAAATCCAAGAGCTCTCTGACCCTCCATAGACAGCAACGCAACTGACACGTTCCAGAAATGTAGTAAGGACATTGTGGAACGTGGTAGTTCCCTTGCTGTCTATAAAGGGTCAGAAAGCTTGAGGATTTCATCAAAAATATCTTAATTTGTGTTCTGAAGATGAACGAAGGTCTTATGGGTGAGTAATTAATGACAGAATTAAAGAGCACTCGCATCTGACCGGGAGACGAGCCACTTTAAACAGCATGCTGAGTTCATTTGAAGCGCTTAACATAAAGCACGTCTCATGTTTAGGACATCCTGGATCAGCAACATACTTTGTGTCCTCCGTTCATTTTTAGATGCATTTGCAAAAGTTTCGCACACACAGATGTGCTGCACATACAGTAATTGAAACAGTACTGCATTTGTTTGATACTCGTGTGCTGAACCAAAAGACCTGTACAGAAAATGTTCAGTACAAATACGCCTACCATTGCATCCCTGTTATTCACACTATTTATGGGGCATGCAGTGTTTCAAATCAGGCTACGTTTACATTAATCCAGATACATGTGAAAATGTCCCACTAGCATTTTACAAAAGTTTCTCATTCACAGTGAAACATCAGGAAAGGCTAAATTCACCTTATTGCGTGTTTATAAAACCTGAGATGATATAGCTGAATAACAAAACTGACATAATACTGGTAGAAACATTGATATCTATCGGTACTAAATGTGACCCTGACATACAAAACCAGTCACAAGGGTCAATTTTTTAAAATTGTTATGACAGGGCAATATTTGGCTGAGATACAACTATTTTAATATCTGGAATCTGAGGGTGCAAAAAAAAAAAAAAAAAAAATTAGAAAATCACCTTTAAAGTTGTCTAAATGAAGTATTTAGCAATGCATATTACTGATCAAAAATTAAGTTTTGATATATTTAAGGTGGGAAATTTACTAAATATTAGGGGTGGCACGGTACACAGATGTCACGGTTCGGTACGTACCTCGGTTCGGGGGTCACGGTTCGGTACGTTTTCAGTACAACGACAGTAGTGCAAATTACAATTTTTTTCCATCTAGATGTGAAAATACTAAATATTATTACGTTATATATATAATCTGTTTTGTTTTCATTGTGAGTGTACACAAATAAAAGCAGACCTTTATACAGTGATTATTAATAAGACAATATGTGTTTAAAGTTGATTCTGCTGGTATAAGGAAACAGTTGAAGTGATCGCGCCGGAGCGCACGCACGCACACACACACACACACACACACACACACACACACACACACACACACAAAACACATCAGTTCCAGCATTGCTAACTTGACAGCACAGTTGGTACTTTATCAAAATAAAATACAGTGAGCCAAACATCTGCGCGCGCGCCTCTGTGTCACCGTTGGAACGCGACTGAAGTACAAAGCCTATCATTTACATAATAAATAATAGTTTCGCATTCAGATACGTTACATCGCAAATATGGAAATATTATGCAATATTTGGATTTGTGCCGAATGAGAGAGGTAACGTTAGGATACTTGAGCACAAAGCTCCATTTCGCAAACAGTTGAGTGCGCAAGCCTTTAAAGTATACTCCCTTGTCAGTCTATGTGAGAGACGCGTTCAAAATCAGCACATAGTCACTGTCTGGGGGCTTTGTTTTCAAGTGCGCAGCTCATGGCATTCACTGTTCTTCTGCTGGCGTTTATCAAACAGCGCTGTATTACTACGGGCGCCCCCTTCTGGATTGGGGGTGAATTGCCTGTATTCGTCGTGAAGCCTCATGCAACGAACCAAGACGCCTGTACCGTGACGGTTCGGGACGAATACATGTACCGTGCCACCCCTAGTCTATATGTATGTTCGCGCGAAACTGTCTGAGGCGAAACTGTCTGAGCTCGGGGCTACATTGCGCATGCGTCGAACCGTGCGACGCACACACGAACCGAACCGAGACAAGCGAACCGAACGGTTCGGGTGTTTTTTCATGTACCGTGCCACCCCTACTAAATATCTTAATGGCACATGATCTTTACTTAATATCCTAATGATTTTTGGCATAAATAAAATCAATAATTTTGACCCATATATTGTATTGTCGGCTATTGCTACAAATATACCTGTGCTACTTATGACTGGTTATGTGGTCATAAATATGCATCATCCTTCAAATACCTGTTTTCGCAGTCCACACACCACACTTTAAAAAAAAAAAAAGTTGAGCCAACTTAAAATTTTAAGGCCACCAGCTTCAGCAGATTTTTGAGTTTTCTCAACTTGTTTTTAATCTGCTGAAGCTGGTTGCCTTAAAATTTTAAGTTGGCTCAACTTTTCTTTTCTTTTTTTACAGTGCAATAGGAAAACGGCATTTTGAAGTTTATGCACTTGGGAAAGCATTTTCAAAAGCTCGGTTTTCGCCATATCAGTGTGGACAGAAGGCAAAAACGCAGAGAAAATTATGTGTTTTCAAATGTGTCCAGATTAGTGTGAATGTAGTCCCATTCACTAATGAGGTTACATCTTCGTTAGCAAGCAGTGGTTCTCAGTCAAGTCCTGTACTACGTCAGCACTCCACATTTTCGATTTCTTCCTTATTTAACAGTTGCAAAGTTCGAGAAGATCTTCAAGTTCTTTTCCTCTGTATTGACGAACATCTGAGTGAAATCAGATGATTGGATGGAAGCAGATCTGAATGTGAGGTCCAAAAATTTGAAAAACATGCATAAAGATAGGGTGAATTTTAATTAAACTTAATTTTTTTAATCAAGTCAACCCAATAAGTTTATTTAAGGGTTAGAAGGCTTCTACACAGGCAGCACAGAGCTTAAGACACACACTCATTTCCAACTAATTTGTAGCAATCCGTTGGCCCTGTTTTGTCAGTCCTCACACCCTTGTCAGCTTTGGTCTTATTTATTTTGCCTCGTCTCTGTCTCTCTCTCTCCTCCTCCTCCTTGTCTCTCTCAATCCCTCCGTTTCCCTATCTGCATTAGCGTTTGCTAGGATGAATAGGGTCAGTAAGGACGGCAGACTCAGTTGATTTGCCTACTCCACAAAGCCTCTGTCAGACCCTATAAATCATCCTTCAGCCCAGGACGCCAGCGAGGGACTGGCAGACGAGTGACACTGCGGCTGTGTGCGTGTGTGAGGGGAAGTGTATGCTGCTGCAGATGTGTGAGTGTGTTCGGCTGTGTATGAGGATGTTGCCGGCCTGGTGTTTTCAATATTTTGAGCTCAGTGTCGACGGCCCCTCTGGGTTCCTCTTTGTTTTTGAGGGAGGCTCATGGGTGTGAGCTGTGGGTAGCAGCCTCCGGTCTCTCTTTCTGTCTCTGTAGCGGTTCGGTTTGCTGTGATGTTGGCTATAATATCATCAGGCAGAAACTCACGAGAAATATTAATGAGGTCAGTGAGCAGGTCAGTTTGAAGAGCAGAGTAGCTGCACTTATAATAATACACCATATTTTCATGTTACAGTTACATTACACTGCTGTTCAAAATTTTGGGTCTGTACGATGTAACAAGGATGTATTATATTAATCAAAAGTGACAGTAAAGACGTAATGTTACAAAAATGTTACACTGTTTCAAATAAATACTGTTCTTTTTCAGTTCATCAGAGAATCTTGATTCATTTTCAAACCTTAAACCATCAAACTTTTATTTTGATGAGGAAAAAAACGCAGAGAGACCCTAAAGCTTCTCTTCTGTTGATAAGTGATCAGTTCATGAAGACGGTGGCCGCAAATTCACATTAAAGCAACTCAAACTCAGAGAAGTTTGTGTGGAGCAGCATTTACTGTGAACCGAGCCGCTCTGAGACACTGGAAACACCACATCATGAGCTGCTCATGTGAACATCAACACAGTGCCGTGCTTCACTCTGAAACACGCAGCATGTATATTTAAAGGGTTAGTTCACCCAAAAATGAAAATGATCCTGTGTTTGACTCACCCTCCAGGCATCCTAGGTGTATATGACTTTCTTCTTTCAATCCAATCAGAGTTATATTAAAAATTGTTCTGGCTATTCCAAGTGTTATCATTGCAGTGAGTGGGTGTTTCTATTCAACAGTCCGAAACACGTCAAATAAAGTGTGCGCATCCGTAATAAAACGTCCCTCACACGGCTCCGGGGGGTGAATAAAGGCCTCCTGTAGTGAATCCATGCGCTTTTGTAAGAAAAATATCCATATTTCAAACATATTAAACATTTCTGTCTCACTTCATCTATCTGTGGCACACGGAAACCGTTCCGGCGGATGACGCAGGACGTTGGCGTTGTGTGATTAGTGACAAAACAAAACGCCTGTCATGAATTAGAAGTACAAAACGAGGATTCGTAAAGAAAAAAGTAACGCATAAGTCCTACGTCATCCGCCAGAATGACTTGCGTGTACGACAGTCAGCGGAAATGAGAAAAAAGTGTTTATTACATTTGAAATATAGATATTTATCTTACAAAAACACATGGATTTGCTACAGGAGGCCTTTATTCACCCCCCGCAGCCGTGTGAGGGACATTTTATTACGGATGCGCACACTTTATTTGACGTGTTTCGGACTGTTGAATAGAACCACCCGCCCACTGCAATGATAACGCTTGGAATAGCCAGAACAATTTTTAATATAACTCTGATTAGATTCGTCTGAAAGAAGAAAGTCATATACACCTAGGATGCCTCGAGGTGGAGTCAAACACAGGCTAATTTTCATTTTTGGCTGAACTAACCCTTTAATTAACCAAACTGCAGTCTTCGCAATCTGATAATTGCACTAAGCCATAATCGCGATTTCAGTTTTTATTTACAATAATCCCTAGATAATATTTAACACTCTCTCTCTCTGTGTTTGTCTTCGCAGACTCAGCCAGCCGTATGTTTATCCTCAGGCCTTCCTGCAGCCCAGTCTGGTTCTGCCCGCACAGGTCAGCTCCAGCGCCACGACCCCTTACCTAGACTTCAGCACTGCCTACACTCAGTACGCCTCCTCGGCCTTCGAGCAGTATCCCTACGCGCCCTCGCCAGGCTTCCTGAGCTACATGTATCCTCCAGGCACCCCCGGGCCCTCCTCCGCCACAAACACCCCCGTCCCCACAGCCCTCCCCTCCATCGGAGGCGCCCCCAGCGCAGCCTTCATCCAGATCCCTCCTCATCAGCTCCACGCCGACCGCCTGTAGATCAGGCCACAGGGACCCACCGAGTATGCTGATATTGCACTAGAACATCAACATTTTGGGACAGGGAACTGTGACATCATCAGCCTGAGACTGGGGTCGAATACAAAAGGGCTTCAAGTTATTCTGCTTTTCATGAACCCTAAGTTTATGGACTTTTACACTGACTGGTTACTCTTTATGATTAATAATTATATATTATTGGTAGAAGATGTTGAATAACCAATATTAGATGAATAAATGGCGGATTGCAGGGTTGTAATGCAGAAGGGTCCAATGAATTGAGAAGAAACGAGAGGTTATACACACACACACAACCGTTCAAACGTTTGGGGTCGGTAAGATTTTCTAATGTTTTTGAAAGACGTCTCTTATGCTCACCAAGCCTGCATTTATTTAATTAAAAATACAGGAAAAGCTGTAATACTGTGAAATATTATTACAGTTTAAAATAACTGCTTTCTATTTTAATGTTTTAAAATGTCATTTATTCCTTTGATGCAAAGCTGAATTTTCAGCATCATTAATCCAGCCTTCAGTGTCACACGATTCTTCAGAAATCATTCTAATACACTGATTTGCTGCTCAAGAAACATTTCTAAATATTATCAATGTTGAAAACAGTTTCATATTTTTGTGGAAACTTTTTAAAGATTCTTTAAGTTCAAAAGAACAGCATGTTATTTCGAATACAAGTGTTTTATAAAAATATAAATGTCTTTGCTTCCACTTTCTATCAATTTAATGCGTCCTTGCTGAATAAAAGTATTAATTTCTTTCAAAAAAAAAGTTCCTGACCCCAAACGTATGAATACTAGTGTGTATATATATGCCGCTTAGAGTGACAGTTTTTTAAGTTTGGATGGTGTGCATCTCTGCAGGAATATCTGTTAAGCACAAAGCCTTAGAGACTTCTCCAGTTTTTTTATTTTTATTTTATTTTATATAGCTGTTCTTATGACACAAATGTGCTTCCCTTCTATCTGAGCGAAAATATGTGAATTTTTTAACCAGACTTTTTCCAAGAATAGATAACTTTTCTAGAAATGTAGCATTGCAAAGGATTTGTAATTCTGCTTCTCACTATCACCTCTGTCAAACGTCTCCTCCATCCCTGTAGTTCCTTTCCTCAAGATTCCTCACAATCTTAAGTAGCTCCACATAGATTGTAACGAAATTAATCCAGCATTCAGTAACACATGGATTCAAGATGCGCTGTAGCTCGCCTGTGAATAATCATGAGGAAATAGACACTGAAACATTGAGTATTAATCATATTCTAATTCTGTTTCATCTGTGATGCTTTTTAGACTCAGTTTTGGTCTGCTAAAACGACAAATGAAAGAGTATTGTGACAAATGTCAGTGGTTGCTTTTGATATCGCTCCACGGATGACACTACAGGACAAAATGCCAACAGGAACATGCAGAAAAACTTGAGAAAAGTCTTGATTGATGAAACGTTTGGACAGCACAAGAGGACATTATGCCAGGACAATCGGTTTGTTTTCACAAGAACAGTGTTGCCATTAATCTGCCCTGAGACACTCAACTCAAAATATGAAAATACCTTACAGTGAAAGCCACAAGACCAGAACATGCAAAACAAGTAATAAAGTCAATTTGTAAAAACTGACCTTCACTTATGTGGTTATTTTGAAGTCTGTGTATGTTTTACTACATTCTAACCTTTTTTTTTTTGCCACCCTGACGATGCATTATTATATGGTGCATATGATTATATTATAATGTCAGTTTGCCTGTTTTACACTTGTCAGTTGAGTTTGTTTTTCTTCTTTGGAACTTGTTTTGTTTCTGCCGACAAATTCATTGAGAAACACGGAAGCATACATGTGCTTACAATGAATAACCGAAGGCAGTTTAACAACCATTTATGGCTGCTTCAATGGAAGTGCTGGAGTGAATCCAAGAGTTCATGGACGAGCATACAAACCTATGCAAATGAAGGGCATTAGGGCTTTATGCAAGGCTTTATATATTTTTTGTGAGTAGGCAAACTATCACTATGGAAACTACTGGAAGTTGTATGCATGAGGCCTCAGACCTCAATCCAAATGAGCACCTGTGAACGACTTTACGAACAGACAGTCCTCCTCCAACCAGATGAAACGTTTATGCATTGTGCATGATGTTCCCATTCTATTGTGCAGATGTATTTTTTCTCTTTTTTTTGGACAGTTCATGATAATAGGAGTTCTCTCCAGAACTGCACCTTCACTTCCATTTTCCTTTTCAGTCTCTTTATTTTGCCCTGAAATCTCGCACATGACTTTGTAGACTACAAGATTTAACAAATTGCCTAATGTCAAAATTAGTGCAAATCATTCGGAAATAATCGCTTTAGTAGGATTCCTGCTAATTAAAAAAAAAAAAATAGAAACCATCACAGATATTTCAATGGTTTCCATTAAAACACCATTATGAACCATTAGCTTTTCCAGTAAAACCATTAAAAAATTCCTTTTTGTAGTGTGTTTTGGGCATTTTTCCAATAGGATTTAACATCCCACCAATAGAATCCATCACCAGTAGACACCATTATAGTTTCCATTAAAACCAATACAATTCCCATTACAACCATTAAAACCATTTACATTTTCTGTTGTGTATTGGGCAGGGCTCTATTGTTTTTTTTTTTTTTTCAGCAGGGATATAATATTTACAGTCTCGAAAACGGATCAGAAATGTTGAGGACTCTTGCACTACAATTTCTTGTCCAATAAAATATATAGCCTAATGAAAATGCCCCTGTGAAAGGAATTATATTATTCCATATTTGTTTTATACTATAAAGAATATTTAATGTCGTTTGTGTGTAACGTTACCCGATTTCTCACGACTCAGCGCCGCCATCTTGAAACCGTCAACAAAGAGCGCGTAAAAATGAAAGTCCAAACATTATCTGCACAAGTATGCTAAATGTAAAAGGCTGAACATAAAATACAATTAATCTTCAACATGTTTTACATGTTTTCACGATAATTTTGTAGAGAATTTAGAGTTGTAAGTCATGGGAATTGTTTGTTTATGCCATACTTATTTGGCTGATACAAAACCCAGAAAGCGTTTCCTTTAACTTTACAACCAATAAACGCATAAATACAGTAAACATACAATAAATAATACTAAATAAAAGGACTAAATGGGCACATAGCCATGATATTAAATGTATTCCTGACTAGCTGCGTTTTGTACATTTGGTAACTAAAAATAAAATCGATATGATTTAATTAATACGCTAACGTTTTTTGTTGTTGTTGTTGTTTAATTTACAAATATAGCCTATCTTTAACCAGATGAACCCTAAACTCTTGGTCAAAGCAGCATTTGTGAATTTTACTGTGATGAAAGTAAACAGAAATAGAGTTTCTAACGGCAATGCTAGGATATAAGGCCAGGATTGTAAATGTTCAAAATCAGCCAGTATTTGTTTTTCCAAATTGGCATGCAGGTGGTGCACAAGAAAAACTTTTAATTGTGCATGTCCCCAGGCCCAGCCTAAGGATCTAAACCTTTATGTGATGGCCATACAGAGAAATAGCGTTGTCTGTGTTTCTGGATTTGTTGTGGGTCCTGTCCCAGTCCGCCCCTGCATGCATATTCAATACCTGCATATTTACTAGAAGTAAATTTTGACTTCATGGAATTGAGTTTGTTTTGTCTCCCATTTAGTAATAACGTTTTTACCACTGCATTTAATTCTGTTTTACTGTAAACAGGTACTGGCAGATTTTCTTGTTCCTAGTTTCTATTCCTATATGTCTTTATCTCTAATTAAACCCCACCATAATAAAACTCTAATGGCAGCTGAATGTTTTGAGATCACAAACTGTTGTACAGCGCCATCTAGTGTTAATATTAGTTCCTGCATCATTCGTGCAACAAGCAAAATGAAGCATGTGCGCATGTGATACAAACACTCTTTCTTTTTCATGTATTTATTTGCATTCAAATATGATTCATATTGCTTTTTTTGCCCAGTCATGGATGTTATCCTCAAACAAGATTTAATGAAAGGCAACACAGACACTGTAAACTTGAGAAGTAATTGCAAAGACTGGCGGCAAAGACCGGCTGTGTTTAAAACAGCTCAGTCCACGGGTGGTTTGTGTGAACGTCAAAGTGAATGGAATATCATTGCAAACAATACAGTTTGGGGTGTCTTCGAGTCCCGTAAAAATAAGAAAGAAAAAAACATAAGCATGGTACAAACACGAGCGAGCTGTAATGATAAATACCCAAAATAATTGCTCAGCTGACAGACACACTCACACATACACTTGATCATCATGCACAAGCTAAACACACGTACATACCTGGGCACGTTCTCCCTCACACACACACAAAATGACCCACACATTTGCACTCACTTGCACACCCACGTGAACTCTCACGGAAATTAAAAATAAAAAGTGTGAAACCCTGGTTAAGTTGCATACATCCACATCTTGGTGTTGTAGAAAACGAAATTGAAAATGAATTGTGAAAGTGAAGTCAGATGAAAAGTGAAAAGCATGCCTAAATAAACAGCTCTAGCCCCTCCCACACCATAAACCCCGCCCATATCCACCCAAACCCTGCCTCAGCTCCTCCCCCTGCCCTGCACTGATATCAGCAACAAACCTAGAATACTAAACAAAGTAGTGTACTCAATTCATCTCCCTTAATGATTTTAGCATGGATATGCGACCCCCAGCGCAGGATTTTATTGACTGAGGCGTATTGACTGTTGCTTGAGGCGGCGAGATGGTCCAGTGAGGTAGAGCCAGATTTCGGTCCACAGGTTCTTAGCAGGTTTATAGGGTTTGAGTCTTCAGCTCGATGGGCTCCCCGCGGGTGTCCTGCTGGTTCGCGGCCTCTGGGGGTCGGCTGCCCTTGAGAGTGGCTAGCCGCTCGGAGAGACCCCGCATACGGGGAAACAGCATGAAATCATACAGGATGGCACCCATAGCGCCACCAATCATAGGCCCCACCCAGTACACCTGTCAGAAACAGAGCGTCACTAAATACTTTATTCCTGTAGAGTTTCAGTACTTTACTTTGCGTTTCTTACCCAGTGGTTGATGAAATTCCTCATGATAACAGCAGGAGCGAAGGATCTAGCTGGGTTCATGCCAGCTCCGGTGTAGTACATCTGATTCAAAGACAAACAAGGTGCATGTTTGGTGTATCGCACACTTAAAATACTCACAAATTTTTATTCTAATGCTAAAATATCCATGCTCACTCCCATCAGGTGGCCCATGGTGATAGAGAAGCCAATAGACAGAGCGGCAGAACCCAGACGGCCGTTTCGTCTCTCGTCTGTGACGGCGAAAACACAAACCACCAACTGCATGGTGAGAAACACCTCCACTGTAGTCGCCATGCCGAGACTCATGCCAGGCTGCAGCTGCAGAAACATAAAGTACAAAAAAATTCATTAAAAAAGATTTAAAAGCCTGCGACATAGATAAACAGTTCTGTAAGGGTCTATTGTGTACGTCTATAGTACTATATACAGTATGAATACAATAAATACAATTTCAATACATAAAATTTTCCATTTAAACACATTTGGACTCTTGTAAACTCAAAATTAAATTAAAAAATAAAATAAATAAATAAAATAAAAATTAAGACTTATAAAATATGTATTTTTTACCAAATAAAATCAAATAAAAATCTTGTTTTTTGCGTCACTCTTACCGTGTTAAGTGCCAGTGTGCCTCTCATGTTGTTGGGTGTAACTCCATACAGGGCCGCGGCTCCTGCCATGGCCCCCAGGCACTGAGCGCAGATGTAGAAGAAAGCTCGGAAAAAGGACATCTGAGAACCGACTAAGTAGGCGAAGGTGACGGCCGGATTGATGTGTCCTCCGCTGATGTGACCGATGGATTGGATTAGCGTGGCAGCAGCGAAACCGAAGCAGAGGGCGGTGTGGAAGACGTGGTACGGCCCAGAGGTCCAGCGTAGCGCTGCGCCCATCCCGAAGAAGACGAAGAACATGGTGCCGAAAAACTCGGCGAACACCGCCCGCCAGAACATCATAGAGCGGAACTCCCACATCGTGATTTATGAGATCCAACTAAAATAAAAAACCGAAGCTTATTTAGAGTTAGCAAAAAATGGCTAAAGGAAGTGTCTTTGAGGAAAAAAAAAACAAGTTTTTAACAAGTACACAAAAAGTTAAATCCTTAACTAGTTGATCTGAAGCTGCCGCAAAAAAAAAAAAAACAATCGAGGGCAAAAAGAGTGATGAAAGTCCGCCTAATAGAACTAGCCGTTAGCTATGGCCGTGTGGGAAGCCGCGAGTAAACGGTCACACATGTAGCCGCACACAGGTCGTCTCTGCCAACGGTGTTTCTCTTCGCCTGCACAACACCCAGACTGCTAAAGAAACATGAGGTGTGTGTGGTTGTGTGTGTGCACGCGCAGAAAATTTGGAGGGTTTTGTCAGAGAGACCTGAACATCGATGCTAAAGGCTAAATCTACAGGGCTAATTCTAGATGAGCGACACAGAAGAGGTTACGGAGCATATCCTGCCCACACCTAGTAGAGCTGGTCTGACGGACCACAAAGGGGCCATAGGGGGCATTTATAATGGACTCGGGGCCCAGCGTGACGACATAATCCCCCCCGAGAGGCAGAAGCTAAAGGGGGCATCCCATATCAAGCACACGCCACTCACTTCTCTCGGCATTAAACTCATAGAGAGCGAGATTAAGACAGGAACACCAGGATTCAAAGTGAAGGGGATGTATATTTTTGAGGCCTATGGTGGTCTAAAGTACAAAACCGATCCACCAATCAGATTTTGGTGAGGTCATGAAATGTCTCATTAAAATTTGCTTTCGAAAAGCTTATAAAAATCAGGAAAGCTGTGGATTTTTATCAGAAGTTCATGTGGATTTAGGTTTGACGGGCGAGTTAGTGCTGACCTGAACTCACACACAGGCAGAACACACACAACGCACATGCTCAGAATAATGCCACGCATCTGCACACACACAATGTGCGTCCGATCCGGCGGCTCAAGAGAGGCCCTGCCCTGGCAGATATGATCCAGCAGTGCTCAGATACATGCAGAGAAATCCCTGAGCACAGGAAAGCCATTGTTGCTCAGAGCATGATGCTCACATGAGAAAACATCCTCTAGCTGTCTCTTGGGTTTGAGCTGCATTCTGGATCGCACTCGTCTGGCAAGATTAAAACCTGAAACCTTTCATCCTGATGGTCACATAAAACAGTAACATTGTTTTCCAGCAGAACTGTCATTCTATCTATCTATCTATCTATCTATCTATCTATCTATCTATCTATCTATCTATCTATCTATCTATCTATCTATCTATCTATCTATCTATCTATCTTTCTATCTATCTATCTATCTATCTATCGATCTATCTATCTATCGTTCTATATGTCATTCTATCTATCATCTATCTATCTTTCTATCTATCCATCTATCGTTCTATATGTCGTTCTATATGTCATTCTATCTATCTATCTATCTATCTATCTATCTATCTATCTATCTATCTATCTATCGTTCTATATGCCATTTTATCTATCTATCTATCTATCTATCTATCTATCTATCTATCTATCGTTCTATATGTCATTCTATCTATCATCTATCTATCTTTCTATCTATCCATCTATCGTTCTATATGTTGTTCTATATGTCATTCTATCTATCTATCTATCTATCTATATGTCATTCTATCTATCTATCTATCTATCTATCTATCTATCTATCTATCTATCGTTCTATCGTTCTATCATTCTATATGTTCTATATCTATTTATCTATCGTTCTATATGTCGTTCTATCTATCTATCTATCCATTGATAGTTCTGTATGTCGTTCTATCTATCTATCTATCTATCTATCTACCCATCGATAGTTCTATATGTCATTCTCTCTATCTATCTATCTATCTATCTATCTATCTATCTATCTATCTATCTATCTATCTTTCTATATGTTCTATATCTATCTATCTATCATTCTATATGTTGTTCTATCTATCTATCTATCTATCTATCTATCTATCCATCGATAGTTCTATATGTCGTTCTATATCTATCTATCGTTCTATGTCTATCTATCTATCTATCTATCTATCTATCTATCTATCCATCGATAGTTCTATGTCATTCTATATCTATCTATCTATCGTTCCATATGTCGTTCTATCTATCTATCTATCTATCTATCGTTCTATCGTTCTATCTATCGTTCTATATGTCGTTCTATCTATCTATCTATCTATCTTTCTATATGTCGTTCTATCTATCTATCTATCTATCTGTCTATCCATCGATAGTTCTATGCCATTCTATATCTATCTATCTATCGTTCTATATGTCGTTCTATCTATCTATCTATCTATCTATCTCTCTATCTATCTATCTATCTATCGTTCTATCTATCTATCGTTCTATATGTCGTTCTATCTATCTATCTATCTATCTTTCTATATGTCGTTCTATCTATCTATCTATCTATCTATCATCATTCTATCATTCTATCTACTGTTATACTGGTCTTTTTTGGATTTTGTGATGTCACTAACTGTAAACATGATGGTGTAGATAAACCTTTTTTTATTTTTTTTATTTTTTATTGAAAAATAATCCGTACAGTGTGGATATATGATTGAGTGGTGTTGGTGGTTCTGGTTTGTTCAGGGCAGAAGTGATTAGGCAGAGGTTTGTATTGTGTGTGGAGCAAGTCGGTTGTGGAGGGGCGGGGGGGGCCTCATAGCCAGATAAAGCCTGGAAAATCCCTCTGTTAGAGGAGCTGATGGTGAATTAGGATCGCTGATCTCATCTGTTTTACTCCCTCACTTACACACACACTCACACTCATACACATGCATGCTGAACAAAACAAAATGCTGGCTGGCACTGTGTGGATGTTCTTCATTGTTTAAATGCATGTGCGTGTTATTAATAGCTGCTATGTATGATTTATGCATGTATATTCTAGCATAAATGTGCAGCACAGCATAGTAGCTATATCCATGTGTAAACTTGAATATGCGTGTGCAAATTTATATGCATAAAAGGGGTGATATGGGAATATTGGCATTGAACATTGTGCATTAGCATGTTCAACATGCTTTCTCTAAGAACACAGAAACAAAACTTGAATATTAAAGTTTATTAAATTCTGCTACTATTACAAGGTGAAATGTGGATCAGAGTAATTTGTAGCATAGCAATTCTAAATGTGATGTGTTATGCATGAAAATGAAAAGCAGGTTATTGTATATGTATGGCTGTGCTTGTATTCCTATTTGATATCATTTACAGAAGATTATAGTTTGATATGATTTAAGTAAAGTAAGAGTTTAGGAATCCCATTATTCATAAATATGAAAGTCAAACTTTTGCTCCAAATTAAAGTAAATCTTGTACATCTGCCAAAAAGAAAGAACACAGTTATATTTCTTGCTATAAATAATTCAACAAAAGATATATTGACACTATAAGCAAACACACTGACATAAACACTTTAAATGTTGTTAAACACTTTCAACTATAGCCATAAAATGAAATTTAAGCAGAAATCCTGCAGCTATTTGGTTAACAGTGGAAAAAGAACATAATACTATTGAACCATAATAGCAAGCTCAAGCCACATAGGCATATGTTTGGCACTTTAATATCTATGCTTGTGCAAGCTTTTTACAAACGGTGTTACTTACATAGACAGCTTAAACAGTATAGTACTGCTTCTGATCCACAACAGAGCATTCTAGAATATTCACAGACTTTTATGGAATATTAGATATTAATGTGCTAGTTAACTCTATAGCCTAATGTATCATATTTGATATGCAAATTTCCAAGGTTTTTGAATTATCAACGTTCAAAACCTTACTGAAAAACTTAATTTTTTTCTCTCTACAGATTCAACAATCTGTTCACCTTCAAAATTAATAATAATAATAATAATTCTTAAATCTCTTGTTGCATCTCTCAATTCATGTTAGCATGGTTATGAAGAAGCTACACAAGATCTGTTCTGTTCATGTTTCATTGATTGGTTGTTTGTGACTAAATGTAAAAACCTGCATTCTGAAAGAACTGAGTGTGAGCTTAGCTGTGCTCCAGTTTGTTGTTTTGTTTGTTTCTCATGGCGCTCTGTGTGACAGTGGACAGGGATGATCGAGACACGCTGGCCGTCTCCACAATCTCAATGTCCTTACAGGTCAAACAAGCCACCAGCTTCTGTCTGGACGCACTGGGGGCAAAAATGAACTCATGAGACACTCCAGCCAGCAATGCGCCTAAGATTGGACCGATCCAGTAGACCTGAAAACAACAGAAAGCATATATACATAGCATTTTAAATACTGGTAAAAACATAAAATAATTCTGCACATCTATATTAATCTCAATATTTGTGTTCAACCAATGCAATTA
The DNA here is from genome assembly GCA_036784905.1 of Acrossocheilus fasciatus. Lineage (NCBI taxonomy): Eukaryota > Metazoa > Chordata > Actinopteri > Cypriniformes > Cyprinidae > Acrossocheilus > Acrossocheilus fasciatus. Next base: position 7,088,112 of record CM071960.1, read on the forward strand.
ACTCTTTTCAGATTTCTAGGCCTTTGATTGCAGTAGTAAACTACAGCAGGGTAAATTCCTATACAGGTTCATGGGAGACCATGGTATATTGTTTTCATGCTGCCATTTGCTCCAGTAGCTAAAGTTATTGTTTTTTTATTGTTTTGTATTGTATTATAGATTTGATTAGTCAACAGAGCTGCTTAAAATAGTTTTGCTTTGCTTACCCAGTGATGTTCCCAATATCCAAGTATTATAGCGGGACCAAGAGAGCGAGCTGGGTTCAGGCTGGCACCAGAAAACCTCCCCTAAATCCACACACACATACGTTAAAATAAATAAATATATGTATGTATGTATGTAAGTATGTACATATGTGTATTTACAATAACACATGCAGAGGGAGGACAGAAGGGATCATTATTTTATATATAATATTATATATATAATAATTAAAAATAGTTGTCCTGATGCTCGACTGGTAGTGTACAGCACTAGTCCACTACTGTCCAAAGGTTTGGGGTCTGTAAGATTTTTAATGCTTTGAAAGAAGTCTCTTCTGCTCACTAAGGCTGCTTTTACAACCCGAATTCCGGAAATGTTGGGACATTTTTAAATTTGAATAAAATGAAAACTAAAAGACTTAGAGAAAGAGAGAAAAGAAGAGAAAAAGAGAAAAGACTAAGAGATCTTAACACGTTTAAACTGAGAAATTTTACACTTTTATCCACTTAGTGAGCTCATTTCAAATTTGATGCCTGCTACAGGTCTCAAAAAAGTTGGCACGGGGGCAACAAAGGGCTGAAAAGGCAAGAAATTTTGAAAAGATTCAGCTGGGAGAACATCTAGCAACTAATTAAGTTAATTGACATCAGGTCTGTAACATGATTAGCTATAAAAGGGATGTCTTAAAGAGGCAAAGTCTCTCAGAAGTAAAGATGGGCAGAGGCTCTCCAATCTGTGAAAGAGTGCGTAAAAAGATTGTGGAATACTTTAAAAACAACGTTCCTCAATGTCAAATTGCAAAGGCTTTGCAAATCTCATCATCTACAGTGCATAACATCATCAAAAGATTCAGAGAAACTGGAGAAATCTTTGTTGGATGCCTGTGGTCTTCGGGCCCTCATGCGACACTGCATCACTCATCGGCATGATACTGTCATTGACATTACTAAATGGGCCCAGGAATACTTCCAGAAACCACTGTCGGTAAACACAATCCGCCGTGCCATCTGCAGATGCCAACTAAAGCTCTATCATGCAAAAAGGAAGCCATATGTGAACATGGTCCAGAAGCGCCGTCATGTCCTGTGGGCCAAGGCTCATTTAAAATGGACTGCTTTAAAGTGAAAAAGTGTTCTATGGTCAGAAGAGTCCAAATTTGACATTCTTGTTGGAAATCACGGATGCTGTGTCCTCCGGGCTAAAGAGGTGGGAGACCTTCCAGCATGTTATCAGCGTTCAGTTCAAAAGCCAGCATCTCTGATGGTATGGGGGTGCATAAGTGCATACGGTATGCGCAGCTTGCATATTTTGGAAGGCACTATGAATGCTGAAAGGTAAATAAAGGATTTAGAGCAACATATGCTCCCCTCCAGATGACGTCTATTTCAGGGAAGGCCTTGTGTATTTCAGAAGGACAATGCAAAACCACATACTGCAGCTATTATAACAGCATGGCTTCGTAGTAGAAGAGTCGGGGTGCTGAATTGGCCTGCCTGCAGTCCAGATCTTTCACCTATAGAGAACATTTGGTGCATTATTAAACGAAAAATATGTCAAAGACGACCACGAACTCTTCAGCGGCTGGAAACCTATATCAGCAAGAATGAGACCAAATTCCAACACCAAAACTCCAGAAACTCATAACCTCGATGCCCGGACGTCTTCAAACTGTTTTGAAAAGAGGAGGAGATGCTACACCATGGTAAACATGCCCCCGTCCCAACTATTTTGAGACCTGTAGCAGGCATCAAATTTGAAATGAGCTCATTTTGTGCATAAAATTGTAAGATTTCTCAGTTTAAACATTTGTTATGTTATCTATGTTCTATTGTGAATAAAATATTGGCTCATGTGATTTGAAATTCTTTTAGTTTTCATTTTATTCAAATTTAAAAAGCGTCCCAACATTCCCGGAATTCGGTTTGTATTTTAACAATACAGTACTATTGTAAAATAATATGAAAATGTAAAAGAACTGTTTTCTATTTGAATATATGTTAAAAATGTAATTAATTCCTGTGATGCAAAGCTGAATTTTCAGCTTCATTACTCCAGTCTTCAGTGTCTCATGATCATTCAGAAATCATTCTAATATGCTGATTTGATGCTCAAGAAACATTTCTAATCATTATTAACAATGATAACAGTTGTGCTGCTTCATATTTTTGTGTAAACCTTGATGCATTGTTTTATTTAGGATTCTTTGATGAATCTAAAGTTCTAAAATTAATTTATTTGAAATTGAAATATTTTGGACAATATATCTTTACCGTCATTGTTGAACAATTTAATGTATCCTTGCTGAATAAAAGTATTAATTTCTGTATTAAAATAAACTTTGGGTACTTTAGGCATATAGGCTGCTACTAATAGTAAAATGACGATATAGCAGTGTACACTAAACATGGACAATGAAAAAAAAAATCAGCAGGCTTACATTCCCGTTAGTCGAAAAGCACTGACACACATCCAGAGCACACACTTACAGCAATAAAGATGGCAGTGGTCACAGCAAACCCAATGGCTAAATTCCCTGGTTCATTTATTTCTCTCCTGCGTTGATCTTCCACAGAAAATACAGTGAAACCCAGGAGAAACGTGGCAAGAATCTCCATCCCGAGAGCTTGACCTGCGTTCATGTCCACTGGGACCTTCAGAGAAGGAAATGAGAAGCAATTTTTATTTGTAATAAATAGTTTGTTTGTTTGTTTGTTTGTTTGATTGATTGATTGATTGATTGATTGATTGATTGATTGATTGATTGATTGATTGATTGATTGATTGATTGATGTTAATATTGAGTGTCATCTCTGTATCTATATGGACTGGAAAATAAGTGCAAAGAGCTCTAAGGAGCATAATTCTCAACACAAAGCTGTATCGATTCGTTAAATATATATAGTATATATTAGTGCTGTCAAATGATTAATCCCATCCAAAATAACAGTTTTTGTTTATATAATATATGTGTGTGTATTGTGTATATTTATTATGTATATATAAATACACACACATGCAAGTATATATTTCAGAAAAAATATGCTGTTTATAACAATTAATCGCGATTAATCGTTTGACAGCAGTACTATATACCACTCTCTCTCTCTCTCTCTTTCTCTCTCTCTCTCTCTCTCTCTCTCTCTCTATATATATATATATATATATATATATATATAATAACAGTCAACAAATGTGTGGATAGTTGTTGTTTTTTTAACTGCATATATGTTTTATGTTTTGTATCATATTTGATCAGGCTTTTATGGCTCATACAGTGAGAATATCAAGCTCGTTCTTGAGGAGGAAAATAACACCTATATTTTATTCAGAGGTCCAAAATGAATGAAATTATGCAGTTTGGTGCAGATGCTGATATTTATATGAACAAAAATAAGACGAAATTCTGATCGCTTGTAAAGCAGTGAGATATTTGTAACAGTATAACACTACTTACATAAAATCCATATTTATATTAGTTGTCACTCTATATCTTCTAATAACATGTCTTATTGAGATGTTATTTAAATGTCAAGTTTTATGATTTTGTGGGGGCAAAACATATAATGCAATGCAATACAATGATGACGCCTGATATATCATATTTGATACTCACATTTTAAAGGAAGAGATGCAGTAGATTGTGTGCAACAGGTTTTTTAGAGGCCTTAGAAATGTGCGTATGAAATATGATAGGATTAACCAGCCTTAAATTTCAGGTTGATGAAAAGCCCAACTCTAAAATCTGACAGGTGCATATGAATGTATTTCCAGGACCAATGTTAATCAGAACATGTCCTGTGCGGTGAAAACCTTGTTGATGTAGTTCTGTGCCACGGACTTCAGGGGCAGCGAGAGGTACATGAAGCCAGCCGCGAGGATCCCACCCAAACACTGAGCGATCAGATACACCACAGCCCTCAACACATCCACCTTACGCGTGGCCAAGAGAGCCACGGTCACCGCAGGATTCACCTAACACCAATAACACACTATTAATTACACTCTAAACTAACTTTGGCAGCACTTTATTTTAAGGTGTCCTTGTTACATGTTACATGTACTTACTATTATAATAACAATAAATTATGCATAATTACATGCAAGTAACTCTAAGCCAAACCCAATCCTAACCACATAGTATGTAGTTAATTAATATTACTCATGTATTATTACATTGTATCAAGGACACCTTAAAATAAAGTGTGTAACCCTAACTTTCCCACATATTTGTACTTACTCATTCATTCCTTTGCACTTTGAACAACATTTGTATTTATTATTTTTGCTTTTATCCAAAGCAACATACAGTGCATTGAAGGTATTATTATACAGTTTTGTTTTTCTTGGAAATGAACCCATGACGTTGATTGTGTACGCTATGAGTTGAGTTACAAGAAAAGAACTTAAAAATCACATTTCTTTACCTGAGCCCCACTGATTTCACCAAAGCAATATCCCAGGACCACGGTCGCCATACCAGCAGCCAGTGCTGGGTAAATGGGCCCCGGGGAGGCCCCGTCCGGCCCCGGCACTAAAGAGCCCAGCACAGCAGATACAAAGACCAGGGAACCAAGAGTCTCTGCCAGAATCCCCTGCCAGAACTGACGGCTCCTCAGCTCCTGGTGTGAGTCGACGGCATTAATAACTGACATTAAACTTGTGATTAATTCACTGCTTTATATCAATAGCCAGTAAACAATATTTATATGAATAAATACCCATATTTATGTATTTATATCACATTTTTGTAACCATAAAACACCATGATTTCTCGTGTGATAAGGAAAATATTTTTTTATGTAATTTTTTTTTTTACAAAATCAGTCATTAACCTAAGGTGACAGAACAAAACCGAAACTTTTTCAGTTCAAATTAAAGATACAATGACAATATCTCAATGCAAACTATTTTTAAATCCAAACCACAATTATTAGAGATAGAATACTGTTAAAACATGTTTTACTACATTTAAGTAGCTAAACAGCGTACTGCAGACACTAATGAAAACTAATGAATAAAATGAGACACTAAATAAATAAAGTCGTCAAGTCAAATTTATTTGTATAGCGCTTTTCCCAATACATATTGTTTCAAATCAGCTTTAAAGAAAATCATAACATAAATGACTGTATTTATAAATATGTTAGAATTCATTGTTTAGGATAAATAATGGCTTAATATAACCATTATATATATAACTGTTTGTAATTATTTCAAATTAATAGTTGAAATTAATAGCTTTTCATTAAAAACTAAAACATTAAAATGATAAAAAATTAAGTTAATGTTTATAATATGTTATAATCTTAAGGTTTTCATTGTCTCACTGTTGCATTTAGCACATTAAATAAATAAATAAATAATTAAATACAAATATACCTTTTTGAAATCCAGATGTAACGTCACAATGAAATCCATTTATTCATTTTGGTAAAATGCGGGAAAAACATCAAACTTAAATCACCCAAACTTCTTAGCTGACATTTCATCATAAGTTCACTGTAAAACCTGATCATTCACACAAACTGAATCCACGCCAAATTGAATCCAAATTAAACTGAATCTCTAAAACTTTGCCAATCAGTCACTCTGAAATTTGTCCTTACCTCCTTTATGGCCATTCCAGGTGTGATGTTTTATAGTCCGTGTGTCTGTGCTGATGTTGCGTGTGTTTGAGGACATGGGCTGGACTGAAGGGCGTCTTCTGTCAGAGAGAGCCTAATTAATTCCAGCGGAGGACACTACAGGAGGCCCGGCACAAAGGGATCACCGCCTCCCTCCGTCCCGCTACATGCTGACAAACCTCACCACAGCATGATCATGAACATCAATTGGACACATGAAGCTTTAATTCACTATAACAACAACAACCCTTGGCAGCAGTCTCTAGATGCAACAGGTCGCTCACTGCTTGACTGAGAGCAAGTTAAACTGTGAGGCCAATAAGATGCGCTGAGTTTATCATTATCTGCCACTGTTGGGTTTCAACGCCAACATCCTTCAATTATAAACCAACGCAAACCCGCACCGTTTCTCTCCTTTCATCATCCTGCTTGTGAAGTACTATGATCATCGCCATGGTGACAGCCTGATTCAGTTGCCATGACACCTATTATGATGCTAGACAGCTCTTTAAAGTGGCCTGTTCCAGATGAGCTAAATATGCAATCAGGTCCTTCTGTTGGCCTTTAGACTGAGAGGGGTTTTAGTTCAGTTTAATCTGATTCATCAGATCAGATGAGGCTGATAGAGCTTCACTCAAATGTTTTTTTTATTTCTATTAACTTACAGTGCGTGCATAATTATTAGGCACGTTGATATTCTGATCATATTTATTTCCAAGCGCATTTTACCAATTCCAAACCACATCAATCTTAATAACTACTATTCATTTTGTATTTAATCATTTTTATAATTGATATATTGTCCAAGAAGGCTGGAAGTGACAAACTTCATGTATTCAGGTGTGTAGAATTATTAGGCATGTTTTCTTTTACAGATAAAATGAGACAAAAAAGAGGTTTAACTCAGACTAAAAGTAAAAAATTATGAAATCCCCATGAGAAATATTCTAAACTAATGCAATACGGAAATTGCAAAGTTAAGACCGTTGGACAGCAAAATGCTCTCTGGGTCAGCGGGCCCAATGAGCAAATACATAACTAAACAGACACGATTCTGGAATATGTAATGAGATTATTTAGTCATATTAAAATCAAAAAGAAAATGAATTACATCATCTTGCATAAAATATTGAAGCCTAATTTTTAAGTTATTTAAAATTATTTTAAACACATTTTCCACCAAAATCTCATTATTGTAATGCATCTGATTTTTTATTCATATATGATTTATATTATACATAAATATAAACATACAGTGCCTTGCGAAAGTATTCATACCCTCCCATTTTTTTCACAATTTGTTGCTGCCTTATGTTAAACTGTTTTAAAAAAAAAAATTTCCACATCGATCTACACTCCATACACCATACTGACAAAGCAAAAACAGAATTGTCACAACTTTGTAAATTTATTAAAAATAAAAAACTGAAATAAGTACATTGCATAAGTATTCATACCCTGAACTAAATATTTGGCTAAAGCACTTTACAGTCTCAAGTCTTTTTTTGTTTGATGCGACAAGCTTTGATCATCATCATTTGGCAATTATCTGCCATTCTTCACCTCACTCTTCACCTCTCAAGATCTGTCAGGTTGGATGGGGGCAGACGCACATTTTCAGGTTTCTCCAGAAATGTTTGATTGTGTTCAAGCCCAGGCTGTGGCTGGGCCACTCAAGGACATTTACAGAGTTGTCTATAAGCCACTCTTACTGTGTGTTTTGGGTCATTGTCCTGTTGGAAGGTGAAATCTGAGGTTCTGAATGCTCTGGACTGGGTTTTCATTAAGGCTATCTCAATATTTTGGTGCATTGTGTTTTTCTTCCACTCTGACGAGTCCCTCAGTTCCTGCCACTGAAAAACAGCCCACAGCATGAGGCTGCTACCGGCACACTTTACTTTTGGGATGGTACTCTGCAGTTCATGAGCAGAGCTGGTTTCCTTCAAACGTGATGCTAAGAATTGAGCTTCATCAAACCAGAGAATCTCGTTTCTCAGAGTCAGAGGGTCCTTTAGGTGCTTTTTTGCAAATTCCAAGTGTGTTTTCATGTGTCTTCACTGAAGTGAGGATCGAGTTTGGCCACACCGACATAAAGACCAGATCGGTGGAGTGTTGCAGTGATGTTTGTCCTTCTGTAGGTATCAGCATATATGATCATGGAGCTCAACTAGAGTAAGCATCAGGTTCTCTGTCACCAGTCTAGACAAGGTTCTTCTCCATCAGTTGCTCAGTTTGGCCAGGAGTCCAGCTCTAGGAAGAGTCCTGGTTGTTTCAAACTTCTTCCATTAAGGGTAACAGAGACTGCATGATTCTGTGAACCTACAATGAAGCAGAATTTTTTGTGTGGCTTGACCCAAACCTGTTTCTGAGCTCTACAGGCAGTTCTTTGGACTTCAGGGCTTGATTTTTGCTCTGATATGCATTTTCAGCTGTTAGATCTTTTATTAAGACGTGTGTGACTTTCCACATCATACCCATTCAATTGATTTTGCCACAGGTTAACTTCACTTGAAGTGTAGTAATATCTACTAGCAATATGAATGCTCCTGAGCTAAATTTTTAACTGTCCCAGATGAGGGTATGAATACTTATGCAATGGAATCATTTTAGTTTTTTTATTTGTAATAAAAAATTATAAAACAGTTTTTTTGCTTTACAATCATGGTGTATGGAGTGTACACTGATGTGGGAAAAAAAGTAATTTAAAGCAGTTTAACATAAGACAGAAACAAAAGGGGGAAAAAAATGAAGGGGTATGAATACTTTCACAAGGCACTGTATATTGCACATATTTATTAAATATATATACACACATACATGTATATATATAAATATAAGCAGAAATTCAGATTTCAACGGTAAGTTTACCGGAAAAAAGTTCAATACTGAAGTACATATAAAAAGAATATGGAAGTTTGTATGTATAACATTCATTTTGTTCTGTAGCAATCTGTTACATGAAAACAGAAAACATTCTATGAAGTATTAATGGAATACACTGATTAAAGTCACCTGCCTAATATCATGTGCTGCCAAAACAGCTCTGATGTGTCGAGGCATGGACTTCTGAACGAGTCACCAAGACATTAGCAGCAGATCCTTTAAGGTCTGGGGCCTCCATGGATCAGATTTGTTGTGTCAGCATAGATACTCAGTTGGACTGAGATCTGGGCAATTTGAACACCTTGAACTATCCTTAACACTTTCTGCAGTATGGCAGGGTACATTATCTTGCGCAAAGAGCCCACTGCCATCAAGAAACATCAGTGCTGTGAAGAGTGAGCTGTGCAACATCAAAGTAACATCCACATTAATGCAGTGAAACTGCCTCCGCCGGCCTGCCTTCTTCCCATAGTGCATCCTGCTGCCATCTCTTCCTCAGGTACATGATGCTCACAGACATCCACCTGATCTAAAAGAAAGCGTGATTCATCAGACCAGGTGACCTTCTTCCATTGCTCCATGATCCAGTTCTGATGCTCATATGCCCATTGTAGGCACTTTCACCTTGGGCACCCATGACCCTGATAACTGGTTCACCGGATCTCCTTCCTTGGTTGGTATTAATCACTGCATATCAAGAAACCACACAAGACTTTACATTTTAGAGATGCTCTGTCCCAGCTGATTAGCCGTCACTATTTATCCCTCTTCAAAGTCACTCAAATCTTTTCACTTATTACCTATTACCTATTTTTTCTTGCTTCCTACTCATGAAATTTAAGAACTGACTGTTCACTTGCTGTCTAAAATATCCCACCCCTTGACAGGTGTCATTGTAATGATATAATGGCTGTTATTCTCTTCACCTGTCAGTGCTTTTAATGTTGTGGCTGATCAGTGTATGTCTGACAGAGTTTAACAACAGATGGCTCACATGATGAAATAATGTTTAGGAGCTGTGAACAGTATGACAGTTTCTCTGAGAATTAACTCATGGGCATTTATTTATTTATTGTGCACATTTTACATATAAAATAAAACATTGTAATTTGTTAAAATAAATAAGAAATTCAAATCTGGTGTTAACAAGAAACTAATTGTCCAGAGATCTGAACTTATCAAAAAAAAAAAAAAGTATAATTAGAGAGCTAATATTTTGAATTAGCTTTTAGTGTCAGTTTCCATTTTAATTTTAGTTTATGGTAGATATAAATTTTTAGTAGATAGTAACATTTCTAGTAATTTTGTAATGTGCTTTTGTCCACTGTATTTTTTTTTTTATTTCTATATAGCTTTAATTTATTTTTATTTCAGTTTAAGTCATTTTAGTATTTCAACTTTCTTTCTATTGTAATTACTGAAAAGTTTTTTTTTTAATAATTTTAGTTGTAGTTAACAATAACAATACTGCTATGATGATACTATCATTACGCACAAACACTTTAAAATGTAATATATTATTGTTCATTAAAAGAGAATGAGTTGGAGGGAATGTGCTTAATTTTCTTTTTCTTTTTAATTTTCTTTTTTCTTTCTAATTTTTTTTTTTTTTTTGTAATTAAAACAATTTCAAATTTTTTTATTTTAATTTGGGGTGAAATATAACATGGGCATTGACAAGTTCTTGACAAGTTTCCATGAGCTTCTCCTGAGGTCAATGATCAGTTGTGAAGAAAATGTGCAAATAATGATGAAATAGTCTCTCAGCATTCATCTCAACACACCTCTGGGGCAGCGCTCTATAGGTGGAAGTTCAACTTCTCAGACTAGATCAAGGTCAACATTGCCTTGGAGAGGTCAGGGGAGCAGGGAGTGTGTGCGTCCCGTCTGTAATCCACTTCACGCTGCTGGTTTGTGGAGCTGTGATCCCCTCTTTTGTAAACCTAAACCTAGCATAGGCCAGCGAGGGGAGGTCGATTTGACAGTGTAGAAACCCGCCTGCGCAACTTTTTTCAACACACAGAATGCTGACACCAACAGTATACACACACACACACACACACACACACAGAGACACAGAAGCCGGAACCGCACACAAGTGCATCACACAGCACCAAACTGCCAGCTAAGGGTTACTAGAAAAGAGCAGGATAGAGGAGACTAAAACAGGGTTAGTAAGAGTGAAGTTACAGCAAGACAACTAGAGCAAGATAAAGAGATTTCAAGTGTTTGGAAACCTGAGCCATACAGTCGTAAGCCACGAATCCATTTCATTTCATTAAACAACAAAACATTGAATGCTGAAGCTTTTCTCAGAGCTGAATTCATGTGTCTTCATGTCCCATTTGTCCTATAACGTTTAACCAGCTGGTGTCCACATGATTTTAGTGGATGCATAAAGTCAGTTCTCCTCAAGTTCACACAGGTATGGAGAACCTCATTAACTATGAACATGGAACACTAATGTTTGACAACCAGAAAGTGTCACAATACTTCATTTTGTCAGATATCAAATGTTTAGTCTTAATTATTATTATTTAATCTTAAATATTAATATGTTAATACATTAAATGTATACATTTCTACTTTAAAATCAATGTTTTTAATACATAATTAATAGAGTTATTAAATAATTAATAACCTTTTAGCTTTAAAATTGTGCTTGTGTTATCCTTGTGCCAAATAAATGCCACTTCCAACAATATTCATACATTCAAGTGTGGCTTATGTATCTAAATACACACTGTAAAAAATGATAAGTTGACTCAACTTAAAAAAAAGTTGAGGAAACCCGTTGCCTTAAAATGATTAAGCAGACTATAATTAAAAAAAAATAAGTTAAGTGAACTTGACAATTCACAACTTATTTTTTAAAATCATTATTTACTTAATAATTTTAAGGCAACGGGTTTCCTCTTTTACAGTGCATTCGGGAACTCTATGCATTATTAAATTTTATTTTTTGTTTCATTTTTGTTAGACACTTTTGCACTAGTTCATGTTAGTTGAAAAGTAAAGGTAATTGCAACTTTTTAATCTCACAATTCTGTCTTTTTTCATGCAATTCTGAAAAGAAAAGTTTGAATTGTACCGTAAGTCACAATTGCAAGAAAAAATTCAGAGTTGTAAAAAGTCACCTTTTTGAAACAAGCTTCCAGTTGCATCAGAAATGTGCCTTAAAGGGGTCATATAATGGTACATGCACTTTTACAAGTTGATTGTACTGAAATGTGTGTTAGCAGTGCCTGTACACAACCATCATAAAATGATAAAAATCCATCCAGTGTTTTTTTTTTAATCTCCTTATTTGTTTTACCCTGTCTCAAATCAAGCCGTTCGACCGTGTGACGCCACACGGTCGGACGCCCCTCCCACGATGGTTGATTGACAGCAGTGTTTCAACACAGACCCGCCCTTGCTCGTGAGCGAGCTGTCAATCATAGTCCACGCGTCATTGTTGATATACGCTGGAGCTGTCTATGAGCAGAATGGCGTCTAAGCAGGCCCGTAGCCAGCTATGAGGTCATCGAGGTCCGAACCTCGGTAAATTTTTAATGTTCAAAAATAAAATTTGTTCTCTGAATGACCAATTTGCTATTAAACTCCTCATATGTCTGTATGTATAATTCAGTTTAGACAGTTTGCAAGAATGTTTAGCGTCTGTGGTATGAAAATGATCGCTGCGAGACGATGGCGGAGTGAACGAGGCTTGAGAGAGTTGCGAGTGAGGACACGAGCGCAGTGTTGCCAGATCCAGCTATTGCGCGTGTTTCACTTGTCTTTTCCACTTAAATTTACACTTTAGAAAGTTAATAATGTAGGATGTTGCGGTTTAGGGTCAGCGATATCTTTATCTTATCTTATTTGCAAAAGATTTGTAATATATTCAGTTTATTTTTATTTACTGATGGGCTTTTGCTAATCTTAATAGCAATATCTGGCAACACTGCATCGCCGTAATCACCAGTAATCAAAAAAGCCCATTTCTGACATAAGCCCTACCCTACGACATTCGATAAGGGAAATGCAAAAAAAAAAAAAAAAAATCATATCTGTCAGAAACGCTGTCAAAAACAGTAGCATTTAACACTAGTGCAGAGATCTGTAGAAAAAGTAGGTTACAGAATGAAATGAAATATGCAAACACTATGAAGAAGTATATGCCAAGTCATTCATAGTAGTTAAATTTTCACAAATCATGCTATAAACATTCATAAGAGCACTAGACAAAGTTATCAGCTACACAGCAATGGTTATAAATAAAAACCATAACAGTATTGTTGCATGAATAATAAACAACTGATAAAATTATCCACCCCATAACTATAGAAAAGTATTAACAAATTTTGATGCAATAAATATGGTATGATTTAAAAATTAAAATCCTTCCAAAACAGAGAAAACATCTTTCTTTTACAAAAATGTGTCTATTTTAAAGTGTTAATAGTGTATAATGAGTTGTATATATAGGGGTTATTATAGCACAATTCTGTAATTAGAGGTTATTATAGCATCCAATCTCCCCCCCCCCCAACCATCCCCCCATCCGGACCTCACTAATTTTCAAAGTCTGGCTACGGCCATGCGTCTAAGCGATTGTGGTGTTCTGTTCTCGGGTGCAATAATGAACACAGCAGTCATTTTGATGTTCCTAAATCCGAACCGCTGAAGACACAGTGCCTGGGTTTTGCTTTTGAAGGGAATATTCCCCACGAGCAACGTCAATGTTTTCATGTTTGCGCGAATCATTTTTCACCAGACTGCTTTATAAATGAAGGTCAGTATAAAGCTGGTTTTGCTAAGAAGCTGCTCCTGAAAAAAGAATCGGTACCAACTATTCGTGTTCCTGCTGAACCTCCAGAAGAAGTGAGTGTAACGTTTAATTAACCTTTATATTAATCTTTATATTAATCTTTGCAAATCGCTAGCACGCTTCACGATGTATGTGGCTAATGTTTACATTCAGGGTACATGCATGTTTTCTATTTACGACGTTCTCAATATAATTAATAATCCCACATTTATAATGAACAAAACGTTATGGTTATTGTGTTATTACAAACTGTGTACGCAGGTATTAAAGTTAACATGATAACACTACACTAAGCTTACTTTTGTAGATGGTTTATAACGGTGTCTGTTAAGAAGTAATTTAAAAAATTTAAATAAATAAAAAACAGTTATAACTGCATGAAAATTAATGGTAACACAATAGCTGCAAAATACTGTTTACATCCTGCAAATGCATATGATCCAAGACTATAAATACTCTAATTGATGTTTTTCAATATTATGCCAGAATAAGTTATGTTATCTGATCACATATTTACTGCCATTCTTCAAAATATACCCTCAACTGTTGTCAAGGCAACACTCCACGTGTGTTGTGTCAAAAACGCCCCACAGAACAGAGGGGCGGGGCGAGCAAAGCTCACTAGCATTTAAAAACACACGCACTAAAACGGTGTGCTGAAAACAGAGCTGTTTTTGAGCAGGTAAAATGAGTGTTTTCTTACAATACTAATGAGAATTTTTAATTAAAGTATATTACAAACTTTCAATTTAGACCCTAAAGAATCATATTAGCTTGTACAAAAATGGCATTATATGACCCCTTTAAAAACAAACTCAAACATGAAAATATGTCAAATATTTATAGGGTTCAAATGACAACAAACTGCACGATCTGAATTCTTAATTCTAAAACACATTTAAGTCTCTGAAATGCTGGTTTCCAGTTACATAGTATTTGTAAATTAAACCAAAAATCTGACCCTGAAACAAATGAAAGGCAAGTCATTTTCAAGTACTTGGACTGTTGTGTTTGTAGAGTAAAACGTCAATACTCAAAATTGCTATTATGTTTATTTTTCAGGGTCATCACTAAAATTCAACAAGGCCTAAGACAATGCTTTTATGGATGGGTATTGATAACAAGAGCATGATCTCATGATATTTAGAAACTGTACAGAAAGAAGATTTTTATCCATTGAAACAAATACAGTAAGACACTAAACCTAACAAAATGAGTAGTTCCAGATATGTAAAGCGAGCAGGCCCAGCTGGGACAGACAGCAGCCCGAGCTGCACCATGTGCTGCAGACACCCGGCGCTCCGGGGAGCTGCGCGACACAAAGCGTGCAGACGCGCTCCGACCACCTGCTGCTCACGGCCTTGAAGAGCACAACACAGCAGCCTCTCTGCTCCACATAACACAGAACATTCCCAATAAGCCTTTTCCTCACAATAGGAGTTTTATATCCATTGACATTCATTCAAAACACTAAGCTGCGTACTCTCTGAATAGGTAATGCATTAAATTTCCAAAAGCTATAATTAAGTACGTTTGAATTAGAATTTAGTAACCATTAAAAAACGAATGTAATGTTAAAAACTATGTTAAAAAAACCAAACTATGTACAAGGCATACAGGGTAAGTGTATGTTTCTGCAACTACTGGCAGTTTTGACTCTCCAAAATTTAGAAAAATCATCCCCTGTGAATTTTAATTTTAACCATCGGAGTCTGTACATAAAGGTCAACAAAATTGCATGGAGTCATTAAGATTTTAATCTGGAACATGTTTATTTTTCATGTTTTTCAACTCTTCTTCTTACAAAATGTCCTTACCACAACATTACAATAATGTTCATTATATGGGCTACATTTTTCTTTTTTAATTTCTATAAAAATGTAATATTTCAATAGCTTTCAAATTCTGTGCAGTTTTGTATAAAAAAAAAATATGGAAAAAATAAATAAATAGGCCTAAAGCAGAGCTGTGGTAGACATCTTGTGTAGGTAAGGACACAATGTTAAAGTGCCATGAAATCAAAAACAGGCTACAGTACAGAACAACAGTAAAATAAACAGAAAACAGAAGGCATTACATGTGTAAAAGATAGTAGTAGTTTTGCATTAAAGAACTGTTTTTGATGTTTAAAAAATATTATCTCATAAAGTTGATGTGTTTGTTGCAACAAACTGATTTGAGGCATGCAGTACTTTGTGTTTTGCCCTCTGGTTTCTTTTATTTATCCTCCACTGCCTTCTTGGGAGACACTCCTCATCTGCCCAGTTTCCTTTCTCTTTTTGTAACATTCTTTTTCCTTCTGAAGATACTCTGCATACCTCTCTGGGTCTTTTCTCATTTCCTCTCTGCATTTCTTTGATCTTATTGTTGATGAATTTGGTCTCATCTAGGGTTCCAAAATGTCATGTTTAAATATAATTTACAACAGACTGAATATTTGTAATTTAATATACAGTAAACCTTGAACTTGTCTCTACCGCAACACAAGGTCTTTACCGCAACACCTAAATTTGCTGTGGTAAAGACATGTTGCGGAAATGACATTTTTGCTAATATTGCAGCTAATTGGCAGCTAGCAAGGTCTACTACATTAGTTTTGAGTCTTAGCATCTTAATATACCTGAATTAAACGGTAATATACATTTATTTTAAAAATGTAGTTCACAGTACAGAATTACTAAGCTGTATGGTAAGGACACACAATAAATACTGACACAGAAAAGATTAAATTTACCTTATATTTTTGGGATCTTGTGAAGGAGGTAGTGAGGTGGCCCAATCTGTCAGCAATGTGCTCACGTGCTAATTTCTGTTTCCATAGAAACTAGACTTATTTGTCTTTGATAAAATGTGATAATAAAAGCCTTTTTTCATGGTTGCAGTAAAGACTCAAAAGTGTGGGACAGGCACATTTAGTTGAAAAAATCATAAAAATGATCAGTAAGTAATACAAAAATAATTAAGATGCTATAAATTAATATGTATATTAAACAAATCCATTGAAATAATGTCAAATTGTAATTCAATTAGCTTATTTTATGTATCTTAACATTGTGACCATAGTTGTGGGATATGAACAAAAATGGTGTTTGGACCTATAAATACTTCAAAATTTTATATTAAATCACATTAATCATTATTTTTTTTTTATTTTTTTTTTTGTCAAGGTGAGTAATGACACTGTGAATATATTTATAAAGCATCATATGACAAATTTTAACATAAATGTAAAACTGCTGGGACTTAAAAGTGCTCGTAGTTGCAGAAACCCCCATGAATGAGTCATTGAATCATTCACTCAGCAGGTTTTGTATGGAAGTCCGTTTCCGTGGTTAAGGATAGAAGAGATAAGCAACAGCAAAATCTACTGGGCATGTGCACATCAATATAGCATAATTTTTCTCACACTGTACAACAATAATTACTGTTTTTGCATTATTATAAGTGGTAGGTTTAGGGTTGGGGTAGGTGTAGGTGTAGGTGTACACGTTAATAATTCAATGTCAAAAATATATCGACCTATGCTCTCAATGTCAAATGCAGAAATTCATGTGTTTATGACCTCAAGGTTAGATTATTGTAATGCTTTATTGGATGATTGTTCTGCATGCTTAACAAACAAACTCCAGCTGGTTCAAAATGCAGCAGCTAGCTTTCTTACTAGAACCAGGAAGTATGACCATATCAGTCCGGTTCTGTCAACACTGCACTGGCTCCCTATCAAACATCGGATACATTTTAAGATCTTGCTAATTACCTATAAGGCCCTAAATGGTTTAGCTCCTCAGTTTTTGAGTGAGTTCTTATCACATTATAGTCCTTCACGTCCACTGCGTTCTCAAATCTCTGGCCATCTGATAATACCTAGAATATCAAAATCAACTGCGAGCGGCAGATCCTTTTCCTATTTAGCGCCCAAACTCTGGAACAATCTACCTAACACTGTTCGGGAGGCAGACACACTCTGTCAGTTTAAATCTAGATTAAAGACCCATCTCTTTAACGTGGCTTACACATAATAGACTATCGCATTTCTATAATTCGGAACCGGTTGACCTAACATCTGATGTACTTGTTACATCGAGAATGGCATCTATGCTAATATTAATCTGTTTCTTTCTTATTCCAAGGTCACTGCAGTCACCCGGATCCAGTCCGTATCCAGATCAGATGGTGGATGAGCACCTAGAGACGACCTCTACAGCCCTGAACGTCAGTGGAGACCAGGACAACTAGATGAGCCCTAGAGACTGATCCTCAGTGAAGACCCTGTCTCCTAGTCGGCCATCGGGACAAGACCACAGGAACCAGATGAGTCATTTGCACAATCTGACATGGCTGCGGTTGGAATTGAACTGCGGGTTTCGTCTGGCCAGAGGAGAACTGACCCCCGACTGAGCCTGGTTTCTCCCAAGGTTTTTTCTCCATTCTGTCACAGAGGGAGTTTTGGTTCCTTGCCGCTGTCGCCTGTGGCTTGCTCAGTTGGGGACACTTAATTTCCAGCGATATCATCAACTTGATTACACAGATATTATTTAAACTGAATTGAGCTGGACGATGGCATCACTGAAATCAATGATGAACTGACTTTAACTGAAAAAATTGAGTGTTTACTATTGTCCTTTTGAATTATTGACACGCTATTTTCCTATTTGATACCGTAAAGCTGCTTTTACAATCTGTATTACAAGCTGCTTCAGTTCCTGTCTCCTGAGATGCCTTCATCTGGCCGATTTTTGAAGGCAGCATAGATGTATCCTTCGCTGCCTTTGATATCCCACAATCCTGTGCGTTCCATTCTGTGACAGTTAAAAAATAAAGATGGCATCTGAAAGTTGCGTTTGGTGGTCACTTTGTGTGTAAATGTATGCTTTTAATTAACGTTTTCCACTTTTGATGTCATTTCTAGCGAGAAATTAATATTGCAGTAATAATGAAATATTCACTTATCACCAAAGTTCTCTATATTTTGCTGTAGATTAGTTTTGTGAGGTGCCTTCGTGCGCAAACGCTGCCTGCAAGTCATTGCCTGATAGGGCAGTGAGGCAACAAGTCAGCTGCCTAAGTTTTCCGATGCAGCCTTGATTTTCACGTTGGTCTGAATGAAAATGTAAATTCATTCTTTGCCACTAGGTTCCGCTATTGGAGCAATAAAAATAGCTGTTTCCCCGGTAACGCTGTACACAAAGCAGCACTGCACTCACAAACGCTGCTTTATCAGGCATCACAGGCGAGATGAAATGAAATTGAGACCAATCACCGCAGTTTAGCTTCAGGCAAAGGAGGGGTTTGGAAAAATGAATCATTGAGCGAATTGTTTGGGAGTCGTTGAGCAAGTAAGGTAAAAAATAAATGCATATTATAAGAAAATGAAAGTGTTTTTTTTTTTTTTTTTTACCTTTCATGCATGTCAACCTGCTGTTGGGACTCCCAAAACCAAAATATTAACCTTTCATAACCCATAATAGGGGCAGGGGCACTTTAATGGCAGCTTCATATGTGACAACTTACACCACACAGTGACACAAAAGGTTAATGTGTGTTAACAATGAAAATGTCCAATAGATTTTCTTTTTTTTTTCTTTTTTTTTTAATCAAGACTTTAATAAACTGTGCTAAGTCACAGCCTGGATTGAATATGACAGAAAAAAGAAATACAAGTAATACAAGCAATTCATATTTGGTCTGTTTTAAATTTGGTCAAAAGTTGCAGATCTTGAGGTCCTCGTGGTCTCTGTGTGGAAGAGATTAAACAAATAAAGCGCTATTCCTGCATATATTCATGCTCTCAAGAACAGAGGCCTGTTTCAGAAAGGAAGTTAAGTGAGAACTCTGAGTATGTTAACCCAGAAATGAGGGAAAGTCAGAGTTTCTCATCTCAGTTCAAGTTTTAACTCAGAGTTGGTTAAACCTCCTTACTGAAACGGGCCCCAGAACAGCTGTTATGATACGATCAATTAAAACTCACACATGCACACAATAGTATAGGGTAAGATGGGAGATGCTCCCCTAAAGAATAATGTGCATTTACTTTTAAAATTTTAACATATTTAGATAGAAATTTAGCATGAGCAGGATGATGATGCATCAGCCAATATGTTATTATAGGAAATAAATAGAAACATTTGCTCATTTACTTCTCATAGAACAAAATGTAAAATTACTACTACTACCACTACTGGGGCAAGAAGCTAAATTTTTACAGAATGTATAAATGACTTTATTTGCATATTTAAATTGCCATATCTTAATGGAAGATATGTCATAATAGCAATGTATGAATCCAAACCGAATGATTTCATTCAATTAGTCTATAGATTTGAATGAAAAGTGAAGAGCTTTTTGACTTGTTTTAGTCTTCTTAAAGGTACATGATGTGAGTTGCACATTTAATTTCAACTAAGAAAGTATATGGATCATAATAACTTTCCTAACTTCATTTTTTGTTAATATCTATTTAGATAAAGCTCTGTTTGGGTGAGGCGAGTTGCTTGGCACCGTTTTCATTTGTTATTACACTGTGTTAAAATACATTTCCTACATTTTGTTAATTCACGACCAAAGTTTTACTGGGGTTAGTTAGAACAACTTTTAAATACATTTTTAATACGGAAGTGACAAACAGATAAACCAAACAAACACTCATCTCACATTTGTCTGAAACGACTATGACATTTTGAACCAATTGTACAATATTTGCTATGAAAGAATGCGATTGTTGTACCTCATGTTTTAGGCAGCTCTTCTTTAATTATTGAATTGTTGAAACAGTCTTTGTAGTTCTCCATTTAGACATATAGGATTACATCTTCAACATTAATCTGTCTCCGATTTCTTCGAAAATCCATACAAAATTCAGTGCCCAGATGAACACGTGTGTCCATGACTGGTTTGGAGTAACTCTGAAACTGAAGCCATGGTACAGTGATTATGGTAATACCATAGTACTATAATATATATAGATATATATCACAGTACTGAATGATAACCATGTTCATCTTTCATGTCAACTACAGTAATCCAAAGCACTTAATGCCATTGAGCTTTTCACACGTGAACATTTTTCACACTGTTCAATCCTGGGTTAAGAACGAATCCTGGATTTTCAGGTATCATAACCCATAAACCCCTTTCAAAATTACAAGTGGGAAACTTTGCTTTACTTTGGGTCAGGCAGACAGACAAGCAAAGCTACACATTATATAGTTAAAGAAGAAAGAATTTTAAAACATCTTGACCTCTCACAATAATCGTCCTGTTCTCATGTGTTTTTCAGCTATATGTTTGATTTAAATGTAAATCAGGTTCAGCAGGTTTGACATTGAAACGGCTGTAGCAGACCTGAAATAAAAATCACATATCCAGTTCTACAACATACCTAAGAGTAGGCTACTCTTTGTGTAGATGTTTCATTTACTTGAAAATGAAACATCATTAGAAACGTTTCAGAAAAGAGCTGCAGTTTCATGAGAAGAGCAGAATCACCACTGACCTGCTGGAAACAAAGTAAAGAAACAAAACAAGGCTAAATGAAGTGTGTACAGTGAGATAAGACATGAAGGTTACAATCCACATGCAAATTACTGCAGTTACAGCAAACCCTCAGTCCACCTTGAAAACCAATATTTTCAACTCAAATCAATATTTTGTGTAAAATTATTTAATTATAATTTGTAACATATCATAATGGATAATGTACATCCAGCCAGAATAAACCCCTTCAGGGCACCCTGTCATGGTTTAGCTTATTCTGAGGTAACAACAGGTTGGATGTACATTATTACCCCTTACATTTAATTCATGATGTGTAATTATGCATTAATTATAGCATATAATATTATTTATCGACAAATCATCAGCAAAATCACCCGCAAAAATGATATGGAAATTATATACTGCTTAAAAAAAAAAAAGCCAAGTGGATTTTGAATGCAGCTTCCAAAAGACAAAAAATAGCCGAATAATATTTTTTATATTTCATACAATCACACTGAGGTTATTAGAACGTGTAGTGCGGCACAGAATTCGCGCTTTGGCTGGTGCTCAGCCAGAGACGGATGCGTTGTAACCAATCACGCACGATTCTGTTGAGCTTATGAATGCAATGACCAATCAGAGGCGTTCAGATGAGTCACCGCTGAAATGTTTTGTTCTCTCTCTCATCAGAAACAACAAAGTGCAGATGTACACACGATGTAGGATATTTATTTCACAGTGTAAACAGCTTCAGTGATTATAATGAGTTTTTGAGAGTGCTTAAAATGATATTTGATAATGTAAATGTTCTTTGCTTTCTGTACAATGAAAGAGTTATAATTAGTAAATTACAATGTTTCTATTAAATTCACATTGAATACAAAGTCAGTCGTATTAAAATACTTACGTAAAAAAACGGGGTTAGATTACACATAGGCATCGCCCATTATAGATCAACTTACATAATATATAAAGGTGCAAAATGCATACTTACACATATTTGAGAATCGAGATACTTCATATTAAAGCCTAGTTTAACACGTTTGGGAATATTTCGTATAAAAAGGGAAAAATAAATAAAACATTATATAACTGATATAGGCTTATGTTATATATATATATATATATAGCTGCTGTGTGTCAAGCATGACAAGCACCCTGCATCCAAAACTTCATTATCAGGCATAATACAGTTTATAAACACATTAAAGACACAAGTTTTCGTCTACTAGATGTGGTTTTATTTCCGCTTACAGTACATTCTACAGATGCACGTGTGTTACATTACCTTGAAACAACATGGTCATTTAATGTCGCCTCTTAAAAACGATATATTGGTCCTAAAAATATAGAAAGGAACAAATTTAAAGTCACAAAAACTGTACATTATTAAAAATTCACTAGACACCACATTTGGTTGAATTTTCTAGTACTGTCTTCAGGTTTTACCGTCTGTAAAAAAAGAGAAGCAAATATGTCCCTTTTGTATGATGAGGAACAGACAGAATGACGCACTGCCTACTTGATTGAGTTCAGTGTATGAAAACATGGCAAATGAACATGAATAGTGTGCTCTACTGCGCTCCTCTACTCAGTGCACTAAGAAAAATTGTGAACGAGGAAGGGGGGGGATTCTTATGCATCAGTAATGATGCAAGGCATTTTCATTTGAGAAAGCATAGTTAATGTCAAAAGACAAGTGTAAAAAAAAAAAAAAAAAACAATATCCTTTTTAAGGGAGTTGGTCCAGGTTCAAATACACACATCTTTAAAACACATAAAACAGTCTAAACATCTCAGGATGTGGCGGTTTCAGAAACCCAACAAACTGCCATGTTCATGAAAACCAAGAGCAAACCAGATCAATCATACTCTGAAGAGACACAAAGATATTGTTCCGATGAAAAATAAGTGTCGCTAAACAAAACCATACTGCCATAAGTACGTATGTATCCTTTCCATATAAACCAATATCAATACAGTCTAAAGTTTTTTTTTTTTTTCCCCACAGACAATAGTCATACACCAAGCAAAAGCTTTGAAAACGGCTATCTAGCTAGCGGAGCTTAAAAACAAGAAAGTTAAAACCAGCCTTTCGTTGCATCAAGTTTGCTGTTGGCATTACGTCAGATTTCCTTATGAACAAACACTGATTTCTTTCTGGGTTTGGGGGGTGTGACAGAAAAAATACCCTAGTAAAAGATGGCAATCCTCCAGTTTATAAGACCAATACTCTACAAGCAAAAGACGTGATGAGTTACACGTGATATAGTATGTTTACTGGCCATTTCATGAGTCACCTATACATCTCTCTACGACGTGGTCTGTACAGATTCACTACAGTCTATTGCTATTAAATAATCCCGACTTTTTTTTTCTTTTTTCTGTCTTTAAGTGTATATATAGCATATAATAAAAATATACTGAGGAAATTGCTTCTAGTCTCGAAAGCACGTTACATTTTCAATCAAGGGGACACAGGTGGTCCACGACCTATACATTATGGAGCAGAAGGCTTCGAGTAAAATGGTCGAAAGAGTGAGAACGTCCTGATAGAGGTGTGTCTGCGACACGTGACATCAAGTGTGACCCGATCAAGTCCTGAAGAAGTACTTCTACTCCGAAGGAGTGACGGACGAAGCCGAATAAAGAGGAGACGTTTATACGCTGTAATACCAGGTGATAAAGAAATGCTTAAACCTTATCAAGGCGGGTGAGGGGGACAAACAGATACCTGTAAAAGCAACAGAACAAATCTATACATATCTACACGTGTATGCATACAGAGGACTGGAGGACTGGCTCTCCAGACAGAGTTTTTAGTAGTAATGAGCATCAAAGGGGCGTGGCGTTTGAGTGCTTCCTCCCATGCAGCAGAGGGCGGTGTCTCTATTTATCCTTGTTCTCGTAGAACTCCGCCCAGCGGCTCTCGAAGAAGCGTCGCATGGAGTGTCCGGCCTTGCCCACCTCCGACGTGTCCTCGTTGAAGAGCTCGCAGTTGTTGAAGATCAGCTGAGCGTCGGCAGCAAACTCCTCACAGCTGCAATACCTGAGACACACAGACGCAGTCTTACACGCTAATCAGGTTATTACTGCAAAGCCTGGTCACCCAGACGCTGTCAAATACAGATAGTGCGACAAATTCTTTTAAAGTTTATTTTGTTCTGAAACATCTTATGTGGGTTTTTAACCTGAAAAATGAGGCATCAATTTTTAAAAATCAAACGTAATAAATTTAGTTAAAAAAAAAGAAAGAGTTTATACAAGTATAAATCTATAAATTATATCTTTACAAGAGTTTAAATGTTAATTACTAAAAATATTTAATAAATTATTACTACTGTCAGTAGTAAATTTGAATTTTATTTAAATAAATTTTATTTATATTATAATAATAATAATAATAAATAATAATTAAATAAATATATATATATATAGGGGTGTAATGGTACACAGTCGCTATTGTGTAAATTATTATATTTCAACAAGAAATTTGAGCAGAAATTACTACGTTACTGGATTTACAAGTTTTTTTATGTAGAAACTGCCTTTTGTACAATTTACATGTTTGCATACATTTTTTACTTGAGTGTTTATTATATCTAATAATAAATAGTAACTGAATTTAATAGTTTAGAATCTGTTGTTAATTGTGACCTTTAATATTATAGTAATGTGCAAGTAATTGGGCTCCCTATATAGTTTACAACATTAGCAGAGATTTTGCATAGGCTGTATCCTTATGAATTTTTAATTATAATTAAATGTATATTTAAAGAGAGCCACAATTTTTATTCTGTAAACCTCTGTTCAATATAATTTATATCTATCTATCCATCCCTCCATATATATATATAATTTTTGGTAATTTTTTCTTTGTTACAGTTACAGAACTGGCAAATCAAATTATATTAAATTATAATTGAGATGTTTTATAAGTTTATAAATGCTTGTGAAAAAAAAAATGAATATTAGTTATCAAATAAATTATAATTACATGAACAAATTCTAATAAAAAATAACATTAAAAATATAAGCAAGTTAAATTTAAAAATATGAATAAAATTAAAAATGTACTCAAATATATTAAATTAAATATTAAAATCTAAACTATACACTAAACACTATTTCTGGGTACAGTTCATGACTCAACACAGCTGTAATATTGAGATCAGCGTCTCTTACCCTCCCTGCAGAAGTCTTTCCCTCATAGTGAGGAAGTCCATGGGGTTTTTAATGATGCGTCGGTAGCCAGGCACCAGGCGGGGATTGACCGGCTCCAGGAAAGGCCAGGCGTCTGAGTGAGCCTCCATTTCCATCAGAATGATCCTACAGCACATCAAACAGCTCGCTAATTATTCCATGACAGCCACTAATTATTCCACGTAGTGAATTCATTTAGACTCAGCTCAGAGATGCACCAAAACGCATTTTCAAATCATGAGAACAGATGTTTATATCTCACTTCTGTTTATTTTTCATCCAGGCAACCCACTAACATATGAAGTGCCACTTAAAAATAATTATACATTTAATAATAATAAAACCTATTAGTTCTTAATAAAAGCTCCTAGTATTTTGAAAGTACTGTTTTTCACAGGCCTGCAGACTCACTCGCAGTAGGTGAGGTCAGGCTGGTTTCGTGTGGCCATCCGTCTGCGTTTGGAGGGCGAGATGCTCGTCCCACTCGAGGAAGCTGCAGCGTCTTTTTGTCGTGTGGTCATGCCTCGTCTGTACCCATCATCCTCGTCTGAACTATCCTCTGCAAGGCGCCTTTTCAGCACCTTTGATCTCTTCCGCGATGAGCGCTGTGATCTCGGAGATTCACCGTTTTCCTGCAAAATTCTGTTTCTTAGTTTTTCTTATAAACATAGCCAAATATAGACAAAGAAAAATATACAACTTAAACATTATAACTTGACTGAGATGGGGCCAAAACAGAAGCTGGATAGTTAAACTTTTTGTCTGTAAATTTTGAAACTTCTTGGTCACTTTACCTTGGCAACGCAGGTGGGACAGAACCAGTCGCCTTCTGGCACCTGCAGGACCTTTGGTCTCAGGCAGAACATGTGACAGCCGCGATCACAGCCGTCACACAAGAGCAGGTACTCATCGTCATCACCCTTACGGCACACCTGACACGTCTGTGGACACACCAACACCAGTTTATACAAAACTAGAGCACAATGGTTTTGATAATACATAACGTTATGGAATTTGTCAAATTTTCAGTGTCTGTCTCAACGTATGAGGACATGAACATCATCTCCAGAGCTGCTCTGAGAGTCCCTTCAGGAGCATTTTATCATTTAATTTGAGAAAAACTAATCGAACTTAAAAGGTCTTCGTGGCAACCTGTCAAAATAAAAGTTTGGTTTCACTTGAAGAAATTGTAACAGAAATATATTATTATTATTATACAGTAAATGTACATCTTAATGCTATAATAATAATAAAGTTATTATTAAAACTTGTTTTAAAAATAAAAATCACAATTTTTCATCAGTGTTTTCATTCTAACAGTAAACCTCTGTTGTCCAGCACTTCATTTGCCAAAAAATTAAAGGTTTCGTTTAATTTGATTAAAAGAAATTAATTTGTTTTATGTCTTGATTTGATTACCAGAAAAATTAATACACACAATTTCCGGGAAACAAAGTAAAAAAAAAAAAAAAAAAAAAAAAAAAAAAAAGGGCCCCATTATTGTAGAAAATGTCACTGTTTGAATTGTATGAATTCAATTAAATAGACATTAAATTTTATTACTTTTATTTTATTAGGATTATTAAAATTTAATTAAACTATTAAAATGGAACCCAGAAAAATTCAAAATGGAAACAGAATTTGGCAAAAATAAAAAATTTAGAAAGAAATTATATTTCTGGTTCTGCCGCTCCAAAAGCACCTCCTGCTGGCAGAGAATTGCATTTTCAATAAGCCCTTCTCCAGCAACATGTTTTTGTTGTTGCTTTTTCTGTTTTCTGCAGCAGCTATGAGGACTTTTAATTTTCTTTATCCTGGCTGAAGCACTTTTGTTTCAATGTATAAGAATACTCAGCCTGTGTTATAGTTTAAATGTAAAGATTAAAATGAATACGGTGAGTCTTATGTTTATTTGATGGCGATTTCACATTTGTTGTTTGTATGAAGGCTAAATGCAAATAAAAAGTGAACATTAATTTATTTGTACTGTTTCTATTTCTAAAATATTATATAGTTTTATAGGAGGAGGTTTCATAGACTTAGCAATTCATTTTTCAGAAGTTTGTAGGAACAGACATCTGTTGTGGGTGTTCTTGGCAGTTTTTCAGGGGGGTTTTTTTGTTTGTTTTTTTAAATATTGTTCATATTGATATCGGAATTACATCATCTCGACCGAAATTAAGAAATATATTGTGATATAAATTTTGGCCATATCGTCCAGCCCTATGTGTAATATATAATAATGGTACAGGCTCTGAAGTGAACGTGTGTGCTCTCACCACTTTAATGACGGATCTTTCCCAGGCGATGGCTTTCTCCAGCTGCAGCAGGCAGAGAGAGAGTTGAGACGCACTGCGGCAGCGGTCCAGGGCCTGCCGCCACATCCTCAACCTGGGTGTGATCTCACTTTCCAAGCTACAGAGACAAGCAAACATGACTGATATGCTCTAGAGCAGTGGTTCTCAAACCTGTCCTGGGGACCCCCAACCACAGCATATTCTAAAATATTTTGTCTCCCTCATTTAACACACCTGATTCAACTCATCAGCTCATTAGTAGAGTCTGCAAGACTTGAAATGGGTGTGGCCTATGAGAGAGACATACAAAATGTGTGGTGGCTGGGGGTCCCCAGGATAGTTTTGAGAACCACTGCTCTAGAGTGCATATAATGTACTGTAGAATTTGGAACAATTATTTGTTTTGATGAAAGCTAAAAAATGATAAAATTTTGGTAATAAAGTAAAAAAATGTTCTCTAAAGTATCATTTTTCAAAGACCCTAACTCTGACCCACCTAACAGCATCTAGTGGGACCTCTTCCCCGCCGGGCGGAGGGGTGAGAGGGGCCAAGCGCACCACCTCGGACAGAGTCCACAGTGGCTCCTTCAGATAACGCCGTTCAATGTTCCGCTCCAGATTAGTCAAGCGGAGGACGGCCAGGTCCAGGGGGTTGCTGGGAACTCGCAGGAGGTCGGACCATTCTTTCTTAGTCTTGACTATCCAGTCATCCTTGGGGTCGACCTCATGCTCGTAATACTGCAGGTCATCCCGGGTGGAGTCCGCCTCGGGAGGGGTATACATCTGAAACCAGGACAAAAGTCCAATGTGAATATTACAACAATTTTGATGTCAAAACCTAAGTTGAACCAAAAACAATTAAATAAAAAAAAACAACTCATAATAATACATTGATTCTCTCTCTCTCTCTGTATGTATATATTAGTGCCGTCAATCGATTTAAAAAAAAAAAAAAAAAAGCACATTTTTTCTGAAATTAATCGTGATTAATTGCAATTAATCCCACTTAACATTAAAGTTTTTAAATATACTTTTATTGCAGTAATTTCCCATTCAATCTTCAAATTAAATGTACAAATCAACAAAGACGATATATTTTTAATATTTGTTTAATATGAACAATTTAATATTTTTTATGAACGAAGGCCAGTATCACTGATACCAATTAATACTGATTTGATGAAAAAATTCCCCCCTAATATTTAACCATTGACTATAACCATTCAACATTACATTGTTTTAAGTTCACTTAAAGTCCAATAAATGTTAAAATTGATGGCTCTTAATTATAATCTTCACATAAACCCATTTTTACCTGTGCCCCTCAGCAGAAATATACAACAATTGAATAACGTTATCAAACACTAAATTCTAAACAGAATACAGATGAATCCTTAAAGCTATAAAAGTTAATGATACATGCTACAGCGCGTGCCGGTGCCTTTGTGTATTGAAGAGCTGGCGCTATGAGCACAGTACCGTTTTCGCGCTCGTTTGACTCGCGCCTGCCGCTGAAGTGAAGTGGAGCTCATCTGAAACGTATCCGGTTTGATGTGGTCGTAAAGACGTTCTGCGACTGAATAAATGCACTTCTTGTCAAGCAAAAAGAGACAGAAGTAGCAGTTATGAGTAGCAGTTATGGGGTGGCCAACCCTAGCTCCACCCCTGCGTTAACAGCGTTAAATAATTTTAATGCTTTAAACTAAAAAAAATTGTGACTAGTGTTGATCACACTAGTCAAACAAACCGGGCTTTGGGGGTCAAACGCGCTCGGGCATGGTTAAGATTGCCTAGTGTGAGTACACCCTTATTCTCCTGCATCCCGCAACACACGCGAGTCTCTACCCGCACTCGCCCATCAAGTGTTGTCCCGCGCCGCACTCGGTTGCGTTGGGTCCCGCCATCGTGCAGGTCTCTACTCGGAAGTTGCCTGTTATAATGTTATGATTGAGGCTCTGGACTCTGAGCATAACTTGTTTTTCTATAACAAACTATAAAATATTTTCTATAAAACATTAATGCCCTGGCAGTGGCAAATAGCTTTGGATTTATATTAAATTTGATTACAGAAATTTGATAAAAGGAATACTGCTGCAAAAAAAAAAGCACCTTATTTGTTTGCAAACCAAATGTTATTGCACTTTTGTTCATATAGCAGTACTTTTAAATGAAAAAGTGCACAATACACTACTTTTGAATTCATTATTGAATTTTGTGCATAATGTGATTAATCACAGAAAATCATGCGATTAATTGAGATTAAAAATGAATCCTTGCCCAGCACTAATAAATATATAAAAATATATAAATGTACTCATTATTTTAAGATATACCTTTTCCAGGGATGTAACGTTTCACTCAACTCACGATTCGATTCACTTTTTTTTCTTTTTTCTGAAGACAGTAAGTTCCCCTCAGACATACATTCATATAAACTCCTAACCCTAATTGAATAACGATTTGTTTAGCATCTCAACCGATTTGAATCGTCACATATCTGAATCGATTACATCCCTAACCTTTTCTCATGATTAATAATTTATTGAATGCATTTAAATACATTTTTATTATTATGTATTATTTTTAATTATTTAATATTATATTAGAAATAATTTATTGTCTGTATAGCGAAGAGAGAAAAACCAAAGGAAATGCAATCAGGAAGTGATGTCAAACATAGTCGTGAATAAACCACAATTTACTGAAACTCTGTTTATATGGTATGTGCTTTTGCTCTGAAAAATCTGTAAAAAACATTACTGAAGCTAATGAATATATGAATATATATCTCTATATATATAGATAGAGATAGAGATAGAGATAGAGAGAGAGATAGAGAGAGAGAGAGAAAGTCTAATTAAGACAAAAATTCTGACAAAATAAATCACGAAGCCATGAAAAAACCTCAACACTTACAATTTACATTTAATTTAAGCACTGAGAAATTCATTAGGGAGTTACTCATAATGAATGTGACAACCTGAGTAGTTTCCTCTACTTATTAGGATTAATAGTCTCAAAACAGAGCACTTGAGTGTGTGGTTATCAATACCTGAAATTGAGAGCTTGATGATTCCTGACTAGTCTCACTTTCACTCTCCGCATTGAGAATGGCCACCTGGAGAGAAAGATTGTGGACATGATAAAGTGAGCGTGCTTGTGTGCAGTACATGCAGCATAAACATTGCCACCCTGTGGTCACAAATGAAGCAACGCCTTACAGTACTGCGATTACTTCAAAAAAAGAATAGGTGGCTTTTGAATCTGCTTAACAGTTTTTCTTTACCTTGAGCTGAAGGTCTGCACCGACCACCCTCTGCTCCAGATCTTCCACGCACTGGAGAACACCGATGTCTAACTGCAAGGCTCTCTCCTGCTCACTCCACGCCTGTTTAGACGCCTCCACCAGGGCATGGCCGTCCTCCACCGTCATCTGGAAGATGGGATCTGGGAGGAAACGATGGAAAACAATGCACTAAACATGCTGCCATCAAGCAAAGCCTGCAGTCACTCTGTATGTGCTGCTGCTCCTCACCGGTGACGGGCCGCGTGCAGACCTCAGACATATACTCCATGTGTTTGGTGAGGTGCTTGTGGAGCACTTTCTCACGAATGCCTCGAGGGTGGAGGGCGCTCAGAATGGCTGTCAGCTCCTCCGGTTCTTTGACCCACCACCAGCCCTTCACCATTTCTGTAGGACAGAAAGACATTAAGCCAGTGAACTCTGCCCTGCTGGAAACCAAGAGCTTTAGGATGTCATTCAAGATGCACAATTAACATTTTTCTTGGTGTGTAAACAATATTTATATATGCAAATGAAGTAATGAATATTACATAATAAATATTTTCACATTTCTCTGCATTGTACCAGTTGAGCATCACAGATAAAACACTAAACTTAGCATGAAGATAAAAATGAAGATTATGAATATAGGAATTATAAAGCCATTGTTTGCCATGTTTGCTCCTAAACAGACAGTTAAATGAAGTTTATTCTTATCAACTCAAGGTTATGAAGGATTTTGAAGAAATAAATCAGTTCAGTAATTTGAATAGAAATGAACATATCAAACTGGTAGTGATTTGGAATATAATTATTCTATGATTTATTATTATTTTTATTTATTTATTACAAAAACTAGGAAATATATATATAAAAAAAATATAATTTATATTTATATATATATATATATATATATATATATATATATATATATATATATATATATATATATATATATATATATATATATATATATATATATATATATATATATATATATATATATATATATATGATATTATTATTCAGCATTGTTTTAGTATTGGTTTTATACTATAAAAAAAAAAGTTCATACTAGTTTTTATATTTTTTATTTTCAGTTTTCATTTAGTTTTGTAATTGTGTGCATTTAATGCGCTTTTGACATTTTTGGTTAAAAATGTTCCCCCCAATTTCCATGATGCATCATTTCTAACACATCTGCATTGGTGAAAACAGATTTATTTATATATAATTATCAGTAGATGAGCTATACTTCTATTATCTAGAAACTGACCAATAATCAATATTTTATAATGTACACTGCTACATGAATATGATGTATCCCAAAACTATGTAGACCAAGGTGTGTCCTGAGAGTCGAACAGAATATAGATTAACACGGCAGAGGTAGAGCTGCATCTTCCACCAAAAAATTACAAAGAACCGAAGAAATAAAAGAACTATCTGTACTATATTGAATTGCATAGCATCATATTTATTTCCATTGCATCATTTTTCTTTGAATCGCATTGCGTTGAATTGAATCGAAATCTGATCACACTGCATCATAATAGGGGTGAATCACATCGCATCGGTAGCTGCTTCATATGTATGCTTATTATGCTTATAAGAGTTTGTTGTTTTTGTCAGCAAAACCTACAACATTAAAATTATTTTAATAATTTAATAACACATTCATATGTTCATGGTTCTCTGATGTTTGTTAAGAGTCAAATGACAAGCAAGTAAACAAATATTCAAATGTTTTATTTTTTAATTAAGGAGATTAATTTAAAATAATTATCAGCTTCTCTCACAAACTCCCAACGGTTCACAAACCACAGTTTAGGAAACTCTGGGTTCCATAACGTTGCCTTGGTTACTTGATAAACATCCACCCAAATAATTCCTAGGCTCAGGATATCAGAGAAAACTGAATGGTAAAGTTGACAGGGCTTAGAAAAACTAAGTAATCTAAGAACGCAAGATGGCCAAAAACATATTTCATTCTAATGGGCTGGTCACACCGGAAACGCAAGCCCGTGTGAAAAGTTTCACATTTTATGTGTTCCAAAGTTCAAGCTTGGTGAACTCTGACCTGCAAATTTGCATCACGCGAAAGCCGTGTGACCAACGGCAGATCGATACGTCGCAGCATGACCTCGTAACTGAATTAAAAGAACATAAGTTTAAAACTGTAGCGCTGCAGGAAAGTGGCAGATTGTATATTTTTACATTTTAGATGTATTATAATTTGTTGTGTTGAATCTAAGTTTTTAAAAAGACGCTGCACAGCGTGACATCATATCACAACCGTTGCAGCATTTGAAAATTTCACATCCTCAGACTAGTGTGACCGCGGCTTAACTGAAGCCCAGCATGAGTCCTGTATCATCACAGCACTCACCTAACGGAATAGGCTTCACCACCAGCTGAGTGAAGTACTTCAGTTCAACCTCTTGGAAGAGATTGGAGGGAGGTCTGCCACGCCTCTTCGCCGCGCTGGCGCGAGCCCGGGACGGCCCGCTGCTTCTCCTGCGCCTCCTACCGGCCCTGGGAGCCGGAGTGGAGCACACCTTAGGAGGAGGAAGAGGAGGAGGAGGAGGAGCAGCTTCCGTCTGCATCTGCGGTTAAGGACAAAGAGGGAAGCGATCAGAAGGATAAAAATTCGGCATTCAGAATATTAAATAAAACTTTCTGATGTGTGACCCTGGACCCTGGGGTATATTTGTAGCAATAGCCAACAATACATTGTATGGGACAAAATTATCGATTTTTCTTTCATGCTAAAAATCATTAGGATATTAAGTAAACATCATGTTCCATGAAGAAATTTTCTACCGTAAATATCAAAATTAAATTTTTGATAAGTAATGTGCATTGCTAAGAACTTTATTTGGACAATTTTAAAGGCAATTTTCTCAATATTTCCAAGGTCACATGTTATTAAAGGGTGAACCTGTGCTGTCGGAGGCTGTGGTGGAGGAGGAGCGAGCGGGTCACTATCGAGGGGTGCTGGAGTGTCTTCAGTGGGGGATGAAGCGGGCGCAGGTGTGTTCTCGCACGGCTGGGAGATCGACATCTCGTCGCACGGCTCCTTAGGCAGGAGATTGAACCACTGGCCTCGTTTCTCTGCCTGCTCCCTCATGCTGTCCTCCGGCTGGCTGTTATCCTCGCCCTGACCGGCTCCAGAGGCTGCGATCGGCGCGCTGCTGTCGGCCTCTGTGTCCTGCGGCTGCTCGAGAGGCGGCTGGGAAGCGGGCTGAGCGGGATCCTGCACAGGAGAGCTGAGAGCCGAATCCTCAGCTGCTGATCTGCTGCTACGGCGGCGGCGCCGGTTCTTGGCGGTTCGTAGGTGTAGCTCCACTTCGGGTTTGATCTTGCGCGGGCGTCCCCGTCCTCGAGGGCTGCTCATCAGAGAGGCCTCGCCGGGTAGAGGATCCACCTCTGTGGGGGAAAGCTGGGGCGCTCGAGGAGAAGAGGGGAGAGATGCGGCGAAAGCCGGAGAGAGGGGAGGCTCAGCTTTAACCTCCGTCTTCACTGGAGTTATGACCTTCACATAAGTCACAGGTTCATCGCTGACTGTCACTTCATCTGAGGCTGAACACAAGGAAGGAGTAACTGGTCATTAATACAGGTAACAAGTAGGGCCGCACATGATGAAAATCAGAAAGCCATAAAAGTAAATATTTTACTTTTTCAGTCATAATTTTTTTAATTTACAGTGAAATATTACAAGTCACATTTCTTTTGTTTTATTTTTTAGATTTTTATTTAGTACTATGACAACTACTACTAATTATTATTACTATAATAATTATTATTATTATTATTATTATTATTACACAAAATTTGTGCAGCCCAACAATTTTTCTTAAATTGCATTTTAATTTAAACATTAAGATTGGTAACAAGTAGAGCTGCACAATTAAGTCTTAAAATTAAGAATGAACTTATATATATATATATATATATATATATATATATACATACACACACACATATATTTTAATACTGTTGTATAAAAATTACTGTACTATTTTTCTTAATTTCTTAAGTTTTTTATTTTACAGTGAAATATTACAATGGCAATGTTTCTTAGTTTATGTAGTCAATTTGGTAATACTACTATTAATAATAATAGTTATTATTATTAATACTAACACAAAATTAACAATTATTATTGTTGTTAATTATTTTATAGCCATATTAATATATAAATTGTGCAGCCATACAAACAAGTACAGAAAAACTTGATTTCTTTTTTATTGCAATTAAAATAGGCAGGAAAAACTATTCAATAATTTTTACTAATTGGATTTTTTTCCTTTCCCAAATAGTGCAGCTCTATACCAAGGAAAAAAAGTCAGGCAATCAAAATCAGATTCACAACGCTTGCAAATGTTTGAATGGCACTTATCTTTAATGCTTTGTCCTTTTATAATAACCAGGACCAAATATTTAAAAAATAATTCTGAGAATCATTGTGAGAAAAGAATCGTGATTCATCTGTGACTCCACAGTGACATTACATCACGTACAGACTCTGAGGGGGATCATAAAGGCCTAAATCTCAACGTGTGCGAGATACCAGACTAACTGCATGCTGGGAGTTTCCAC
This sequence comes from Acrossocheilus fasciatus, assembly GCA_036784905.1. Lineage (NCBI taxonomy): Eukaryota > Metazoa > Chordata > Actinopteri > Cypriniformes > Cyprinidae > Acrossocheilus > Acrossocheilus fasciatus. The sequence continues at coordinate 7,123,497 of CM071960.1, forward strand.
TCACCCAGGATATCCTCAGCTCCCTCCACGAGGACACATCCCATATAAGGAAGCAGCAAGTACCTGCGACGGTACCGATCCTGCCCCAGAGACACCGCCCGCATGGAATGAGACGACTGCTGCAGCTTCTTACGGAAAAACACTTGTCGCTGCGAGACAGAAGAAAACATTGTTAAAAGCAAAGGCTGTTGGCTGCTCTTTATTTTGAGTAACAAAGGTTTGAAATAAATTAAGTTGGTTTCGCATGATTCTAAAAAAAACAAAAAACAAAACAAGATTTAAATGCTAATCATTCCAGCAACCAAAAAATAGTTATGTATTCATTTGTTTACAAAAATACATAGTTTTAACTATGTGGAAAATGGAAAAATCAGTGAACATTTAAATGAACAGTAATTAGGTGTGTAAACTTGACTAGTGATGCAATGAAATCAAATTCATAACCAAAATCTAAACTTCCGGACTCACTGGAACTAAACCCAAAAATCCTCATCTTAAATCAGCTCTTTTGGAGTTACTATCAATTCTATTCTAATCAGCTCTAATATTAATATATTTAAATGAATACATCAACTTCCTTCAATTGGTGTAACTTTACAATAACATATATGCTGATTATGCTCTAAATAATTTTCAAACAAGTATAGACGAACTGTATAGAATAAACAGTGTTATTATACCTGTGTCAGTGTTAATCAAATTTTATTAAAAAAAAAAAAAAAATTCTGAATCTCAAAAATGTCCTTTCTATCAGCTGAGATTTTGGTGGATCCATAGCTACATCATTTATTAAATATAGATATTTTACCTTGGTCAGTTTATCAATCTGACGCTCCAGCTCAGCAACACTGCAGGTATTAGGACTCTCAATCTGTGAGAAAACAAAACAAACAAAATAATAACACACAGGTAACAAAAACGTTCAACCAGGGAACCGCTTTGAACAAACTTTTTTAAATTCTTGAAGTAACCAACCAGACATTTATTATTTACCAACACATTTTCATGTTCATGTCTCCGGTGTTGGTTAATGGTACCATGACATTCAGATAAACATTTTTTTTTCCAGTTTTATTCAGATTTTTTTTATTTTTTTTTATTTTAATTTTTACATTATTTATGATTCAATTAATTATAAGCTTTTCATTACTTTACGAACCCCCTGCAGTTCCCTCATGACTCCCAGTTTGGGAAACCCTCAATTAATCTCCGAAACTGAAGTGGCTCATTTTTGATAGCATCATATAATCACATTTGAGGTCAAAGGAAGTCGAGACCCAGCCCGTTTCCCTGAACTGACAGCTTTCACTCAGGAAACGTGTAGTAGATGGCTGTTCTTGATTATTCATATAATTTCACATCTTCAGAGTAGCTGCTGTCAGTACAAAGTAGGGCTGCACGATATAGGAAAAATTTTATATATGCGAGATGAAAAAAAAACAAATAAATCAGGTGACTTAAACAGCTGTATTTGGAAAAAAAATAAATCAAATCAATGATTGGGGTGATTTTGTAGGTGAATAAACCAGCATAGAAAATAAGCAAATTACAAACAGAGATAAATATAATAGAAAAATGATACAAATGAAATAAACAGTGCTTTATATTCTTCAGGTAAGTCTAACAGTATTCGGGTAGGCTACAGAAATTGAAGAATCAAATGTAAAATAACATTGCATAGTCTTCACTGTAAAAATAAAATCTAATAAACTAAATCTGTAAAGCTACAAAAGTGATTTTTCTGTATGCGTTTTGTTGTTTGATTAACATTCATGACACAGAAAGCCTCAGGAACATTAAACTGCTGTGAACCAATATATCCTCAATTTTCTTTCTCAATTGTTTACCTTCACCTACGCCTTAAGCAACCGTGTTTGCAAGGATACTTGCAGAGACATGCATTTTGAGACAGTTTTGCGCGTACGTGTCAATTTCAGACACAAATAGACGTGGAGATGAACGGAATTCAGTGTTCACATGCATCTGCGTGGCTCTCACACGTGTCTATACCGGATGCGAGTGGCGCAGCGCAACGCTACAAAATACAATAGAACCCATTATAATCAGCGATATCGGTGCTGGAACAATGTATCGTGCAGCCCTAGTACACAGTGTCTCTTTTATGAAGCAAATTTAACACAAGCACAGCTGTGGCTGTGAATATAGCTTTAAACCACTGATATGTACTGCTCTAAAGCAATCCATAAGCACAGCTCTGGTTTGGCAGAGGTCCTGTACCTCCGTGTGTTTGGGTTCCTCTTTGGCTTTGCGGCGGCTCCCTCTCTCCAGCACGCAGCTCTCCTCGATGCTTTCCTCCTCGGCCACTCCCACGCGAGCACTGCGCCGACGCTCCTCGAAGCACAGCTCCTCCTCCGGACGGCCCGTCTTACGCATCAGTGCAGCCTTCAGTCTGCTCAGACACACATTTTTGAGAATGATAAAGCCAATCACAGAAGAGCAGAATTCACACCTGGTCCAAACCTGAGTTCAATTTCACCCTCCTCCCACATGCAGGATTATATTTATATATATTTGTTTGAACAACAGTACGTTTGCGTCATCAATGTGAGTAACTAGATAGCGATTCCGAGAGAAATGCAAGCCATTATCTTTGAGTGAATACTAGTAGTCATCCAATATGTTGCCAAGGTCGGCATTTTTTTTTTTTTTTTTATTACCAGCATCAGCCAATATTTTTTTCAGTCAAGTCAATGTCTAAAGGACTTTTATTTTTATGTCAGTATCTAATAAACGTTGTCTACAACTGCACACTTCAGAGAATCTCACAGCTAAATTTGACAAATTTTAAATCTTTCATATCAAACTATGCTGCTGCGCTATATCAAGTTTGCCGCTATGTTGTATTCATGTCATATTCACTATGTGCAAGAAGTAAAATGAGTGTTACCTTGTCTTTATTTGAATAAAATATGAGTCCCACTGCACAAAGACTTGCCAGTTTGCTGAGTGCACTTTTGGTGTTAGTGTTTTCTTTTTATTCAACAATTTCTTTATTTGTAATATAGGCCAGCAGCCACCCTGTTCTCTAAGATATTGGCATCAGTAATCCAAAAAAAAACATAATTTGACAGCAAGTGATTTCCCAACAGCACTCTGCATTTTAAAGCCAGATGGTTGGACAGTCTGAGTTACAGTAACTCAGAACATTGTTTTGTTTGTGATAAATTACACATTTTCATCATGCATTTCATATGAAGCTTAAATAAATTTCACAATCTCACCAGATTTCAGAAAACCACTTTCATAGCCAATTCTCACTGTTAACTAACTATTAAGTAAGACTTTTGCTTTAAACTCCTAATTGCTGCTTATTAATTGTTTAGTAAGATAGTTGTTAAGTTAAGATATGGGGTCATCTAAAATATGGTCATGCAGAATAATACATTTATGTGTGCTTTATAAGTACTAATAAACAGCTTATGCTAGTAATAGCCTATGCATGCTAATTATCAGGTAGTTAATAATGAGAACTAGTACCTAAAGTGCTGCCCAAATTTTGATATCAAACAGACTGGTTCACACCATAAGCTGCCAGGATAAGAAGCAGGAGTCTTACTTGCGTAGTTTGCCTTCTATAATCCACTTGTTTTTCCTGTAGGTTGCCATATTCTCTAGCGTGTTATCAATCTCTCTGTAGAAACAGAACGGTTGGAAAATGAAAATGATGTTTACATAAGCAGATCTAGAAAACTCTTTTCAAATATGATGATAATATGATTTGAATTCCTGCTGACCTGGTGATTATGTTGCTGGCGTTGAGTTCCTCCACCAGGAAGGCCAGTATGGAGGCTTTGACGTCGGGTTTGAGGGTCTGGAAGCTCTTTGTATGGAGACTGTTACACACCTCCAACTCAAAGCCATGGGCTTCCAGAAAGATCCGCAGCACCTCAGATACAGTGCTGTGGCTCAGCTCCAGATCCACCAGCTTCTCTCCCAGGATCTTCACAGACTGAGACAGGAAAGAGAAACAAACCAACCTTCATTAACTCACTGACCAATAACGTGCCTTAAATTTGGGGTAAAGCCCATCCTACATCATTTCTCACTGAAAATTCAATGTTAACATATATAATAAGACTTCAAAATATTTAAGTTTAATGTGCTGTGGATGTGGTTTCTTCTTGGTTTTTAAGGCTGTTTTCCATTAAAGGGATAGTTCACCCAAAAATGAAAATTTGATGTTTATCTGCTTACCCCCAGGGCATCCAAGATGTAGTTGACTTTGTTTCTGTATCTCTCAAATGGACCATTGACATTCTATCTACAATCTCAATTAGGAGTGTCAATGATCCATTTGAGAGATAGGTGGCGGTAATGCAATTATAAGTCTGCGATCCGCCGTGAAGCAAGAAGATGACGCGTCATGCGCCATATGTTGTGAACAGTTGGGACAGTTGGACCGGGCGGCGGATCAGAGGTAAAAAAAAAAAATGATATAAATACTGTTCAGTTTCTTACACAGACCGTTTGTTTCATGTCTTTAGACCTCAATGTATCGTCACAAGCTGCAGGGTTTAATTTGGTTTTGTCTGTGTGTGTTTTTTTCCTCTTAAAGCTGTGAATCCCATTGACTGCCATTATATGACTGACAGTCTGCAACGGTTTGAGTTAAAAATCTTTGTGTTCTACCGAAGAAACAAAGTCACCTACATCTTGGATGCCCTGGGGGTAAGCGGATAAACATCAAATTTTCATTTTTGGGTGAACTATCCCTTTAATGTTTAGTTATTTTAGTCTCAAGTCATTTTTGTCCAAGTTCAAAGTTGTTTTAGACAGCAACAGATGAGATTTAGACTTTTTTGACACTGTTATAAATAGAAAACAACTTAATACACTGATTTTAGGGCTGGGACAATAAATCAATGCATTGTGAATCGAGAAAGGATTCTGCATCGGATCTGAGATTTTCCGAATGCATCATGATTGATTTATTGTCCCAGCCCTAACTGATATCCCTCAAAAGACAAACCTGGTAATATGAGGGCAGTCCAGGATCGTGCAGAGCAGCCTCCACCAGTTTAATGAGCAGATCCAGGAGCTCGCCTTGGCTCTTCTCCATGCCGAGGAGCCCTTCCTGCAGGGTGCTCAGGCTGGGAATATCCTTGGGCACCTGGAGCCCCAAAATTTTTCCGTAACCATGCAGGAACTCAACCACCCTTAAACAATTGGAGAAGGCCAAACCCGAAAGCACCAGTCCTGGTATCCGTGTCAATTGTGGGAGGGGCTACAGAGGGAGAGAGAGACGACAACTTGATGAGCAATGGAATAAACCATCCCAGATAAGACATCAGACTTTAATTATCACGAAGGTATCGATACGAAATATTGATACTAACGTGCGCTTTATTTATCAGTGATTTTGTTTATTTAACAAAATTTAAATGCGTACAATATGCACTGCATTGGATGAATAACCTATGTTAGCGAGTAATTGTGTAGACTGTAGTTAGTACATTATTTAAATAGAACGTGAAAAGTTCATACCGATCATGATCTATTCTGTAATGTTAATATAAATCATACACTGTCAGAATAAAAAGGTTGCATTTTATGCATGCAACAGCCTGTCACTGCAGGCCCTTATGAAAACGAACCATGGTTTTACTAAAGTGACCATGGAAATCTATACAAATACTATAGTTGAACTACGGTTACCACTACAGTAAATATATTTTACCACGTGTAAACAAAAATATAACCTAATAAGTTGCAATTAAGGCCTACTGAATGTTAAAATGCATTTCAAACTTAAAGTTAAGATGGTATCATTACCCATTTTACTCTTAGTAATTTTACAATTTAATAAATTTCATTTTCATTTTAAAGTTCAGGTTAGAAGTATCGATACTGGCCTTTAAAAGTATCGGTATTGTAAACAAAATAAGTGGTATCGCCCATCCCTAGCGTCAACTGGTGTGGAGTGGAAGAGTTGAGCACCAATAAATGTAGGATACTTTGAAATTGTTTTTTTTTTTATGTGTTCAGCTATAGGCACACGCTAACCATGCCACACAATCGTGTCTCTTTTAGTGTGGAAAGACAAATCACATGATCCTGTCAATGTATCATGTTACTCTTTTCATGACACTTTGTTAAAAAACAGCAGGCATTGCTTGGGTGAATAATGCTGTGTTGGAGATTTGATACTTCAAACTGGAAAAATGAACCCAAGAAATTCACAGAAAGTATCAAAGTGGCTTCCAAAATAAACTTAAAGGTGCCATAGAATGGAAAACTGTATTTACCTTGGCATAGTTGAAGAATAACAGTTCTGTACATGGAAATGACATACTGTGAGCCTCAAACACCATTGTTTCCTCCTTTTTATGTAAATCTCGTGAATAAATAACACCACTGAAAAATAGGCGAATCAGAACATAACACCAACTGTGACGTTACAGTCGGGATCACTAATAGTTACGCCCCCAACATTTGCATATACCCGCCCTTGTTCTAGGCCAGCCGCCAGCAAAACCATCAGAAGTTTTGCAGGTAATGTGAAGAAACAAGCGAGGACAACAGCGAAAATGGCAGATTATGGAAATAAATGTTATGTTCCAGGCTGTTCAGGGGATGTGAAGTGCAGGGATGGGTTGGCGTCTGTATTCAGAAAGGCACGGAAATCAAATAACGCGAGCCACTAAAGGGACATGGTTAGCTCCTTGCTAGCGGTAGCCTGTTACATTACAGTACATAAGATTTCACTTCCCACATAAACAGAGTAAGGAGAGATGACTGAGGATGATGGCAAATGATTTACAGATCCTGAGCACCACTGAGAACTTATCATCTGACCTTGTAAAATGTGTGGTAAGTACTGCCGCTCCATAGTATAAACAGAGTTTGTGCGATTGCGAATTGTGAAAGTAAAAAGCGATCGTGCATTTGAAAGCAGTTTCAGTGCCCCGCATATTAATTGTGGCTCCCTGATGCCTGCATTTTATATACAGTATAATTACCAGACAATATATCTGCGAGAGAAAGTATTGAAATATATATTTTTCCTGTGTTTCCTTCCTCTGAGCTACTGAAATGAGCAGCACTGTGAAACAGCCAATCAGAGCAGAGCTCAACATTATTATTCATGACCCTTCCAAATAAGCCAATGACAGACCGTTTCATTCTTGGGAGAAATCCTAGGGTTGTAAATGCACATGTAAAACCATTTCTGGAGATTTTTTTGCCCTTACCTAAGCCACATACCTTCTATGTAGATATCAGAGAACAATTTAAAATATTGTATCAATGCATTATATGGCACCTTTAAGTGCCAAGTGACTAAACTTGTGTATAGGGCTGTTACTATTGATTATTTTGGTAATCGAGTAATCAGAATTGCTACAGCCACTGTAATTTTCAAATATGTGGGCATCACATGTAAACTTATGAGGGTTTGAGCTTTTATTTAAAACTCACGATGAACAGTTAGCATTATGAGAAAGATGTATTATCCTGTGTTTGTGTAGGTTTATAAATGAATTACCTTGTAAATCTAATGAAATGGCACACGTTGCGTTCCCAGATTATAATAAACCCAAAACAATATGCAGAGATGGAGTTCGAGATGCTCCACACATACAAATGATAACAGTTTGTGTGGAGCAGCATTTACTGCGAACGGAGCTGCTCTGAGATGCACGTACCCACATGTAAATAATAAAAGCGCATATATTAAACCTGCATCGCATATATTTATTTAACTGAATCATAGTGTTTGAGAATTCACAATAGCATTTTGCTTTGTCATGATTTTTAAATAGGTTTAACATATCATGCAGCCTTGGAAAATGGTCTAATAATGCATTTCATAGATTTTCGTCCATGGAATGCGCCACTTCTGGTATTTTGCCGGTTACTCGACATGGGCAAAATGCAATTTTTTACAAATCGATTACTCGATACAAGGATTTGTGCGTGTGAATCCCTCAGCACATCAGGCTCACCGTGTGATCGGGGAGACACATGTCCTCTGCAGGCTTCTTCATCTCCTCTAAGATCATCTGCTGTCTCTTCCTCTCCTCCATTCGTCTCTGAGCCTGCGCCCTCCTCTCCGCCTGCCTCTTTGCTGCCAGCGCAGCCTGGGCTTCGGCCTCTGCTTGAGCCTGGGCTTTGGCCAGAGCCTTGGCTTTGCTGCGTGCCCGGGCCACTTTCTTGATGGGACTGGCCTTCTCCAGATCCAACACCTCTGCTGCAGGTGGTGCTGCGACCTTCTTCCTGCGGCCGGGCTTCTTGGGCCCCTCTGTGGCTGAGAGAGGGCTTTCAGATGCCTGAGTCTGAGTTTGAGTCTGGTCTTCATCAACCTGTTCCTGCTCTTTGGCTTTCTCCAGCTGCACAAACACATCAGAAAAGAGCTCAGAACACTGGGATTTACAGCTATTAACTACAATTATGTGCATATCTTACACCTTCAGACCATTTTGATGAAGTAAAAAGTTGAGCTAAGTGGAAAAGTCAAGCATCCACTTTGTCAAAAACAATATTAAAAAGGCCTTTACTTCTGATATATATATATATAGAGAGAGAGAGAGAGAGAGAGAGAGAGAGAGAGAGAGATAGAGAGTGTATATATATTAATTATAAAAAAATTAAACGTATTAAATTCCATGACCTTTCCAAGTCTATATGTAAAATGTACAGTTAAAATTCATCATTAGAACTCTGGTTGTTAAATTAAAAAGACAGTTGTTAAAAAACAAATTAAAATAAGAAATGGGATTGCAGCTTGCATCTTTCAGCTGTTTTATTTTTTTTTTAAAACCTTGTTTTGTCATATATATATATATATAAAAAAATTAAAAAGCACTAAAGAAAACTTTAAACTAACTTTAATTAAAAAAACATTACTAAAATGTATAACTGATTACAAACAGTACGTAGGAAACATCTAACAGGTGCTACATACAAAAAAAGTTGAATAATGATGATAATATCTAACTTCGATCGAGATAAATGCATAATAAAAATGCATAATTTTTCAGATTTGTCATCGTCGTCAACCCAGTTATTAAGTTCTGAACATATTTGAATAAATGGAGTTTCTTACTTTGGCTTTCCGTTTCTCCTGCCGGATCTTTTTAATCTTTGCATCCTCCTTTCTTTTCATTCTTGCCTGCATGACAAAAATCAGATGATCAGCTGGTCCCCAAAACACGCTTTTTGTAATAAATAACTCACCTATTTTGTGATAAAGTCAGCTCACCTTTCTCTTCATTTTCTTCTTGATCTTAATCAGTTTTTCTTTTTCTTCCTCTGTGAGATCCTCTGTAAAACAATGAACACGAACTGAGTTAAGATCCTCATTATATTTCACATAAAAAGCTAGAACTAGAAAATGACGAAAAATAAAAAGGTGGTACTTCTGCAACGAGTACATTTTTAATAAACCACCTGATCTGAATATTCAGACTCACCCTTTGCCTCCAGTCTCTTCAGCAGCCTGGCGTCCACTTTGCTGAGCAGATCCTCCATCTTGGGCTTGGGAGGTCGGCCTGGCCGTCTACCTTGGGCTCCTCTGGCTCGGCGGCCACGGGAACGAGGCTCTTTGTCTGGATTTGGTGGTCGACCGCGTCTGCCTGTAATAGCCATAATCATGGAGGGCACTTCCTCATTGGCGAGGAGGAACCATTTCATACCCTGTAACAAATTAAGAAGCAATGACATGCTTTGCAAAAAGTGTAGCTGTCCTGAATCCACAAGCCACATGTTTGCCTGTAGCACCAATCTAGTTCATACACACCTCAGGGGTCTCCCGCTCCTCGTAGAAATCACCCACTGGCATACGTGGACTGAAGCTGAAGTGCTCTCTCGAAACGCCCTGGAGAGCATCCTGATGCCTCTTCAGATACTGGAGAATGAAGGGAGACAAAAGTAACTGGATGAAGACAAGCCTTTTTATCACGCATGCAGATTAGGTTACAGTGGTATTGTGGGTAATCATTTGATGTGCAGGTATAACAGATCTCACCTTGATGACCTCGGGGAACTGCTTCATCCTCCGGCCGCAGGGGCTATAGTACCACGTCTCTCCTTTCAGGCGGTCCTCAAGCCTCCGGACTCGAATCTCTCGCCTCCAGCTAGCACATGGGAAACACAGCACGTGAAACAGGACTGCCATACCAGTCAATATCCATGACATTTCAAGCTGTTTGAAACTGCTGGATTACAATGTAAATGTTCACATACAACATTTACAATGTAAATTATTTCATAATTATTTAATAAATACAGTTTGAAGCAGAAAAGCTTACAATCTAGTGCACTTTTTGTATTCAAATAAATTAAATATTAACTAAATTATAAATGTTTTACTTTAATCAATTTTCATTGCACCCCTAAAGTTCTTTTTTCAAATTAGGAGCACATGGGCTCCTTGGGACAAGTGAAGCGTCAAGACCTGGATATGGATACTTTAGATAAAGGCCTGCTCACCCACGCTGCAAAGGAAATTGGACTTGCTCTTCAGTTGCAATCCGACGCCTTGGGGTATCACCTGTGACACACAAACAACAGTTTAATCTACTTTAACCTTAAGCACCAGAAATATGCATATATAAGAGACTGAACACTACTTAAGAACAAAGAGCAAATTTCAAACATGTAGGTACCTGCTGCAGAGCTGTTCTCATCGTCATCTTCTTCAGGTTTTCCTTCGGAGAACTCTTTGGCTGGTTTGGGAAGCTTTGCCTCGTTCACGCCTTCTTTCATCTTGCGCTTCCAGATCTTCTTGGGCCGGACTGTGGAGCTCTCGCTATTGGTCAGGCTTAAGTCACGGACGAAGGTCATTGGATCAATTAACAGGTGAGGCTGAGCATTTGAAGGAGTTGAGGTATCAGTTGGGACGCCCTCCTGTTCTTTTGCCTCTTTAGAGATTTTCCTCTTCTTCACTGCAGTCGGTGAATTATCGTCTGTTTTCTTTCTCCTTCTAACCTTTTCTTGTTTTGGGCCGTCAGGTGTTAACTTTCGCTTCTTGATCTTGGAATCAGGAGTGCCAACTGCAAACAATTAAGTCATTTAAGACAGCATTAACTTAATTTTGTCCATCCGATTCATTAAAAACAATGACTATCTTAAAAAAAAAAATCTGTAAACAATTAACTATGCAAGCATGACAGTAAAATTGAGCAATGAATTTACTTTCAGCGGTAGCAACTGTCGTCTTTGGGGTTTTAGGCTTCCGTGGCTTTTTTGTTGGCATGGCGATAAGGGTTTCAGACATATGCGTGGTCGTGCCTTCAACAGAACCGCTTACGACCGCTTGCAGCGCTTTAACCGTCATTACAGAGAGCGCAGATCTTCGGTCACCTCCTGAAGTATTAGGTCCACTCTCTTTGCCAAGAATATGATCACCTGTGGGGAATAAAATGTGTTTTGTTTAAACAAAAGACATTAAAAGATGTCAACAATACATGTGCCAAGCTTTCACATCACCATATGAAACTTTAGTGTTCAAATACACCTGAATAAGTGCTAAAACTACACATTATATTTATTATACCAATATATTAAACATCCCAAGATAAATATAGGGATGTATAATACCTTCGGGACCATATTGGTTACTGGCCAATATCTGCGTTTTTTTTTTTTTTTTTTTTTTTTTTTTAAATCTAATCATTTGGTACATTACTGTTATCGAAGGCTCTCTCTGGGCCTCTTCAGGTCACTTTTGACCGAAAAAGTTTTACATTTTTAAATTTTAAAAATCATAGCTTCATCGAAACGGTACGAAACTTGGTAACTTTAATGGCATTTGGTATGTGAACACAAAATTTGAGGGCATGATTTGAAAAGGCTAAATGGACGTTAAAAAAAGAAAAAGTGTCAAGCTTGTGGTCTTCGCAGTAAAAAATGACCACCATAGGAAATGATTGGGAAATGGGAAAAATACATGATGCAGAAAAAGTGCAAGCTAGTCTCTATTTTAACCTAAAATACTGCATTAATTGATTTTTTTTTTTTTTATTTGAAAAAAAAAAAAATATTTTCAGTTGGTAAAAATGGATCATAATTATTGCATAAATATTCATTGGTACAATAAAATTCTCTCAAAATACAAAAAGAAAAAATCTTATTGAACCAAAATATCAAATCGATTTTCCTGAAAAAAAACAATTCAAGGCTTTGGTCAATTTAGGCCAAGGTACCAAGAGTGACCCAAAAATTAAGGGGCTTGAAGGGTTAAAATGAATCAATAAAAACACTAATAATTTAACGTCGCTATTAAATGTAGTCTTCAGCAAATGAACATCGATTCGTTTGTTTATTAATCCATTATTAGTGCATTGAAAACCTCACCTTTGATAGAGTGCGTAGAGGCATTAATCGACGCAGAAAGCAGGGAGGAGCTGTTTTGTGAGGTGTCGTTTAAGGAGGAGTCATCCAGTAGAGACGTGTTATCTTTGAGCGATGCCTCCTCGGTGGAACTGGTAGAGGTCATGGAGCTGTTCAAGTTTTCTTCTTCACAAGAAGTGTCCTGCAAGACCCTGGAGTCATCAATCATGGATCCTTCTGTAAACTTTGATTGGTCTCCAGTCTGGGAAAGACTATAAGAATTATCAAAAGTGTCCATCATTGAACTCCCATCCTCAGCTCTTGAGCTTTCAAGGTAGGTTGACTCAGCCAAGGACGGATAGTCCAGTGACGTGTCAGTGCTAAAAGAATCATTTAAAGTCTCACTTTCTCCTTTCCTCGGGGCAGCCTGGTCTCTGCTACTATTAGAGTCCTTTCTGCCAAGGGCCATAGTGTCTCTTTCAGGTTCCTTTGGAACAATGAAAGCCGGTTCAAGGTTTCGACCATGAATCTGCACCTTATGCATCTCAGCTTGAGCCTCATTGTTGGATGAGCCCATTATGACTCCAACTTTACTCTGGGAACCACAGGCCTCATATTTACCATGAATCAGACTAGAGTGCGATTCCCCAAAGCTGTGCCGTAATACACCATGAGAACTCATCTGCCCTGGACCGTGAGAAGGAACATCTACATTTGCCATCATATCTGAATGTTGAGCTGCAGAACCAATGAGGGAACGAGATAAATTTGGAGCAGCAGAAACATTAAGACTTGCTGAAGATGCCTGAGAAGAATAGCTAACAACAGGAGGTGGTGCAGATGAAGCCAAAGCGGCAACTTGAGGAGAACCAGCGACCACGGGCAGAAGTGCAGAGACTGTGGGGAGAGAGACGTTATCGGCAACAGATGTTGGAGTTGAGGAAGCAGCAGGATGTTTAGGACTCTGGCCTGTTAGAGGTGATGCCTCTTGGGGTCCTTTAAGTGGTGCCAACGCAGGAGGAGCGGAGACAACAGATGGAGATGCAGCTAAAGATAGAGGTGTTGGAGAGACCTGTGGACTTTTTGACCCCTGGGCCTCCGCCAGAGGCTGCGCAGCAGGCACCGTTGGAGGACACATCAAGGTCTTTGAAGAAAACACCACAGGCTGGTTGTGGGAAACAACAGGTAGAGCTCTGGAGCTCTTAGGAGAAGACATTGAAGGAGGTGTACCAAATCCTGCAGGTGTTCCTTCAGCTGATGAAGGTCCAGAGAATCCAGGTCTTTGGCCTTGGACCGTCTGAAGTGGTGGCGTGAGAGGAGAGGGTGGAGAAATGGACGCATTTGCGCCGACACCTGAAGCTGGAGATAAAGCAAATCCTGAAGATGAAGGAGAATGTGAATCCTGCCCAGAGACCATTTTCCGGGGCGGACTAGCTAGTAGTGGAGGAGGTCCAGAGATGGGGGAAGAACTAAGCTCTTTTGTGGCAGCTCCCACCTCCTGACATTGTTTTACAGGTTTCTCCAGGTCCACGATTGGATGCTGCGCACCCTGGTTATAGTCGATGGAGGAAACGGGGCCAGGGGGCTTTACAGGAAAACTCTCAGTTTTGGGCAAACGCTGGGGTACAGAGCTTCTCTCCACTCCATTGAAGCCTTTATCCGTTTCTTTGAAGGACTCATTCATAGGAACTACAGACCATGGAGAGAAAAAAAAAACAAAAAAAAACAACAGCTGTTAGTAAGACATGTAAGAACATAAAACTGTTCAGACTGGTAGCAAAAATCCACTTTCATTTGTACATGGTTTGAAATGCAACTAAAATTGGATTTTTAGGTCAGAAATGTGGCTAGGAATATAGTGCACTATACTGTTAATGTGCATGCAACTAGAGTTCAAACCCTACTTGGGTTGTGCAATAGCATGTGCACTGAATTCACTCCATTACACTCACTATGTAATGAAATATAAGCTGTGTATAATGAATAAGTGTACAACATATGCATCAATGTGGAATCTACAATAAAGCCTCTGATGGTTGTTGTTTCCTGCTCCTCTGAGCAATTTAAATAAGGTCATACAGTGTGAATAAGGTCAAAGCAGAGCAAAAAAATTAAGACGCAGACAATGTGTTTTGATCTTCAATGAAAAGCACAGTATTGTTGATTGTTTTATTGCATCTAGGCTGCGTGCAGTTTTCCACTGTCTGATGAATGAGGGAGAATGTAGGTGGAAAAGAGAACTGGGGCAAGATATCACCTGTTTACGGACTATTTGAATCACTTCCTAATCCAAAAAGTCAACTACCATTGGAGAAAACACGTCTGACTGGCCTAAAGTTACTTTTGTCAGAGGACAGAATACTAGAGTTGGTGATATTAAAAGCCATTCAGGAAGTGCATAGCACCACCTAAATACAGGAAATCAGAACATGCATGATAAAACACGCTGCCATTCTTGTAATCGTATTACTTACAGTATGAATGCCAAAGATTATATATTGTTTCCACAAAGCTATCTGCAAACAAGTGAGACAATCTTGTTTTGAAATGCTATAGACCTCATAAAACAAACTAACTATGCAGCTGCAACATACCAAAATGGTTTATTAATTTAAGACAATGTACTAGTATGCATAGATCTTTACTAAGGCTTAATTTAAGAGGAGAAAAAAGTCAGAACTGGGCAGGAGTGCCACCATTTAAAACCATTGTTTTATAGTCAACAAAAAAAAAAAAACTGATCAAAATAAACAATGTAATTTTTTTTGAGTGAGTACATGATAAATCCATCATTCAAACTGTGTTTTGGTTCTACTGTAGTGATTTAGGCAAAAACAGTGTTTTATTCATTAACCACTAGAGGGAAGTTACATAGCGTACATACCTTTTTAATGGGAAAATTTCTAATTAAAACACAGTTTCGAGATTCTAAAATAATATCAAATTCATTCGTTTTTTTTTTTTTTTACAACCCAATTCTATTAAGCATGAAAATGCTACTCAATAGCAATTAGGGCTGCACAACTGTGACATGAAACACAATTGTTGATTATTCCCTTTAAATTGTAATTGCAATTATTAATTATTACGATTATCACAATTTACACTGAATGATTTTTTGAGTAGCTTTATACCATTGTTTGAAGCAACTGCATGCCATTTCTTTACGTGAAAATAAACAAGCTAAAAACACTCTTACTGAAAAACGTTTATCGCTTTTCTATAGCATTAAGCCTTAAATGTCAACTAAACACATCTTAAGCACACCGAACAATGTAAGTGGACTTTATCATTTTTTAATTGCACCTTTGAATGATTACGTAATTGTGGAAACCATAATTGTAATCACGATTAGAAATTCGATTAATTGTGCAGCCCTAACAGTAATAACACTAGACTGCAATGAGAAATCTGATGTTGTTAAATATTTAGCACTTTAACTTTGGCAGCCCTACAATACTAACTAATGCAAAATAATTAAATATATAAATAATAATAATAAAATTAAAACTTACAAATTAGAGTATTAAAAATAGTGCTGTCAAACGATTAATCGCATCCAAAATAAGTTTTTATGTGTGTGTACGGTGTATATTTATTATGCATATATAAATACAAACATGCATGAATATATTTAAGAAAAATGTTATGTTTGTATATTAAATATTTATATACAATATAATAATATAAACATATAAATGTATATACACATGTAAATATTTTCAAAACACGTGTGTGTGTTTATATATACACATAAATAAACAGTACACATACATATATTATGTAAACAAAAAACTTATTTTGAATGCGATTAATCATTTGACAGCACTAATTAAAAATAAAACCTAAACTGAAATTACAAATTAAAAACTACATAATTCTAAACCATAACAACCCTGTTTCCAACACTCTGAGGCCTGTTTGTGGCAGTAGCTCACCTTGCATCTCTCTGCTCTTAGGCGAACCGCTATCAGGCACAGCAGAAGGGGACCTCATTGGGACCGGAACATGATGGGGACTGCTTCTGCCTCCTCCACTGGCCACGTGATGGTGCTGAGGGCTTCCTCGTGGAGGCGTAAAGCTCTGCGCAGCAGGTGGTATCATCTGAGTCTGCACTTGAGACTGAGTTTGGGCCTGCGGTTGGGACTGGTGCGATGGATGCTGGTAATACGGCATTCCATTAGGCATCACACCATAATGCTGCTGCTGCTGCTGTTGTTGTTGTTGTTGTTGCTGGTGTTGAGGTGGGTGGTGGTGTGAATGGTGTTGGAGATGATGCGCTGTTGCAGACTGGCGCTGTAAGGCCGGAGGCTGCTGGTGATGCTGGGACGCTGGGATCCCCTGGCTAGGATATGTCCCAAACATCCCGTGAGAGTTATATCCCATGGGTATCGAAGATCCCCCCTGCGGCTGCTGCTGCCCAGGATTTCCACTTCCCCAAAACTGCAGCCCAGCGCCCGGAGCTTGCCGAGACGGTCCCATACTGCCGTTGACTTGGTACGGTCCATGGCCCTGGAAGTGGTGCTGAGGCTGCTGTGGTTGTATCCCACCCTGGGAACCCGGTTTCTGGTGCAACCCGTGGGGCGGGACAGGCCCCATCGCCGGGTTGTACTGAGACTGGCCCCACAGATACTCAAACCCAATGCTGCCTGGGAGGTGATGGTTGCTCATATGAGTATAAGAGGAAGAGGGAGGGTGGGTGCCTGGCTGGCTGCTCCCACCTGCAGTAGTGATGCCGTTCACATTCATTTCGCCATTCAGATCTGTGTGACGAACAGCATCAGTTAAAAACAGAGCATTAAAGGCATAGTTCACCCACAAATGAAAATTCTGTCATTAATTACTCACCCTCACATTGTTCCAAACCTGTTAGACCTTCGTTCATCTTCAGAACACAAATTAAGAATTTTTTGATGAAATCTGAGAACTCTCTGACCCTCCATAGACAGCAAGGATCCTACCACAATCAAGGTCCAGAAAGGTAGTAAGGACATTGTTAAAATAGTCCATGTGACATCAGTGGTTCAACCATAAATTTTGGAGCGTGCAAAGAAAACAACACTTTAACTAATAATTTTAATGATGTCCTTACTACTTTTCTGGGCCTTGAATGTTTCAGTTGCTTTGCTGTCTATGGAGGGTCAGAGAGCTCTCGGATGTCATCAAAAATACCTTTTTAAAACTATTATAAATTATAATTTGTGTTCCGAAGATGAACGGAGGTCTTACAGGTTTGGAACGACGTGAGGGTGAGTAATTAATGACAGAATTTTCATTTGTGGGTGAACTATCCCTTTAAAGGCTTAAAATCCACCACGTTTATGGATTTATAGACGACATGTATGGATAAAAAAAAATAACATCAAATGCAAATACAAGACAGAGACTCACTTTTCCCTTGCTGGGGGAAGCTCATGGAGGACCCGTTAGTATAGAGAGAATCTCCTGAGGAATGCTTCAGTCCTGAGTTAGCTGACACAGAAGAGTGAGGCCCGTAGTTGAAATGGTTATTTGCTTCCATCTGGCGGAAGAAAAAAAAAAAAAAAAAACACAATTGAAAGATGATACGAGGCATATTTTTAGTATTAAGATACTTTCACTTATGCCACGTTCTCATGCACAGACAACTGTAAATATGACAACTGTCATCTGACTTCCCTGAAAAGTGTAAACACTATCCCTGCATCTAAATATGCCTACGAGCCGAAAGTATGTAAAATCAGTATTGTTGTGACCCAATTGATACACTCTGAACAATACAAATTTTACAAGGTTATCTTGTCCAGCATCAGAGGCTGAATGCATGAAGTGTCCATCCCACACTTTGTTTTTTCGGTTAATTAAATGCACATCCAGACATTTGAAGTGCACTTTATTATTGAAATTTTCAGTGTGAACAATAATCACATTATTTATACTACAAAATGGCACAGAATAGTGCATAAGGACACAAACTGGGATGTCCAAATTCATAGTGTTCAATAAAACTAGGCGAAAAGCACCCAGATGAGCTACTACTTCAGATGAGATTCTGAAGTACGCATCCAAAGCACACTTTACTATCCCACAAAGGCCATAGGAGAGGATTATGAATGGCAATGAAGCAATGCAACTGATGCCGTAGGTCACATGACAAAAGGAATACGCCTGGATTACATTCATACTACAACATACTTTAATCGGTTGCAAAATTTGTTCCTCATCAACTGTAGTGCCTACTAGACTAGAGTATGTGATTTCTGACACATTCTGTGATTTTCAAAAAAAAAAAAAAACCTCTAACAATCTGATACAGCAATACTGGCTCAACTCTTCGAGTAAGTTTAGGGCGGGACTTTACATTTATCCAACAGTGACAGACAGGGTGTGGGATATATTCAAGAAACCCACTTTAAAACTTTAATGTCATTATAAAAATTAGTCACGACAAACAGTAAATGTAATTTTGACATGGATGAAAATGAGGCTTTGAGGAATAGAATGTCGCTTTTTATATATATTTGGCAGACAATTTTACACGAAACAACTTACATCAGTTCAGTTATTCCCTGGGAATCAAACCTATAACCTTAGCGTTGCTAGGTCCACGCTTTTACAGTTTGAACAACTCAATAGGTTGTGCTTTTGTTTACATTGGTGTCTGGCATTCAGCTGTCAAACCATTCAAAACACAGCTTTACCACACAAAAAAAAAAAAAAAGAAAAAAAAAAGAAAAAGAAAAAGTGGATCAGTGGACAACCCATTTTTGTGGCGTAAATATTTGTGCAAAATAAAAAAAAAAAGTTAAACCCACAGAGTCATGGAAAAAATTATTCCAAATAACCTGACTCACATTTCAACTAATTCCACAATTACTATTTTCAACAATAGGCAGATCCTTCTCATCCTTCTGTACTAAAACCTGCAGACTCAAACTCTCACCCAACCTAAGTACAGAGCGTTTAACGTTTATGAACCACAGTGGCTGCGTTTCAAAAACCTAGCGATCTGCCTCACTATACGGCATTTATCAGCATTACTGGCGCGTACATAACGTTCTAATTGGATTTTCTGCATCTTTGTGGACACACCGAACGTTCGGAACGCAGCAATGACGGCCAAAAATGCTGTGCAGGTAGCCGGCGTGCGAGGTTTTGAGACGCAGCCAGTGAACACTGCTGTGGCGGACATCACAAATATTGCTCTTCACATCTCAACATAAAATGTCGCAGATAAAGCCGATGAGATGCCCGAGCAATCGCGTTAAATAACACACATCTCACACTCAGATCTCAAGCTGAACGCCAGCCTCAAACTCAAGTATTACACCCGAAACACAATAACAAGCCAGTCCTGGATATTTTTCATAAAATTAATTAAAACGACCTCATGTAGATTTATGCATTTAGATCAAATCCGGCGGCGCTAATTATTTTATGCGTGTCCATCATTAGCCACACGGCTAACAGTAAACATCAAACTCAAAACTGTACGATTTCATTCAGAAATGCCGTGCGGCCGCCACAACGCCACTAAAAAGCAACACATGCGAAGACAGAGTGATGTTTAATAACATATTATACGGGAAATGTGAATAAAGAAAAGAGGGAGATGTGGGAATCGGTTAGCATGGAGGCTAGCCGCTGCACATGACCATGCGCTGCTTCTGGATCATCACACACATACACAAATATAAATATATATATATATCCACATTTAATAAAACTTCTCCAACACTAAAAGACCACAACTCAGGGTAAACCAGCTCATATCTGCTCTAACTCGGTTTCTTCGTTCTCTTTCATATAATTTCACTCTTGTGCGATCATAAATTAACCCATAAAACGAAGAAAAAGAAACGAGATACGGCCAAAACACCGACACAAAAACGAAAACAAAAAAACCCACTGCTTTAAGATAAAAGATAATTGTGTATTAACACATATGGCCACATATAAAGATAACAGGAAGACGTTTTAGAGATGTACATAATGAAAACATAGGGATATACACACACTTATAAAACGATATTTTGATGTGAAGTTTGATTAAAGTGCTTGGTTTATATCAGCGGCGAAGCCGTGACAAAATGAGGCCTGCGTTCCCGCATCGCGACCGTTTATGAGCTTTCAGACAATATTCGCAGATTAGCATTAATGTTAATTCAATATTTTGGAGAATGAATGAAATTGGGCTCGAAATTAATTTAACAGGGTTTAATCATCGACGAAAGTGGTGTAAACGTAAACACCAGGTCTTATTTACATAACCACGGGTTTGTGCGTTATTTAAATAATTAAAGACGCTAAACGTACAGATAAAACGGGCTGATTATATAAATACTAGAGGGTTTGTGAGCTGTAAGACACTCTGGGGGTTAGCTTGCTATGTTTTTAAAGCTCGCCTCTACAAATGCGATGTTAAAAACAGACGTTTATCGACTCGTCTCAGAAGGTCATCTTTCGTTGATTAATTCGGGTTATTTTCCAGATATACGCTAAGAGAAAATGAGGCAGCATCATCACCCACACAACACACTCTCAAAAGTTTCCCCGTATAATGATAATAAAACTGCCCAACCTTGATATCTGCCGATCGCACAGGAGACAGAGAGTGTGCCCCCCGGCAAAGGACCAATGTGGATGAAGAGGGTGTAAGCGATGTAAATAATAAACGGGTAAATCGCTAACCTTTGGGTTTCAGATTTGCAAACATGGCTGGTAATGTTTGAGCGCAGCCATGATCACAGAGGAGAGAAAGAGAGCGAGCCGAAAGAGGAAGTGAATGACGGCTGAAGGACCGCGCGCCTCTGGGTCTTAACGCCGGCTGTTTGCGCTGCAGACCGCGGCGGAGACGAGCAGACCGGTGCCCTCTGACACGAGCCAGTCTCTCACACAAAACAGCTGTGCGCAGACCACAACACCTCTGTGAATACGACTGTCATCAATGTGCACTTCAAGTGTGCTTAAATCAGATCATGAAATATTACCGAAGGCACAAAACCAGTCATAAATAAATAAGGGTCAATAAGCTTTCCATTGATGTATGGTTTGTTATGATCGACAATATTTGGACGAGATACAACTATTTAAATATTTGGAATATGAGGGTGCAAAAAAAAAAAAAAAAATCAGAATATTGAGAAAATCGCCTTTAAAGTTGTCCAAATTAAGTTTTTAGCAATGCATATTACCAATCAAAAATCAGGTTTTGATTTATTTATGCTAGGAAATTTACAAAACATGATCTTTAATTTTTGGCATAAAAGAAAAATTGATTATTTTGACCCATGCAATGTATTTTTGGCTTTTTTCTACTACTTAAGACTGGTTTTGTGGTCCAGGGTTGTGTATAATATTACTGAAGGCCACTTGAGTGTACATAAAGAGAGTTCATTTTCATTGCTTTTAAAAAGTGTCATTTGTAATAATGTCAAATTGAAAGGTTTACATTTCATATCATTGTTTTAGATGATCTTTTGTCATGCTTCAGAGAAGTAGGCTACTTGATTTTTATTTTAACTGTAGTGTTATTTGAATTTACATTTAATGTTAATGTATTTTAAAAGACCAGCGACCCTACAGAAGGTAAGCAGTTTGGAGAACAAATGGATGGATGTTTTAAATCCCGAATTGAAACTTCTGGTACAAATGTGTAATTATAAATATATTTAAATAGGCCTACATGACATAGAAGTTTCAATATTTTGTTGTTTGTCAGTACATTCAGCCATACACTTTAACCATATTTCCACACACAATAAAAGTAATTATGAAATTACAAAGACGTACTTAAATTTAATTATGAAATTGCAAAGATGTATTAAAATTATAAAGATGTCCTAAATGGGTCAAAAAAACACTCTTAAGTTCAATTAATTGCAAGTTACTCTTAATTGCTTAATGAGCCTTAATTGCAACTACTCACTGCTCTGTGTGTGTGTGTGTGTGTGTGTGTGTGTGTGTGTGTGTCTGTGTGTGTGTACATGGATGGGTTAAATACAGAGCACAGATTCCGAGTCTGGGTTTTTGAGTGTATTTGTCCACACGTCACATCCTTTCCTTTCCTAAAATAAGAAATGTTTCTTCAGCTGCAAATTAGCATATTAGAATGATTTCTGAAGGATCATGTGACACTGAAGACTGGAGTAATGATGCTGAAAATTCAACACACTAAAAAAAATAAAATAAAATTATAATAATAGTAAGAATTTTCTCTATGAAATTGCTAGTAAATTTATATATTATATTGCCTCTGATTGGCCAGTACACAGGGGCCCAGTCAGATTCTGGCCCTGTCTCAAATCATATTCTGATGAGCATCATGACTGTACAACTCCGTAAGACGGGTGTCCCATGTAACATTTTAGGTTTCATTTGGGACAGGGCGTCATTTCTGCTGCTCACATGTCTGTCACACATACACAAGACTGTGGTCAGTTTTACGCACATTTTACACTTGTGGCACTCCAAAAAAAAAAATCACTTATACAGCAGCTCTAACGGCGGTAAAAACCAAAAACTTAAAAAGGAACCATCTGTCTGCAGCTATTTGCTCCATCGTGTAAATATGTGACCCTGGACCACAAACCAGTCTTAAGTCGCTGGGGTATATTTGTAGAAATAGCCAAAAATACATTGTACGTGTCAAAATTATGGATTTTTCTTTTATGCCAAAAATCATTAGGATAAAATCATGTTCCATGAAAATATTTCCTACCGTAAATATATAAAAACTTCATTTTTGATTAGTAATATGCATTGCTAAGGACTTCATTTGGTCAACCTTAAAGGCGATTTTCTCCATTTTCTCCAGATTCCAGATTTTCAAATATCTCGGCCACATATTGCCCTATCCTAACAAACCATACATCAATAGAAAGCTAATTTATTCAGCTTTCAGATAATGTATCATACTCATAAAAATCACCCTTATGACTGGTTTTGTGGTCCAGAGTCACATTTGTGGAAAAAGCAGGGCCAGTTGCAACAAACAAACTCCTTTAGTAACATAAAATTATGAACAAGTTGTCATTATTGATTCCTTTTCAATACCCAGATTTGTTGCTGCTGAGGGGAAGACTTCACGTGTGTATGGAGCGGAACAGGAAGCTGTCAGGCTTTAGGGCCCAGCGCGTGATGCTCAGTCTGAAGTCACTGGAGAGGAATGGATGCGCAGCCACAATGCGGCTGTAGGAAGTGATGGTCCGCCACTGATAGGTAGAGGCCATGCCATTCATCCAATAATAGGTACATGATGTGTACACGACTGCATTTATCCAGAATATCCCCTTTTTAAATGGCACATTGGCATTTACCGCATTTATACTTAATTAACATGGCAGAGAATGAGATAGGCTACACCCTGCTAAGGGCTGGTGTGAAGTGAGCTGTGTCCGCATGGCGCGCGTCGTTATGAACCTATTATCATTTTAGCACCTCCTCCTTGACCTCGAGGCGAAATGATGTAGGAAAGCGCGAGTTGTGGATGTTATTAAATACGCCTCTGGAGATACGGATTTGGCAGGCAAAAACAACAATTGTACCTCATGCTTGCGCAGATATCCCATCACCATTATTCCCTTGAACAAGTTACTGAAGCCAGGTTGCCTGAGGAAGGAGTCTTTACAATGAGGTCCCATTTGTTAACATGAAAAATACTCCTAAAGCATTTATTATTCTTAGTTAATGCTCAATTCAACATTTACTAATACTAACATCTAAAGTTGTATCTGTTAAAGGAATATTTCACCTCAAATATGAAAATTTGCTGAAAATTTACTCACTCTCAAGCCATCCAAGATGAGTTTGAACAGATTTGGAGAAATTTGGTGTCATTACATCAACCCTCTGCAGTGAATGGGTGCCGTCAGAATGGGAGTCATTAAAACATCACGATAATCCACAACAGGACTCCAGTCCATCAATGATGGATTTGTTCATTGCAAAGACAGCTTTCCAATCCACTAGAGTCCTGTTGTGGATTATTGTGATGTTTTTATGACTCTCATTCTGACGGCACCCATTCACTGCAGAGGATCCGTTGGTGAGCAAGTGATGTAATGCTACATTTCTCCAAATCTGTTCCAATGAAGAAACTCATTTACATCTTGGACAGTTCATCATCTATCACCCTCAAATCATTTCAAACCCGTATAATGTACTTTTTTCATTGTATAGAAAAACACTTTTTTTGTGTGTTACTCAAGTTTGGATTAAAACTATGGTAAATGCTGGCCATTTTCATTATTGGGTGAACTGTCAATTTAACTGTTCAGCAGAGAAAATGAAAAGGTAAGCATTGAGTAGTTTATTAGAAATATGTAGACAAAATCGAAAGCTTTTTTCTTTTGAAAACATTGATAGGAGTCAACCAGCAACATGCACAAACATAGCCCTGTCTAGCACCTAATTTTGATAGTGCAAACTTATTTGGTCTTTTTGTTTTAGATTTGATTGGAAACATACAATACCTTTCTGTTTTCCCATTTTTTACATTTGAAGACATCATATATCATACTGCAGTCACAATATGAAAGACATTAATGGTCCAATACCAAATACAGTGCTAATATAGACTTTGGGGAAACGGATCATTTTGGAGAGAGGCAGAAAACATCAACATCCAACAAATCTTGTACCACCTCAAGAGACATGAAAAGAAGTGTATATGAGGGCAGTGGGTCTTATGTCTAATAACTGGAACTTACAGTTTCCAAAATCCATAATCATTCTTAGGCTTTAATTGCAAGATTTGCAAGACACAAACTCTCTCCACCTCTGCAAAGTTTCACTTTTCATTTTAATTTCAACGCCTTACAATAAAAAAAGAAACTTTCCATCACATATATTGCTTTTCGGTTGAAAAAATACCAATACAGTGCAGTTTTTCCAAACAGTTTAAGTATACATGTTTTTAGTACAGATTAAAACAAAACAGAAAAAAACAAAAGCCAGGACTGGTCATAAGGAGAGGGACAACGAAGCTCTGTACAACAATATGCATAATAACTCCCAACAGAGGTTTATGACGATCTTCTGGAGTGCAGCCACTGAGACAGAGGTGATGCTTATGAACTCAACAGGTCTCACTGAATCCAGCTTTGCTCTCTTTCAGATCAAGTAGCATTTACGTGACAGCTTCCTCTTTTCATTATGTCATCCCCCTCTCCTCCTCTGTCTGTCCACAACATGCCAGTCACTCATTCCAGATCTGGCATTTCTGGAGAAAAACACCAACATGTTAACAAGTATAATAATCTGTCATAATTTGACTCTCTTTTGCAGTTCCAGCTTGTATATGTTTTTTCAGTAAAACACAAATGGAGAAAATCTATTATGCACTGGTTGCTTTTCTTGCATTTACAATGAATGAGGACCAGAGTTTAAGCTTTCAATAGTGCTTTGTTTCTTTTTGGAGCTTGCCAGGACATTATAATGTCTTGGAAAATCAAGAAGGACAGTAAATCATTTTCAATATTTTTCCAGCATAATGAGTCGAGATAATACAAAAACACTTAAAGGGACAGTTCACCCAAAAATGGAAATTGTGTCATCATTTACTCAACGGCCTTTCAAAACGCAAGTAAGAACAAAAACTTGTCCATCCATTGCAAGTCTAGGTAAACAATATTTAAGCTTAAAAAAAAAAACCACATAATGACATTGTAAAATTACTCTACATGAATCGTGCAGCTCAAACATGTTTGTTTGACCAGCAAGAGCCACTGAGGTTTGTTCTCAAGCATCAAGCAAGCACAGCTGAGTTTGTTTACCATATTTAAAGTGCTCTTTATGTGTGTGTTGATCAGTGTTTATATGTGAATAAATTAAATATATTCATCATATAAACGGTTCGTGTTTCCTTAAAAGACTTAAACCCCTTGATTCATATGGAATGTTTATTGTAAGTACTTTTTGGCTTTAAATTTGATTAAATCATTTCAATAGTTGGACAAAAATTATGAGAGAATATTAAAAATAAGTAAAGGATGTAAAGATATTTTTGGGTTCAACCATCCTTTAAAAGATATGGCTCTGAACGTACAAGGTAGGAAAAAAAGAGGAAAACTTACTTTCATCATCGCTATCAGCTGATTCCTGAAAAAAAAATTAAATAAAATCAACAGTGAGTCATTAAATAGTAGAAAAATGACATTACGCGGGTCACTATAGTCAATTAGTGATACGGTTTTGTTCATCTAAATACTTTTTGTTTTACTATTTAATGTGCTTTGAAGAGGATCAATTTAGAGATGCAGCAGTTTTAGCCTGATGTCAGCACAGTAAGTACTTGTTTCCCCTTTCAAGTTAAAAACATCTCCTGTCAAAAGCATGTTGAGACCTCTGTGTTCCGTTCCATTCTGTTACACTCCACCCCTTATAAGAAACGAATCTGATTGGCTGTGACCCACCCTACATGAACCTAATTACACTGGGATTCCTCAAAGTGATGACTAATCATTCAGACAACCCAACTAGTAAAACAACTAGTTAATTAAAAATAAGTGGTTTTACATGTAATTAGTTTCAGCTGAAGCTTAAAAAAGTGAAGTTTTCTCACCCTCATGTCATTCCAAACCTGTATGATTTATTTTTTTTTTTTCCTTTTTCTCAGTGGAACAGAAAAGATTCTAAAGAATGCTTTTGTCCATACAATGTTGTTTTGGACCACACTGACTTTCATAGTATGGACAAATTCATTTTTCAAAATAACATAATATGAAAGTCAAAACAAAAACACTGGACCACCTTAATTGTATGAAAAAAAAAAAAAAACATGTTGGGTTGGAAATGACATGAGGCTGAGTGAAAGATTTGGATGAACCATCCCATTAAACTAAACTTTATTATACATATGAAGAAAGTTAAATCTTACATCATCTGCTCCATCTAGGTCAGGTAAATCATCTTCTCCTCCCATGTTGCCCATCATCTAAAACCAACAAAGCAAGTCAGTGCACCACATTAATTACAGACTTATTCTTCACAAAATTCCCATAATAATAGGCAATACTGCTGGGAGGGTGAATTATAGCTGTTTTTTAAACGAAAAAGTACTAACCTCTGAAAAGCGATCATAGTTGGACAAATCTTCGTCCGAATCATCCTCCCAGTCTTTCCAGTTGTTGAAGTCAACGCTAAGCCAGTTGAGCTGTAAACAAAATTCAAGTGAGACAAACAAAATACACGTATATCAAGTTCAATCACTCAACAATGCAAGTACGGACGCTCTGGCTGATACGACAAGCTGAGAATTATTTTATACAACAGGTTATACGGAAAAACTAACAGTTAACTTGATACATTGCTGAATAACTTACGATGCAACGAACTACTGCTAGGTTTACCATTTCATTTTAAAACCCAGAAAAATATGCAAACATGTGTGTGCTACTATTAGACTTGCTCAACAAGATTCTCTTCAGAAAGCCGGCCATGGAAGACACAATTTACACTATATAGCGCCTCTTGTGGCAGCACTGAGAATGCAGCGTGTACTTGAATTTCATTACCAACACATTTTGCAACAACAATGCACAAAATTTCATAGTTAGACGCATTTGGATTAATGTACTTATCTAGAGGCATATTTTCAGTTTTGGGATAAAGAAAATACAAAGTAGAAGAATTGTCAAGATATCTGACATAGTCCTTAAATCAAATAATGACAGTGATAGTTGTAAATAGTGCAGTGACAGTAAATAAGGAACAAAACTTGCCTTTGCTTTGTCTTTTGTTAACCTGGGCCAGGATTTCCCTGACACCACTTTCCGTAAACAGCACAAGATCGACCGGTCTGTACGCCTGTGTTTGGATCCCTGAGAATAGAAAGTAAAACATTACACAAAGTGTGCTCATCCTGAGATGTGCATCCCACTGGGGGTAATCTGAAACGAGATCTCTCAACCGTGTGCTAAACTCACATCTTGATCGATGGATTCAAAAAGGTCAATTTCATTTGAGTACTTCATGTTATCAGCCCCACTGAGACAGCTGAAAGACAGCAGTAAACAGCATTAGCTGAGCCACAAAACACTCATACTACAGCATACAATCTAAGGCAACGACAATAAAAAGCCTTTTGTGTTTTACAAAGGTGATTAAAGTTACAGTAACATACCTGAATCCAAATTTGGACTTTTCAAAATTTACATTCACATCCTTGCTGTCCTCCACCAAAAACTCAATGAAGACAAAGTCCCGTCTGTCGTACCACTTAGCAGCTGCTGGATGCCTGATAAGCGAAATTTATATTTGAATTAAAGCTAAAAAGCATAGGATAATTTACAGTTTTATATTTGGATATAATAATTGAAGTAGGATCACTGAAATACTGGATAGAATATTATGTTGACCAATCAGCTGATATTTGATCGTTTAAGGTTATAAAATATATATTGTCAACAGACAAACATGCTTTTCCACATTTATTGTCAAAGACACCGTTTTTCCCATATATCTAAGCAAATATTGTGCAATTTTGAGCATCTCTTATTTGCTGAATGATATATTCAAACATTTGGGGTAAGCTTTTTTTTTAATAAGAATTAAACATTTTATTCAGCAATAACACATTAAATTGATCAAAAGTGACAGCAAAGACATTTATAATGTTAATATATATATATATATATATATTTCAAACAAATGCAGTGCTTTTTAACTTTCTATTCACCAAAGAATCCTGAAGAATAAAATCTATCATGGTTTCCACAAAAAAAGCGGCTCCGCTGTTTTCATCATTGATAATAAATGTTTCTTGAGCAGCAAATCAGAATACTAGACTGATTTCTGAAGGATCATGTGTAATCACAGGAATAAGTTACATTTTTAAATAGAAATAGTTATTTCAAATTATAACAATTTCACAATTTTACTGTTTTTTCCCGTATTTTATCATCAAATTAATGCATCCTTGGTGAGAGGCTTACTGACTTGCAAAATTTAAACGGCACTGACATAAATTGACATTTTTATATAAATATGTCTTTCTATAAAGTTATCAGAAAATAATTTGGTAGACATTTTGTTTTGCAAAATAGCGTTTTAAGTGTATTTTTGATCTAATAAATGTCTTTGGTGAGCATAAGAGACTTTAAAACCATTACAGATTACAAATATTTAGGCCTAATCTTTCCATTAATCTGTTACACGTGGTTACCATTAATATTCTTGGCAAAATATTTATCATTAAAAACTGCACTGTTCACCTTGCTCTGTAGTATCAGCATTGTCCAATAAAATCCCTGTTTAAATATAAGGTGTCAAACCTGTTCCCCAAAAACACTACTAGTAAGTAGGTGACGCAAAAAAAACTCAATTCACTCAACAAATAATAAAGTGTGTAAAGAGCAGGTGGCACGGACCACAACCTCTGTTCCTGCTCCTTTACTAAAAGATGGTGTATCAAATTCCCCATGCTGTACTGAGTGACTCACCATTTCACTCTGAAACCAGCAAACACTTAACAACAGGGGAATTTTAATGAATACATTTATTAAATCCCATCCTCATAATAAATTTAATCCTCACACTGTCCAAATTAATTAACATGTGAAATACCATCAGGGCACAGCCTTCTTTTTTTAATCAATGATCACATGACTTCTTGATATAACAATCTGAGACCTAGGAACGTCTGCCATAAAAATAAAAACACACCTTTTTTTTTTTTTTTTTTTTTTTAAAACAGACTTTTAAGGACAGGTTTAGACAATCTCCGTCTTCTTAAAAGGATGTGTGTGTTATAGTAACTTAATCATTCATTCATTCATTCTGGCCCTGAAGCACGTGCAGGAGGCGCGCTCATTCTCGAGATTCATTCAACCATAAAAAAGAAACCTATAAACTCCTTCACATTAACAACTCTTTGAACGAGTTTGTCGATACTAAAACACACAATTTTACAAAGATTGCGCGTTTGTGAACAGACCTGAGTAGCAAAGGAGGCAAGTTAACATGCTAACACCGGTGAGCTGACACAGGCTAGCTGTAACGAGCTAACTTACTTTTACATTAGACACATTTCAACAGATAATACAGATTTCTGAACGTAATGCTCTTAGATCAAGTGTTTAATAAATCTGCCGATATTTCCACTACGTTACCGGATAATTTAACGACTGGGAGTGGAGTGGATGAGTCGTGCAGAAGTAGCTAATGCTGGCTAGCGATAAGCTTCACAGTCTACGCAATGATTCAGTGTTGTTTCACTGACAGTCTGTATTTCGCATACATCAGAACAGATATTTTCCACAGAAAGCGCAGACTTACATGACTTTGGCGGCTGTTTGTGTGTGTCTGATCGGGGTTTCTGGTATGTTCTCCCGGGGTTTGACTGTGTTCTGGAGTGACTGGCGCGCGGTGGGCGGAGCCTCAAACCACGCCCCTCTAGTCGCTGGACTTTTCTAGATCTTCCGTTTGAACCCTTAATGCAAAATAATGCAAAATGCTCAGTGACTACTTCACTTTACTTCACGCTTCCTCCCTAACATGTTTGTCTGTTAATAAAGTAATAAATATAATCTCATTTTGTATGTGCTTGCTTTCTTCGGCTTGTCAGTGATTTGTTTATTTATAAATGCATTGGTTTTCATTATTTTTCACATTCACAAAAATCACATTTATGATTTAATTTAATTTATTTTCATTTAGCTTATTTGTTCGTTTGTTTATTTTTCTAATGTTTACCTTTTTGCTTATTTATGTTTTTGCACTTGTATGCAGCACACAAACATGCATTATGTATGTATGCACTTGTTTCTTACACTGAAATAAAAAATGGTGTTGGATTTACTATAAAATCATTTTCACTCAGAAATAGCTAAAGAATTCCACAAATATTTACAAATAAATGGGAAGTAACACACTGAATTAAATGGTTTAAAATAGTATTTTCTTGAAAAAATTACAGTGTTTATATATATATATATACAATATACAGTTTACAATACAGTATACATACATATATTATGTAAACAAAAACCCTTATCCAAAATAATAGTTTTTGTTTACATAATGTATGTATGCGTACAGTGTATAGTTTTAATGTATATATAAATACACACACATGCATGTATATATTTCAGAAAAAATATGTTCTTTTAATATATTTATTTATAATATAAATTATATTAATATAAATATAGAGATGTAAATACATGTAAATATTTTCAAAATATATACTGTATGTGTGAGTGTTTATATATACATAATAAATATACACAGAACACACACACATTATGCAAACAAAAACTTTTATTTTGAATGCGATTAATCGCGATTAATCGTTTGACAGCACTAATCAACGGCTAGCTGTGCATTAAACGATTTGAATGCAAGACGTGGAGGCGAAGTGCATTCAAACCGTTTAATGCACAGCTAGCCGTTGATTATCCCTTACTTATGCCATGGTCATTTGCCAGCATTCACATATTAAAGATGTTAATAATATTTGCGCTGCAATATTTGATCGGCGCTTTAAAAATGACGGTTATTTTCGTCTGTAGTACTATTCAACCATAACTGTATGTTACTATGGTTACCAATGTTTATAGGAAGCGCATTAATATAGAACGTGATTAAACTGACCTGGAACTACCTGTGCAGTTCAACGAATTTAATCAACACCTGCCAGCCAATCAGAATCCAGTACTCAGACAGACCATGGCATAAATACATATATATATATATATATATAATACTCTCATCGGTATTTTAACAAACAATTACAGTAGGTAATTATCAGTATTTATATATAATAAAAATTACGCAAAATCTAGCTATTTTGTCAACAAAAAAATAAATAAACTAAGACAAACCTCCCAGCTTTTATTTTGAAATGAGCCTATGACTCGGTATTTGTAGCTTAACGTCGGTTGCTTCGCGTTGCTTGTAGGGCAAATGACAGACGAATATAAACGCTGTTCTTATTTTCATTCTTCGTTTATAAAGGAATCGTTTGTTTTCCCCGCTTTTATTGGTATAATTCATCTGTTATGTGTATGACTGGTCAGATTTGATCGCTCACTGGATTATACGAGCGCTGTGAAACAGCTGACATCTTCCAAAATCTGAAGACATTCCTGCACAGATCCGTATCTCCGCACACGGTGACCGTTTTTAGA
Organism: Acrossocheilus fasciatus; assembly: GCA_036784905.1. Classification (NCBI taxonomy): domain Eukaryota; kingdom Metazoa; phylum Chordata; class Actinopteri; order Cypriniformes; family Cyprinidae; genus Acrossocheilus; species Acrossocheilus fasciatus. The sequence continues at coordinate 7,155,896 of CM071960.1, forward strand.
AACGAGTGGGCAATATGTGCATCTGAACCGCTGTGTAGGCGTGTGTTAGCTCGGGGCTGTGATGTCTGTGAGCGGCTGTCAAACCAGGTAACCTCCGCTGGCTGTGAATGAGAGGTTAGATCAGGGCAATGCTTGGCGGGACAGTGATTTAGGAGATGGATGAGTATGAGGACCGTCTGTCGGGGCTCGAGGGGGAGTCCCATCATTTCCTCCCTCCACTGCGACACCGAGGCGGCCGCGAGCGAATCCACATCCAGAAGAGCAGCGTCTGCTCCAGGGCTTACTTCGTGGTGGTCATGGCCTTCTTCCACCTCTATATAATAAACATCATAGCTTTGCTACTTTATGTGCACTATAACACGGGGTCAGGGGAGCAGGATGTACCCCTGGAGAAGAGTGCTAGTGCCCCTCGACCCATGCCTACTGAGCACCACCAAAGCCCATCCTCAGCAAACCTGAGCCCCGAGCTCTCCTTCCATCTGCCGCGCCTGGAGGGCATTCGGGTACATGCTCTGTTATTCACTGTTATCTAATATTATATGTTTCTGTCTTATTCTGATTTTCCTTTTCATTAAAAAAAATATATGAGAAAGCAGGGTGGTTTTTTATTTTATTTTATTTTTTAAAATTATTTATTTATTTTTGCTTCCACTCTCATTTCATTTTAAATGTAGAAAAAACGTTAAACATTAAAACAATAAGGCTGGAGACAAAGAAATCAATAAAACATTAAATTTAATTTTTTTGCAATTTTAAGCATTTTTTTTCTTCTTCTTCTTCAGACACAGAAAATGTTCACATTTTTATTATATGCGTCCCACTGGGGGCATTGCTGCTTTTAAGATTTTGAATTAGCATTTTTTAAAAAATATTTTTTATTATATTTTCAGTTTTCATCTTAGTTTGTTTTTGACAATTCTAGCTTCTGTGGCTATTTAATAGGTGAGAAACTTTTATGGTAAAACAATATCAGGTTTACAGTCTTATTATTGCTAAAACTCTCAAGATATATCAGTGTAGCTTTGACTTTATTTCAGATTTTGTTTTATCAATTTTAGTACTACAACACAGCTACTAAGTGAAATGAAATAAGCCTAAGGCAACATTTAATATCATTACAACACAAGTCTAAATAACAAAGGCAATGTATTACTATCTAGAATTGAAATAATCACGTTTATAAATTGTGTTAAAAATGTGTTGATAAGTTTAAAAAATGCTTTTAATGACATTAAAGTTGATGCTAGCTTTATTCCATCACTTAAGGCACTCTTTTCATGGAGTAATGCTGCTCTGTGTCTGTGTGTGTGTAATCCAGGGGATGTTATATCTTTTCTGCTCAGGTTGGACATGTGCAAAGAGTTTCTCTGGTTCCTGACCGGACTCATAACATGCGCACCCTCAGCTTGAAGCCACTGCTGTTTGGTGAGTTTCATCTGTAGAGATACATTTTTATATAACTTTGTGTTTTGGGTTCGAGTCATTAATGACAGAAAATGGACACATAGACTCTTGTTTAAGAAAAAACTTTTGAAAAAGTTTAATATCTTAAGATTTAAAATATAGTACAAGGCTCTTCTATTATTTACAACATTATGAACACTCTGAGGTACGTTTTCTGAAACTCTACCCTCTACACCGATGGCTTTTCCACTTGCGTGCTGCTTGGTTGAGGTGCCGCTGGCGTTTTCCCCAGCTAAACGCTTTCGTGACCAGCAGTCTCTTGCCCGTCACAGTGCCTGTCAGCAGGAACGTCCCCCCATCAGGATGGTTGCGGGTCAGGTTGCCCACACAGGTGGCATCCCGCTCCAGCCACAGTGTTAGACGGCTTCTCATTTCCCCTCCCAGCAGCGGGCCGTGCTTTAGGACCTCCAGTCGAGAGCCCAGGGAGAACATCGTCAGGACAGAACTACTGGAGTTCAGCTTGGATAGACGCACTTTAACCACTAGCAGAGAGAGAGAAAGAAAGACATGAGCAGGGAGTTTCAGCATTAACAATTTATGGTTGTTGCGAATGAGCAAAAAGTAGAGTTTCTTACCAAAGTCGCTTTTACAGAAGAGGTCGAGCAGGTCTTTGGTTGATGTGGCCTCCTCCAGCTCACAGTCTGTGCAGCTCGCACGCGGCACCACTGAAACCAACCACAAAAATCAGTTTCACCCAGCATTGTTTCTGTCTGCATTGCTTTGAAAAAATATGTATGTTAAAAAAAAAGAAAGATCTCTGTTCACCTCGGCCATCATTGCTGGTGCTGTTTTGCATATGCGCAACTGAGGAAATGCACATTAGGTGATCTTTGGGAAACTGGTCGCAATGTAGTATTCTAGGCCAGGGGTAACCGTAGCAGTTCATGATGGGGGCGCAGCTGTCCCGTACCGACACACAGAGACTCCTGCATGGTGAAATGATCCTGAAAGGAAAGGTGAAGCCATGAGAGAAACATTACAATTCACTCACTGTTAAGAGATTTGTTATGATTTGATGCAGAAAAGTAGCATAAAGATGAGAGGTTTCTTAGCCCACAGCCTGACAAATATATTCACTGTTGGCCAATTGCAGTAAGATATTACAAAATAGCAAAAAAAATAATAATTAATTGTATGTATGTATGTATGCACAGGTGCTGGTCATATAATTAGAATATCATCAAAAAGTTGATTTATTTCACTAATTCCATTCAAAAAGTGAAACTTGTATATTATAGTCATTCATTACACAGAGACTGATATATTTCAAATGTTTATTTCTTTTAATTTTGATGATTAGAGCTTAAAGCTCATGAAAGGCAAAAATCAGTATCTCAAAATATTAGAATATTACTTAAGACCAATACAAAGAAAGGACTTTTGGCCAACTGAAAAGTATGGAAATGAAAAGTATGAGCATGTACAGCACTCAATACTTAGTTGGGGCTCCTTTTGCCTGAATTACTGCAGCAATGCGGCGTGGCATGGAGTCGATCAGTCTGTGGCACTGCTCAGGTGTTATGAGAGCCCAGGTTGCTCTGATAGTGGCCTTCAGCTCATCTGCATTGTTGGGTCTGGTGTCTCTCATCTTCCTCTTGACAATACCCCATAGATTCTTTATGGGGTTCAGGTCAGGTGAGTTTGCTGGCCAATCAAGCACAGTAACACCATGGTCATTGAACCAGCTTTTGGTACCTTTGGCAGTGTTGGCAGGTGCCAAGTCCTGCTGGAAAATGAAATCAGCATCTCCATAAAGCTTGTCAACAGAAGGAAGCATGAAGTGCTCTAAAATTTCCTGGTAGATGGCTGCGTTGACTGTGGACTTCAGAAAACACAGTGAACCAACACCAGCAGATGACATTGCGGCCCAAATCATCACTGACTGTGGAAACTTCACACTGGACTTCAAGCAACATGGATTCTGTGCCTCTCCACTCTTCCTTCAGACTCTGGGACCTTGATTTCCAAATGAAATGTAAAATTTACTTTCATCTGAAAAGAGGACTTTGGACCACTGAGCAACAGTCAGATCCTTTTCTCCACAGCCCAGGTAAGACGCTTCTGACGTTGTCTCTGGTTCAGAAGTGGCTTGGTAGCCCTTTTCCTGAAGACGTCTGAGCGTGATGACTCTTGATGCACTGACTCCAGCTTCAGTCCACTCCTTGTGAAGCTCTCACAAGTGTTTGAATCAGCTTTGCTTGACAGTATTCTCAAGCTTGCGGTCATCCCTGTTGCTTGTGCACCTTTTCCTACACAAATTCTTCCTTCCAGTCAACTTTGCATTTAATATGCTTTGATACAGCACTCTGTAAACAGCCACACCTTTCAGTAATGACCCCCTGTGACTTACCCTCTTTGTGGAGGGCGTCAATGTTCGTCTTCTGGATCATTGCCAAGTCAGCAGTCTTCCCCATTATTTTGTGGTTTCAAAGAACAAGAGATACCCAGAATTTATATTGTAGGGATGGTCATTTATTCAAACTCAAATGTAAATATTCTAATATTTTGAGATACTGATTTTTGTCTTTCATGAGCTGTAAGCTCTAATCATCAAAATTAAAAGAAATAAACATTTGAAATATATCAGTCTCTGTGTAATGAATGAATATAACATACAAGTTTCACTTTTTGAATGGAATTAGTGAAATAAATCAACTTTTTGATGATATTCTAATTATATGACCAGCACCTGTATATACCCTGCTGAAAAAAACAATAGAACCCTGCCCAAAACGCACTAGAAAATGTAATGGATTTAATGGTTTTAATGGGAATTGTATTGGTTTTAATAACTATAGTGGTGTCTACTGGTATGTGACGGATTCTGTTGGTGGGATGTTAAATCCTATTGGAAAAATGCCCAAAACACACTACAAAAAGGAATTTTGTAATGGTTTTAATGGAAAAAGCTAATGGTTTGTAATGGTATTTTAATGGAAACCATTGTAATTTCTGTGATGGTTTCTATTGGGCTTCTATTGTTTTGTTTTTTTTAGCAGGTATGTATATGTGTGTATATATATATTAGGGGTGTCAACCTTAACGCATGCGATTAATCAGAAAATTTTAACACGTTGATATTTTTTTAACGCAAATTAATCGTTTGATAATGTTTGACCCCAACTTATTGCCGTCATCACAGTGCGGAAGGTTATTTATCATTGTGTGATGAGGGGACAGTCAGTGTTGCCAGGGTAACGCACAAGTGGGCTATTTTGAAAATACAGTCGCGGGAAAAATTACAGAGCCGTGGGTTGCGTTTTTTTTTTGGGCTACTTTTATAATGTACCGCGGCCGCCCAAAGTGTATATAGACAAATAAAAATTAAAATAGATCCTTTTACTAATGTGTATTATACTTTTAATGTATCCCTGGCAACTTAAGAAGGGAGAGGCGGTAACATCACAAACAACGTGAGTTTCAGAAGAGCATACATGTTAAGGCTTTTACACAGCAGAAATAAACATGAAAACAGCCACTATAGATTATATTAGATAATAAACACACGATTACGATAGGATATGGTCTGTATGTGATTTTTCTTGAGAGGGATGTGTACATCTGGATTGGTAATTTGTGCAGTGATATAAAAGGCTATAAATAACATATTTTAACAACAGTAAACGACCAAATTCCACATATGATCGCAAGAGGAAGTTATTACAAACACTCGATGGTGGTTTGAAGTGAGTTCTGAGTAAAAGTGTAAAGTTACTATTAATCTTATAAATTGTCTTATGTAGCCTGATGCTAATATTAGCTCTAATGCAGCTGCAGAACAGGTCCAATTCTTCTTCATAATGCATTTTGTCATAATACTTCACGTAAGGTCACAAGAAAATGTTTTTTGTATTTACTGAGAAATACTTTTGATAATAGTTGGGTAAATGCATACTGGGATTGAAGCGATGTGGCTTGGTAAACGTTTTATTGCCAGTTTAAAGGCTGATAATGGCTGAATAAAAACAAAATAATAATAAGGATTATGTCTCATACCTAGTGGAGGTGTGAAAGGTTCTGTTTCCTTAAACTAGTCATACATTTCTTTATTTCAACACATTTACAGGTTAATCCTATTATTTTAAATTTGTGATTAATTATGATTAATCACAGTCCATGACTGTGATTAACACGTTTAAATTTTTTAAAAGATTGACAGCACTAATATATATATATATATATATGTATATGTCTTATTGGCACCCCTAGAAATTCTTATCAGTAAAATATCTCTGAAGTATATTCCCATTCATATTCATAATTTGGAGAACTGCAGGGTGATTATGAACATGAAATTATCCAGCCATGGCTTCCTGTTTCACAGAAATATAAATAGGAGGGAAAACAAAGCCTAAATTCCCTTAATCATCATCACAATGAGAAAAACCAAAGAATATATTTCTGATGTGCAGCAAAAGATAATTGAGCTTCACAAATTAGTGAAGTGGCTTTAAGAAAAGAGCTAGAGCAGTGAAAATTCCCATTTCCACCATCAGGGCAATAATTAACAATTTCTAATCAACATAAAATGTTACGAAACTGCCTGGAAGAGGACGTGTGTCTATATCGTCCTAATGCACAGTGAGAAGGAGAGTTTGAGTGGCTAAAGACTCTCCAAGAACCACAGCTGGAGAACTGCAGAAAATAGTTTAGTCTCGGGGTCAGAAAACCTTAAAAAGAAATTGTCAAACAGCACCTACATCACCACATTTCAAGAAAAATTCTCCGAGCTCATCCAAAAACAAACTCCAGCATATTCAGTTATCAGACACGACTGCAACTTCAAATGGGACTGGTTTCTATGGTCAGATGAAACTAAAAAAATTAGCTTTTTAGCAGCAAACACTCAAGATGGGTTTGGTGAACACACAGATAAAAAGTACCCCATGTGTACAATGAAATATACTGCTGTATTTTTGATGTTGTGGGCCTATATTTCTGCTGGAGGTCCTGGACATCTTGTTTAGACACATGGCATCATGGATTCTATCAAATACCAACAGATACAAAAATCAATAAGTGACTGACTCTGTTAGAAATCTTATAATGGGCCATGTTTGGATCTTCCAACCGTACAATAATCCAAACACAAACCTCAAAAACAACACAAAAATGGGTCACTGAGCACAAACCCTATAGAACCTCTGACCTGAACCCTGTAGAAAATGAGTGAACTGAAGAGAAGAAGCACCAACATGGAGCTGTGAATCTAAAGGGTCTGGAGTGATTCTGGATGAAGGAATGGTCTCTGATCTCTTGTCAGGTGTCTCTAACCTCATCAGGCATTATAGGAGAACATCTAGAGCTGTTAAACTGGCAAATGGGGGGTTCAAAAAGTATTGAATAAAAGGGTGCCGTTAATTGTGGCCAATGTGTATTAGAGAAAAACATTTATTTCATAATGATATTTCCCCCCATTTTAAATTCTTATTATCCAATGAAAGGTTAGATTTATTTGAAATTTTTAAATAAAAGATCGAAAGGATTAACAATGCAGATTAATTTTCACAGCCTTCTTTGATCATATTTACCAAGGGTGCTGATATTTTTGGCCATGACTGTGTATGTATGTATATTTATTTATTTATTTATTTATTTATTTGCCAGTTGATCACGTTTTTAAATACATATATTTTGAAATTAAATTTAACTGATTTTACCCTTGTTAGTTACGGAAAATCTTTTTTTTTTTTTTTTTCTGATCAAAAATGGCCTTTTAAAAATAGGATGTAAATCTCACATTTTACTACATTGTGACTAAATGTTGGATTCATTTCTTTCAGTCAACACAGGTTTTGTAATTATTTTTGAAAATTATTGGTGATCAGAGGCCTTACTGATCTGAGTTTATGCACCTCAGATTGAGTGAAAAATATAGGAAAAAAAGCAGTATTTGTGGATTATTCCGGCAATATTCAGTCAAATACTGAGGTGCATAAACTCAGATCAGTAAGGCCTCTGATAAATCAGTTTCAAAAAATAAATACAAAACATGAAAAATTATTGAAAGAAAACAAGTTGACAAAAAATTTAATCCAAGATTTGGTGAAGATAAAGCATAATAGAGAGATTTATAAGCAATTTTTTTGTAGGACAGTCATTTCTGACCAGAAACACAAGTGTGGTAAGGCAGGTAAAAACTCTTTAAAAAAAAATAATTTATTATATTTAATTGTAATTATAAATTATTATTTTTATTGGATATTTATTTTTATTTTATTAATCTTTTTCTTTTCTTTTTTTTTGGGATGTTGTTAGACCGTGTGTGAGCCAAGTCAGTAAGTTTTAGTCCAATGCAATAACATTAATTACCAACTAGAAAAATAAATTTATCCATGTATCACAATGACCAAAACACAACAAGAGGAGTAATCATTTTAAAACACATTCTTGCTTAAGCAAGGGTGTTGTCTTGCTATATTGTCATTTCATTGTAGATGATTCCACTTCCAATTAACATACACATTAGTTCACATTTGCATGATAATGGCATCATTTAACTGATTTAAATGCTATGTAATGCTAAACACAAGCCACAACTGATCCCTGAGAGTCAGTCTATTATAAGGAAGTCTTACCTCTCAAGGCACACAGGAGCGAAGAGCGAGCACAGGAAGATGCGGGCGTGCGGGTGGCACTCTCGGGCGAGGAGCGGCAGCCAGCTGGTGCTCTGCTGCACCGCTTCAGCTGGAGATTCGTGTCCCAGCAAGTTGGGCATCCGCATGTTGTTGTAGCCCAGACCCTGGCACAGGGCCATGTTGCTTGGGATGGGCACGCAACGAGAGGATCCCTGGTGTTCCCAGAGTCCGCTGGGCACGGCACCGATGCCAGGGCCAAGCAGGAGCAGCAGTAGAGCAGACGCTGTCAGCATCATAGTCCAGAGAGCGTCAGAGAGCTGGAAGATCAGCGTAAGGTAGTGTCAGGGTAAATCAGTAATAGGTGTATTTATACACCACTGCCTGAGGCCCATCTGAGAGAGGGTGGGACTTTGTAGGACGTGGGAGTGGATTGGTTAGGGAGGGTGTGTATGTGTGACTGTGTGGGGTGCTGATTCTTCCGTTACTCAGCTGGAGATGATGAACAGTGAGCTCCACTTTACCACACACTTCCTTTTCCTCTCTTCTTTCCTGAGGAGTGTGATTATGATAATATAGCACAACAGATTACCCACGAGCCAGAGGAGGTGTTCTCACACACACACACACACACACACGTTTGTTTTTGTGAAAAGTGGGGACATCCCATAGGCGTAATGGTTTTTATACTGTACAAACTGTATGTGCTATTGTCCTACACCAACCCTACACCTAACCCTACCCCTTACAGGAAACTTTCTGCTATTTCAGATTTTCAATGCACTCCATTCTGTGTGATTTATAAGAGTTTTGAAAAGCGGACACATGGAGTAATGTCCTGAAAAGTCACCTTCTCCTTGTAATACCTATGTCATACCCTTGTCATTATACAAATATATGTCCTCATTTGTCACAAAAATGCGCGCACACAGACAGACAGACAGATAGATAGATATAAATTGCAAGATAGATAGATGTAGATTGATAGATAGATGGTTAGATATATAAATGGATAGATCAATTTCAAAACAAGATAGATGTTTGATATATAGTAGATATATAGATTGATAGATACTTTTCAATATAGATGATAAATGGATAGATAAATTGCAAGATAGATTGATTGTGAGAGATAAATTGCAAGAGGGGTGGTTAGACAAATAGATGGTAGATATATAAATGGATAGATACATTTCTAAATAGATAAATGGGTAGACAAATTGTGAGAAAAAATTAGATAAATGGTAGCTATATAAATTGATAGATACATTTCTAAATAGATGGATTCATAGATGTTAGGTAAATTAATGGATAGATAAACTAACATAGATTGCGAAAGATGGTTGTGTAGGTAAATGGATAGATATACAGACTGACGGATGGATGTTAGATGGTTAGATATAGATAGATTTTGGATAGATAAACGTTGCATAGATAAATGGTTGGATAGATAAGTAGATGATTAGATGGATAGGTAAATGTATTTGGATGTTTTTTGTGTTCACTGTATGAGAAGTTGTTTTTGGGAAAGGTCAGCCAGTGAAAGTGTAAAGCTCTAAGAAGGCCTGGCTGTGACAGAGGTGTGTGAAAGGAAGTGTGTAAGTGTGAGAGGGCTGGAGCGGCGTCTGTGCGTGTGTGATGCTCAGGAGTTTTTCTTCCCCTGCTGGGAGCACTACACAATGTCTACCCCAAAAATGGCCCTCACTTCCTGTCCACTTCATTCCCAGGACCCTTTCTTTCCCCTCGTCCCATCTAATGAATTAGAGAGACCGCATCTCTCGCAGACAAACCATGCGGAAGAGCTTTATGAAGAGCGCATGTCTCTGTGCGTGTATATGTTTATGGGTTGTCTGCATTTGAATGATGCTGAACAATAACAGTGGTAGTTAATGCTGAAACCTATATACAGCGATCTAAATCACTGAGCACTCTCACCCATCCCAGAGAAACAATGGCCCCCTCCGGAACACATTAATGGCACAGTCTCATTAACACTCTCAATGGGTCAGGCAATACCATGAGTCTCAAAGAGGGGGATGGGCGCAATTTATTATATCTGCCAACTTAATGGCCTCTGCTCTAATCTTAGCCATTTAAAAATGTGTCTATTACCCAGATTAAACCAGTCTTAATATATACAGTACTAGTCAAACATTTGGATACACCCACTCATTCTTTATTATTATTTTCAAAATTATTTTTGAAGTATTGTATAGTAAACCAAAACAAAGAACATACAGTGGTGTGAAAAAGTGTTGGACCCCTTCCTGATTACCTTTTTTTTTTTTTTTTTTTTCCATATTTGTCACACTTAAAAGATTCAGATCATCAAACAAATTTTAATATTACACAAAGATAATGCAAGTAAATACAAAATGCAGTTTTTAAATGATGATTTCATTTATTAAGGGAAAAAAAACTGTCCAAACCTACCTGGCCCTACGTGAAAAATTAATTGCCCCCTCCTATTAAATCATGAAAGAACTGTGATTAACCACATTATTTTAGAAAGCTGGGTTAAATTTCACTAGCCAAACCCAGGCCTGATTACTGCCAGACCTGTTGAATCAAGAAATCACTTAAATAGAACCTGTCTGACAAAGTGAAGCATGTTTAAAGAGCAACACATCATGCCGCAATCTAAAGAAATTCAAGAACAGATGACAAACAAAATAGTTTACATGTATCAGTCTGGAAAGGGTTATAAAGCTATTTCTAAGGCTTTGGGACTCCAGCAAACCACGGTCAGAGCCATTATCCACAAATGGAGATAACTTGGAACAGTGGCGAACCTTCCCAGGAGTGGCCGGCCTACCAAAATTACTCCAAGAGCACAAAGACGACTCATCCAGGAGGTCATAAAAGAACCCAGAACAACATCTAAAGAACTGCAGGCCTCACTTGCCTCAATTAAGGTCAGTGTTCATGATTCAACAATAAGAAAGAGGCTGGACAAAAACAGCATCCATGGGAGAGTTCCAAGGCAAAAGCCACTGCTGACCAAAAACAACACAAAGGCTCATCTCACATTTGCCAAAAAATATCTTGATTATCCCCAAGACTTTTGGGAAAATATGCTGTGGACTGATGCAAGACAACTTTTTGGAAGGTGCGTGTCACGTTACATCTGGCGTAAAACCAACACAGCATTTCATAAAAACATCATACCAACAGTCAAACATGGTGGTGGTAGTGTGATGGTCTGAGGTCTTTGCAGCTTCAGGATCTGGAAGACTTGCCATAATTGATGGAACCATGAATTCTGCACTCTATCAGAAAATCCTGAAGGAGAATATCCGGCCATCGGTTTGTGACCTCAAGTCCACCTCTGAATGTCTCAAGAAAAACAAAATTAAGGTTTTGGAGTGGCCAAATCAAAGTCCTGACCTGAATCCTATTGAGATGCTGTGGCATGACCTTAAACAGTCCATTCATGCTCAAACCCTCCAGTCTGGCTGAATTAAAACAATTCTGCAAAGAACAGTGGGCCAAAATTCCTCCACAGCGATGTGAAAGACTCATTGCCAGTTATCGCAAACGCTTGAATGCAGTTGTTGCTGCAAAGGGTGGCCAACACTTTTTCACACCACTGTATATGTTCGTTTGTTTGTAAATAATATATATATAAAATATGTATTTATCTTCAAATAATATTTATAAAATCATCAGTTTATTTGCAAATAATATATTTAGAAATATTTATTTATTTGCAAACTATATTAAAACTTTATTGCAAACAATATTTATATAAACCCTTTTAATTACATATTAATATTTATCAAAGAAAAAGTTTATTTATGTTTTATAAAATAATATTTATAAAAACACTTATTTGCAAATGATATTTATGGGGAAAAAATCATTTATTTATTTACAAAGAGTATTTATAAATGTTATTTTTTATTTATTTGCTTATTATCTCCAAAAAACATTTTCCTGTATTAATATACTTGCTTTGTAAATATATTCATATGCTTACATTTACATTTGTCTACAAAACAAATTCAAACATTTAAGCATACAAATTTCAAATCTTTAAGAATCTTTGAGATTTAGCCCAAATTGCATAAACTGATTAAACTAGTCATAGAAGTTATTCATCTAATTGTTTTCTGTAAGGCTAGTCATTACTCAAGTCAGTTACATAAAAGAGAAAATTAGTGTAATTTGAATCCGAAAAGTAAGACGATTGCCCTTGGCTAACCACTAGCTGGTCAAACTAGTTCTTAAGGTAAACGTCTTAAGATAGTAGGTGTGTTTTATGCAACTGGACTGTTTTTTACTACCAACCTCTGTATCTTCACGTTCACCTGGGAATGATGGTTCTCACCAATTGAGAATTGATTACATTAACACCTATTTGCAGTGTCTGTTGATTAGCCTGCATAGTGTGAGTGTGATCCTTTAATCCTGGAGTCTAATCTCATAATGTTCTCCCCTCATTGACGTTCTCTCTGTCTGCCTCCCACAGACACTTACTGCTACAATAGATCAAACACAGATACTCTGAAATCATGCCAGCCTTTAAGACTCTCTTAACACATTGTTAGGACGTGTGCTGGGATCTTCAGCTGATACTGTAAGACTGTAAGCAACACCCTAGCAATCACATAGCAATGCTCTGGCATTCACCTTACCATACTAGCACCATGGAGGAACATTTGCCATGTTAATTTGCCTTAAAAGTATTAATTAATTTTAAAAAAATCTTTCTGATCTCAAATTTTTGAACCGTAGTGTGTATTTCACACCGAGGACAACTGAGGGACTCAAACACAACTATTAAAAAAGGTTCAAATATTCACTGATGCTCCTGAAGGAAACACGATGCATTTAGAGTTGGGGGGTGAAAACTTTTGAACACAATGAAGATGTCCAAATTTTTCTTATTTTGTTAAAATATCATTTCTTCCATTTAGCACTGCTCTTCAGAAGCAACAGAAGATACTTGCATGTTTCCCGGAAGACAAATTAAGTACAATTTACCTTGATCTCCAAATTCAAAAAGTTTTCACCCCTTAATGCTTTGTGTTTCCTTCAGGAGCATCAGTGAATGTTTGAACCTTTTTTAATGGTTGTGTTTGAGTCTCTCAATTGTCCTCAGTGTGAAAAGATGGATCTCAAAATCATACAGTCACTGCTGGAAAGGGTTTAAATGTGCAAAAGATGCTGGAAAACTGAAGAATCTGCAGGACATGGAGGATTTTTCTGAAGAACAGAGCTCAGTTTAACTGTTCAGAACAAACAAGGGACTCATGAACAACCATCACAAAACAAAAAACAGTTGTGGATCATCCAGGGAACCACACACAGTATTAATAACCAAGGGTTTCCAAACTTTTGAAGGGTGTTATTTTAATAATTTCAGCTTTTTTTTTGTCTTGTGGTCTATATGTAAACATCTTTTATCAGGACAGTACTAAATAAAAAAAATAATATGCATTTTGTATGATCTCTTATTTTGTTAAAAGTATTCGCATTTTCACAGATTCTGCAAGGGGTTCACGAACTTTTGCATGCCATTGTATTATGCAGTATAGGATATATACAGTCATGGCCAAAAATATCAGCACCCTTGGTAAATATGATCAAAGAAGGCTGTGAAAATTAATCTGCATTGTTAATCCTTTTTATCTTTTATTTAAAAAAAAATAAAGATCTAACCTTTCATTGGATAATAAGAATTTAAAATGGGGGGAAATATTATGAAATAAATGTTTTTCTCTAATACACATTGGCCACAATTAACGGCACCCTTTTATTCAATAATTTTTGAAACCTCCATTTGCCAGTTTAGCAGCTCTAGATGTTCTCCTATAAAGCCTGATGAGGTTACAGAAACCTGACAAGAGATCAGAGACCCTTTCTTCATCCAGAATCACTCCAGACCCTTTAGATTCACAGCTCCATGTTGGTGCTTCTTCTCTTCAGTTCACTCATTTTCTACAGGGTTCAGGTCAGAGGACTGGAATGGCCAGCAGAAGCTTGGTTTTGTGCTCAGTGACCCATTTTTGTGTTGTTTTTGAGGTCTGTGTTTGGATTATTGTATGGTTGGAAGACCCAAACATGGCCCATTATAAGATTTCTAACAGAGTCAGTCACTTATTGATTTTTTATCTGTTGGTATTTGATAGAATTCATGATGCCATGTGTCTAAACAAGATGTACAGGACCTCCAGCAGAAATATAGGCCCACAACATCAAAAATACAGCAGTATATTTCATTGTACACATGGGGTACTTCTGTGCACCAACCCATCTTGAATATACTGGAGTTTGTTTTTGGATGAGCTAGGAGAATATTTCATGAAGCCATGGCTGGATAATTTAATGTTCATAATCACCCCGGAGTGCTCAAAATTGTGAATATGAATGGGAATATACTTCTGAGATATTTTACTCATAAGAATTTCTAGGGGCGCCAATAATTGTGTCCAACATGTATTTGAGAAAAACATTTATCTCATAATGATATTTCCCCCCATTTTAAATTCCTATTGTCCAATGACAGGTTAGATTTTTGTGATTTTTTTTTTTTTTTTTTTTTTTTTTTTTTTTTTAAATAAAAGATCAAAAGGATTAACAATGCAGATTAATTTTCACAGCCTTCTTTGATCATATTTACCAAGGGTGCCGATAATTCTGACCACTACCGTAGGTATATATGCAGTATGCAGACTGACATTGGCATGTTGACGTGTGTTTCAGAGATCCCAGGATTCCTGAGTGTGGAGGAGAGCAGCGTGGTGATGCAGCTGGCCCAGCTGAAGGGCCTGACCCACAGCTCTCTCCTCACGTCGCCGGACAGCCAGGAGGAGCAGCTCACTCAAGACGAGCTCTTCAGCCTGCTCGACCTCAACCAGGACGGCCTTCTGCAGAGAGAGGAGGTCAGACAGTCGCTCTGCTAACGCTGCCACTTAAATGTATCAGTTCAGTGGCTTCAACAGAAAAACAGAAAACTCTGTCAGTTAAGATTTAGTGAGTTACATTTTACATTTCGTCATCGAAAATAAGTTGCAATCAAAGCTGGAGCAGAACATTTGTTTGTGTCAGAGCAACTGACATACATTGTTATACACTGCATTGTTAAAATGTGCTGGAAATATTAAAAAAGAACTGATATACACACTGAAATCAAGTTTTATGACAAAAGCCAACAAATAAAATTAGCAGCACTATGCACTTTTTGTTTGCATAAACAGTGAAATAAAAACATTAAAAACTGATGGCCGGATTTTAAACTAACAAAAAATATTCATAACATGTTATCTACTGACATACTACATGTTCAAATCAAGTTTTGACAATTTTTTTCAAATAAAATTATAACATTTCAGCCTTTAATTTTTTGTTTTTTTTAATAAATAGGATGAGTCAGAATGGAAAATTAAATTTTATCTGCTCCATAAACAGTTCTACATAAGCTAATATGCATTCTAAAAATCTCAACACTTCTTATAACAAGGTAGCCTAATTTTCAATCGACCGGTTAAGATTTACAACAAAAAATACGATTTTTGCATTGGTCTGAACAAAAATATGGCAGACAGACTGAATGAATTTGTAAATCCACAGTTGGACAGCAGGTGGCGCCTATGAACGCTTCTAAACACTGCTTTTATCACGCATTACACGGAGGGAAGCAAATGCACCTGCGTGAGACTCTTAATAACTTTGATTAAAGCAGAGCAGTATTTACTGTAAGTTTTTCAAATCGCAATAATCAAATACGGGCTTAATGAAAATGAAAATACGAAACTAGATAATGAAAATAACCTCACGGCTGATTTGTCAAGTATGTATTGGCGAGCTACTACCAATCAGGCCACGAGCTACTGCTAGCTTGCGAGCGACGTGTTGGAGACCCCTGGGGCATAAGGATGAGCCTTTCTGAATGGAACGCAGGGAAAGTCAGTCACTTGCTTCGTTTCTTAATGAATCAGCTGCTTTGAACAAATCATTTGAATTAATGATTCAACGAATCATTCATTAAGATGGACTTGCTGCCACCTACTGGCGGTTTTTGTGTCCTATTAATTTATCCGTAGCAGGCCTAAACCAGCCAAATTATAAACACACTCAGCAAAATATTGTTTAACTATAGTTATCGACAAAATCTCTAAAAATACAGAGATGTTATTTTTTTGTCAATATCGCACACCCCTACATTCGGTGTATATAAATACATTGTGTATTTTCTTCAAAAACATGGTAGTTTTTAGTGCTGCTTTGAAAGCTTAATCACTCATTTTTGTTCCACGAAAGAAAATAATACATTTACAATACAGAACAATAGAGTGAGGAAATGTTGACAGAATCCTGTTCTTGGGAATACTGAGTGAAACCGTAATAAAATGAATATTCCCAGAATTAAAAGCATCTGTTCTGTTACAGATTTTGAGTCTGTCCCATTCAACTGATGGATCTTGGCTGAGCTCATACAATTTACGGAAAATCCACACCGGGCTTGAGACCAACCCTTCTGGTAAGTGAAGTGTGTGTGTGTGTGTGTGTGTGTGTGTGTGTGTGTGAGAGAGAGAGAGAAAGAGAGAGAGTGGTGGGTCTGACACAATGACACAACATGCAGTGTTTTCTAGCAGCTTCCGGATGGATCCTATCGTCACTCATTAAAGTCTCATTAATATGAGGGTTACACACACACACATCCGGTCGCATACGGTCTCGCTGAGGTAGTGTCCCCTCTTCCGGTCCCCCTGCTCTATTGTCTGGAGAGCGTCCCGCTGTGGTTCGGTTCCGGAGGGGAAAGAGTGAAGACTCACTGACCCGTGAATAAAGGAGAAAAATAGAGAAATGCTATTCTTGTTTTTCTCGCCTTGCTCATTGTAACACTGCCATCAACAGTTATGTTTTACTTGTGGTGTTTTTGAGGTGAGCATCTCTATTACTGTTGCACATACCTAAGGTAGAGGATTTATGCACATCCCTGAATCTAAATAGTAAACCTTTGGATGTAACTTGTCCTGCATCATTTGTGATTTGTGCTACATACATGAATGATACCTCAAATCATGCGACTTGTTGACAAATCCCAAAGATTTACAATGAAGGAGGAATCCAAGCCTTATATAGAGACCAGAATATCATAGAGGCTTGCAAATGGGCTCAGCTGACTTGGACCTGAAAGGAAACCACTTAGAACATGCTAGCAACCACATAGAAATGTGTTAAAAATATTCAGCAACCATATATCTCTCACAATATACTGACATTGCACCACCCACATTTTCTTCATCACTTTCTGAATCATACCTGGAAGCTTTAGCTGATTTCGAGGGGTGTGTGTTTGCAGGAGTTTTGTCTCTGCAGGAGTTTAAGCGTGTCGGTTGTGGAGTGTTGCAGTACAGCGCCGCTGACCAAGGTTTGGACGGACATGCCAAGGTCAGGCAGAGAAGCACACACACTCGACTTTACCTCGGAGAGGGCACACACCACCTGCTGAAGAGCATCAGAAACAGGTAAGGCTTTCTGATGGGCGGAGTAGTGCTTAAAGCTCAGGGCTGCTAATCATAAGGTTCCTGGTTCGATCCGGCACAATCATGCACTTCAGCAAGGCACTTAAAGAGATAGTTTACACTGAAATTAAAATGACATTGTTTACTCACCTTCATATCATTCCGATCCTGTACGGCTGTGGAACAATTTGTGTTGGACTCCTTATTGACTTTGAAGGGTCATGAACTGCCTTTGTTTTTTAGTTGGTATTGTTACCTGAGGTCCACTTATAATGTCATCAAGATTTTTACATCAAAAAGCATAATTTAGAAGTAATAGGCTTTTTTCTGTGCTGTTTTAACCCCCCTCATCAGAACGCTCTGTTTGAATAGGCGTAGAGGATTGTAGACTGGGTGTTAAAGAACTGTGCTGTAATAACCCCTACAAATACAACTCATTATATACACTATAAACACTTTAAAAGAGAAAGGCATGTAGATGTTTGTGATTTGTGAAAGACATTTTCTCTGTTTTAGAGGGATGCTCATTTTTAAATCATACCCTATATTTATTGCATCAAAATTTGTTAATACTTTACTGTGGGGTGGATAAATTTATCAGTTGCTTATTGTTCATACAATACATATACATATTATATATATATGTATATATGTAATATATAATTACATTGAGCTGGGTAGTAACTGATTACATGTAATCTGGATTATGTAATCTGATTCCAAAAATTAAGTACTTGTAATTAGAGTAAGTTACATTTTAAAATACTCGTAATCAGACTACAGTTACTTTTTTATGGATTACATGATTACATATTATTCACACAATAGCAATAAATTATTCATAATTCATTGATTCTCCCTAATTTCTCTTTTTCATTTTTTTACATTTTCCTTTCTAAAATAGCCTACCGATTATATACATATTATATATGTATATATAGTCCAGTTTTGTGGACATTCACACATAGACTAGTCATTAGTCCGGTGGCGACTGCATTGGACCTCTGGATTTACAAAAATCATTTCAGGTTTAAGAAGCGTTTCAACATTGCATCAACTACTGATGAACACATTCATTTTTATTTGAATTATTACTCTCTAGGTTTTTTTAACCATGTATTATTAATTATAACTAATTAAAATGCACATATTCACGTCATTTCTTAGTTGCATGTAATCCGGGGATTACAAAACGTTTTTTCATCTAAACCTTATTCACCAAATAGCCTATATTTGCTTTAAGTACCCCTGAGATTTTAAAAGAAATATTTCAATAATTAAGTATCACATTTGCATGTTCACGGTTTCCTTGATGTTGATTAATGATCACATGGCATGCAGGTAAATAAAAATATTTCATGTTTTTTAGTAAGTGTTTTATTTAAAACAAAGACTATAGAAATGTAAAGACGGTTCTCTCCTATACTTATGAATGGGAGAAACTGTAATGCACGATATGGAGAAATAGTCCCACCTTCTAAATGAAAGAGCCAAATTTTCCATAGAAACCTGGGGCAGGTTCAAGCTCAAACATGTGCAACGTTTTGCTATGGTTTCCGGGATGAACGACATGTTTCCTGGAAACACTGTGCAACGGGGTTTGAGATATGTTTTCTCATCAGCAGCAACATGTATATAAACCACGCCGTATTAAAGAGACAGCTCGCACAATGGGTCCAAGTAAAGTCGTTTATAAATGTGTCCGCTGCAGCAACAGTTGAAGATATTAGAAGTCATGTTTGTTGTAAGAGTTTTATAGTAACAATATAGCATAGCAACATGATGATGTAGTTGTTTATATTTTTAGCTTCATTGCAAGGCAAGTTTATTTATATACCAAATTTCATACACAATGGTAATTAAGTGCTTTACATAAGACGGCAAGGGCACTATTTTGCAGTATTAAACATATATTTATACCGATTTCATCAGGCTCCTGAAAAGAGCCTGATGGAAGAACACAAAGAATGGCCTTCTCAGCTGAGATAGCTGAAACCCTTGTGTCATCAGAACAGGGTGTTCAACGCACCAACATTTCCGTTTAAAAAACGTTTTGCAATGTTTTGACGGGACTGAACGCAGCCCAGACTTGACCAGCCAATGCACATGCACAGTAAGCACGTTATGACTCTGCATGCGCATTGGCTGGTCTAGCCTGAAAAATAAGCTTTTTAAACGCTATTTGACCATAAGAAACAACTTTCATGGGGCAATAAATTTCATATTTTTGTTGCTGATTTGACATATATATAATTTAATTGTGAGTTCAGCGAGCAGTTTTTGAGATTTCAGGATTCCCCCCTTCATTAAGATAGGTCTTGTACAAGCTTCCTGGGACGTTGCAAATATGGCCGCCGAGTGAAGAGACTTTCCTCGAAAAGAGTTTGATTTATGATTTCATGATTTAATTAATTTGTCAGCTTTTCATTAAGGTCACAACCCCCCTGCAGTTCCTTCACGAACCCTAGTTTGGGAAACCTTGATGTAATATGTTTAATGCACTCATGTTGTAAATTACAATGAATGCAACAAGTTTTCTTACTCTTTGCATTTTTTACATCGTTATGGTACAAGATAATGCTATTTAAATCAATGTGATAAACGAGTTAAATCAAAAGTAATCTAAAAGTAATCTGATTATATTACCTAAAATGTGTAATGTAACGGATTACATTACTGACTACAATTTGTGTCATGTAATCTGGAATCAGTAACGGATTACAATTTGTAAGTAATCTACCTCTGTGTATATATATATATATATATATATATATATATATATATATATATATATATATATATATATATATATATATATATATATATATATATATATATATATATTGTGTTCTGTAGCAGAAAGACACCCATACAGGATTGGAGGGTGAGTAATTGATGACAGTATTTTCATTTTTGGGTGAACTGTCTCTTTAATCCCTGTTCACCGCAGGAAGATTTTTCTTGAAATAACATTGCTTTGGGGTAAAAATCTGCTACTTACTTGTGTACTAGACATTGTACAAAGTAGAGCTAGTTTAAGACATGCAGATAAAAGCATAGACAAACTATTTATGTTTTTTTTTTTTCTCCAGAGTGACCCGTTTAACGCGACTGCCGTCCTCATTGGTCGATCTCAGCGAGCCAATGGAAGTCGTCCGTTATGAGCAGGGTGGCTACAGCCACGCCCACCACGACAGCAGCCTCACCAATCACGACAGCAGCTGTGCCCACACACACCTGGCAGCTAATAACTCCGCCTCCAAGCAGGTCGCATGCAGGTACATCTACCGTATAAGACATTTGAAATCTGTTTGATTGACTGTTACGCTGTAATAAAAAGGCGGTATCTGACCTGATACGCAGGTATCTGACGGTCCTGCTGCTTCTGAACTCTGCGGATGGAGGTGGAGAGACCAGCTTTCCTGTGGCTGACAACAGGACATACGAGGAGGAGGTGAGCCATTTCCTGTTCCTATGGTAACAGGGGGAGGTGAACTCTGTTGCCATGGCAACCAGGCAGCAACAGGAAGAAGGTTTTGAATTATGGTAGCTATCTTAGGCACTTGACGTTATTGTGTGTGTGTGTGTGTGTGTGTGTGTGTTTAAGGTCTTAGGTGATCTCTCTCAGCAGTACTGTGATAAAGGTAATCTGAAGGTCAAACCTGTAGCTGGAACCGCTCTGCTGTGGTATAACCACCTCTCAGATGGCAATGGTGAGTTTCTCTTTTTCATATGCCTCTAGACTGCTTACATATTGTAATCCGTTACTGATTCCAAATTACATGACAAAAATTGTAGTTACATTACATTACACATTTTAGGTAGTATAATCAGACTACTTTTAGATTACTTTTAGATTACTTTTGACCTAACTCGTTTATCACATTGATTTAAATAGGATAATCTTTCCATATTAATATAAAAATATAAACGAGTAAGAAAATATATTCTATTCGTTGTTATTAGCAACACGGAGCGCGATAAACATTACATTACGTCCCTCTTTTCCTTACTTTCCTTTGCTTTTAAAAAGCACCTTGCGCATTTTCAAATTAGCGGCAATTCTGCGTCAGTTGCTTGAACTAAATAATTTTTATTACTAAAAATCAAAACGACGATGGGGGATGGTGCCGCAGTGGGCAAATGAGAAGAAACTGCAGGGGGTTTATGAGTTTAAGGAAAAGCTAATTAATTAAAAAAATAAATAAATTAAAAATGTTAAATTAAAATAAATCATTTTAAAATCAATCAAAATAAAATACTTAATCGAATTATTTTTTTTCCTGCATCTCATGTGATCATAATGAGTACTTAGGGGGTGAAAGAGGATCAGTTAACAAAAAAGTTGGTGAATTTTTGTGCATTTTAATGTGTTTGAAAGACAAACGCCTTCCAAAGTACCGGTAATACATGGTAAAATAACCAGTTGTGTGATCATTCAAATAAAAATTAATGTGTTCATCAGTAGTTGATGTAATGTTGAAACACTTCTTAAACCTGAAATGATTTTTGTAAATCCAATGTTCAAATGCTGTGTAGCCACCTGACTAATGACTGATCTCTGTGTAAATGCCCACCAAACTGGAAGACTTTATATATGTGTATATGAGCAGTAGGCAATTTTAGAGAGCATTTAAAATATGAAAAAGAGGAATTATGAATAATTTATTGCTATTGTGAAAATAATATGCGAAAAAGAAGCTGTAGTCTGATTATGAGTATTTTAAAATGTAATATAATCTAATTACAAGTATTTAATTTTAGGAATCTGATTACGTAATCCAGATCCAGAACTTCCCAGCTCTGATTGTAGCGTATGCATAATGAATATTAATGAACTCACCATTGTCATTCTTCACGTATTTCCGTCAGGTTGGGTTGGAGAGCTGGATGAATTCTCTCTGCACGGAGACTGCTTAGTCACTCGGGGCTTCAAATGGACAGGAAGTGTGTGGGTGAACATCGACCCTGACCAGCAGCGGCAGGAGCGCTACCAGCGCCTGGTCTCGTGGCATCCAGACGGGCAAAGCAAAAAGCCCGAGCATGGAGACCTTCACCAAGACCTCTGAACCAGACGATCAGACATCTGATCTACAATCAGTTTCTGCTAATGTGAAGCCTTGTTTAGGAAAGTAAAAGCTGGTGCAGTAAGAGATACATGAGCTTTACCTTTATATAGCTGTCAGCCCCTGCTCCGGTGACATATCATTTAATATTCATGAGTTCAACAGGGAAATTGCTTTCAATAATAGCTAAACGTTCACTTATATATAGTTTGCTGGTGTTGCACAAATTATTTATTCCCTATTTATAAAAGAGTTTTATTCAATGTGGCATATTTATTGAAATTATTTATTTGTCATATTGCTATTTATTTATTTAATTATTTATTCATATATATCAAATGTGTGGTGTGTATACACACACACACACACACATATATATATATATATATATATATATATATACATATATATATATATATATATATGTATGTGTGTGTGTATATGTAGTCACATAATGTGTGTCTATCTCAGGTTTGGTTACACACAGGTTGTCTTTTTCCATTTTGATGTGCTATTTCAAGCAAAGAAATAGTCAGATATGTAAGTTAAATTAATTCTGAAATAAATTCATACTTATGGAAGATTGAATGGGTGGTGTTTTCGATTTCACTGGTCAATTTTCTGTAGGAATTAAACCTCGGCAATCACACATTACAGATTTCACCTATATACAAGTGCAGGTGTTCCCCACAAGAGGGCATTGTTTTCACTTAACATCTCTACCTCGGTGGTTTTCAAACTTGTTCCTGGGGAACTTGTTCCCACAGCTCTGCACATTTTGCATGTCTCCCTAATTTACACACCTGATACAGATCATCAGCTCATTAGGGAAGAGCTCCATGAACTAGGGAGACAGTGGGTCCCGAGGAACAGGATTGAAAATCACTGCTCTAACTAACAAGTTTGTTTAATTTTTGACAGGTATGAAAGCCAGGCTGTGAGGGATTCGAAATACTGTGTGTTCAATGGGCTGTACTGTTGTTTAACAACAAACCGATTGTTCGGCTGACAAAACATCTTTCCAAAAACACTTTTAGTACATAAAACTCCATAAAACAGCTTTGAAACTAAGTGGCATGTCTTTTGAATTTGAAACTTTAATGGTTTAGAACTGGCAGTGAGAATTGAGAGAATTTCAAACTTGTGAGGTGCAATTATAGAAAATTACTTAAGTATCCACGAGAGATTCCAACAATTTCTGTTCTAACAATTTGATAAACCTTTCATAGTAACCTTCCATTTGTTTTCATTACAGAGAACTATATTCTCAGAATGTTGCCACTTTAGATGACACATGCCATTTTCAAAAGAAAAAAAACTTTCAAATGCGCTACCTGAAGGTACTGCGCGCACACACACACACACACACACACACACACACACACACACACACACACTCACTCACTCACTCTCTCTCTCTCTCTCTCACACTCTCACACACACACACACACACACTCACACTCTCACACACTCTTCTGTGCTGTAGCTGCTGATTTGAACTCAATAGAACAGCATGTAAGCTGTTATTGCAAAAGATCCTTTAATACCCTCTGGATCTTGGGGCTTAATACAGAGTCTGGAATTTTGGGGCTTTTAGTGACTCACTAAACACGAATAGTTTCTCACAGCTGCTTGTATCTATTATGTACTGTATAAATTTGATACTGCTTTGTGAGTACCTTTGGGCTTGGCAAAGGCAAAAGACCTTTTCTATCCCCTGAAGTACGATGCAAACTACTTTAATAGTATAGTAGGGTACAATAAGACTAAAGAGGGTTATTTAGGTCCATTATAACTACTGGAGAAGTTAGAATGGATCTTAAAATGTGTTTTGGTATCAAACTGGACCCTGAGTGTATTATGGCAAAAAAGGTTAAAAAAAAAAATAATAAAATAAAAAATAAACATTAATAAATGAATATTGAGTAAAATTACTTTAAATATTAAAAATGACTTAAATATAAAAAATACTTAATTAAAATTGTAATTTATAATTAAAAAATTTAAAACTTTAATATGCTTAAGTAATTAAAAATTACTTTAAAATACTTTAAAATAAAAAAGCTACTTTAATACTTTACTTAATTACTAAAACATACTTTAAAATTACTTAATATATTTTAAATAATTTTTTAAATAATTTTAAATATTACATAATTTTTACAAACTTCAAATTGTGTGGATCCACTCATATGCACCCACTTAAAATATAGAGTCAAATAAATAAAGTTGCACAACATGCTGAAAGTCTAAAGGTAATCAGCCATGATAAGTTCGACAGAAAGCTTAGATCCAGGGAACATCAGTTCAAGTCAGGTTCCTTTTGCCAAACCACATTTATTCTTCCTTTTTCACCAGGTCCTCAAGCTAATAATCAACCCAGTGCACTCAAATTAACCCAGCACTGATCACGAGTGGCTCACTCGACGCATCTCTGTTTAGATTTTACTCTGACTAGCAATTATCTCTGAAACTCGCAAACACATCTTCTTATGCCGAGTTCACACTGCACCATATTCGCCCTGATTTTCAATGGCGACAGATTTTGTGAAATTGCCGACAAATGCCCAGAAATCGGAGAGAATCGCTGAAGCCCGAGAAATATTTGATATAGATATATAATAATAAAAAATAAAATTAAACATAAAAGGGGGCTATGGTTAAATCATATTCTTCTATAAAAGAAAAAGATGTATTGCATTTTTCTCTTTCATCACTTTGAGAGCTTTTGTATAAGAAATAAACTCATAAAATGCACAAAATGTTGGTTTCACTTTCAAGAAGTTAGATTTGTGTATATAAATGTTTCCCAGCAGAAGTACAGTGTCTATAGAAAATCTTCATACCCCTTCATTTTTTTTCACATTTTGTTATGTTAAACTGCTTTAAATTACTTTTTTCCTGAAAAAATGGTATTGCACAAGTCTTCATACCCTTTGCTTTGACACTTGAAATTTAGATCAGGAGCATTCCAGTTTCACTGGATCATCTTTTAGATGTTTCTGTACTCCGACTGGAGTTAACCTGTGACAAATTCATTTGATTGGACATGATTTGGAAAGGCACACATGCCTGTCTATATAAAGGTTAACAGCTGAAATGGATGTCAGAGCAAAAACTAAGCCACGAGGTCAAAGAAATGGTCTGCAGAGCTGAGAGACAGATCTGGGGAAGACTATAAAAAAAAATAAAAAATTCTGCTGTGTTGAAGGTTCACAGGAGCATTTGGCCTCCATGATCCTTAATGGATGAAGTTTGAAACAATCAGGACTCTTCCTAGATCTAGCCTCCTGGCCAAACTGAGCAATCAAAGGAGAAGGGTCCTGGTTAGAGAGGTGATCAAGACACTGATGGTCTGGTTGAGCTCCAAGATCTTATATGGAGATGGGAGAAATCACTGCGACACTCCACCAATCTAGGCTTGATGGCAAAGTGACCAAACTCAAGCTTCTCCTCAGTAAAGATACATGAAACTCTGATTGGAATTTACACAAATACACCCAAATAACTCTCAGACTATGAAAAAAAAAAAGATTCTCTGGTCTGATGAACCTCAATTCCTTATGTCTGAGGGAAAGCACCGCTTATCACCTGCATAATACCATCCCAGCGGTGAAGCGTGGTGCAGTGGGGGTGTTTTTCAGCGGCAGGGACTGTGGAAGTGATCGGAGAAGACAGAAAGCTGAATGCAGCCAAATACAGAGAAATCATTAAAGAAAACCTGGTTCAGAGCACTCAGAACCTCAGAATGGGCTGAAAGTTCACCTTCTAACATGACAATCACCCTACGCACACAGACAAGACAATGCAGGAGAGGCTTAGGGACGACTCTGAACGTCCTCGAGTGGCTCAGCCAGAGCTGGGACTTGGAACCAATCAGACATCTTTGGAGAAACCTATAAATGTCTGTCAGCTTGAGATGATCTAAAGAGAAGAATGCAGATGTGAAAGCTTGTTGCATCATACCCAAAAAGACCCGAGGCTGTAATTGTTACCAACGTTAAGGGTATGAAGACTTGTGCAATGTCATTTTTTCAGTGTTTTCTTTTGAATACATTTGCAAAGTTGTGATGAACCCGTTTTTTGCTTTGCCATTATGGTGAGTGTGGTGTTGATTTGTGTGTGTGTGTGGGGGGGGGGGGGGGGGGGGAGACATAATAACGCAACATAAAAAAAAGGGATATGAAGACTTTCTATAGGCACTATATGTTGTTAACAAGGAAGTCATCTTTGTTACTGTTTCATCGGGGAGGTGACACCACAGTATCAGCGTGATCTTGCGTTATTTGTTTATCACTTCTCGCGTGCGTTTGGTTGTGAGACGTAGTTTGCGGAGCAGACAGAGCTGTCGGCGATTCTTCCTGTTGTAAAGTCATGCTGTGTGTAATCTACTGTCGCCGATCCATCATGCAATGTGTGAACACAGCAGCGACTGACTGCTACCCCAGATAGTCCTGCAGTGTGAAAACAACGGTGATACGATGACTTTGAAAATCATGCAGTGTGAGCTCGGCGTGTTAACACATGAATAGTGCATCGCTATGTACGTTTAGGGAGTGCAGATGCACGTATAGGTTGGTTTAAGTACGCGGCTTTGGTCAGGTACGCGTTTGTGTGTGACAACCTCGGACATCAGCCAATCACAGACGACCGTACATTGGTCAGCCAATCACAGCGCAGCGCCGAGCGTCATAACCGGGACGCTGCAGCTGAGCGCTGATGCTTAGATCAGTGTAATATCCAACGAGACAGGCGCAACCTCACACCTGCTTTTCCGTTATATTACTTCACCAAACCGAGGGATTCTTTAAGACTTACTATCATTCGCGTTTAACCAACATCCATGCGATTCTTCAGGCTTACCTTCAAGTGCTTTGTCGACTGCTTTTGAGACCCTTTTATTCATCGTCTGCCAGCGACGCACGTCAATTATTATCATTTGGAGATCAATCTTGTCAACGTTCTGCTGAGGATCAATTTCACACAAACAATCAGACAGCAACCCCACGGAAAAGTACTGAACAACGCGAATTAAAAAATAATAAAACGTGAAGAACCGTTATTTGTAAATTCTCGGGCGCGCGGCGCTCCTGCTGGCCAGCGCGCGGCATGTCGCCAGAAGAGCATTTCTCCAGTAAGAATGAGTTTATAATTATATGCTTGTTTGTTTACATACCTATTGATGATAACAGGAATAACACGTTAATAACTGTGTATTTACATAGACCTGATATAAAATGTAATCTATAAATTGATTGAATCAGATTGGTGTTTGCGTAATGTATCTTTCCATTACACAGACTGCTCTAAAAACTGTCGAGTTATCTGAACAGGATCCAGATCTGGTCTCTCCATGTATTTACCTGTATCAAATGTCTCTCCTTCACTTTCTTCCTTACACACGCACACACACACAGACACAGACACAGACAGACAGTCCCTCAATCCGCTCCAATCTGGATCCAGCTGCATCTCTGACATACATAAAACTGCCAATGATGTTATAGGAACACAACAATCAATCAAATCATCATGCTGGATGGGTGCAGTATATATATATACAGTCATAGCCAAAAATATCGTCACCCTTGGTAAATATGATCAAAGAAGGCTGTGAAAATTAATCTGCACTGTTAATCCTTTCGATCTTTTATTTAAAAAATTCACAAAAATCTAACCTTTCATTGGATAATAAGAATTTAAAATGGGGGGAAAATATCATTATGAAATAAATGTTTTTCTCTAATATGCATTGGCCACAATTAACGGCACCCTTTTACTCAATACTTTTTGAAACCTCCATTTGCCAGTTTAACAGCTCTAGATGTTCTCCTGTAAAGCCTGATGAGGTTAGAGACACCTGACAAGAGATCAGAGACCCTTTCTTCATCCAGAATCACTCCAGACCCTTTAGATTCACAGCTCCATGTTGGTGCTCCTTCTCTTCAGTTCACTCATTTTCTACAGGGTTCAGGTCAGAGGACTGGGATGACCAGCAGAAGCTTGGTTTTGTGCTCAGTGACCCATTTTTGTGTTGATTTTGAGATCTGTGTTTGGATTATTGTACGGTTGGAAGATCCAAACATGTCCCATTATAAGATTTCTAACAGAGTCAGTCACTTATTGATTTTTTTATCTGTTGGTATTTGATAGAATCCATGATGTCATGTGTCTAAACAAGATGTCTAGGACCTCCAGCAGAAATATAGGGCCACAACGTCAAAAATACAGCAGTATATTTCATTGTACACATGGGGTACTTTTTATCCGTGTTCACCAAACCCATCTTGAGTGTTTGCTGCTAAAAAGCTAATTTTTTTTAGTTTCATCTGACCATAGAAGCCAGTCCCATTTGAAGATCCAGTCGTGTCTGATGACTGAATATGCTGGAGTTTGTTATTGGATGAGCGAGGAGAATTTTTCTTGAAATACTCCCAAACAACATGTGGTGATGTAGGTGCTGTTTGACAATTTTTTTTTAAGGTTTTCTGACCCCGAGACTCAACTATTTTCTGCAGTTCTCCAGCTGTGGTTCTTGGAGAGTCTTTAGCCACTCAAACTCTCCTTCTCACTGTGCATTAGGACGATATAGACACACGTCCTCTTTCAGGCAGATTCATAACATTTTATGTTGATTGGAAATTCTTAATTATTGCCCTGATGGTGGAAATGGGAATTTTCACTGCTCTAGCTCTTTTCTTAAAGCCACTTCACTAATTTGTGAAGCTCAATTATCTTTTGCTGCACATCAGAAATATATTCTTTGGTTTTTGTCATTGTAAAGGGTGATTAATGGAATTTGGGCTTTGTTTTCCCTCCTGTTTATATTTTTGTGAAACAGGAAGCCATGGCTGGATAATTTCATGTTCATAATCATCCTGGAGTGCTCAGAATTGTGAATATGAATGGGAATATACTTCAGAGATATTTTACTCTTAAGAATTTCTAGGGGTGCCAATAATTGTGTCCAACGTGTATTTGAGAAAAACATTTATTTCATAATGATATTTCCCCCCATTTTAAATTCTTATTATCCAATGAAAGGTTAGATTTTTGTGAATTTTTTAAAGAAAAGATCAAAAGGATTAACAATGAAGGGTGCCAATATTTTTGTCCATGACTGTATATATATATATATATATATATATATATATAATATACAGAGCTGGGCAGATTACTTACAAATTGTAATCCGTTACTGATTCCAGATTACATTACACAATTTGTAGTCAGTAACGTAATCAGTTGCATTACACATTTAAGGTAATGTAATCAGATTACTTTTGATTTAACTCGTTTATCACATTGATTTAAATAGAATTATCTTGTACTATAATGATGTAAAAAATGCAAAGAGTAAGAAAACTTGTTCCATTCACTGTAATTAACAACATGAAGTGCATTAAACATTATATTACATCAA
The DNA here is from genome assembly GCA_036784905.1 of Acrossocheilus fasciatus. NCBI lineage: Eukaryota > Metazoa > Chordata > Actinopteri > Cypriniformes > Cyprinidae > Acrossocheilus > Acrossocheilus fasciatus. The sequence continues at coordinate 7,185,897 of CM071960.1, forward strand.
GGTTTCCCAAACTAGGTTTCGTAAAGGAACTGCAGGGGGGTTGTGAGTTTAATGAAAAGCTGACAATTATTTAAATTAAAAATAAATAAATAAATAAATTTTAAAACAAACTCCCTTTCTTTTCTTTTTTTAAAATTTAATTTTTTTTTTTTTTTTATTTGAACTCCCTTTCGAGGAAAGTCACTTCACTTGTCGGCCATATTTGCAACGCCTCCGGGCAGCTCGTACAAGACCTACAGTATCTTAATGAATGGGGGAATTCTGAAATCTCAAAAACTGCTCCCCATGAATGTTGTTTCTTATGCTCAAATAGCGTTTAAAAAGATTATTTTTCAGGCTAGACTAGGCAATGCGCATGCAGAGTCATAACGTACTTTTGACTGCGCATATGCATTGGCTGGTCTAGTCAGGTTTCTATGGGAAAGTTGGCTCTTTCATTTAGAAGGTGGGACTATTTCTCCATATTGCGCGTTGCAGTTTCTCCCATTCATAAGTATAGGAGAGAACCGTCTTTGCATTTCTATAGTCTTTGTTTTAAATAAAACACTTACTAAAAAAAGGTGAAATATTTTTATTTACCTGCATGCCATGTGATCATTAATAAACATCAAAGAAACCATGAGCATGCAAATGTGTTACTTAATTATTGAAATATTTATTTTAAAATCTAAGGGGTACTTAAAGCAAATATATTTGGTGAATAAGGTTTAGATGACAAAAACGTTTTGGAATGCCTGCATTACATGTAACTAAGAAATAACGTGAATATGTGCATTTTAATTAGTTATAATTAATAATACATGATTAAAAAAGTAACTGTAGTCTGATTACGAGTATTTTAAAATGTAACTTACTCTGATTACAAGTACTTAATTTTTGGAATCTGATTACATAATCCAGATTACATGTAATCAGTTACTACCCAGCTCTGTGTATATATATATATATATATATATATATATATATATATATGCACACGCACACACACAAACACACACACACACACATATGAACTATTTAAATCAAATATGCAAATTTGTGATATTAGATTTTTACACTTTTCTACAAACTACTGGAGTTCATATTAGTTAAAATTCTGCTGTTATTAAAGCAAAAGAAGGGTCATTCACAAAGTCGTGTTCGTGTCTCTCTCAGATGATGGCGGCACGTGTGAGGATGAATCTCAGGAGGAAGCAGAAGTCGCCCGTCCTTTGGTGTCAGAGACTGAGGGGTCCAGTACGGAGGTTGCTGAGCCCAGTGTTTGCGCTGGTTTGATGGAGACCAGTGACCCCAACACAGAACTGGGGCATTCAGAGCGACAAACATGGAGCAGACAGATGGACTTTATCATGTCCTGTGTTGGATTTGCTGTTGGCCTTGGAAACGTCTGGAGATTTCCTTACCTCTGTTATAAGAATGGAGGAGGTGAGATATATACAGTCAGGCACAAATATATTATATTTAACCAAACAGATACATAGTGGGTCTAAATGTCTTGAGACCAAATTGAAAATGTGAGATTTTCCTTTCTATACTCAATTACTGACCAATTAGTGACCCTGAATTTAAAAAAATAATATGTTGCTGACCCTCAGGCCATTCAAGATGTAGATAAGTTTGTTTCTTCGTCAGGACAGATTTGGAGAAATGTAGCATTACATCACTTGCTCACCAATGGATCCTCTGCAATGAATGGGTGCCGTCAGAATGAGAGTCCAAACAGCTGATAACAACATCACAATAGTAATCCACATGATTCCAGTCCATTAATTAATGTCTTGTTAAGTGTTTGTCTTGTTTGTAATCCATCAAGACGTTTTAACTTCAAACCATTGCTTCTGTCCATAATCCAAAATAACTTTATGATAGCTTCCTCCAGTGAAAAAGTCCATCCCTTTCCTCTCACATCAAAATCCACCAATGTATTTGTTTAGATCTGTTTTGGACTGTTTTTGCTTGATCTATATATTTCTCTCTATGCATATTTCTGATTCAGACAAAACTTTTTCACTGGAGAAAGCAATATTATGGACAGAATGTTACAAACATCTTAATAATGCATTTGAAGTTTTCACTTCACCAGATGTTAACTGATGGACTGGAGTGTTGTGGATTATTGTGATGTTTTTATCAGCTGTTTGGACTCTCATTCTGACGGCACCCATTCACTGCAGAGGATCCACTGGTGAGCAAATGATGCAATGCTGCATTTATCCAAATCTGTCCTGACGAAGAAACAAACTTATCTACATTTTGAATGGCCTGAGGGTGAGTGAATTTTCAGCAGATTTCCATTTTTGGGTGAACTGTTCCTTTAACACTAATAAACTAAATCATCTGAAGTGTAATGAGGTATCTGCCAGTAGAGATAAATTAGAAGGTCAAAGCGCTGAGAAAAATAAACGTGGTCTCAAACAGACAGGAAGAAAGAGGAAGGACAATGGCTGTCTACTGTTCATGGCCTGAGTTTATCAAAGGTTGAAAAAGTGACACTCTGTTCTTTGTTCTCCTCTCCTCCTCTCGTAACATTAACCATCTGCGCAGCTCTTCTGATGCATGTAGGTGGTGATGTATGTTGCTCAGAGTTATAAGCTTTTTTTGTTTCCCCTTTACTGCCAGCTGAAGCCTGTCAATAATTCAGCATCAGTGTCATCAGATGCCTGATCTCAAGAACAGGGTCAGTTGTGTCTATAGAGCTGATACTAAACATTGGATTTGTTATCTTTCTGTAAACAACATGATTTGCAATGGAGATCTAATCTATCTTGCTCTCTCTTTTACATGCACAAAGACTACATTTTAAGAGTTTACTTAAAGGGATAGTATGCCCCAAAAATGAAAATTACCCCATGATTTACTCAACTTCAAATCACCCTAGGTGTATATGACTTTCTTCTTTCAGACGAATACAATCGAAGTAATATTAAAAAATGTCCTGGCTCTTCCAAGCTTTATAATGGCAGTGAATGGGGATTGAGATTTTGAAGCAAAATAAAGCGCATCCATCCATCATAAAAAGTGCTCCACATGGTTTCAGGGGGTTAATAAAGGCCTTCGGAAGCGAAGCGATGTGCTTGTGTAAGAAAAATATCCATGTTTAAAACTTTATAAACCGTAATTTCTAGCTTCCGCTAACTGTCGTACACACGTTCACGAGAGAGTGGCGTCCAGCGGATGACGTAGGACATAGGCGTATCGTAAGCAAAACAAAACACCAGGAATTAGAAGTACAAAACGAGGATTTGAAAAGAAAAATGTTGGAGAAACTTGGTTCTCGAGACCAGAGGTTACGCTACACCTACATCCTACGTCATCCGCTGGACCCCACTCTCTCGTGAATGTGGTATGACAGTTAGCAGAAGCTAGAGATTATAATGATAATTTGTTACATTTATATAGCACTTTTCTGGGCACTCAAAGCACTTAACATAGAAGGGGGGGAATCTCCTCAACCACCACCAGTGTGCAGCATCCACCTGGATCATACGAAGGCAGCCATATTGCGCCAGAACGCCCACCACACACCAGCTTTATTGGTGGAGAGGAGACCGAGTGATGAAGCCAATCAGTGTATGGGGATGATTAGGAGACCATGAGGATCAGAGGCCAGAATTTGGCCAGAATGCCGGGGTAACACCTCTACTTTTTTCGAAAGACATCCTGGGATTTTAAATGACCACAGAGAGTCAGGACCTCAGTTTAACGTCTCATCCGAAGGACGGCGCTTGTTGACAGTATAGTGTCCTCATCACTATACTGGGGTGTTAGGACCCACATAGACCACAGGGTGAGCACCCCCTGCTAGCACCTCTTCCATCACTTCTATCACTAACACCTCTTCCAGCAGCAACCTAGTTTTCTCAGGAGGTCTCCCATCCAGGTACTGACCAGGCTCAACCCTGCTTAGCTTCAGTGGGCAACCAGTCTTGGGCTGCAGGGTGATACGGCTGCTGGTGATTATGATTTATAAAGCTTTAAATATGGATATTTTTCTTACACAAATGCATTGATTCGCTTCAGAAGGCCTCTATTAACCCCCAAAGCCATGTGGAGCACTTTTTGGATGGATGCACATATTTGGGCTTCGAAATCTGGACCCCCATTCACTTCCATTATAAAAGCTTGGAAGAGCCAGGACATTTTTTAATATAACTCCAATTGTATTTGTCTGAAAGTCGTGTACACCTAGGATGGCTTGAGGGTGAGTAACTTATGGGGTAATTTTATTTGGGTGAACTATCCCTTGAAGTGTATTGAAAAAAATAACCTATAATACATTTCATTTAATTGCAATTAACATGCAATTAAGTATCCGAAAGCATTACATTCAGTTCAAGCTTAAGTATGCTATTTTTGTAATAAGCATTTTAAAAGTCTGCTTAAGTCTTGTCATTTCCTGTGTGTTGCAGGTGTGTTTCTGATCCCCTATATCCTGATGGTGTTTGTTGGAGGTGTTCCAGTGTTCTTCTTGGAGATCGCATTGGGTCAGTTCATGAAACAGGGTGGGGTCGCCACATGGAACATCGCGCCTCTTTTTAAAGGTGGAGTATTATTAACAGCCAAAAATTTTTGTATTTTACATCCCAACCCTTGCCAACCTCAAGTTAAACAGATCCATATCTCATCCTGCCAGCAATTATCTTTCATTTTTAATGGCAAAACAGAATATTGATCTGTCTGGCTTTTAACATCATCCAGCGTGATGCATAGCATGTGAAGAAGGGCAGTATCTTTCTTTCCTCCAGGGCTTGGATTGGCATCAATGGTGATCGTGTTCTTCTGCAACACCTACTACATCATGGTTCTGGTTTGGGGCCTGTATTTTCTGGCTCACTCCTTCACTTCCCCTCTGCCGTGGGCCACGTGTGGACACGAGTGGAACACGGTCAACTGTACGACTAACTTCAGCCGTGCGTGTTTCAATCAGTCACTGTCCCCTTCCCTTCCCAACGTCTCCTCCCCCAACACCAGTGCCAGCTGTCTGGAGCACACGGGTTTGCGATCATCTGTTATGGAATTCTGGGAGTAAGTGTCTTTGAAATGTTTTCCAATCTGATTAGGCTCTATCACAGATTTGTATTTATTTTGATGAGAAAATGTTGTGGCGTCAGAGCTATTGAAGCTCTTAAAAGGATACTTCACCCAAAAATTTAAATTCTGTCATTTACTTACTCCAAACCTGAATGAGCTTCTTCTGTTGAGCACAAAATAAGATATTTTAAAGAGTACCTCAGTTGACGGTAGCCATTGACTTATATTGTATAGAATAAAATACTATAGAAGTCAATTGTCAGTCGCTGTTTTGTGTCTATCAGTGTTCTTTAGCTGTGATTACATTTGTATTATAGCATGGTCGTTCAGACCTTTTCGCTTTATTTTGGGAATGGCTAAGTTAAAGTGTTAACTTTAGTTTGACGAAATGTTTCTTTCTTGATCAGACGTAAAGTCCTACGTCTGTCTGGTGGTTTGGATGAAGTGGGTGACATCAACGGTTACATGGTCTTGTGTCTGCTTGCTACGTGGGTCATTGTCTACTTCTGCATCTGGAAGGGTGTTAAGTCTGCTGGAAAGGTACAAATATGTGTTTGTGAAAGATGGTGGCTGAAAATTTTTAAAAGAAATGAATACTTTTATTCAGCAAGGATGCATTAAAGTGATCAAAAATTACAGTTCATAATGTGGCGATCAATTTGCATTTGAAATCAGTGCTGTTCATTTGAACTTTATCAAAGAAACTTGAACAAATGACTTGCGGTTTCCACAAAAATATGAAGAAATGTTTCTTGAGCAGCAAATCAGGATATCAGAATGATTTCTGAAGGATCATGTGACACTGAAGACTGGAGTAATGATGCTGAAAATTCAGCTTTGCATCACAGGAATATATTACATTTTGCAATATATTCACATAGAAAACAGTTATTTTCAATTTGTAATAATATTTCACAATATTACTGTTTTTACTGCATTTTTGATCAAATAAATGCAGCTTTGTTGAGCATAAGAGACTTCTTTCAAAAACAAAAACTTGTACTGACCCCAAACTTTTAGGTTGGACAGTATATATATAAATAAATACTGTAACATTATTGCAGCGTTTCCTTTATTGATTGTTTTGTATGTTGTAATGGACGTTATAACTCTGTAATGGGCTGTTGCTATTGGAAGTTTTAAGCTAATCAATAAGTACTCAAATCAATATTTTACGTATTTATTTGATAAGTAGCTGTATAATAAGTGGGATAATGTACAGTCAGATGCTCATTGTCTGCTTCACGTCAGAGTCCTCCTGATCATCCTGCTAGGGTTTATTTTGCGGTAATGATGGCTGGCTCTACATTATCCCTTACATACATTTACTGTGCTCACATCAGCCGAACCATTATGAATGTTTGTTGAGAAAATAGATCAAAAGCCAGAGCACTGGCCATGTAAGCTGATTATTAGCTCTCCCTGCGGATGTGTGTGTGTGTGCTGGGTTTAGTTCTAGTGCTTGACTGTCAGAGAAACGATTTCGAACTGTGATAATAAATATAAATCGATGATGGTTCAGACTGTAATACTCATTTCAGGAGCTACAGTGGTTTTACATTTAGGTGGAAAAATATGAGCAGTACAGTATTGTGTCTATATGTGTGTGTGCAGGTTGTATATTTCACAGCTGTGTTCCCATATCTGGTCCTGGTGGTCTTGTTTGTTCATGGCGTCTCACTGCCAGGAGCTATTAATGGCATTATTTACTACCTGAAACCAAACTGGAGCAAACTCTCAGAGGCACAGGTGAGAGCATGGCTGCACGTGTTTAGATATATGTGGGTACGAGATTCTATGTTGCAAACCATGTCTCAGCAGTTAAACATTTCATAAGTAAAAATAGAGATGTTTTTTTCTTTTAAGAATTGTTTTGGCTCAAATGAATTGTGAATCAAATCTGGCCAAAACAAAAATTCTTTACTTATTTAATAATTTATTTATTTAATAATTTAACTCAAAACATGCTACAGACTTTATATTTCTGGCTGGTCAAGTAAAATATGCAAGTGCTTTCAAGAGTAAACAGCACTAAGATCCAACAGTAAGCAAAGATTCACTCGTGCACTGTATTTTTAAAGCAAAAACTAGAGCCAAGTGACATGGTTTTATAATTCTTGTTGTCATGATGATTATGATGGCAGGTATGGATTGATGCTGCCACACAGATCTTCTTTTCTTATGCTATCGGTTTGGGGGCCCTGACAGCTCTTGGGAGCTACAACCGATTCAACAACAACTGTTACCAGTGAGCAAAATATCACACACACACACACACACACACACACACACACACATGTTCGTTTTTGTGAAAAGTGGGGACATCCCATAGGCGTAATGGTTTTTATACTGTCCTTACTGTATGTGCTATTGCCCTACACCAACCCTACACCTAAACCTACCCCTTACAGGAGACTGTGCATTTCAACTTTCCCCAAAAAAAACTAATTCTGAGTGATTTATAAGCGTTTTGAAAAGTGGGGACATGGGTCAATGTCCTGAGATGTCACCTTCACCTTGTAATACCTATGTCATACCTTTGTCATTATACAAATCTATGTCCTGACTTTTCACAAAAACGCGTACACACACACACAGGGATAATTTCATAATGCTATATTTCAAATTTGTGATCATTATACTGTATAAGATTAGATTAGTGTGAATTTCAATTGATTTGCATAATGTATAGATGGACGTGAGGACTGTAAATGAATCTGAGACATATGTTTATGTCAACATTTTTAACAATGTAAAATTTGTAACAAAAGTATTTCATTTAAACATTTCTAATATTTAATGTAACATAATATTATATTACATTATATAATATGAAAATTTAGTAAAATTCGACAGTAAAGCAATAATTATTTAAATATTATTATTATATTTTTACTATTATTTAATTAATTATTATTTTTTGTATATATAGTAGGTACAGGTAGGGGTGTGCAATATATATCGTCTGTGATAATATAATTATCGTAATTGTTGTTTTAACGATGTGCAATTTGACATTATCGAGTATTTTGCAAAAACCATTCAAAACACCCCTACGTCTAGTCTAGGTCTAGACTAGTGCGCTTGCTCATTTTTAGAGTGTGTTCTTTCACTGCATGATTCAGTCTATTAAAATACATTTACAATGATCACAAAATTCAAGATATGGGGTCAGAAAATGTAAATATTTATATCATTTCATATAGTTAATCAATATCACACGAAGAGTGCTGTTTCTTTCTCCAAAAATTACCATGATTACAAACTTAATATTGATTTTCAAAAAAAACAAGAAGTTAATTAAGAAACTTACGTTTTAGACACCATATTGCCTGCTTTTGCTCTATTTCGACAACAAAAATAATTCCAAACACAGCCACAACGCTGTTTTGCGTCTCTGAGGAGCATGACAGTGTTTTGTTTCTGAATGAATCGCCTGTTTAAATGATTCGGTACAATCACAATGACTCACTTATTAGCAGTGACTTGCTGCCACCTGCTGGCGGTTTTAATTTCATATTTAAAGGGGACCTATTATGCAAAAATCACTCTTATAAGGTGTTTGAACACAGTTGTGTGGCTGCAGTGTGTGAAAACAACCAGCCTAAAATGTTAAAAATCCACCAACTCATTTTTTTATAAAACCAATAAATCATGAACAGTCTCTTCAAAAGAACTGTTTCAGATTCTCCCTCTGTTCGCGTCACCAAGGGGAAAAAGTCCCGCCCATCTGTGACGCTCTCTGCCCTATTAGCATAAACACAGCCCTGAATGAGAACCTGCAGTCCGCCATTACTGGAGATATATACACTGTCAGAGTTGTGGTTTTGGGATGCACTAATGAACATAGGAGTCGCCATAATCTCCCCCCATCTGAGCCGAGGACACTGTGGTTAAATTTAATTTTCAAGGGAAATATCCCGGAAAAAATCGGTAATGTCCCCGAAATGTTTAGGAATCAATACCAACGCTTTGTGTGTGAAGATCAGCTCCAGACAAAGTAAGTATCACGCGTTTGTTTTCCAAATAGCCTTTCTGAAAGAGCTTCTTGGCACTTTTAATTGCTAAAGCTACCATTGTCTCACTGATGCTGCATTCAAGTGATATCAGAATGATCTTAAATAGGAATGTGGTAGTTAAAAGTTGCATATGAAAGCAATGTGAGTCGATCGCTTGAAGTTGTCGAGCTCATAATCAGAAGTGGGACTTACAAAGTTTGTGATAGCATGAGACCAGCTATGTTGTTATTTATCCCGCCGTGCTCCCCATTTGTGTAATTCATAAATGCAAAATTATTATGCACAGTATGATCAGATGACTGACTTTGAAACAGAGTATGTTTTCTGTAAAGATAATAGGCTTGTTGTACTAATGATTGAATGTTTATTTGCAAAGGCTAGCACTACTAATGCCAGAGCTTGAGCTCTTGAAGCTCCGCCCTCTTCTCTGGGTGCAACAGCTCATTTGCATTTAAAGCAACATACTCAAAATCAGCGCGTTTTGGCTCATACCCTAAAAGTGGCGATTTTTACAAGCTATAAAACAATTTTTGTGGGGTATTTTGAGCTAAAACGTCACATATATGCTCTGGGGACATCAGAGACTTATTTTACATCTTGTAAGAAGGGGCATAATAGGTCCCCTTTAAAGTTTATTTTTAGTATTTAAATAATTTAAAATAACAGTATTCAATGTTTTATGTTTAATATATCAAAACATTATTTATGCATTTGTAATTGCAGGTTAAATTCTTTCATGTTCTGCACTAAACAGTAGTGTGTAAATACATCTGAATGCCTCTTCAGATGCTGCTTCTGTGTTTCCCCTGCATTGCAAAGATGAATTTTATTGATACTGATTTCATGTGCTTGGTAACAGTCCAAATGTCTTATTATTCTCAATCACTGATTAAATGTAAGAATTTGACTCAAAAGATAATGCACACTTTTAGAAAAATAGCTTTATAAAGGTAATATATCAGCACAATAACACACTCAGCAAAATATCTATAAATATATTATAACAATTTAAAATAGCTGTTTACTATTTGAATATATTTTAAAATGTAATTTATTGTAATCAAAACTGAACTTTCAGCATCATTACTCCAGTCTTTAGTGTCACATGATCCTTCAGAAATCAGTCTAACATGCTGATTTGCTGCTCAAGAAATATTTATTATTATTATCAGTGTTGAAAACAGTAATAAATTAATAATTTTATTCAGCAGGTATACATTAAACTGATCAAAAGTGATATAAAGTCATTTATAATGTTATAAAAAAAATTCTATTGCAAGTAAATGCTTTTCATTTAACTTTCTGCTCATCAAAGAAAAAACGTTTTATAAAATAATGTAGTATATAACAGAATTTTCTGAAACAACGTTTCAGACTTTTGGACCTCACTGCATGTGTGTTATTGTGTTGTTGTTTTGTCTGTAAATAAACACAGTAACGAAACAAAGGCCTCCTGGCCAAAATGTTTTTTCAGTGTTTTTTCTGTATGGCTTCATAATCCCACAGCATCCCTGTGGGCCAGTAGTGCGTGTGTGTTTGCATGCATGTGATCAGATCAGAGATCAGAGGTTGCATGAGTTCAACATTCACCCAGTTTAACCCTGTGCACTGCGTGTTCTGCTACATGCTAATCCCACGATGATTTCTCTCTCTCCCACTGCAGGGATGCATTTGTTCTGGCTCTCATAAACAGCGGCACAAGCTTCTTTGCAGGATTTGTGGTTTTCTCAGTTTTGGGATTCATGGCGTCCGAACAAGGCGTTGACATCAGTAATGTGGCAGAAAGTGGTGAGATATACCTCTGTCCTCGTCACACTCTCCGTTCCTTCATTCTCCTTCACTGCCTGAACAAAACATACCATACTACTACAGTAGATTTTTGGACATGGTACTATAATAGTGCCATTGTATTCTTTAAACACCTTGGAATACCATACCATGCCGTGGTACATAAACATGTGGGTCTTGTTTTTCTCAGGTCCTGGTTTAGCATTTATTGCCTATCCTAAAGCAGTGTCGCTCATGCCTTTAGCGCCGCTGTGGGCGGTGCTGTTCTTTCTCATGCTTCTGGTGTTGGGATTGGACAGTCAGGTGAGGCTCCACCCACTTAATTATGACAAAGATTTGAAAAGTCCTGCTGCTATTTTCAGTAAGCGAGTGATCAAACTGATTAAACTGTTACGATCCGTTTTATATGGAATGGTCTGATTGAAAGTTATCTGAAAATCTCATATGAGATATCATATTAAACGAAGAGTTCATTGTCTAAACTGTATCTCAAACTACTTCACACAGGGTGCGTTCTTGGGCTCAAAGACAGCAAGGTGGAGCACATAGAAATCAAACAAAAGGTTTCATTTTTTTAATCTATTTTTTATTTGAACTTCAGCAAAGCAGCTTTAACTTACAACTTAAGTACACTTTAGCATACATTTAAATAGAGTACTTATGTGAATAATATACTTTAAAAAATATTTAAAAAATAATGTAAGGTGTTTTCAGAGACTAACTTGCATGTTAATTGCAATTAAATGAAAATATATTATAGTGTAAATTTATATTAAATGCAATTAGATTGCTTTTTTGACCCACTTAAGTAGGACTTAAGTACATCTTTATATCTAATTTCATAATTAATTCTATTGTCTTTGAAATATGGTTTTGCTGAATTTACTGACAAGTATTTATAACTAAAATATACTTATAAATAAAATATAAACTATATATACTATAAAATTTACTGTCTAAATTACTATTTAAATGTGTATGTCTTTTTGTTTAAAGAATAACTTGTAGTACACTTGAGTGTACTAGTGTATGAAAGGTGTAGTACAAGTGATAACTAAATACATTTTTTAAATACAAAGATAGTATGTTAAAAGTGAATTTTAGTTCACATTCATGGTGTCTCAGAATAGCACAGAGTACATTTAGATGATCTTAAGTTGACCTTAAGAAGTACTAAAGGATCATTTTTATTATATTAAGTACAAAATTAGTGTGCAAAAATAGTGCAGTTTAAGCACATTATGGAAGTGCACTTGTTTTTCACCTGGGTGGTTTGGTCCTCACACTACACATAGTGCGACCCATTAAATATAACTCTAAAAAAAATAAATTAATAGGTATAATAATATCACTGGACTTTATTATTTTGTTTATTATTTTATTTAAATAAATAAATAAAGTGTGGTAATACTATTATGTTTTAAAATAAAAAGGGAATATTAAATAAAAATACAATTATTTTATAGTAAACTTAAAAATAACATGATAATATTTACTGAATTTTCATCATTTTCAAACCTAAATTAGCAAGCTTTTATTTTGGCGGGTTGCCAGCAAGTAAGTATATGCGCTTCCGAGTTTAGCGTTTCCGATTGAAGAGCGTTCAGTGAAGAGTTGTGCTTTGAAAACGACAGCGAATAGCCACCCTAGATTATGCTTTCAGTTCGAATAGAAATCTTATACAGATCTTATAATTGATTTTATAATTCTACTAAATAGTATAATAAAAGATTGATACTTGGCGTCCGTGTATTGTTACAGTATTGCCGCAGATACTATGCTGTATCGTTTTTTTTTCCACCACCCCTAGTATCCATCCAAAGATTCATATTTAACTTGTGCACAAAACTGGAATATTGCATAAAACATTTGTGAAATAAAGCACCGTTTCCATCCAATGAGTCAAAGAGAACAAAATCGTCACTTCCTGATAAACTGGCACTAAATATCACTAAGAAAAATAGGAGAAGCCACTTTATATATACATATAGGCTAGTATACATATACAATATACAATACAATATAGTATACAATTACTAGTGCTGTCAAACGATTAGTCGCATCCAAAATAAAAGTTTTTGTTTACAAAATATATGTATGTGTTCTGTATATATTTATTACGTATATATAAATACAAACACTTGCATGTATATATTTAAGAAAAATATGTCGTTTATATATTAAATATATTTATATAAAATATAAGAATATGAATGTGTAAACGTAAATATTTTCGAAGTATATACTGTATGTGTGTGTATTTATGTATACATAATAATATACACAGTACACATACATGCAATGCAATGTAAACAAAAACTTTTATTTTGAATGAGATTAATCGCGATTAATCGTTTGACAGCACTAACAATTACATATAGTCATTTCATATATTATGTTTTTTTTATGCCTATAATTGAATTAATTCAGTAAATAAATTTGTTTCCATCATAGTTTATTTTTTCTTATCGGATAAAAAGTTCATCCGACTCAATTGTGCACGCACGTTTTTTTATGCGTATTTTTAGTATTTATGTGCATCTTGGCGTTTCCGTCCAGCGTTTTTTTTTTTTAATTCGCTATTGCAAAATGCGCATAAAAATGGGTGGATGGAAACATAGATAGTCATGAAAGTGAACTCTGTTTAAGGACACTCATTAATCTTATATTATCTGTGAGTCATTTTTTTAATGTACCTTTAAGATTTGAAGTACATTACAAGTGCACATTCAGTACAATTAAGCACACTTCTTTTTCTCAAGTGTAACCGTACATGCAGTGATGAAATGCAGAAATTTTGCATGTTAAAGTCAAGTAGGAAGATATATTAGCCAGCAACAGTACAACAGCCCACCAACCTCCGGCTATGTAATCTCTGTCAGTGTGACGCATGCGTACGTAAAGCAACCATTAAAAAATAGCACAGGAATGCAAGAACACATCCTGTGTGAACGGCGCCTTAACGTTCACACAATGCCTTGGATTAGCCGTAGCGCTCTTAGATTAGCAACAATGTTTGACAAGGTCAGACACATTCAGATGTCCTTGTTGCCCACATATTTCTCAGATAGATTCCTTTTTCTCTCTCAGTTTGTTGGTGTTGAAGGCTTTATTACTGGAATAATGGACATGCTGCCCCCAAAGTCATTCCTTGGCTCTCAGCGTCGTGAAGTTATTGTGGCAATATGCTGCTTTACCTGTTTTACTATTGATCTTTCCATGGTAACACAGGTACGTCTGAGGCTGACGGTGAGGTATATCATACAATAGAGTTCATATCAGTTTCCTGATTGTGTTTTTGGTTACGTTCTCTCTCTGTACAGGGAGGGATGTATGTGTTTCAGCTGTTTGATTATTACTCCGCGAGTGGGATTACTCTGCTCTGGCAAGCCTTCTGGGAGTGTGTGGTGGTTGCCTGGGTGTATGGTAAAAATCTGTTGCCATGCAAACACCAGGACTGTGATTTTGCCAAGTAGGACCTGTTCCTGAATCAACATATTTTGTTGGTCCTGCAACAACATTCCTAGCAAACATAATTCTAACAAAAATTCAATCCTACTTTAAAGACCAGTTGGAATTTCCATGACGGTTCAGACTGGTTTATGGTGGTTTAGCTTTTGGAACAGCGAAGCTGAAGATGCTGGTTAACAGAAGAAGTCTTGCTTGGTTAAACTAGCCAGGAAACCCCAAACCCGACCCTAAAATTAGCAGTGTTTCCAAAATAGGGGTTTATGAGAGAACTGCAAATGTAACATTTGATTGAAACTAATGGGGCTGCACAGTCATTCGATAAATAGAAATGAAATGGTGCTGTCTCCTATTAAATCATGATTATCAAATCCCAGGCTGCGATTTCATTAAAGAATTATATAGTCAGTTGCGCTCAGTGTTTCAGAGTGAAATGCGGCACTGTGTTCATTTACACATGTCCAGTTTATAACAGTGTTTTCAGAGCTTAACATTTAGGAATGCAATGTGTGCAAGATTAACTTTTTTTTATTTAAATTTAAATTAAACATTTAAAAGATTAAATTTACTGCATTTGTCCTGGTTTGAATGTTTGAAAGTTAATAATTTAAGACAACATAAATATTTGTATATAGTGGTTTCTTGTAAAGACTGAACCCAGGTATTAACTCCCTTAAAATAAATTATTTCCATTAGCTGTAGAGTCTTTGTTCTTTGTGTCTGGTGTTTCTGTAGCAATATGAGACATATTCATATGAAATTAATCGTCATATCACAGTTCAAATTGCAATTACAATATATGACAAAATAATCACAATAAAAAAATTTTGGACAAACTGTGCAGCTCTCTCTCGCTCTTACCATATATATATATATATATATATATGTATATATGTGTATATATATGTGTATACCATTTTAAAATGAAAACAATGAACCAAAATAACACTTTTACTAAAAAAACATACAAAAAAAACCCCTCTAAAATATTTCATGTTGACCCGTATGCCACTACCCCATTCCATATATATATATATATATATATATATATTATTATTATTTTTATTTTATTTTTTCTGTTTTCACTGTTTTCATTATAATTTTTGGTAAAGTAATTTTATTGTGTGTTTTTGTCATTTTATTATTGTTTTTTTATATATATGTCTACATAATTTTTGATTACATTTATTTATGTTTTAGTTATTTTAGTACATCAAATGAAACTAAATGAAAATGAGAGATGCTGCTTTGGCAACTACATTAAAAAAATAAAATAAAATTATATATCTTATTTTATTTCAATTAACATGTATTTTAACTCGTGTCATTTTTTATGGTTTTATTTTAAGTTGACTATAACAACCTTGCTGGTAATATGCAAATGTATGTTAAATTACTGAAATACTAACTTAAAATTTCACGCATATTTGAAGTAAATATTTGCGTTGAAGGGGTTGGGCTGCTACAAAGTTTGAGAAGCCCTGTTTTATATGAATGTTCTCCCATTCCAACAAGTGTATTGATTCAGGAACATGTCGTACCTGGGAGAATCACGGTGAACATGCAGATACACATACTGAGTCTTTAACCCATAAAACACCTCACTCTCGGTCTCTGACTCTCTCTGAAGGTGCTGATCGCTTCATGGACAATGTGGCCTGTATGATTGGCTATCGTCCTCTGCCGTATATGAAGTGGTGCTGGTCTTATGTCACTCCGGTAGTGTGTATGGTGGGTTTTTCATGCAGTAATGGATCAGCATGGGGTTTCATATTCTTGAGAGGGTATTAAAGGGGTGTTTGTGTGTTTGGCAGGGTGTTTTCTTTTTTCATGTGGTCAACTACAAGCGATTAGTGTATAATGCGGTGTATGTGTACCCGTGGTGGGGTGAGCTGCTGGGCTGGTTTCTCGCTCTCTCTTCAATGCTTTGCATTCCTGTCACCGTCCTCTACAAACTGCTGCACTGCAAAGGCTCTCTCATGGAGGTACGACTGTCATGTGTGTTGCTACTTTGCTTATCATGCAGAAAACTACTCTGGAGCATATCAAACTAAAAGCTACTCATGATCTGAAGTAGTTTTAGTACGTAAAGTAGCATACTTTTATTTCAGTTAATGTTTATTTCGTTTTAAGTGACAAAACTCTTTTTTTAGTATAATTTTTGTTTTATTTACTGATAACTCATTTGATGCCAAAGGACTTCTAGTTACTCAGCAGTAGTTGTATGAATCTGTTGTCTGATGCAGTGGTGTTCAGTTTGTGTGACTCTGTGTTTCTCTGTTCAGCGTTGGCAGCATCTGACGACCCCTATCTGGGGTCGACATCACCTCGAGTTCCTTCCACCTGAGAATGAAGCCAGACTTCTACCAAAGGCAGAAGAGAATAAAAACACACTGTTATATGAAAGTGTCATTTAATATCCTGGCCAGCACTAGCAAATGATCGGATACAGACAACACTGCCCTGCTCGGATACAGACAACACTGCCCCCCACACACACACACACACACACACACACACACAGACAGACAGACACACACACAGACACAGACAGTAGTGTTCGCTCTGTCATGAGCAAGAGAATCATTCAAGTCAAGTCCATACTACACTGCAGAGCACCTATATGCCATTAACATACACAGTGTCATCCCACTTCAGCCACACCAGAGCCTGCACATATCAACTGTCATGCAGTAATAATGCTGATCTTCTCTCAGTGTAATTATATTTCAGAAAAAGGCCTCAGGCGCACAAGATAATCATGCGAGCTTGTGCTTGACTGACCGTTATCTGCCAGTGTGCTGATGTTGTTCAGTATTATGTGTTTGTGTTTGTGTTTGTGTTTGTTACGTTGCACTGAGATCATACAGCAGTGTTTTGGAGCAGAGAGTGGGCTAATTAATAAAAAAATAATTTAAAAAAATAGACCAAAATCATATTGTGTGCATTTATTTGGTTTGGTAAAACCATTATGCAAATTATCAAATAATTAAAAAAAAATGTTCTTAGAATGTTTTTAGATACAAAATTTTAAATATTTAAAATATATGAAGAAATATAGTGATATATTTGCAGTGTAAATATGAAAAGAGTTATATACACTACTGTTCCAGGTTTGGGGGTGTTGAGATTAAAGAAGTCTTAAAGAAGTCAAGCTCAGCAAGGCTGTGTTTATTTGATCTACAAATACAGTACAAAGACTACAGTAAAAACAGTAATATTGTGAATCATTATTACATTTTTTTTTCCCTGTGATGTAAAGCTGAATTTTCAGCAGTCTTCAGTGTCACATGATCCCTCAGAAATCATTCTAATATGATGCTCAAGAAACATATCTAATTATCAATGTAGAGAACAGCTGTGCTGCTTAATATTTTTGTGGAAACCGTGATATATTTTTTAAATAGTTCAAAAGTTCAGGATTTATTTAAAATAGAAATATTTTGTAACATTTTACATATCTTTATAGTTACTTCTGATCAATTGAATGCATCCGTGCTAAATAAAAGTATTAATTTAAAAAAAGATAATAGTCAATGAAAATTAGCTGTAATCAGCTAATAATTTTTAATTATCTATGTGTTGGGATTAGTGTTCTTGATTCATGTTTTAATAATTTCAGTAAAGCTCTTTGACACTTGAGTTCTCACTTACTAAACCAGTTCACACACATTTTTCAAAATGACTAGACATTTTCCTAGCTATATATATATATATATATATACATACAGTAAGTACCTACTAACGGCAGTGATTTTGTGGTGGAATCAGGGTCATTATTGGGCACAGCAGCAGAAAGGACTGCCTGTGAAGGACAGAATGAGACCCTGCTGGGACACAACCTGGTAACCTGGTCCTGTAACAGAGCAACAGTTCACATGAATGAGAGGGAAACACAGTGGAACCTAATAACAAGATCTGAGCGTGTGTCATAGTATCAGTGTGATATTGTCTCAAGGTCAGTTTCATTGAAGCTCCTCATCTGTACTTCCCCTTCCAGCAGCTGCAGATTCATTCTCTCACTCTCCTTCTGTCCTTTCTTAACCCTTCCTGTCCCTTTCTTATGTTTGAGAAAGAGACACATTGATAGCATTCTCTCCATAAACTCTTTATGGTGATTTGTCCTCACAACACTGACATCCAACAAAAACAGAAGTATGATAAATGAACTCAGAATTCAGAGAGAAATGTTTATATCTCGCAATTCTGAGAAAAACTTCTGAGAGTTTATTGCTGGGTTGCAATGCTGGAATTTCATGAGGTCTGGAATGTGATTAGTGTTGTAAACTTTTTTAACAAGTGGGTTTAATGAGGGTTTAACAAGTCAGTCAACAGAGTCGCCACAAAACCTTTCTGATCTTCTTTGTGAGGTCAGTATTGTTATGTTTATTAATTGTACTGTTTCGAAATGAACTTTAACAGTTTAAGAGTTACACAGTTTAACTGCTGAATGAGAAAACAAAGTCAGATCATTTCAAACCTGCTGTTTATTCATTTGTACTGCATATTAATTTGCACTAAAATCTAATATACAGTATTATCATATTTCACTTTGTTCCTGTTGTAGCAGAATGCATCACTTAAAGTGTATAACAAACACATACACACACTAACCCACTGTTAATGTCTCTCCAAAACATATTATACCACTAATGCAATGGTCTGTATATGTATTGACTTAACACAAATATATTTATATTAAATGTATAATTTAAATGATATTTATTTATATTATTTATTTCAAATAATTTATAAAACCACAAGCTGGCGACATCTGCTGGTCAGAGCAGTGTAAATGCAACGAGAGCACAGCACAACCTCAGACTCCTTTTACAAACCAACTGAAAAAGGTTCTATTACATGTAAACATTATTAAATATTAATTATATCTATACTTTGTGTTGGTTTATTACTTTGTATTACTTGTTTTATGTGATTTCACTGAATTTGGTCCTCTTATAGCATTTAATTCTGGGCTCATTTGTTTGCCTATATATCCTATGTATCCTCAAACGGTCTATACTGAGTTTGGTCTTGTAGTATCACTGTCTTAGTACATTATGTGCTCCAGATGGGCTTTTCTATAAGAGTGTGATGTCACCCTGGAGAGGATTGTGAAACAAAATTCACAAAGAGTGGACTGCAGCTGGAGTCAGTGCTTCAAGAACCACTATGCACAGACGTATGCAAGACATGGGTTTCAGCTGTTGCATTCCTTGTGTCAAGCCACTCTTGAACAACAGACAGCGTCAGAAGCATCTCGCATGGGCTAAAGACAAAAAGGACTGGACTGTTGCTCAGTGGTCCAAAGTTATGTTCTCTGATGAAAGTAAATTTAGCATTTCCTTTGGAAATCAGGGTCCCAGAGTCTGGAGGAAGAGAGGAGAGGCACACAATCCATGTTGCTTGAAGTCCAGTGTAAAGTGTCCACAGTCAGTGATGGTTTGGGGTGCCATGCCATCTGCTGGTGTTGGTCCACTGTTTTCTGAGGTCCAAGGTCAACGCAGCCGTATACCAGGAAGTTTTAGAGCACTTCATGCTTCCTACTGCTGACCAACTTTATGGAGACGCAGATTTCATTTTCCAAACAGGACTTGGCAACTGCACACAGTGCCAAAGCAACCAGTATCTGGTTTAAGGACCATGGTATCCCTGTTCTTAATTGGCCAGCAAACTCGCCTGACCTTAACCCCAGAGAGAATCTATGGGGTATTGTCAAGAGGAAGATGAGAGACACCAGACCCAACAATGCAGAAGAGCTGAAGGCCACTATCAGAGCAACCTGGGCTCTCATAACACCTGAGCAGTGCCACAGACTGATCGACTCCATGCCACGCCGCATTGCTGCAGTAATTCAGGCAAAAGGAGCCCCAGCTAAGTATTGAGTGCTGTACATGCTCATACTTTTAATTTTCATACTTTTCAGTTGGCCAAGATTTCTAAAAATCCTTTCTTTGTATTGGTCTTAAGTAATATTCTAATTTTCTGAGATACTGAATTTGGGATTTTCCTTAGTTGTCAGTTATAATCATCAAAATTAAAATAAATAAACATTTGAAATATATCCGTCTGTGAGTAATGAATGAATATAATATACAAGTTCCACTTTTTGAATGGAATTAGTGAAATAAATAAATTTTTTGATGATATTCTAATTATATGACCAGCACCTGTATATCAAAATAATCATTAGGTGCAGCCAAATGTCACTCCTGAGCCTCTCAGGTTGCCAGATGCAAGAACTGGGTTTATTAAATGTATGCCCTGTGTTTAATTTCTTCTGATTTTTTATTTCTATTTCTTGTCCCTTTTTCCCATTCTACAACCCGAATTCTGGAAATGTTGGGACGTTTTTTAAATTTGAATAAAATGAAAACTAAAAGACTTTCAAATCACATGAGCCAATATTGTATTCACAATAGAACATAGATAAGATAACAAATGTTTAAACAGAGAAATGTTACACTTTTATCCACTAAATAAGCTCATTTCAACTTTGATGCCTGCTACAATTTTGAAATTTTCAAAAGATTTAGTTGGGAGAACATCTAGCAACTAATTAAATTAATTGACATCAGGTCTGTAACATGATTAGCTATAAAAGGGATGTCTTAGAGAGGAAGAGTCTCTCAGAAGTAAAGATGGGCAGAGGCTCTCCAATCTGTGAAAGAGTGCGTAAAAAGATTGTGGAGTACTTTAAAAACAACGTTCCTCAATGTCAAATTGCAAAGGCTTTGCAAATCTCATCATCTACAGTGCATAACATTATCAAAAGATTCAGATAAACTGGATAAATCTCTGGACAAGGCCTAAGACCAATGTTGGATGCCTGTGGTCTTCGGGCCCTCAGAAAACACTGCATCACTCGTCAGCATGATTCTGTCATTGACATTACTAAATGGGCCCAGGAATACTTCCAGAAACCACTGTTGGTAAACACAATCCACCGTGCCATCTGCAGATGCCAACTAAAGCTCTATCATGCAAAAAGGAAGCCATATGTGAACATGGTCCAGAAGTGCTATCATGTCCTGTGGGCCAAAGCTAATTTAAAATGGACTGTTTCAAAGTGGAAAAGTGTTCTATGGTCAGACGAGTCCAAATTTGACATTCTTGTTGGAAATCATGGATGCTGTGTCCTCCGGGCTAAAGAGGTGGGAGACCTTCCAGCGTGTTATCAGCGTTCAGTTCAAAAGCCAGCATGGAATGGCAAGCCAGCTCTGATGGAATGGGAGTGCATAAGTGCATACGGTATGGGCAGCTTGCATGTTTTTTCTCGATCTGGAGTGGGAATCCCCCAATGAACCAGCTAAGAGCAAGCTGGATTTGTGGTTCCTTCACTCGGGCCGACGAGCTGCTGCTCCAGGGAAGCAAGCTCCGTTCCTCCCTGACTTGCACGACGAGGTTGCTAAGGCTTGGGCTGTGCCCCAATCGGCTCGCCCTCATGCTGGTGGGTCGGAGATTTTTCACCAAAGTCGACAGGGCAGAAGCCCAGGGATATACGTGCATTCTGCCCATCCAGGAATCCATCGCCGCACACCTCTGGCCCTCCTCTGCCTCTCTGAAGGCGGGTGCTATGCTGCCATTGAGACCCTGCTGTCTGACCGCTTACATCAAGGACAAGGCATACACTGCTTCGGGAGAAGCGATCTCGGCACTTCACACAATGGCAGTGCTCCAAGTTTTTCAGGCTGTCCTAGCCTTTCTTAGGGCGAGGGCGCAGCATCTCCTTTAACAAGAAGGCCTACTACTGGACATGGATTCTGAGTGAACAGATTGGATCCCTAAGTGGGAATCTACATCCAATCCCCTTGGGGCATGTCGTAAGGTTGTATATGATTGATTGGGGATTATTCTACGTGTCATTGCAAGAACTGTTCATGTTAGCTCTGCCGAGGCTGAACTTTTTTCTTCGCAATTCCCATGGCATTGTTCTATACAGTCACCAAAATTGTCAGCTTCTGACGCCATGTTGAGTGAACCATTCTTAAGAGGGAACGTCTCCGGTTGCTGTCGTAACCTCAGTTCCCTGAGAGACAGGAACAAGACATGGCGTAGGCTGCCATGTTCATGGCTCAGGTCTGCTGCGCTGTTAGTTCAGTCGGAAGATTCTGAGCTTATGCCACCAAGACGGTGTATTTTATAGCGGCGGCAATCTGAATCCAGAGTCCCATCGGTCACTCATGGCATTGACAGCGATTAAATCCTTTTCCGTGGAGGTTGTATGGCTATGAGCAACCACATAATTTCTGGATCTGAAAAGACAGTTTGAGAGAACAAACAGATTGTATCTTTCCTCAAGGTTTGGTGACACTCTGGAGCACCAGCCACCTCAACAAAACTTGAGAAAAACAGAAAAGACAAAAGGCCAAACATAGCACAGAGTAACAAATGAATTCCAACATCTCTTGAGTTGCTGGCTTCTAGTTGACGGTCCTCCTCGGGTGTGGAATCCAACTTTATGGGGCGGTGGACCATTTTCTGTAATTGGCAGTGGGGGGTCTTTCTTCTTAATAATCTAATTTAATCATTTGTTCTTAATACTCCGTGTGGAGTGTGTGTTTGGTAGAGAGGAGAAACTCACAGTAAGTGCGAAAGTTTAACAGATACAGGAGTTTGGCGCATGAAGTCACAGAGGAATTTAGAATGCAGCAAAATCTCCTCATTTAAAAAACGCTCCTTATTAATATTCAAACATAGCACAATGTTGATTGGTTGATGAGAACAGAGATGTGCCCTGATGGAAAAAAAACTGTTTATTCACTGTGCTCATCTTGCAAGTAAATATAAATTTGATCGTTTGAGTTAGTGCGATTTTATTCTTGTTTACGTGGACGTTGTTGTCTAAAACGCTATATAGTTTAATAATGATATTTTACTATGGAATGAAGGGATGTACAATACAAACGACTCGTGTTGTCAGCATACAAAAGTGTAATTTGTGTCAATAGTCAATTTGAACTCCATTAAAGTGCCCCTATTATGGGTTATGAAAGGTTCATATTTTGGTTTTGGGAGTCCCCAACAACAGGTTGACATGCATGCAAGGTCAAAAAATACTTTCATTGTCTTATAATATGCATTTATTTTTACCTTTGCTCAACGACTCCCAAACGATCCGCTCAACGATTCATTTTTCCAAACCCCTCGTTTGCATGACGTTAATCTGCGGTGAAACTGGTATGACATCGACTGGATCAGTTTGTGGTCTTTTCCCCTCCAGTCCTCACCAGCTGTATTCACACAGTATCAAACCTGTATCAGTATTTTCTACAGCAGCCTACTGTAACGTGTAGGCTACTATACAAATAAAATAGAGAACCATTTCAGTGCTGTCAAGATGAAGGTGTCAATCTCACTTGTTATATTTATAGTTTGGTGAAAGGATCCTGACCCTCATATGTATTTTCATTTTTGTGGAATGATGTCTGAACAGTTAAGTTCAGCTTCAGGATTCTGACATCCATGACTGCAGCAACTTTGATAGTGAAAAATATGACAGTCTGAGTAATACATAAACGGAGTGTCTATTTACACTAAGTGCAAATAACCCATCTTGTTGACAAAGGCTATTTACACTAATCCACCCACTAAAGTGTGATAGAGTTAGTCGACACAAGAAATAGACGCTAACGTTACAGTAATTTCAGTGGCGTAGATGATAAGACGCACGCTTTTTGACGCGATCGACCCGAGTTCGAGTCCACCTTTTGCCGAACTTTTTTTTTCTCTCTTTTCAAATCTCATATTGCATCAGAAAAATTAAGGAAATAATCAAAAAGTTGAAAATAACAGTATTGGGTAGGGTTAGGGTAGTTGTAGGCAGCTTTATTGTCCCAATAAGGTGGCATCCAGTTAATAATTTCAATTAAAACTATAATTTACATTCAATACGTTGTTATTGCGTACTGTTTTATAATGTACTACAATACTGAGGTGCAGACAATTGCCACTATTTGCAGTAAGTAGTATAAATAGCAGAAAATATTGCTATTTTAACAGTGTTTGCTATTTGTGCTTAGTGTAAATAGCATATCTTTAAAAAATACTGCTATTTTCACTTAGTGTAAATAGAATGCATTGCTATTTGCACTTAGTGTAAATAGTATCTATCGCTAAAAAAAATATGCTATTTGCACTTAGTGCAAATAGCCGCTGCCATACATAAACCTGCACTCATGGCATAATACAGCTCAAGAACTAAACTTTCTGTCTTTAACATGCAACCTAGCTTGCCGCAACAAAAACATCAGAATAAAATGTAAAATATGCAACCATGTACAGCATATGGAAATAATATTAAAAAAATAATAATATTAATAATAAGAATTAAATAATGCACACCCGAGGTGGTGATGCGGTAAATCCTTTTCTGATGAGAGGTTAGGTCACACAAGCGGGAGCGCAGACAGACAAAATCCATTTCAGATTTTATTGTTGTTTTTATGAAGGTTTAGCTTTATGTTTTAAAAACTGTTTTATTTTTGTCTGTTAGTGCGTTTAAAACGAACAGCGCTCTTCCGCTTTTGGTGCGTTTAAGAATCTGTTGACTTGAAAGTTTATGTTTTTATCCTAAAATAATTCATGGAAAAGCATCACCGTTTTATTTGTAGGCGATAAACTTATGTTATATTGTTACATGACAGCTTCACATTATCAGCTAAAGGGGAGTTTTGATCATGTAATTTCCGCGTTGGTGTGGCTCAGTGGTTACTTCTAAAATCAACATTTCATGGCCGCCGGGAAACCGTGCGACCGGAGATCGAACCTCGGGCGCTGTCCAACGTTTTCATGATTGATGCACGAGATCTTGCTCTACAGTCAGTCAATGTCTTTTAATCATTTTGACAGGTTATAAGGGTTCGGTATGAAACTTTAATCTCAGTATGTCTCGACGTCTTGCATTTTTAAGCCATATGCTTACATTTTTACTTTTTTTTTTTTTTTATAAAATTAAGACGTAAAACAGGTAGGCTATTATTTTATATTGCCATTAACGAATATGAGTCGATTGATATTTACACCTGTTTTTGAAAAAAAGCAATACAAAGTAGATTTCATTTCATTAGTTTCACTCGTTGTTGTAGCACCAGACATGAACAGCAGATGGAGCTCAAATATCATTTTCGAAGCATTCAATTATATCACATTTATAATTTTCCTAAATTTCCCAGATTTTTTAATACAATATCTTATTGGCTGCTTCATTTATAAGTTATTAATTTATCTTAAAATTTATATTAATTTATTGAGAAGATGAAATAAATACTCCAAAAGGCACTCGTGTAGTAATTGAACGGGTAACAGGCAAAATGTGTAGATAAGACTGTAAAGAGTAGCATTATCTGTAGTATAACACTTCAATCATCCTGATGCCATTCCTCTTGGAAACAAAGGCAGCTCTGAGGCCTGTCAGTCCAGATCGAGGACAGACTGACACCTGCAGGTCACAACCTGGTAACGCAGGACATTTCCTGGAAAAGAGCAGCAGCTCACATGAATGTGAGGGAAACAGTAAGGATCTGATTGAGAGACTCTGTGTATGTTCAGTGTGATGACAGCCTCACCAGTGTAAATTCAGATCTGGACTGATCTCTCTCAGACCGACTCAGACAGTGCAGCACGGCGTCATGGATAGACGGGAAAAGATGACTTTTTGAGATGGACTCTGAGAAGATATTGCAAGCATCATCTGAATAAAACGTATAAAGAGATGAAAAAGTTGAAAATTAAGGTTAACTTACCACACTCTTGTGGGCTTTCATCTTCAGAAGAAGAATCAGAATGAGCTTTATTGCCAGGTATGTTTACACATACGAGGAATTTGTTTTGGTGACAGAAGCTCCACAGTGCGACAGAATGACAGCGACAGGACAAGACACAGATAATAAAAATAATAATATACAAATATACAAAATAAACAATGTGCAAAATAGCACAAACACAATATACAAAATAGACAATTATGTATGTACAGGTATGTTAGGTGCAAATTTGAAATGTAATAAGTATGTGTTAAATAAATAAATAAATGCATAATAGTGTTGTGTGTTCCACGTTTATTGTCAAATGTTCATGAGATGGATTGCCTGAGGGAAGAAACTGTTTCTGTGCTGGCTGTTCTGGTGTTCAGAGCTCTGTAGCGTCGACCAGACGGCAACAGTTCACAGAGGGAGTGTGCTGGATGTGAGGGGTCCAGAGTGATTTTGTCAGCCCTTTTGCTCACTCTGGAGTACAGTTCTTGGAGAGTAGGGAGGGTTGTACCAATGATTCGCTCAGCAGTCCGGACTACCCTCTGTAGTCTTCTGAGGACAGATTTGGTAGCTGAGCTGAACCAGACAGTTATTGAAGTGCAGAGGATGGATTCAGTGATGGCGGAGTAGACCTGTTTCAGCAGCTCCTGTGGCAGGTTGACTCCCTCAGCTGGCGAAGGAAGTACAGCCTCTGCTGGGCCTTTTTCACAATGGAGTCAATGTGAGTGTCCCACTTCAGGTCCTGGGAGATGGTGGTGCCCAGGAATCTGAATGACTCCACTGCAGTCACAGTGCTGTCTATGATGGTGAGTGGGGGGAGAGCAGGGGGGTTTCTACCAAACTGAATGAAATAGCATAGCATTCTTCATGACCAGTGTTTGCATATTTCATTCTGCAACCTATTAGTTTCATGCTCCCCACAAAGACGCTTATGTGGCAGAGCGGGTAAGTTCCTTCTAGTAAACTGCTGAGATTTGTGCTGTGCGCAACTGTATGACTTGTGACTCAGTGACCAATATCTGTATAGTTACATTTTTAATGAATACTTGATTTGATTAAGTTAATGGTTTGTTTTTAGCAGGACAAACAATTTCTTTGGGAGCGCCTCCATCTTTTGGGTGTTGGGGTGATCGCTTCCTGCATAGAACAGGATTAAGACGGCGCTGCTGTTTTGCTGTGGGTGTTTTTATTATTTTGTTTTGTTCTCTCCACGCTAAAGCCGGGGGTTGCAGCAGTAGCTGTCCTGATTGTCTTATTGCCGTATGTGTTGGGCTGTGTGCCCTGGCCTGCCCTCCAGTCATAGAATTACCGGCGTGTTGATATGATTTCTTTGGTTTTGGGAGTTTGGTTGTTTAGCTCATTTGATTTATATCTTTGTCTGATCTTTTTAAGTGTTTTATCTGATTATTGTGATTTTGTATACTGATATTCTTGAAAGGGTCTTTGCCCTTCATGGTAACGAACCCGTGTGTCTGATTTCTATCAAGTATTCAGTTCCCCTTCCTTTAAAGGGGTGGAATAGTCAGCATTAATACCTTTTCTTAAGGTTTTGGAATTCATAGTATAAAGTACTCCCTCTAGCTACGCTACACTTATAATAGCTGGATCTGGCAACACGGCGGAGGCTGCGCCAGTGCCCTCACTAGCAACTCTCTCAAGTCCCGTTCGGTGACTATTTTACCGATGTCCTTGCTACGTTTTCAGTGCCTTGACCGTGGTAGTACCCTTGCTGTCTATGGGAGGGTCAGAGAGCTCTCAGATTCCATCAAAAATATCTTAATTTGCGTTTCTGAAGATGAATGTCTTACAGGTCCTACAGGTTTGGAACGACATGAGGGCGAGTAATTAATGACAGAATTTTCATTTTTGAGTGAACTATCTCTTTAAGGGAGTGTGGTCCTTACGATACCTCCTAAAGTCAATTAGGAGTTCCTTGGTATTTTTAATGTTCAGTGTGAGATTATTATCTTTGCACCAGTGTGTCAGTCTGTTCACTTCCTGTTCCTGATATTAGACCAAAAACTGTTGTATCATCAGCAAATTTGATTATTGTGTTTGTGGGGTAGGTGGCAGTGCAGTCAATTGTGTATAGTGAATAAAGAAGAGGGCTCAGCACATAACCCTGTGGCACCCCTGTGCTGAGGGTCATGCTGGTGAATATGTGTGTGCCAAGTTTCACTGTCTGTGGACAGTTGGATAGAAAGTCCTTTATCCATCTACACAGGGTGCTGTTAAGACCTAAGCCAAACAGTTTGTGACCAGTCTACTAGGGACAATAGTATTAAATGCCGAGCTGTAATCGATAAATAGTAGCTTCAGACAGAGATAAATGTCCTATCTGGGCCCCCAGCTTTCCTTGCATTCACCGAACTGAAGACTTGTCTCACCTCATGTGTCTGTATGTTCAGCCGGGGGTCTGTAGCCTCCAGTGGTGGTATTGCTATAGTGTCCTCCCCAGCTGTTTCAAAGCGTGCAAAGAAGTGGTTCAGCTCCTCCGCAAGGGTGGCGTCACTGTTGCACTGTTACAGTTGGTTGCTGATTCCTCCAATAGTTGGTAATATGCTGAATGTCTTGCCACACACGCGCTGGGTCTCTGTTGTTAAAATGTTCCTCTATCCTTGCATGATTTACAAATCATGCAGTTTCACAATGTTGCGAAATATTACGAAATGTTGTGATATTGCGCAATTTTATCATTTAAATATGATAAAAACCCACAGAGCCAGTTTGATTTATTTGTATAATTTATTAAGCAAATGTCTATCAGAACCTCCTTCAGCAACATGCAGCTTCCCAGCAAGCATCTCCCAATCAGCCTGTAATTTTCATGCAAGACAATGCAAGACTTTACTGAATCCTCTTTAGCTTCCATAGTGAAATATCATTATTAAACTGCTTGTTTCCAATTCCATTTTTTTTTGTTTTTTTTTAACCAGAAATGCCATCAGTTTTTTCAGTCTCAGCTTTGCAGCTGTATACAAGCCTGCCCAATATACACAAGTGATAGAAATGTGACATTTATTTAATTATGTCAACATATACATAAACACACATTGCTAGAAAGGCAGTGAAAACAATTATCTAGTTAAGTTCCTTTGAGGAGCCAATCTACCAAATATCCACACAAAACTTCTACAAACACTTCAACTATAAGATCCTCAGATGAGAAAAGCTATAAAAGAATGGAAAGACGGTCTCAGTGAAGGTGGTTTTGAACGTGTATAGATTTGTGTTAGTTACAGGATCAGAGAAGGACACTGTTCCTCTGTCATAGTCCAGCTGAACTCTCACCCGCTCCAGCTTTTGTACGACAGGAAGACCAGACTCTTCAAACAGTCTGTGCTGCACGCTCCACACACCACGGTCAAAGAAATCATATCCCTTCCTCTGGTTTGATGCCGTAGTTATTCCAAGACTCCAGGAGGAGCTCTCTTTGACCTCCACATCCCAGCAGTGTGTTCCTGAGTTAAACCCCTCTGAACCCAGAACGCAGCAATGCTCGTCGAATCTCTCTGGATTAGCAGGAAGCGCTGGACTCTTAGCATGGCATGTCAGACTGGTCAGATCATCAGACAAGAGGAGATCTGAATGAGCCGTGTTCGGGTCCAGAATCACAGGAGCTAATGAGACACAATCAACAGGTGCTGTTATTCTGATGGGCATATAATGATCAATTATTAAAGCAACGTATTCACTTAATGGCTGATCTGCTTTTTTCGCATTTGCTTTCTGACACAATCCACACGCTTGTGTCTGTCGTCAGGACAAATGGAGTGAAGGAATGTTCGCTTTGACGTGTTTGGTTTAAACAGGAATTTAAATAGGAATAGGAATTTTGCAGTTATGTCTATTTTATCAGGCAGAAATTATTTGTGAATTAAAGAGCGAGAGAGAAAAAAAAAAAAAAAAAAAAACTTTATCACAGTGTCACAAAAGACTGGAAATATCATGTAAATTCATTTGGTTATAAAAAGTGTGAACCCTGAAATGCATTTATCTTTAGAAATGTTTGCAATTATGAGATTTCATTATTTCAATTCTAATATATTGCCACTCCTTGTGTCTGTAAATAAAATAAAAAAAGGTTTGATACCAAGCAGCTTTCATTACAGCTAAAATACACTTCCATTCAGAGGTTTGGGGTCTGTATAATTTTTTGTTGAAATAAATTAATACTTTATTCAGCAAGGATGCATTAAATCGATCAAAAGTGACAGTAAATACATTTATATTGTTACAAAATATTTCTATTTCAAACTTTAAAACTTTGAATTCTCTATTTATCAAAGAATCATTAAAAAAAATCCACAAAAATATGAAGAAGCACAACAGTTTTCAATATTGATAATAAGAAATGTTTCTTGATCAGGAAATCAGTGTATTAGAATGATTTCTGAAGGATCATGTGACACTGAAGACTGGAGTAATGATGCTGCATCACAGGAATAAATTACATTTTAAAATATATTAAAACAGGAAAGTTCAATTGTAATAATATTTCATATCATTGCTTTTACTGTATTTCTGATCAAATAAATGCAGCTTAGGTGAGCATAAGAGACTACTTTCAAAAACATTAAAAAATAAATCACCACTCGCAAACTTTTGAACAGTATCGTAGCCCACATAGGAGGGCATTTTAAACTTATATTGGACAATGGCCTTCAAAAAGGCTCAGAATCACTTTTCTAAAGACTCACTGTTTTGGACAACATCTTGCATCTTCTTCCAGGCTCTGAATGGCAGGTTTCCCAAGTAATGTGCCACATTAATCAAAGCTCCAGAAGCCAGCTGTGGATCGGACTGTATGCTCTCGACTCTGGAAGAACAATCGGGAGTCAGAACTGCATTGGGTTTGTGACGTGTTCAGAACCACAGACACCAACAGATCACTCACCTTTTCATCGCGTCTGGAAAGTTCTGGAAAATAAACAGACAATTACCTCCTCAAATAATCAATAACTGAATCGGTGATCAATGAATGAATCGATAATCTGAACTGAGACCTTTAGAAACAAGACTTCTTCGTTGGCATTCAACATCTTCTCCAAGTCTCTGATTGTGTGTGAAAGAGCTGAGATGTGCCCGTTGATCTCTGCAAACTTCTCCTGCATCATCTGATTCTTCTGCTCCTGTTCCTCCCTCAACGCAGTGATTGCAACTTTTTCTTCATCTCTGAGAAGCTGATGAAGCTTCTCAAACTGCAGTTTAATCTGACGCTCTGTGTGCTCCGCTTGAGACTGAAGTTACAGTGGTATACATGGTAAGACGCATGCTTTTTGATGCGATCGACCCGAGTTTGAGCCCGTCCTTTGCCGAACTTTTTTTCTCTCTCTTTTCAAATCTCATATTGCATCAGAAAGGCATTCATTTTAAGTAAAAATGAAGGAAATAATCAAAAAGTTGAAAATAACAGTATTGGGTAGGGTTAGGGTAGTTGTAGGGAGGGATTTATTGTCCCAATAAGGTGGCATCCAGCTAATAATTTGAATAAAAACTATCATTTATACTCAATACCTTATTATCGCATACTGTTATATAATGTACTACAATACTGAGGTGCAGATAATTGCCACTATTTGTAATAAGTAGTATAAATATCTGAAAATCTTGCTATTTTAACAGTGTAAATAGAATCTATAGCTATTTGCACTTAGTGTAAATAGCATTCATCACTATTTACACAGTGTAAATAGCATCTATCACTAAAAAAAATATGCTGTTTGCACTGAGTGCAAATAGCATTTAATTGCTACTTACACAGTGCAAATAGCCGATGCCATTCTTTACTGTAGTATTCTAAATTGTCCTGAAGTATAAATTTAAAATGGAAAGTTCATCATGACCAAGGGGTTAATGAGCCAAAAGCAGATTGTCATTTACAAAAATACACCAAATCAGGAGTTGAATGGCATCTGTTACATTAAATATTACAAATAATAATTGTGTAGAGATATCCTACACCTGTAATGAAAATGTCTTTGACTTTTGATGTGCATCCTCACCTGAATGTGTTGAAGTGTTTTCACACAATCTTCTTTAAATTTTTCTCTGCATTTAAGTTTATCTTCCAAGGACTTCAGCTCCTCCTAGAATTACACAAAATAAATCAAGAGAATACAGTGATATGTTTGTATATGTAGCCTAATATAAGGTTGGAGAGAAATGCTGAGTGCATGAATGTGATGATATGTGTTTGACTATTTATTCTATTTTTGAAAGAAGACACATTTATCCTACCTTATGAGATGAAACTACTTCATTGATGGGTCTGAATGTGTGATTGACATGTTTTTGTGAATCTCTGCACACTAAACACACAGGCTGTTTGTCCTCCAGACAGAAGAGCTTGAGTTTCTCACTGTGTAAACTGCAGGCCTCCTCAGACCCCGATAAATGCCTCTTATTTCTCCTCTCCTTCAGGAACGACTCACACAAGTTTTTTAACACAAGATTACATGGAGGATCATCTCTTGAGGACCTTCTCCTGCAGACAGGACACTCCCTAGTGTTCTTGGTGCTCCAGAAGTGTTGAAGACACTCCTCACAGAAACTGTGACTACACGACAGAAGAACAGGAGCCTTGAAGATTTCACAGCAAATCGGACAAGAAATTTCCTTTACAGAGAATGAATCCATTTTCACGATTTGAGAGCTTCAGCAAACTAAATTTCACTTTCTGAGTGGTTTCAAATATTACCACGAAAATCACACAAACAGATGCAGCCGTCTTCGGGGCTAGTTTTCCAAACTACGTTTGAGTTTCGATTCTGACGTCTGCGGTTTTCATGTAGGCTACTAATTCGGACGGGATTAATGCCATATCAGAATTCCCGCAATTACGACATTCCAACTTGTAAAAAGCGTTCACGTTCTCGTAGAACTCGTAATTAGAATTTGTGAACTAAGAGTTTTCTGAGAGCTACGACTTGTGCCTCGCGACCGCTGTACCACCTGACCACCGCACTGACCGCAGGCTCTGTTTAGGCGTTGATAGTGTTGCCGTAAAAAAGCACAATTCCGAGTCCGAGGACGTGAACAGCTCCGAGAACGTCACGTGTTGTCATCTCGAAATTACGGTAATAACGATAAGGCGTGAACGCAGCATAACATCTCCGTGTTTATTTCAGAGGTGGGAGGGTCTATTTTGGACAGCTGGGCGTTTCAGAGGTCACGCGCTCTGTATGCGTGCATTGCGTATCCTCATTCGGATTAATTTTAGTATAATCACACAAATACCATGGTGAAGCTAAATGGCTAGTATAGCAAAACCATGTTAATGTGTGGTTACTTTAGTTATTTATTTGTAGTAAACCCGTGTTTAATTTTTGTAAAATGTACATATGTAATTAAAACATTATGTAATTGAGTGCAGAAATGAACGTGAATAACTTTACTTTATACTTTAAGTCATTTAGCAGACGCTTTTATCCAAAGCGACTTACAAATAAGAAAAATTAACTAAAACTAAAAGTTAAAACTCTATAAATACTATACACACATATTTAAGAAAATAAAGTAAATAAAAATGAAGAATGCATACAATGACATTTCAAAACTAAACATTTAAAGGAAAATTTATAATAAAGCCAAAAACAATTCAAAATATTAAAACAACAAAAAGGTATGAGTATAATAATGATTCTAACATAACACTAAGCCAAACACCAAAAATTAACTACATATGTGTATGTACAGCCACACACACACATACATATTTCATATTTTTAATTCATTATTTTACCTGACGCTGATATTACAATAGCTAGTCTTAACAGTTTGCGTGTTTTGTTTTTTTTTTGTTTGTTTTGTTTTTTTTAATGTCTTTGCCAGGACACAAATATAATCAAACGTGTGGGCGGTATGAGCATCTACGGTAATTCACATTGGCCAAAACACAAGGAAATGCGTAATTGGCGTGCTGTCCGGGCAAGGGCCCTGAGCTCGGGAATGGCCCGAACCCTAGAGTACCCCCAAAAAAGCATGGCGTCGGACGGCTGGGCCTCGCTGACCGTCGGACGTTTTTTTTTTTTTTTTTTTTTTTTGGAAAGGTAAGGTTGGGTGGCCGTCCGACGGGAGATCAAGACTCTGTGTCGGACGGGTAAGTCTCGCCAAGCTTCGGACAGAAAAGGTGAGGTTGTCTCCTGAACTTTGTTAATAAAACATCATTAAGTGGTCAGGTAAGGGAAGTTACCAGTAACAACAAAAATCCTACAAATCGACTACGCTACCTGGAATACACCAGGACAGAACAGCCCTATAAAAGGGCACACAGGTTCATTGCCAAAGGCAAGGTGAGCATAAAAATATAGATAGTAATATACAAGAATCACTTTATTCAAACATACAATTAATAAAAATGCAGTCACTCAATACTATGTGTCACACAAGGTCTCAAATCACATCACAAACAACAGGGGAGGGGGGGTTAAATTGGCCAAGAAGAGCCAGAGTACAAAAACTTCCAGCTGACTCACGCACAGATAAGACAAACAAAATAACAGAACGGACCCAGGTGAGTTCCAGACAAAACTGTTGAAACTGACACAGACAAAACAGAGCAGCAGTGCAGTCAGTTACTTTATGTTCGTTAGGCTTCAATTAAGATAACTGGAAACCCTTGGATGTGCAATCAAACCTGCAGGACAATGAACAGAAAAAGTTACTAATAAAAACAAACAAACTCTCCATACATACCAAGAAAATGGTACAATGCTGCAATACACATGGTCACTCACCACACAAGATTACAGCTACTTGCAGGCCCATGAGACCCAGCAATTGACATTGAGAAAAGACAAACTAAGATAGTCAAGTCCCTGCAAGTTTTGGAAGAGGTGGGGACTGGAGAGGGTTTTTTACCACCTGGTGTTAAAAGCAAGTCCAACAACATTATCAAAATTCCTTCCCCGTTACGTGGCTTGATTTCCACCATGTTTTATAACATGAAATCAGGGCGGGACATATGGAGCTCGACCCTCATCTAGAAAAGCCAATAGCGTTTCACTTACGTCACAGCCCGACAAAACTGCACCTAACAGCTTGTGACAGGCAGCTACACTTGTTGTATTAAAAATGGGGTCTATATAGACACCCTTTTTAGATATGAAATGAGACTGATACAAAACAGTGAAATACCGCTATGTCCCTGTAAAATATTACTGCAACCTGCTGTGACGATGGAGAGAGTTTATGACTGAGAATCGTTTTCTTTTGGCAAATAAGAACTAGTGTTAACACACTGGCAAAAGCTCATGCTTCCGCTAAATTGTCATTTGCAGCTCTCGCAAAATAGTAAATCATTTATATGGCGGAAAGCGTCTCCGGTTACTATCATAACCTCTGATCCCTGAGAGCGGGAATGAGACATCACGGAGAATGTTATGGGAACTCCTTCCCTTCCAAACTTTTCTGAAGTCCTATTGGCTCACGCCAGTCTAAATGACTGGCCAATTGTCGCAAAGTATGCAAATCGCATGCAAATACTGACAGGCTGAAAGGCAGTATAAAATGCAGTGCATGCGACAAATACAGGTGCATCTCAATAAATTAGAATGTTTTGAAAAAGTTAAAAAGTTTTCTTCTTTTCGTGAAATTTTTTCTTGTAAGTTATTTCAAAAAGTGAAACTTTCACAGTGGGTCATTACTGAAAGGTGTGGCTGTTTACAGAGTGCTGTATCAAAGCATATTAAATGCAAAGTTGACTGGAAGGAAGAATTTGGGGTAGGAAAAGGTGCACAAGCAACAGGGATGACCGCAAGCTTGAGAATACTGTCAAGCAAAGCCGATTCAAACACTTGTGAGAGCTTCACATGGAGTGAACTGAAGCTGGAGTCAGTGCATCAAGAGTCACCACACTCAGACGTCTTCAGGAAAAGGGCTACCAAGCCACTTCTGAACCAGAGACAACGTCAGAAGCATCTTAACTGGGCTGTGGAGAAAAAGAACTGGACTGTTGCTCAGTGGTCCAAAGTCCTCTTTTCAGATGAAAGTAAATATTGCATTTCATTTGGAAATCAAGATCCCAGAGTCTGGAGGAAGAGTGGAGAGGCACAGAATCCATGTTTTTTGAAGTCCAGTGTGAAGTTTCCACAGTCTGGGATGATGACGCAATCGATCACGAGACACGCAAGAGCCAATGGTATTTCACAACTAAAGCTGACGTAAAGCTTCTGGCGGCATCTTTTGAATTTACGCACTGACTGCAGCACAGCGGACGGAGACGGCGATCGCGTCTATTCCTCTCACAAATCAATCGTTTTGCCTCGGAAGACTTGGAATATTAATACTTTTTGAATAAATTATGACTGTAGTTGTGTCTGTCTGTTATATCTTGTGTTTTATTTACAAATGGTAGGTTTAGGGGCAGGGGTTGGGTTACGTGCTCATAAATGTGTAAATAATGTAATATAAATAAAACTGTTTTGACTGTTTACATTGAAAAATCACACCCCAACATATATGCAATAATGGCAATGTTACGACCCAATATATAATTTGCAACCTGGTCTCACAGAATTCCGTGTAATGGATCCGTGCGTGGAGCACGGCTGATGCCCGTCACTGACTCACATTGATATCACTTCTGTGAGCCCATCACGGGGTTTTCGGCGATTCCGTGATGCCACCACAGATTCAGGGGTTAAGAGTCCGTGGTCATTACACGGAATTCTGTGAGATCAGGTTGCTTTTAAGAGTCCTCAAGCTGATGTTTACACCGTGTAGACTTGACATCATGTCCACGATTACAGCGTACGAGTGACCCTCGTTAAAATATTGAGCACACTGATGCAGTATGTCTGATGTTTCCGTCTGGTCCGCGTCCTTTAGAAACTCCAAACACCGACCACACGTAAAGCTTAAAAAAATTAAGCTGCTCATGTGTTTGTCACAAAACGGGCAAAACATCCCTCGGACGCAGTCCATGTTCAGTCACCATAAACTTTATTTACGCCATTTACTCCACAACCACAACACGAATTTACCGCGCTCACCAACAACAACAACAACAACACCTTTCACCGCGTCACTTCCGGTGTGTGGTACATTCCCTTTCCGTGAAGAATCTGTCATTGTAAATTTGTTTCGGGACTGGTAAAAGTGTTTTGCGTCTTGTTAATTTGTTTTCTAAAATGTAAATTTGTTTCGTCCTTGGTAAAAGTGTTTTTCCCATGTAATTGTGTTTTATGATTGGTAAAAATGTTTTCCAAAATGTAAATTTGTCTCGAGCTTCGTAAAAGTGTTTCACACTTTGTAATGTTGTTTTGCACTTCCCGGCCACCGTACGAATGAGATGGGTTGTTAGGTCACACAAGCGGGAGCGCAGACGGCCGAAATCCATTTCAGAATTTATTGTTGTTTTCGCTATCATTCTGCAGCGTTTTGCTTGATGTTAACGGCGTTATTTTTACAGTAACGAGTAATCAAACAAATTACTGTTCCCCCCGTTATAACGCCGTTACCGTTACTGACAATAAAATGCGGCGTTACTATAATTTATAATATTATTATCATTTTATTTTTCAGATGTTCTGAATGGACAGTGTAGCTGTATTTGGCGTACCGTAAACTCTAGTGGGTGAAGGCCATAGACTGTAAAAAAAAAATGGACGTAGTGTCCGTGACGTCACCCGTAGGTTTCTGTAAAGCGTTTTTGAAGCCTAAAGTGGGCGGAGCCGTCCGCCGCCATCTTGGAAGCGCGTCACTCCCGGATAATCGAAAATGGGCAAAAAGGCGGGACGTGGGTGAAGCTGAGCTGAAACCACGCCCATCTATAGTGACAGCACAGCAGTGCTGCCTTGCAAAGACAAAACACCATAACTTCGTTTTTGGTCGAAAATGAGTTATTGATCATTTTGGGACGTGTTTAAGTATCATGGAGAAAAGCCCCGGAGAAACCAAGGCAGAACACAGTATAACATCAGTTACCGCTCTTTGATTTTGTTTTTGAAAGCTCAAATAAGTTACGGTGCTCTGCATTTGTTTGCATTCGTTCGTCAATACTGTGCCGGCCTGGAGTTATACGGTATTCTGCCTTTGTTTTACTGTTCATTAAAGTCTACCGCGTTTATTGTGTACTTCATCTGTCGGCACTTCATTAGACAAACAAATGAGAGAGATAGCGATCTAACAAACTACTCCATATAAGCACTGTAAGCAATAACGATTCGATAACTTGGCACCAATAATTAATCGTAAATAATCTTTAAAGTGTTTTTTCTTTTAATATATAATGCAGATTATTCACTCCGTGCAAGCTGTCAGTCTGGGTCTGCTCCCTTCTGTAGGCGAGGACTCAAATGTCGTGACATAACTGTTTGCAATTAAATCCTTTTCCTTCCTTTTCTTGTAAGTCGACAAAATCCATTGCAATGAACGCCATCGGAGATGTTTAATTCACAATCATTTGGAGCATTATTCCTGCTGCCGTTCACATCAATCCACAAGTCGTTCTTATAGGTTAAGCTATTTTCGTTCAGTTTGATGTAAAAACAATAGGCTAAGTATATCCCTTTAATGTTCTGCTCAACCATTTGGTAGATCACTTTTTGAGTCCCTATATCTTATTGAAAAATGTTTGGAACTGAACTCAAGCTGATTGGGTCATCTCTACAACTTGGTTGAGGTATGCTATGCTCCAAACATCCACTAGAGGTCACTCTATTTTTTGACAGCAGAACTTTTCACTCATGCTGCTAGCAAGATTAAAATTGAAAAATCACCTCTGACATGTGGACTATTTTTGGCTGTACTTTCAAAGGTGAGTTCGTTTTTTCAACATTTTATATCATCTAACATGTTACTTAACAGAATTATGTAAATTGATGCAAAACAGAAACCTCTTATAATGGTCAAATAATTTTTTTAAAACATGCTTGACCATACGGTTGAGTTGGCACTCCATGGTAAACCTTGGCATGGAATGACAGCTCAACCGCATGGTAACAATTTGGTGAAGTTATGCTAATTTTATTAAAATGCACTATTTTCCATGGAATAAAAACACTGCTGTTCATCCATTGTTATCAATATGTTACAGTTATAGTGTTATTATACTTAAATGGTTTAATATGTATGATTTTTGTAACATGCTAACATTTATATATAATGGTGCATCATTTCCTTATTCCTGCCTTGTATTTCTGTGTTTTAGAAGCAAAAGATGGATACTAAATCATTTTATGGAAACAAGTCAACAAGGCAGCACCCAGAGTTGGCAGACCATCATCTGCCTCTGCACCATAAATGTCCTGTGAGAAGAAGTGCCTCCCCCCAAGACCCCCCCAAACCACAACCAGATGTACGCTACGACAACTATGGACATTTACCACTTCATACTGACAACCGGGGGCGGTGCTGCCTCTGCCCAAAGGGTGTGTCAAGATGGAAATGTGGGAAGTGCAATGTTTTCCTGTGCTTGATCGGAGAGAGGGAATGCTTCGCAGCATACCATCGAAAATAACGTGGCCAAGGTTCCCATAGGTCCTATTTTGTTTGCGCATTTTATTTCAAAGATGTTTCGTTTTTGAGTTCATTCAATGCAAGAACAAAAGTTCTTTGGAGATTATACACAGCAGAGCTGAGAAGTTGGAGAGGGCCCCATATGTTTTTGACAATACAATTGTCGTTAATATTGTTGGAATTTTATGCAGAAAATGGGAGCGAAGTTCTTTTGTTGAAATAAAATTTACTTGACATGAATTGTTTCATGGTATTTTTACATTTTCAACATTGTTTTTGTCTTTATAGGTATTAAATGATAATTTAAATGCTATTATACATTTATAATTATGTAAAAGGTACTTTTACCATCAAGCAGCATCTCAACCATTTGGTAGAGGCCTATATTTAAAAAACTGGGTGGTATATAATTATTTATTTTTATGAATTGTGTTATTAGTGCCCCAATAACCTAAAAAATGCAAACAAGTAATTTTTACATTGTTTTTTTCTTGGAGTGAACATTAAAGGGATATCCTTTAATGTTAGCGAACATTGCAAATAAATTGGTTGCAAAACGGTATCCACTCGTGTTTAACTTTGTCTGGTTGTTATGGTCAGAAAAAAAAATGAATCACATTACTATATAGCCTAGCCAATGATCACTAGATTTTATCCAGATGTTACTATAATGATTCTGTAAATGGTGATCAGCACCATATATAATGTGGAAGTTACTGCCTTTTGCCTTGGCGTGACATCTCACTGCAGACAGTGCAAAAGCAGAGTACAATATCAATATAGCCGTAAAAATCAAGTTTGAGATCATTTTCATTAAAACATCTAATGGCCAGATTCCCAGTGTCCTACCTATAATTATTTTTTCTGTACAAATACAAATCTCTGCAGCAGAGCGGCAATCCACCTGTCACTCAAGTGGCCACGCCCTTAATTATGCAGAACTTTAAGGCTTAATATAATTTAAACGGATGAGTTATAAAAAAAAATCACCCCCCTCACAGTTGTCAGGAAGGGCAAAATTAGCTATATAGACCAAAATAATTTTTTGTACCAGGCTGTAAACGTTTTTTTCTGCTGTTGGGCATTTTAACATGAGGAGTCTATGGGATTGACTCCCTTTTGGAGCCAGCCTCCAGCGGCCAGTCGATGAATTGCAGTTTTAGTCACTTCCGTGTTGGTTTCAAGAGAGGGAGCGGGAGGTTGCCGCTTGGTGAAGGCGCACGGCTCGCCGTCGCTTTGTCTCACACGCGCAAAGAAAGATACAGAGCAAGATAGTTTTTCATAACATGCAGAAGTGACGCGCTACATGTAAACGATATTCTGTGTTGTATTTTCCTGTCAAAATAACAGTTCCTTTGGAATTCTTCAGCTTTTAAGAACTGCCGGGTTCTCTGGTAGTGGGCGGAACTTATGCGTAAGCGACAATCTCATTGGCTGGCGCTCACCTATTATCATCCCTGTTTTGATTTCAGCAAATCAATTCGAGCGAACGCAGACAACGTGATTAATATTCATGAACCCAGCAGCTCATTAATCCTTAGTGCGTTTTGTATTGTTATTAGTAGTAGAATTCGTAGTTTTGTTATCTTATCAGTATTATTTTTAGTCCCCCCCCCCCTTTTTTTATCGAAACACTAAATGACAAACAATATCTTAAGCACCACCACCAGTCCTAAATTCAGTCAACATGACAAATAATTACTGAAGTTATATCATCATATAATGCTAAATTATCATAATATCAGATTATAATGCTTGACTGACTGATGCTAAGTGACAGATATTAAAAAAGCAAAACAAAAAAAAACTGTGCCATTTTACAAACAAGCTTTATATATATATAATTGGTTGATACTATTTACAATAATATATTGAATTTGATAGGTGTCTCTCACATTGTCCCACAGACATATTAAAATAGATTAGTGTATAATGTTTTATAATAATAATTTATTCTATTTAGTGTCCATTTCATTCATTTAATATTGGGGGCATCCAAGTTATTTGACATATTTGAACATTTTATTTATTTATTATTATTATTATTATTTTTTTATTATTATTCTTTCCCTGGTAATTAGTTACTTTTATAATGATGTAACTCAGTTACTATTTGTGGGAAGTAACTAGTAACTATAACTAATCACTTTTTTAAAGTAACATGCTCAACACTGGTTTTCAGTCGTGTTACTCTCGCGTTGGCTTAGCTCAGTGGTTACTTCCGATTATTGAAAAATCACCATTTCATGGCCGCCGGGAAACCGTGCGACCGGAGATCGAACCTCGGGCGCTGTCCAATGTTTTCATGATTGATGCACGAGATCTTGCTCTTTAGTCAGTCAATGATTTTTAATCATTTTGATAGGCTATAAGGGTTCGGTATGAAACTTTAATCTCAGTATGTCTCGACGTCTTGCATTTTTAAGCCACATTTTTACTTTTTATAAAATTAAGACGTAAAACAGGTAGGCTATTATTTTATATTGCCATTAACGAATATGAGTCTATTGATATTTACACCTGTATTTGAAAAAAGCAATACAAAGTAGATTTCATTTCATTAGTTTCACTCGTTGTTGCAGCACCAGACATGAACAGCAGATGGAGCTCAAATATAATTTTCGAATATCACATTTATAATTTTCCTGTTTCCCAGATTTTTTAATACAATATCTTATTGGCTGCTTCATTTATAAGTTATTAATTTATCTTAAAATTGATATTAATTTATTGAGAAGATGAAATAAATACTCCAAAAGGCACTCGTGTAGTAATTAATTTATCTTTGAATGCAATTTAATACAGCTTGAACGAGTTTTCAAATATCAGGCAAAATGTGTAGATAAGACTGTAAAGAGTAGCATTATCTGTAGTATAACACTTCAATCATCCTGATGCCATTCCTCTTGGAAACAAAGGCAGCTCTGAGGCCTGTCAGTCCAGATCGAGGACAGACTGACACCTGCAGGTCACAACCTGGTAACGCAGGACATTTCCTGGAAAAGAGCAGCAGCTCACATGAATGTGAGGGAAACAGTGAGGATCTGATTGAGAGACTCAGTGTATGTTCAGTGTGATGACAGCCTCACCAGTGTAAATTCAGATCTGGACTGATCTCTCTCAGACCGACTCAGACAGTGCAGCACGGCGTCATGGATAGACGGGAAAAGATGACTTTTTGAGATGGACTCTGAGAAGAATCCGCCTCGCTCCAACTGCTGCACCACACACACTACAGCCACACACATTGATAGTGTGAGATAAGCTGCATTTGTTGAAGGCTGATTATATTATGCACATTAATTATAAAACTCTCTTGATTTGGCATGTGAATGTTTGTTGGAATTAAGAGCGGATGTCTGATTTTACTCACCTTGGCATCCAGCGATGTAAACAAAGACATCAACCTTTGCAAAATCTTGAAAAATCTAGAAGCATGTTTAAAAAAAACCAAACATTTCCACAACAAACCAATGTGTTTAT
This sequence comes from Acrossocheilus fasciatus, assembly GCA_036784905.1. Classification (NCBI taxonomy): domain Eukaryota; kingdom Metazoa; phylum Chordata; class Actinopteri; order Cypriniformes; family Cyprinidae; genus Acrossocheilus; species Acrossocheilus fasciatus. The sequence goes on from CM071960.1 coordinate 7,228,900, forward strand.
GATTATTATAATGAATTACAATAATGTGATAACAGCTATAATATCAAGCAGCACATTCAAGTTACAAAGAAGGTGGGTATAAATGAATGTGACTTACGTTTTTCAGTGTCTTTAGGGTGACCGTGTCGATGAAGCTGACGGGACTGAGGTCCAGGATGATGGAGTGTGTGTGTTCCTGCACACCGTCACAGCTGGAGGAGTGTGTGTCTGTCTTGTCCTGATTCTCCTCCTCAGAGTCCTGCTCTGGCTGGAAGCTGCAGTTCATGTTACCGTGGGTTACTGTTGCTATGCCGCTGTCATTGATGATGTATTCCTGGTCCGTTCTGTGGCAGTGCACAGATTCACTCACATTCTTCATGGAGACCATCATTCTGTTCGCCATCTCTTTCGTGATTTTTTTTTTCTTGTAAGTTATTTAAAAAAGTGAAACTTTCATATATTTTAGATTTATTGCATGTAAAGTAAAACATTTCAAAAGTTTTTTTTTGTTTTAATTTTGATGATTAGGGGTTACAGCTCATGAAGGTCAAAAATCAGTATCTCAAAATATTAGAATATTTACATTTGAGTTTCAATTAATGACCATCCCTACATTATAAATTCTGGGTATCCCTTGTTCTTTGAAACCACAATAATGGAGAAGACTGCTGACTTGGCAATGATCCAGAAGACGAACATTGACACCCTCCACAAAGAGGGTAAGTCACAGAGGGTCATTACTGAAAGGTGTGGCTGTTTACAGAGTGCTGTATCAAAGCATATTAAATGCAAAGTTGACTGGAAGGAAGAATTTGGGTAGGAAAAGGTGCACAAGCAACAGGGATGACCGCAAGCTTGAGAATACAGTCAAGCAAAGCTGATTCAAACACTTGTGAGAGCTTCACAAGGAGTGGACTGAAGCTGGAGTCAGTGCATCAAGAGTCACCACGCTCAGACGTCTTCAGGAAAAGGGCTACCAAGCCACTTCTGAACCAGAGACAACGTCAGAAGCATCTTAACTGGGCTGTGGAGAAAAAGAACTGGACTGTTGCTCAGTGGTCCAAAGTCCTCTTTTCAGATGAAAGTAAATATTGCATTTCATTTGGAAATCAAGGTCCCAGAGTCCGAAGGAAGAGTGGAGAGGCACAGAATCCATGTTTTTTGAAGTCCAGTGTGAAGTTTCCACAGTCTGGGATGATTTGGCATGTCATGTCATCTGCTGGTGTTGGTCCACTGTGTTTTCTGAAGTCCACAGTCAACGCAGCCATCTACCAGAAAATTTTAGAGCACTTCATGCTTCCCTCTGCTGACAAGCTTCATGGAGATGCTGATTTCAATTTCCAGCAGGACTTGGCACCTGCCCACACTGCCAAAGGTACCAAAAGCTGGTTCAATGACCATGGTGTTACTGTGCTTGATTGGCCAGCAAACTCGCCTGACCTGAACCCCAGAGAGAATCTATGGGGTATTGTCAAGAGGAAGATGAGAGACACCAGACCCAACAATGCAGATGACCTAAAGGCTGCTATCAAAGCAACCTGGGCTTCCATACCACCTCAGCAGGGCCACAAACTGATCACCTCCATGCCACGCAGAATTGAGGCAGTAATTAAAGCAAAAGGAGCCCCTACCAAGTATTGAGTACATATACAGTAAATGGACATACTTTTCAGAAGGCCAACAATTCACTAAAAATGTTTTTTTATTGGTCTTATGAAGTATTCTAATTTGTTGAGAGTGAATTAGTGGGTTTTTGTTAAGTGTGAGCCAAAATCATCACAATTAAAAGAACCAAAGACTTAAACTACTTCAGTCTGTGTGCACTGAATTTATTTAATACGCGAGTTTCACAATTTGAGTTGAATTACTGAAATAAATGAACTTTTCCACGACATTCCAATTTATTGAGATGCACCTGTATGTCAGAATCAGATACTAAACGCTGCTTAGCTGGTCTAGCAGCGAACACTGCGACCCCACTGCAAACGATGTCTCGGTCTCGTTCTTGCTCTCAGGGAACCGAGGTTAGTAAATGAAGAAAATGAGCGTTCTGTCCAATTGATTGTCAAAGTTAGTGATAAATGATCAAAACTGGATCGCGATTCAGGCTGAATCATTTGCACGCATGCACTGAATTTCGAGTGGTATAATTAATGCAATACAAAGAGTACACAAAATAGGATGAAATAAAATGCATTGAAAGTGGATAAAAGGGTCCATAGAAAATGCATTTGACTCCTGATTGGTTCGCGATTCAGTCTGAATCATTAGGACTTGGTTTGGACAGTCCCTGCATGCACTGAATTAATTATAGTGGTAGGCCTACTTCTAGGCCTATAATGCGCATGCGAACAGCTGGGTAAATTACTCAAAAATGTAATTAACCCATTTAATCCCACCGGTCACAACAGTGACCGTAAAAAAGTTTTTCATTTATAAAGCTCTACAAACCGTACCAACTGATGTTTTAGTGCACTTCCTGCAAATATGGAAAAAATAAAGGGTCTTAATTAAATATGTGCAGTTTCACATGATTAGTGCAAATTGTCACATGACCAGAGCAGATTATTTCCTGTTTGCACCTTGAGCAGATGATGGATGCATTAAAGCTCCAAAACGAAAGGCTAGTAAAGTATGTTAACATAAAGATATGACAAAGATTTTTGGTACACATTATCTTTAGGGTGTCTAGTATTAATATATGCATTTGCATATATTCAGTTTTGTTGAGTGTGGTCATAGAGTAAACATGTTGATGGTCACAATAGTGACTGGTGGGATAACGGTGAACTTTATTTTACAATATAATCCAATGGCAGTTGCTAGTGAAAATGACAATAAAATATTGCACTAAATAAAAAATTCAAATGTTAGAAACATTTTGCAATAATGATGTTGTAATACTTGTAGCATTGATTTTAAAAAATTGATGTTATATTTTAGAAAAAAGTAACAATTTTAAAATGCGGTGATGGTTGAATTTTTTTTATCAATGTTGCATAAGGTTTTTTTTATGCATAATAGTAACCCTAGAATGTGATCAAACAGTTTAAATTAGCTGAGCTAAGATATATAACAATTTTTATGACTGCAGAAATATGTGATTTCAGTACTCTCCATATCCCACTATTGTGACCGAACATAAAACACAATTTTTCACACACTTTTCCAAAAAAATAATTAATTGACACATCATTTGGATATTTTCATGTCTGGGAAAAATTTGGGATTAAATGGGTTAAAGGAACACTCCACTTTTTTTGGAAATAGGCTCATTCTCCAACTCCCCCAGAGTTAATAAGTAGAGTTTTACCGTTTTTGAATCCATTCAGCCGATCTCCGGATCTGGCGATAGCACTTTTAGCATAGCTTAGCATAGATCATTGAATCCGATTAGACCAGTAGCATCGCGTTCAAAAACGATCAAAGAGTTTCGATAGTTTTCCTATTTAAAACTTGACTCTTCTGTAGTTATATCGTTTACTAAGACTGGCGGAAAATGAAAAGTTGCGATTTTCTAGTCCGATTTGGCTAGGAACTATACTCTCATTCCGGCGTAATAATCAAGGAACTTTGCTGCCGTAACATGGCCACAGCAGGCGTAGTGATATTACGCAGCACCTGAAAGTAGTCCCCAGCTAGGTACCTAGTTATAATATAGCTGGGGCCGACTCTCTAACCATTAGGCCACAACTTCCCTTTTTTTTTTTCTTCATGACCTTATTATTATTTTACTTTTTTCTAAATTATATTATTTGTTATTCCTAGCATTTAAGTTGTTTTTATTGCTATTATTGTTTTGTTTTCTATATTATATATTCCATTATTATTATTGTTATTATTATCTATTTAATTTTATTATTGTTGTTTGATATTTTAGATTGTATATATTATTAGTTTATATTATTATTATTATTATTTATGATCCTTTTAGGTTTTTTATATTATGTTATTATAAACTATTATTATTAATATTAATTATGTTACTCCATATTATATTATATAATTCTTGATATCATTTTTAAATATCATCAAACAGGGTTTGATCTCCTTCCAACAATCTGAATCCAGAGGCCCTTCGGTCACTCACAGCGTTGACAGCGATTACATCCTTTTCTGTGGAGGTTGAATGAGGAACCACATAAACAATTTCTGGATCTGAAAAGACAGTTTGAGAGAACAAACAGATTGCATCTTTCCTCAAGGTTTGGTGACACTTCGACTTACGAATCTGGAGCCCCAGCCACCTCCAACAAAACTTGAGAAAAACAGAAAAGACAAAAGGCCAAACGCAGCACAGAGTAACAAATGTAACTAAATAGAATATGAGTTAATATGAAATTAATTCAAGCTCAGTAATAAATGAGGCTGATAACACAGGGAAAAAATGCTTCAAAATAAAATGCTCAGCGGTCAAATGTGTAATGAATATAGCTTGAGTTCCAGTCATCTTCTGTTTCTGCGTCCTCTTTCGGTCTCCAGTTCCGTCCTGTGCCAGAAGAAAACAAGAAGAAGAAGAAAAAACACCTCCGACATCTCTGAGTTGCTGGCTTCTAGTAGACGGTCCTTCTAGTAGTTTGGCGCGTGACGTCACAGAGGAATTTAGAACGCAGCAAAATCTCCTCATTTAAAAAAACGCTCCTTATTAATATTCAAACTTAGCACGATGTTGATTGGTTGATGAGAACAGAGATGTGCACTGATGGAAAAAAAACTTTATTCACTGTGCTCATCTTGCGAATAAATATAAAGCTGAGAGTTACAGTTAAATCAGTGCGATTTTGTTCTTGTTTATGTCGACATTGCTGTCTAAAAATATGGTTTAATACTGATATTTCACTATGGAAGCTGAAGGGGATTCGGTTAGATGTACAATACAAGCGACTCATTTTCTGTTGCATGTATAAAGTTTGTATATTTCTATAGTGTTGTCAGCATACAAAAATGTGTAATTTGTGTCAATAGTCAAAAGCCAGTTGAACTCTATTAAAAATTAAACTGGCATGACATCGACTGCTGTTTGTGGTCTTGATCGCCCTCCATACCCTCATTCACTATTCCCTAAATTTATCCACTTATACTTGAAGGAGTGATTGAAAACGAGTGAGTGAAGTCGGACACTGAGTGCACCGGAAGGACTGCCGCTTTTGCATAGTTTGCTTGCTGTTTAATAATCATTTGAAACGGGCAGCTCCACTGGTAAGATTGAAGGATTTATCTTAAACTGTGTCGGAAATTATGTATAAACCCTAATAGTCAATTTACAACTAATTTGTACCTGTGTATTGTAATTACGCTGTATTACGCCGTGGACGAGCGCTTCTAAAATGAATGAATGCGGGCACAATCTTCTGGCAAGACGCGGGAATTCATTCGGCGCGTGACTCTCAGTGCATTATGGGGATTCTCTAGCCGTTGAGGTACCATGAAAGTGGTTTGGATTTTATCAGTGTTCATTGCCATAGTAACTTATGCTCCAGCCAAGCGGCAACCTCCCGCTCTCTCTTGTGAAGCCAACACGGAAGTGACTAAAACTGCAATTCATCGACTGGCCGCTGGAGGCTGGTTGCAAAAGGGAGTCAATCCCATTGACTCTCCATGTTAAAATGCCCAACTTTACAGCGGAAAAAAACATGTTTACAGCCTGGTGCAAAAAATGATTTTGATCTATATAGCTAATTTCGCCCTTCATGACAACTGTGAGGGGGGTGAATTTTTTTATAACTCATCCGTTTAAATTATATTAAGCCTTAAAGTTCTGCATAATTAAGGGCGTGGCCACTTGAGTGACAGGTGGATTGCCGCTCTGCTCCAGTGTGTGAAACTCGCTAGAGTGTGAAACTTAGAAAACTGGCTTTAAAGATTTGTATTTGTATAGAAAAAAAATTATTATAGGTAGGACACTGGGAATCTGGCAACTGGATGTTTTAATGAAAATGATCTCAAACTTGATTTCTACCGCTATATTGATATTGTATTCTGCTTTTGCACTGTCTGCGATGAGATGTCACGCCAAAAGGCAGTAACTTCCACATTATATATGGTGCTGATCACCATTTACAGAATCATTTTAGTAACATCTGGATAAAATCTAGTGATCATTGGCTAGGCTATAACATCTAGAAATGTGATTCTTTTTTTTCTGACCATAACAACCAGACCAATAGTTAAACGTGAGTGGATACCGTTTTGCAACCATTTGCAATGTTCGCTAACATAAAGGGTGAGATCGCGATCTCTCTCATTTGTTTGTCTAATGAAGTGCCGACAGATGTATAAAAGTACACAAGTTACACCGTAATTTAAACGTGGCAGACTTTATTGGAAAGTAAAACAAAGTCAGAATACCGTATAACTCCAGGCTGGCACAGTATTGACGAACGAATGCAAACAAATGCAGAGCACCGTAACTTCATTTGAGCGTTCAAAACAAAATCAAAGAGCTGTAACTGATGTTATACTGTGTTCTGCCTTGGTTTCTCCGGGGCTTTTCTCCATGATACTTAACACATGATAAAGGTCATAATGTCCCAAAATGATCAATAACTCATTTTCGACCAAAAACGAAGTTATAGTGTTTTGTCTTTGCACGGCAGCACTGCTGTCACTACAGAGGGGCGTGGTTTCAGCTCAGCTTCACCCACGTCCCGCCTTTTTGCCCATTTTCGATTATCCGGGAGTGACGCGCGGGGACGCGTTTCCAAGATGGCGGCGGTCGGCTCCGCCCACTTTAGGCTTCAAAAATGCTTTTCAGAAACCTACGAGTGACGTCACGGACACTACGTCCATTTTTTTTACAGTCTATGGCTCCAACTAACCTGCTCCGGGGCAGGTTATGTTCTGGTTTAGAGAATCTCAAACCGAAATCTGACCAATCGGCTTCAAGCAAAGTGACAGATCTCTGACGCAATAAAGCCACTCCTCCAGTTTCTCTTACTCCAAACGCTACGTATACATTTTTAAAGATAAAATCATCAGATTTTTAGAGAAGATTTTTTAAAACATAATTAATTTATATTATTTATATAATTATTATACCCTTAATCCATTACACAAGACAGCTTAGTTTAATAGTAATTAAGCTTTTATTTTAAATTAATATAGGCATATAGATAATATGCAATATAAATAAGTTTTAGAATCAATAGCTGTACACATGACTACATGAGTTTAGATTTTTAAGCGTTTTAATACCTACAAATATAATAAACTCTATAAACTCTTTGCAACTTTTACTTGCACTTTTATGAAAAGATGTTCTCTTTAAGTTTTCTTCTTTCATGGATCGATCGTTTCATCTTGCTGTCTAAATGTGTTTAAATTCTTCATATTGTTCAATCTTTTAATCTTTGATAGTGCATCTCAGGAAAAGGGAATCGCAGTTTCAAGCATGTGATTGGCTGCTCATTACTGATGTCACACATTCATGTGCACGCGCTCATTAACTCAGGATCAAGCCTGAGTTGACAGAGAAAGTTGATGAGCTTCATGGTAACAAAGCCGGATTGGACTGGTTTGTTTTTGTCAATTTAATACTAATCCTGTAACCCTGAGTTTGTTCAGCCACCATCGTGGTACAAGCCCCTGGTCACATCTACATGTCTTGAATGTTGCTGTGCTACATTGTGTTTGGATTTACCTTTGTTGGATTAAAGGCTTATGATATATAACCTTTTGTCTTCATCGTGTGCTCTTAAACAACGTAGCCGTGACACTTATAGACTTACTGTGCAGAGTCTGCGTGAGAAACATTTAGGTTCTAACTTGTGAAGAACTGTTTTTAAAGTCTTGGAATGTGTCTTTGAATATTTATCCGTGACATTTGAATTGCTTCTTGTGCAAAACTTGGGTTGGGATGATTTTACCAAGTAGGACACATTTATGGAACTTATTTGAACATTTAGGGAAGACATTTTTAAATTTCTCTTTTACAATATGTTGAGTATTGTTGATGCATAACTTAGGCTGAGTGTGGCCCAGATAATGTATATTTATGGTTTATTTGATTCATTATTACCTAAAATGTGGCTGTGCAGTGGCTTGGTTCTGGACCACTGCCAAAATGCCACCATTCCATGCAGCATAAATAATATTAATAACAATGTTAATAATACGAATGAGATGGGTTGTTAGGTCACACAAGCGGGAGCGTAGACGGCCGAAATCCATTTCAGAATTTATTGTTGTTTTCGCTATCATTCTGCAGCGTTTTGCTTGATGTCAACCGCGTTATTTTTACAGTAACGAGTAATCAAACGAATTACTGTTCCCCCGTTACAACGCCGTTACCGTTACTGACAATAAAATGCGGCGTTACTATAATTTATAATATTATTATCATTTTTTTTTTTTCAGATGTTCTGAATGGATGCGTGTAGCTGTATTTGGCGTACCGTAAACTCTAGTGTGAAAGCGCACGGCTCGCCGTCGCTTTGTCTCACACGCGCAAAGAAAGATACAGAGCAAGATAGTTTTGCAGAACATGCAGAAGTGACGCGCTACATGTAAACGATATTCTTTGTTGTATTTTCCTGTCAAAATAACAGTTCCTTTGGAATTCTTCAGCTTTTAAGAACTGCCGGGTTCTCTGGTAGTGGGCGGAACTTATGCGTAAGCGACAGTCTCATTGGCTGGCGCTCACCTATTATCATCCCTGTTTTGATTTCAGCAAATCAATTCGAGCGAACGCAGACTACGTGATTAATATTCATGAACCCAGCAGCTCATTAATCCTTAGTGCGTTTTGTATTGTTATTAGTAGTAGAATTCGTAGTTTTGTTATCTTATCAGTATTATTTTTAGTTCCCCCCCCCTTTTTTTTTATCGAAACACTAAATGACAAACAATATCTTAAGCACCACCACCAGTCCTAAATTCAGTCAACATGACAAATAATTACTGAAGTTATATCATCATATAATGCAAAATTATCATAATATCAGATTATAATGACTGATGCTAAGTGTCAGATATTAAAAAAAATAATAATATATTGAATAATATATTACAATAATATATTGAATTTGATAGGTGTCTCTCACATTGTCCCACAGAAATATTAAAATAGATTAGTGTACAATGTTTTATAATAATAATTTATTCTATTTAGTGTCCATTTCATTCATTTAATATTGGGGGCATCCAAGTTATTTGACATATTTGAACATTTTATTTTTTATTTTATTTATTTTTAATTAACGCAAGTTACTTTCCCTGGTAATTAGTTTTTTATAATGATGTAACTCAGTTACTATTTGTGAGAAGTAACTAGTAACTATAACTAATTACTTTTTTAAAGTAACATGCTCAACAGTGGTTTTTAGTCGTGTTACTCTCGCGTTGGCTTAGCTCAGTGGTTACTTCCGATTCCCGTAAAATCACCATTTCATGGCCGCCGGGAAACCGTGCGACCGGAGATCGAACCTCGGGCGCTGTCCAACGTTTTCATGATTGATGCACGAGATCTTGCTCTTTAGTCAGTCAATGACTTTTAATCATTTTGATAGGCTATAAGGGTCGGTATGAAACTTTAATCTCAGTATGTCTCGACGTCTTGCATTTTTAAGCCACATTTTTACTTTTTATAAAATTAAGACGTAAAACAGGTAGGCTATTATTTTATATTGCCATTAACGAATATGAGTCTATTGATATTTACACCTGTATTTGAAAAAAGCAATACAAAGTAGATTTCATTTCATTAGTTTCACTCGTTGTTGTAGCACCAGACATGAACAGCAGATGGAGCTCAAATATCATTTTCGAAGCATTCAATTATATCACATTTATAATTTTCCTAAATTTCCCAGATTTTTTAATACAGTATCTTATTGGCTGCTTCATTTATAAGTTATTAATTTATCTTAAAATTGATATTAATTTATTGAGAAGATGAAATAAATACTCCAAAAGGCACTCGTGTAGTAATTAATTTATCTTTGAATGCAATTTAATACAGCTTGAACGAGTTTTCAAATATCAGGCAAAATATGTAGATAAGACTGTAAAGAGTAGCATTATCTGTAGTATAACACTTCAATCATCCTGATGCCATTCCTCTTGGAAACAAAGGCAGCTCTGAGGCCTGTCAGTCCAGATCGAGGACAGACTGACACCTGCAGGTCACAACCTGGTAACGCAGGACATTTCCTGGAAAAGAGCAGCAGCTCACATGAATGTGAGGGAAACAGTGAGGATCTGATTGAGAGACTCTGTGTATGTTCAGTGTGATGACAGCCTCACCAGTGTAAATTCAGATCTGGACTGATCTCTCTCAGACCGACTCAGACAGTGCAGCACGGCGTCATGGATAGACGGGAAAAGATGACTTTTTGAGATGGACTCTGAGAAGAATCCGCCTCGCTCCAACTGCTGCACCACACACACTACAGCCACACACATTGATAGTGTGAGATAAGCTGCATTTGTTGAAGGCTGATTATATTATGCACATTAATTATAAAATTCTCTTGATTTGGCATGTGAATGTTTGTTGGAATTAAGAGCGGATGTCTGATTTTACTCACCTTGGCATCCAGCGATGTAAACAAAGACATCAACCTTTGCAAAATCTTGAAAAATCTAGAAGCATGTTTAAAAACAAAACAAAAAAACATTTCCTCAACAAACCAATGTGTTTATGATTATTATAATGTGATAACAGCTATAATATCAAGCAGCACATTCAAGTTACAAAGAAGGTGGGTATAAATGAATGTGACTTACGTTTTTCAGTGTCTTTAGGGTGACCGTGTCGATGAAGCTGACGGGACTGAGGTCCAGGATGATGGAGTGTGTGTGTTCCTGCACACCGTCACAGCTGGAGGAGTGTGTGTCTGTCTTGTCCTGATTCTCCTCCTCAGAGTCCTGCTCTGGCTGGAAGCTGCAGTTCATGTTACCGTGGGTTACTGTTGCTATGCCGCTGTCATTGATGATGTATTCCTGGTCCGTTCTGTGACAGTGCACAGATTCACTCACATTCTTCATGGAGACCATCATTCTGTTCGCCAGCTCTCTCAGAACTCCAGTCTATGAACAACACACATAACCGCTTAATAAAGTGCTACACTTCATTAAAGAACTAAAACTACAGAAATGTTTCTGTAGGCCTATACTAAATTTTTCTACATGGATGGTAAAACCTGAAATCAGTTTTGGGGTGAGTGAGCTTTCAATGTTTTTCCCCCCCATGCTTATTTGATTAAAAAACAGTAATATTGTTAAATATTACAATTTAAAATAACTGTGAATGTTAAAATGTCAGGTATTTCTGTGATCAAAGCTGAATTTTCAGCATCATACTCCAGTCTTTAGTGTCACACGATCCTTCAGAAGTCATTATAATATGCTGTTTTGCTGCTCAAGAAAAATGTATTATTATTATCAATGTTGAAATCAGCTGTGATGATTAATATGTTTGTGGAAATTGTGATACATTTTATTTCAGGATTCTTTGATGAATACATTTTCATTGCTGGTCCTCATGAAGAGCAATTGTGAAAATGTGAAATTGCATAGAAGTTCACAGAGGTTGTTTTTAAGGTTAGAAAATATAAAAGATATAAGCTATATATCATAATACAATAAGTATAAAAACAATAGAAGTTAATTGAAAATCTCGATTATAGAAAAACAAACATGAATTTATTTTCGTAATTCTGACTTTCTCATAAAAAGGTCTATTATGAGATTTAAAAAAAAATCTCTTTGATCCCATAATGTTATGACTTTTTGTCATAACTGTATGACTTTAGTCTTGTAAAAGGCCTATTATAAGATTCTCAGAACAATGACTTTATTCTCAAAATATGTATTATGTTGCACTAAAATGCAGTCATATGAAAATGATTCATAACTAAAAAGTTCATTTTTGTTTCAACCTAAAACACACAAATATGTTTTTGATTACTGTAGTTTGGGGACCAATTCTCAATATTTAACAAACTATTAACTATGACTTTTGCTTTTATAAACTCCTAATTACTGCTTATTAATAGATAGCAAGGTAATTGTTAAGTTTAGGTATAGGTAGGGTTTAGGGATCTAGAATATGGTCATGCTGAATAAGGCATTAATATGTGCTTTATAAGCACTAATAAACAGCCAATATGCCAGTAATACGCATGCTAATAAGCAACTAGTTAATAGTGAGAACTGGTCTCTAAACTAAAGTGTTACCAAGTTCTCTTATAGGGGTAGGGTTAGTGTGTGTAGTAATTATAATTAATGTGTATGTGTTTGTGGTATTTGGACTGAAACACTCTTTTCTTCTTCATTAATCCTCATTACAGCATTTCTCTCTCACCTGTTTATCTTGTTCCTTCACTTGTTTCTTTTTTGCTTTCTCCTCCTCCTCTTTTCTCTTTTTCAGTTTGAGCAGCTTTGCAACATTAATTCCACTCTAGAAAAAGAAAGAAAGAAAGAGCTGAAAGCTGTTGTTGATTTCTTTGATCCTGTGTGTAATTCATCTGTTGTGTGTGGCACCTTCTTTAATAGAGCGTCTTGATAGAGTTCAGCATTTGCATAGTAGATCATTGCAGAGGAACGGAAGATAATGATACCTGGGATTGTTTTAGCCTGTCCAGAAACACAAATAAAGATGATATAAGTAGCATAAACAAACACACGTAAATGAGCAGTTTGCCTGTAAGTCTCACCTCTTTATATGACTCTGTTTCTAAGTACAGTTCTGTGTCAGACACCCTGCCAAGCAAAGAGTACCTGGGACTAGACAGAAAGAAATAATGGCAGGAAATAATCAGGATCTTGACACACACACACACACACACACACACACACACACACACACACACACACACACACACACACACACACACACACACACACACACACACACACTCACTGCTGGGTCCTGCAGATCACAGTGAGCAGTGTGAAGATGATGGAAGCTGCCAGACCCAGGTCCAGATTCAACAGAACAGTACAGAAAAATGTCACAAGCCACACCAGCTAGAGAGACAGACAGACAGACAAAGAAACACAGTCAGGACACAGAATCATATACAGATACGGATTTAGAGTCTTGATGATCAGATCTCACCAGATCTACTCTGTTGCTCTTCCATAGAGCAGGAATATCCCGACACTGCATGAACATTCCCTTCAGATTCACAAACACAATGCTGGACAGCACAGCCTGATGACAGACACACACACAACTACTGCTCACAAACTGCTCTGATGTGCATACACTGTGTAAAAAAAAAAAATTTAAAATTTGAGAAAACTCAAAAATCTGCTGAAGCTGATTACCTTAAACTTTTAAGTTTTCCAAAAAAGTTTTACAGTGTATGGAGGATCAGGATTTAAATAGCATTTAATATAAGTCTTTAATAAAAAATTCTGAGATTAACCACACCATTGCAAACTTTCATTTTGACAGTCTCTTCCATATATGAAATTTGTATGATAAATTTGTAAGTTCATACTTTCTAAATTGTCTAAAATTTGGCTTTGTTTTCATAGAAATGTATACATATATGACTTTCTACAGTGTATTTGCAGTGCTTTGATCCTTCACTGTAGAACCCACCTTCTTGCACAAGGCATGATTGCTTGATTATGTATAATACCTGCACGCTATTGGCCAAACTACTGTTCAGTCATTACCTTCATCAAGTATGAAAACAACAGGAAAACAAAACCAAATCCAGGGCATTTTAGGCAATTTAGAAATCCTGGCCAGGACATGTCCAGGAAAAAAGTAGGATGCATGGTCACCCAATTATAAATATAAAAATTTATAATTGGGTGACCAATTATAAATTTTTATATTTATAATTGGGTGACCATGCATCCTAATTATAAATATAAAAATTTGAAATTTACAGCAAAATATTCAGATACATTCAAACATTAATGCAGTTTGACAAAGTACCTGCAGTTTGGTTGTTTTTGTTATTTTTTTATTCTTTTATTCACTTTAAATAAAAATATGTCATTGGCAAGTCATTGACTATGTGGATGCAACCAATAAACTATGAATAAATTAATTATAAGAGCAGTGTTTATACACTGTATATATATATATATATATAAAATTTAAATTAATTTTTTTATGCACAAAATGAGCACATTTCAAATTTGATGCCTGCTACTCAAAATAGTTGGGATGGGGGTATGTTTACCATGGTGTAGCATCTTCTCTTCTTTTCAAAAGAGTTTGAAGACGTCCGGGCATCGAGGTTATGAGTTTCTGGAGTTTTGATGTTGGAATTTGGTCCCATTCTTGCCTGATATAGGTTTCCAGCTGCTGAAGAGTTTGTGGTCATCTTTGACATATTTTTTGTTTGAAGATGCGCCAAATGTTCTCTATAGGTGAAAGATCTGGACTGCAGGCAGGCAGATTCAGCACCCGGACTCTTCTACTACGAAGCCATGCTGTTATAATAGCTGCAGTATGTGGTTTTGCATTGTCCTGCTGAAATAGACGTCATCTGGAGGGGAGCATATGTTGTTCTAAAACCATTATATACATTTCAGCATTCATAGTCCCTTCCAAAATATGCAAGGTCAAAATATCTGAGGTCTCCCTCCTCTTTAGCCCGCAGGACTCGGCGTTCATGATTTCCAACAAGAATGTCAAATTTGGACTCGTCTGACCACAGAACACTTTTTCACTTTAAAGCAGTCCATTTTAAATGAGCCTTGGCCCACAGGACACGATGGCGCTTCTGGACCATGTTCACATATGGCTTCTTTTTTGCATGACAGAGCTTTAGTTGGCATCTGCAGATGGCACGGCGGATTGTGTTTACCGACAGTGGTTTGTGGAAGTATTCCTGGGCCCATTTAGTAATGTCAATGACAGAATCATGCCGATGAGTGATGCAGTGTTGCCTGAGGGCCCAAAGACCACGGGCATCCAACAAAGATTTCTCCCGTTTCTCTGAATCTTTTGATGATGTTATGCACTGTAGATGATGAGATTTGCAAAGCCTTTGCAATTTGACATTGAGGAACGTTGTTTTTAAAGTATTCCACAATCTTTTTACGCACTCTTTCACGGATTGGAGAGCCTCTGCCCATCTTTACTTCTGAGAGACTTTGCCTCTCTAAGACATCATTTTTATAGCTAATCATGTTACAGACCTGATGTCAATTAACTTAATTAGTTGCTAGATGTTCTCCCAGCTGAATCTTTTCAAAATTTCTTGCTTTTTCAGCCCTTTGTTGCCCCCGTGCCAACTTTTTTGAGACCTGTAGCAGGCGTCAAATTTGAAATGAGATCATTTAGTGGATAAAAGTGTAAATTTTTTCAGTTTAAACATTTGTTATGTTCTCTATGTTCTATTGTGAATACAATATTGGCTCATGTGATTTGAAAGTGTTTTAGTTTTCATTTCATTCAAATTTAAAAAACGTCCCAACATTTCCGGAATTCGGGTTGTACTTAAAAATATATATTTCAAGCAGTTGCCAGGGCAACATTTGCAATTTTTTAAGTGTAAGTTATTTTTTATTTTATTTTCAGCTCTGTTTTTATTTTTTTATTTATTTAATTTCAGCTCTATTTCAGTTACCGAAAATGATTTTTAATAGTTTTGGTTTTAGTTAACAGTAACAACATTGGACACAAGAGCCACAAATGAATGTAAATATTTGGAGAGATGTCCTGAATTACAGAGTTTTATTCATTACAATTATTTTAATTTCATAGTTGAACTCTGTATCACAAAAGCCTCTTTCTATATTAATTGTAGCTGTACACTTCGACCAATGTTCATTTGAGTGCACGACTTACTGTGGGCAGTTGCTCAAAAAGTGGGCCAAGCTTCAAAACTGTAATGAACACAATAAAAGCAGATATCATGCCAGCCACCTGTGTAACACAAAAAGCATATTTGTAGTTGTGCATAACTGAATGTTTTACATGTATACTGTATGCACAAAGGTTCGGGGTCTGACTTCTTAATGTTTTTGAAAGAAGACTTTTCTTCTCTCCAAAGCTGCATTTATTTGATCAAAAAAAAAAAAAAAAAAAAAAAAAAAACAGTAAAAATGACTGTTTTCTGTGTGAATTTTCAGCATCATTACTCCAGTCTTCAGTGTCACATGATCCTTCAGAAATAATTCTAATATGCTGATTTGCTGTATAAAAACATTTATTATTATTATCAATGTTGAAAACAGTTGTGCTGCTTCATATGTTTGTGCTTCATAACTTTAATTTTCAGGATTCTATGATGAAGAGTAAGTTCAAAAGAACAGCATTTATGTGTAACAGAAATGTTGTGTAACATTACAAATGTCTTTGTATAAATTTATTTAATTAATAAATAAATAAATCTTACTGAGACCAAACTTTTGAACTCCAGTGTATATTTGTGCTCAGTGGAAAATCACCTGTGTCTTTCCCCCCGTGCTCTCCTGCACAAGACTGCGAGACATGGAGGAAGTGACGGAGTAGCACTGGAAGAAGCCACCAATGGTGTTACTGAGCCCCAACGCCACCAACTCCTGCAGAGAGACAATGAGAGACACTTACCACCGCACACTGTACATATATTTTTCAGAGCATATCTACGTGATCAAGTGCACACTATATGTGTGACATGGGTTGGTTGGCCCATGTCAGTTTTGAGTGACAGATGTTGTACCTGATTGCTGTCTACTTTATATCCATGTTTGAGAGCAAAAGTCTTGCCTAGAGAAATGCTGATGGCATATCCCACCACAGCCACAGCAAACGCGTCTCCAACCACTGAGGAGAAGAAACCCACCTCTGGGACTCTGGGTGGCACCAGCCTGAGGAGGGTCAGAGGTTGTAGATCACTAACATGGCTCTAGGGCTATTATAGTTAACTAAAATTAAAACTAAAAGAAAAATAGTTACTTGAAATCAAACAAAATATTAACTGAAATAATAATTAAAAAAAAACTTAAAATCTTAAAAATAAAGGTTCTACAACTGTTTTTGTAGTCATGTCATAGAAGAACCATTTCTGGTTCCCCAAATAACCTTCCTGCGAACAGTTTTTAAAATAAGCATTTTTTCTTAGTGTGAATCTAAAGAAAATTTTTCCAGTATAAAGAATACATTGTGCAATGGACAGTTTCCATGGATGTTAAAGGCTCCTCATGGAACCACAGATGCCAATAAATACTTTTTATTTTTAAAAGTGTATTTTATTTTAGCTAGTTGCCAAAGCAATATTTCTAAAATGACTAAAATAAATAAACTAAATAAATAAACTAAAACTAATAAATTTGAATGAATAAAAACTATATATTTTTTTTAAAATCGACAAAGATAACAAAAAATCAAGTGAAAATAGAATATATTAAAATAAAATCTAATTCAAAATGGAGACACATTTCTGGTGCCCACTGAATTTTTTCCATACTGTGAAAGTCAATGGAGACCAGCAACTGTTTGGTTACCCACATTCTTCAAAATATCTTCTTTTGTGTTCAGCTGAAAAATTAACCTCATAAAGGTTTGGAAAAAATGAGACTGAGTAAATGATGATTTTTTTTTTTTTTTTTTAGGTGACCTATGCCTTTAACAAAAACTTCAGAGAGAAACAGCCTTTGTGCACAGCTGGCATTGTAGGCTACTCTCCCAGGTTCAGGAAATAGTCCTCCGTAAAATGTGCTGCACACACTCTAATATTTGGGTTGAACTGTTCTGGAACAGTGTTGTAAATACAACTTAACCACTGATTTCTAGTTGTGTCCTCTTTTGGAAGCCCAAACAAAGTAGTTTCCCTTTCACAACGAAACACAGCGTCTCCAGGACATGGCGCCGGCGGCAGCAACAACACTACAGCGAGAATAATAGTTACGCCTTCTTTCATTGAGTATACATTTGGGCGGTGTTTTGCAAATCTTCGCACACAGTGACGCAGACATGTGGGGGCGTGTTTGAATGAGCCGTTTTAGGAGGGCGTGGACGAGTCTTAACTTTTATAAAGAATATCTCTTTGGTTTTGAGACTTCAGTCTTTGCAACTTCAGGGATCTTATCTATGCATGAACAGCTTTTAACACTTCAAAGAGAAAGGAAAACTTGAAATCGCATCATATGACCCCTTTAAGAAAGTCAAAAGTCCTCCAAATGTCTCATGTGAGGGTGTACAGAAAGTGACAGAACTTCATGAGGCCTGGGATTAGTACTTTACTGTAGACGTGTTTTGATGGATTAACAAAGTCAGTCAACCGAGTTTAAGACCAAGAAGGGAGCCACCAAGAAAACTTTCTAACCTCCTGCATGAGGTCGGTGTTTTTGCTGCATGTGCAAACATTGCCAGACTAAAGTGATTTTAATCCTGCTGTTGCCAGTGAAAGCTCACTCTGTTCCTCTAGTATCCGTTCAATGTAACTAAGAATGTAATGTGAAACACACACTTACCCACTGGGAATTTCTCCCACCACGTCGACACCATTAACAGCTCTCAGATCAGCATAATGAGAAACAAGAGTCCCTGCAATAATCTGTAAATATACACACAAAGCTTTTGCATCTGTCTCTTTGTGTACTTACTAGGTTGGAGTTTTCTGGTATGACATCTGAAGAAACATGGTACATGTGTAGCTACTCACCACCATGAGCTCTATGGGAACAGGGAGGAGTAATCTGTGACTGTAGCAGGAGTTGATCTCTTTCACAATGATCAGAGCTGTGAGAGCCACCAGACTGATCAGAAGAGTGGGAATATGAGTCTGTGGTAATAACCTGCCCAGCTCCACCAGAGTCTAAACACACAGAGGAGCTCATTAATAAAATAAATGTGCATTTTTAAAATGTGACACAAGTTGTTTTTGTAGATTGATTGTACTTGAGGTCTATATTTTATCCGTGTGCATATAGTGCAGTGCTTTGAGTGATAGTGGAGGCAAGAGTAAGTTTGGGAATATAACTAATATAAATTAGCTAATTAATTAATGTTATTGTTAAAATCCTCAAACAAGTTATTGTGAATGCACTTTTCTCTTGTTTCGTCGTCCAAAGGTAAATTGTGGAAACCGATCCCAGTATTAAACCCTAAGATGTCTCAAAACAGGATGATTTCAGGACACAACAACAGAGTTAAAGTCCTGGTACAAGCCAATGCAAAGACTTTTCACAGTTTCATGTGGACACTTAACCTGGGTCGGAGCTCTTAAAATGCACCAGATTAATGCATTTAATTTTAAAATGAACAAAATTGTATTGGTCTACCCATCATATTCTCATAAAACCCTGTGGGAAACACTGTATCTATTGTTAAGCATAATTAGCAAACCAATGATTTTTTTTTTTGTCCAATTTAGATTTATGTAATTTTAATTATACACTCTGCTTAATTGGCTGTACTTGAAGATGGATCTTTTTTCAACCGACTGTATAGACCTTATGTGCCAGAGAAACAACCCATAAAAAGCCATTTTTGCGGTAGTATATTTTATGACATCGCTGTTGAAGAGTAATTAGCCGGTAATTAGATTTACTTATTGAAGCGTTAATAAAAGTTATCAAGAGCATTGTGATGTTTGAAGTGGATGTCAAATGTCAATAGACCGGGAAGATTTTAAAACAAGCGTTTCATTTATAAATCCATAAGAAGAATTTCATGCTGTATAAATACAAACTGGAAGACAAAAGACAACGAGGGCAGTGCTAAAAAGGGGCAGGGCTACATAACGTCTATTAAAGTTTAGATAGTTAAAATTTTAAATCAAAAGTAAAGCGTGCTAAATTATATACTCTACTGATCTCTCTATCATTTTGAATAGTCAGTTCTTTCTTTCTTTCGTATGATTCCAATTTCAATGTAGGAAAGGTAGTTAGAATAATAAATAGTACTTTTTCCAGAACCTTACCTGGAAAGCAACTCAAAGAGTGGTTCAAATAAATATAATTTGAAACAGGATGGGATGATTGCTCCATAAGAGGTTTGAGGCCCTTCATATAAAGTCCGTTATTAACAGGAGAGCCAGGGAGCCCATAGTCCAAAGATCTTGTTTAAGAGGCCATAGAAACCATATATTCAGGTAAAAATAAACATTTGCTATTGTAGTTAAAAATATAAAATATAATTAATTGCGATCGATGGTTAACTGCAATATGATAGAGTTTACTTTTACTACAGTTTGTTATGGGAGTATGGCATATATACTGGAAGTTTGCATAGCCACTGAGATTTTAGCGGAAATGCGATAATAAACTCCTTTATAGGCTTAATATATTAATGTCTTATAATATTTAATAATCAATATCTTATTAATTAACTGAATATGATTTTTTTTAAAGCTGTATGTCTTTTCAAAAAAACATTTATGATTTTCTGTCAGGGAGACAAAATAATTTGAGAATGTGTAATTTATTTGTTTTTTTACATAGTCATGAATTAAATTCCCATTATACTGTATGTTGTTTATGCTACAGGAAAAAAATGGTAAAAGCATCTTTTTACCTCACAATTCTAATTTTATTTCAGTCCAAGGTTTGTATCTTGCAATATTGATTTAACATCTCTAATTAAATTTTCCCCCCTTAGAATTATAGAGTTTATAATATGAGTTTCTGGCTTTTTTTCCCCCTCGCAATTTTGATTTAACATCTCATAATTCAGATGTTTGTTTGTTTTTTTCTCAGAATTGTGAGGTAACAGTCTGGAAAGGCCATTATTATTATTAATAATAATTATCAATTAAAAAAAAATTTATGAGTCATCTGTGAATTTACAGTCTTAAATAAAAGGCCTAAATGGCAGTGTCGGTCAGAATGGTTGCATGCTATTTTCAGTTTACGTTGTTAAGATTTGACCAGCTGGAATACTCACATACAGCAGCTGCAGGGGTCCACTGAACCGTCTGGGTGAAACTCCAAACATGTATTTGAGTTGAGAGATGATCACGTGAGTGGCGGCACCTGTAGTGTAGCCCCGCACTAATGGCTCCGAGAGATACGTCACCACAAACCCGAACCGAACCAGACCCAACAGAACCTACAGAAACAATTACTTCATCAGCAAAACCTCTTTTCAACTAAACAAACAAATGGAAACTTGACAGATCCAATGTGCTTGTTGATTTTATTTTTTAGGCTGTTTGTTTGTTTAGTTTGCACTGGTTTGAAAATATGTTTGTTTGGTTTTTTTATATTGATTCTTGCCTTTGTTTGTTTATTCTTTTATTTTCTTATGTAGCTTATTTATTTGATTGTTTTTCACATTCCTTAAAGTATTTTGCCCCACAATTAGCATGCATTATTGTTTGTTTGTTTTTGTTTTTTTAACTTGTTTGTTCATTCTTTTGTATTTTCATGTTTGTTTCCAGATTCTTTCATGTGTTGTTTTGCAAGACTCACCTGAAATATGCCACACAGTAACGTCGTTGCTGCAGCCACTTTCACCCGCTGAACATCTCTCGCCTCTGTGTCCATGACGACTGATCCATTTGTCCCATTGGTCAGAAAGTGATCATCAGGAGCCAGTCGCTCTGAAACGCTCCCGATCATTATGCTAATCACTGCAAAGGTTCCTGGAACATTTAAGGAACGAAAATCAGATGTTTTCATACTGTGCAGGCTAAGACGATTATACATGATAATGCAGGTAAAAATATTGCATACCGGTATAATATATATATATATATATATATATATGAAAGGGAAAGTGACATGTGGCCAAGTATGGTGACCCATACTCGGAATTTGTGCTCTGCATTTAACCCATCCAAAGTGCACATACACACCGTCAACACACACCCGGAGCAGTGTGTTTATATATATATATATATGTACATGTAAAGTTTTTACATTTATATAGGCCTATTCTTTTACTTCCCTTACCTATGGAGACGTGTCTAGAAGTGCCAAAGATGAAGTACACCAGTACAGGATAGAAGGACGTGTAAAGACCAAAAACAGGTGGCACAGAAGCCAGGAGAGCATACGCCATACCTGAGTATCAAGATACACACACAAACACACTTATAATATATCCCTTTGACTTCCCATTCACATCGGCTGTTATAATTTATTTAAAACATTGTTCAGACAGATTATCAGCTTTTTTTGCGGTGGACAATCCAGCAATGGGGTTTTGGCTTTTTCTTTTTTTCTTTTTTTGAGAATATTTTCCCTATGTGTATTTTCTTTGTGACTTGCACGTGTAAACCGACCCTGAGGCAGATGCATGATTCCCACACTGACACCTGAAGCCAGGTCACCAAGTCCATTCTCCCGAACAGAATACTGGGGGATCCAGGAGAGAAGCGGTATCCACTTCAGAATCCAAATCTTCCACTGTCCCACAGAGCACCTTGAGCAGACAGTGGAAGAATAAAGAGCTTTATGGAATGTGTTTATAGAATATAACTTAATTTTAAAGCATCCTTAAGATTACTGGCTGACTGCAATGATATCCACAAGATTAGAACAGCAAACACTAAATTTTAGCTAATGAGATACCAAGCTCATTTGTTTGCAGTAGGCTATGCGTCCATAAAAACATCAAGAAAGATCTGTACTGTAATAAAGGACACTGGGGGAAAAAAAAAATGGTAACCAGAAAAAGATTACATTTATTCAAGTGTGAAATATTATTTAACATCACTATAAGTACATTATATACAAAAAACTGGGTTAAATCAGGAAGAAATAGCTTTGTAAAGGTAACAGTTGTTGGTTGCCGTTTTTACAGTGTATGAAATGACAACAAAATTACATGCTCTTTTCAAGAAATCGTACATGTAAACAGTTATGTTGCTTTCTGAATGGTTATGCAAGCTCACACTTTACAACATCCCTAGTATAAACAAGACTGTTCGTTTGACTGTTTGAACTTGTATGAATGTGTATTCATTAAAAAAAAAAAAAAAAAGCTCAAGATCATGGGTTTGATTTTCATTATACACTCATACAGTGTATACATACAATGCAATGTAAGTTGCTTTGAATAATCTGCAAGGTGCATGCCAATATTTATCCATATTGCAACTGTTTGCAGTAGAACCAAATTTAGACAGATTTTGTCACACTGTCTTTGCATCTTACCTTACAGAGTCACAGATCTTCTCCTTTAAAGAGGACCGCTGGATTTCAGTCTGCCGTTGGGCTACTTCATCTAGTTTAAGTTCATCCAGGATGATCCTCTCCACACAGAGTGTTGCTCCAGCACGATCAGACACATCCATGCCTGTCCTGTTCATGTTCATATATGCTGCAGGTTTAGGGGTTTCAGCAAACCACCTCAAAGCCCTCCCAGGGGTTCACGTATGGATTGAGACTTTTTTTTTCTCCCTGAGTATATGTCTTTGAAGATTCTCCTTTTCACTGAGAATAATGAGTCCATTTATTGGTTTTCAAGCAGAGATGACAGACATGATGGAAGGAATCATCCATAGGTGCAGCCAAAGGCGGATTTCAATGCAGTTATGAGTGCAAAGCAGAAATGTCCACATGGGAAAAGTTCTTATCAGAGTCTTCACAGGTCAGTCCCACACCACACCCCCAGCAGTCCCATAAACATGAGTGTGCCAAATGGATCACGCATCTGTAAATGAACTCGCGACACTTCACTGACTCACAAACACACTGGCAAAAAGAGTGTTTTTTCTTTTTATCACTTTGATGAATTAAACTTTTTGTCCAGAGCACATTTTGGACAATATCTGGACAATCTGTGCTAGACCAGGAATGTTGTTCAGAATAATGACAGTTTCAGTCTTTGTTATGCTGATTAAATGATACATTTCACAGTGAACACCAAAGTCTGTCTTTTAACCAAATTAAAGCTAATGCTATAGTTAATAACACTGTCTGGTGTGCTTTACTTTTTGTCATCTGTTAGATTACTTTTAGTAGTTTTATTTGCCAAGATGACTTCCACTACAGTGGGCCTAACACATTTTAAGAGTTGGGTTGAATGAACTTTTGTAGCAGTCAACACACTGTAATAAGTGATAAGTTGACTTAACTTAAAAAAATTGAGGAAACCCGTTGCCTTAAAATTTTTAAGTAAATGATCATTTTAAAAAAAATAAGTGAATTGAATTGTCAAGTTCACTTAACTTTTTATTTTTTTAATTATTATGTACTTAAAAATTTTAAGGCAACGGGTTTCCTCAATTTTTTTAAGTTAAGTCAACTTTCACTTTTTACAGTGCCTCAATGAGTAGCCTATGGAACTAATTCAGCAGACATGGTTATGTAAATATACTTGATATTATTTTGGAAAAACATTAGCTGAATTTGACAGATGAATGGTAAAGTTCCAAAATGTTGTATGATTTTAGTTCCACTATTTTTGAGTCCAATTAATGAAAATGACAAAATTCATTTAACATTCACCATCCTTTTGTGACAACATGCCCCTACAGCAAGGCATAATTTCACATAATAAAGGGTAATTTCTGTTGTTTATTTAACGTTGTTTCAAATGAGATATCTAGTAAAAACAAGCAATCTTCTACCTCGTATATGTATGAAATGTATTTTAGCTCCTTAAAAAAATAAATAACTTGTAAAACAGACACAGTTCATGAAATAGCAAAAATGAAGAACATAAAAACATCAACCCTTTATTTCTGGACAACAGAAATGGCAATGAAATATTTTTTAAACATTTATAAAAATAATAATAATAATAATAATAATAATTTAATTTATTAATTAGCATGTATATTTATGCTAACCACCATTGACATGTTTATATTTTTCTTAAATATCAAGTGCTGTAAAAAGTTTGTAACAGAAATATGTTAAAAGTGAACGCCTTACAGTAAGACATCTATATGAACTTCGATATTTTTAATACAAAATATCAAAGCAAAGGCCTTTATCACAACTTACCAACACTTTTCTGAGACATTTTTGCAATTGCATATTTTTTATAAAATGTTCTGCTTGAAACTTTTTCTTAAAAATTATTTGTGTGTGTGTGTGTGTGTGTGTGTGTGTGTGTGTGTGTGTGTGTGTGTGTGTGTGTGTGTGTGTGTGTGTGTGTGTGTGTGTGTGTGTGAACTGGTGACTGCAGTTTATATGGCGTCAACATCCATGGTTTGCTGTTCAGAGAATGCGTTATTTGTAACACCGATAGTGTTTTTGTTATGTTTTCTGTAAGGTAGGATTGGGGTCAGCAGCCCCATCCTGGCACTGATGCGCGTCCCCGCTGATGATTGACAGCTGGACTCCGCCCCTCACGCTCGCGTCATCATGTGGTGAATCCCATCAGCGATGCCGGGCTCTGGAGGAAAAGAGAGCACAGCCAGAAGATGCTCGAGACTTTCAGAAGAACAACATGTTAGACTCTTTCCTGTCATTCCATCCCAGCAAATATCAGAAAAACTCATTTTAAGTGCCCGTTCAAAACAGCGGCTACAGCGCGCTTCACAGGTGAGCTGCTGCTCGGCGCGATGGACTGCGCACGCACACCGGAGGCGCGAGCAGAGGTGAGGAAACACCAGCACAAACACAGCCTCAAGCGCCGCTTCGAAGTGCTCGAGACGCTCGGCAGAGGCGCGTACGGCAAAGTCAAGCGAGCGGTGGAGCGACGCTGTGGGAAGACGGTGAGCGACTTCAGCTGCTTTATATCAGCTCTTGCATTGCAGTTGTGTTGTTTTGAATGATGAAAAAATGCTTAGGCCTATATTAAAACAAAATGCTAAAATTAGTTATTTGTATTATGACATCAGCATCATAAGCAGCAACCAATAGCTATATTTTGTCTTCATAATATTGTTGAATTGTAAAAAAAAAAAAAGTGATATCCAACCGAAAAACTGTGAAAATGCAGAATATCAGCGTCTATCTATCTATCTATCTATCTATCTATCTATCTATCTATCTATCTATCTATCTATCTATCTATCATCTATCTATCTATCTATCTATCTATCTATCTATCTATCTATCTATCTATCTATCTATCTATCTATCTATCTATCATCTATCTATCTATCTATCTATCTATCTATCTTTCTTCATCAGTTTCATATATATATATAATATTATTATTATTATTATTATTGATGTACAGGATTTTTAAAGGCATGAAAATCACAGTTTTAAAAATCCCAGATAAAAAAAGTGTATATATATACATATATATATATATATGGTTAGTTGACGTATCAATGGTGTGACAGAAAAAAAAAAAAAAAAAAAACAACCTCTAACATTGAAGATAAACCTCTCTCATGCTATTTGTAACTCTAAGAATGAAGATAAATTTTTCTTATGTTATTTGTATGTTAAGTTTTTTTTTTCTACATTTTGGACACAGTCCAATTTTTATTTGTCAACTACCCATATATTAACAAATATTACTTTTATTATTATGATAGGGTAAAGGAGGGCTTTCATAATATTAATTAATCACAATTAATGATTTATTTATTTTTATTTATTTATTTATTTATCTGGTTTTTATTTAGAAATCAGTTCATCGTTATAAGAAGGTCTTCATTTGAGGAAATTTCTCATAGTGAAACAAGCTGAGGATCATCTAAAAGCTCTTCATTCAAAAGCAAATCATTGCTTTTTAAGCTTAATAATAATAAATGGTATCAGTATATTATATATAATATTAGTTCATAGAAAAACATTTAAGTGTTGATGGAGGAGTACTTGAGCTTTATTGCTATGACTATTTCTAAAGTATAAATAGTGCATTTCTATAATATTATAGTGAATATTATAATAATTTGAGTGAAAATGATTATGTAATAAAAATGAACAAGAGTTACGGTGTGGGAAGGACACTCAAGTATTAAATTAAACCAAATTCATAAGATCTCCAATATGCAAAAAAATATAAATAAATAAATATTTTTTGTTTTTATTAGTTTTTGTTATTTTTAAATATGTCTATAAACTTAAACTAAATGAAAATGAGAAATGTGGCTTGTGTGTGTGTGTGTGTGTGTGTATAGAATTTTATTTTACTTCACTTAACATCTATTTTAAGCAACATTTATTTATTTATTATTATTTAGTTTTAGTTTCCCTGGCCTGACTTTTCTCAATAAATTAAAGATTCAGTGATTTTTTTTCTTTCTTACTGCCAGAGCTTTTAATAATGGTTAAATATCAATTTATTTAATCAAAAATGTACAAAGGCTTAATTTCTTTTGAGGAGAATATCCAGCATGTTCTCTGACAGCGTGTCAGTCAGTCAGCACATCTTTACCTAGCAATTCACCTCAGTTAATTATTTTTGGGCTCGTCCAATAGGTGCTTTGTGCATGCACACGCGTGTCTGCTGTATGTAGACCTCATGTTAGCACACTTAATTAAATACTTAACCACTCATTCATCGCTCAGTCTGTCATTTAACAAAAACAAAAGACGCATTCCCCCCAGCCTGCTGTCTGCACTCTTTCACAGCCTGAAAACGTATCGCATTAATGGAAAAAATGAAGCAATCTCAGTGTCCAATCAGATTAGAGCAGCAGCTGAGCCTCTCTCTCACTCTGTCACTCATCCGGACTCAGAGGTGAAGTATTCCGGAATCCAGGAGCCTTAAGCATAGCTGGGATTCCTGCAGACAAACACTAACAGCATTCAGAGGGAGCCAGGCGCTCGCTGCATGTGTGACAGGGGAGCGAGGCGTCTCTCCAGATCTCCAGATTGGGGTCAGAGTTGCCTGGCACTTTCCCAGATGGCACTGCCAGTGCCGCCATACAGACAGCAGGTTTTAGATGGTGTTTTTGGGGGTGATTCAATTTCGATATCCCTTTAGATTTACATTTCTGTGTTTATTTATATTAGGATGATTATGATATAAGCAAAGAAATTGCACAGTTTAACTTTTTCAGTTCATGAATTTCAATGAATTTTGGAATCGTAAAAATCTAATGGGTTACATTGGAGCTCACTGCATGCAAAGAAACATGTACAGACCCCAATATGTGCCAGAAATTAAGCAATACCTTAGTGGCAAAAGTTAAAGATAAATGCAAGTCACTTTTGTTATTAGAACAGTTAAAAAATGTGGATAAAACATTTGATTTGTAGTCTGTCTGTAGAATTATATTCATATTAGGTGGATGCTGGAATTCTCAACCTTTTAAAGTGATTAAATAATTGAATTATTTACTGCTGTTATATTACTGTACTTATTTATACTGTTTAGACATCTGTATGCTATAGGCCAGTGACAGAAAAAATGTTCAAGATGGTGAAAAGTAGAAATATTTTAAGAAATGCACTATTTGTATTTGTATTGGTTTCATGTATTATTGAAAAATGTTTGTACAATTTAAAAAAAAACAATAAATCTGAAAGCGGTATAACTGCCAAATAAAACCCATTAAACACATTTGAGGTTGCATATCTTAATCATTCATTTTAAAAGTTACTTTCAAAGTTTCAAAAACACTTTTTTTTTCCATGTTAAAAACAAAAAAAAAATCATGAACTTTCAAATCACGAATCATTTTTTTTATATTCAGTTTTATTAAGGTTATTCTGTCAATTCCTTTTTAAAACAAATCTAAATATACGTAGTTTTAAACCTACTGTTTTGTGGCTTTCTTGCGACATAAAAACATAATACCTTCCTGTGAGTTGGCGACACTACAATGACTGATTTGGCAGATGCGAGTTTTTCAAAAATAATGGCTAATAAGTTTAGAACAAAACTGCTTATTTCAAAAAATAAAGATTGTTAACATTTTAAAGCCTTTGAATGTGACCGGTCAGTTTCCCATTACAAGCCACACAAAAACTATAAATATGAATTGTATGAGAAATTGAAAACAGAACATGGCAGAAAAGGTCTGTATTAATTGCATTTTCCATGTACTTTTGAGTAAATTCATTCATCATTGACCCGTATACTAAAAGGCAGGCAAACGTATTTGGTTCAGTGGTGTGTTTGTGTATAATGTGTCTGTTTGTGTGCTTCAGGTGGCTATTAAATCTATCAGAAAGGAGCGATTGAGGGATGACCTGGATAGAGCTCACATCCAGAGAGAAATCGAGATCAGCGCCTCTCTTGTGCACCCACATATCATCCGTCTGTATGAGGGTAAATCACATCAACACTCTCGCAGCATCAGTGTGTGTGTATCCAGAGAGATCTTCCCGTTAATGAAATGTGTTGTGTTTTCAGTGTTTGAGAGCAGAGAGAGGATTGTGATGGTGATGGAGTACGCGAGCGGAGGAGAGCTGTATGACTACATTCAGGACAAACAGAGACTGTCAGAGGAGGAGGCCAGACACTTCTTCAGACAGATCACCTCTGCTGTGCAATACTGCCATAAAGTAAATGAACACAATGACCTTTTTAAAAGCAGCTTTTCTTGAAAAGGCATCCAACCACAAAATGCTGTTAAATTGATCAAATTTTATTTCGCTTGGTCAACATTTTACCAGCTTGCTTGTAAATGAATGTAACATCTTTTAATATACAATGTTCTAATTATATTTGTAAATTTAGTTTAGTGCTGTAAAACAATTAATCGCGATTAATCGCATCCAAAATAAAACATTTTGTTGACAAAATATATGTATGTGTACTGTTTATATTTATTACGTATATATATATATATATATATATATATATATATATATATATATATATATATATAAATACAAACACTTGCATGTATATATTTAAGAAAAATATGTCGTTTATATATCAAATATATTTATATATAATATAAAATATAAGAATATGAATGTGTAAATATTTTCAAAATATATACTGTATGTGTGTGTATTTATGTATACATAATAATATACACAGTACACATACATATATAATGTAAACAAAAACTTTTATTGTGGATGCGATTAATTGCGATTAATCGTTTGACAGCACTAAATAGAATGTTTTTAATTTACTTTGAACAAATATGCTATTAGTATGATTTATTTATCCTTTCTGTTTATTATTGCATCCGTCACGTAGAAAGCAGTGCTGTCTATGAGAAATGTTTGACAATCTGAGTAAAATTACAAACCTGAATAAATGCCTGTTCACGCCAATCATAATAACTGTAACAATAAATATGAAGGTTTAATAATCATCCTAATTCTATGAGGATAGTGAAGTCCAAATGACAAGTACTATATAATGATAATAACGCAGAGGAGTAATATAATTGGAATCACTTTCAGAGTAATTTTTGAACACTAAAATCATTGACAGCCAATCAGAATCCACAAACTTTAGAGAGATGGAGTATTTAAAGCGGCAGCGCTTCATTATGATAAACAGGACAGTGTTGTGTGTTGGTGTGAACATTAATACAATTACCTTGGTAGTTATCTTCATGGTTATCGTTCTTGGTGTGAACAGGCTTTAACACTACAAATACATCAGTTAAAAAATAGCATTATAATTTAGCATTTGTTTTTATTATATAGTATGTTTGCATTTATATTGAGTCTCTTGTTCTAAATATAAAATCTCTTGATATTCCTCAGAATGGTGTGGTTCATCGTGACCTTAAACTGGAGAATATACTTCTGGACAGAGACTTAAATGTGAAGGTAAACAATTCAAACTCAAACTGACTTGATAGAGAATTAATAAATGATTCATGCATTTTCAGTTTTCATCCAAGGTATCATTACAGAGACTGATGGTTTTGAATACTTTGAAAAAAGCAATTCAAATTTTCTGCACATAGTATTTTTTAAATCATTAGTATGGTGGAGAAGATAACAGAAACACAAAACAAACAATTAAAGTGAAAAGCCTAATGTAGGATCTTTTTGGAATCTGTCAAACGTATTATTTCTCGTTTTTGGAGACTTTTTTGAGGGATGGTAAAGTATTAATCTACTTCTCATTCTGAAAACCAGAACGTCCCAGTGAAGTGAATTTGACTTCATCCTGGTGTTTATGAAATCACTCTTCAATTTGTTTAGGGGCGTCATCATTCTGGAATATGGGAACATTATAAGGGAACAATGTTGCATTATTTTGCACAATAGAACTGCCTCATTCCATGGTCATTCCAACACCATATAGACCAGCAATCAAAATAACTGTGTATACTCACCATGCCTCATAGCAGCACAGACAGGGTTGAAGGCATTCTTTGTCTTCATATAGTAACTGAATGCAGGAAATATGACGAAAGATGACTTATTACTTAGTTTGTCACACCAGATTATGTATCTCTGAGAATTGCCCTTAAATACATGCAGAATCTGAGAGTTTTATTTTGTATGCATGCACAATTTGTTTTTGTCTACAAATCTAATTGCAAGAAATTCAGCATAAACCCTCATATCAAATGTGACCCTGGACCACAAAACCATTTTTAAGTGTCAGTTTTTCAAAATTGAGATTTATACATAATTTGAAAGCTGAATAAATAAGCTTTCCGTTGATGTGTGGTTTGTTAGGATCGGACAACTATTTGAAAATCTGGAATCTGAGGGTGCATAAAATCGAAATATTGAGAAAATCGCCTTTAAAGTTGTCCAAATGAAGTTCTTAGCAATGCATATTACTAATCAAAAATTAAGTTTTGATACATTTATGGTAAGAAATTTACTAAATATCTTCATGGAACATGATCTTTACTTAATATCCTAATGATTTTTGGCATAAAAGAAAAATGGATAATTTTGACCCATACAATGTATTTTTGGCTATTGCTACAAATATACCCCAGCGACTTAAGACTGGTTTTGTGGTCCAGGGTCACAAATGTTTTTGAGCTCATGAGAGAAGTGTTTTTTGGGTGGTGTAATACAATTCATCTTTGCCGGCGCATTTCTAATTATAATTATACTTCAAAATTAACCTCCTTTCAAATGGTGTTCTGCTATTTTTGTCCACCCTCTATGAATCAGAAATAGATTCCATTAAACAAACAGAAGTAGGTCACCCATTTTAATACAGAACTGTTTGATCTATAAATGCTCTGTTTGTTGTAGTTAGCTGACTTTGGCTTGTCCAACCGCTACATGAGAGGCCAGTGTCTGGACACGTTCTGCGGCAGCCCACTGTATGCGTCACCAGAGATCATCAGTGGACTTCCTTACCACGGACCTGAGGTGAGATTACCTGCTTCACCAGTTACTCTGATTGCTCATCTTTGTGAAAGTACACTTTAGCATGCTTTTAAAAAGAGTACTCAATATGCAAATAATGTAATATACACTCTCAGAAATAAAGGTACAAAAGCTGTCACTGGGGCGGTACCTTTTCAAAAGGTACACTTTTGTACCTATTAGGTTCAAATATGTACACTTTAAGTACTAATATGTACCTTTAAGGTACCAAAATGTACCCTTTAGGTACAAAAGTGTACCTTTTGAAAAGGTACCGCCCCAGAGACAGCTTTTGTACCTTTATTTCTGAGAGTGTATATTACATTATTTGCATAATGAGTACTCTTTTTAAAAGCATGCTAAAGTGTACTTTCACAAAGATGAGCAATCAGGGTAACTGGTGTGTGCTGAATATAATATTTTGACACTTGATTGCATGTTCATTGCAATTAAATTAAAATGTATTATAGTTTAAATGTAGGGCAGTAAGCTGAACATTAGAGTGCTTTCTGACCCACCTAAGTACATCTTTATATGTAATTTCATAATTACTTCTATTGTCTTTGTAATATGGTTAAAGTAATATGTACTGACAAACATACATTAATGCCATGTCTATCAGAAACTTTTATATTGGTGCGATTAATCGTTTGACAGCACTATTAAAAAGTAAACATTTAAAGGGATAGTTCACCCAAAAAGGACGATTCTGTCATCATTTATTCACTCTCATGTCGTATCAAACCTCTATGAAAACTTCTTTTATTCTTTGGAACATAAAATACAGTATTTTGAAGAATGTTGGCAACCAAGGGGTTATGAGTCCCGTTGACTTCCACAGTATGAGCAAAAAATACAATGGAAAAAATTTGGTTACCAATTTCCTTCAAAATACCAGTCCGTAGAAGAAAGTCATACAGGTTCATTCTCATTAATTTTATATTATATGCAAGTAAAGTTTTTTTTAAAACAATTGAAAGTACACTACAAATGCACATTCAATACAATTAAGTGCACTTCTTTTTAACAAGGGCATTTAAATCCCAATGTTTGTACAGTAAACGCATTTTAAATGATGCTTTTGCTCCTTTTATATTCCAGGTGGACTGCTGGTCTCTGGGTGTGCTGTTATATGCTCTGGTTTATGGCTCCATGCCTTTCGATGGCACAACTTACAGCATCCTTAAAGAGCAGATCCGCCACGGACGATATAAAACCCCTGATGTCCTGTCAGGTGAGATTCACACACTCCCATATATCTACCCATCATGAGAGAGGACGTACCATGATTCCTTCGATTCTTCCTATAGAGGCCCGTTCATTGATCAGATGGATGCTCACAGTGAAAACAGAAGACCGAGCCACTGTGGAAGACATCGCTAACCACTGGTGGCTAAACCTAAACTGTCCCAAAGCTACAGAGAGTAAACCGTGCGCCTCCACTCTACCCAGAAAGAAGCAGAAGGAAAGAACATTGATGTCAAACAGCAGCTTCGCTCTCCCGTCGCCTCTTGAATCGTCTTCCTACAACCAGCCGGCGAAGGGCATCCTGAAGAATCTCTACAGTCAGGTGGAGTACACAGACAGGTCTGGGGCTGCTGGAAACGGTACGGCAGCGACTAGCGAGGACGTGGAAAGAATCGGGACAGATAACAGGAGGAAGAGGAAGGGCATTCTTAAGTGTAACGGAAAGTTCTCAGGGGTTTCTCCAATCACGTCGGCTCCTACGTGGTCACATGGTTTCGGCAAAACTAGCCAGGAGTGTGATGGAGGTGAGCAGCAGGAGATGGAGTTTGAGATCAAGATCTCCCTGTGGAAAACACACGAGTCTACAGGCATACACTTTCCACAGCATGGCTATTTTGATCATGTGCAATGATGATTGCATTTAATAACAAAGAATATAGGTAATACTTTACGGTAAACATGAGTGCATTAAGTATCATGAACAATCTTGTGTAGCATTTATTAATCTAGGTTAATGTTACTGTATTATGTTATTTAATTTGAAAATATGACAATAAAAAAGTTATTTATTGTATTTATTGTTAATTTACTTTTGTTTGCAATGTTATACAACCATTAATATATATATATATATATATATATTAGAAATATATAGAAATGAACATAAACCTAGATCAATAAACGCTGTGTAAGTACTGTTAAATAATAATAATGTATTAAAAATGATTGCCATAAACACTTCAAAGTAATTTTTTTAATTAAAAATGAAACTTTTATTCTGCAAGGATGCACTAAATTGATCAAAAGTGACGGTAAGTGCATTTATAATGTTGCAAATAAATTCTGTTTAAAGTAAATGTTCTTTTTTAACTTTTTATTCATAAACATGTAACAATGTTAATGTTTCTTGAGCAGCGATTTCTGAAGGATCATGTGACACTGAAGCCTGGAGTAACGATGCTGAAAATTCAGCTTTGCATCACAGGAATAAATTACATTTTACAAATTATACAAATAGAAAACAGTTCTTTTAAATTGCACAAATGTGTCACAATATTTATGACTAAATAAATACAGCCTTGGTGAGCAGGAGAGACTTCGAGCCACACAAAGCTGCTTCATTTGACCTGTAACACCAATCAAGGAGTCACAACAGCAGAACATGCTACTGAATAACTCATAACCATAATCATCTAGAAATACCTGAGACATTAGAGCTGCTAAGATCATGTGTACTGTGAAATTGCTAATAACCCATGTCAATTTGTTTATTTGCCTCAAAGGAAATTAAATCAGCTAATCCCAGCCCCAAAGAATAGAGGCTTTGTCTGGCACTACATTCGTGCCATTCTCACTCATTCTCACTTTATGCTGGCATACAAAATGGGCAAGAGTTTGAGGGCACGTTCATACAAACTTTTGCTCTCTGGCTCTCATTTGCTTTCTCACGTGAAGAGAAAATACGCTTTTTAGACTTAACGCCAGACTGATTAGCATGACACAGTAGAATTAGTATTAAAATCTCAGTTAAGCAGCGCTGTTTGGTCTTGTGTGGCCTATTAAGCGGATCATTTTCATTCTTTATTCCCTACATTGTTTGACCGAATGAATGAGGGGATATGTGCAGTGTTTGTAAAACACTTACCTCATTAAAATAGATTTTTTTTTGAGGAGTATCGGGATGGAAAAAACCTGAATCCCTAATGAAAACGCTTTTATAAAACGCCAACACTTTTGTCATCTAAAACTTTTTTAATAAAAAGAGTGGAAAAAAAATCCACACATATTTAGAAAACATTTAATCTCTCCAAAGTTAAATTACAAACATAATCTACATCTTCACACACTGTTGACAGTGAGAAAGTCTGTTCAAGAGTTGTCAGAGAAGACTTGACCCATGACAGCCAGTTTGGCACTGAAGGGCTGTGTGGGACAGGAGAGCACCCGAGCTTTCCTCCGCTCTCCCGGCTTCAGTGCAATGCTCTCTTGTGAGCCGCCGGCGCCGGGCGTCTCCTCTGATTGGTCCGTTGCAGGCCTGAGTGGTTCTGAGAGGCTGATGAGTATGTCCTGTAGTTCCTTGCGCTCGTCCTGGTATCGGCTGCAGCAGTGGAGCGCGGCGGGGTCGAGCGGATGAGCCTCTGTGTTAAACACGTAGCCGCCCGCGCTGAGTATGCAGTCGCCCTGCAGGCCGCCCAGCTCAAACTCCGTGCCCGTGTTATGAAGGAAGTTTTCAGGATCGAAGAGGAGGTAGAGGTATTTAATTGTCTCGGCTAAGAAGAAGGACTCCATGCGGTTGTCCAACTTGTGGTCCCTTACATCCTTCACCTTTGGCAGAAACAAAAAGATGAGTATGTTTAGGGACTCTTTTTAATATAAGTTTTCAGATGCATTTTGAAACGTAACCCTGAGACACTCACAGTGTCTCAAGCTTATAAAGTCACAGAATTGTTTCTGATGAATAACTTTTTCAATATTGACTGAATGTGCAAACATTTAAAAATTTTGCATGTTACCATGTTATTTCTTTCCTTTTTTATTTATTAAAAAATTTGGATTTGGAGAAATTTAGCATTACATCACTATCTCACCAATGGATCCTCTGCAGTGAATGGGTGCCGTCAGAATGAGGTCCAAACAGCTGATAAAAATATAAGAATAATCCACACAACTCCAGTCCATCAAGAAACGTCTTGTGAAGTGAAAAGCTGTACGTTTGTGCAAAATTCATCAAGACTTTTTTTTTTTAGACTGAAGTGGTGTTTTTATCAGCTGTTTGGACTCTCATTCTGACGGCACCCATTCACTGCAGAGGATCTATTGGTGAGATAGTGATGTAATGCTAAATTTCTCCAAATTTGTTCACATGAAAAAACAAACTCATCTACATCTTGGATGGCTTGAGAGAGAGTAGATTTTCAGTAAATTTTCAGTTTTAGGTGAACTATTCCTTTAACTTCACTGAAATCAGGAAATATTCCTTGAACTTAATACTCATGACTGCTCAAAAACAGTTCAAATTTATGAAACCTATTCTTTTTATAACAAAACAAGATCAAAACAACATAAATATTACAGTGTTTAGGGACTGTGCTGGTCTTAGCCTCAATATTGTTTTGAGACTCATTTTGAAATGTAACAGACACTCACAGTGGCAAAGCCACAGTTCACCCGGCTGATTTTGTCAATCGACTCGATTGCATCCCGGCCAAGCTGCATGAACGTAGGGTCACCGGTGGCTTTATACAGATACATGGCGCTCTCGATCAACTCTGTACAACACAAACACACACAGAGTGGTTACTTCAGTTTCATTCATTCATATAAATCAAATAACTACAGCCAAAAGAACCAAAACAAAACAGATTTTACATTTTATGGGAAAAAAAAATAAAATGTGATGGGTGCCCATTTAAAATTTGCTGCGCACATGCCCATTTTTTGCCAAGTGTTTGCTAAGGTGTTATGAGGGGTTGTTACAGCATTGCTGGAGTGTTCCCGGTTGCTGTGGTGTTTTAAATAGCAATAGTAACAGTGGTGCTTCCTAAAAGCTGGAAAACTCAGAAAATCAGAACAGATTTTTAAACAGTAAGCATCATATATTTGACAACTTTGTAAATGGTTATGAAGGAAAGACAGGGCATCATACATAAACAACTCATAATCTGATGTTTATACTCCTGACTTTAAAAAAAACTGTGCCCATTGCACTTTATGCAATTTTTTTGTAAATCTGTCAACTCAAATCTGCACTGGTTCTGATTTTTGGCTCATCCAGGCTGCAATTCAGGGCAAAAATCTGGGCAAATGCTGTGTAGTGTATACCAGCCCTAAAGCAATATTAACCCTTATAATGCATAAAAAATATTTCTGGGGTCAGTTTTGACAACATAAGCTTATAAAATAGTCATAATATTTTACAGCAAAGATACATTGTTTCTGATAAATGACTTCTTATTAATGAGAAAAGTTTTCGCATTACTACACTTACTCTTTAAATAATTAAAAAAAAAAAATCACTGAAAATAATTTTTTTTTAAAGTGTAAAATTATACATGAACTACAGTAAAACGTGTGATGCAAGAAAACATTTGCATTATTATGTGAGAACTTGTATTTAAATATATTGTTATATAAAATGTATATTAACATAATACGAGAGTTAGCGGTACTAACTCCATTGAAATCAACATGATCTTTCATTTGGCACAAAAAGGTCCAAATTTATAAAACCTCTCTATTCTCTCTAACCAAACAAGATCAAAACAAGTCGCTTTAGATAAAAGCGTCTGCTAAATGCATAAATGTAAATCATGCATATTACTTTAGAGAGTTTTCACAAAATATATTTATTTTACTTGCATAAACTTTCAATTCTTTGATGAAAAAGATAATCAAATTTTCATGCTGCAGTAATTTATTAAAAGGTGGCAGCAGAGCGAAATGTGGACTTAACATTTTTCCAACCTTCTTTTTCTCATTTTAGTAGTTTATTTATTATGTCACATTTGTTGTCTGTTTATAGTGTGTTTATGCATGAATATTCATGTTCATCAACATAATTCAGTCCTATATATATTATATTTTATATTTTAATGGTTATATCTCTTACAAAATCTTTAAAAAAAAATTTTTTTTAATTACATGATATGTATTATGTCTTTACATTTTCAAAGCTTGGTTCCCATACTAAAAACTGTGTTTTTAGAAATCTTAGGAATGACCCTTCCTTCTTAGGATGTGTTATAAGGCTCTAAATCAATGTGTTTTATAGATACCTGGGCGCAGAGGGTATCCCTCTCGTTTGTCCACGGTGTAACCTTGAGGAATGCTGTAGAACTCCGGGAGTCCTCCAAACTGACGCCACACACTGTAGTAGTTATGAAAGGTCTTTGTGGCACTGGAAATATCACCTATCAAACTCTGATAAACACATGTACATTACAAGCTGTAATGTACCACAGAACTCTACTCTCAGATGCATGCGGTATATAGATAACAAAGACTTAAAACTAGTCAAACTGGTGCTTTCCCTTTGTCTTGTGACACACTGGACTAGATCACTTTGGTGACAGATCAGCTTCCTCACCTGCAGTCCAGGCCAGAACGCCTCCAGCGACTGAAACACAGGCATTGATACTGTTCCCTTATGCATCTGCACCCACAGATACCAATCATCAAACTTAGTGTAGTTCTTTATGGACTTATCAAATTCTGCAACACACATTTGAAAGTTGATAATGCTTTCACGCAGGCAAGATAAAGAAAGATAAACAGCAATTAATGGAAATTATGATTAGCTATTATTATCAAAACTAATAGCAATTATTGTAACACAGCTATAGTTATTGCTTCACTGATATGTCGCTGTTTACCATGAAACATTGCCAGCAGCTCCTCATCTTGCAGCATGATGGCCCCCTTTACCAGATACTCAAAGTATGAGTCCACTCCCGCCCCGATCCCTGCGTCCTGAGCCACCCACTTAGAGGTTATGACATCTATATGGTTGCCCACCTGAAAAAATGAGAAGGTTATGTGATAACATATTTGACATCTAATAAATTGTTTTAAACTCCAACTGTTATCATATGTTATTTGTATGCTGCCAAATAATTGCTGAAATATTGTAGCTATATACCGTTGCTCATACAAATCAATTAACATCAAACACAGACAAGTTACTATTATAAAAACTACAATGCTAAAATGCAGGATTACATTTGATATACTTTCATGCTTTAACTGACTGCATGCATTTTAAATATTTTGTATTCATATTTAGTGTTGGGGAAAGTAGTAATATTGAGTTACTCCCTAAAAAAGTAACTTATTACATTACATAGTTACTTCTTATGGAAAGTAATGCATTGTGTTGCTTTTGCGTTATTTTTTCACATCTGGGCTGGGCTTGCTTATTTTAAATATAAAAAAAATTATATTTTTGGCACTGGTTAATAAAATGGGATTAAATACTTATATGATATTTGCATTATTTAACATATTTAAGTATTGCAGGTTTGCATCACATTTCACTATTTTTTAAATTCATTTAAAAAAAATGTGTATGAGCATTGCTACTCTTTCCACGTGCAAAGAGGGTTTACATTGTGATCCTAAAGCCCCATTTAATTCCAGGGATCAAAGAGAGGGCAGACAAAAAAAAAAAAAATTGTTTTTAAAATTAGCATATTTTGGGGCAAAACATGTATATGACCCTATTTAATCAGCTTGCAAATATGTCCAGCTATGCTACATAGCACAATGCTAAGTGTTAATGAGATTAGGATTTTTATAAGCGTTATGGCGTAGAGACTCCATAATAATAATCTGTTTCTATGAACTCTGGGATAATCAGTTGTATACAACAGACAAACATAAACATAGATTTTGCTTTTCAATCACCTTGCCTTACTAATTGCTGTTAAAGCGATTAATGCTGTGGTAAGAAAGCACCAGCTAAAGCATACTTATTAATGTTATTAGAGGCATTTGGTCAAAATTTTTCAGAAGAGACATTTCTGAGTGGTTTAACTACTGCTAAGCGGCTGCGGTCAGTAGGACTGCTGGGTACAGGCAGGTCATTCAGGACAAATAACATTCATATTCTGTGCATCATAGTAAAATGTTAAAGCATATTGCATTCTGTTAAAGGAATAGTTTGCCCAAAAATAAAAATTTGCTGAAAAAATGCACTTGCTGTCCGGAGGACACTGAAGATGTAGATGAGTTTGTTTCTTTATGGGAAAAGATTTGGAGAAATTTAATGTTACATCACTTGCTCAGCAATGGATGCTCTGCAGTGAATGGGTGCCGTCAGAATGAGAGTCCAAACAGCTGATAAAAACATCACAAGTAATCTACACCGCTCCAGTCCATCAGTTAATGTCTTGTGAAGCGAAAACTGTGTGTTTGTAAAAAAAAAAAAAAAAAAAAAAAAAAAAAA
Organism: Acrossocheilus fasciatus; assembly: GCA_036784905.1. NCBI lineage: Eukaryota > Metazoa > Chordata > Actinopteri > Cypriniformes > Cyprinidae > Acrossocheilus > Acrossocheilus fasciatus. The sequence continues at coordinate 7,269,254 of CM071960.1, forward strand.
AAAAATGGTTCTGGCTAAAATACAAGTCCTCTACCTACAATATTGCTTTCTCCATTGAAAAAGTACTTTCATCTGAATCAGGAGAGAAATATGCACAGATCGAGCAGCGAGTGAAAACAGTCCTAAATAAACATGTTGGTGGATTTTGATGTGAGAAGTCAACAGGGCATAGACTTTTTCACCAGAGGAAGTGCAAGTTAAAATGCTTTAACAATGGATTTGTTTCTGACGGCACCCATTCACTGCAGAGGATCCACTGGAGAGCAAGTGATGTAATGCTATATTTCTCCAAAACGGTTCTGATGAAGAAACAAACTCATCAACATCTGGATGGCTTGAGTGTGAGTACACATTCAGCAAATTTTAATTTTCGGGTAAACTATTCCTTTAATATTGCATAATGTGGAGTTAAAACCAAAGAATGCTGGACTCTGGTGTCATGACTGTCCTACAAACGGCTTGATCCAGATCAAAGGATTTTACCAGGCCGATATCTGAGCGCGTTCTCCATAAGGCCCTGAGAGCTTTGCGAGCGACGTTCTCAAACACAGGGTCTCCAGTCAGTCGGCTGAGGGTGGAGAACTCCAGGATGAAGGTGCCCACTCCAGCAGTGCAGGTGACCGGGGTCTCGGTGGGGTTCACCCCCCTCAGCAGGTTCACCGTGCCATATGGCATCCCTGTGGGGGTCTGGAAAGCTGAGAAGAGGCTGACAGCATTATTCAGTGATCAAGATCAAATATTTCTGAATCCTAATTTACATACTATCCTTCCTATACAGCATGCCAGATTAGCATTAGTGTATCAAACCATACACTCGTAAAAATAAAGACTCTTTATTGGCATCTATGGTTCCATGATGAACCTTTAACATTCATGGAATTTATCCATTGCACAAAAAAAATCTTTATAGTGGAAAAAGCTTCTTCAGATTATTTAAATATTCTTCACACCAAGAAAAGCTATTATGCAAGACGTATGCAAATGTACAGGTGCTGGTCATATAATTAGAATATCATCAAAAAGTTGATTTATTTCACTAATTCCATTCAAAAAGTGAAACTTGTATATTATATTATCATTACACACAGACTGATATATTTCAAATGTTTATTTCTTTTAATTTTGATGATTAGAGCTTACAGCTCATGAAAGTCAAAATTCAGTATCTCAGAAAATTAGAATATTACTTAAGACCAATACAAAGAAAGGATTTTTAGAAATCTTGGCCAACTGAAAAGTATGAAAATGAAAAGTATGAGCATGTACAGCACTCAATACTTAGTTGGGGCTCCTTTTGCCTGAATTACTGCCTCAATGCGGCGTGGCATAGACTCAATGTCGATCAGTCTGTGGCACTGTTCAGGTGTTATGAGAGCCCAGGTTGCTCTGATAGTGGCCTTCAGCTCTTCTGCATTGTTGGGTCTGGTGTCTCTCATCTTCCTCTTGACAATACCCCATAGATTCTCTAATCAAGCACAGTAACACTATGGTCATTGAACCAGCTTTTGGTACCTTTGGCAGTGTGGGCAGGTGCCAAGTCCTGCTGGAAAATGAAATCAGCATCTCCATAAAGCTTGTCAGCAGAAGGAAGCATGAAGTGCTCTAAAATTTCCTGGTAGATGGCTGCGTTGACTGTGGACTTCAGAAAACACAGTGAACCAACACCAGCAGATGACATTGCAGCCCAAATCATCACAGACTGTGGAAACTTAACACTGGACTTCAAGCAACATGGATTCTGTGCCTCTGTCTTCCTCCAGACTCTGGGACCTTGATTTCCAAATGAAATGTAAAATTTACTTTCATCTGAAAAGAGAACTTTGGACCACTGAGCAACAGTCAGTTCCTTTTCTCCACAGCCCAGGTAAGATGCTTCTGACGTTGTCTCTGGTTCAGAAGTGGCTTGGTAGCCCTTTTCCTGAAGACGTCTGAGCGTGGTGACTCTTGATGCACTGACTCCAGCTTCAGTCCACTCCTTGTGAAGCTCTCCCAAGTGTTTGAATCTTTGCTTGACTGTATTGTCAAGCTTGCGGTCATCCCTGTTGCTTGTGCACCTTTTCCTACCCAAATTCTTCCTTCCAGTCAACTTTGCATTTAATATGCTTTGATACAGCACTCTATAAACAGCCACACCTTTCAGTAATGACCCCCTGTGACTTACCCTCTTTGTGGAGGGCGTCAATGTTTGTCTTCTGGATCATTGCCAAGTCAGCAGTCTTCTCCATTATTGTGGTTTCAAAGAACAAGAGATACCCAGAATTTATACTGTAGGGATGGCCATTTATTCAAACTCAAATGTAAATATTCTAATATTTTGAGATACTGATTTTTGACTTTCATGAGCTGTAAGCCCTAATCATCAAAATTAAAAGAAATAAACATTTGAAATATATCAGTCTGTGTGTAATGAATGAATATAATATACAAGTTTCACTTTTTGAATGAAATTAGTGAAATAAATCAACTTTTTGATGATATTCTAATTATATGACCAGCACTTGTAGTTTTTGTTTTCTGTGAGAACTATTACCATGTATGATGTACATTTTCAAATCAATATATTTTGGTTTAATACAACGAAATAAAATACATATGAACTAAAGTTATTGACTGTTACAAAAAATCATAATAAATAAATAAAATTATATTCACTCATTAACCTTCATTATTTTAATATTATTTATATACTACTATAGTAGGCTATACATTAATATTTTGAGTATTATTTTTCTATTTGATGTTTAAATTAATTTTTTAAAATAATTTTTATACAGTTTTATTTATTTTTTTCAGTTTTAGTTTAAGTAACTTAGTTTTTAAGTTTTAATTTAATATTTAATTATTTCAGTTTTATTTCAATTAAGGAAAACTACTTTTTTAATAGTTTTAGTTAAAGGGGTAATTCATTGCTGGCAAGACGGGGTTTTAATAATAGTTGGCTGTCAATGCTGTAGAAATGCAATTTTACTTTTAAATCGGCGCTACATAACTAGAGAAAATAGAGAAAAAGGGCTGTGGCAAAAAAGGTGGGAAAATTTTAACACCCACAAAGCATTGGGCTCGATCAGACTATGTGAGTGAGGATACAGAAATGCATAAGTACGTTGTGTATTGCATTTGTGCATAAATGTGTTTTTCAATGTCAAAATTCTGTCAATGTGTTTCACGTCATCTGGCGGAGATTTCTTTGTTTCTTACAATACCACCGACATGGTAACTGTATAAAGCTCGTTGGAAACTGTTGAACTAACACATTTTGCTCAGTGACTGTGGTGCACTACATTCACATTTAATCATTTTTGCATACGCTTTTATCCAAAGTGACTCACAAATGAAAGCTGCAACAAACGATTCATGCTAAATGACAGCAACGTAAGTGCCCTATTACTTATAATTATGGTTTGAAGCATATGTTAGCTCCCTCACCAGGCAGCAGTTTGCGGGCAGCGTCCTCTGCCATGCGCAGGAGGGGTCCGGAGCAGGGCCAGCCCTCCTCCACCTCCATCCCGGCACGCTTGGAGAGCAGATGAGCCGAGAGGAGCCCACCGACCACTGCAGATGAGATTTGATCATGTGACCAGAACATCAACACATACACCAGTCAAACTGCTTGAACGTCAGTGACTACAGACCAGTACTACAGGATAAGTACGTTTCCCAAAACCAAGCCCAGGTAATATTTCACCCCAAAAATTTAAAGAAATATTTAAGATGCATGACAATAATGCACATTACCATATTTAACAGTAATGCAAAAATTATTATTTATTAAAAGCATTTATATGCACACTAAATATTTTGAAATAAAGCTTTGTGATATTCATCCAAGAAGGCTGGTGACTTTACCTCGTATATTGGTCTCAAACACAGACGCATTTACATCAGTGTCGAAATCAACCGTGTCCTGGAGCAGTGTGGCCACGCGCTGGAACTCTGTGTGGTTTCCCAATATCTGCGATCAGAAAGCAAACATGTTCTCTGCATCTGAACACTGCAGGACATGGAACAATCTCGCTGAATAAAACTTCATACCAGCAGCGTGTCCAGAGCATCAATGAGTGTGAGGGAGAAACTGAAGGAAACAAACAGAGAGGTTATAATGAGGGAATATGACTTCTAAATCTCTCTATCATAATTAAATGTTTCAAAAAAACAGAGATCTCAGCTGTTCAATTCCACAGTAAGAAACAAGAGTGAATAATGCCACTGAAAAATACAATTGCACCAACTTTCCCAGTGGTATTTAGGGCCAAAGACATCACAATAAAATAAAATAAATAATTAAAAAAAAAAAAAAAAAAAAAGTCCAGTAAAACATGTTTGACAGTCAAACAAGTCTGACAAGGAAGGCGTTATGGTGCTTCTTCACCTTTCATTAAATGATTCTGTGTAAATCTTGAGCCTAGCAAAAACAAACTTGATCATGCCTAGAAGTGTAAACCAAATCTACTTTAGGTAAGATATTTATATTTGTGCACTTGTAGTACACAAGTGGTGACTAAATACATTTTTTAAATACAGAGATTGTATGTTAAAAGCACATTTTAATTCATATTCATGGCGTTCCAAAATAGCAAAGTCGAGTTCATCTTAAATCATTTTTAGTATATTAAGTACAAAATTAGTGCGCAAAAATAAAGCACATTATAGACGTGCACTTTTTTCACCTGGAAAGTCTTTCCAGATTTGCTAGATTTTAAGTCTGTGAAGAACAGGAAATTTTGTTCTTATCCATATTCCATCAGGTCTAAGATTACAGTGGGAGCTTCGGCTGTAAAGATGTCCTGGGATTTGCATGCATGATACATAATCTGCCCTCTCTTCGTGATGCATAGGCATTAAACAGAGACACCATGAAGAGGCGGTGGCGATTATTCAGGTTCATGCATTTAAAGACTTTCAAGTTTGAATGTTTTTGACTATCTGCCGAAGACCAAAATGGACTGCTGTCATTTACAAAAGAAGTATGAGTTTGTGCACATACCTGCCCCATGTGTCCTGCCCATCACATGTCAGTGGCCTCAACTCATCATAGGGATATGCATTTTCCAAGTAGCTGTTGTATGCATGATAAAACATGGACTTTATTCTGTCCCTGTTAAGACAAATAAAACAAACGAGCGTTAAACAGGACTGATTATCAATATTCATCAAAGCAGCATCAGGCATTATACTCATAGGCTACAGGTGACTAGTGTTATACACACTGACCAAGCTTTCTGTATTTACACTTGAGCATATGGCAAAGCTGACTGGCTGACATGTATTTATACTTGTTAGAGCAGCTGTAATATCCAACTCTAACGTTACACGGCAGCCTGATCATCTGACCTACTTATTACACATTAATATTTAATGCTGAATTTAGCTTGTCATAAAGAAATCTCACCTGTAATGGGACATTTCCTGCTCAGTAAAATCTCTGCCTTTAACATGACTGATGATTGGAGACAGGTATGAGGCGCAAAAAACGGCGGAGAAAAGGAAAGTAAGCATGAAGTAACGAGGTGTGAGCAGAAGCAAGCAATACAATAATTTCAAGCGACATGGATACGCACAAATACTACAAATAGTGACAATAGGAAGTGCACATACTGCGCGTGCGTGAGCGAATGCTGACGTGCAGGTAGCTAGTGCTGTTGGGTTTAAAATAAAAGCCCTGTGACTGCGATTGACAAAATAAAAGTCCTCGGATAAAATATACAATAGAAAATAAAATAAAATAAAATAAATAACAAAATAAAATTTAATTAAATAAAAAAAACATGAAATAAAATAACAACATAAATTAATTAAATAAAATAACAAAATAAAATGAAATGAAATAACATAAAAAACAAAATGAAATAAAATAAAATAACAAAACAACATAACATTAAATAAAATAACAAAATAAAAGCATAAAATTAAAATGAAATAGAATAACAAAATGAAATAAAATAAAATGTAACATAAAATGAAATAAAATAAAATGAAACATAATAAAGTAACATAACATAAAATAACAGAACATGAAATAAAATGAAAAAAATAAATAAATAAATTAAATAACAAAATAAAATGAAATGAAATAACATAACATAAAAAACTAAATGAAACAAAATAAAATAAAATAACAAAACAACATAACATGAAATAATGTGACATAAAATAAAAGCATAAAATTAAAATGAAATAGAATAACAAAATGAAATAAAATAAAATGTAACATAAAATGAAATAAAATAAAATGAAACATAATAAAGTAGCATAACATAACATAAAATAACATTTTAATAAAATAAAATGAAAAAATAACAAAATGAAATAACAACATAAAATAAAATAAAAAAATGAAATGAAATAAAATAAAGTTTGAAAAAGACAAATGCCACTGTTTGAGTCTTTTCAGAGTTTTTATTAATTTATTTTTGAAATCTACCTACAGAAAAAGTGGACTTATAGAAGGAATCAACAAAACAAGACAAATCAGCAGCACCAAAGCAGCATATTGATGTCTGACAGTTTCCAAAACAGCATCTATTACTATCCAATAAAACTTCAAAGTAATTCAGACAAACAAGTACCTTCTTCTACCCAACACACATTTTAAAAGATGAATCCACTGAAAAGGTAGGAGATAAGTTACTGAGACAGCTTATTTTGAGTAATTATGTTATGAATGTACAATTATTAGTGTTAGAACCACGAGAACATGAATAACGTTGTCAACTTTAAATTATTAAGAGTTGTAGTTTTGGCTCAATGTGCAGCACCAGATGTGAGTGTCCAAGTATATATATGTGCATCTAACCGTGCATGTAACTGTTTAACATGAATAGACTTTTAAACTTGTTATACATAAATCATATAGTGCTATCAAATAAAAGATATACAACCAGAAGTAGAAACGTATAACCATACAGTGTCTTATGTGTTCGACACAAACTCAGCTTATTATTTGACTGAAGGAGTATTATACAAAACACTTGGTGTTTCTTTTTTATTAAAAAGTGAAAGTGAATAAATAAGGATAAAGGGAAAGTTATTGTGCATATTGTTTTAAATAATGTGTAGTGGAGCTGAACTGAGACCTGTGTATGCTGTAATTTAATAAGCGGTCACGCTCAGCAGCCTCTGCCAGCAGTTTATAAGCATGCCCATCATTTTCATTCTCCGCCGCTGTCTTCCTTTTCGTTTCTTCCCTGGTTTGCAAGATGCTTTTTTCCGTCTACTTGCCTGCAAAATAATACATATTTCTACATCATGTTAAATCCTCTCTTTATTTCAGATTCTTATAATTCAGATGAAATTTATTTTAGTGCTGTCAAACGATTAATCGCATCCGAAATAAAAGTTTTTGTTTACATAATATATGTATGTGTACTGTGCATATTTATTATGTCTATATAAATACAAACACATACAGTATATATTTAAAAAATATTTACATGTATATGCATTTTTATATTTATATTATTATATTATATATAAATATATTTAATATATAAACATAAAATATTTTTCTTAAATATATGCATGCATGTGTGTGTATTTATATATACATAATAAATATACACAGCATGCACATATATTATGTAAACAAAATTTTTATTTTGGATGCCATTAATCGTTTGACAGCACTATTTTATTTTCATTATTTAATCAACAAACAAACAAACAAACAAACAAACAAACAAACAAACAAACAAACAAACAAACAAACAAACAAACAAACAAACAAACAAACAATCTTTTTATTGAAATTCCTAAAACTTTTTTATTAAATTAATACATTTCCAGATAATTTTACCCTCTGTTTATTTCAGATTATGATTATTCAGATTAACTTTATTTTTATTAAATAAATAAATAAATACATTTCTAAACCATGTCATCCTCTGAATCAGATTATAATTATTCAGGTCTTATTCCGATAACTTTATTTTGATTATTCAATCAATTAACATAAATAGATTTTGATAATTAAATCACACATTTCTGGATCATGTTATCCTATTTTTATTTTAGATCCTAATTATTTAGTATAAGTTTATTTTGATTATTTAATAAACAAAGAAACAAATAAACCATTTCAAGATCATGCAATCCTCTGTTTATTTCAGATTATAATCTTTATTTTGTAATTATAAACTTTATTTTGTCTATTCAATCAACAAACAAACATACAAACAATAAATAAATACATTTTTGATTATTCAATCAACAAATAAATAAATGAATACACTTCTCGATCATCATCCTCAGTTTGTTTCAGATTATAATATTCAGATTAAATTTATTTTATGTAATAATAAATTTCTAAATCAAGTCATCCTTTGTTTATTTCAGATTATAATTATTCAGAGTAACTTTAATAAATAAATACAGTTAATAATAAATATAGTTGTTCAAAATAACTTTATTTAGACAGACAAACAACTTTAGATCTTTTTATCCTGTTCATATCAGTTTATAATCATTTAGATTCACTTTGTTTTGATTGTTCAGTCAACAAACAAACAGACAGATAAATATTTTACCAGTCTCTCTGGTTTGCGGCAGTTTCGCATGATGAGCAGCTCCATTTGTTCCACCACCTTCGTCATGCGGTCTGCATGCGGGAGTCTCTGCCGTTCACTCAAGCAGCTGAAGATGTGGGTCATATTATAAATATATCGCAGGATACGGTGAACCTACCAGCAAAACACACTGTATCGATGATCAAGACACCACCAAACAGAAGGAAGCTCAGCAGCAGCTGTCTCTGAAAACTTTAAAGACCAAACGCTGTGTTAAGGAAACATACATGTAGCCATGTACAGGTGGCTGTACCTTCTCAGACGGACAGTGGTCCTTTTCTTTTGATAAGTCAAATGAACCAGTCAGATTCTGGCAGAGAGAGAGAAACAAAACACTCATACGGTACATCTTCTGCACATCACCAGAAGAGGGCAGCAAGTGACCACAGACACACAATCTTACTACGCCCTGACTACTTCATACCAGTTTATATGGAACACAAATGCTTATATAACATGCTGGATGATCAAACGGCGACAGCAGGTCAGATTTACTAGAAGTTGGCTGCATAGTCTGTTTGAACGGATGAAACGGGGTTATCAGATGACACTCACCAGGTTTTGGAGCTCAACCAGGATAAGAGCCCTGTAGGTGCTGATGATCGCAGAATAATCACATGCGCGTTTACTGTGGGCCGCTGCGAGCAGCAGCATTACAGTCACACAGACAGCAGGCCTGTTCACACACTGCACACAACACACACATCTGCATCAACAACACTGCACTTCACATCTGCATTTAACATTTCTACATGCCATATCATCCTTATTCTTATATATATATACACACACACACACACACACACACACACAAACAAACACATACATTTACATTCAGTCATTTAGCAAACACAAAGCGACTCACAATTGAGGACAATAGGAATATATATATATATATATATATATATATATATATATATATAGATGTAGTTTTTGAGTATTTTATACAGACTTGTCAAATACAGCTCAAAGTGCATTTGCTATAGCTGCTATAAAGTCACATGGCAGGATAAAACATGTCATTACACACACCTAGGCCTACAATTACAATAAAATAAATGATATAGGCTCTATTACTGTTGTATCATTATATTTTATTTTATTATATCACTTTATATTATATCATATCATAATTCTGATACATAATAAAAAAATTAATTTGTCAGCCTCATTTGTGACAAGTGGGAAAGTCCCATTTTGTATAAAACACTGCCTAAATATAATAATAGATTATAAATAGTTATAGATAACATAATAGCATTACTGAGGAGTTAACCCAAACAAAGTAAAAGTTATATTTATATTATCATTCCTTCTTTCCCTCACTATTGCATGACAGATATTGTGTTAATTTGGTCGTATTGAGCTACTGCACCGGTTATAGAAGAGTAAAACACACACTTTTATACATAAGCATGCATAAAAGTACAAAAACTTTTTTTTTCATAAAATCATGCAGTTTTATTAAAAGACCTAAATTAAGCACGTGTTCGCTTATCTGGGAATATTTCTGGACTTGGTTAATTTAAAGCTCGATAACTACACTGTCCTCTGTTTGTAATGTCATTAAAGCGTTTATCTGACCGCTGAGACGCAGAACAGAAGCAGGACAGTGCGCAGTGATGCACTGGGATCTTACCATTGACCATGGGATGATGAGGGACTCTGGCGCGCACCAGTCAAGACTTGGAAAGGTGGACATGGTCCAGCGGCGTCCAACGCGTGTTACATGTTTCTCACAGAAAACTTCAACAACGGTCCGAGCGAGAAAAAAAACCCCTAACAACCTTAAATGCGCGTTTTAGGTCTAGTTCGAGCTGGTGCTCCGCAGAGAGGCGCGTCGATGAGGCTCAGCCGCGTCCATTCCAGCATTGGCGAGAGAAATGCGGCGAGGCTCTAATGTGTCTCAGCCGTCATGGGCTGCTGGCATCGCGCTTTGGATTTCACCAGATCTCTAGTCTGATCAAGTCGAGAAAACTTCCGCGATCAATCAACTTTGCGCTTTGTTTCGGTTTCGGCGCGAGATCACTTTATAAAACTGGTGCGCTGAAGGGTCCGCTGCTGAAGTGCGCGGATTGCATGAAGGCTTTGGTTCTTCACCGGACACGGCTGTGATCAGGAAATGACTCTTTATTTACACTGATTTATATGTGGACAGAAAAATCCTTTAATCTTTTATTGTGTCCAGACATTTGTGTCAGGTTTCAACGCGTAGAGTAGTTCAGTGTGGCCGTGTGGTTTGTGTCCAGCTGATAAAATCACTACATCCCGCATGTGTTTCACACTTGATTTGATTTCCTGTAAGGAAATCCCAGTGCTTATAGGAAGACAATGTCATTTTGTTTAATTTTTTATGCAAGCTTAATTTTAGTCAGGGTCATCCCAGGCCCTCTAAAGTAAGGGTCCTGTACAGCACTCTTAATCTACTTTTTCTGAACCTTACACCTATAACATCTGCTCGGATATCTTAAATTTCACATCAGTTTGTTTCTTCATCAGAACAGATTTGGAGAAATGTAGCATTGCACCACTTGCTCATCTATGGATCCTCTGACTGCAGTGAATGGGTGCCGTCAGAATGAGAGTCCAAATAGCTGATAAAAACATTACAAGTGATCCACACCACTCCAGTCCATCGATTAACATTTTGTGAAGTGAAAAGCTGCATGTTTGGAAGAAACAAATACACCATTAAGGCATTAACCAAACCCATCGCTTCTGGCCAAAATACACATCCATAATAATCCAAGTCCTCTGTTGACAAAATCCATTCATCCGCCAATGTGTTTGTTTAGAGCAAACTGTTTTCACTTGATCCGTCTTTCCTGATTCAGACCAGATGACTTTTCACTGGAGTATTCAATTATGTGGATAGACAACATCCAGATGCGATGGTTTGAAGTTAAAATGCTCTAGTGATGGATTTGTTTCTTACAAATGCAGTTTTTCACTTCACAAGACATTAACTGATGGACTGGAGTGGTGTGGATTATTGTGATGCTTTTATCAGCTGTTTGGACTCTCATTCTGACGGCACCCATTCACTGCAGAGCATCCATTGGTAACAAAAGATGCAATCAGATAGAAAAATTACGTTGGGAACAGGCTGAACGACTGGTATCTTAAAAGCTTTAGAAGAAATTGTTAAGAGATAGATTATTTGAAAAGGAAAACACATAAATTAACAATTACAGCCAACATAAAACTAGGACGACTGAGAAATACCCAAATCACCAGCACAGGAGCCCTGACATCTGAAACAGACTGGACTTTATTTTCTGATAAGCAGCACATTTACACATTAGCATAATGAGAAGCAGAGTAAGAGGGTGTAAGATATTAATGTTCAAAATGAACTCATATCTCTGGGTGTCACCAGACTTTACAACATCCTGAACATAACAGCATCTGTAATGAAAACAGCCCCGAATCATCACAGTTCCAGAGGGGCAAACACACTAAAAGCGGAAAAAACGGCTGTAGAAAAAAAACAAAAAACAAATCTTGTCCACAGATTCGCTAAAAACAACGTATTTGCTAGACCAAACATGCTCAGATTTGTGAATCTGCTATTAGTCCCACAGTTCAGAAAGTGTTTTTGATCTTTGAAGCCACGAGGACCAGGATCTCTCCGATGTTCTTCTGCCAGTTGAGAACGTGTTTGGATTCAGCGCACCACAGCTCACCGTGCCGCGGCTCCGCGTTCTCACAGCGCTTCTTCACCTCCTTCTGCTGCTCCTGAGGGACAGAAGAACACCAGAGCAAGGAGATGAGATTCACCAAGGGTGGAAAACAGCAAGCAGGACATCCTTCAAAATATCTCCTTTTGTCTTTCACGAAATAAAGTCATTGAAATGACAGAATTTACATGTTTAGATTAAGAATTTCATTAAAAATGCCCTTAAAGGGTTAGTTCACCCAAAAATGAAAATTAGCCTGTGTTTGACTCACCCTCGAGGCATCCTAGGTGTATATGACTTTCTTCTTTCATACGAATCCAATCAGAGTTATATTAAAAATTGTCTTGGCTATTCCAATGTTATAATTGCAGTTATCATTTGGATAATTCCAAAACACGTAAAATAAAGTGTACGCATCTGTAATATAACATCCCTCACACGGCTCTGAGTCGCGAATAAAGCCTCCTGTAGTGAATCCATGCGCTTTCGCAAGAAAAATATCCATATTTCAAACATATTAAACACTTCTCTCTCACTTCATCTAACTGTGGTACGCGGAAGTCGTTCCGGCGGATGACGGAGGACGTTGGCGCTGTGTGATTAGTGACAAAACAAAACGCCGGTCATGAATTAGAAGCACTAAATGAGGATTCGTAAAGAAAAATGTCGGAGGATTTCGATATAAGCCAAGAGGAGACTGGTTTTCGTTTGCTCCTGTAAACATTTTTGTGAGACTAGCATATCTCAGAGGCGCGCGTGACGCCAACGTCCTACGTCATATACACCTAGGATGCCTCGAGGGCGAGTAAAACACAGGCTAATTTTCATTCTTGGGTGAATTAACCCTTTAAGTGTCTAATAACTAGTTAACTTATTATTGCATAACAACAGCAAGATCTGAGAAGAAGTAAAAATTCTTACTTCTGTGCCGTGCTGAAGCTCAAACTTGTAGAAGAATGCCCAGGCGTCGCCCAAGTCTGGTTCAATCTTTACTGTCCGCAGAAACCACTCACGCGCCTTTGTTATCTTCCTCTCGCTCCAAAACAATCTGCAGGACACATAAACACAGATATGGTATAATTGTAACTAAACCGTTCACACAGTTCTTGCCAAACAAGCAAAAAAAAAAAAGGAAGGGAGGAATGTGGGTGGGTAAACTGGAATTTAGAGCAGGAAGAAGTTTGGAGTCTTACTTGGCAACTGCCAGAAGTACATGAGGATCATGTTCACACTTCTTCAGAGCATCAACACTCTTGGTCTTGCGCTGAGGTCTGGCCTCCAAGAACACGGCTTCAGCCCACAGGATGCCTAACAGGAAGAAGTGAGTGTTGAGGTGTGAAAATGTGCAGAGGCTCCTGACGGATCTGTTCAGGGTTGAAGAAAGCGTGGCTTACCAGAGTTAGGACACTCCTGAAGGGCTTTGGCCATGAGCGTGTTGGAGATGTTTTTCAATCCCGCTCTGTATTCAAGTCGAACAGACTCCAGCCTGCCAGAGAAATTGAGATTATTGCATATAAAAGTTACATATTATTTTGGTGAGATTTTCAAGAACCTGTCAAGTAATTAACACATGTACCCTTCAACACAAAGTAGTTCTTGTCATTAAGTCTTAGATGGATCCAAGTTCATGCCGAGCTGTCAACCAGACAGCACCCAGAGGTGAATTTACACGTGCTACTGTGATGAGGGCTGGGCTCATGAGTACTAATTAAGTGGCATGCTCATTCCAGCAGAGTTTAGCTCTAAATTGAGTTTCTAGTGATGCTGAAGACCTTCATTAGCTGGTTCAGGCGAGTTTATGTGAGGTAGGGGCCAAAATCTGCTGGAAAGGGTCCACCCAGGAACAGGACTGGAAACCCTTACACTTAAACCCAGCTTAAGTGATTTGCTGAAATGGTATTTATTACTAATTAGTTGTTATTAATTAGATTATGTGACCGAGTGTTTCTGGAATATACTGTATACTGTTTTAATTTTAGTTTAGGTTTCAGTAACTTCATTACATGCTTTTGTTATTTTTATTAGCGTTTTAATATTTCTATGTAGCTTTATTTAATTGCAGTTAGTTTGAGTATTTATTTCAGTTAGTTTCTAAGAGAACATTTTAAATTTAGTGTATAATAAAACATATTACAGCTAAATGGCTTTAGTTTTGGTTAACAATAACAACACTGAATTTGGCTAGATTTCTTACCAAATCTCAGGAGTTTGTGGATTCTTGAGGCGAGCTTTCTCCAAGATGGCTCGAGCGCGCGTGAGCTGCCCGACTGTCTCCTCCAGCCGAGACAGAAGGAGCCATAATGACATGGAATGAGGGCACTTCTTCAGCTGAACGGACACAGCAGAGAGGAGGCGTTAGAGAAACACTGTTATCACACTGAAAAATGTGTGTTCCTAATATTATACAGAATTTTTAAATTCTAGTAAGGCATCTTCTCTAGAGCCCATAAACGTACTCCCTGGTTGTAGGCCTCTCGTGCTTTATCGATGTTCTCCGACTGCTCCTCGATCTGTCCTCTCATCATCCAAAGCTTGGGGAAATCCTCATAGTGCCTCAGGGCCTCCGTACACAGCTCCTGTGCCGCGTCAATATTCCCCAGCACCCACTCCAGCCTCACCGACTTCATAAACACCTGCGAACGGCACACAGAAAACTTTTAACAGCTTTAAAGCCTCTTGAACATGATTATTAAGGATGTGTAAAACACATAAAAGGTGTCCTCAAGTGCAAACAAAGAGCCAGGGAGATTTTCATAATCCCTTTCCCGTATGAAGCTCACATGGCTAGTTTCCATAGATGCAGGAAAAACATAATTGTGTGTATTTTTTTTTGATAACATTATCACTTATGAGGAATCCTGCCAAGTGCTTGAGGTACATTTGATCCTGTGATATTTGTCTAGATGCTGACACTCTTTCCTGGAGCCAAGAGCTAAACAAGCCCAGGCAAGAGGCCATTCGAACACCTTCCATCTGCACCATTTACTCCCAAAAATCCCACGCTCCTTTATAGGGTAAAGACCAAGCAATCCACCTTGAATCAACTTTTTGCAGTCAACTTTAGGTGCAGGAGGCAGGTGCATCTGTCACAATGACAGGCAGATATGTTCATTCTCTGATGCAGAGTCAACGTCAGGTTAAGGACAAATCAAAGTCACATCTCACTGCTTAACTTTATACGTAAAGTCTAAAAGCGCTTTTGATTCCTTTATGGGAGTGTGAGGTAAAATAACCTTAATAAATGTATATGATAATAGATTTAGAAATCATATACTACTATATATATATATATATATATATATATATATATATATATATATATATATATATATATATATAATTTTTTTTTTTTTTTATATATTTTATATGTTTTACACGTACATTTTTACAAAGGGTTGAATGCATTTCATGTCAAAGCAAATTATATGATTATTATTTATATATATAATTATTATTATTTCTAAATGTATATAAATTATATAAATATCAGTGATTGCTATATTTAACTGAAGAAAAAAAAAAACATTTTCCTTTAAGTCAAACATTCAGTGATTAATTTTAAAAATGTAAACTTATTTCATCAAGTTTCAAGGGGAACATTTCTCATTTAGTTTAACTTGTATTAAAAACTAAAACTGAAGTAAAAACTAATAAAATGATACGGACTTAAAGTACTACAACTCTAAAATTAAAATAAAAATGAATTCAACGTTATAATACAACTTCAAAAGAGTATTAAATTATGCATTTTGTAATTATTTTAATACATTTTTAATTACGAAATTATACACTATTAAAATATATATTTAGAAAATGTAGTAATATCTTAATTATACTATAATTACCTCATGAATTACTAAATTAAGCATCTTTAAAACATAAAACAGTAGTTGTGTGGAAAAGCGTGTCAGATGCTTTGGGGTAAACAGAGTCAACGGTTTAACCTGAAAAAAAATCTTTTAAATACAGTTACACAACGTTTCTAAATATTAAGACTTTTTCTTTGATGGTTTAATATAATTATGTTATGCAGAGCAACCTGAGTGTGCTCAATCAAAAAAAATAAAATAGATTATAATTTGTTTAACTGAAATGAAAATGAGCCACATTCAGCGATGATACAACTTAACCCTTGATATGACATTCGTCAGTGGGTCACTTTTTAGATAAAATATTATTAGGATTAGGACTTTAACTAGCCATGCAATCGTCTTCCTACTAGTGTCACATTCAATACCCTGTTGCACAAGCACTTCTACAGGGTGACTCACCCCTCATCTACTGATCTCATCACTTATCTCTGGCAATCAAAACAAGAGAAATCATAACATGCAGAACCGAAACAATGTCTTCCCGGCAGACGGGTGTCCCCAGCATGACACAGCAGCGGTTACATCTATTTGACACTCAAGGGCCGCTCACCCTGGCGGTGGGGGCGCTGCTGCGGGCCTTGGCCAGCAGCCTGCGCGCTCTCTCGTACTCGTTATTCTCCGATTCCAGCTTCACGGCAGCCAGCCAGATCTCCTCGCTGTTGGGGTTAGCCTAACACAAAGAGCAATACAGAAAGAGGCGGGATGAGTTTTTACTGGCCATCGTCCCAGTGAAAACTTAAAAGCTGATGAGTTTCAGGAAATAAGCACTGATACGCAGTTTAGAGCTCTGCTTCTTTAATTTGAAGTTTTGCATATAATTCTTTCAGTTATGCCAATGTTATGACTAAGCCAACACTGAATCAACAGTTTTTGTTGTTGTTTTTCCCACCTAATTGTGAGGGAATCAAACTAAATATGAAAATATATTTAAAATTAATATTCAGATGCATTACATTTTTCAAAAGAGAGTAATGACTTCTATACAGTTACAAAATATCTACATTTTAAATAAATGCTGTTCTTTCCAACATTCTATGCATTAAATAAATGTGAATATATCCTGAATATATGCATGGTTTCCATAAAAACATATGATAAACTGAAATGTTTCTAGAGCAGCAAAACATATTTGATGCTGAAGACTGGAGTAATGATGATAAAAATTCAGCTTTGCATCACAGAAATAAATTACATCTTAAATGATACTAAAATAGAAAAGAGTAATTTTAAATTGTAATAATATTTCACAATTTTACTGCACTTACAATATTTTTGATTAAATAAATAAGAGACTTCTTTCAAAACATTTTAAAAATCTTACCAACCCTAAACTTTTGAACAGTAATATAATCGATTCATTAAGTGCATATGAAATAAATAAAAGAGTGAATCAAGTATGAAGCCTACCACTATGCTTCACAGGTCTCTTGTGAATCACTTTTGTAAATATCCAGCACATCTTGTGCTGTTGACGGCGAGCGACACTCACCTGGAAAGCTAAAGCCAGGATACTTCTGGCTGCAGGAACGTCACCCGCTAACCATTTCGATTTAGCACCCATTAGCCATAGCACCTCAGCCTTAGGACAATGAGCCACAGCCCTCTGTAACAGAGCCTCCAACGACTCTCTGAGAGAGAGAGAGATTAAAATAATGTCAATAATTGTGGAATATAATCAAAGGATTAGATTATATAACAGTGCCTAAATATATGAAGGCGCCACTAAAGGAAACTGGTTTCAAGAAGGCTTCAATAATGGCAAGTGTAATGATCCAGAACAAATTTAAATGAACGAGCTCAAATAGGCCTCCTGCCTCCAGCCAGTAAATGCAGACTTAAATTCTGTTCAGCTGTGTCTAGGCAGGCAGTGAGTATTTCTCACCGTGTACCGTGGTTCTTCTCAAAGTAAGCGGCCCTCAGCCAGACGCTCTTCTTGCTGGGGAAGACCTGCAGCGCATGAGCGTAGATGGCCCGCGCACACTCCAGAGCTCCATGAGCCACACACTACAACAGAACACAACCAATCAGCATCAGATATCACGGTAATAGTGTGCGTTAGTGCTCGTCCACTTTTGGAAAGTATTTAAAAATCAGACAAAAAGACAAAGCTACAAGACTATGTACCTAACGGCTTTAATGAGGTCAAAAACTATAGACACATGAACCATTTTAAGAGACATAATCAAAAAAAAAAAAAAAAAAAAAAAGGAGAAATAAAAAACTATTGATTTAAAGTTGTTGATATATATATATAGATGTGCGTATTTGCAATAAACGTATATAGAAGAGAGGGTTCACTCATCTCCACTTTCTGATTAGTGGAATTTTTCTGTACAGAATCATGGGTAATGTAGTTTTTACCGCAAATTCATGTTAGACACGATTTTTTAAGAAATAATATGAAATAATGGAAATGAATAGCTTCAATGAAAAACACTGATTTACAACCACAATAGCTCAAAGTATATTGGTCTTCTTTAAAGGTTTTTGTTAAAGTTATTGTTAA
The DNA here is from genome assembly GCA_036784905.1 of Acrossocheilus fasciatus. Lineage (NCBI taxonomy): Eukaryota > Metazoa > Chordata > Actinopteri > Cypriniformes > Cyprinidae > Acrossocheilus > Acrossocheilus fasciatus. The sequence continues at coordinate 7,287,873 of CM071960.1, forward strand.
AAATCTCTATGGAAAAATTAATGTAGCTTTACTTGTAACACGGCCAAACTAAAGATAAGACATTAAAAGGACAGTTCACCCAAAATGAAAATTGTCCTTATTTACTCACCCTCAAGTTATTCCAAACCTATGTGTTTTTTTCTTTTGCTGAACACAAAAGATTATATTTTGAAGAATGTTGAGAAACAAGCAGTTGCTGGTAGCCATTGACTTTCATAGTATGGGGGGAAAAAAAGGCTACCGGCAACTGTCTGGTGACCATTCTTCAAAATATAATATAATATATATTTTTTAAAAGAAAGGCATTCTGAACTATTCCTTTAAATCTTCTGATATGAACTGTTGTTGTTGTTGTTATTATCATAAATAAATGATCAGAAATGTCTGCAATAAACAAACATGTGGTGCTGAATGAAAACAGAATGTGGGTGCGTAAAGGTGAGAGGATGTTTACACTGTCTGCGTCCTCCATCCATGTGTGTTTGCAGTCCTCCTCTTCAATGCCAATCCCAATCACAGCTCTGATCACAGCCTGACATGTGGCCACGCTGCCAGCCTTATCACACTCCTCTGCATCCTGAGACAGACATCAGCTTTGAATGAACACTTCCAGATAGAATATTGGTTCTCGTATATTTGTCAATGCAACGTAACTGAGAAACCTAACCCAGGCCATATTGGAATCTGTCTTGGCATATGCATTTTTTCATTTTTTGAGCCAAAAGCCCTCTGCTAATAACACTAATTAATTTTTTTTTAAACCATTTAAAAATGTGTATTTAGTAAAGCATATCACTCTGAGCTCTTAAACATGAAACACAGACCTGAATCCATTGTTCGCGGTTGATCTCCACGCCGTTGGCCCTCAGGGAGGTGATGGCTCTGTCGATGATCTTCTCCACCATCTGTGTGTTGCCGTTGGCCTCCTCCAGCTTAGCAGCTGTGATCCAGATATGACGGTCAGTGGGAATGTTTTCACGGGCCTTGTTCAAAACACGACGGGCATTCTCATAGGTTTCTAATCGGGCCAGAGCCAGCCAGAGCTATGGAAGACAAAGAAAACACTGTTACAGCAGTCCGATTTAAGGCCATAAAGAGGTTTACGAGTTCTGGCTGAGTAAGACTGTTTGTGTGTGTGTACCTCAACACTGGTAGGACAGCACTCGACTGCTCTGCTCAACATGATCCTTGCGTCCTCTGGCTCCTCCAGCTCAACAGCTATCTTCCACAAACGCACCGACTTTGACACATTCTCCAGAGCTGAAGAAACATGTAGATATCGGGGAGGAAAAAGGGAAGTATAGAGTTCACTCTTTCATGAACACCAGATTCAAGGACTTTTTAAAGCACCATTTATTTCATATCAAGCACCCATCAAATTCACACCCCAGCATACGTAGTGTCATGAAAGACCTTACAGTACTTAACATTTACATGAAACATTTCTGAGTCATAATGTTTTGAAAGTGTAGGTTTCGTAAATTTAGACCGTTTTGAGCAGTTCAAAGGAATTTAACGAAATCCATTGAAATCAATACTGGTAATATTCAAATACAATTTCTAAAATATTGATAATATGCATCAAACTGGTTTTTGCTGTAGTTCTTGTACAAGATTTAAATTTGAAAGAATTTTTAAAATGAATAAAAAGTGGTTAAATGTTGTAATAACACAGTAAAACCTGTTAACATAACTCTCTCAATAGAGACGTTACTCATTAATAAATAAACTCAAGTCAAAATTATTATTGTAAATCCCATTTTTTCATCTTTGACCGAGAGGAATGCAGGTGTTCTTACATGCAGCTGCTCAAAACTTCAATATTTTTTTAAAATATTTCATGAAAATTTTAAACCTTGTACATGTGCAAATCTGCAAAAAAATATAAAGAAAATAAATTAAAAAATAGGACTATTTCTATTTGCTTTTAAACTGTATATGCATTTCACTAAGCTGTTTTTCTTATTTTTCAAGTTCTACATTTTCTCCTTAGCTCCATGTCGCAGTAAGTTTTGGGAGTTCATTTTTAGTTCATCTCCTGTCCTGAAAAGTCAGTCTTGCAGAGATTGACTAAAAATGAGCTCCTAAAACTTACTGCCAGATTCTGGAAAATAAATTCTTCAAACAGTGGTACAAGAGGATGTGGTGCTGGTCCTTCATGAGTCACTCTTAACTTATCTGTCTATAAAACCTATATAAAAAAAAAAAAAAAAAAAAAAAAAAAAAAATGTCTTTCGCAATACTTCAACATGTTATTTCTTATTAAGTGAGGGGCCTTTTTTAGGATTTTTTACCCAAGTAAAGTCTCCTCAAACCTTGTAAGAGACTCCAGGAAGGTTGCAGTTAAATTTATAGTAGTTATTAAGATTGATGTGGTTTGGTATTGATAAAATGTGCTTGGAAAAAAGTATGATCAGAATATCAACGTGCCTAATAATTATGCATGCACTGTAAGATGTGCTCACTTTACACAGAGTGCGCGTGATCGCGAAAGTGAAAGTGAACTGCGAGCGCTTATTCTAATTTGATTTTAATACCCCGCATATGAATAGCGCGAAAACTATATACAATATAGAATGTTTGCGGGAGTGTTGTGGGAGCAGGCGGTAATGGTCAGAAACTCAGCGGGAGCGGCTTAAGAAAACTGCGCATCAACACACGCTAATTTTTTTTTTTTGCGCTACCCCATCTCCACCTCAATCATTAGTGCCGTTTCGTTCTGTCTTTGACAACACATATAAGACAATTTTTGAAATAGCGCCATAATAAACCAAATTTAATTCAAGCACTTTCAAGAACCTATGTTTGTTTTCAAGTACTTTCCAGGCTTTGAATCCATATGACTGAAATTCAATTACTTTCAAGTACTTTCAAGAAGCGTGGGAACCCTGTTAATAATTAAACAAAAATTAGCAAGCATCATATTGCTCCTATTTGGGATTATTTGAACAATCTCTCTAAATAACAACCCTTTTTCACAAATATAATGAGTCAACTCAAACAATTTTTCGCATTTGGAAGTAACCTGTTATAAAAGGTTCAAGTTAACTGATATTTTAAGAGACTAATTGACTCACGGAGGGCTGGAGAGGTCCGCCGCATGATATTATTTACCGTTTTAGCTTTTTTACTCTGCATGTTGGTTGCACCACATAACTTTGATTTGGTTAATGAAAAATGTCCAAATATTAATATTCGAGATTAATATTCTTTTCTACCCCCTAGAAAATAGAAATGATAAAATATTACAAGTGTGCTTATAAAGATTATAAAAATTGTAAATAGTGCTAAAAGATAATAAATTTAGGTTTTTCTTCGTAAAAAAAAATGAATATTTTTAAGTGAGATTTTTTTTAAGATGGTGAAATCAGGACTGTTGTATCATCCTGACATACACTACCAGTCAAATGTTTTTGAACAGTAAGATTTGTAATGTTTTTTTAAAGAAATCTTTTCTGCTCACCAAGCCTGCATTCATTTGATCCACAGTACAGCAAAAACAGTAATATTGTGAAATATTAACTGCTTTCTATTTGAATTATATACATACACACATACATACATATATATGCATGTATATATACACACACGCATATATTTAGCAAGGACGCTTTGAATTGATCAAAAGTGATTTTTTATAAAGACATTTATAATGTTACAAAATATTTCTATTTCAGATAAATATTGTTCTTATGAACTTTCTATACATAAAAGAAACCTGTAAAGAATTCTACTCAGCTGTTTTCAACATGATGATAATAATAATAATAATAATAATGTGTTCGTGCAGCAAATCTAAATATTAGAATGATTTCTGAAGGATCATGTGACTGGAGTAATGATGCTAAAAATTCAGCTTTGAAATCACAGGAATAAATTACATTTTAAAATATATTCAAATAGAAAACAGCTACTTTAAATAGTAAAAGATATTTCAAAATTTACTGGTTTTGCTGTACTTAAATGTACTTTTGGTGAGCAGAAGAGACTTCTTTACAAAAAACATGAAAAATCTTACTGCTCAAAACCTTTTGATAGCGTATTTGACTTTTTACACGTTACAAGTCCTAAACATGCAGTGCTGGTGCACAAGAGGCTGCAAAAAACACAAGACTTGTGTACAACTGTTTAAGATTTCTATCTTGTGCATGTTTACAATAGAAAAGCAACACTGCTTTGAAACAACACCAATGTCTATGGTAACATCCTAACCTGTAAAAACTAAGATTTAAACAACTAAGTTCAAATAATAAATGAAAAAGCTGTATAAAATGATAACACAAATTTCAGCCTAATACATGACTATGGATGTTATACATAATTGGTCTGAACAAAAACTGCAGACGGGCTTAATAAAGCAAGTTCACTCTTTGACAGTAGATGGCGCTTATGGACAAGCAGAAATAGTAATACATACAAAAAATACAAATAATGCACACAAAGCAGAGCTCCGCTTATAAACACTAATATTAGGCATCACATGAATGGCCGATTTCAATGGGCAAGCACTCAAAGGTTTCCCAGAAAATGCCAAAACCACAGCTGTGCAAACACTTTACACAAATCACCTCATTAATTATAAATCAAACTGGTACTAAAATTACACAGTGCACCAGATTTTTAATGACAAACTAATTACTTCACTTACAGCACATTACTTTATAGAGTTCGCAAGCTAATCAAGGTAGAGACATTGATGAAGTAGAACCGTCAGCCTGTTTAAAGAGATACTTTATTACAAGGGGGAGATTCGGGACGTTTTAACAAGCTGAGACTGATAGAGTTTTTATACATAACTAACAATTCATCTGTCTCTGTCACACAGGTATGCAGGCAGGAAAAAGCCGGTGACAGTGGAAAGAGAAACCTAAAGAGGATCGGAGGAAGAGAGAGAAAGACAGATAAAGAGACAGAGAGTCACTGACCTTTCCTGAGCACTCGTTTCTTGGCCCTGATGTCTGTCTCTAGCTCTGCGGCTCTGATATAGATGCGCACAGACTGAGGGAGGTGACGCACCGCCTGGGCAACTACTGCCTTCGCCGTGTCTCCAGGCTGCAGCCGGGCGGCTTCTAGCCAAACATCCTCACTCTGAACAGACAAAACAGCACAGATTACACACACTGACTATGAAGATAAGACACAGATAAACACTATATTAATAAGATGCAGTTACACGGAACAGATAACATCTTCAGCAGGGCTCAAGAAAAACTAAAAAGACGAGGAAGCAGATTAGTTGCAGAATTGCTTAATAAAGATGGCTATTCATGAAGTTATAAAAATATTTCCTGAATGACGCAGAATGTCACAGAAATTGCCAAATTTTGGAAAAATAAATCAAAAGTAGGTCAGTACAGTTAACTCAAAACACAATATGGTCTAGTGTCTGTGAATATTAAGCTGCCAAAAGAGTAAATATGAATCCCACATGTTTCTGCTTGACTCTGTGTGAATGAATGGCGCAGTCGCACGGTTACGTTTACTACACACATACTAAAACGCGTGTGACGCTTGTGGCATTTTCAGCCTCTGCCCCTCAATATAGGAGTACATAAACTATCTCTAGAACTGCTCTGAGTCACTTCATGAGCATTTACTATTTTTTTTAAAGAAAAATATTGTCATGTCACACAATAAGAAACTCAAAGGGTTAGTTCACCCAAAAATGAAAATGATCCTGTGTTTTACTCACCCTCGAGGCATCCTAGGTGTATATGACTTTCTTCAATCAGAGTTATATTCAAAATTGTCCTGGCCCCTCTAAGCCTTATAATGGGGGTAAGCGGGTGTTTTTTGTCAACAGTTCAGAAGACGTCAAATAAAGCATGTGCATCTGTAATAAAACGTCCCTCACACGGCTCCAGGGGGTGAATAAAGGCCTCCTGAAGCGAATCCATGCATTTTTGTAAGATAAATATCCATATTTCAAATGTAATAAACGCTTTTCTCTCACTTCTGCTGACTGCCGTATGCGGAAGTCGCTCCGGCGGATGACGTAGGACGTTGGCGTTGCGTGATTAGTGACAAACGTAGAGAGAGAACAAAACAAAAAACGCCGGTCACGAATTAGAAGCACAAAGTGAGGATTTGTAAAGAAAAATGTTGGAGGATTTCGATATAAGCCAAGAGGAAGCTGGTTTTCGTTTGCTAAAGTAAGGAAACTTTGCTTCCTTTGCTCCTGTAAACAAACTCGCGAGACTAGCATATCTCAGAGGCACGCGTGGCGCCAAAATCCTACGTCATCCGCCAGAACGACTTCCGTGTACGACAGTCAGCGGAAGTGCGAGAAAAGTGTTTATTACATTTGAAATATGGATATATTTATCATACAAAAACGCATGGGTTCGCAACAGGAGGCCTTTATTCACCTCCCGGAGCCGTGTGAGGGACGTTTTATTACAGATGCACGTGCTTTGTTTCACATCTTCTGGACTATTGACAAAAAGTACCTGCTTACCCCCATTATAAAGCTTGGAGGGGCCAGGACAATTTTGAATATAACTCTGATTGAAGAAAGTCATATACACCTAGGATGCCTCGAGGGTGAGTAAAACACAGGATCATTTTCATTTTTGGGTGAACTAAACCTTTAAAGGTCTTCACAGCAACACAACAAAATAAAAGTTTGGTTAACTTGAAGAAACTGTGACAAATATATTACTTAATGTAATGTAATGATAGTATTACTACTAATAATAATTATAATAATTATTATTAAAAAATTATTTTTTTAAGGAAAATTTACCAGAAAAAAAATATTTACCAGAATTTAGCAGAAAATGTATTTAGCAGAAAAATGTAAATACAAAACAGTATTTCTGAAGATAAATAAATAAAATAAATAATTTAGTATATAAAATCAATTAATTAGAGATGCTTTTGATTATTAAAATTCACTGAATTTGAGAAAAAAAAAAATCAATCATTTCATAGGGCCTTAAAAATGTCATTTTTGTGAAACGTTTAATAAATTGCTGTTAAATTGTGCAAGTTTCATGATTTCAATTAATTAGACAAGCTTTTTGATTAATACAAATTTTATTTCACCATTGAAACAGCCTAGAAAAAAAAAAAAAAAAAAACGGATTTCATAAGGGCCCTATGTAAGAATATTTCTGCCTGTTCGGAAAATCTTATGTTTTGGACCTTATATGTTGTTATACGTTAAATATGTTGTTCTTATAAAGTTAAACAATTGCAAATAACATTATAAATTCCTAATGAACTAATATTTCATAAAAATAGCTACCAATTTAAATGAATAATTAATTCATTTATTTTAATATCAATTCAAGTCTCACAAACCTAATATATACAAAACACTAATCACCAGTCAGTGAGGCAGTTTGGTGAATCTTTTGACTGACTCAAAAAAAAAAACTGGTTCATTTTTCCATAAATTGGACATTACAGCTTGCAAATGAGTCCTGACTGACTTTAGAGTGGTGACTAAATTTTAAATTATGGTAAAACATTTGTTTTTTCGTGCATTTTAGTCACAGTCTGGAGCCCTGCTCCACAGCAGGTGACTTATTAAAAATAATTGCTCAATGATTTATAGAAACATTTTTGTTCTTCACAGGCGTGATGATTGAATGTACGGATCATGTCCAAACATCCTGTCTAAGTGGGCAGCTCTCTAGGCTTTGAGACACAGCCATGTCACTGTTCTTCTGCTGAACTGTGAAGCTCAAGTTTGATTAATGAGCCTGAAGAAATTTCCCAACACTTAATGAAGCTGTGCACACACTGAGAGCAAAAGGGCCTGACATTGTTTCCGCTCGCTGCGCTTTCATTCCAAGTTTTTTCTCTCCGAGTCCAAAGTCAGCACTAGTAGACAAATCGACAGGCACAGCTTACATAAACCAGAGTTAATTCGTTCACCATGATATGTTGTTCTTAAACCTTTTTTATAGCATTTTGGGAAGTGGGATTTTGCAGATAGTAAATGTATCACTATGGCAACCCGTCAACACTGGCAACATTCCTAAAGCTGTAAAATTCTAATGGCTCATACACATGCTGCCCCCTACTGCACATACAGTAAAGTGACTCCTTTTTTACTTTACAGGGACAGTTCAACCACAACATAAAACTCTGTCATCATTTTCACACCCTTATTTCATTCCAAACCTGTACGACCTTCTATACTCTATGAAATAGAGATGAGAAATGTGTTTTTTTTTGTCAAAATAGAAAGTCAGCTGTCAAGCCGTTTGCTAACCAACCCTTCTCAAAACATCTTTAAAATGAATATGCTCCACAGAAAGAAGACTTTAAGGGGGTCACATCCTAAATTTAAACCATTTTACTGTCAGAGTCCCATTTATAATGTTCATAAAGGTTTTTTTTACACCTACTTTGAGCGAAATAACAGAAAGAAACGTCGTTTCAAACATAATCTTGCAAAAACTAAGTTTGTTTGGAATCCATTTCAGACCAAAATTAACTTTCTAGAAATCTTTGCGCTGGCTAGAAAACACCTTTGAACTCCCATTGGTCTGCAACAATGATGTAAGGTGTGGCTCTGGGGCTCCGCCTTCTTTGACATGTAAATCTTCTCTGGTACATTTCTTCTGCTCAGTTCATCAAGGTCAGACGCGAGTAAAAGCAAGCACATACTGACAAGCGGCTTTATAGTAGAAACCGAAGTTGTAAATCTAACTGAAAGTGACACCGACACCGTTTCCCCCCCCCCACCATGTTTAATACTGTAAAGCTGCTTGCTATAAATATGCTGAATTGCAGAGCTGGTGGAAACATGTCCACAACACTAGCTATGTTTCTATCCAAAGATTCGAATTTAACTTGTGCACATAACTGGAATATCGCATAAAACATCTGCAAATAAAGCACCGCTACCATCCAACGAATCAAAGAGAAAAAAAAAAAAAGTCACTTCCTGATAAACTGGCACAAAGTTTCACCAAGAAAAGTTGGAGAAGCTATGCAATTCGCGCTCATAATCGCAGATGAATCACCTGCGATATTAAACGTGATATTGCGTAGATTGTCAGTAATCTGCGGCTCCGTGTATTAAATTCCACTCCATCTGAATGCATGTGATGGAGATTTATTACTAATCACAGAACCGGCTTTACTGACGAGATGCGCATGACGGTCGCATGCAATATATCGTGCAGCCCTAATTCAAACTTCCTTTTACCTCTAAATGAAGAATGAAAAAAAAAAAAAAAAAAAAAAAAAAAAAGTATATCAGGGACTTAATTTAGTTGCTTCACCTTGGGACACATCTCAGTGCCTTTCATGATGAGGTTTCTGGCCACCTGCAGCTTCCCGGTCACCTCCTCCAGACGGGCAGAAGCAATCCAGGCGGGCGGGTGATGAGGATTTGTTTCTCTCACTGACTTCAAGAGGAGACGGGCCTTCTTAATATCACTGCGCACACATTAGAAATGTGACATGACATTAGAAAATGCAACACAGACCGCCCAGATATAAATCTCATAAGGGTAAAACACTTGGTACCTGATGTCTCCTCCATGTGTGGGGATCATGGAGTTGAGATCGGTGAGATAGCCTTTAGGATCAACAACTGTCTGTCCACTCACAGAGTCAGACACCTGGAGACACCAACAAACACACTGTAAAAACATCTGGCTTTCTTCAAAAATAATTCAGTTTGCAATTAAAATGCTGTGGTGCATCACCTGACTGAGCCTCATGTCCATCAGAGTGTTTCTGGCCTGTCCGATCTTCCTCATGTCCAGCTCTCCAGCTTCAGGCGTCATGCCTCCTGGGTAGGGTGTGTTCAAGCCTCCGGGGAAGGGTGTCGTTAGCCCGCTAAATTGCTGAAAAAGGAAACGGCTCAATTAGAAATGGCATCGTTTCATATTTTGCAATGAAATCTTCAAGTGCAATGGATCATCTAATGCAGGGGTGTTAAACTCAGTTCCTGGAGGCAGGAGCCCTGCAGAGTTTAGATGCAACCCTGATTAAACACACCTGATCCAGCTAATTAAGTCATTCAGGCTTATTTGAAAACTAGATGGTTTGTGTGTTGGAACAAAACTCTGCAAGGCTGCGGTCCTCAAGAATCTGAGTTTTTACACCCCTGCTCTAATGCATTGCGTTGTGCACTGATTATATTCATATTTTCTTTATAGACAATAATGCACCTGTGAAAGGTGACGGGACGATACATACCCCTTGCAGCGGGTCAACAGAAGTGTGGTTTTCTCCAGTCTGGAGGTGCTTGGCAAAGAAGCTGTCCGGCACAGGTGTGAGCTTCTCATGGCGGGGATTCCTCTGACGTTTGTTCCTGGCATCACCAACATCAGGAATACTCAACCATTCATCTTCTGTGACCTCAGCCAGCTTCCTCTGTAGGCAGAAATAATAAAACAGGGACATTGTTATTATTTACACTAGGGGTGCTATCTGAACAAACTATTTTACATTGAATATTGCACAAGTTCCCACCATGCATTGCAGCTCGAAAACATTTCATGTTATTTATTATTAAAATATTATCTTTTTTTTTTATTTTACTGGCTTAATTTATGCTGCTGCTGCTCAAAATATGTCATGTGGATAAGAGTTCATATTTTTACCATGGTTGAGAATCGTGTACTGTATATGTGCATCTCATTGCAATTTATTTAATACATTTGTCTATCAGCATAAATGTTTGCCTTTAGATTTAAGAGACAAATACTACCCATATTATGTAGAAGCCTTTGAAAATAAACAAATCCAAAAGAAAGAGGATGCTAAAAAAAAGATTAGCATTGTTAAATCTTACAGATCTTTTAACACTCAGACTGACTTTTATTTATAAGATGAACTAAAGTGTTTAAGCTGTCGGTTGCTAGTTGAGTTAACTTAAGTTGATTATGATAGGTTGCCTTATTTTTTTTTGAGTTAGGTCAACTTTGCCTTTCCTTTTTTTTTTTTTTTATACACAGTGTGTTGTTTCACATGGGAGTCTGCTCTTGATCCATGGCTGTTTACTACAAACACAACATTTATCCATTACTTTAATTTCAAATCCAAACATTGTTACTTAAAATGCTTTTTCAGCATTGTGATCTTTCATAGATGTGTTTAAATGTAATAAATATAAGAAACACATTATTCAATGCTTTTTACTTTTGCATTTACTTCTAGCTTAATATATTAAGTTGCTCAAGCAAGTGACAAAATCATTTAAACTACTTTTCTCACATTATCAAAAACATTCTAAATTAAAACTTACCATTGACAGAAAGTCAGCTCTACTGCCTTTTCTTTGGCATTTAAATATTTTACAAGCAATCCTGCAGTTCATAAAGAACAATGCGCTGTCACTTTAATTCAGCGCGTGCAGGGAAACGAGTGCTGCACTGCTGACGCACCGCTGGACTGGAGTTTTAGAGACCGCCGATCAAACATCCCAACGCGATTATCGGCCGATAGTGATTGGTAACCGATCAATCGGAGCACCCCTAATTTATACTACTGTTAAAAATTTCAACGTTTGAAAGAAGTCTTTTCTGCTCATCGAGGCTGCAAGTATTTGATCAAAAAACACAGTAGAAACAATAATATTGAGAAGTATCATAATTTTAAATAACTTTTCTATTTGAATATATGTCAATATCTAATTTATTCCTGTGATGTAAAGCTGAATCTTCAGCATCATTACTCCAGTCTTCAGTATCACGTGATTCTTTAGAAATAAATCTAAAATACTGATTTGCTGCTCAAGAAACATTTCTTATTATCATTGTTGAAAACAGTTGTGCTGCTTCATATTTATGTGGAAATTGTGATTTTTTTTTTTTTTTTTTTTCAGGATTCCTTAACGAATGAAAAGTTCAAATGAAACTCTCACTATTTATCTACTGAATGAGAGTCTTTGCTGAATAAAAGTACTATTTTCTTTCAAAAAATAAATTTTACTGACCCCAACATTCTGAACAGAAGTGCATACGAGAGTAAAAAAATATACAAGTCCCCAAATGCTGATTTTTATCATTATGTAGTAATATGAGATTCTGACATGGATCAAACTAAAATTTCAAATATTATTTGTAGGACAAAGTAGCTAGAGAAACATTTTGACAAACAAATCATAATTCAGCGGGACAATGGCCACCAAGTTACACACAAACCTTCAGGTCTGAGAACTGTTGCTGGATCTTGGGCCGCTCCATACGGTATTTCTCTATCTCCTCTTTCTCTCGCAGCTCCCTGCAGATACATCAGCAAAATAAGCCAAGAGACACTACATAAAAACAAGCAAGTGTAGATGAGAGAAGAAAGTTCACACTCACCTTCTTTCTTTGCGTCTCTCATCCATGCGCTTATCCAGTGCGGCGTAGATGGCATCCGCCTCCTCATCGTCTTTCTCATACGGCCCACTGGAGAACAAACTGCCTGCGTAGCCGTTGAACTAGAGGATACAGAGAAGAGATTCAGGATAATAGTATATGTGACCCCGGAGCACAAAACCAGTCTTAAGTCGCTGGGGTATATTTGTAGCAATAGCCAAAAATACAATGTATGGGTCAAAATGATCAATTTTTCTTTTATGCCAAAAATCATTAGGATATTAAGTAAAGATCATGTTCCATGAAGACATTTTGTAAATTTCTTACCGTAAATATATCAAAACTTAATTTTTGATTAGTAATATGCATTGCTAAGAACTTCATTTGGACAACTTTAAAGGTGATTTTCTCTATATTTTGATTTTTTTGCACCCTCAGATTCCAGATTTTCAAATTGTTGTATCTCAGCTAAATATCGTCCGATCCTAACAAACCACACATCAATGGAAAGCTTATTTATTCAGCTTGATCTATAAATCTCAATTTCGAAAAATTGACACTTAAGACTGGTTTTGTCGTCCAGGGTCACATATATGAAGTTTTATATCTTATAAAGTTACCAATAAAATTAAATTAAAGTTTTCCTTTCACTGTCAGACACATGTGGTCTCAATCAATCCTTATATTTATTAAACATAATTCTGATGCATTTTTTTTTTGCATGTAATCACGCAGGGGAACAGGTCAACATGACCCTCCTCAGCACAACTCATGATGAACTGCAGGTGTACCTCATCATAGTTAGTGTCATTCAGATCCTCGTCATCCTCTTCTTGGTTTTTCTTCATCTGATCACCCACCGTCCTCTTCCCAGGGGGTGCGTGCCGATCATCTACTGGGTCATTGGCATCACGAGCGGGACCGATATCTGATCGTGTGGTGAAACCCGTGGCACTGAGGAGCACAACACATTACAACTCAAAATACTACCGGTCAAAAGTCTGGAGTAGCTACCATTTTTAATGTAACTGAAAGAAGCCTCTTATGCTTACCAAGGCTGCATCTGCTCGATCAAAAATACAGTATAATCCGTAATATTGTGAAATATTATTACAATTTAAAATAACTGTTTCTTTAGTTGAATATATTTTAAAATGCAATTTATTTCTGTGATGCAATGCTGAATTTCAGTGTCACATGATGCTTCAGAAATCAATCTAATATACTGATTTGCTGCTCAATTAACATTTCTTATTATTATCGCTGAAAAGACTTTAATTTTGAACTGGAGACTGAAGTAATGCAGAAAATTCAGCTTTGCATCACAGGTATAAATTACATTTTGATATGCATTCAAATAGAAAGCAATTGTTTTAAATTGTAAAAATATTACCCTTTTTATTTTTGATGAAATAAATGCAGCCTTGGAAACTTTTTTCCCAAAGTTTCAAAGTAGTGTACAAGACATCTTAATACATAAAACAACTCGAAGCATCATAACATATTACTATAATAACACATTTTAAAACAACACAATACTTAACACATTACAACAACAATTTACGCATCAAAGAAACATCACAATACACAACACGGCGTTTTTAACTTTATACAGTTGCTTGAAAATCAGGCGTGTTATTATAATTATTAACACATTTATGCAGTGAGTGAGCTGTTTTGCCGTTTTTAGACTGTCGTGATTATTATATGTACTGTATGTATGTTTTGGTCTCTCACCCTCTACCCAGACCGGGCACGTAACCCAGCGGCGCAGGCATGCCGAGAAACGGCTTCTTCTTCTTATTCAAGCCGCCCATGAGCGGAGAGGCGAGCGGCATCGCCGGTGCTCCGCCTGCGGCCCCGCCGGTCCCTCCGGACGCGGCTTTGCTTGCAGTTTTCGCGGGTTGTTTCGCTGTAGCGCTCGCCATCGTTGCGCTGCCGACAACACGCTTCACTTCCGGCACAACAACAGACGCGCTTCCGGTGACATAAAAGTCTGCTTTTAAAATAATGTAGTTGCCCTATAGCGCCCTCACAGGACGGGCGGTGAGAAGTAACTTGACCTAAATTCACCTGCTCTTTGTGCTTTTGTTGTGAGTTACATGTTTCTGTCATAACTAAAACAAGATGATAATAACTAAAACAAGATGAAAAAAATACTGTAAAATACTGTACATGTTGGTGGACTTAAACCTTCCCTTTTATCATGTACTCGATTTCAGATTTGTTATAGAATCAAATAATTACTTGCTATCTAGAAGAAAAGGAGTCACGTAGGAGTTGAGCAAGTAAAACGTCATTTTATATGTTTAGATTTATTGAATTTGATAAGGAAGCTATCATTTGTTGCTATAGGATCCTTTTGGTTTCAAATTATGATTGAATTCCATCCTGATCTGTGCACATCCTTTAGGGTTTTTGATTGAGTTAGTCCTTTTAACAGAAAAATAGATATTTTAGACTAAAGTATATTTATAAAGCTTTGGGCCATTTGAAGACAGTACCTCATTAAAGTGAGTTTCATCTACAGAGGGCAGCAGAGGCTTGATTTCTACAGGGACAAGTGTTTCAGAACAGCACTTAGAGCTTTGTATTTTAGTACTAGGATACTTACTGTTATTCTAGCTAAATATATCGAGACAATTAAAAGTTAACCGGTTAAATAGGCCTATTAACCATTTGTTGTCTAATTCCCCTGGAAAAAAATTGTAAAAACCATAGACATAATATACTATAATATACTATATGAACCATAGACATAATATACTATAATATACTATATTATGTCTATGGTAAAAACACTGGCTCCTTAATGGCTACATTGACTTAACCAATGGTGTGAGTTTGGGGCGGGGCTTTCTGTTATTCTGACCAATGGGAGACGAGGGGAGTGTTTGACAGCAGTGCCACGGAAATAAAGTAGCCTACTCACTTTAAATAGTTCTTTAAGTACTTTCAAATAAAAATGTATAATTTAATGTTAAAACTCAAACGAGTAAAAAGACCTTTAAAGCATTTTACAGTTTTTAATGGAGTTTTTAATGGAGCTTCAAGAATCCATTATTTGTGAGTGTCATATACATTGAGCAGTACAGTTCATATATTAAAGTTCAATCTGTGCTTATGAATGTTAAATAAAATGATTCTGTGCATATCCTTGGAAGCTAATTTTAAGTTCATATTTCAACACTTGGGATGTATCAACCATCTTCACACCACCTCAATGCTCCAGCTATGGATTTCTCAGCAGAGACGATAATGAGAGCAGACACTGTCACATCTGACTCAAGGGCTTTCGGCAGGTCAATTTAATAAATGTGCCTACAACATCAGAAAAATCAGCTGGGCTGAGAAGACAGTTCTTGAAAGCTTATAGATTCAAACAGAAATGCCTGCTGAACCAGACTGCGTTTAACACTCAGCTTATACAAATACAATATGAAATCCCTTGCTTTCAGTTGGCAGTCAGACTTGAACATGAATTAAAGTTTTCTCCGTTCTTCTGTATTGCCCTTACTGATATGACGTCAATGTCAAAAGAATTGGCAGGCATAAAGCTCAACCGCCACTCTCAATTTACATAAAATTTTAGAAAGTTCAGGAGATTTTTATACCATTAGCACATATTGTATAAAACTGTTACAAGCTTTCTGAGCTTTCAGTTACAAACTTCTTCACATGACCCTATTTACTTTCTCAATTCACTTTGTCAGTGAATGGGTGCCGTCAGAATGAGAGTCCAAACAGCTGATAAAAACAATCACAATAATCCACACCACTCCAGTCCATCAGATATTATAACATTTCTATATCTCTCGTCTGAATCAGGAGAGAAATATGCACAGATCAAGCACCGTTTAAAAGTGAAAACAGTCCAAAACAGCTCTAAACAAATATGTAGGTGATGGACTTTTCAAGAAGCGTTATTATGGAATGGGTATTTTCACCAAAAGTGATGGTTTGAAGTTAAAACATCTTATTGATGGAATTGTTTCTTACAAACACACAGATTATCACAAGATGTAAACCAATGGAATGAAGTGGTGTGGATTATTGTGATGTTTTTATGACTCTCATCCTGACGGCACCCATTCACTGCAAAGCATCCATTGCTGAGCAAGTGATATAATGCTACATTTCTCCAAATCTGTTCTGATGAAGAAACAAACTCATCTACATCTTGTAGTGTTATGTTGTTACAGAAATGCACAGATTTCATGTTTTGTTTATCCAGACCAGAGAAGCTTTACAGAACATGTACAGTTCTGGGTCTGTGTCTTTCATTATTGAGACATAATGATTTCTGCCTGGGATTCTTTCAGACATGTGTCCTTTGTATGCCACCCTGTGATAATCAGGACTAAAACGTAATCCTGTTATCATCGGTTTTGTATTGTGAATGCACAGGCCAGGATTGAAACATCACGTGTGTGGAGCCCAAGGATTGAGCCTCTGGAGGAGGTAAAGGGGAGAGGAACAGGAAAGGAATTATTCTCTTTGATCCGTTCCCATGGAGCATTTGGCTTTGGTTTTCCTCCACACATAACCTTGAACAATGAAGCAGGAAGAGAAAGAGAAAGAACGCCTGGGAGGAAGAGGGAGAGGACAGCAACGGAAAAAAGTGGGTGAACGAGGGTCAGAGGCAGATTATACCTGAGAGAGATGTATTGTGTGAAATCCACATTTCCATGGTATGGCGAAACCTAAAAGTGGAACTTTGGAAGTCCATGAGTATGTTTTGGTGTGTTGCAGACAGTGTTGGGGGGTAACACGTTACAAGTAATTGTAATCAGATTACTTTTTTTTTTTTTTTAGTAACTAAAGTAACACATTAATTTTAAATTTACAATGAAATATGTGAGTTACTTTTTCTAATAAGTAACACAAGCAAGTTTTTTCACCTCTGCTGTCCCCATGTTAAGAGAAATCGTGAGTGAGGCACGTCCTTCTGCCTGAGGATAATTCATTTCACTTTTGGTGTGAAAGAGCCTTTACAGTTGCCAAAAATACAACTTTTTTGTTTTTGTTATTAAAAAACAGATAGGCAAGCCCAGCTCAAGTGATAAAAAGTAACGCAAAATTAACATAATGTATTTCTTTCCATAAAAAGTAATTGACACTGAAGACTGGAGTAATGATGCTGAAAATTCAGCTTTAAATCCCAGGAATAAATTACATTTTAAAATATATTAAAATATATTTTTTGATACTGAACTAATATTTTATAATATTAATGTATTAATATTTTAATAATAATATATTTTTTATCAAATAAAGGCAGCCTTAGTGAGCTTGGTGAAACTGCTTAAAAAACAAAATTGACCCCAAACAAACAGTATTTATATTTTATACACAATATTATTGTGTACAATGGTGGACATTTTTTTATTATTATTTTGTGGTGCCATCTGTATTTATTTTAACTACTTTATCTATTTTATTATACCGCATCATAAATTATAGATGTTATTGCTGAAATGCAATTCAGTGATTTCCACTTCCTTTTATTCCGTATTTTATACTTCTAGCCCCGTAACCTTTTGTTCAAAGCTTATGTGGACCCTTGTAATTTGCATCCTAATTGACTCAAAGTTCATTGTCTTTACTTGGATGTCCATTTACTATTGACATGACCAGAATGCAAAGCACACAATCATCCCCACCAGCTCATCATCACAAAGCAAACAGCTCATGTACAGACCTAAAACAGAAGGAAAGAGAGACGGAGAGCTTGCCAGGACATTGTACTTCAAAATGACATTGAAATTTAACCATCCATTATGGTTTAGATTTAAAAAAAAAAAAATGTATGCAGAACATTACTACATAAAAGTACTTTTCAAAATGATTTGCATTTGTACTCTCAGAAAATGTGCTTTGTCCTTGCAGGGGACGTCGGCAAATGCCATTACAGCTACTCCATTAAAACAACTGTGGAGATTTTACCCAGGTAACAAACAGCCAATTGAAGTTTCATTGATTTACAAAATGTTGGCTGATATCCAGAGGTTCACATAAGGACAAACTTGCAATTAGTTGACCCAGATGACCTGAGAAATGCATCAAAGAGGTGAAGAAAGGGTGGTCGATAAAGGATCCTTTGTTATGGCAGATAAGAACAAAGAAAAAAGAGAAGTTGATTAAAAATGAAAGGACTCGATCCATAGGCTCATCAGGAAGTACATGGAAATCGTTTCCTGTTTGCTGGAATGTATTTTTTTCATGGGCAGAATTATAAATAAAATAAAATAAAGTTGTATTAACATTGTAATAATAATTATTTGTATTATTTGCATATCTTAAAAAAGTCATCTCATCTGAACCAGGGGAGAAATATACAAAGATCAAGTACATCACAAGCAAAACCAGTCGAAAACTGATCTAAACAAATATGTTGGTGGATTTTGATGTAAGAGGACAACAAGAGATGGACTTTCTCACTGGATGAAGCGTTATTATGGATTACAGACTCATAGTTTGGCCAGAAGCAATGGTTTGAAGTTTATTTTTTTTTTCTTCTTCTTTTTTTCACTTCAGAAGATGTTAACTGATGGACTGGATTGGTGTGGATTACTTGTGAATTATTGTGATTTTTTTATCAGCTGTTTGGACTCTCATTCCGACGGCACCCATTCACTGCAGAGGATCCATTGGTGAGCATGTGATGTAATGCGATATTTTTCCGAATCTGTTTTGATGACGAAACAAACTCAGCTACATCTTGGAATGGTCTGAGGGTGACTACGTTTTCAGCTAATTGTCATTTTTTGGTGAACTATTCCTTTAAGAACATTTCCCCCATATATTCTTAAGTGTATCCGGACACATTCATTTAGAGATTTGTGTAATTCCCATTATTCTCATTGCAGTAAATGATGTACAGAAACTGAATTTCCTTGAGCGCTCTAGGAAATGATGTCAACCGTGAATAATCAGACTGATGTGACCGTGACTGGCTGTGCCAGTTCCTGTACCTGTGCAGTCGCCAGTGTGGCAGCAGTCCTTACGGCAGGACTTTTTGTCCTCTGCCTGGCTAATGAGTTTCCCCCTCCACTCTTCATCTGTAGCTGCAGGACATTTCTCCATCTGGAACAGCAGTCTTCCTAGCTCTTCTTCATTTACGGTGTTCTAATGTCATACTCGCAGACAGCCTTGTAGCAGTGCTGTGAGCGGCCCATATTTTAGTGCTGGGTGCAAGTGTAGCGTAGAGTAAATCTTTGGCTAGAGACGTGCTTATTTTCTTTTTTCCCCGAGACTGGATATATTGCAATAGAGTGCAACAGTGACTGCCCATTTTTTTCAGCAGCCTTGATGCCTGAGAAATATTTCCTTTTTTTTGTCTCGAACCAACCAGCTTCAGAAAATGTGCAACTATAAAGCTATACAAACTATAGAAATTATATTATATATAATGCTATTTATACTTACAATTAATAACTTGTAGTCAGTATAAGCCAATCACTGTCTGTATAAAATAGCTAATATTTCAAGTTTATTGCAAAATATTTAAACATAAAAAATATACTTATACTATGATTGTTATCTGCATTGCCTCGTTGTAGGGCAGAGACTCAACAGCAGCTTCACTGATTGGTGGATCTCTTTATGGGCATTAGTGTAGTTTTTACAGCAATAAAGTACACTAGAAAAGGTCACATTGTATGTTATACACCTGTACACACACACACACACACACACACACACACACAGAGCAGTGGGCAGCCATTAATGCTCAAACCCACAACCTTTGGGTTACAAGTCTGACTCTCTATCCATTAGGCCACGACTGCCCCCAAGCTATCTGAGATGAGCTCTGGCCCAAAGAACCTGGCAGCATCGCTGCATAGAATTTATGTAAAGCTTTCTCCTAGAGTAACATGTATTCAGTTGCATTTCTTGATGCAGCAGCAGACTGTGGTAAATTACAGTGGTTTTCTGAAGTACTCCTGAGCACGTGGCCAACGTTCCCTCTAAGCTGCGCGCGCGCGGCCGCGCAGAGAAATAATGTGCCGCGCACGCAAAAATGAGTTGGAAAAGCCATTTGATTGTATTCTAGTACAAACTAAAGAATTGCAATGCTCGGGTAAACCGCTATAGAGCTGCTGCCGCTATAGCATTAGAACTGGTTTCTTAGAAAGAGAATGAAGTGCGCCAAATGAGTCGCTGTAGAAACCGAATATTTTAATGGTTGCGGACGAAGTAGCTCAAATCGAGAGCCAACGCTATCGCAACATGTGAAATAAACGTCTTCGTGTATTAAAGAAGAGTGGCTTGATTAAGTGCTGGAAATAGCGGATGATGGGTACAGAATGGTATTCTTAACAAAACTCTGAGACTATTTACAGTCACACACAGGTGCAAACTGTACTTCATAGGAATGTTTAGATAGCTGTATAAGAATTCACGTTCACGTTAAAAAAAAAAATTAACTTACAAATCTCAGTTTGAATGCTTCAGTTTGTTTTCTATTCTCTTCTATCAGTTTAAATGCTTCAGTTGTTTTGATATTATATTATATTACGTTAGGCCTATATTATAAACCTAATAAATAATTGACCTTGTTTTTTAACGGAGTCACTTATGTTCATCAAGGCTGTATTTATTTGATCAAAATACAGAAAAAAAAAACCCTCCAGTAATATTGTGAACTCTTAAGCTATTGCAATTTCTAATATTGGTTTTCTATTTTAATATATTTTAAAATATAGTATATTCCTGTAATGCAAAGCTGAATTTTCAGCATCATTACTCCAGTCTTCAGTGTCACATGATCCTTCAGAAATCATTCTAATATGCTGATTTAATATCAGTGTTGAAACTGTTGTGCTGCTTAATATTTTTTTGGAATCTTTTTTCTTTGATTAGGCTAATAAAACGTTAAAAAGAACAGCATTAATTAAAAATATAAATATTTTCTAACAATGTAAGTCTTTACTATCACTTTGTATCCATTTAACACATCCTTGCTGAATAAAAGTATTAATTAAAAAAAATAAAAATAAAAATACTGACCTCAAACTTTTGAATAGTAGTGTATACTGTACCACAAAATTTCTATTTTGAATTAACACTGTTCTTTTTAACTTTTTATTTCTCAAAGAATCCTGAAAAATATCACAGGTCCCAAAAATATTAAGCAGCACAACTTTTTCCAACATTGATTATAAATTAGCATATTAGAATGATTTCTGAAGGATCATGTGCCACTGAAAATTCAGCTTTGCTTCACAAGAATAAATTATATTTTAAAGTAGGCCTATATTAAACTAGAAAACTTTTATTTTTAAATTGCAATAATATTTCACAATATTATTTAGTGAAATAATATTCAGTATTTTTTTATCAAATAGATACATCCTTCATGAGCCTAAGAAACTTCTTTAAAAAAAAATGTACTGATCCCAAACCTTTGAACGGCAGTGTATTGTACTGTAAAAATGTTTTCTCAGGAAACCTAAAATGTACATCATTTAGTTACATCAAGGGTCAAATCAAATATAAATAGCACATTAAAGTTAAAAGTTACACACTTTTTTTGTGCGCGCGCTGTACAGGTCTGGTATAAAGAATGTTTTTGCTCAGGTGGCCGAAATGTCCGACCAATAGAGAAAAGTTTTGCTCAGCAAGAAAAAAAATTAGAGGGAACATTGCATGTGGCTACATTTAACACCGCAGCTTGACGGATTCTTATGCAATGCCATCTGAGGGCTCAAATGTCATGCATATTCACCTGAGGTTTCCTGCCTTGCCCTACACAGACTGAGATTCCTCTGTATTCCCTGAATCTTTTCACAATATTGCTGGTGTGTTGGTATACACACACACACACACACACACACACACACACACACACACACACACACACACACATATACACTAATTTCTCTATGGACTGTAACTGTTGTGCTTAAATTATATACAGTATCTCACAGAAGTGAGTACACCCCCTCACATTTTTGTTAATTTTTTATTATATCTTTTCATGTGACAACACTGAAGAAATAACACTTTGCTACAATGTAAAGTAGTGAGTGTACAGCTTGTATAACAGTGTAAATTTGCTGTCCCCTCAAAATAAGTCAACACACAGCCATTAATATCTAAACTGCTGGCCACAAAAGTGAGTACACCCCTAAGTGAAAATGTCCAAATTGGGCCCAAAGTGTCAATATTTTGTGTGGCCACCATTATTTTCCAGCACTGCCATAACCCTCTTGGTTATGGAGTTCACCAGAGCTTCACAGGTTGCCACTGGAGTCCTCTTCCACTCATCACGGAGCTGGTGGATGTTAGAGACCTTGCGCTCCTCCACCTTCTGTTTGAGGATGCCCCACAGATGCTCAATAGGGTTTAGGTCTGGAGACATGCTTGGCCAGTCCATCACATTTACCCTCAGCTTCTTTAACAAGGCAGTGGTCGGCTTGGATATGTGTTTGGGGTCGTTATCATGTTGGAATAGAAGGGAGGGGATCATGCTCTGCTTCAGTATGTCACAGTACATGTTGGCATTCATGGTTCCCTCAATGAACTGTAGCTCTCCAGTGCAAGCAGCACTCATGCAGCCCCAGACCATGACACTCCCACCACCATGCTTGACTGTAGGCACTTGTCTTTGTACTCCTCATCCGGTTGCCGCCACACACGCTTGACACCATCTGAACCAAATAAGTTTATCTTGGTCTCATCAGACCACAGGACATGGTTCCAGTAATCCATGTCCTTAGTCTGCTTGTCTTCAGCAAACTGTTTGTGGGCTTTCTTGTGCATCATCTTTAGAAGAGGCTTCCTTCTGGGACGACAGCCATGCAGATCAATTTGATGCAGTGTGCAGCGTATGGTCTGAGCACTGACAGGCTGACCCCCCACCCCTTCAACCTCTGCAGCAATGCTGGAAGCACTCATACGTCTATTTTCCAAACACAACCTCAATAACCGAGTATGTTATTGTTTTGATATCTGATTACCGTGGACAGCTGCAGTTTTTGATATTCTTCATGTTCTGTTTGGTCAGTTCACATAGTGACAGAAATGAATCTTTTCATACAAGTTTAAATTGATTTTTACCTTTTATGAGCAATTTTACTTTTAATAAAGCCATTTTTTTTCTAAAAGTATGCATCTTTTGAGTCAAATTGTTACATTTACATTGTCACATTCTTTAACACTGAAATGAAACCAGTATCAACAAAATTACTCTTTGCAGAAGTTGCATCTGAAGTGGCATTTAGATGTATTTACACACTGTTTATGACATGGAGTGCTTTAACCTGCAGTTGCAAATAATGTTTTGATATTTTAAACAAAACATTAAATACTGATATTTGAAATTATTTTAAAATGAACAGATACTTTGAATGTGAAATTAAAATCACCAGTAGATGGCAGCTGTTAACTGTTAACAAGTGAGTCATTGCGACTAAACCGAATGATTTAATGGTTGATTCATTCAGGAAGAAACATCGTCATGTTACTCAGAGACGAAAACAACAGTGCTGTAGCTGTTTGGAATTATTTTTTGTTGGCGAAATGGAACAAAAACAGGCAATATGGTGTCTAAAATGTAAGTCTCTTAATATTAACTTAAAATGTAAAATCAATATCACAATCATGCTTATTTCTGAACAAGAAACGGCACTCTTCGTGTGATTTTAACTATATGAAATATATACACACATTTTCCTCATATTTTGAATTTTGTGATCATTCTTAATGCATCAATAGGCTGAATCATGCAGTGAAAGAACACACTAAATGCGCACGTGCTCTATTCTAGACTTCAAGTAATGAATTCTTGCTCTCTGTAGGGGCGTTTTGTTTGGTTTGGTTTTTGCAAAATACTCTATGTCAAGTTGCACATCGTTAAAACAACAATTACGATATTATCACAGACGATATATAATCGCACACCCCTATGAGCACGTGCACTCAACTTTTTCTTTGGTAGACCATGGCGAGGCCTGTTCTGAGTGGAACCTGTCCTGTTAAACCGCTGTATGGTGTTGGCCACCGTGCTGCAGCTCAGTTTCAGGGTCTTGGCAATCTTCTTATAGCCTACACCATCTTTATGTAGAGCTTATTTTCAGATCCTCAGAGAGTTCTTTGCCATGAGGTGCCAGGTTGAACTTCCAGTGACCAGTATGAGAGAGTGAGAGCGATAACACCAAATTTAACACACCTGCTCCCCATTCACACCTGAGACCTTGTAACGCTAACGAGTCACATGACACCAGGGAGAGAAAACGGCTAATTGGGCCCAATTTGGACATTTTCACTTCGGGTGTACTCACTTTTGTGGCCATCGGTTTAGACATTAATGGCTGTGTGTTGTTATTGTCATGGAAGTAGACTCAGGACAGATGTTAGTATATTAATAAAAATACTTTATTAAACAGAATGAGTTCGGAGAGCAATATGGGTGAATGGCAGGTGAGTTGATCTTCCAAAATGAACTTGCAGATGAGCACAGAAATAATTAAACTGTCTTTGCTTACAGGAGATTGGGGACTTGCAGGAGAGCACACACCTCAGTAATGGCTGCACAGAAGAAAGGAGGATTACGTTGGAGGGGAGAACAAGAGGCAAGTACAACAGGTAAGTCTTTCAAAAATCCAAAGCTTGGGGAAACCAGGAGAGTCCACCTCATTGAGACAAGACCAGATCATGTGTGAGACTGAGGTGTGTGCTTATGTACTGTGGCTAAGTGGCTGTGGTGATTGGGAACAGGTGCAGGTGATTAGTATTCAGGTGAGGGTGCTCTTTGTGATGATGTGGTGAGGAATGACAGACAGATCCGTGACAGTTATTTTGAGGGGACAGCAAATTTACACTGTTATACAAGCTGTACACTCACTACTTTACATTGTAGCAAAGTGTCATTTCTTCAGTGTTGTCACATGAAAAGGTATAATAAAGAATTTTCAAAAATATGATGGGTGTACTCACTTCTGTGATATACTGTATATATATATATATATATATATATATATATATATATATATATATATATATACACAAAGCAGCCTTTTAACCCATTTTGGCAAACATTTTATTTATATATTTATCATTTTATATATTTATTTATATTAAAAAAAATCTTGTTTTAAGCATGGATACAGTGAAAATGTCTAACTCAATTTATCTTTTTTTCATTGATTTATGTTGTAATTTTTTAAAATATTGTAGATATTTTCCCTGAAAAACAAGACAACCTCATGTTAACCGCCTCTGACAAGCAATTAGACAAATCATTTAAAATTAAATGGGGAAAAGGTCATATTTTTTCTGAAGGCTTATAAATAACATTTTATTTTATGAAGACAGCACTGAGGTCAGTCTGGCAAAGCCGAGCACTCTGAAGGCAACTGTAAATACTGGTGACATTGTTCTAATAATGGCAAGGCCTTGGGCAACCAACAAGCGTGCCAGCCGAACGACAAGCTGTCTTTATCACTGGCACGAACTCCTGGGAAAATGAAATAGTCTGGAGACATTTAAGGGGGCAACAGCAAGCACTGATCCTGAAACGGCTTGTGCACACAGACAAAAACTAAAAAGACTGATGTCAGAAAAGTAAGGAAGCACATTTCAGAACACAGACAGGAAAGAGCAATTCAATATGTGAAGTGACAGTGAGAGGAAGAGTAAAACAGGTAAAAAAAAAAAAAAGTCCATGGGAGGTTTATGCAGAGATGGGAAGTAACGAAGTACAAATACTTTTTTGGTATCAGTACTTTACTACACTATTTATTTTATTTTTTCAGACTACTTTTTACTTTTACTCCTTACATTTTTACACAAATATCTGTAGGCTACTTTCTACTTCTTACATTTCCAAATCAGGCTCGTTACTTTAGTTTTGGTGGATCACCATTCGATAACAAATCTATAATAAATCATGAATCGGTTAGTCTCAGTGGTGTATTGTAAATAAGTATTTTTTGGGAGTATCTGTACTTTATTTCAGCCAACTTTTACTTTTACTCCACTACATTTCCTAATTAAAATGTATACTTTTACTCCGATACATTTCCCCAAAGCATATTCGTTACTTACTACAAAATAGTCAGAAGTCAGAAGAACACGGACAGCAGGAAAGCAGGGTTTGATGAATCATTTTCCATTTAAGTCGAGTCTAGGGTGTGCGATATACAATATATCTTCTGCGATAATATGCTAAGTGTTGTTGTAATAGGGTGACCATACGTGCCATTTTTCCCGGACGCATCCGGGCAGGATTTCTATATTGCCTAAAATATCTATAGGATTTGGCTTTGTTTGCGTGCGTGTGCAGACCGATCGGTGTATGACATCGGTTCCTTATGTTTTCTAAATGCGCTCTCGAGGTACTTTGAATCAAAGCAATATAGACATCCTGGCCGGGACGCGTCCGGGACAAATGGCACGTGGTTGTAATGATGTGCGATCTGACATTTTGCCAAAGAAAATAGTTCCAGACAAAGATCACAGCACTGTTTTGCGTCTCAGAGCAATGGACGGTGTTTACGCATTGAATGAATCAGCTTTTTGAACGAATCGGTTGAATAAATGATTCAGTGATTCACACAGTCAAATGCTTTGTTTCTGAATGAATCAGTTGAATCTCAATGACTCACTCATTAACAGTCACTTGCTGTCACCTTCTAGTGGTTTTCATTTCACCTTTCAACTATTTTTTTCATGTCTAAATATTTCAAATATCAGTATTCAAAGTTTTATGTTAAAAACAAAACATTAGGCATATTTATGCATCTGTAACTGCACTTTAAATGCATCCATGTCCCGTCTGAGGTACATAAACTGTGTAAATCCATCTAAATGCTATTTCAGATGCAGATTCCAGAAATGTTTTCTTATGTTGGAATAAAAGACACTAAGTACCGGATGAAGTGCTTCTTATTCATACCCAAAAATACAAAATGGAAGAAAGAGTTAAATCTGAACACAATCTGGCTTCTCAAGCTGTGTATGAACATTTTTTTATATATATATTTATTTGCTTCTTTTCCATTTTGCATTTACTTCTACTTTTACTTTTAATACTTAAGTACGTTTAAGATTTTAAAAATAATTTTCGTACTTAAGTACAATAAATATCACATACTTTAAGACTTTTACTCAAGTAAAAGTTTTACTCTAAACGGTGACTTCAACTTCTACGGAAGTCATTTTCTGGTAAGGTATCTGTACTTTTACTTGAGTATGGCTTTCAGGTACTTTATACACCACTGGGTTTATGTGTGGATGAGAGTGTGTGAATGTGGCGTGACACACAAGACTTGGTTCCCACTGAGCATTCAATGCATGTTACATAATGCATCAATTCAAAGATTAATGGCTTCTTTCATTTCTTGTAAACAGACTTCAGAATTGCATCGATTTTAAGTTTGAAACTGAGTTTTATTTTGATCCATTTCGTGTTTTCTATCAAGTCCTCGTCTAATTTTGATGGGTGAGAAACACAGAGGCTATCAAATGAGTCTATTGACAAATGCATTTTCAGGGAGTAATGCCTTGAGGAGCCTCTGAACATAATTTCTGAAGTTATAGATCTTCTCAACCATGCATGGAGCCCTTCGTCTTATTTCCTGGTCCTATCTTGGTGGTAAGGTTCTGTGCTTTTATCAGATAGTGTTTTACAAAAACAGTGGCTGTAACCAGGCCTTGGAAATGACACTGAGAGATTAGATAGAGCTGGACAACAGGAAAAAAAGAAAAAGAAAAGGGAAAGATTGCAAAGAGATGAAATCATAGAAAGCACTATATATGACTATAATATGTGAACTACTGGGAGTGTTTTTGTTTTCTGGTTTTTCATTCTTTGGAGTATTTGTAATTAGTGCTAATTAGCAAGGCAAGCATCATTTTAACCCTGTAAAGCCTGACATTTTATCTTATATACTCACTGGCCACTTTATTATTTAATACCTCCTTTTGCCTTCAGAACTTCCTTAATTCTTCTTGGCATACTGTATATTCAAAACATTCATTTTGACATGATAGCATTATGAAGTTGCTTCAGATTTTTCGCTGCACATCCATTATGCAAATTTCTTTATATGGCCAAAAAGTAAGATTAAATTCTGATAGAGTCTTTAGAAAAGATTTTAACAGTATAACAGGCAACTTAACATAAACGGCATGCATATTAATATCAATTATCACTTTTTAGCTTCCAATAATGTCTTATAGGATGATATTTAAATACTCAGTTTTATGATTAAAGCTCAGTAGTTTCAAAACCTATAATGCAATGCAATACAATGACGTTTGAAAGGTGAACAAATAAACTTCCCTCAAAACCCTGATGGATCATAATTGATTCATTTTTATATAGATTTTTCAAAAAAAAAAAAAAAAAAGGATGGATAATCAAGTAACCCGTTGCTTCAGTTGCTTTAAACACACTGTAAAAAAAAAAAAAAAAAAAGTTGAGCCAACTTAAAATTTTAAGGCAACCAGCTTCAGCAGATTTTTGAGTTCTCAACTTGTCGTTTTAAGTTTATACAACAAAAATTTGAGAATCTCCCACAAAAATAAGTTGAGCAAACTCAAAAATCTGCTGAAGCTGGTAAACTTTTTTTTTTTTAAGTTCGCTCAACTTTTTTTTTTTTTTTTTTATAGTGCACATCGTTCTGTTACATGTTCTTACAACATTTCAGCCGAATATTAATTATAAATGTTAATTAGATATGTTCATTAGGCCTACCTGTCTAGCGATGTGTGTGTTTATGTTGAACTATACTAAAAAACGGTCTGTCTTTTCAAATCATGTGTCATTATATTTATCGAGTTGAATCGTGTGGTTTAGGTTTCATGCTTCAGAAATGTGATATTATTTCCGATAAGGGAGCATAGTGACTGAACACTGGAAGGATTTCGCGATTGAGGCAGCGCTTAAAATGGCAGACTCCCTGATCAGTGCCATGACTACTGAACAAGGGAGCAGATTGAGACGCACCCCTTGATTAACTAGATCATGCGTGTTTGATTAGGGTTGGAGCAAAACTGTGCAGAGCTGTGGCCCTCCAGGAATTGAGTTTGAGACCTGCTGTAAAGACTTACGGGTGATTGAGATGATAAACACTCATCAAACATCATCAAACTTCACTTTTATATATATTTTTTGTGCATATTAATAATTTATATTGGAAAAATTAAAAATGTGTAAATTAATTCATTATTGTTATTTACATGTATTATTATTATTATGTTTTATTTTTGTTTGTTATTATCATTTTAGTTGTTATTTTTATTTTTGTTATTCTACATAATTAAAAAAAAAAATTCTGTCTTATTTGCATGTATATTATTATTATTAATATTAATATTATTATTGTCGTTGTTGTTGAGGTTTGTGACTCATCACAGCACGGGACGGTGTCGGCCTCCTTCCAGCTCCATCGAGGGGTCTGCGAAGCCCCTGAAGCTGATCCTCTGTGAGGCTGAACCCCAAGACACCAACCAG
Organism: Acrossocheilus fasciatus; assembly: GCA_036784905.1. Lineage (NCBI taxonomy): Eukaryota > Metazoa > Chordata > Actinopteri > Cypriniformes > Cyprinidae > Acrossocheilus > Acrossocheilus fasciatus. The sequence goes on from CM071960.1 coordinate 7,317,612, forward strand.
ACAACCGGTTCACACTGGCTCTCAGCACAACAGCGCCGTCCCACGAGAAACCTGGACTGAACCCCATCCGTCACGCACCGAGCCAAGCATTCACTATTGATCTTCACTGTCAGTGAGAGAAATAAAGCAGCGTCTCGCTGTGGTGCAGAGTGAGTGAGAACGTCGCTCCACCTGACGCTGTGGCTCATTCCCATACAGATGCTGTGGAGGGACACCATCCAATCCAGCCATCACCGCGAGAAGATGAACACAGAGACCCTCTGACACCCGCTGAGGTGCTTCATCGAGCTTTGCGATCAGTCAAGCTGCGATTATGATTATTATAATTATTATTGCAAAGCTGAGTATTGCTGGCGCTGCTTGCAAAATCGAATGCTTCCCAAACCATATGTTGTGACCCAGTCTGTGAAATCCAGGTTATGAGATAACAAGCATCAAAGTTTGATTTCAACCATTAATTTCACTACGATTTCAAACTTTGACATGGCCTTACTCAGTCAATATTAAAGATATAAAGGTTACATTTTCACAGAATGTTCTTTACCTTATGAAGGATGATTTTATGTAGAAAACAGTAAATCACAAAAAATGACTTTAGCTGGGTTTTCACAGAGAGGGTCACATTTTGTTTTCTATATTATTATATATTCCATTATTAATCCAGTATCTATTATTGTATTTTTACATTATATAGCCATTAATACTAGTTATTAATTTATCATCATTATTATTAGTAGTACTATTATTGTTGTTTGTCATTTCCTACTCACCACACAACAGGAGGGTTTTCCCTCCTTCCAACAATCTGAACCCAGAGGCCTATCGGTCACTCACGGCATCGACAGCGATTAAACCCTTTTCTTTGAAGGAACCACATAAACAATTTCTGGATCTGAAAAGACAGTTTGAGAGAACAAACAGATCTCATCTTTCCTCAAGGTTTGGTGACTTATGAATCTGGAGCCTCAGCCACCTCCAACAAAACTTGAGAAAAATACAGAAGCAGCAATAAACGAGCACGATAACACATTAAAAGTGGCCAGTGGTCAGATTTGTGATAGATACAGCATAAGTTCCAGTCATCTCTATGCGTCTGCACACTGTAAAAAATGACCATTTTTTAACTGTAAAAAAGCTACAGTAAAAACCTGTTAAATGGTTTACAGTACAAAACCGGCAGCTGTGGTTGCCGGAAGTCTACCGTAAAAATACGGTAACAACATTTTAGGATTTACGGGTTTAACTTAAATACCGTAATTTCATGAACTGATATAATGTTAATATACCAACCTATTAAAGTACTGAATCTGTTTTGTACCTTTGAAATACACTGATAACCACCAAATGCAGGTGGTGATGAGAAAGTCACAAGATGAACCAAAGCCCATCACAAGCAGCTTTTAAATAATAACATATATAGAAGGTGCACAGTGTCATTCACACAAACACTAAACACCATCATGGTGAGACTCATTAAACTGAAATATGCAATAAACATTCATTTAACAACATTAGATGTAACATACAACCCTAATCAACATAGTCATTTCAAAGAAAATCATCCAATTCAAACAAAATTTAAAATGCAACACAGGGAAGTTTTACAGTTCAGTTTACGGTTTTTCCCTGTAAAGTTTACAGGAACTTACTGTTAACCATTTAACAGGTTTTTACTGTAGCTTTTTTACAGTTAAAAAACGGTCATTTTTTACAGTGTGCAGACGCACAGAGACGACTGGAACTTATGCTGTATCTATCACAAATCTGACCACTGGCCACTTTTCATGTGTTATCGTGCTCGTTTATTGCTGCTTCTGTATTTTTCTAGATTTTTAGATTTTTTAGTTAGTTAGATTTTTAGATAGTTAGATTTTTTTTTACAGTGCAGCCTCGTTCAGTCTCCAGTTTTGTCCTGTCTAAAAGTAAAAGAATCTCTGAGTTTTTGTCTTCTAGTAGGGGGAAGTGGGTCTTCTTAATAATTGGATTTGATCAATAATTTCATATTAATAGTCATCTTGGAGTGTGTAGTGGAGAGCAGAAATTCACAGTAAGAGCTAGAGTTACACAGATTAAATAGGAATTCGGCATGTGATGTCACAGACAAATTTAGAACTCATTAATATTCAAAAATGGTCTCTCTCGCGATGTTGATTGGCTAATGACAGTCGCATCTTTTAAACAGCTGATTTGCTGCATTCATCTTGCGAGTAAATCAAAGCATGATATTTTATGCAGGGGTCTGTTTCATAAAACAAGCCAGGCTTATTTTCAGCTGTGTTGCAGCTGTAGTGCATGAGCTCCAGGTTGAGTCTGGCCTCTGGGTCCTGACACAATCTTGCTTCTCTCTTTCTCACCCCAAATTTTACAGTCTACAGTATATTGTTGTTGTTTTTTTAATAATATCAAAATAAATATATTCTAAAAAGCACATTTAGTGTTAGATGCATTGGCCATGAACTTATAAAGACAACCACTGCATATCTTGAAGCTTGTTTGAAAGTGCATTCTCTCTGTTTGCATTCCAGATTAGAACCTTGAGGATGTAAACTTCTGGATCCGACCTCTCGTGAAGGATAATTCCAAGTGAGTCAACACTCTCTCCGGCTGGGAGCGGGGGGATATCCATCAACAGACTGTCTGTTCTTCTGAAGCTGTATTCGTCATGAGCGTACGTAGGGTGTATTTTCAGCTTGGCTGGGGGAAGCAGAGGCAGGGTGGCCTTATGGGAAAAATGAATGAATCCTTTATCATTTGATCTGTGCCCCAGAGACTAGAAGAGATAAAGAGAAACTGTACAGAGATTACTAGAGAGAGAGAGAGAGATGAGTGGAAAAAGAGGGGGAGGGAGAGACCGAATAAGAGACTTTCCCAAAAAGCAACACACTGGCCCATGCTGTGTTCTCTAAAATGGTCATGTCAGATAAACAGAGATTCTACTCTGAATGCACAAGTTTGCTTCAACAGCATCTGATTTGCATGAGACAGGCCAGGTTTTTGGTGTGAGCGGAATGGCAAAGACTTTTGAGGCCCTATCACTGAACAAATGCACACATTGAAAAACATGACTTGCCATTCATGGGGAGATGCCTGATCTCTGCACAAATCCACATGTATTTCAGCAATATCACATGAGCAAAAGTTCTGTGGATCTGAATATCAGCGCAGCTAATATTGGTGGTTGCATGATTTGGCCTCAGACAGAATGATGATATTTAGACTAACAGCATCTTTGTGAATGTAATATTGTTTTATACAGCAGTTCAATAAACAAGAAGTTACAATTGGAATTGAGTTACTTACATCTATCTATCTATCTATCTATCTATCTATCTATCTATCTATCTATCTATCTATCTATCTATCTAACTTTTATTTTTTACTCTAAGCCAACATTTTGTCTAGACAGATTGTCAATTTATTTTAAATCTACTTATTTGCAAATTCAATGCAATTTATTCTTTGCATCTTTTTTTGTTATCAGTCAATTAAATGTTTAACTGACAAATAATTAATTGTTACATCTTCTAGTAGGTGTTGGTAGGATCTTGCACAATGCCCTAAATTTGGATGAGCCATGTTGTAAACAATCAGTCAAACTGAAGTTATGCTGCTTGGCATCAGTTTGCAGCCTTATTTTGATGCACTTAATTATTAACTTGATTGTACATTACACTGATTTGACCAAACTACAGATTTTTCCTAGTGTTAAAAGCACTATAATGTACAACCTCTCATGGTTTATTTCTTCATTTTTCATTAGAAAACCAACTGAATCCCAGTGTAGCAGTCGGACAACTGCATGTGTTTTAAACCCTGTTTGCAAAGATGTTTTCAGGTTCTGTACTTTTGGAGTTTGGCCACAAGCTCGGGATTTGGAGCATCCCTGGAGTGTCATTGCATTTCCATGCCAGCCATTCAAAATGCCAACACCATGACACTATTATAGTATGAAAATCAAGAGCCCCAGTATGTTCAACCCACAAACTTTACTCTTTTGTGGAACCCTGTTTCCCAGGCAACGCCTGGCCCTGACACCAACCAAGACCATATGAGAGAACATGGCAGAATACATCTTTAATTAGTCGACTGATATGGGATGCAGTCCACTGCCTGTTATTGGGCTGCGATTGGCAGCTAGTCTGAACACACTCTGTTCTTCCGTTAAATAGACAAGGAGCTCTGTGGTGCGTCTGTCTGACCACCAGATCCGTGACCGATCCTGTTTTCCTGTCTGAGGCTGGGCATTGTCGGGAACCGTGCCCGCTGACATCTTGCTTCGGAGAAACCGGTGGCTGTACAAGGGGGGCACTGGTCTACAGTTGTTTAATTACACCAGCACTGTCCATCACTGTTTGGACACAAAACCACCATCTGCGGGTCATTCCATATGTGTCTAAACACGGACTTTCAATCCGATCAGCAGGAGCCAAAAACTTGTCTCTCTCAGCTTGCAGCCTGTTTGAAGGATGCGGTAATGAAAGTACTAATGGCACACTGGAAACGCAGCCTCTCTGCCAGGGGTCAGTGAACACTGCAATTGCTGTTTGGGTCTTGAGGCCATCTGTGTTGATGCTCAACACATGAGAAAGGAAGAAAAGCAAACCATCTCTTCAGACTTACAAGCTTTGGGAAAGTACATGTGGTAGCTTGGTACCATAATATTGCTACATATATACATTTTTCTTGACATCTAAACTTTTGAAGAAGATGTGAATTGTGCGCAACTGGAGTTCTGGTTGTTGCTAAGGTATTTTGAGTGGTTGCTAGGGTCAGGGCTGTGTAAAACCAGAATGGAAGAATTGGCTCCCTTTCAGTTCATTAGGGATCATTTTGACATGAATTGACCCTTCGCTAGGAGTTTGATTGACAGGTGATCTGACCAATCATAATGCCAAATCTTCCATTTTGTCCGACAAACAAACCAGACGGAGAGTAGATTAATGGCGGTGGACTTGAACTTGAAAAACTGTGTGTATTGATGTCTTTCCATGGCTGAAACAAGATACCTCCTGATGTTCATTCAAGTTTATTTCACACAATAACTAGTATCGTTTCACATGCTGCTTGAACTGAGGTGCTACGGTGATCTGTCAAGACATATTAAAGAGCCACAAAATGGTATTTATTGTTTGAATTTCTTAAAAAAAAAAAAAGTCAAAATTTGAGCAGGTTGCTTCTGGTATGAAACAGTCTCAGCTTCAAATTGTGTCATTTTGTAAGAAATTCAAACAAATATTTGAACTTGAATTTTATATTAAAAAAAAATAAAAATAAACAAAGTCAAAACTTAGTTGAAAAGTTAGTCTTGGCAAACTTTGATTTTCTAAATTACAATGATTAATTACCTAACATTTCAATTTATTTGAAATCTTCCTTACATTTCAGGTCAAATTTCAGTTCATTCTTAGCATTTGTTTGTTACCTCAATTGAAGATAACTAACTGTAATTCAGAATGCATTCACAATTCAGTTAGACCTTAATCAGGTTAGATACAATATTGAGTTTAATCACCTGAACAATTGGTATGTTAAACAACGGTACAATCAATGACTGCATGCACTTCGATCCCTCACAGCCTAATTTTTATTCTTCTCAAAAAATATGGTGCTACCCTGACCAAAGTCAACCCTGCTACTGTGCAGTATGTGGTTGCTAGGGTGTACTGAGTGGTTGCTAGGTGGTTACTTTTAGGCCCAAGTCACTATGATATTCTGATCTGTTCAGTGCAAGTCTACTGAATTCCCCCACCCCCACCCCCACATTTTATGTAGTCACTTACAAAATAGTCATTAAGTCACGCGATGTTATGTTTAGTTATATTTAGAGTTGGTTTCCTCAAATCCACAGGCTATTGTTAAAGTATAAAGGAATAATTGTGATGTTTGCTGAACTCTACAACTAAACATTTCAAAAACTTGGTTTTGCTAAAATTCAACAAGATGAGTAACATCTGACAAAATGCTTAAAACGTTCATGCTAATCTGTACAACATCAATAACAGCAGTCTTGTGAAGCGAACAGAAGCTGTGGCTGCACCGATGAGCTGCTGCTTTGTTATCACTGCGCGTTTGAATGTTAATTCTACAGAGACTCTCTCCCACACTTCTTTAAACTTCAGAAACCTACTTCACCAAACACCTTCTCATCTCTTCTGGTGACTGCACATATTTTGAAGGCAATCATTGTTAATTATGACAGTACCTGAATACAGCTCATTTAAGCAGACGTGTTCTCTGGCATTTGGTGCAGTAGCATCTCTAGGGCACAGTTCTGTTGATCGTCAAAACAGGAGGGAAACGCAGGAAGTTTTCTTTGTAGAACGGGCCACTGAAGAGCTATCTGATGCGCTGATGTTCTTCACTACACGCTCGCCTCAGATACTCCCTCCTCCACAGCTTCACGACAAGCGAGTGTTGCCCTGAGGCGTGACGGCAGCACTTAACAGGCTTTTTCTTCATTTTCTAAAGACCAGATATGGCACTTATCCTAGTGCAACTGCAAGAATGGGGGAGTCAGAGTGCACAAGAGTGTGCTGTGACCCAGAAGAAAGTCTTGTTGTGGACCAGTTGTAAAGCTTTAAGTGGAGTCAGCACTTTTAAACTGTTTAAGGGACTTGTTTTTTCTGTATTGTTTCAATTCAACCTGATCCATAAATGAAAATATGACTTTATGAAATATGAAAATTGATAGTTTATTTAAAATAAATGCTAAAAAGAAATGTGCATTTACTTACGGTTTGTGATGCAGCTGCAGTCAGATCATCTTTCAACAAATGTGACCCTGGACCACAAAACCAGTCTTAAGTCGCTGGGGTATATTTGTAGCAATAGCCAAAAATACACTGTATGTGTCAAAATTATCAATTTTTGATTTATGCCAAAAATCATTAGGATATTAAGTAAAGATCATGTTCCATGAAGATATTTTGTAAATTTCTTACCGTAAATATATCAAAACTTAATTTTTGATTAGTAATATGTATTGCTAAGAACTTCATTTGGACAACTTTAAAGGCGATTTTCTCAATATTCTGATTTTTTTGCACCCTCAGATTCTAGATTTTCAAATATTGTCCTATCCCAACAAACCATACATCAACGGAAAGCTTATTTATTCAGCTTTCAGATGATGTATAAATCTCAATTTTGAAAAATTGACACTTAAGACTGGTTTTGTGGTCCAGGGTCACAAATGTTTCTTTGTTACCTCTCCGTGACACCGTGCCTCGTTTACAAAACAAAATGCTCTGATCAATTCTCAGACACCATCTGGGGTGCCACTAAAAATAAACTACCCACTTGTTCCTTATGCTGGGATCTTTCTGATATCTGTACGTAAATGAGCTGTTTAATCCAAACGTGTCAAAGCAAACGTTCTTTCACTCCATTTGTCCTGACGACAGACTCGAGCATGCGGACTGTGTCCGAAAGCGAACGCACATACTGTATACTGTATCCTAGACAAGATAGCGGCAGCGATTGTAATTTCTATTTGCTTTTGACGCAACGTGACATTCGCATTCAGCGTGATCAAGTCAGACGTTAAGCGACTGAACGGCAGTGGGAAGGGCCTATGGTGAGAAGACTATTTATCGATGTCTTGCTCTGGAGGCGGTGTTTATGCAAGTGTTTGTGCCCTGGTGACATCATCTTGCACCCCAGAGCCAAAACGAGCCGTTTTTGGAGCTTGATTAAATAAATGCTGTGTTTATAATGAGCAGGACGTGATGAAACTTGCAGGATATATTAAGCATACAAAGACCTCTTATATGTCAAAAGATCAAGGCAAATTTGATTTCTTGTGTTATGTTTAACTGAAGCATACAAGAAAATGTAAACCCAAAAGGACATTCTTCTGCTGATATTTCTTTTGCGTTCTACAAAAGAAATTCACACAGCATTAGAACATGACGGTGAGTAAATGATCACAGAATTTGCATTTTTGAGTGATCTATAATATTATATTGTGTTATAAACAAAATACGTCACAGATCATTTTGTCAAGTATAATGTATAACATTGTTAATTACAGTTAGTGTGGAAGTATGCTGGTTAAGTCATTGTCAGTATTGTTAGTAGATCACCCGCCATCCATTTGCGCTTTTAGAGGATTGCAGTCTCATGCTAATTTGTCCTGTTTAGTAGGCTAAATCTGGCCCTAAAGCAGCACTTTATAACTTTTGTGCCTCTAGCGGTTAAAGAATAAAACTGCATGCATCTCGTGGAAGAACGTTGTTTTGGTAGTGTTTCGGCTCTGCTACTCTGTTAAATGTTTTTAGTTTTTTTTTTCTCATTTGTTGTGACAATAAAATTTAAGCTTCGCTATTTTTTACTGTATTTTCTGTACACATAGACGAGTGACGTAGGTGCAATTTCCCGCGAAATCCGTCCCGACAGCTCTAAAATGTCGTTATAAAAGTGGTGTATTTGGGTGAATACACTGGAAGATGGATTCATTTTATTTATTTATTTATTTTGTACGCTCAGGCTAACGTTTTTTTTTTTTTTTATCAAAACTTACCTGTAGCTTTAATTAATATTTGTAAGTATAAGTTGTTACTAAGTGTTATTTAATAACCCCGTGACAAAAGCCGTGTAAAGGTGTGTTTTCCCTAAGTGTCAACAAACATTTTTGTTGAAATGCGCTCTCACGCGTTTGCCCCATATGTTCCACTCTCCCTCGCACGCGCTGGTTTAGATGTTGTGTAAATGACAGGCGTGTTTTATTGCTCTGGCTTCATGCTGTCATTCATCTCCAGAGCCCCTTGTGTAATCAGTGAATCGCGCGCGCTGTGTGAGTGCGTTCAGCAGCACTAAGGTGAGAAAGCAGAGGGAGGAGTTTAAACTTGCCCGAGGCTTTGGGAGCCGAGTGACTGTCATCCCTCTCTCGGGTTTATATGTGGACGCTTGCGCTGATTTCTCCTGCTCCACAGCAGCTCTGTGCGCTCGGAGGTGTTGTTCAGGAGCACCGGCTCTCTCTTCTACCGGACCGGACACCCGTGACCATGGCAGACACCTACTAAAGCCATCACGGAGAGATACGCGTTTGTACCGACTATGGCTGTAGACGGTAAGCTCACTGTGTTAAACCAGTTTTTCTGTGATTCATAGTGCAGCCACATGCGAACGATGTCCCGTTTATTTACATGGTGACATGCAATGCAGTAGACAATACTTATGACCACTGCTGTGTACTGTACTGTACTATACTATACTGGACTGAAGACTAATATTTTTGTCTACTAATACCTACTCTGCTATAAATGAACTCTTTACACTGTTTACACAATATTACCAGTACTATTTACTCATTTCTTCTTATGCTAATTCTTTACAGTATAAAATATAATGTTAACATCATTGTCTACATCCAATTTCACATTTTGTTTTAAATTTAAGAATATTTTCTGACAATTACTAGAATATTTAACTTAGGTTTCATCCATAATTAAATTCAAAGTGGTTAAAAACTCTTTTTTTAAAAAATTTGGCTATTTATTTATACAGTGTAGCTACTATTCTTTAGACTATTATTTTACTGTCTACTCCCTATACTATGGTGTACTATAAGACCATTATTTTACTATTTACTTTTTTGCTGCATCCTGTGATGCTATTTATATGTTTTGCTGAATGCCATGTGCATGTTTTGGTTAGAAAGTTGGTGATTGGTGCAGCCACACTCACACATTGTTGTTTTTTTTTTATGTATTTTTGCCCATCATGTTGACATTGTGCTAAACCCGCTGAAGGGAATGTCAGCTAGAGTTCATGGGTTTGTAGCTGGACATAAACATAAAGTCTACCTGACATCCTACATGATGAATGAAAACATTCACACATGCTTTCAGCGATCTCAAGGGCTTTTATGTAATCGTAAGAAATATATGTTTTCCCTTGGCCCCAGGCAATTATATGCAATCATCTGCGGTGCTCAGCGTGGTGCTGAAACGGACAGCAAGACCTTGCCTCACTTTATCCTGGCTTCTTCTTATCGTGTCCTTTTCCTAAATCTTTCCCATTTCACATGTGTGATAGTGTAGATTCAGTAACTTAGAAGAACAGTTCATCCAAAAATGAAAAATTGCTTAAAATGTGCTCACTCTCAGGCCATCCAAGATGAGTTTGTTTCTTCATCAGAACAGATTTGGAGAAATTTGTGATCTCTTGCTCATCCTCTGCAGTGAATGGGTGCCGTCAGAATAAGAGTCCAAACAGCTGATAAAAACATTGCAATAATCCACACCACTCCAGTCCATCAGTTAACATCTTGTAAAGTGAAAAGCTGCGTGATTGTAAGAAACAAATCCATCATTAATATGTTGTCAATTTAAAACATTGCTTCTGGCCAAAATAATCCATAATCCATAATAATGCTTCCTCCAATCCTCTGTTGTTCTCTCATATCAAAATCCAACATATTTGTTTGGGACTGTTTTTGCTTGTAAGTGATGATTCTGTGTGTATTTCTCTACTGACTGGAGAAAGCAATATTAGGATAAAGGACTCATATTTTATCCAGAAGCAACAGTTTGAAGTTAAAAACATCTTAATAATGGATTTGTTACACAAGACATTAAATGATAGACTGGAATGGTTCTGATTATTGTGATGTTTTTATCAGCTGTTTGGACTCTCATTCTGACGGCACCCATTCACTGCAGAGGATCCATTGGAGAGCAAGTGATGCAATGATAAATCTCTCCAAATCTGTTCTGATGAAGAAACAAACTCATCTGTATCTTGGATGGCCTGAGGGTGAGTACATTTTCAGCAAAATATCCTTTTTGAACTATTCCTTTAAAATAACAGTTTGTACCCAGAATAGAATGTCCTTTATATAGAATTATGTTGTGTTCCCTTTGAGCAAAACTTGCATTTGCAAACAAATTGCATAATCATAAAGTCTCCCTCAAGGAATGTTAGATAATTATGTTTATTCAAACATGTTGTTTTTTACCCAATTAAGATGGCTTGTTTTAATTAATGTTATATTCTATGAGAAAATTATTATCAATGTTTAAGCACATTTTCTCAGCCATCCTAAGAGAAAGCCTGATATGTGAGTACACAAGAGGTTTATTTAGAGGAACCTCATATTTGCTTTCAAGCCGTTTGATTAAACAACTCAATTACACTTCAGAGAACCGATTGTTTGCTTTAATATCTTCTATTGCACAAATATTGCCATATCATTTTCTGGTTACAATACAGTTATTGCTCGGCTGTAATAAAAAAGATTTCCAGAATAACATTGGTTTCTGATTCACATAAAGCATGATTGTGTCACTGCTCATATAAAGCTTCATCAGATCTGGAGAGGCACAGATGTTGGGTTAACCCCCTCTCGCCCTGTTACACACACCCGACAGCTCTGAACCAATCCCAGCATGCAGCACGAAGACTGGGCTGTTTTCCTGCTACCTAAGGGACCACCAATGCATTAAGTGCATGGACACATGCGTGTCACTCATTCATTCATGCATACAGATGGATTAGAAATGCTAGACCCACAAGGTCTACTCACGGATGCTAACCACACGCACAATGGCTGAAAAAAAAAAAAAAAAAAAAAAAATAGAAAGAGAGAGAGAGAACGAGCAGTAGTGATAAAAAGAGAGTAATTTCTGGCCCGTTTCGCTCAGATTGACATGCAATGGGTGAAGGGAGTGTATATTTTGGCTCAATGTGTGTTTGCCTGTTATCAGCAGAAGCGATTCCATGCTTGACCAGTCTGTCAACACCACTGACTGTTTTTTTTTCTGTGACTGGTAGACATTTGCTTTTACTCTGTCTGTCATTTGAGAACACAAATAATGAATTTCATTAATTTTGACCGTTTCGCTTCAGTCGCCTAGCAGACGTTTTTGCTACTATTTTAATGGAAATAAATCTTGTGTGTCACATTTTCCACTTCCCAAAAATAAAGAATTAAAAAATAAATAAATAAACAAAGCAAGCATAACTTTCACATTTACATTTAGTCATGTTGTTCATTTATTCTTTCACCTCAACTGCTGAGAGAAGAACAGCTTTTCCATCGGATTTTATAATTATTTTGACTTGGTCCGTTAGTTTATAAAACACAAAAACTGAATGCACTTATAATGGAAAGTTTATATGAAAGCAGTTAAAAAAGCTTTCAAAGCAGAAATGTGAAGCTCGTGCTATATTTGTGTTATAATGCTTATTTTCATTCCGTCATGTGTGTTGTTTTAGCTATACAGTTGTTTAAATAATCATTTTAACAGTAATATAAGTTTTATAAGTAATAGTATAAGTAACAGTGGGACTACTTTTATACTGTTCATTGAAAGACTGGATACTGATGCACCAAAATGATTTTTTACAGAAATACTGAAAATTAAATTAAATTTAGCAAAATTCAACAGAAAATTAAATTATTTTTGGGTAACTCAACTTCTTTCAGAACTGTGAGAAATAAACTCATGTTTCACAATTCTGAGTTTACATCTTGCAATTCTGTTTTTTTTTTTTAAATGTAATTCTGACTTTTTTCTCAGAAAAGAGCACATCTCTTTATATCTTGAAATTCTGACTTAATATTCCGAAATTCTGAAGAAAAAAAAGCCCGAATTGTGTGAAAAAACTCAGAATTGTGTGAAAAACGTCAGAATTGTGAAATAAAAAGTTGCAGTTACCTTTTTTTTTTTTATTTGCAAGTGCACTGTAAAAAAACATAAGTTGACCCAACTTAAAATTAAGGCAACCAGCTTCAGCAGATTTTTGAGTTTTCTCAACTTGTTGTTTTAAGTTTATACAACTAAAATTTGAGAATCTTCCACAAAAATAAGTTGAGCAAACTCAAAAATCTGCTGAAGATGGTAAAAATAATTTTTTTAAGTTCGCTCAACTTTTTTCTTTTTTTTTTACAGTGTGAAAACAGGCTTCCATACAGAACAGATGCTGACACAGTCAAAACACGCCATTGCAAAGTGCTACAGTAATTAATTTTGGCAATATTTTCAATTGCCATCAGTATTGAATACAAAACGTTAGAAGCCAATTTCACCTTACTGGTCTCATTTTATCATTTATAACATTTACATTCAAAACAGTTTGTATTTTATGTTTATCCAATATTATTGCCTTGTCTTATAGACAGTTTCTGATTTAAAAAAGTCTAAATTATGTCTGTGGTAATGGACAGTATGTCACAGATGCTGATAATAGAAATTAGCTAATATTGAACCCTGAACATTCCTTTAACAATGCTCCCAAATCTGTTCCTTTAGGAGCTTTTGTCCTAAAGCCTCTTGATCTTGTTTGTACTCAGAGCATTGTAGGTCAGATTAAAGAATCTCGCCCCAACCACATGACCGAAGTTGCGTCCCTGTAAACTGATTCTCACATGAGCGAATGAATAAAAGAAAAAAAGGAGGTGAAATGAAAGGAAGCTACTGTTTTCTTTAGCCACATAAACATGGTCTTTATTAGCTTTCTCTCACATGTTTGTTAAGGAGGGGCTCTTAACAGCTATTTGGTGTCCTGCCCAAAAGTTGGCTCTGGAGAGCTTTTGAAATGTGATCCTGCCTCAAATGGCGTGGAATGTGTGTGTGTGTTTAGACCAGCATCCTTGTGTCCTCACAGGCATTGTATCCACCTTAAACCATCCATCCATCCATCTATCCCTTTATCCCTCATCCTTTTGTATCATATCTTTTAGAAGCAGACAAAGGATTTTGCTCAAATGGATTTTGTGTGTGTTTGTGTTTTTGTAGAATACAGCATGTTTGATCTGTGTGTGTGTGCGTTTTCATTATGTTTTTGTGCTGCTGTGTGTATGTTTGGGTTTTAATTCTCGTTCTGTTGACCTGTTGGTCTTAATATCCTCTTACGGTGTCTTAGCAGTTCACACAGCATCTGTGCTGACATCAGGGGAAGAGAAAGTAAAAAAAGATTTGCCTGCTTTTTTTCTTGCAGTGATCCATTTATGTGATAAAAGATTTTAAATGAAAAGACGTCACTCTCCGCGTATTATAGGTTTAATGTTTGTTGTACATATTTGCACAGCTGGCATTGGTGGATATTTTTGTGTCTGACTTTGATCTGGTTAGACAGTTCGCCGTCAGGTGCATTCACACTCACTCTAGTCAAAAATAACAAAGGAATGTGTACAGGACTGACAGAATTTGCATCAGAATTTGGAACCAGAATTTCATGGAGTCAAATAAGAATCCTTTAAAAATGACTCTATGAAAAACGTAAATCTTGCTGGATAATTATAATTTGTTCCAAAATCAGACTGTATTTCTAAAGCAATCCTTCAAACTTTTCTTTAGGATTCTCTTCCTTTCTGGGTGGTTGAGTGTTCTAGATGGTTGTCAGGAAGTTGATATGTGGTTTCTAGAATATTGCTTTGTTTTAGGGCCCTGTTTACACCTGGTATTAAAGGGATAGTTCACCAAAAAGTGTAAATTACCCCATCCTAGGTGTATATGACTTCCTTCTTTCAGATGAATACAATTGGAGTTATATTAAAAGATCCTGGCTTTTCCAAGCTTTTATAATGGCTGTGAATGGTGATCCAGATTTTGAAGCAAAATAAAGTGTGTCCATCCATCATAATAGTAATCCACATGGCTCCAGGGGGTTAATAAAGGCCTTCTGAAGTGAATGGACACACTTTTTTGGGCTTCAAAATCTCGAAACCCATTCACTGCCATTATGAAGCTTGGACATTTTTAATAAAACTCAGACTGTATTAGTTTGAAAGAAGGAAATCATATACACCTAGGATGGCTTGAGGGTGATTAAATCATGGGATACTTTTCATTTTTGGGTGAGCTATCCCTTTAAGATGCATTTTTGTCAATCGGATCATATGTAGACGAGGGAGATGTTTATACCTGCTGTTTTCAACCATCTTTTGTCCATTTATGACAATTTTACAGGAGGGTCTATGGTCAGGAGGGGTATGTGTGGGCTTTTTCAGATTTTTTTTATTTAATATTGAGAAATAAGCTTTCACAATTTGCTTAAGAACACAAATGGAGACAACGGAAAATGATAAAGAGAGTAGCAGCTTACTTTTCTTCTCTGATAGCCTCAAAGCTATGCTGAACTTTGTGGGTTTGTGTTAGCATCAGGACTGGTAAGAGAAAATTGTGGTTTTTAAATTATTATTATTATTTATTTTTTTTTGCTTTCTAACCAAACTGATGATTTCAGCTGGCAAACTTGAAATCCCTTCTGGCTAGTGTGCTTCAACAACACTAATGTTTATGAATTAGGTCAGTAGGTGGAGAGGAGGCGGTCTTTAGAGGCTTGTCAAACACATTTGGCCACATGAGCATTTTCACTATGAAACCAATCTGGTCGAATGTGTTTTTGACTGTCTCTGGTAGTGGTCGAAAGTGGACAAGCTCAAAACTTTTCAGACCCCTTTTACACCTGTATTTAGCATTGTTCGCTTGTGATTGGATTAGGGTTGCAAAGGGGCAGAAAATTTCCAGAAACCTACAAAAAAAGATTTCCAAAACATCCTGGACATTTTCCTGAAATATACTGGAATTATTCCACCCCTTTACAACTAGATTGGATCAACAAAAATGCATCTTAATACCAGGTGTAAACAGGGCCCAGGATGTCCTTGTTGGTTCCTAAAACATTGCTATGTGGATTCTAGTATGTTCTGGTTTGTTTCTACTAGGGTGTTGATAGATGGTGGCTTTGGTGTTGTAAGTGGTTTTTAGGGCAATGCTAGGTGGTTGATGGGGTGTTCTGGGGGATTGTTTGGGAGTTGCCTTTTGGGGCTATTGTAGGTGGTTGGTAGGGAATTTCAGCCAAGGAGTTGCTGGGTGGTTGCCTACTGGTTAAATTTAAATGAGCCTTTCAAGTCTCTATTACAGTACATTGTGTTCCTTCCTTCTTTGTAAATATGTTTTTTAACCATATTATCTCCTGCCTTTTTAAAACTGTAAGTCTGATTACTTAGAGAAAAGTAATCCTACACCCCAACAATGTTGGTAGCACAAACGGTATGATTGAATATTTTAGGTTGGAAATTTGCTCCAATCCCTATTTCTAAAAATAATCCTTAAAAGACACCACTTATAAATATGAATGACTTGTGCTGAAACCTCTTGTTTGATCTGTGTAAAATGATACAGTTAAGGCGGAACCTGAAGATCTAGTTTACAGCTTGCCGATGCCTTTCACATTCTAATCAATAAGACTGTATATGTTACATGCTTCATCCATATGCTGCCTCATTACGGATCAGCGCTACTTCTGAGATTCCCTATGAATAATAGCGGGATTGAGGGGGATGGGGAGGGAAAGCAAGGGGGAGGTGTCTAATAAACATTCACTCGTCGATCCCTGTGGACTTTAAACAGATTGATTAAGCGTTGAACCCCGGGAGGGATCAATTTGGCTTAAATCAACAAGCATCTTTGTGAAAATGGACAGAGAGTAAGAAGGAGGCAGAGAGATGGCTGAAGAATGGAGAAGAAAGGTCCATTTCATTTGCTGGGAAGACTGATGGCTGGGTCGACCTGTGAGCTACGGATAATTGCTCTTGTGGAGGGCAGAGCTTTATACCCTCAACATCCCAAGTGTTCTCATCTTCGTTCTCCCCCCAGTGTTACCTAATTTCTTCAGTACTGTGGTCACTCTTGATTTTTTAAACGGCCGGTCTGTCAGCTCCTCTCATCCTGTTGTATTAGCAAGCTCACGGGCCCATGTCCAATATCTCGCCGTTAATTAGTGCTCCACGAAGAAAAGAAATGCATGATTGGGAAAGATAAAGGACGAAAGAGGAGGGGGATGTTGAAGAAAGAGACAGAGAGAGAAATGGAGAAAAGATAATAGAAACTGCTGAGAGGGTTGTGCTAATTAGCAATAATGCACTTGGTTTGAATTTGATGGAAATTGATGGTCTCGTGTATGCTAGTTAGTAGTTACTTTTCCAAAGCATCTCAAAGCAGTGGTACTTAACCAAGGGGCCGCAGGATGACTTAAACCTATTTCAATGAATGGATTATATAAAAATAAATCAAATTCTAATCTAATTTATAATGCTAAAAATAAGCACATAAAATCAAAATCCCTCAATTCCATTTTTAGGGGCCAAGCACCAAAGGTATCCTATTGTTTCTTCTTCTTCTTCGGGTGTCTATATGCAGCACATAGAACCGCTTGCATGAAAGTTATGAAATTTGACACACTGATAGAGGACAGTCTGAATATTAACCATAGCAAATTTGGAGTCTCGATCTCAAACTCTGTAACGCCACTAATAGGCCAATTTTTTGGCTAATAACGTTTGAACCTTAAGGTCTAGAAGCAAGATTCTTTGTTCTTCTTCCTTGACTCATGCCAAGTCGAATGCATACCGAAATTTACATTTCTACAGGTCAAGATTTTTCATAATTTTGAATTTAGCGAATAATCTTCTTTTTTTGAACTTATCCAAAGTTTCACCAAAATTGCTTCAGATCATCTTCTGACAATGCTGGCAAAAATCTGATAGACCAAACTGTTCTCATAAAGTGCATTAACAAATTTGACAAGATTCGCACAAATAGACATGAGGCTGTATCTTCACAATGCTTTAGCAGATTCTGACCAAACTTGGTATGTAATAAGCATGACCTGAGGGAACATGTACTTTCGGCACAGCATCATCTACTGGTCAAAAGATATAAAAAATGTACTTTACTGATTATAACTTCTGACCAGTTTGGCCAAAAAATCATAAGATTGATCTCATTAGATTCTGAGTGACATACTGAACCAAACGATACCCAATTTTCCTATGTCAGCCATTTTGGGCATTTTTTTGAAAAATGCTGTATCAACAGATCTTTAACAGGGGTCTCCAATGCTCCTGGAGAGCCATACTGCAGAGTTCAGCTTCAACCCGAATCAAACACACCTGAACCAGCTAATCAATAGGCTTGTTGATTGCTCAGTGTATGACATCAAAGTACCACGAGAGTGATAAGAGAGCAGACAGATCCTTAAGCTTTCGAATCACTCTCGTGGTACTTTGATGTCATACACTGATCATTCTGCGCAACGCCGCTTCAAGTCGAACACACCTAAGGTGTTCAGGGCTACTTAATTATAGACAGGTGTGTTGAAGTAGGGTTGGAACTTGAGTGTTGGAACCTTCCTAAATATATTAGCACCTATATTTTCATGTATTAAACCCCTATTACACTGTGTGAGGAAAATATTAATTGTAATATTATAAAAACATATTTCTAAAGATAAATAATGGGCTTTTATGTAGTCATTGTGCTTAACCCAAAGCAAACCAAAAAGTGTGTGTTCTCTTATTTTCAAGTAAAAATAAGAAATAAAAAGAAAAGAAATTAAAATATTCTTATAGCTTTGAGTGAAAAAAAACACTATAAAATGTAGAATATTTAATGTATTATTATTAGTAGTAACAATAATAATAATAATAATCAGTTTATTATTTTATTATTATTAATATTTTACCCAAAGGTATGAGCAGATTTTCTTTTCATTTGTTTCTTTTTCCGCAGACCCCTTTTACTTCATATTCTGAAAATACTGTATCATGTAGAGATTATTATTAAATCAATGCCCTATTCTTTAATTGTGAACTATTTGTGACTGTTCATAATGTGTGATGGAGGTTTCTGGTTGGTCAGTGGCCTCGTTAAAGGCGCTAGGCAGAGACGATGCTGCTCCTGCCGGCAAAAAGCAATTACACAATTACACTGATTTTTAACATCTGTGTTATCAGTCTCACCCAGCTCTCCTCCAGCTAATGGATGCATTATGAACCCGAGAACATGAGAGAGGGGCTCAGCGGACCACATCGTCTTTCTATTTTCATCTGTGTTTCTGTGTGTGATGAACAGCTCTATACATTTTACCTTGTCTCTCAAAATATCACCCATGGGCCATATCTCTGACTCGAACTCTGTCTCTGTCCCTTTCTCTCACATCAGCTTCCTCTTCTGACCCGCTTTGACCGTCTGGTCATCCACACAAACACAGACCTCAGCTGCAGGGGGCGTAGATGTGGACAAAAAAACTAAAAAATTTTTAGGCGGATTATAAAATTAGGTGGCTGTTAAGGTTTACCACACAGTTTATTAGATTTTATCCTCTGATTCATCTTCACAGTTGGCGGTAACACTGTGCAGTTATGATACCAGATACTATACTTCAATATACACTGCAGTAAAAACCTAGTCAGAAAAACCTGGTCTTGTTGCCTGTAGAGGAAACTGATGCTTTCTTGTAAGGCTTGTGAGAGAAGTGCACTTAATTGTATTTAATTGGCACTTGTAGTGTACTTCAAATCTTACAAGTGTTTTTATTTAAAAAAAAATACTTGCAGCTAATATAATATTAATGAAATAAAAAGCCACTTAAGTAGAATTAAAGAGAGTTCACTGTAGTGACTTAAGTGCACTTTGTAATAGTCAAATGAAAAGTTCATCTTAAATCATTGTTTTAATAATCTTTGTGTCAGGATACAGTGTGAAATTAGCGCACAAAGATGAATTAAGGCAAACTGTCTTTTAAAGGGGTCATCAGATGCTTATTTTCCACAAGTTGATATGATTCTTTAGGGTCTTAATGAAAAGTCTATAACATACTTTGGTTAAAATTTCTCAATGGTAGTGTAAAAAAACACCCTTTTTACCCTGTCAAAATCAGCTTTATATTCAGCAAGCCGTTTTAGTCCATGTCGCTTTAAATGCTAATGAGCTCTGCTGACCCCTCTCTTCTGTGGGGTGATGAGCAGTACTGTTTACTTTTAGCCACAAAGCTTGCTAACTATCACATTATTAAGAAAGGCAATTTGCAAAGATTCATAAAAAAAAACCTTATACTCACTTCTTCTGTAGATGAAGCTGGATCACAAATGATTCGTGCGAACATAGACGTATTTAGGCAGATTGGGGATCGGAGCATTCCCTTTAAAAATGAAAGTAATGTTAATGCTCTGCGTCTTCAGCGGCTCAGATATCGGGAGTAAACGACGACTGCTATATTCATTATTACATCCAACAACAAAACACGTCAATCACTTAGGAGGCATTCTTGTCTTCCCCTGCACTGGAGTCAATGGCGAATAGCTCTCAGCTCACTCAGGGCAGGTCTAAGGTTAGACAGCCTTGCCAATCAACTATCATGGGAGTGGCCTGTGCAGAACTACGTCATTCTAACAGGAATCTCAGAATAGCCTGATTTGAAAAGGGGGATTTTAAAATAGAGGGTAAAACCACAGAAGGAAAACCACATAATCCACAAATGACATCTACATTACCAGACAAGGGAACACAGGGCAGACTAGAACTTAAATAGGGAGGCAAATGAGGATAATTAGTGAGACACAGGTGAATCAAATGAAGAAATCAAAGGGGAGACAGAAACTAGTTCACACTGGGAACACGTGAGGCAACAAAACAGTTCAAGGGTGTGACACTTTGGTTGTGCATTAAAGTACAACACCTATTTTGATGCGTTGACTAACATACTAAAGCACATGTAAAGTATTGTAGAGTGTTTTTTATTTCGATATTGCACTCTATATTACAGGTTCATATATTTTAAATGTACAAAATTGCAACTTCATAATCAAAAATATGTAATTAAAAATATATTTAAGTACATGACATACAAGTGTCAACAGAAATTACATTAAAGTATATTTTAGTTTACCATAAATACTTGTACAGTACATTCAGCATTTCACTTTAACCAAATTTGAACAGACAATACAAGTAATTATGAAATTAGATAAATATGTACTTAAGTCCTACTTCAGTGGGTCAACTTCAGGTAATTGCATTTAATATGAATTTAAACCAAATCCAATTAATTGTCTGAAAACATTAGACTACATTATATCTGCACTTCAGTATACTCTTTTGAAGTATATTATGTTTGTAATAAGTGCTCTTATTTTAGAAGTATGCTGTAAGTGTACTTCTTTTTCACAAGGGTAGAACTGATACAGTGTAAGCACACTAAAGTGTCTTTATTATGTATTACATAAATACACATAAAGACATTACGTCAGTATTAAAGAGTGGGAGAGCGCAGTTGTGAATCTTTCCCATAAATGCCCATGTGTTGTCTGTCTGTACAGGGACTGACTGCTGTAAAGATGCCTTATCAGGGTTAAGTAAGGTAGAGCTCTTACTGTCCCTGAGCAGGTAGAAACCCCGAGTCTCTAGGGTGCCTATAGGGAGCATCTGATGCATGTTGCACACAAACATTTGTCAGTGGATTTGCCTGAGTTTGCGAATGCCTTGAATATGATGTGAAGTGGATCAGACTTTATGTCCTTGAATAAGTCACTCAACTCCAGGTTGTTCCAGAGGGACTCTCCCTTATTAATTATACTGTAAGGTGATTTAGATAGAAGTGTCAGCTAATTTATATATTAATTAGTGGTTAATTAAAAAAGATTGCAACATCAACAGTGGAGCCTTCATTGTTGCCATTGTTAGGGGTCAGATAAGTGTTTTGATGAGGATCTGATAGTAGTTGACTCTCCATTTTTGCACTTGAAACTTAGGTGAGGGTTGCTTATAGTATGTTACATTAAAAAATCGGTTATATAAAAAAAGAAAATGACAGTGTATATATATATATATATATATATATATATATATATATGTATGTATATACATTATTTGCCACTCATATAATTTAGATCAGGGTTTCCACCCAAGGATTTGCGTGAAAGTACTGCAAGGTGAGATTGTTTTTGGACTGCTAATGAAAAAATTAAAATAATAAATGTTCATTATTCATAAGGTAGAATGAATAATAATAAATGCTAAAATATTTAAAGCTGCAGTCCATAAGTTTGGCCTCTTTGACACCATCTCTGTTTGAAACCTGCAATTGCAGTTATTTACATAATTATTTTCTTTATTTGGGTTGTGCGTTGGCATGGCTCCTTAGCGCGGATTAATTTTTATGTTTTGAGATGAATGTATGGCTGTCAGTCACTGCACTGGTGTGGATCCTGTACTTAGGAATCACAGATTCTAGCCTATGTCTATGGAAGTATGACCCAAATACGAATTTTCACCAGATATTGTGTCTGAAGTAACAAGTCTGCCACTTTTGTTCTGACCAACTGAGGAGAAAAGCATTACAATAAATCGTGCGACCAATGGTGATTAAATCTAACAATTGCTTAGCTCATATCACATCAAACCATGCAAATTATTATTATTATTATTATACTTGGTTTTCAAATTGTTAATGTTAACAACATCAGCATTGCATGACTATGTGTATGTAGTATGTATTAGCGTGTAGATTTCAATTTCTGTACAGTCTTATCTCTAATTATCATACCATTCGAATTTCATTTAAAGAAATTCTTTTAACCCCAAAAGCAAAGTATTCTTCCTTAGAACTGGTTCTGTTTAAAATACAAAACTTGTGAAACATTTGAACAGTCGATAGCAAATACTTGAACTAATAACAAAACATACTTACAGTCGCTGATTCAGAAGCGCCAGATTGTCATAGCAAAGTCGGAATTGACCCCTTTTTTTTTATGTAGCCTTAGTGCAGTCAGCCTTGTACTCTACTAGATTCACAAAATTGTAGTACATAAAATGCGTTCACCAATTTGAACATTTGCGTTGTGCTGTTGTGTTGTAAACAAATCTTAACCAATGATTCCTAATTGCATCTGCTATCGGAAGGTCAAATAAAGTGATTTTGCTTTTGCATAGAAACACACAGCGTATCCCTGACATGGCTGCATCAACACTACTGCGGTTACTGGAACCATGCTTTCTTTCTTTGCGTGAACATTTGGGCGCCATTATGCAAATATTTCCACGAGTCGTTTTAGGGGGGCGTGGACGAGTCGTAACTTTTGTAAAGAATATCTCTTTGGGTTTGAGACTTTAGTCTTTGCAACTTTAAGGATCTCATCTATGCACAAACAGCTTGTAACAGTCCAAAGAGAAAGGAAAACTTGACATCGCATCATATGACCCCTTTAATAAGTCAGAACTGTTAAACATAGACCGAAACTATTGAAGATGGAGGATGGAAGTTATGTGCACCCAGGTGCTGCATTTGCTTGGTTGTCAAAATAAAGGTCCCACTACCAACACATCAGCCAAGCAGAAAAATCGGTAACACTTTATTTTGATGGTCCCTTTTGAACATTCTGTTGACACTAAGTAATGTTGCAACTACATGTCAACAAACTCTCATAAGAGTATTAGTAGACTCTGCTTCATATCTACTAACTCCTTACTGTGATGGTCTCCCAACAGATGTTCTACTGACTATAAGTAACTTTGCAAGAATGCGTCAACTTAATCTAACCCTAACCCTACCAGTCAACTAATACACTACTAATACTCTAATGAGAGTTAGTAGAAATGTAGGTGCAACATTACTTATAGGCAATAGAATGTGTTAAAGGGACCATCAAAATAAAGTGAAACTGAAAAATCTTATCAGCCAATAATGAATATATTGCCAAATATCGGCCACCAATAAAAATGTATAATTGAAAAATTAAAAAGCTTTGTTAAAAATGTAATAACTAAGAATAAGAAAAATAAATATTTCACAAGTGAACATGCAAAGATATAGTGAAAATTGTTATATTTTATGAAAGATTAGCATTTCTCAAAATCTGAAGTAAATAATTGAGATCGTCTCGGGTTACTTGACTGTAACCCTGTTCCCCGAAAAAGCGGGAACGAGATGCTGCGCTGAAAGCGCTTTGGGAACATTCTTTGTTCGACCGGTTGTTGAAGCACGTGTGTCAAACACGCCAAGAATTGGCTTAAATAACCTCGGTTAGGTGACGTCACTCGATTACGATCACCTGGAGGTTATAAATAGATGTGACGCGGAAACATCCTCAGGTCAAAATTTTGTCTGAAAGGACGTCCAGTCACGCTTACAGTGCGGCATTGAGGCGCAGCATCTCGTTCCCGCTTTTTCGGGGAACAGGGTTACAGTCAAGTAACCCGAGACGTTCCCCTATCAAAAGCTACTCTCGATGCTGCGCTGAAAGCGCTTTGGGAACGAGAATACCCACGCCGCCGCACTGGAAGTGTCTGGACCCCCAACGTTGTGTAGTGTGCGCACAAACATGAAAGAGGTCTCAGACATGACTCTGGGATGTCGACTCAAGGACATGCGAGCCCGGAGTAACATGAACATCCAAACTATAGAATCTAACAAATGTGTGCGGAGAGGACCAACCTGCCGCATCACAAACTTGCTGCAAGGGGACGCCTCTTGCCAAAGCCATGGAAGATGCAATCCCCCTGGTTGAATGGGCCCTTACACCCAGAGGCGAAGCTTGACCACGCGCCTCATAGGCTAGGGCAATAGCATCCCTCACCCAATGTGACATAGTCTGTCGAGTGGCAGCCGCCCCCCGGTTGCGGCCTCCAAAACATACGAAAAGCTGCTCCGACTTACGCCACTGGCTAGTGCGGTGGACGTAAATCTGGAGAGCACGTACTGGACACAGTAAGTGAAGTTTCTCCTGCTCCGGTGTCGTGAACGGCGGAGGGCAGAAGGCTTCGAGTATGACCGGATTTATGGTCGAGAATGGAACCTTCGGAAGATAACTAGGGTGAGGATGCAAAATAGCTTTGACCAGCCCAGGGGCAAAATCTAGGCAGGATGGCGAGACTGACAGAGCCTGCAAATCCCCAATTCTCTTCAGAGAAGTAATAGCTGTTAGAAAAACCATCTTTAGGGTCAGAAGCCTGACAGGCGCTGACTCTAGTGGTTCGAAAGGGGTGTCCACTAAGCCCTCAAGCACTATAGCTAGGTCCCATGAAGGAACTGTCGCTCTAGTGGGCGGCCTCAACCGCTTAGCTCCTCGAATGAAGCGGGCAACTAGAGGGTGTTTCCCCACCGAAACCCCATCAATCAGAATGTGGCAAGCCGAGATGGCGGCCACATACGTTCTGAGAGTATTAGGACATGTTCCTGAGGACATTTTCTCTTGCAGAAACTCCAGTACTGAAACAATCTGGCAGTGAGCTGGATCTGCATGGTGTGTCATACACCAACTTTCGAAAATGCGCCATTTACTGGCATAAGTTCTTCTAGTGGAGGGAGCCCTAGCGCTCAGAATAGTCTCTATTACATCGGCTGGAAGGCCAGCATGTCTCAGTTGGTCCCCCTCAGGGGCCAGACATGAAGGTTCCAGAGCTCGGGCCGGGGATGAAATACTGTCCCCTGTGCCTGAGAGAGAAGGTCCCTCCTCACCGGAATCGCCCACGGCGAGCCGTCGAGGAGAGATATTAGATCTGAGAACCATATTCTGGTCGGCCAACGGGGCGCTATCAGTAAGAGGCGAGAACCCTGTTGACGGACCTTGGCCAGGACTCCTGGGAGCAGAGCGACCGGGGGAAATGCGTAAAGACGCAGTCTGGGCCACACATGGGCCATCGCGTCCAGACCCAGGGGAGCTGGATGAGTCAGAGAGAAGTAGAGGGGACATTGTGCTGTCTCCTGTGAAGCAAAGAGGTCCACCTCTGCTTCGTAAAATCTTTCCCAGATTTGACTGACTACTTCGGGGTGGAGTTTCCATTCCCCGTGTATTACAGCTTGTCTGGACAGCAAGTCTGCTCCCACATTCATATGTCCGGGGATGTAAATCGCCCTGAGGGACAGGAACTTGTCCTGTGCCCAAAGCAGAACCTGGTGCGCTAGCTCGTTCAAGCGGCGCGACCGCAGTCCACCCTGACGATTTATGTAAGAGACTACCGCTGTGTTGTCCACCCGCACTAGGACATGGTAGCCTCTTAACTGCTGGAGGAAGTATTTCAGGGCCAGAAATACAGCCTTCATTTCGAGGCAATTGATGTGCCATTCGAGAAGATGACCTCTCCAGATCCCTTGGGCTGGACGGCCATCTAAGACCGCTCCCCAGCCCGTGAGGGATGCGTCTGTCGTTAGCATCTTGCGACGACAACACGGACCTAGAGTGGGACCCAAAGTCAGGAACCGGGGTCTGAACCACATAGAAAGGGTACGAAGCCCCTGGCGCGTAACCCTTATTTGCCTCTGGGGATTGGCCCTTGGATGAAATCCCCTGGCTCTGAGCCACAACTGAAACGATCTCATGCGCAGGAGACCTAAAGGTATCACCGTAGATGCAGCTGCCATGAGACCTAGAACCCTCTGAAGGTAATGAAGAGTAATCTTCTGGCCTAGCTTGATGTTCTTTAGGGCGTCTAAAATGGATTCGACGCGTGCAGGAGACAGCTGTGCCCGCATCGTGATCGAATTCCATACGACCCCCAAATACGTTGTCCTCTGAGCAGGAGAGAGAACGCTTTTCTTGGCGTTGAGTCTCAACCCTAGAGATTCGAGATGAGCTAGGACGACATCCCGATGTCGAAGCGCTAGCTCCTGAGACTGAGCCAGAATCAGCCAGTCGTCTATGTAGT
This sequence comes from Acrossocheilus fasciatus, assembly GCA_036784905.1. NCBI lineage: Eukaryota > Metazoa > Chordata > Actinopteri > Cypriniformes > Cyprinidae > Acrossocheilus > Acrossocheilus fasciatus. Next base: position 7,344,044 of record CM071960.1, read on the forward strand.
TTAAAATGCGGATGCCCTGGAGTCGTAGAGGAGCCAGAGCTGCATCCATGCATTTGGTGTAAGTGCGGGGTGACAAGGCTAGGCCGAACGGAAGAACCCGATACTGGTAGGCTTCGTCCCCGAAAGCGAACCTCAGGAACTTCCTGTGTTGTGGCAATATTTCTATATGAAAATAAGCGTCCTTTAGATCGATTGTCACAAACCAATCCTCCGATTGGATGTGAGAAACAATCATCTTGATTGTCAGCATTTTGAACTTGTATGTTCTGAGGTAGCGGTTCAACCCGCGAAGATCTAAAATCGGACGCAACCCCCCATCTTTCTTGGGAACAAGAAAATACCGGCTGTAATAGCCTGACTGCCTGTCTGGCAGGGGAACACGTTCTATGGCCCCTTTGACCAGCAGAGTTTGCAACTCCTGTGTCAACAAATGCGCTCGTTCCGGTTTCACGGAAGTGGAGACCACGCCGTTGAAACGCGGAGGCCGATACGCAAACTGAATCCTGTAGCCTTTCTCTACAGTCCTTTCTACCCACGGAGAGATATTTGGCAGTAGCTTCCACGCTGCCAGCTTCTCTGAAAGGGGCACTAATTTTGACACTTCGCTTTGATGGGGGAATGTTAGATGTCTGGCGTCCGGAAACGTGGCAGGAGGCAACCGAACACCTAACATTTCGCTGGAGACCGCCGGTCCCCGAAACACCAGTGGCGGCGGAGATTGTACAGCGGCCCCCTGAGGGTGCCAGGAAGGAGCCTCTACTTTCTGTTGGAATTGTACGCACCCCTCCCTGGGGGAACACACCCCCATGGTCCTGGGCGCACCAGCCTCAGGACTTCTTTTTGGCGGAGATGACGCTCCGCAGGTCCGGTCTCTTTGAGGCAGATTGTGATGCGCGGCGAGCCGCACCCCAGTCTCTACGAGGGGGTGCTCGGCTCGCCACACTCTCTTTCTGCGCTTCACGCCTCAACGGAACCGGACCTGGTCGGGACCGGGTGGTCGACGGTCCCGACTCTTGAGCACGGCGGGGAAGAAACCTCACAAACGCTTCCTCATAGCGTTTTGCCTCCCGAAACCTAGTGGCGACGGTGTTGACGGCGTCGCCAAATAGGCCGGAAGGCGAGACGGGGGCATCAAGGAGGAAAGCACGGTCTTTGTCCTTGATGCCCGTGAGGTTGAGCCACAGATGTCTCTCCGTGGAAACCATTGCAGCCATAGAGCGGCCGATGGCACGGGCCGTCTGCTTGGTCGCACGGAGAGACAAATCTGTGGCCTGGCGAAGCTCTAAAAATGCCTCCTCGTCAATTGACGCGCCAGTGCTCAAGTCTTTGAGCAGGTCAGCCTGGTACGCCTGCAAAACTGCCATAGTGTGCAAAGCAGTACCAGCCTGACCCGCTGCCTGAAAGGCTTTCCCCACCAATGAAGATGTTACTCTGCATGGCTTGGTGGGGAGAGTTGCTTTCTTCAGTGATGATGAGGTCCCAGGAGAGAGATAGCCCGCGAGCGTCTCTTCAATCTGGGGCATCATCATATAGCCCCGTGCCTCTGCATCAACGATAGTCGAGTAAATCGACGTCGATGGCACAAAAACACGGGACGAATATGGCTTGTTCCATGAACGAGTTAACTCGTCATGGAGGTCACCGAAAAAGGGGAGAGACCGTCGCTGAGGCCCCTCCCCTCGACCACCCGACAGATATCTGTCGTCTAACTTTGAGCGCTTGGGGGTCTCTTGCTCCTGCGGCCAGTCTAGGTGTAACCGATCGACTGCCCGAGTGACCACCTCGAGCAACTCCTCATATGCTTTGTCATCACGAGAGGAGCGCTCTGAGGCGGCACTCTCCACCTCCCCAGAAGCAAGAGATGAAGTCTCCTCGGCCCGTTCAGAAGAAGCCCCGAAGCGCGCTTGAGAAACGGACGCGTGGGCTTCATGATCTGGCGAGAGCGCGAGAGAAAGGGGCAAGTCCGTCTCACGCGCCTCGGCTAGATCGGCACGCGATCCCCACGAGCTTTTAAAGAAGGCGAGCCGCGCGCGAAGCACTTTGATCGAGAGAAGATCGCAGTGCTCGCACTCGCCCTCGAGCCCGAGGATCGCGTGCTCTTCCCCCAAACACTCAAAGCAGAAAGCATGGAGATCATCGTCAGGGAGCTGCCTCTGACAGGGAGGTAAACATCTCCTCTGTAGATCCTCCATAGTGAGCAGCTATCTCTCTTATATAAATATATATATATATATAAATATCTATATCTGCTCGCTTCCTGCTTTTTTTTTTTTTTTTTTCTCTTTCTAATCGTGCTTTTTCTCACACACACACACGCACACAACAATGCGGTCCTTGAAGACAAAAGACCTGAGGATGTTTCCGCGTCACATCTATTTATAACCTCCAGGTGATCGTAATCGAGTGACGTCACCTAACCGAGGTTATTTAAGCCAATTCTTGGCGTGTTTGACACACGTGCTTCAACAACCGGTCGAACAAAGAATGTTCCCAAAGCGCTTTCAGCGCAGCATCGAGAGTAGCTTTTGATAGGGGAACACAGGAATTTACAAAAAGTTCAAGGAATGATGGGACATTTATACACATGGAAATTATACTAAGAACTATAGAAAGTATTTTACTAGTGATCAACTAGCAAATGCCAATGTCGATATCTGTAAAACATGGTGGCTGATGGCATAAATAATTTCCATATAAAAAGTACAATTCATTAATAGCAATAAAGATATACACAAAATTGCAGAATTCATTTTAAAATACATTCAAGTTCACTAAAAGTATTTGAAAATTGAAAACGTGAATCAACTATATATTTTAGTTAACGCCAAACTCAGAATGACCAAATATTATCCAGTTAATCAGCCTGGGCAAAATATTGCTATCATTTTATTATTGGGTGAGTTTCAAAATGTCATGAATGTTTATGTCAAAAATAAGGTTGCATCTTTGCTCCTGTGTCTTACTTTCTCTCTCCCGCCCCGAGGTGTATTTAAATAAGGTGGACTACCACTCTCATTTAATGTTTCCCTTACTTACACTCCCATAATCACTAGGCATCAGTAATGTTTCCTAGAGGTCATGCATTATCTCTGTGACTCTAGTCTCTATGCTTTGACACAATGGTTCTCTCTGCTGCTTAAGTGAGTGTGTGTTTTTGTTTGTGAGGTAATAGTGTATCACTGACCTTTTAGCATGTCTGTTCTCATAATCCACTCTGAAAGAGTCCAGACCACCTTATCTGCGATTAGAAAGGATTTGATGTATACTGGCATGTGTGTGAGAGCAAGCGAGTGAGGAAAGTGAGAAATACACTCTGGCAGGCCATCTCAGAGTAAGCAGTCCTCTCAGTTTTTGAACTCAAGCTGAAGCTTCAAAGTCACCCTCAGGATTTGCCCTCGCTGGCTCGAGGCTGTATTGAATTACATAATTCCCCTCTGGACCAAAAATAAAGACTGTTAAAAATTAAACACATTAAATCATATCAACCAGTGCTCCTTCTGAGATGGCAAGCCAAGATTGCATCTTGAATCTCCAGTCTATGTGTCAGTCAAAATCAGTCTATCATCAAACTAATCTTTCATGTGTTAAATATGAGTGGAAAACATGAAATGAATCTGGCATGGATGGGAGTGTTTCTTGCCAGTTGGGAATTGTATGACATTGTGAGCTGTTGCCATATACAATATAATTTAATTCGACAAACTGAAAATTACCTTAAAATTAAAAAGTGTGTGAATATGTTTTAAATGATTATTTAAATCTTTTTCAATAGAATATGTTCCAGAAACTTTTATAGAACCATCTCCAAGCAACACACAGTAGTGGTGTTTGGTTCCTGAATGAATCAGTGTTTTTGAACACATCAGTTGAGTAAATGATTCAGTGACTCACTTATAAATACTTGCGCTTGTTTGTTCCTGAATTTAGTTTGTTTGAACGAGTCGGTCAAGTGAATGATTAACCCTTAAATGCATGAATCAGCATCTGCCTCATATTCGCAATCTCATCCATATTCTCAAAACTATCGTTTTCAACGACATCATATTCAATATTTTGATCACTGGGAGATTATTCACCACATCCAGCATCAAATGACAGTGACATTTATATTTTTTACATCATCATTGTGTATCAAACACTGTCACCTTGAGGAAAAAAGATGCATTGCACATATTGAGTCATCAGATATGTAAATATAGTCGGGCAGGAAAAAATACTTGCACATTTACATACCTGGGGTCTCTAGCGACCCTATACACTTTTTACAAAAAATGAATCAGAAAACAGGCATTCTTTTATATTTTAGTATTTTATGTTGTTTATAATGAATAGATTGAGGAATACTAAGAAAGTTAATGAACTTTAAAAAATGAAGGAGGGAGAGGGTAGAGAATGATGTTCCGGGTCGCTAAAGACCTGAGGTGTGCATTTAATGGTTAAAATGACTCCTTCATAAAGACAGTCATCACTAATTTTGTTCCTGAATGAACCAGTGACTAAATTAATTAAGTAAATGATTCAATGACTCACCAAGAGAGTCAGTCATTCATTTTGATCCTGCATGAATCTGTGTGTTTGAAGGAATCAGTTGAGTAAATTATTCAATGACTCATTCATAAAGACAGTTTCTGCCTACTTATATCGCCTAAACAGTAATCTTTTATGAAGAAAAAGTACATACTTTTGAGCCTGTAGCAGTAAGAGTAAGTTTGTCTACTTCTACTCTGTCACTGTAAAGTGGCCTGTCAGTCATCTTGTCACAGTTAATGTCCTCACATAAACACTCCATATTTCATTTTTATTCAACAATTCTTCCCTCTGTATTGAAGAGAAATTAAGTAGCATGCTGATCTGCCAGTCAGGTGTCTTTCGTGCTGAGAACTCTCTAATTTTTTGCATAACGATGCATTAAAACATTAATAATGTTTACAATGTTGTTGCAGATTAAATACAAATTTTTCATCATTGAATATTAATCACTCAAAGCTGTTTATCTAAACCTATCTACTTAACTGTTCGTTGTGCATAATTTTGCATAGTTCTGAACTGAATCCTTCTCCAAAACAAAATGGGTTATGGCAAAATTAGCCATTAAACTGTGCATGCATCTGCACTTTGAAAGAATTTCAAACATTGTAACTTTGGGTTACTGATTTCAACATACAACTTTTTGGCACTCACAGATTTTAACTATTAATACTATTTAGGACATAAAGTATTAAAATTGGGATTCAGCAAGTCACTTGTTTATTCCTGAATGAATCAGTGTGTTTAAACAAATTGGTTGAGTGAATAATTCAAATGACCTACATCCTACTGGCGTAACAATGTAACCTGCAGAAAGTATCACTGAAAAAAAATCCCCAACACTAATTGGCAACACTGACAGTCTGTGTGAACATATTTCAAAGATTTGATGTGACTAACCTGGCAAATGCAGCAATTATTTCATCCTCAAAAGCTCTTCTTGTATCTTTCCAGGTGGACTGGTGCATCCTTGAAGTTATTTTCTACAATAAAACGAAAAAAAAAAGATAAAAAGTATCAACTTCAATAAGATGCGTTTACATTTAGAACATTTAAACAGAATTTTTACACATACATTTCGGCACTGTCCACTTTATACTCCCGGAGAGGTTTCAGGACCAGATACACTCAGCTACACAAAGATACACACTGGAAGACATAAATTGGGTTGCGATGACATGAGATTATTTGCTGTGTGCCTTTTTGAGAATGGAGTCTGTTCTGATTAGAAAGAAAAAGGTCCAAAAGTGCAGAAGCTGTTGCGTCTCATTGAGTAAAGGAGAATAGGAAAGGACCACTGACCTGACATTAATGTTACTTACAGTTAAGGCTGTGATAACACATGAATGCTTATTTTGCACTTAAAGGGACTGTTCACCCAAATGGTGTAAATTCTGTCATTATGCTCACCATCATGTCATTCTGTGGAA